>JAZBNJ010000014.1:16097500-17368513 GCA_037349165.1 Choristoneura rosaceana
TGGCCAATTTCCTATACTATCATATACTATTGAGTAGATTATACCGAGTGTGACCTGTAATACGAGAAAATAATTAAAACATCATCATACTCGTCAAACTGAACAGCATTAGTTCAGCGACTTTTAAGAATAATTAGTTTTTTGATTTTTATTACACTTTTAAGTTTATTCGAAGAATCAATGTAAAGCAAAATGCTTGTTGTTTTTAGCGTGATAGGCGACGTCAGTTGTCTTCTAGGATAGCGTACATTGATAGCAGTATTTAATTTGTATGAAAAAAGGAAAATTCAAAGACTCTTTTTAAAAGTCGCTGAACTATTTAATGTTGTTCAGTTTGACGAGGACGATCTACGTTTTAGTTTTTTGCTCGTATTACAGGCCACACCCGGTATATGGATGTCACACAGATGTAGCAGTCTTAAACGTATAGTTGCGGGTTTAACGTAAGACTTACGGCAAGCGTTGGTTTCAGATGATGTTTGTGACTAGTGACGTCAACTAGGGCCCTGACGCCGTGATGGGGTCCGGAATCGCGAGATCCACGCGCGTGCGCTGCCAAGAATGCGATTGTTGCGCGTTTATTTTCGATCTCGTAAAATAAAACCGCTCCACGACCAGTTGACGGTTAACGGTTTGGTTACGTTTGCGAATTATTTTAGTTGGCGCTTGATTTTTTTTTTATCTTGCCTGTAAGAAAAACAAAAGCTGCCGCTCCTCACACAGGGGTGATGTGATGGAGTGATAGACTACTTTTACTTCCATCATTATTATATACTAGCGTTTACCCGCGGCTTCGCACGCGTAAATCATTAGATACAGCAGTTGAATTGAAATTCCGGGATTTCATTAAATTCCCGTGGGAATTCGCTAAAATTAATCATGGTTTTCATTGACGTTTAATTAAAACACCCTTGTCAAATTTCATGATTCTAAGCCCAGCGGTTGTTATTTCGAGATTTTATCCCTACCCTATCTCGAGGGAATATCGGGATAAAAAGTAACCTATGCTTATTCCAGATGTCCAGCTATCTACATACCAAATTTCATGACTCTAAGCCCAGTGGTTATTAGTTCGACATTTTATCCCTATCCCATAGGAATATCGGAATAAAAAGTAACCTATGTTTTAATCCAGGTTATATACTAACTTTTTACCAAATTTCATCCAATCCGAATCCGTCTAGCTGCTTCAGCATGAAGAAGTAACAAACATACTCACTCACTCACAAACTTCCACATTTATAATATTAGTAGGATATCCCCTTTAAGCCGCGGGTTCACGGTGGATGCAGGCCGCTGCCAATCGAAGCAACTGGAGGTCTATGGGGAAGGCCTATGTCCAACAGTGGACGTCCTACGGCTGAGATGATGATCCCCTTTAAAATCTAAACCGGTGAGTGGAAAAATTTGAAAAAAATTCAGGATGGTAGTAAGTATATCAAACTTTCAAGGAAAACTATAACGGCTAAGTTTGCTTGAGAATTATTAGTAGTTTAAGAGTTAATAGCAGCCTAAGGTATAAAATCTACCTAAACTTGGAGGTTTCCGTATAGAATACGAAATCCTTAGAAAAATATTGCTTAATTTTTTCGTAATGGCTACGGAACCCTATTTTGGGCGTGTCCGACACGCTTTTGGAAGGTTTTTTATTTTATTCAACTGGATGTCAAATGAGCAAGTAGATCTCCTAATGTTAAGAGATCAAACACCAGGAGATTGCAGGTGAGTTGCCCACCTAAGCCTAAGATGGGATACCTGAAGTGCCAGTAATTTCACCGGCTATCTTACTCTCCACGCCGAAACGCAACAGTGCAAATACTCCTGTTTCACAGCAGGATTAGCGAGCAAGAGGGTGGTAGCAATCCGGGCGGATCTTGCACAAGGTCCTACCACCTGCAAAACCATACCATTTTTAGGGCTCCGTAGCCAAAATGGCAAAAACGGAACCCTTAAATATACTTGCAGTTTCGCTACGTCCGTCCGTCCTTTTGGGGCTTAATAGCTTATTTTAGTTAAGACTATAATGCTAGAAAGCTGTAATTTTGCATAGATATGCATTTGTAGCAATTATGTGGAAAAAATAAAGCAATATAAAATTATTTTTAGGGTACCTCCCGTAGACGTAAACAAAGTGATTCCCAAGACATAATTACTCAACGACGCGTGTTTGGGCTTGCTAGAATAGTCTTAAGATGTACCAAGAATGATATCCAGGATCTGATAATGAAGTAGCCAGGCAAGTTTACAAGGTTTATCATAAATAAATCACCACGTGTTCCGAGTACTAGAGTACTCTGTCAAGTGTAAAAATTATGAACTTACCCAATGCTTCAAAAATGACTCTTATTCCGACGTAATAAAACCGAAGTAACATATTTTTGAGTAATTTGATTAGATACATATTTTGCACTTCACTGTACCTACCTAACTTTTTATTCACTGCCGTATTGTCTGAGAAAATGAAGGTTTCGTGTTTGTACAGGGACATTTTGAGAGAAAAACTCTGTGGGAAGACTGCAGGGCTACTACGAAACCCGAAACTAGAAGTTCGTATCGTACCGTCCCTCTCCCTCTCGTGTTAAATAGTATAAGTGCCAGAGGGACCGCAAGACATGAACTTCGAGTTTCGCGTTTCGTAGTAGCCCTGCTGACGCATGAGATTAAAAACCTCCGTCACAAAAGGAGGAGTTATAATTTTGACGCCTATGTTTATCTGTCTCTATGGCATTTATCAATTACACCCCCCTGATCCCTCCCCCCTAATTGTGTGACGTCATTTATGAATGACCCCTCATGCAAAAAGTTATTTCAATCTCAATTTCCTTCCAACGACGATGCTTCGCATGAATCACTTTGTTTATATAACTCCAGCGTTCTATAAATAATATCTTTATTTTAACGTTCTCTCTCCGTATATTTCCAGTTTGCTTCACATATTTCTACTACATTGCCCACATTGGCAGGGTAACAGCGCTCATTATTGGCTAGAATTCATGGAAGGATTAACTAATTTATTGAATCAGGCGTTACTTTGCGGAGGTCCATATCAAGGAACTAAAAGAATTTCCTTGCTCCCCCGCTACCTTATGATAGCCAAGCTTATGCAAAATATGCGTGTTCATGCAGTTCCTCCACCTGCACACTGTAAGAACACACACAACTCACACAAACCCATCTATCACCACCACCACACTACACCGACAGAACAGCGCGCGATAACCGAATTCCTTGCGGGCGAAGCTGCGGGCAAAAGCTAGTGAATAAATAAATGAAAAAGTTGCAAGTGCTGGCCCCATAGTTTTAGAACAAATCTGACAGCTTAATGCTTACGCTGATGCTACCAGCGCAGCCTTATCGTCAAAAAACATTGTTTACGTGTACATGGTATCAAAACAAACTATCAAAAGCAACTAACAAAAACATGTATGTACTTAGAGCCATAATATGTTTATCTACTAAAAAGCGTTTTGTAACTACCAGTTTTAGCACCAAATCCGCTTAGTTGCACTGTGCAAACCGTCTACGTGGAAGATGGTATGTCTTATTTTATTTCCATTCTGTTGAATTTACGAATTATTTGAAACTGTGACTTAACGTCAGGTATGCCATAACTGGAGATTTTACCCTGCGCAGTGACTCAATCCTGCAATTTGTAACGCGAGACTATAACAAACATAAATATATTATAACGAGGCTGTTTTACAAAAACAACGCTTCGTGGAAGTCTTCGGGAATGTGTAGAAAACAGTCCTAACTTTTTTAAACATACATGGGTCTATATCGACTGGTAGAAAATTGTTAGTCATAAAGTCATAATGTAATGTTTGACGTAGTCTTTGAAATGAAATGAAATGAAATGAAATGTATTATTTGCCTTAGCACTATGTGGATGGTGTGTGTGGTGTTACTCTTTTTATCATAGTATTTTAGTCTGAAAACCAGTGCCGGGCAATCAAGCCCAGCATGCTGAGACTGTATGGACCCATTGTCTCAACTTTTTATTTTTCTCCCACTTTTTTTATCTTCTTAACATTGTGTAAATTTAAGTTGTGGCAATAAAGGTTTTTTATTTATTTATACTTCGTTTTCTTTAGCGTTAGAAAGAAGGTAAGCGATCTTGACTATATTCTACCTATAGCTAAGTAGAGGAGATTTATACGATTCTCGCAGGACAGAGAGCTTATCTGTGTTAATTTAGTTTATTTGCTCATATCAATATAATATTAGATTATGATTTACATAATTTGTCAAGTAACAAGAATTTATATTGAAGTCATCATCATCATCATCATCAGCCGGAAGACGTCCAGTGCTGGACAAAGGCCTCCCCCTTAGAACGCCATAATGAACGACAACTCGCCACTTGCATCCATATGCATCGTATAAATAGAGAGCGGATTTTAAGTAGCGATTACAAGTTTAATACGGATAAGACACAAGTACAATAAGTATTTATTTTTCATATCAGATAAAAAGGTGCGTTATAAATAGGATCTATTATATTCGAGCTGTATAAAACTCCTTTAATTCTATTTAAATATTTTTCTTTACATATAGTTTGTTGCAAGAATTATATTTATTGAGTTTAATTATCCATAAGATCACATTCCGGTAAGTAAGCAAGTAAGTAATAAGATAACTGTAAAACCAATAAACAACATGATATCTAATATATTAATTTATCTATCTGTCCAACCAATTGCACTAGTCATATCCATATTAAACTAGTAATCGCTACTTCAAATCCGCTCTTTAATAATAAACAACACAAAAAAAATTAATATCCCTGCGTCAGAGTTAAACGTACGTTTAAAATTTTTCTTTTATCTATACCAAATTACATATATATATGAATAGTAACTAAAAAATGTTTGTGGCAACAAACATTAAAACTGAAATGTTGCTACCCTATAGAATTAATCTTATTGCATGTTTACATAATAAGGCAAATCAAATTTATTTTTATGAAGCCTAAATTACTTTTAACAGTACTACACGTATCGTAAAGTCAAGAATAACTACAGATAAACATATGATGTCATACATATTATATTTTTCAATCACTTCTGGCATGTTGTGACATGACAAGTCCGAGGATAATCTAAATAGCTTCCAGCTCTACTGGACATGATATATCACTGCTAATCTTACTGATATTATAAATGTGAATGTTTGTGTGTCTGTTACTCTTTTACGCTAAAACGCTTGGATTGATAGTATTTATTTATACGTTATAGAGACCGGATTTTAAATAGCGATTACAAGTTTAATATGGATAAAACTATTACAAGTGAGTAGTTATCATATCAACTGTACAAAAAGGTGCGTAAGAAATAAGATAAGGTGCGAAATATTTTTCTTTACATAATATAGTTTGTTGCAAGAATAACATTTATTGAATTTAATTACATATAAGATTGCAATGCGGTTAGTAAGTAATAAGATAACTGTAAGACCAATAAACAACATGATATCCATACTTACTTATAATATTATAAATGCGAAAGTGTGTTTGTATGTTTGTGTGTTTGTATGTTTGCCCGTCTTTCACGCCGTAACGAAGCGACGGATCGACGTGATTTTTGGCATAGAGATAGTTTATGGGCCCGAGAGTGACATAGGCTACTTTTTATCCCAGAAAAATACACAGTTCCCGACGGTATAGCGCGCGATAACCGAATACCACGAGGGCAGAGCCGCGGGCAAAAGCTAGTCTAATAAATAAATCTACCTATCTATCTAACCAATCGCACTAGTCATATCCATATTAAACTTGTAATCGCTACTGCAAATCCGCTCTGCATTATTGCCTTTCTTGTCACTGTTTTTACACACTCGAGCAAAGCCATGGGTAAAGTTTAGTTACATTATATACTGTATATGATGCATTTTATATCGATGATAGATATGAGAAATGTGCAATTTGCTGCTACATTTATGAGCCACCGACCAATTTGTGGCGCATATCGTGCACTAATTCATTTGCTACTATGTTTTGGCAATCTCTTCGCTTGTCACATTGAAATGTCTATTGCAGCCAATGTACTCTGATTACCTTTCATGATGACTGACTAATTAGTTACATGCTGTACAGTCAACAGCAGCAATATCTGACACAATAAAGGGTTTCGATTTGTGGCATTCGAACATGGCGGATGTAGACAATATTTAATTTTGCTATTTCTGTTTCTTTGGCTAGTTGAAGTATAATTTTTAAAGTGTTTTATGCGGCGATTAACCTTAACAGTGAACAGTGATCACTAAATTCAATATTGCTCTCGTGTCTGACATTTTTTAATGCGCAAGTTGTCTCCACGTGGTTTCTGTAATTTTACTATCAAGTTACAAAATCTACAATCACCGTACAACGTTGCCTCTCGAAAGAGAACTTTGACACTGGCGAAATTGTCTTATTAATTAGGACAGCAGTAATATTTTAAAAAAGAAGTAGAAGACACAGTAAAGCGTGCATTAATATCTGATACGACTCTATTTATAGGGTCGCTAGGACGTGTCGAATATCTTTGTACGCTCTGCTGTGGCAGATGTTAATGCAGGTGACTGTAATCCACTGATATAGATTACACTAGATTACGCAAATGCATCTATTTTGCGTGTCCGAATCCCGACCAAACGTCCATACAAAGACTGACCGCTAACTGAATAATCATGACTAGTGACTGACTCGAGACCCCACGGCGTATGAAACTACTTGTAGACAGGTGCTATAAGAAGCTAGATCTTTTGAAATTCTCACGAAATAGGAAAAGACAGGGACTTATCTTATAAGGGGACTTGATATTATGGCTTGATATTTCTAGAGGGTTATACCTAGAAATGCAATTGGAAGATTTTTTTTTATAAAATAAGGCTTACGCTTGGCCTCAATCTCGCTTTATGGAAGGTGAAGATGATGCCTAAGATGGTTCACGTTTGCTTAGGTGTCTGTTTACTTTGATCTTAAAGGTGTCCAGATTACCTATAGCGTTCCGGAAAAACTGCGAAAAACTGCCACGCCTAGTCATTCGGTGACGGAAAAGGGAAGGGGTTATCAGGTATAAGGAATAGAAAGAGTTTTTAAAATATTCACGGTCTACCTGACATAGAGACTTAATATTTAGCACATATAGTCCTCTCAAGGCAGATAGAAAGAAAGAAAGAAAATAATTTATTTATAACAGCAATGTACATACAGCAGGTTAGGAAAAATAAACAAAAGAAGTGTTGCCGCTATAAAAAGGTCCCGGCTCAGCATATCGCTGGTTGAAAACCAGCACTGGTCTTCCGCCGGGCCACACAAGAGTAAAATTACGGAAAGTCACACAAAACAAACAAATTAAATACAAAAATAGCATCTCTTGTGTAAAGACACAATCAAAGCAAGCAAAAGGCAAACAAAGCCTCGCACACAAACACACTCTCAAATCTTAACATGATGTCAAGTCGAATTCACATGTTAGCTACATCTACAATAATTATAATGAATGCTAAAAATAACCCAACGTCCTGACTAAATAAAAGACATTCCACCAGATGTTCAGTTGTTCGCAAGGACGCCTGTCACCGGCGTCCTTCGTAGACGGCTATATTTAGCACAAACCCGACTTGATGTTATTTGCAGGCCTGAAAATAGACATCGGCTGTTGTAATTAAATAAAATCTGTGCCAAAAAAACAATCAATAGAAGAAAAATTGTCACTCCATCTGCCGAAAGAACGCATTTCAGACGCAGACTGAAAACCAGCGCTGGCAGCTTTCGCGTAAGCGCAGCATTAGCTGAGTCTGCCCCTTTTGCGGCAGGACAGACTACCTACTTGCAAACTTACTTACTTACTTCTCTGCTGTATTGTACTATTTTATCTTGTACTAGCTTTATGCCCGCGACTTCGTCTGCGCGGACCTAGGTTATCGCGCGGTGGCGCCCTCTACCGGAATGAAAAGTACCCTATGTTCATCCTTGGGACTTAAACTATCTCTATACCAAATTTCATCAAAATCGGTCCAGCGGTTTCGACGTGAAAGCGTAACAGACAGACAGACAGACAGAATTACTTTCGCATTTATAATATTAAGTAGGGATTGTTTACATTAGTGTCGTCTTGTATTGTTTGTACTGTTGGAAATTAAATATTTTCTTTCTTTCTTATTTATATCATAGGCGTAAACGCTTACGATCGGACGTGTCATAATGGCCTCTAAGGTCATTAAGTGCAATTCGTGTAACATAGTCATTTGCGAAGTATTAGCTTTCATACAGAATAAGCAAAATGTGATGGACGCGGATAGTATTGTGAAGGTGTGTTCATCGGCGTTTTCTCCGACTGAAATTTCTAATGCAAAGAGTTTACTGTTTGACACACTGTCGTCTAAACAGAGGAAGATTGTGAGAAGAAGCGACGGGAAAACACTGCGCGACCTGAATGATGTCATTTCAATATTTAGAAAGACTGAGCCTGAAGAACTGCCGTCTTTTGTTGCAAAGGATCTGCATCGGCTACCCCCACTGACCTTTGATCACGTCGATTGTACCAGGTTGTTGAAAGACATTTTAATACTTAAAAATGAGATTAGCACCATAAAAGATACCTACGTAACGGAACAGCAGTTGAATGATATAAAAAATGAAGTATTAAACCTAAAACAAGCATCACTTATAAACAATTTCGAGTTAAATATCAACCGAAAGCGAGGTGGTGGTGGCATAAAAGATAGTTTTTATTTAAATAGTGGCCCGATTGGCCTTGGTCCGTTTGTAGAAAAAAATAGGGAGGGTAGCTGCAGCACACCGAACAGCGAAATTGAAATAATGGACAATGTCGAATCTGCAAACAGAACGGTGCTATCACCGTCACTCCAACAAAAACCGCATACGCCTGAGAAGGAACGCTGCTTCGATAAGGCAAAAGAGCCGACATCAATCGATAACGCATTTGCGCATTCATTGGAGGAGCGAGAAGTGCAACTTCATGCCAAACCAGATGTTGGTGTATGGCCCAAGTTACAAGTGGCAGCGGGTAGTACGACCACCAAAAGCGGAAATACGTCCGCGAACAAGTCTGATTGTGACTGGAAATTAGTAGAAAAGAAAAAGAAAAATGGTCGACTGAGAGGTGCCGAAGGAAAAGCCGAGATACGATCGAATGGAAAGTTTAAAGCAGCTGAAAGTAAAACTCCATTATTTGTAAACAGGGTTGACAAGCAGACAAGTGGAGATGATATCATAGAATACATTAAGGAACACACGGGTGTATTGGTAGATCTGAAGAAAATAAATATTCGGAAAGAAAAAAGCTACGATGCTTATAAAATTTTTGTACCACACACCAAATTATCATTATTCTTAGACGATCGATTATGGCCGAAAGGAATTCGATTCCGACGTTTTGTTTACTTTGATCGAAATACTTATCGCGACAACAATTGCAAGGACAAGACTTCTGACATGAATAAATCTTTAAATAATGGATAAAAGTGATAGTTACAGAAACAAGAACGTAAAATTAATTAGTTTTAATTGTAGGTCAGTCACACGCTCCGTCGATTGCGTCAGAGACTTATGTCGATCAGCTGATCTTGTGGCTCTCCAGGAAACTTGGTTACTGCCGGGGGACATACCTTTCCTAGGTACTATCGATGATAGCTTCGGGTTCACTGGTAAATCTGCAGTTGATACAGGAGAAGGGCTCTTACGTGGGAGACCGTACGGCGGCGTTGCACTGCTGTGGCGAAAATGTTTGTTTACTTCGGTGTCGATTGTGCAATGTGCAAGTGCGCGGCTAGTTGGCATAAAAATAACGTTTTCGGACAGATCGCTGCTAGTTTTCTCTGTGTATATGCCTATTGACTCAGCGGATACACTTATCGAGTTCACAGCATGCCTGGGTGAGATAGCGGCTATAGTGGACGAGTCTAAAATAGACTCGGTGTTCATCCTAGGTGACTTTAATGCTCACCCAGGCAGGAGGTTCGGTAAAGAATTATTAGACTTTTGTGCGGAACATAAGTGGCAGTGCGCAGACATAGACATGTTAGGAGTATCATCGGACTCGTACACGTATGTAAGTGACATTACTGGAACTAAAAGCTGGCTGGACCATTGCGTTGTTTCTCAAGCGGCTCGACAAACTATACATAAAATAAATGTGTGTCATGATATTTATTGGTCCGATCATCACCCATTAGAAATAATTTGTAATCTAAACATGATTCGAAACAGAAATTTAATTATTAATAAGGAATGTAATAAGATTATTTGGGGGGAAAGAAACCTACATCAGTTGTCATTGTATGAGACATATTGTAATGAGAAATTGAAAAATATTGACATTCCGAATGAATTTAGTGAATGTAGTGATAGCCATTGTAATAAAATTGAACATATATTAATTATTGACAAGTTTTACGCTAATATTATTGAAATTCTTAAGGGGGGAGCTGATTATAGTTACGGGGAAAAACCGTTTAGTAGGAAGCGACATGTGATAGGGTGGAACAAGCACGTTCGTCAGGCTCACTGTGAGGCTCGCCTTGGTTTTCAGAACTGGGTCATGAGTGGAAAACCAAAGTCTGGGTATACATATAATAACATGGTAGAAACCAGAAAAGCCTTCAAGCAAAAATTGAAGTGGTGTCAGGATAACGCTGACCAAATTAAAATGGACGTCTTAGCATCACATCATGCCAATAAAGATTTTAAAAAGTTCTGGAAACAGACCCACAGGCTGAACCCCGGGACCAGCCTACCAGTGAGCGTGGAAGGTGTGAGCGAGCCTGAAGGGATAGCCAACTTATTTAAAAATCACTTCAGAATTGAGTCTCCTCTGGGGGCATGTGAGGCAATACCCCAAATGAGCTATACACCGACTGAGCCTCTGATTAGTTTCACGGATAAGGAGGTGGCTTCAGTGCTGAGGAGCATGACTAAAGGGAAGTCTCCGGGGCACGACTCCCTTAGCATCGAACACCTGCATTACGCTGGAGTTCATTTGCCACGAGTACTTGCAATGCTCTTCACATTCTGTGTCAGCCATACATATTTACCCCAAGAGATGTTGAAAACTGTGGTGGTACCAATAATAAAGAACCGAACTGGTGACGCCTCTAGTATTAAAAACTACAGACCCATTTCGTTGGCTACCATCATAGCGAAAGTGTTGGACGGTGTGCTTGACAAACAGCTAGAAAGACACATCAAACTTAATGATGCACAGTTTGGGTTTCGACCTGGCCTATCCACTGAAACTGCTGTTCTTTGTCTTAAGCACACGGTCCAATACTACACGGATAGGAAGACACCAGTCTTTGCGTGTTTTCTTGATCTGTCGAAAGCCTTCGATCTGGTGTCTTATAGTAAGCTATGGGAGAAACTGTACGAAGAGACGACACTGCCTGGGGAGTTGGTGGAATTATTCAGGTTTTGGTATGGGCATCAAACTAATGTGGTAAGGTGGGCGGACAGATTATCCGACTCATATGGGCTGGAGTGTGGAGTGAGGCAGGGGGGGCTTACGTCACCTAGGCTCTTCAGCCTTTATGTTAATCGGTTGATTGAGGAGCTCAGTAGCACCATGGTTGGATGCTCAATAGATGGAACGTTTGTTAACAACATAAGTTACGCAGACGACATGGTGCTGCTGAGCCCGTCAATCGCTGCCCTCAGAACTCTAGTTAGTGTGTGTGAGCGCTATGCGGAAGCGCACGGCCTCAGGTACAATGACTCGAAGAGCGAGTTGCTGGTTTTTAAGGGCAAAGGTATTAAAATGGATGATGAATTACCGCCGGTCAAACTTAATGGTACTCCTCTCAACTTAGTAACCGAGTTCAAGTACCTGGGGCATTGGGTTACCGCGACGCTAACAGATAATGTGGATTTGGAGAGGGAGCGTAGGGCACTGGCAGTGAGAAGTAATATGTTGATCCGTAGGTTTGCCAGGTGTACAAGGGAAGTAAAAGTTACGCTATTCAAGGCTTACTGTCAGTCCTTTTACACTTGTAGCTTATGGATCAACTATACTCAAAAAACATTCAGTGCTCTACGCGTCCAATATAATAACGCGTTCAGGATGCTGTTAGGGTTGCCGCGCCATTGCAGCGCCTCTGGGATGTTCGCGGAGGCGAGAACAGACGATTTTTACGCAATTATGCGTAAGCGCGTAGCATCGATGCTACAGCGTGTGCGCGACAGCGCTAACACCCTCGTGGCGACTGTCGCAAATAGAGTGGATGGCCCATTCTTATGGAGATGGAGTTCCAGGCATTTGCCAGTTAGTTAGTGTGTAAGCTTAGTTTGTATAATTGTTGATGAGCATATTGATTGTAATTGTACTAACATAGGAAATAAGGTTTTTCATTGTTACTAACATGATATGGATAATCTCCGAAATAAAACATTATTATTATTATTATTATTATTTACGCATTGGGTTGCGACCACGAGGTCTCTTCCCTTCCATTTTACCGGTCACAATTAGCTTCTCGAGGTTGTCACCGTCTTTCCTTGCAATGTGGCCGAAGTATCGAAGAACCCTGCGCAGAAATTCGGATGACAGTCACGAGGAGACTTTCAGCTCTCTCAATACGGAGGGAGGCGTCTAGGGGATACAGAGCATCTTTCTCCAGCACCACATCTCAAAGGCGTCTATACGTTTGCGGTCGGCAGCTTTTAGTGTCCAATTCACAAAGTATGCGCACTGAACTGATAGAATGTAACCTAACACTTAATCAACATCAGCCTATAGCAGTCCATTGCTGGACAGGCCAGGACAGACAATTACAAAGAGCGCCATTGCGCCCTGTTCCGTTTTCGCTAAGGTAATTTGCTTTATTGACATGCCAACATTTAGAAATGTCAGTTAACTGTCAAATTTTAGTATCGTAGAATCTCGTCTCTCTCTCGTACGAATCGTGTCGCTGTCGAAGTTCGTTTAGTTTAAAAAAGTTATCTTGTGCCTTGTGGAATCTCAGGAGGATGCTGCAGCTGCTTCACGTATAGACGGGTAGCAGGTAATCCTGGACTGGAAGGTAAGACTGGCCAGCTCGAAGAAGTCCAGTGGCCTTGTACCTGACTGCTGCTAAGTCTACACAGCGCTAAGCAGGGTGAGTGTCCTTCTGAATCACACAAGGCTTTATCTCTCGTTCGTAGAGATACAGTCCGCGTTTAAAAACCTCTCACAAAAACTTGAGCTAAGAGATCGAATTTGTTAACACCTCAGATCTACTACACGCCCTGTCCTCGGCTAGACGCACTTAATGCATACACTTAACTCTGTAGTGACTCAAGGCAGACCCGTAGTTAATAATAATAATAATATTTTATTGGTTTTAAACAGTATCTCACACTTTACAAAGATAGATAGATAAATAAGAACTTTATTTTTTCACAACACATGCACACACAAATACAAACAAATGATATAAACTAAAAAAAAAATTTGCTGTATCTAAGCTATGGGTGCCAAGTGTTGTGAAAAGAAAGATGCTGACTCAGCATAAAGCTGCGGAGATCAAATCAAAAATAGTTTGACTTAAACTGACAATCGTGGTGAAAACTCGTTTTGCTTCTACCCTCAACAATTTATTTTTCTTATTTTTAGCACGTTATTTTAAATTACGGCACTTAGTTTAATATTGCGTACCTACTGATCATTTTTCAGCCAACCAGATCATATAAAATGAAATTTACTGAAACTGTTTATATTTAAAAGAAATCCAAACTCACGAAATCAATAACTAGTAGTTATTTTGATAAAAATATTGTACTGGACGTAAATTTGACTTTATTGTGACATGTTGCACGGTGTTTATCATATTAAACAAGTAGGTATGAAGATTTGCCCTGGAAAAGTAGAGTTGCCAGATCAGAAGTTATTGTATGAAAAGTCTTTTCCTAATTAGTGTCATTAAAAGTTAGTTAATGTAATCAATCCTTTGGTAAACGTATTAGATCATCCACATAAAAGCATTGGATCACTTCAATTAATTTGTTTATAGCACTGATTGGAAGTATTCGTAAAAATCAAAGAGCAGTAGCTATCCAAATGTTTTATTGCCCATGAAAGTCTCAGCTATTTTATCAGCCATCCGACTCGCCCTCAAGTCAGTAAAATGTTTTAAATTAGTTCAGAAACTTTGGTAACTAATATTCCGCGTTACATCCCAGTATTTTTACGTATGAGTAAGTTATGGGTAAACATTTCAACGGCGGGTTTGTTTTAATTTATAGCACCTGGACTAGCTGGCCAGTGTCTGATTTAAAAATGCATTTTTTAAGACTCTGGGAAGTCGTCGTTCAAATAAATTTAATGCAATGAAATGACTAATCTGTTTGATGTGTTTTCTCGATTATATCAAACTAATTATCGTGTTCTTGACACATAGAAAATGTAATTAATTAAAATAATTGAATTAGTTTAGAATACTTACAGCACCAGAGAAAAGAAGCTATTAGGTACTTTTTTTTTTCTTATTTTTGTTGAGGCTCTGAACACTCCAGGTGATCATGTCAGCCTCATGGGTGCTCGCTCATTTTCCTTACGCAAAGGAGATATTAAAAAAAGGGTAAATGCAAATGGCTTTGTCAGATGTTGCCTATTATTAGATACATTTAAACGGCCGTTTAAGAAAACTTTAATTACTATTATTTTTAAAGAAGCGCCTGGTTTTGAAATGCATTATTATTTTTGTTTAATTTTTATTTTTATGTGAAATAAATAAAGTTTCAATCAAACATTACAGCAAATATTGAAAAATAGGTCTAAAATTTCCAGCACGCTTTATTTTAATTTTAATTAATGTAACGTTTTCTTTACCGAAAACTGAAATACCCAACCTGTTCCTGGAATGCATACATGCAATGTGTGCGCGTGCGGCGCCCGCCCGCGAGCGAATGAAAGCTTAGATCGGCTGAAAGTGTAGCGGCCGGGGCGGCGGGCATCCGCCTAAAATGGGGAGATCGGGCGGCCCGGTGTCGTGTTCCTGGTATAAAAAGGAACTGCGCCCCCCGCCGCCGGTCAGAACGGCTTCCAACGTGAGTACGCGCGCGCGCGGCCCGTGCGTCTGTGAAGTGCATACATCCGAGTGCATACGATAGCGAAAGTGACACGTCAGCTGTTTATCCGGATTGTGGTGAAAGTGCTGGATTGTGGCGGCTCTTGGTTCAAGGATAGACAGTGCTTATTGGTTTCGGATTGATCGATGCGATCGGCAAACGATTTGGAGACGTTAGAGTTGAAATTGATTTTTTGAAAGGATTCGGTAACGTAGTTTAAAAAGGATAAGCTTTTACTTTGGAAAGGCTATTTTGAGAAATTTGATGAAAACAATAAGTCTGATCGGGTTATATCTTATCTGAATCCAATTGACCCATCAACCAGCACCATAAAAGACAATAAACAATCTGATAATCGGCTGGCGTGGCTCCAGCGCATTCCGCGTGACGTAACGTGGGATCAACGTAAAAAGGCGGTATTACGCAAACGTGCGCGCTGGCACGGATCCACGCGCGCTACTCGGATTACACCCACAAATAGACGCACGCGCCAGTTCCGTCCATCCCCCCTCGGCCGCGACTAACGTCCGCTGTGTTCGCAGGAAGGCTCAGGGCTGCTCTCGTGTCTCGACTAGCCCAGAAGTCTCGTTAACCCTCCGAACATGCCGAAGCCGATCGTTCAAGAGGGTGAGGACCCCGATCCAACCCCGTACCTGTTCGTGTCTCTCGAACAGAAGCGCATCGACCAGAGCAAACCCTACGATGGCAAGAAGGCATGCTGGGTTCCCGACGAAAAGGAGGGTTTCCTCCAGGGCGAGATCAAGGCTACCAAGGGTGACCTGGTGACCGTCAGCCTGCCCGGTGGCGAGGTATACTCTTCAATTATTTATGATCAGATTTAACGCTTTGATTATCGATACTATACTATCAAAGAAGTTTACTGTTGAAATTTGTGAAAGAATCAGAGTTGTATTCAAGTTTGAATGAAGAATCGAATGCCGATTCCAAATCAGAGCCTTAAATATGAAATTTTGAAATGATTTTCTATTATAAAACAGAATTTGATTTTAATCCGAAGGTACACAGTACATTTAGGACGTCTTGTAGGCTTTTTAAATCTCGATTTAAAGCTTAAACTGACAGTTCTTGTATGGATCTGACAGAACTTAAGACCACTTAAATCTAGATTTAAAAGCCTGCAAGAGGACGTTAAAGCTAGTCTATGACTAAAGTGTACATCAACTTTAACTGATCTTAAATGAGCAGGAAAAGACATTAAAAAAGGAACTCCTCTCACAAGTAAACCCACCGAAATTCGAGAAAGTCGAAGACATGGCCGACTTGACCTATCTGAACGACGCTGCCGTGCTCCACAATCTCCGGCAACGATACTATGCGAAACTTATCTATGTAAGTAGGCGCCCCAGGCGCCTTTTATTTACTATAGCACTAATGTGAACATCTTTCCCCGCAGACGAAAGACTTCAAGAAGGATCTTGTAGGCCAGGTCAACCCGCCCAAGTACGAGAAATGCGAGGACATGTCTAACTTGACATACCTCAACGACGCTTCGGTTTTGTATAACTTGAAGCAGAGATATTACCATAAGCTTATCTACGTAAGTCAGGAGCCAGGACGGCCAGGAGTTGGAGCCTTGCAGTGTGCATGACGATATCCCGAACCCTTTCAAATCTAAGTAGACACATTAACCCCTAAGACATAACTTGGATTCTTATTGGGAATCTCATTCGGAATTTTCAATTAACTTATTTCTGAGTACCAGCTTTTTTTTTTCAAGATATTCATCATCAAACTCTCGATTTAATCAACCTTCTGTTGTCGTTGCTCCGATTGGAAAGCTACCAAGCTCAAAAGATCAATAGCTGTCCATGAAGCGTAATTTGTCTTGGACCGGCCTTATTCATGTATAAATAGTGCGATGGATATCAAAGTGTCTATTTTGGTGTTTGTTATTTTGGTCGCGCTCAAACTATGCAAACTGATGCCAGATGATCTATTCTAGCTTGGTGGCAAAAAATTATGCCTTACTTATAAAGTACCTAACAAACGAAAGATAAGATCGTCTAAGTACCCTAGAGAGGTGTAATGTGTCTACATATCCCAGTTTTACTTTTTCAAAGATCTCTCTTTCTATTGTACCGTACTTGAGCCCTCCTACACAGGACAAGTCGGTGGAATCGTTCGGCGATGGCGGAAAAGTGTGTGTTTATTTATCTTGAACTGTTTCTTTGTTTTTGTGTGTCATGGTCCGTTACTTTGAGAGTGATGGACCTTTTTCTTTGCAAGAAAGGTATCGTTACTATACCCCTTGCAGAATTGATGGACTTCGTCAGATTGTTTTCGAATGTCGATGGTAAAATTATCATCAAGCTCCATAACAACACATTTTTTAAGTCAACCTGGGTGCCTTATGATATTTTTATCATTTTTAAACACAGAGATCCAAAGTATCATTACAATACTGTCTTTGTGTTTGAGTGTTTTATTCATGTTTTTATTATTGAAAAATAGTTTTTGCTAATCATTACGAAATTTTCCTAAATATTTATCACGCATAAAAGCTTGTTTTGATAATCATGGCCTGTTATCTGAAACATCGAAAAATAGTAAATAACGAAAGTAAAACGAACCAATGTTATTTTTATTAATAATTAAGTACACAGTATGATGAGCAAAAACTACGAGTGAAAAATCATCATTTTATCGAAGTGTTATTTTCTAACATTATATAAATGTTTGTCTTACAAAACAAACCGTTGAATATCCAAAATCAAACGTTTTGTAAGAACTCTTTCACCAGACGATGTCTCAGTCACGTCGAAAATATTAAAGTTCTGCAAAATATTAGAACCTAATATAGTTGTTCTACGTAGAGAAAACGAAGTAACAACCTCATCATCATCATCTGGCTTCTCATCGTCACCCGCACCATCGACCTCATCTAATTTACTATTGTGTTCTTCTAGACGTACTCTGGTCTCTTCTGTGTGGCTATCAACCCCTACAAGAGATTCCCCGTGTACACGACCCGATGCGCTCGCCTGTACCGTGGCAAGCGTCGTTCGGAGGTGCCACCCCACATCTTCGCCATTTCTGACGGCGCTTACGTCAACATGTTGACCAACCACGAGAATCAATCTATGTTGATTACGTAAGTATGAAAAAACTAATTTGTAACCAGATAATTTCTTGTCGAACTTTATTATAGCTAGGAAATTACTGTTGTCATATAGATATAAAAGTAACGTGACAACTGACTCACTCATGATACAGCCTAAATTTCTGGAGGTGGAGAAAAAAATGTCATAATAAAAAAAATATTTAAGAAAATGAAAATTTATACGAGAGATATACGAGAGAGAAAGATATACGAGAATCATGCTAATAGAGAAAAAAACAAAGTATTCTTTCTTGTGGACAGTAAAATCGAACTTATGTTGTGCTTTAGATAGGCAAAATTTGCTCTGGCCACATCAACAGAAAAAAGACAATAAAAACATGCGTACTACGACTATCTTCAATATTACGTACACTAACAAAATGATTTCCTCCAACCCCCAGCGGTGAGTCTGGTGCCGGTAAGACTGAGAACACGAAGAAGGTAATTGCGTACTTCGCCACCGTCGGTGCTTCCCAGAAGAAGGACCCCACCCAGGAGAAGAAGGGATCCCTGGAAGACCAAGTCGTCCAAACTAACCCTGTGCTTGAAGCCTTCGGTAACGCCAAGACCGTCCGTAACGACAACTCTTCTCGTTTCGTAAGTATTCTAAGTTCATTACTCTTTTATATCTGAAAACACTTGACCCCCTTCAAAATATTGAAAACATCTACAAATAAAATTTAAATAAGAACTTCTTGTTAAGAAGTATTTAAATTAATACATAAAGTCGTCAACGTAAAGTAATCGTTTTCAATTTAAGAAATAAGCCTTGCAAACCCAGAACTGTTTATGATTATTGGGTTAATAGTGAATATTAACAGCGATAGGTAGTTTTAAATAGTTTGAAAAAATCCGTTCTACGACTCACAATTACCCAGCAATTGTAGTGGTAAATTCTGTGTTACAACGGGGCTTTTTCTAGTAGTTAAATCGCTTTGTATAGCCAGCTGGCCAGCTCCCAGTTAACGTGGCCCAACTTTTTGAACTCAATCCTCTTGCTGCACACATAAATTTTACACTATCTTTACTGACTTTATCTTTGCCCAGGGTAAATTCATCCGTATCCACTTCGGCCCCTCTGGAAAACTGGCTGGTGCTGACATTGAGACCTGTAAGTTCTGCTACATCTGCATCATCATCGTTATCTTCTGTGACATGTATTGTCATTAATTCTTTTTCTTCTTCAGACCTGCTGGAGAAGGCTCGTGTCATCTCCCAACAAGCGCTTGAGCGTTCCTATCACATCTTCTACCAGATGATGTCTGGCTCCGTCCCTGGACTTAAAGGTGCGTATGTGACACACAAGACATCAAACCTTATGAAATTTGTCTTAAACTTTGAATCGATTTGAAACAAACATGAAATTAAAATCGGATTGTATATACAATGTCTTGTCTGATAATGATAAGACTTTCAGAAACAGAACAGTTATTCCAAATCATCTTTTGTTTTACAATTTTGCTTATTTTTACGAATTTACTACCTTACTGACATGTCATTATTGTCAAAATTTTTCACTGTCCGAATACCACATACATGTACTTCATGACACGATTTTTCCGCATCAATCCTACGCAAACCCCTTTCAATTGATAATTAATGTGTGTTTTTTACCATATGTAGAGATATGTTTCCTGTCGAACGACATATACGACTATTACATCGTATCGCAAGGAAAGACCACAATCCCGAATTTAGATGACGGAGAGGAATGTGTGTTGACTGATGTAAGTCTAGCCTCCCAACAAACTGGGAGGGCTTTCGCGAATCTACAAGTTTTCCAGTGTTTGCTTCCCATCCGACTGCCACGCTATTCGATCCAGCGCTGGCGGCCGGACCATCGTGCCTTTGAACTAGCACGACAAATAATTTGGCTTAAAAGTGTTCCAATAACTAGTTAAGATACCGTCGTGGTACATAGTTTGTTTGCATACCAATTACTAAATATGACTGTGATTGGTGTCCTCTTATAGCGAAGTGCGTTTTGTCTAACGACATCAATGACTACCACATCGTCGCGCAAGGCAAGACTGTCATTCCTGGCGTTGATGACGGCGAGGAAATGAACCTTACTGACGTGAGTCCAGAATACGATCACTGGCTCATTTCATTCTGTAGTCTTCAATTCATTTCTTCAGCTGTATCTTTCGTTTGCCGCTTTGCTTACGGCCGAATGTGTCTGCCGGTGTATGTGTGTGTCAGATCGGAGCTTGGTGTTTGCAGAGGTGACGATGCTAAGCAACCACATCTCGGACTATCCCCTTATAAGTCAAGGGCAAACACGAATACCCGGCGTCAACGACAGCGAGGAGTTAATACTGACGGTCGTAAGTCAACCCGCCCATGAGGCAGCCCCGGTATTCAAGCACTGGACATTAAGCAAATCTGACACGCACATGCTCGCCCCCGCAATGTCCAGAGCTTTTTGCACAGTTTGGCAACCCATATCACCCCCACACAGGTCACGTAACACGTGGAACATGACAAGGACGGTTAGGGACAGTTGGACAGCGTCGTGCACTGTGGAGTAAATATTGTACTTATGATAGCGTTTTATCCTACAGAGAAATGTATTTTGTCCAACGACATCTACGATTACTATAACGTCTCCCAGGGTAAGATTACCATCCCCAACATGGACGACGGCGAAGAATGCACCTTAACCGATGTAAGTGGTATGCGGGCTCGTTTGAGGGATTCAACGGAAAAGCTACACGACGAGCTACGTTACCCTGTTACCAAACCATTACCTAGAACGCTAATGGTTAGATAGAAATTAGATTCCCTTATGTTCGAAGCCAAAGGACTGGTCGAAAATAGTTAGTTACCTATAGTATATGAGGTCATGTAGAAACGATTTTAGTTCACGATCCTACTTGCCCAAGCACTTGATCCAGCATTAGACCCCGTGCACCACACCCAAAACAGAAGCCTTATTCTGCCCGCCTAATAAGCAATAACGCTATTTTTGTTTTCTTTTACTAATCCATAATTTTTATTGTTTATTTTATAAGCAAAGTTATTTTTCTAAATTTCTTACAAATCTTTGTGTTTCTGTAGGTAATATTAAACATCCCTTTCGTGAAAAAGCTCTTCAACTTCACATGTTTTCCTATAAGATTCTTTCTACGTTTTAATTAAACCATCTTTCTCCGTATTAAATATGTCCGTATTGTTCCGAATCTAATATGTTTTTTTGGTATTGTAGCAAGCTTTCGACATCCTTGGTTTCACCCAAGAGGAGAAGGACAATGTCTACAAAATCACCGCCGCTGTCATGCACATGGGTGGCATGAAGTTCAAGCAGAGGGGTCGCGAGGAACAGGCTGAGGCCGATGGCACTGAGGCAAGTTGATAATTAAATTATGTAATGCTCACCTTTTCTTACCCATACAAATACACAGGTCGCAGATGTACTTGTGGTTATTGTCATTACTTCTCACACATTAACCCCCTTATTCATAAACGACAATCAAACCTATTTTAGTTAAAATGCCGCTAAAATTCGTTTGTCCTTATCTGTCACTTCGACATTTGTATTTGTTAGAAAGGGACAAAGCATTTGTTAGTTAACATAGGCTTGTTAAGTTTTATGAATAAGGGGGTAAGATTTTAGATTTTCAAAGCCGAAAAACAATTTTATTTTTGTTTTTAGAGTTAAACCAACTCATTTAAACTTTTTGAGGTCCAGAAACTGAACACCCCAGGAGTAATTATTTAAAAATGTCTGATCTCCAGTTTTTATGACTATCACCAGGATAACTACGTTAAACAGAATGAAAGTTACTTATTATAAATATCTAATTCCAGGAGGGTGAGAGGGTTGCCAAGCTCCTTGGCGTCGACTGCCAGGACTTGTACAAGAACTTGCTTAAGCCCCGCATCAAGGTCGGAAACGAGTTCGTCACCCAGGGTCGTAACAAGGACCAGGTCGCCAACTCCGTCGGTGCCCTCTGCAAGGGTGTCTTCGATCGTCTCTTCAAGTGGCTCGTCAAGAAGTGTAACGAGACCCTGGACACCAAGCAGAAGAGGCAGCACTTCATCGGTGTACTGGATATCGCCGGTTTCGAGATCTTCGACGTGAGTATAGAGGGAAAGACTTAGGCACATCTTTTCAATGGGAAGATGATGCCGTAAATATTTGGAGGAATTTCACAAAATCGGTTCCTTAAAATGACGATAAAGTATTCATTTAGAAAGTGAATATTTTGCAGTCGTTTTCAAATTTAGTTTTAAGCATATATTTTAGTTTAAGTTAATTGATTTTTTTTTGTAGTTATCTAGTGAGTAGTGAGTAGGCAGTAACTACTTATGTCAAAATTTATTAGCATTTCTTTTGTTTTAATGATTATTTGATTTCATAGTACAATGGGTTTGAGCAACTTTGCATAAACTTCACAAACGAGAAACTGCAACAATTCTTCAACCATCACATGTTTGTATTGGAACAAGAAGAGTACACACGAGAGGGCATCCACTGGGAGTTCATTGACTTTGGAATGGACTTATTGGCGTGCATAGACCTTATCGAAAAGGTACACTGAGTGAAAAGCACGCTCGGTTGGAAGCAGTTCTGTGTTTAGCGTAAAGCTTATAGATCTTAGTACCATCTGTGCCCTACTAACTAATCTATTCGTAAGTGATAACGGCAGCCAGTCTATGTTAACCATGTTTTCGTGTCGATTTACGTGGGTTTCCTATTGTTTATAAAAGTACAACGGTTTCGAGCAACTCTGCATTAACTTCACCAATGAGAAGCTGCAGCAGTTCTTTAACCACCACATGTTCGTACTCGAGCAAGAAGAGTACAAGAAGGAGGGCATCAACTGGGCGTTCATCGATTTCGGAATGGACTTGCTCGCTTGTATCGATCTGATTGAGAAGGTAATAGTCGAAGCAGTCGCGCCGGAACTGACCCGTCGACGCAGGAACACCGAGACGGGATAGTTTTCGACATCGTTTTCGTCATCACCCTCCAACTGGCAGGGCGTCATACGTAGGGACTAAAACAAAACAGCTGCGGAATGTAATCCGTAGTCTATCCGTATCTAACACTCTTGACCTTAACATTCCACGTTACTTATCTCCCTGCAGTTCAATGGTTTTGAGCAACTCTGCATTAACTTCACCAACGAGAAACTGCAGCAGTTCTTTAACCATCACATGTTTGTGCTGGAGCAAGAAGAGTACCAGCGCGAAGGCATCGAGTGGACTTTCATTGACTTTGGCATGGACCTCCAAAATTGCATTGACCTTATTGAAAAGGTAGTTGGCGGAAACGCAACGACGAGCGCTTGCCTCACGCCACAGGATGCCCGAAAAAAGTAAACTCCGATTTAATTTCAATCAAACGTGTCTTACTTTATTCGAGCACCCACCAATGCAACTCACTGTGTTTTATGTGTTACTATTGTGTTTTTTTCTGTTTACATGTTTAATATCTTCTCACACTTCAAACGACAAAACGGACTCGTATATAATTTCAGTAATTTAACAGAAAACTTCAATTATCTTTTCCATGTCTCGCGGTCCAGATGAACGGGTTTAATCAGCTATGCGTTAACTTTACCAACGAAAAATTACAGCAGTACTTTAACCATTTCATGTTCGTGCTAGAGCAAGAGGAGTACGAACGTGAAGGGATTCAGTGGACCTTTATAGATTTTGGTATGGACCTTCAAGCGACCATAGAGTTAATAGAAAAGGTATTAGACTTCAGTCAGCTTGGTGATAGGCGCGATTAGACGAAGCTTCGGGCTGAGAACGACTTCCCGCAACAAGTATATTATTTGCTTCAACCTCCGCACGCACAGACCTTTTGAGCAGTCAAGGCTATGGCCACAGAAAATCTAAAAGTAGATACCCGTGATTCAATACCTACACCGCTGACAGGGCCGCACACTTTAAAATACAAGTATTGGTTAGTCTAATCCATAACGCTGAACTACATTCTGAAATATAATTGGTAGCATTAACTGCTTGGACTATATTGGTAAACGTAAAAATTGAAGTAATAAAATATAATAATTACTTATAATCAATTGTAATAAAATATAGGCTTTTTAATTCCCACGCGCAAATGAGTACAACACACGACAATACTAATGCATGACGCTTACTCGATAACGCATAACTTTAAAATGTATTGTTACTACATTAATTCTAGCACTTGACCTAGAAGTTATATTTTATCCCATATTCAGACAATAAAACCCATATTTTGTATATTATAATAAAAAAAACATTTTCTTCATCTTCAGAACAGATTCTTATTCATTAAAACGTATAAGTAATTATACAGAATCTAGACCAATCTGTTAACTGAAAAATCATCCCAAATAGTTTTAAATCTGATCAGAATATTTAGTTTGATAATTAGTTTTCCACCCGAGTAAATTCTTGCAAATTCTAACAGCAGCTTTTCAGGACCTATGACTTCGTGTTCTAACTCTACCGGTCCGATTACAGCCCATGGGTATCCTCTCCATCCTTGAGGAAGAGTCTATGTTCCCGAAAGCCACCGATCTGACCTTCGTTGAGAAGCTGAACAACAACCACTTGGGCAAGTCGCCCCCGTACCTGAAGCCCAAACCTCCCAAGCCTGGTTGCCAGGCTGCCCACTTCGCCATTGGCCATTATGCCGGAAACGTGAGTATTTGTTTCTTTAATTGATAATGGATAACTCCACCCCACTAGCTTTGGTCACAGTACCGCTTCAACTTCTAGTCATTACGGTGCTGATGGACCTAACAAGAGGACTAAAGTAGCCAGTTTTGTTTAAGATACATAGATTAGTATATTACGGATACAGGAACCTTGTGGACTTTATGTCCAATTTAAATTTTGTTTCTACTTAATATCTCAACATTAGACCAAGATTCTCCCTAATTTCTCTAGTCTTCGGGACAAAAGTGATACGTCATGTTTTATGTTCATTTTTCTAATTGACTATGCACTCGTGGAACAGGTCGGCTACAACATCACTGGGTGGCTTGAGAAGAACAAGGACCCCCTCAACGACACCGTCGTTGACCAGTTCAAGAAGGGTCAGAACAAACTTCTGGTCGAGATCTTCGCTGACCATCCTGGCCAGTCCGGTGGTGCTGATGCTGGTGGCGGCGGCAAGGGTACGTAGCAACAAACAATTTAGAATCAATCAATTGGAGTAAATTCATATTGTTACAATAATTTAATTGAGATCTAAAAGTCCTCTAGCAGTTCAGAAACAAAGAAGATTACCAGGTATCATGAGCTGGACAAATACTTCTGTAAACATATGTCACTACGCATCACTTTCCAGAAACGGATACTCGACACCCGAACATCAAAATCAAACTCACATCGATATACTTCAATGATCTACGGATCACTCACATTTTCATCTCATAACAATTATTCATCCTGTACCACTGTAATTTTATGAAGATTATTTTTCATTTACACTTTTTAACAAAAATAGGCGCTGGTGGCAAGCGTGCCAAGGGTTCTGCCTTCCAGACCGTATCATCGCTCTACAAGGTGAAATTCAATAGAATGAAACACATTTGCTTCAATGCCTTCATCGTCGCTTCAGTGTATCGTCCTTCACGCTAAAGTCTGACCCTCGTATGAATCAATATCAACCACCAATCTCTGCTCTTCATCCATGTCACAGCAAACGATTGGTGGTACGCAGGGTTGGTCTTCCACGCTTTCATATTCGTTGTCAGTTATGTTTTACAGCACAGCTCATGTCGCCGAATATAAATGGTTAGCCGCAGAGTCTTACTCCCTTCCGCTGATACGCTATTGTGAACGTCCTCGTACTAATCTTTGCTTGTTTACAATGTACATCCGTAGGCGGTCGCGGTAAGAAGGGTGGTGGTTTCGCTACTGTCTCCTCCGCTTACAAGGTTCTTAAATATTTATTATATCGATTTGTTTTTTTTGTTCACCTACCTGATGTAGTTTATCAAGTTCTACATCAGTCATAATAAAATTGTAGTACTTCAATTATTGTGGTAGATGTTTGATAATCTAAGGGTAACAAGAAATTACCTTTCGTTTTTATGATTTTCGGTGATGTCACTTTAACATGCACTATAGTGTCATAGTGTAGATGCACTGTGGAATTCGTACACTGCACAGCGCATAACGAGCCCAGAAACGTACCGTACGATTCGCTGCTGGGTGTATTAAGCTTTGTGTGTCAGTGTGTGTGTCTTAACCCTAGAATTGTGTGGTTTTATTAAAATTTTCATCTCATTTTAGAAATACTTCTATGTATATTCATATCCCATTGAGTGTCTCTTTTTGTCATATTTAGAAAGAAATCACTTCTATTGAACATACATGAAATAGAAGTAATATTTAAATCAATGTTTTTATGTTACATTTAGTTATGAGTTTTCGCTTTTCTTACTACAGACAACATATGAAATTCTTGTATTCTGACGGTTTTCATACCCACAGGAACAACTTAACAACCTGATGACGACTTTGAGGTCAACTCAGCCTCACTTCGTACGTTGTATCATCCCCAACGAGTTGAAACAGCCTGGTAAGTAATTCAACACAAACAGTGAAATTCGTGAATTACAAATTTAAACTAACTACAATGATCACAACATGAGAAAAAGCGTTTAAAAAATAACTTACGCAACATCATAAGGATATTGACAGAATGCAGTAAACATATTGATAGCAATAGCAATGTGATGAAAGTAAACTAGGAAACTAAAATTGGACTGCAAAGAAAAGTACGTTTGCTACAAAAATAACGATCAAACTTCAACGTGACGTCATTGTCCACCAGGTCTCATCGACTCTCACCTTGTAATGCACCAGCTGACCTGTAACGGTGTGCTTGAGGGCATCCGTATTTGCCGTAAAGGTTTCCCCAACAGGATGGTCTACCCCGACTTCAAGCTCCGGTAAGATTCGCACCAACTGAAATAGTCATACAAAAATAACTCAAGAATTTTTAACACTATCAATTTCGAAGTTTATCACTCTGTTTTGAAAAGGATTAAATTTATTTTGATTCTGCGGTAGCCGAGTCATAACAAATTTTCTTTTAGCATTGGAATTTTCTGGAGCGACTATTCTGGTAGCCCTGCTGACGCACCTGACGTCATCTTTATGGTCTTGCATACTTTACAGGATATGAGTAACACTTCTGGATTCATTTAATCATTTTTTATGTTTAGTTGCAATGTGTCATCGAACTAAATCTGTCTAAGGTCTAGTTTACTAAATTTTTATTATTCAACAAACAGTTACATGATTCTTGCACCTGCCATCATGACTGCCGAAAAAGATCCTAAAGAGGCAGCTAGGAAGTGTCTAGAAGCAGTTGAACTTGACCCTGAGAGCTATCGTATCGGTCACACCAAGGCAAGAATATTATGGGGATTAGAATGGTGTTAGCATGAAGAAGTAGTAGTACCTACCTACTCAGAACAAACTCTAAAGAATAGAGTTATTTTATCCCTGTCTTGACCCTTTCATTTCATTTAGGTCACAGATTTTGCCGACGAGTTGTGGGATCCCGATCGTTGTTCTTAAACCACTGCACTTGAAATGCACTATACCCTGAACTGTATACAATGTAGTTAACGTTACGATATTTTTATGTACACCATTTATACCTTACCTGTCTTTATCCAGCACGCTCTATCTGTATTTTATATTATATAGACATTCCCTCATTGTGTGGATATATTTTGATAATGTAGCTACAAGATCCTGGCCCCTCAAGCAGTGGAGAAGGAATCTGATCCTAAGAAAATCGCCCAAGTTATCCTGGACGCCACGGGCTTGGATGTCGAGTCGTACCGTCTCGGTCACACCAAGGCATGTTCATCCGGTTGTGTAGTTAGCAGCTTCGGAGAGCCTTGAGAGCTCAGCTTCGTCATATTACGAGCACCATTTGTTAATGGCATTGTAATATGACCCGTAGACCTTAAGCAGCTTCACGAGAGCCCTCGCGACAAAGGCTCCTGTTTGGTTTTCCCTATCCTTTGTACATACACACACACAAACACTGTTATATTTTTGTATGCTCCTCAAACGCAGATACAAAATTCTGTGCCCGAACCTGATCAAAGAGCCAATAACGCCAGAGAAAGCCACCGAGAAAATTCTCGAGCAAACCGGCTTGGACTCGGAGTCTTTCAGACTCGGGAAAACGAAGGTAGACGTAGTGCATGCCTAACGACCACACAAACACAACTTCCGAAATTAATTACTCTCGAACTATCTCTTTCTGTATCGTCCTTTTATTCGTAAATGTGTAATATTGTGTACGGCTCGTTTTTATATGTATTCCATGCCATGCCGCTTAATAAAATATCTCAGTGTGTTTTGAGATAATTGACGCCAAAATCCTTACTAACATTAATTGTGTTATAGCACCAAAATTTTAATCTTAAATACTGATGTTTTGGAACTTTATTATATCGTGTTTTAAGCAGGTCTCTGGGCCATGTCTTAAGCACCATTGGTATGTACTGTATGTTTACATACTTGGTACTCTCAAGACCTTGTATTGACTTGGAGTTGTGTTTAGGTGTTCTTCCGCGCTGGTGTCCTGGGTCAGATGGAAGAGCTGCGTGACGACAGGCTGTCCAAGATCGTGTCTTGGCTCCAGGCCTACATCCGCGGTTACCTGTCCCGTAAGGAGTACAAGAAGCTGCAGGAACAGAGGTAAGATATACAGAAGCAACTCTTGAACTTTTCGTAGCCGTCAATCTAACTTGTACTTCTACTTAAAATTCAATGATTTATTTTAGATTCGTTGATAGCATTTTTTGCAGCGAACTTTTTTTATACCTGAAAGGATGGGAGATAGGATAATTATATAAATTACCTTCTTCTTAGTTTATTTTTCGGTATTTTTTTTTTGAAAATCCATTGTTAGGATGAGTTAACTAAGTGGTGATTCCGATCAACAGGGTCGCCCTCCAAGTTGTCCAGCGCAACTTGCGCAAGTACCTGCAGCTCCGCACCTGGCCGTGGTGGAAGCTGTGGCAGAAGGTCAAGCCTCTGCTCAACGTCACCCGCGTCGAGGATGAGATCGCGGTAAGCATCACTCACCGCATTAAAATGATGGAGCACTCTGACCCAATAAATAATCAAATTTAGAGCGTGAATCAACCACGTAAATAGCTGCCGGCCGCGCCCACCTGCCGGTTACGTGACACCGCACCTGCCGCGGCCATTTCTGGAATACCTTCCCCCCACCCCGCTCACCTAGCTAAGTAATCACGCGCGTGGGCGGCTATCGCCCGCTGGAAAACTCCAGCGCTCATGTCAGTAGTTGGGCGGCCGGCCGAGCGCGCACCTACCTTTACGAACGAACCGACATTCCTTGATTGCTAACGATTGATGTGATCAGTTAATAAGATGGCAGCGATACACGTGTCGGAATGGGATGGTGTAGATAAAAGTGTGGTGGAATTGCAGAAACTCGAGGAGAAGGCTGCCAAGGCCCAGGAAGCGTTCGAGAAGGAAGAGAAGCTTCGCAAGGAGCTGGAGGTCCTCAACGCTAAGCTGTTGGAAGAGAAGAACGCGCTGCTCGGCAGCCTCGAGGGCGAGAAGGGATCGCTCAGCGAGGTGCAGGAGCGCGCCGCCAAACTCCAGGCACAGAAGGCCGACCTGGAGTCCCAGCTTAGGGTAAGTACAAAATTAAAGCTATTCCGCGGTTTGTTTGATATTCAAACGGATTTAATTGATATTAAAAGGGTTTTTTTATGAGCCCTTCAGCAAAATGGCCCGCTTTATGAGTAATAAAATTTTAATAGCTATAATTTCTATGAAACTTGAAGTTATGAAAGAGGGAGAAAGTCGGAGTTAGGCAGTAGATCTTGCAGAAATGTGAAAGAGACAGTGATGGATAATGCTAGGCTAGATCAACTGAAATAGCTACAGAAATTTAGGTTACAAATACTTAGCGCGCTTAAATAAATAATGAGCCTAATTAATTATTTTAGTTAATTAGCGAGTTGAGATTCCTGCGGTGAGGTAACACGGTAGAGACATACCGCGTTACAAGCCAAATATGTACCCGCAGACACTGTTGCAGGGAAACATGCTTCGTTTTCTCACGTATTTCTTTAAATAAACACAGCTTTGTTTATACGAAAAGCAGCTTGAGGAGTTTAAAAATAAATTGCACGTCTGCAGGTTGCACGATTTTATTGCAAACCATTAATTGCTATTATTTGCCGATAGACAGAAACCAGACGTGTTTAGAGGAAGTGCGAAAACTATTAAACTAATTTTAAATTTATTTCTTTGAATACTTCTCGATTCAGAATACTGATTCGGCCTTCTGTGACCGTAGGACACCCAGGACCGCCTGACCCAGGAGGAGGATGCCCGCAACCAGCTGTTCCAGGGCAAGAAGAAGTTGGAACAGGAGGTCTCCGGTCTGAAGAAGGATGTCGAGGACCTCGAGCTGGCCGTCCAGAAGTCCGAGCAGGACAAGGCCACCAAGGACCACCAGATCCGCAACTTGAACGACGAGATCGCCCACCAGGATGAGCTCATCAACAAGCTCAACAAGGAAAAGAAGATGCAGGGCGAGACCACCCAGAAGACCTCCGAGGAGCTCCAGGCCGCCGAGGACAAGGTCAACCACCTCAACAAGGTCAAGCAGAAGCTCGAGCAGACCCTCGACGAGCTGGAGGACTCTCTGGAGCGCGAGAAGAAGCTGCGCGGAGACGTCGAGAAGCAGAGGAGGAAGGTGGAGGGCGACCTCAAGCTGACCCAGGAGGCCGTCGCCGACCTCGAGCGCAACAAGAAGGAGCTCGAACAGACCATCCAGCGCAAGGACAAGGAGATCTCCTCTCTGACCGCCAAGCTCGAGGACGAGCAGTCGCTGGTCAGCAAGCTGCAGAAACAGATCAAGGAACTGCAGGCCCGCATCGAGGAGTTGGAAGAGGAGGTCGAGTCCGAGCGCCAGGCCCGCGCTAAGGCTGAGAAGCAGCGCGCGGACTTGGCTCGTGAGCTCGAGGAGCTCGGTGAGCGTCTCGAAGAGGCCGGTGGTGCCACCTCTGCCCAGATCGAGCTGAACAAGAAGCGCGAGGCTGAGCTGAGCAAGCTCCGCCGCGACCTGGAAGAGGCCAACATCCAGCACGAGTCCACCCTCGCCAACCTGCGCAAGAAGCACAACGATGCCGTCGCCGAGATGGGTGAGCAGCTCGACCAGCTCAACAAACTCAAGGCCAAGTAAGTATACTTTATTTTGCAGGTGGTAGGACCTTGTGCAAGGTCCGCCCGGATTGCTACCACCATCTTGCTTGCTAATCCTGCCGTGAAGCAGCAGTGCTTGCACTGTTGTGATTCGGCGCGGAGAGTAAGACAGCCGGTGAAATTACTGGCACTTGAGGTATTCCAACTTAGGCCTCTAGGTTGGCAACGCATCTGCAATACCCCTGGTGTTGCAGATGTTTATGGGCGGTGGTGATCTCTTAACACCAGGAGACCCACTTGCTCGTTTGCCTTCCAGTCGAATAAAAAAAAAAAAACTTAAAACCTTCCTTATAATGAGGTGTGTATGTATCTTTGTATTCTGTATAAAATGTGTGCAAAAAATTGTAGATTACATTGAAAATAGATCAAGGAAAAAATTGACAGGATATAACTGTAGGCATAACTAAAAGTAGGACTTCTTAGAACTGTGCGCCAAAAATAACATTCCCGTTACGTGGCAAATCTTATAAACACCGGCATTAGACGCTCAGTTTATAAATATTCCCAATTTTATTATGGTGTGATGGTTTAGAATCCACTCTGGGATAAACGCAATGGAACGTTTTCATACTCAAAATGATTTCTGACTTATACATAGCTTTATTTAGACTAGATGTTTTCAAACATATGAGAAGTTTATGTCTTATTCGATTGGGGACGTATACACAACTAAGAGTCATGGGATTTAAACTCTTCTGCTGCAATCCAGGGCAGAACATGACCGAGCGGCATGCTACAACGAGCTAAACAACACGCGCGCAGCAGTTGATTCGGTCGCACGCGAGAAGGTAACATGTCTCCTTAAGGCATGTCTACCGTGACCCTGCATGGCCCTCCCCAAAGTGGACCAACCCACGAACTAAAGTGGAAAAACCCACGAACCAAAGTCGATCATCCTACGACTTGAACCACGACACACCCCACAAACACACGAATAGGATTGTTATTAATTGTTTTTGTAATCCATCCAGGGCTGAGAAGGAACGCTCTCAGTACTTTAGCGAAGTCAATGACCTTCGCGCTGGTCTCGACCACGTGTCCAACGAAAAGGTATTAAAACAAGAACAGCGTCCAGCTGGACATCGCTTCGCTTTCGCCAGAATAGAACACACAACACATAAAACACATCAAGTAACCAACCAAATAACCACTCATCCTAATCGGAAAGAAGCAAAGAGCGCTTTGATATTGTATTAACCACCTGATGAGTGAAATAACATAATAAAACCTAATAATACTTAACCGATGAAAAAAATTGCAAGATTGATAAATAATAACGAATAAAAATTCCAGAACAACATTTAACCTGACCTTAACCTTATTATAACTATAAATAGATCGTTAACTAATCAAATCATTTTAGATTATACCACACAATACTATCATAGAATAAGTTTCAAAAAATATTCGAAAGTAGTCTAAAAAAAATCGTCATCTTATTCCTCTCCTCAATAATGCCAAATATTTTCACCAAACAATGAACACCTTTTAACTATCATTTCATCCATATAACATATACCATTCCCCTCCAGGCTGCCCAGGAGAAGATCGCCAAGCAGCTGCAGCACCAGCTCAACGAAGTCCAGGGCCGCGCTGATGAAGCCAACCGCACCCTCAACGACCTTGACGCCGCTAAGAAGAAGATGTCCATCGAGAACTCTGACCTGCTCCGCCAGCTGGAGGAGGCCGAGTCCCAGGTGTCGCAGCTGTCCAAGATCAAGGTGTCGCTCACCACACAGCTCGAGGACACCAAGAGGCTCGCCGACGAGGAGGCCAGGGTCAGTACAATACAATACAATACAATACAAATACTCTTTATTGTACACCAGAAATAATAAGCCTACCTATGCATTAAGAAGTTTATTAACAAGCCTACCTATGCATTAAGAAGTTTATTTCTACTTTCATAATGAAAATAAACCAGGCTTCGCTTAAGTAACAGTACCTCAATATTTATTGTTTTGTCAACAGGAACGCGCCACCCTTCTTGGCAAGTTCCGCAACCTCGAGCACGACCTGGACAACATCCGCGAGCAGGTCGAGGAGGAAGCCGAGGGCAAGGCTGACCTGCAGCGCCAGCTGTCCAAGGCCAACGCCGAGTCCCAGCTGTGGCGCTCCAAGTACGAGTCCGAGGGCGTCGCCCGCTCCGAGGAGCTCGAGGAGGCCAAGCGCAAGCTGCAGGCCCGCCTCGCCGAGGCCGAGGAGACCATCGAGTCCCTCAACCAGAAGGTCGTCGCTCTCGAGAAGACCAAGCAGCGCCTCGCCACCGAGGTCGAGGACCTGCAGCTCGAGGTCGACCGCGCCACCGCCATCGCCAACGCCGCCGAGAAGAAGCAGAAGGCCTTCGACAAGATCATCGGCGAATGGAAGCTCAAGGTCGACGACCTCGCCGCCGAGCTCGACGCCAGCCAGAAGGAGTGCCGCAACTACTCCACCGAACTGTTCCGTCTCAAGGGCGCCTACGAGGAGGGCCAGGAGCAGCTCGAGGCCGTGCGCCGCGAGAACAAGAACCTCGCCGACGAGGTCAAGGACCTGCTCGACCAGATCGGCGAAGGTGGCCGCAACATCCACGAGATCGAGAAGGCCAGGAAGCGTCTCGAGGCCGAGAAGGACGAGCTCCAGGCCGCCCTCGAGGAGGCCGAGTCCGCCCTCGAGCAGGAGGAGAACAAGGTGCTGCGCGCGCAGCTCGAGCTGTCCCAGGTGCGCCAGGAGATCGACCGCCGCATCCAAGAGAAGGAGGAGGAGTTCGAAAACACCCGCAAGAACCACCAGCGCGCCCTCGACTCCATGCAGGCTTCCCTCGAAGCCGAGGCCAAGGGCAAGGCTGAGGCCCTGCGCATGAAGAAGAAGCTCGAGGCCGACATCAACGAGCTCGAGATCGCCCTCGACCACGCCAACAAGGCCAACGCCGAGGCCCAGAAGAACATCAAGCGCTACCAGGCCCAGATCAAGGACCTGCAGACCGCTCTGGAGGAGGAACAGCGCGCCCGCGACGACGCGCGCGAACAGCTCGGCATCTCGGAACGCCGCGCCAACGCTCTCCAGAACGAGCTGGAAGAGTCCCGCACACTCCTGGAACAGGCCGACCGCGCGCGCCGCCAGGCCGAGCAGGAACTGGGCGACGCGCACGAGCAGCTCAACGAGCTGTCCGCGCAGAGCGCCTCGCTCTCCGCCGCCAAGAGGAAGCTCGAGTCCGAGCTGCAGACCCTGCACTCCGACCTGGACGAGCTCCTCAACGAGGCCAAGAACTCCGAGGAGAAGGCCAAGAAGGCCATGGTCGACGCCGCCCGTCTCGCCGACGAGCTGCGCGCCGAACAGGACCACGCCCAGACCCAGGAGAAACTCCGCAAGGCCCTCGAACAGCAGATCAAGGAGCTGCAGGTCCGCCTGGACGAGGCCGAGGCCAACGCGCTCAAGGGAGGCAAGAAGGCCATCCAGAAGCTCGAACAGAGAGTCCGGGAGCTCGAGAACGAGCTCGACGGCGAACAGAGGAGGCACGCCGACGCACAGAAGAACCTGCGCAAGTCCGAGAGGCGCATCAAGGAGCTCACCTTCCAGGCCGAGGAGGACCGCAAGAACCACGAGCGCATGCAGGACCTCGTCGACAAACTGCAGCAGAAGATCAAGACCTACAAGAGGCAGATCGAGGAGGCCGAAGAGATCGCCGCCCTCAACTTGGCTAAGTTCCGCAAGGCGCAGCAGGAGTTGGAGGAGGCCGAGGAGCGCGCCGACCTGGCCGAACAGGCCATCAGCAAGTTCCGCGGCAAGGGACGCGCGGGGTCCGCGGCGCGAGGAGTCAGCCCGGCGGTGAGTTCTCTTCCACCACTTTCCGAGTAAATCTTACTGCTTCTAGAATTCTGCTATAACTAAACTGTGTTCTTTCATCCAGGCGTCCGTTAAAGGGCGCGTATAAGTGACCACGGAGTGAGATGTAAGTGCTCTCTTACCCCCACGACGACAGGAACGGTCGTCGCGCTAACCCCGAGCTAAAGCAATCCATAGAAGGATGAGATTTATAGCGGCGAGAAAGCTGCAAATTGGTCGTAGCGTAGTAACGTTCAAAATTTTTTGGTAAATCTCAAGTAATGCCTTGTACCGTCCGGCATGTACCCCGCATGTCTCTCCCGATGGTGCAGTGTCAGTGGTTAATGTCTCTTTGTCTGTTTGCAGCCCCAGCGCCCGCGCCCCGTCCATGAAGGCTTCGGCACCTTCCCACCTAGGTTCGACCTGGCGCACGATGATTTCTAAACGTTCCACAAACCAAAACGGACTGTACAGATTTTCGTTGTTAATTTAACATAATTTTTTTATACATAGCAGTAAATACGCGTGAAACGAAAAACTGTAAATTTACATGTTAAAACACCAAAAAAAAAACTTTATACACTTTATTATTCTAATCTTTTTACGAAAAGCTATTTTGTAACTTGTTGATATTTATTTATTTATTGCTGAGTATGTATCGAGAGTGAGGGGCGGAGGGCGGGCGGTGCGGGCCCGCGACCTTCGAGACACGCCTACCAGCCCCGCACCGGCGCCCGCGCCGCGCGCCCTGCCGCCCTCTTGACATCTAATAAAGCGATATCGTTGTCATAAAACATTTACAAATGCTGTTTTCATTTACAATTCCTACATGCCCCCTTCTGATGGTTACTAAGATGGACTATACTGCCCAACCCAATTAAAATGAGAATTCTGGCATTCAGTTCATCATTCCGGTTCTCTGTTATTCACAATGGATTCACTAATATTATTCAAGATATTTAACACTAGCTTTTGCCCGCGGCTCCGCCCGCGTGATATTGGGTTATCACGCGCTGTTCTCTCGAGAACTGTGCTTTTTTCCGGAATAAAAAGTAGCCTATGTCACTCTCGGGCTCATAAACTATCTCTATGCCAAAAATCACGACGATCCGTCGCTCCGTTACGGCGTGAAAGCGTAACAAACAAACAAACAAACTCACTTTCCCCTTTATAATAGTAAGGAAGGATTGATCAGTTGAGATAATCAGTGCGTCAATCTGTGAGGTCCCCACGGTACAAATAAACCCACATAAAAAGAGCTCCTGGCGATATACCTGCGCAGTGAGCGAAATACTGACCAAATTGGCGGCGGGGGTAGGAGACGCGGGAAGGGGCGTAGGAGCGCGCGCGCGGCCGTGCCATGGCTTGTTATAGGTAACAGATGCGCAAAGGTATCCCCTCCACTGGCCACCCAGAGCTCTTTTTACGTGCGTTGTAATGATGCCGTCATTCCTAACCAGAATGATGGACTTGATACCAGGACGAGCGGGCAACCAATATCCAACTTATTACGTAGGACAAAGGATTCAGCTTAGGTACATATAAGATATCTTTCACTTTTGTACATTATCATTGGATACCTAACTAAAAAAGCCGTGGTGGCCTAGTGGTTTGACCTATCGCCTCTCAAGCAGACGATCGTGCGTTCAAACCCCGGCTCGCGCCTGTGAGTTTTTCGAAATTCATGTGCGGAATTAGTCTATGTCTATGTCTAAATTTACCACGAGCTTTGCGGTGATGGAAAACATCGTGAGGAAACCTGCACGAACCTGCGAAGCAATTCAATGGTGCATGTGAAGTTCCCAATCCGCACTGGGCCCGCGTGGGAACTATGGCCCAAGCTTTCTTGTTCTGAGAGGAGGCCTGTGCCCAGCAGGGGGACGTATAGGTACAGGCTGGGATGATGACCTAACTAAAGTTTGAACATGGAACTACGCGTTCTCGTGGGATAATATTTAAAGTTTAAACAAGACTAGAGGGCGCTGTCCAAGAACTATGACGTACCGTATCTTGGCTGTCAAGATGACGTGTTAACTTCGTTGAAAAGCAATAGATGGCGTTGTACGAGCGAACGTCGTACAATTTCAAATTGTTACCGAAACCTTTCTTCAAGATAAACTCTAAGGGGCTGTTTCACCATCCATTGATTACTGTTAGCTGATGGTTAAATGTGATGCCGTCTCTATTTGTTTTGTTCGAATAGACTGAGACGGCATGACATTTAACCGTCAGTTAACACTAATCAATGGATGGTGAAACAGCCCCTAAGTCTAAGCGTAAGTATTGCCATGGTAACAAGAATCGTTCAAGTAAACGGTTGCCGTTGTATATTTTAAAAAAATGCACGGACATAATTTACAATACTAGAGTTAAGATGACTATTTCTAAAGCGAGCGAAGCCGCGGCCTAAGGCTAGTACTAGATCATATCTAGCTTTCCTGCAATCCTTCGTAGGTAAACTTAGTATTTAGTAGTAATCTAAGTATTAGTCTAGTCCTTTATTAGCAACCTTAAATTATTATTTTTTATTTTTTTTAATCTAGTAATGGCCCCAGGATGTTAGGCTAAGTCGCCATTACTTTTCACAAGCTTTTATTTACTTTCACCTGTCTCGTTGTCTGTCTGTCTATATGTATGTCTGTCTGTAATCAAATCTTGCAAGTTAACCCTGACCAACTTCCAGTAGACAGATTGACTTGAAATTTGGAATACTTATGTAAATCGCGTGACAATACAAGAATCTAGTAGTAACATTCTGATAGTCCAGCCAGAACCGTCTCCGCAGGACGGAACTCTTGAACGGATAGCATCGACTTGAAATTTGGTATGCAAATGTGGTTTGGGTGACAATACAAGTGCAGTCAGCAAAAATTTTTATGGTTAGGTTGTTACTGTTTATTGCTGCGTTTAAGCATCATTTAAAAAAAAGCCGCCAAAAAACGACAACTAAAAAGTAAAAAATGATTATGCACTACCTAGCTGTTGCCCACGACTTCATCTGCGAACAATTCGTTTATCCCTATCCCACTGGGACTATGCTGATTTCCCGCAAAATTAGCCTAAGTTAATTTAGTATAAGTACCTAGTAATATTCTTTTTATCTAAGCGTCGTCGGTGTCGGGGGACCGCTAAGGTTAACAGAAACTAAAGTAGGTACATATGTTATATTTTTTAAAGTATTACCCTTAGCGGTCCCCCGACATCGACGACGCTTAGATAAAAAGAATATTACTAGGTGTTTCAAGTTTTAGGTCCCAAATATGCTTGAAAGTAAAGTAAATACCCATTATGCGTCTAAGATTCCTACCGCAGCGAACAAAAGAGCTGATGATCTTGAAACGGCTGAACCGATTTTGATGAAACATGTCTAAGAACCATCGCTAGAAAACCAGCTTTCAAATAAAAAAAACCGCATTCAAATCGGTCCACCCGCTTAAGAGCTACGGTGCCACAGACAGACACACAGACACACAGACAGACACACAGACAGACACACATAGCGGTCAAACTTATAACACCCCTTTTTTTGCGTCGGGGGTTAATAAAAACGTTAACGTTTATAGTAATGATTCTCAAATTACTCATGGGGATTCCACAGGATGCAATTAGAGCATTATTCACTGACGACGTTAAAGTATCTATTTTTAGACGATTGTCATTGTCACCTCCCGCATTGAAAAGGCTAATTCCTCATCGAATTGATTGGTAGCTTAGCGGTTTAACCTATAGGCTCATGGACTTTATGTGCGAAATTAAATTTCCCTAAGGCTAGAGTGTACAAGCTGTAGGAACCTTTAGTCTCATCTACACTTTTCAACAGGTGAAATAGGGGTCAATTACGGATATTTTTTATGAAAAAAATAATCCCGTGGGATAAAGAAAGCATGCAAAGAAAAGATCTGTTTTAATTTGTTTACAGCGTTTATGCTTTACAAAAGTCTAAATTGCTGTCAGCGAACGGCAGCATCTTCTCTTTGAACTCGTTCCAATCACAAGTTCGATCTCCACAAAGTGGCACCATCATCTCATTCATGAATACTTGGATCTTGTACGAATACACGTCATCAGCTGTACATCTGTAATTTGAAATTACATCTTGAAACTTAATCGTAGAAATAAATACAAGGGTCAATTAACAGCCATTGACCTAATGCCAAAATCCCAAGGGACTAGGCAGCGGATAACATACCTTCTTTATATAAGTAGCTCTATATAATTAATATGGGTAATTATATATTTATAGTACTTTATGCAACTGTAAAGGATCACATGAGTATTTAAGGCCTAGTTACCTACAGTTTTATACAATATTTTATCTACACACATATTTCCTATAAGTATTATAAGGTGGGTTCAGAAATCGATGACAAAATATGATTTGCATTGCATTACTGGCTTGTTCTACCAGTAACATATCCATAGGTTTTAAACTAATGTACTAAATAATAGTACATTACTGTAGAGGCCGGGAAGTAGCGGGTTGCCGGCCAAGCAGATATAGACGCCGAGCGTAGCAAGGCTGTATAGGAATGCGAGGCCGGCAACCCCACGTTCCGGCCGACGCTTGTACAGTGCTTTTCTCAAACATGACATGAAACAAAAAAATAAAAAAAACAAGAAATCAAACTGGCGGGACGCTAGTCTGGTCGCCCTGTTGTGCGACTGCTGGCGTGGCGGCTGCGGGGCGGGTGGTGCTGGCGGTGGGCGCAGGCCGTGTCGCAGAGCGCGCGTTAAAACAAAAGACGGCCGCATTGCCGGCCAGCGGTCTGCAAAGTTGTATGAAATCTCTTTGCAGGCCGCTAGAGACCGCGCGCAGGGTGCCGAGTCGCAGCGCCTGCAGCGCGATACTTTGCCTATCATTTGTAACACATCGTCAATATTTCATGTCATGTTTGAGAAAAAAGTATTCGGCTTGCTACACCGTGTATAATAATAGGAGGATTCGATTTGTAGCATTCAAACATGGCGGATGTAGACAATATCTAATTTTGCTATTTCTGTTTCTTTGGCTAGTTGAAGTATAATTTTGATAGTGTTTTATGCGGCGATTAACCTTAACAGTGAACCAGTGATCACAAAATTATATATTGCTCTCGTGTCTGACCTTTTTTAATACGCAAATTGTTTCCACGTGGTTTCTGGAATTTTACTATCAAGTTGCAAAAACTACAATCACCGTACAACGTCCCTCTCAAAGAGAGTACTTTGACACTGACGAAATTGTCCTATTAATAAGCACAGAAAACCATATTTTAAAAGAGAAGAAGAAGATAATAATAGGATACTAACTTGTTTAAAACTACCATTAAATTGCTAGCGAACGGTGCCAGCAAACTAGTCCTCCATTTTCTATCCCGGTTCACTTCCAAACTGTTAATAGCGGGGTAGTCATGGTACAGTCCAAGAGCTGTCACGATCATCTCTATTATTGTGTCGTGGGAAAAATAACCAGTCATTCTATGAGAGCCGTTGACGGAAGCTTCTAGATTCTCGTACAGGTTTCTAAGAGTAACAGCACCCAGTTTTGCTCCATATGGAGAAGAGTAGCCACAGCTGAAATAATAAATTTTAAATTAAGTTAAGTTTAAATTTGTGGTGTCGGGTTAGAATTACACCTCTCCATTGCTTCCGTGGATATCGTAAGAGGCGGCTTAGGATACGTTAAGGTATACCGTAGGCGACAGCCTCTAGCAACCTGTCACTATAGTACCATTTTTTTGTCAATCTTTAAACCTAAAATTGCTAAAATTGGCTCCGAAGAGGTAACGTTTCGTGTGCTCTGCCTACCCCATTTGGGAATACAGGCGTGATGTTTGTGTGTGTGTGTGTGTGCTTAAAATTAAACAGAGTGTTACATAAGCGTGATACTAAATTAGTGTTTCACGCTGAATTAACGCTGGGTAATAATGCATTAACTCTTTTGTTGAAATAGTAAATCGGAAAAAATGGTGGTGGAAATAAGAAATCATGAACAATGTATGGAAACCGTACATTTAATCGGACTAATTTCAACAAAAGAGTTAAGAGACTTGAGGTATTCCAACTTAGGCCTCTAGGTTGGCAACGTATCTCCAATACCCCTGGTTTTGCAGATGTTTATGGGCGGTGGTGATCTCTTACCACCAGGAGACCCACATGCTCGTTTGCCTTCCAGTCGAATAAAAAAAAAGAGAAGTTTCCCTGTTGCTTTCGTTATCGCTCGTGACATAAGGGCTCGCAGCCGTCCGCCATGCACATCCCCTCCCGCTTCTCCGCTTCCCGCTAATGTACATCGAGATAGCCGTAGGCATTTCAAGATTTGGGCGGTTGAATTTTGGGTTTCGTTGTCCTCATATTACACGAAAAGTACAGCACAGAAATCAATGATATTTTACAATCAAGATCTTCATTATATTTTCTATGCCTGTGGTATTTTCGATTTTTGTAAAAATGCTTTAATAGTCTGTAATTCTTGTGCAAAGTTGACATCTTTTTTTTTGTTGACTTTTGAGCTCCCGCAATTCCGACATTTATATGAAAATCTGAAATCCACAGGTATAGATAATTGTACTAGGATGGCTTAGGACCTAAACTTTAGGTACAAAAATAAAAGCGGATAGGGTAGGTATACTCATATAGATCCGATAGGTCTTCAATGAACTCTAAGACTTTTAAATCTTCGTTTCTGAATACTGAACACCAGGCGTTTCTCTTATCGACGGCGTAGGCCCTGTAGTATCGACACAGGTCGTACAGACCAGTCACATTCTCGGGCGTCAGGTCTGGTAGGCCTACACGCTGACGAACGCTTGTGAGCATCTGAAAATATTACATCCAGAGTGAAAGTCAACATATTATTGTATCTTTATTCAATTTAAACTAAAACAAGCACTTATGAATGTCAAATAACCTAACCATAAAAATTTCATTTTTAATACAAGTTTTTTTTTTTTGCTGACTCTACTTTTTGTCAACTGTATTTTCATTGTCACCCAAACTGCTTTTCCATACTAAATTTCAAGTTGATGCTATTAACTGTTGAAGATTTCCGTCCTGCAGAGACGACCTTGGCTAGAGTGCCAGGTGTCACTACTAGATTATTGTATTGTCACGCGATTTACATAAGTATTCCAAATTTATAGTTAATCTGATTACTGGAAGTTGGTCAAATGTAACTTGCAAGATTTGATCCGCACATAGGTATACATATAACAAAGTATATACATTGCAAATTAATAAAAAGCTTTTAAAAAACGCAGTGTGCAGGCTCTTATGATTGTACATTAGGAACGGTCTAGAAAGTCAAGCTTGAAAAAGGTTTTTTTTTTTTTAATCATTTTACTTAAATTATTGCTAGAAAGTTAGTTTATCTCTATACATATTTGTTTATTTTATTACTTAAGAGCGTTATACCTGCTGAGCTGGCAATGTTGCATTTTTGTTAGTTTTTCTCGAATATTCCATAAAAAATTAATGAAAATTAAAAATGTCTGATAGAACACTTTTTAACATTATACCGGGTGTTGCCTGTAATACGAGCAAAAAATTAAAACATAGATCGTCCTCGTTAAAGTGAACAACATTAGTTGGGCGACTTTTAAAAATAATGGAGTCTTTGAACTTTCCTTTTTTCATACAAATTAAATACTACCATCAATGTACGCCATGCTAGAACACAACTGACGTCACCTGTCATGCTACAAACATCAAGCATTTTGCTTTACATTGCTTCTGCGAATAAACTTAAAAGTGTAATAAAAAAAAAAAAAAAAATATTTTTAAAATTCGCTGAACTAATGTTGTTCAGTTTGAGGATCATACGATCTATGTTTTAATTTTTTGCTTATATTACAGGCCACACCCGGTATAAGTTAATGTATTGTAATCTAATAATTTATATTTAATTAGTTATAGACTTTTATTTTCTTTAAATACCGCTAAAATTCGTTTTTAAAGAATATAAATGTCTATCACGAATAATTATTGGAGTAGATACATTACCTTAAGTATAAGCACAGTAAAAGTGTAAACTTTACACTTTACACTTTTACTATGGTATGTATATTAAGAAGTATTCTATCAGAAAACAATTATAAAAATTTCATTAAATGCTTTGGAATAATCGAGAAAAACTAACAAAAATGCAACGTTGCCAACTCAGCAGGTATAAATAGTAACTTTATACTAAATAGTAACTTTTGGTAAGTAGTTTTAGTTACCTGTTGGTAATCTTTCGTCGCGCGAAACTTTTCCACAGCAATATCGTGGGTAGTTTTGTTGCGTTGTATGTATTTTTCGCATGATCGGTAGGGCTGAAAAATAACAGTATTAGGGGTAGGGTAGGGTAATATAATTACGGTAAATTTCATCATCATTATCATCATCATCATCATAAGCCGGAAGACGTCCACTGCTGGACAAAGGCCTCCCCCTTAGAACGCCATAATGAACGACAACTCGCCACTTGCATCCACCGGTTTCCCGCAACTCTCACGACGTCGTCAGTCCGACTGGTGGGAGGCCTGCCAACGCTTCGTCTTCCGATTCGTGGTCGCTACGATGAATTACAATATAATACAATACAATAACTCTTTATTGCACACTGTACGTTACATTGGGCAGATATAATTAGTAATATGTGCATTAAAACCTCCTGCACATATCAAAAACATACTGGCTGAATGAACATTCCGCTTTCTCCCGCACGGCGGCGCCACCAGTCAGTTGCGCAAATTTGACAGCTCGAAATGAATGCCGGCCGGCGCGCGCTCTTTTAAATTATTCATAAAAAACTCTGAAAGTGCTGTGATTGTGTCTTAAATGTGTCCCTGGGACTGAGGAATAGAGCCAGAACAAACTGTAAGTGAAACCTATATCTTGCCCAATTCGGTTTTGCTAATTATTTTCAATATTCAAATGTCGTAGTTCAAACATTTTGGTCCTTCGAACCGCATCCTCAGTTTGCAAACTAAATACACATTCATACACATAAAACACACATTTCACGCAGTTTTAAGGTAACAGGCTTATTTCTAATCTAAGTTATTTACCTAGAATAATACGTATAAAATAAACGTTTTCAATTTTCGTTCTTTGCAACGCGTCGCGCGCGTCTTTTGTTTTTTAATTCGAAATGGACGAAAAAGAATTCGATGTCGAACAACTTATCAACAAAAAAGAACTGCTTTTTATACGATGTCAAACGTTATTTGAACTATCCAAATCAACTCCACCAGAGCGTTTAACCGAATTTAATTTGCGACTTAAAGAACTTCATTCGACTCGGGAATGTTTCGAACAATGCATATTCGAGTTAAATTCTTATAATAAGAAACAAAACCCGAAATTTAAACCAAATTATCAAGAAATTCAAACCTTTGACGACATGTATTTCCGTATTCTGAGTGTAGCGGAGGCTAATAGCGACACTTGGCAATCGTGTGACGGCAGCGGTAGCGGACCTTCGTCGCGCTCCGCGGGCCGCGGCCCGGGCGCTGCCGGGCCAGACTCGCGGTCGGCTAAGCCGCGGCTGCCTAAACTAGAATTGTTCCATTTCGATAGCAAATTAGAAAACTGGCAAACATTCTATGACACGTTTACGAGTTTAATTCATAACAACAATGATATTACGAACATTGAGAAGTTTTATTACCTGCTCTCCGCAGTCAGCGGTTCGGCATTGACTGTGGTCAAAGGGATGCCAGTGACGGCCGATAATTATCCGATAGTATGGGCTTTGCTAGTCAAAAAATTTGAGAACACTCGTGCCTTAGCTACGAGCTATTTAGATCGGCTGTTTCAATTTAAGCCTTTGTCAACTGAGTCGGCTACTGGTCTAAACACATTTTTACAAACGTATCAAGAGTGTGTTAAAGCATTGAAACTTTTGAAAATCAGTAACCTATCGAGTTTCATACTGTTTTATATGGGATTGCGAAATTTAGACCCCGTCACTAGGCGCGAATTCGAACAATCAGTAGATCAAACCGATATACCTACTTACGAACAGCTGATTAATTTCGTAGAGAAACAGGCGCGTGTTTTGGAAATGTCGGAGGTTAAAATTAGTACATCAAAAATTCAGTTTACGCCTAAGAGTGTCCCTAACACCTCTGCAAAGCCGAATTGTGTTCGAAAAAATAATAATAATGCTGCTAATTACAGTAGTGCACCAAAGCAGTTCCAAAAGCCGTGCTTGTCAGCTGTGAGTAAGAATAATAGCGAACGATCAAATAGATGTCTATTTTGCGACAAACCGCATTCAACTTATCGATGTTTCGAGTTTTTTGATTTAACACCGGTGCAGCGTCTTGACAAAGTGAAACAGCTTCAATTATGCGAAAATTGCTTTCGTCAGCATTCGTTGTCCGAGTGTACGTCAAAAGTGCGTTGTGTGCTGTGTAAACAACCGCACCATCACAGTATTCACTTAGATACAGTTCCAACTGTTCAAAATTCATCAATTAATCAAAACGGTTCAAATAGTCAAAACATTTCAAGTATTCAAAACGTTTCAAATGGTCAAAATCAAAGTCAAAGGTCAATGCCAAACGTCGGCTTGACTTGTTCGTCAAATTCAACCGTGCTGTTAGGCACTGCCATGGTGCACGTCGCAGATCGATGGGGAACTTACCACGCCGTACGTGCAGTCATTGACAGCGGTGCCATGTCCGGTTATATGACCAAAAGAGTGTGCCCAGCGCCTGGGTTTGTCTCGACGCAAGTGTCAGTTTGAACCCATGGGTCTGGGAGGTGCGCCAGTGCAAGATTTCGGTCTGGTTACATGTTCAATTAAACCACGAAACTCATTTGGTCCGGTGCTTAGCACTGATACTGTTGTCGTAAGTAATATAACTAGCAACTTACCTACAGTAACCTTATCAAACAAAGTTATCAATAATTTCAAAAATCTAGAGTTAGCTGACCCGAACTACTTTTCGGCGGCTCCAGTTGACTTGTTGATCGCAGGTGACTTATTTCCCTACATTTATGACGGTCAAAATATACTACCACGTGACCCGGGTTTGCCCGTCGCGATGCATTCCATATTCGGATATGTCATTACTGGTCAGACAGTACTGAGTGACGATTGTGAGTCAAATACAGCTTCGCTCAACTTGTTCTCTGCTAATAAAACTAGTAGTATCGATAAAATCATGAACTCTTTCTGGGAGACTGAAAACGTGCCGTATGACGTCACTAAAAAACCAGAAGATTTGTATGTCGAACAATTGTTCCAAAACGAACACAGTCGCGATACTACGGGACGTTATACAGTGAAGTACCCGTTCAAACCCAGTTTTGATCTCGGCGATTCGACTCCACAAGCGTTACGTCGTTTCAACAATTTAGAAACAAAGCTGAATCGTCTTCCGGAACTTAAGGAAGAATATAATAAATTCATGTCCGAATATGAAAGCCTTGGTCACATGACTTGCGTAGGTGATTTTGGTACTGTGGATTCTAAGTACATAATTCCTCACTTTTGTATTCTCCGACCGTCAAGTACCACGACAAAACTCCGAGTAGTTTTTGACGCCTCATGCAAAACGACAAATAATAATTCTTTAAATTCAGTCGTTTACGCCGGTCCTAAGCTTCAAGCAGATATTAATGAGATTTTAATAAATTTTCGTATACATGAAATTTGCTTGTCAAGTGACATTTGTAAAATGTTTCGAATGACCTTGATCGAAAAATCTCAACGCAATTACCAACACATCTTGTGGAGGTTTCAACCTGATCAACCTTTAAAGGTGTATGAGTTAAACACGATCACATACGGCGTTGCTAGCAGTCCGTACCTAGCGATCCGAGTCCTGCATCAACTGGCTGACGACGACTGCGAGAAGTATCCTTTAGCGAGCAAGGTTCTAAAAAAGGGTTTCTTCGTCGATGACCTTCTGTGGTCAGTGAGCAGCTATGATGAAGCAGCTAGGCTACAGGATGAACTGTTAGAGTTGCTGAGTGGAGGAGGATTTCTGCTTCGTAAGTGGGCCAGCAACTGTCCCCAGGTACTGGCTCGGGTTCCAGCTGATCACCGCGAAACGCCCATTGCATTCGAGGATGACAAGGACCTATCCATAAAAGTTTTAGGTCTGCAGTGGCGACCCGCCGAAGATGTGTTTTCCTTCGTATTCCATCCACTTCCAGCTTCACAGGCGATCACCAAGCGTAGTGTCTTGTCACAGATAGGTCGTCAGTATGATCCCTTAGGTTTCGTGGCTCCTTGCATATTCTACGCGAAATGCTTCATGCAGAAACTCTGGCTCCAACAGCTGGGTTGGGATGAGCGGCTGCCTCCGGAACTAGAAAAGGAGTGGCTCACCTACATGTCAGAGCTCCCGCTATTGTCGAATTTTAGCCACGAGCGCCAGGTTACTGTCAAACAGCACAGCTACTACCAGATACTAGGATTCTGCGATGCTTCAGTTCAAGGAATAGCTGCGGTCATCTATTTGCGTAGTTTTAACAATCAAGGTAATTCGAAGGTCAGTCTAGTCATTGCAAAATCCAAGGTTGCACCCTTGAAGACAGTGACCATTCCACGTCTCGAGCTAATGGCTGCGCATTTGTTAGTCAAGTTAGTCAAATATACGAAGTCAATATTGTCTGAACGAATTCCTGTTCATGAAATACTCTTGTTTACCGATTCCTCTGTGGTGCTGAGTTGGTTGAATACACCCAGTTACAACCTCAAAACCTTTGTGGCTTCGCGTGTCTCCAAAATCTTAGAGACCGTGCAAAGCGATTGTTGGTTTCACGTGAGCGGCGCGTCCAACCCCGCTGACGTGTGCTCGCGCGGAGCGCTACCTTCCGTGCTGTTATCGACAGCGGAGTGGCTCGGAGGACCGAGCTGGCTAGACGCACCAAGAGAGAATTGGCCAGTAAAATCAATTGATCAATTTAAATCGGCAAATGTGCCAGAACTCAAAATTCCATGCGCGACTTTGGCTCAAACTAGCGTGCAAAACACAACACGTGACTCAAATCTTGTTTATAATTTAACTGAAAAATATTCGAGTTTTAGCAAACTTCAAAATGTCTTAGCTCGTTGTTTTCAATTTATTAACAATTGTAGATCGACGAAGTCTAATAGGAACACAGGTCCTTCGTCTCTATCAGATTTAAAGAACGCACACGATGTGCTCATTAAATCCGTTCAGCGAGAGCATTTTGCAGCTGATATCCAAGCAATTTCCAATGGTTACAGCTGTAGTTCTTCACTTAAAAGGTTAGCACCTTATGTCGACCCCCTCGGTTTTCTCAGGGTGGGGGGTAGGTTGTCTTTCGCCGAACTACCGTATCAAAAGAAGTATCCATTATTGCTTCCTAAAAAGTGCAACTTTACAAAAATTCTTATCGACTATTTTCATAAAATTTATTTACATATCGGTCCGCGTACATTGCAATTAAACGATTATTTGCACACGCTGCAGCAGCGACAAAATGGCATAGGAATTGTCGTAATATTCAAGTTGATGAACTCGTTCTTATGCATGCTGACGCTCCTCCGCTTCAATGGCATCTCGGTCATGTGACGGAACTTTATCCAGGAGCTGATGGAGTTGTACGGGTGGTAAAAGTAAAAATCCAGAATGGCGAATACACGCGACCCGTTGTAAAGCTTAGACCACTTCCAATGGAATTAGATTCAGCATAATTTTTATTTTCCTTTGTTTCTTTGCATGAATTTGACGCAAGAAGGTGTCAAGTTTATGACAATTTTAGGTTCGAAATAAGTCATTTATTTTACTCAATTTACAGCTACACGTGTTTAGTTCACTAAGTCAACAAATACTTACACTATACAGTCCACTTACCTTATTCAATACCATCCCTGGTTTTGTTTGTAAACTGGGGAATCTGGGGTAGATTCCCGGTGGGGGGTTTATGTACGTTACATTGGGCAGATATAATTAGTAATATGTGCATTAAAACCTCCTGCACATATCAAAAACATACTGGCTGAATGAACATTCCGCTTTCTCCCGCACGGCGGCGCCACCAGTCAGTTGCGCAAATTTGACAGCTCGAAATGAATGCCGGCCGGCGCGCGCTCTTTTAAATTATTCATAAAAAACTCTGAAAGTGCTGTGATTGTGTCTTAAATGTGTCCCTGGGACTGAGGAATAGAGCCAGAACAAACTGTAAGTGAAACCTATATCTTGCCCAATTCGGTTTTGCTAATTATTTTCAATATTCAAATGTCGTAGTTCAAACACACACCAACATAATAGCAAACAATTACAGAAAACAAATTAAATTATTAATAAAATGATTTCCTATCTGAAACTGCCTATGATTTTAAATAGCAAATTGCCGCAATAATAAACAACTAACAAAACGTTGGAAACCCTCCGACATTGTCGCTTCAAAATTCAATATCTCAAAAACGGCTGAACCGATTTTGATAAAACATGTTTAAGAACCATTGGTAGAAAACCTCATCATCATCGTCATCCCAGCCTATATACGTCCCATTGTTGGGCACAGGCCTCCTCTCAGAACTAGAGGGCTTGGGCCATAGTTCCCACGCGGGCCCAGTGCGGATTGGGAACTTCACACGCACCATTGAATTGCTTCGCAGGTTGTGCAGGTTTCCTCACGATGTGTTTCTACACCGCAAAGCTCGTGGTAAATTTCAAATGTGTTCCGCACATGAATTTAGAAAAACTCAGAGGTGCGAACCCACGACCCTCTGCTAGAGAGGCGATAAGTCAAACCACTAGGCTACCACGGCTCTGTAGTAAACCTGATTTCAAATAAATGAAAACCGTATTTTAATCGGTTAAGAGCTATGGTGCCACAGACAGACACACAAAGCGGTCAAACTAACAACACACGTCTTTTTGCGTCGGGAGTTAAAAAAACCTATAGGAATCATTACCCTTATAACATCATATTGTCCATCAGGAATCGGGTCTTTGATAGTAAACTTGGAATCCTCCAATCCCTCCACAAACGCCCTAGCGCTCTCTCTAGTCCTCTGTGTGTCCGTAGATCTGAAGTGGAAGGTATCCAGCGACCCCAGCAGTGGGGAGAACCGCTCGCGGACCCTCTGACCCAGGAGCAGCAGCTCCTCATGTCCTTCCTTGGTGAGGTACGACCAGGTACTGTCCAAGCTATCATCCCATGTCCAATTGGCAAGGTTCGCGACGTCCTAGGAGAATTTTTCTACATGTTTATCGGAACACGGTTTGCAGGTGGTAGGGCTTTGTGCAAGGTCCGCCCGGATACCACCATCTTGCTCGCTAATCCTGCCGTGGAGCAGCAGTGCTTGCACTGTTGTTTCGGCGTGGAGAGTAAGACAGCCGGTGAAATTACTTACACTTAAGGTATCCCATCTTAGGCCTCTAGGTTAGCAACGTATCTGAAATACCCCTAGTGTTGCAGATGTTTACGGGCGGTGGTGATTTCTTACCATCAGGAGATCCACTTGCTCGTTTGCAATCCAGTCAAATAAATAAATAAAAAACACAGAACGATGCAATGAAGTGATCAGAGGTGGGAATGCAGCACAAAATAAACTTATTTACCAACAAAAAGTTGGAATAACCCCGACTTTGTAACTTCAGCGTTTTTGCAGCGTTTTTTTTGTGATTAGTGTCTTCACAGGTGTTATTAAAAGAGCTAATGCTCAGGGTTGTTTTTTTATGAAAATTTAAGACAATGCCGATGCTGAATTTAGCGTGATTAAAATTCTTGTGGCCTGTTTTTCCGTTGTGCTATCATAAACATGGGACGCTAATGACGTTTGACCGCGCGGTCAAAACGCTCGAATATAAGTACTTACATAGTATTTTTTTTATCTAAGCGTCGTCGGTGTCGGGGGACCGTTAAGATAAACAGGAAACTGAAGAACATATGTTTTATTTTTAAAGTATTAACATTGACCCCATTAACGTCAATTGAAAATACAAACCGAAACATAGATGCACAGAAAAACCAGAAAAATTAGACCAACACTGGGAATCGAACCCAGGTCCTCGGCATTCCGTGCCGCGTGCTATACCGCTACACCACTGCTGGTCCACGGCATAGACACGAATTTTCCCTATGCATCACATATCTCAGCTTGTCTACTACTTTGTCCCTTAAGCAGTGACCTAGCGCCATCTATATTGTCTAACTCTCAACTGTCTTCAATATCTCCTTCGGAACTAACCGTTCACCCGGACAAGAGATGTCGCTATTAAGCAATCAACACCAACCAATAAACCAACCAATAAACGTCATTGGCGGCCTTACCTGAGCACACATTTCACCGCGACCCGCGTAAAAGTTGTCGATGATGACTTCTTTTAGTGTCATGGCAGCCTTCATACCTTCCGCATCATAGTGCCCCATGGGGTGGCGAGTCCCATGTCTCACAATAGCCCACAGACTGGTCGGAGTGCACCCTGAAAAGGAGACACACGTTATAGAAATACACAAGTATGTCAAAAAAAATTATAACAAAAAATTTAACCGACTACGAAAACCATGAAAATAATTTTAAACCAGTCTGAAGTCGGTGCCTCAGCACGAGACAGCAGGAGTGATTGAAGTCTAATATTTAGTACGTATGTAGGTGAAATAGACAACTTTAGGTCCACTCCTGCTGGCTCCTGCTGAGGCACCGACTTCAGACTGGTAGAAAATTATTTTCGTGGTTTTTTGTAGTCGGATCAAATTTTTTTTATCTATACGTTATTGTCATATTCGTTGAGAAGATAGCTGATTACGAAAGTGTTCTTCTTTCAAGTGTCTGTTCGTATTTTGAAAGATATGATTGGAGATAATGAAGATAGTGACGTGTATTTTGTATATCAAATGGCTTGTAAGTATATGATAATTATAACAGATCTAAAATTCGAAAATAAGAAACACATTCTCTCACCAAAAATAATTAATGATATCCAAAATTATAACCCCTTTTACCAAATACGAATCAATAAATTAATTAATTAATCAAAGTCAAAGTCAAAATGTCTTTATTCAATTTAGGCTATAACAAGCACTTATGAACGTCTGAAAATCTACCACCGGTTCAGAAAAAACCTCTGTTGAGAAGAATCCGGCAAGAAACTCAACGAGGTATTGTTTTTTTTATAAATAGATTCACAATATTTATTTAATAATAATGTATAAAAAATATGGTAGGTACTCATGGGCAGTAGTGTTCATTTCCCATCAGATGACGCGCTTGCTCGTTTACCTCCCTCTCATAATAAAAAAAATCTATTTATAACCTAAACATAAGGAATGCGTGGTTTGCGCCAAAATGCAGCGTTAGCACCAATTGTGCAACTCTAGGACCCACATGCAAATAAAACATATTTCTATTTCTATTTTACAAACATGCAATATAAGATTTGAGGTTGAAAAAAATACCACAATGCTAATTCTGGTTTTTCAAAACCATCGAAGTCGGTATATTCAAAAGATTCCTCAAACATTTTATTCAATAATTTATTGAATCAGGCGTTACTTTGCGGAGGTCCATATCAATGAACTAAAAGAATTTCTTTGCTCACCCGCGACCTTAAGATAGCTAAGTCTATGCAAATTATGCGTGTTCATGCAGTTCCTCCACCTCCACACTGTACGAACACACACAAATCACACAAACCCATCTATCACCACCACCACAACACACATACTGAACTGCACGGAACTGCATGAACACGCATAATTTGCATAGACTTAGCTATCTTAAGGTCGCGGGTGAGCAAAGAAATTCTTTTAGTTCATTGATATTTTATTCAGCTTTAAAGTAATAAGTAAACTAAGCATGAAACAAAACGTTTACAGAATTACTAAGTAATAAACAATTACTTAAGTCAATTAAGTTTTATACTTGCTGAGCATTTTTGTTAGTTTTTCTCGATTATTCCATAAAAATTGAATGAAAATTAAAAACGTGGGCTGATAGAACTGTTCTTAATAAATAATGTGTTTACTTATTGGAATAATTATGCGTGATAGAGTTTTATTTTCTTTAAAAACCGTTAATAAAGATTTGTTCGTTTTTAAAGATAATAAAAGTCTATCACGCATAATTATTGGAGTAAACACATTAATTAATTTATTAAGAACAGTTCGATCAGTCCAGATTTTTAACTTTCATTCAATTTTTATGGAATAATCGAGAAAAACTGACAAAAATGCAACGTTTCCAGCTCAGCAGGAATAAACGCTCTTAAAAACAAAAAATATCTCAGATATTTCTCGGAAAGACCGTAATCAACCAGATTGTTCCCGACTTTGTAAGTCAAACCGCTTATTTAAAACCATTAAAATATCTTACCTTCCAAAGGAATTTCATCTCTTAAATCCCCTCTAACAGCATCATACGGTGTTTTCGTCGAAAAGTAACTGTAAGGGTTCCTTGAATTCCAGTAACACTCTTTACTATAAACAAATGTAAACAATAAACAAAGAAATAAACAATTCAGCACAGACATTTTGATACACCACTGTCTCTAGTAGCGCAACGACTGAATCGTACAAAACTAGACAGGACAAGTAGTGGGAAGTACAGTTACCAACAACTGCGAGTGGACATAAATACTCTATAATAAATACTGTAGAATAACTACAAAATAAATATAAATATTTATTGACTACAAGCTGCTGCCCGCGGCTTCGCTCTCGTTGTATTTTTTCTGTATTTTCTTCCATAAAAACCTTGTCACAACAAACACAGCAAAAAAATAATTGGCGGAATCGAACCAGTCGTCCCCGAGTTTTGCGCTTAGCAACACATTTTACGATAAATTTTTAGGGTTCCGTAGCCAAAATGGCAAAGACGGAATCCTTATAGTTTCGCCATGTCTGTCTGTCTGTCTGTATGTCTGTCCGGGCTTTGCTCAGGGACTACCAATGCTAGAAAGCTATAATTTTGCACGAATGTGTATGTAAACTATAGCGACAAAATGTTATAATAAAAAGTTTAAAAAAAAAAATATTAGGGTACCTCCCATAGACGTAAAGCAGAGGTATTTTTTTATCCAACCTTGTAGTGTGGGGTATCGTTGGATAGGTCTTTTAAAAGCATTAGGGGGATACTGAAATGATTTTTCGGTTCTGTAATTTATTTGCAAAACTTAACTTTAAAGTGCAAATTGCAAATTTTAAGTTCATTAAAATCGAGCGTCTAAACCTCCCGCCCCCCCTCTAAAATCTAAACAGCTGTGTGAAAAAAATTGAAAAATTTCAGTATGGTAGTAAGTATATCAAACTTACAGGGAAAACTATAGTAATTTAAGAATAGGTAAATAGCATCCTAAGGTACAAAATATATCTAAACTTTGAATATTCCGTACAAAATACGAAATCCTTAGAAAAAATACGAAATCCTTAGAAAAATATTACTATGTTAATTACTTTAAGGATGCGGTCCGAAAATGACTTTAAGGCATTTACTTTTACAAATACTGTATTGAATAAGGTACAGAGTTAAAATATTAATTAAATAAATGAGACGCGTGCGCGCGCGCGAGTAGTCGTTGGCCAGTGGCGGGCGGCGGCCGCGCCGCGCCGCTCGGTCGATCGTCCCTCTCCCTCGCTCCCTGCGCTCCCCCGCACATGCGCGCACCGCGGCTGCGCAGGCCGGAGCCAAAGAGTAAGAGTGGCGTAGACATACTGGGGGCCCTTGAAGACCTGTCTTCAAGAGTCTTGCGAAGAGGGCAGGGGGCAGATCCTGTTGAGTGCCCGCCGTATGGGGCCTCTGGCTGTAGTGATGTCTGCCACACGTGGGATGCCGTCTGGGCCGGGGTAGATCTTGGAGACTCGACCCATTCTCCAGTGTAGTGGTGGTAATCCCTCGTCCTTTATGAGGACCAGCTCGTCAAGCTGCAGGTCTGCGTATCGAGTCCTCCATTTGTAGCGGTGTTGGAGCTCGGATATGTACTCTGCGGTCCAGCGAGCCCAAAAATGTTGACGCAGCTGCTCGAGTCTTCGGTAGTGGTTCAGTCTGTTAGGGTTCTCGTCGCGCAGCGGCGGCGACGGCAGCGACGTCAGGGGTCTGCCAACCAGAAAGTGCCCTGGTGTGAGCGGGGAAAGATCATTGGGACTAGGGGAGAGGGGGCAAAGTGGTCTGCTATTTAAAATAGCTTCGATCTGACTGAACAATGAGGCGAGCTCCTCGAACGTCAAATGAGTGTTTCCTAGAATTCTTTTTAAATGAAATTTAGCCTGCTTAATGCCAGCCTCAGCAAGACCATTAAAATTAGGAGCGTAAGCCGGTGAGAATTTAAAATTAATGCCTTCGTCAGCTGCAAACTCTTTCATAGCGTCTTTATTAAGCTTTACAAATTCATCTATCTCTTTGGCAGCTGCCACGAAATTTCGCCCGTTGTCACAGTACAGATCGTTAGGTTTGCCCCTTCTCGCGATAAATCTCCTGAGAGCTAGAATAAATGCATCCTTAGACAGCTCGCTCACGGCTTCCAAGTGGACACATTTATATTTAAGACAGACAAACAAACACAAGTAACATTTAGTTATTTTACAACCACGCCCCCGGCGGTCGGTAATCAAATACGGCCCTGCAAAATCAACTGCTGATACAGCAAATGGAAAATCAGCTGTTAGGCGTTGGGCTGGCAAGTTGCCCATTATATTTTTTAAAGTTTGACCAGAGGCGCGCTTGCAAATAGCACAATTGTGCGCCGTGCGTCGCGCCAGGGCTCTACCTCCAACCGGCCATATCTCCTCTCTAATAGAGGTCAAAAGGAGCTGCGGCGGTGCGTGTAAGAGACGTGCGTGTGTCTGTTCGAAGATAAGTTTGGTGAGTGGGTGTTTAGAAGATAATATAATGGGATGCTTCTTGTCATAGCTATAGGATGAAGCATCCAGCCTCCCCCCGACTCTCAGGATCCCCTGAGAGTCGATGAAAGGCGTTAGAGACGACATGTGAGCCTTAGCGTTTAAGTATTTGTTTTTCTGTAAAGTGTCGAGCTCATTTTTGTATGTTTGTGCCTGTGATAGCTTAATTAGTGTGTGCAAGGAATCCTTCAATTCTTGGGTAGTTAATGGGCCAGATAATTTTGTGCTAGTCCGTTTGCAATTATTTATGAAACGTCGTATGAATGCAACCACACGTTGTAATGTTTTCAATTTAGAATATCTTTCGAAATCTATAACACATTGAATAGAATTAACGCTAGCACTCATTGATGTTATTTTTAATTCTGGTAAATCGTCATGGGATACTTTGTCCAGCGTGGGCCAGCTGGTCTCGGGTTCGCGAAGGAATTCTGGCCCGTGCCACCACAGCGACATTGCAGCGACATGCTGGGGATCAACGCCGCGAGAGGCCAGGTCAGCTGGGTTATGTGCCGTGGGCACATGCCTCCAAGTTGAAGTTGAGGTAAGATCATTTATAGCTGCAACTCTATTTCGTACAAATACATTCAACTTGGAGGGATCGGTTTTTAACCATGCTAGGACCACGCTGGAGTCAGTCCAAAAAATGGTACGCGTAATAGTTTTTCTGAGAGCTGCGATTACTGCTGCCCATGCTTGGGCCGCTAAAAGGGCTCCACAAAGTTCCATACGTGGAATACTTATGGGATTCACGGGTCCTATCCTATCCTTTGCACACAACAAATTGATACTTTGTTCACCTGAGTTTGTAATGGACTTGACATATATGCATGCCGCAAAGGCCGACTGTGAGGCGTCACAGAAGCAATGAAGTTCTATTGCCAATGGCAAGTCACTTAGTACATTTCTAGGAATTGAAAGCGTTTTGAGGTGATGTAAATTTTTTATGAACCGTGACCAGACACGCCGAATTTCGGGCGGGGCGGGGTCATCCCAACCGAGCCCGGCCTTCCATAATTGTTGTATTAGTAATTTTGGTTTGACTGTACATAAACTCAGTAGCCCTAAGGGATCAAAAATTTTAAAAGTTGTTGACAGAAGTGATCTTTTGGTTGCATTATCATCATCTTTTGGTTCATCAATAGAGAAATGAAGCGTGTCTTGGCCAGGGTTCCAACCTAAACCAAGCGTTTGGCAAGATTGGCTTAGTGCCAGATTGTCGTTAACGTTAATGTTTTTGGAATTTAATAGTTTAGGTGAATTAGACCTGTATTTACGCAAGTTAAAACAACCAGCATTTAAACATTTTGCAATTTCTGCTTGTATGTGTAATAGCTCAGACTCTGTGTCACTGCCAGTGAGTAGGTCATCGCAGTAGAAATCATTTTGTATAACTGCCTTTATGTTGGGGTCATTGCACTCTTCCCCCAACTGCCACAAGCACCTGGCGGCTAAGAAGCTCGCACTGGCAAAGCCATAAGTTACTGTGTTTAAGGTAAGAGCGCGAATTGGTAAGTGCTCATCTTCGCGCCATAGAATTACTTGCAAATCCCTATCAAGCTCATTAACTAGAATTTGACGGTATTGTTTTTCGATGTCACCTGACAGTGCGTATTTATAATTGCGAAATCTGAGCAAGATATTAAACAGGGAGTCTTGTATACAAGGCCCTATCATCTGTATGTTATTAACGCTGTAACCAGAAGAGGTAGGGCAAGACGCGTCAAAGACGACACGTAGTTTTGTGGACTCGCTTTGTTCCTTTACCACCGGGTGGTGCGGTAAGTAGTTAGAGTTAGATAGCAGCTGAGACTCAGATAGATGTCCTAACTGTTTGTATTCATCAATAAACTCATTGTACCTTTCTTTTAGTTCGGGCTGTTTTTGGAAACGTTTTTCTAAATTGAGCAAACGCTTTTTGGCCATATAGTAGGAGTTGCCCAAACAATCTGGGGTATCAATAAGGGGCAGTCGGACTACAAAGCGACCGCTATCTAAACGGTGAGTATTTTCTATGAAGTGCTCTTCGATTGGGTGCTTAGTAAGGAACCCATTTTTACTAGACTCAATTACCTTGGGCAGTTCTTCAGTCTCCCAGAACTTGGTCATTTGAGACGAGAGTTCAGCGAGGCAAAGATTGCTTCGAGTGAATTTTGTATTTGTGGCAAGGCTCGTACTCGTGATAGAGCCTGCAATGACCCAACCCAATTTTGATTCAATCAGCATTGTTTGTTTGTTTGCCAAGGGTTTTTGCTCACCTCCCACTATATGCCAAAAAATGTCAGCTCCTAGAAGGACATCTATATGAGAGGGAATATTAAATGTAGGGTCGGCTAGCCTCACTGAGGAAGGTATACCTAACTGACTCACATCAAAATAATGCCTTGGTAAGTTATCAGTTATTTCTTTGAGGACCAAGAAGTCCAGCTTGGCAGTAAATTTGTCAGATAATGATTGAATCTGGGCAGTACAGCGCCCCGGAACACATTTCAATTGAGTGTTGCCTATACCTAGAATGGTTGTGGCAGTGAGGGGCAGAGAGGGCAATTGTAATCGCTGCTTCAAACTTTCACTTATATAGGAAGACTGGCTACCACAGTCCAGAAGGGCCTTTACAGTTTCTTTCCTATTATTACAAGGATTAAAAACTTCAATTAATGCTGTAGACAATAGAACTTCACTACTGGTCAGCGCAGATGTGGACACAGTGGGTGCGTCCACATTAGGGTTCTGTAAAACCTTAGCAGCGGCGGAAGTGGACGCTATGTCCGGATCCATGCTAGCACTGCTAGGCTGAGGGTTAGGTGTGTTTGAAGCTAGTGTTGTGTCTTTGTGTAAAAATGTGTTGTGACGTTTCTTACACACACGGCAGCCGTTCAGCTTACACTGCCGCGTTTCGTGATCGGGGCGTAGGCAGACATGGCACAGTTGGAGCTTAGAGGCCTGCGCCCATCTCTCGTCCACGGTGAGATGCCTGAAGATCTTGCAGTCGTATATGCGGTGCTCACCACGGCACACGACGCACGGCACACCCTTGTGGTTACTTTGTTTAGCTGAAATCACAAAGGTATTTATGTTTTTATCTTGTCTGAACAAGCCTTTATTGTTTGTATTATTTTCATGTTTATTAGGAAATTTATCTTTTTCCTTTTTTGATTTAGAAAGAGTTTCTAGAACATCTGCGCGATTTTGAAGAAATTTTCTAAATTCATCCAGAGTTGGCAACTCGGACAGGTTATTGCGATGCTCTTCCCACTTAACATTGGTATTTGGGTCAAGTTTGGCAGTAAACATATGTATAAGAATCGAGTCCCAATGTTCAGTGGGCTGGCCAAGAGTTTTGAGCGCTCTCAAATTTTTTGTTAAGTGATCATTTAAAAAGCGCAGAGCTTTGTCAGACTCCCTTTGCATGGCGTCAATGCCCAACAAAGAGTTAAGATGATTAGTGATTAATTGTCTTTTGTTGTTGTATCTTTCGCATAAAAGTTCCCATGCCTGGGAATAATTGAGCTCGGAGACTTCCAAGTTAGATATGACCCGAGAGGCTTCGCCCTCCAGGTATGTATTCAAATAGTGAAACTTATGAATCCCCTTTATTCTATCATTATTGTGTATCAAGGATTCATATGTGTCACGGAACTCCATCCACTTATAATAAGAGCCATCAAATTTCGCAATGCGTATTTGCGGCAATTGAAAACCCATGTGCTCAGAATGATGACAGTTATTATTATTAGAACTACTGGAGCAGTGCTTACCATCAGATGTAGTAGTGGTTTTTTGCTTGGAAGTCGCGGCCCTGTCAAGAATGCATTGTGCCGTGGCAATAGATAGATGAAAATTGTCTTCTATTTCCTCGCGCTCTGATAGCTCGTTATCAAGATTATCAGGATAAGACACTTCTATGAACGTTTGCAGCTCATCGAATTTTGAATATAATTCAAAAATTCTATTTAACTTCGTTGTTAATTCGTTAAACTTTAAGTCACTTAACGGTTCATTCGAATTCAATCTATCCAAATAATTAATAAATTTAGTTACTTGGCCCTTCACAGAGCTTCTTTTGGTTTTGTGTTCTGCGATTTGAACCTCCAAATTTGGTTGAGACATTTTTAAATCAATGATTAACAAAAAATAGCGAAATAGGCGAAATACGAAGTTAAATAAAACAATAAATTGGCTCAATAGGCTTACGCTCCTTATTCATGTGGCTGCGACGCGGCGCCGGCGTGTGTAAACAAGATGGCGCTGCCCCGCCGCTCACGCAACACGGCGAACACAGCGATGAAACGACACGGCGCGGCGCGCCCTTCCTGGAAGCGAATAGTTGTGCAATGCAAAATGGCGGCCAGCGAATTGAACGAATTTTTGTGCGATATTGGAAAATTATGCACGAAGTAGATGGCTTTAATAAGAATTGTCTGGCAAAAATTCTGATAAGAATGTTTAAATGCGAGTAAGTATGAGTTAGATCAGGTTTAATTGACTTTATGCCTACGGGGCGAGACGTAGGTATTTGAAACTTGAACAGTTAGTAAGGCGTAGGCAATATTTAAATCGTTAGTAAGAATAATAAAAATGCGAGCGAGATCACAACACAATGCAATAATAGTTAGGTACCTATTTCAATGAGACAAAGTGGGGTTTTTAAATGCGAAAGTTGCGACAATACCTGACTGGCCGGCTTGTATCACCGTAACTAAAGCACAAGATAGCTTTTAAGGCACAAGAAAACACACGACACTCGAAGCGCCCGCCTGAAAGTTCAGTCAGAGAATACGGACCACATTAGGTATTAGGAAGTATTTAGGTAAAGGACTGGGCTCACGGCACGTTCCTGGTTAGCGTGGAAGCGAAGCACGGGGCGATGTCGTCAGGCAACTGTCTCTCCCATCTTCTGGAATCTTCCACGTCGAGTCGATCGGCGGGGATTTCTCGAGGAAGTCTTCGATGGCTGCTGCGCCGCCGATTGTTCCCTTTTTGATATATCTTGAGCGCCTTTCGAATAACGCGGTTGGCACAAAGTACTTAGTGTGCGCAAAACCACGTGCCCGGAACGCGAGGTAAAGCGATCCGCGTCCTGAGACGGTCGCCACTTTATGTTAATTACTTTAAGGATGCGGTCCGAAAATGACTTTAAGGCATTTACTTTTACAAATACTGTATTGAATAAGGTACAGAGTTAAAATATTAATTAAATAAATGAGACGCGTGCGCGCGCGCGAGTAGTCGTTGGCCAGTGGCGGGCGGCGGCCGCGCCGCGCCGCTCGGTCGATCGTCCCTCTCCCTCGCTCCCTGCGCTCCCCCGCACATGCGCGCACCGCGGCTGCGCAGGCCGGAGCCAAAGAGTAAGAGTGGCGTAGACACTATAGTAATTTAAGAATAGGTAAATAGCATCCTAAGGTACAAAATATATCTAAACTTTGAATATTCCGTACAAAATACGAAATCCTTAGAAAAAATACGAAATCCTTAGAAAAATATTACTAAATTTTTTCGTAATGGCTACGGAACCCTGTTTCGGACGTGTCCGATCCGCTCTTGTCCGATTTTATTTATATAGATGTAACACTTAGCACGTAACATTACATTTAGCATGTCATAAATTTAACAATTTTAGTATCGCATGCATATGAACTAAAATGCCTAGGTCGAAATTTGCAAAACAACATACTTTAATACTTACAACCTGTTTAGCAACGAACTAGCTGTTGCCCGCGACTCCATTCGCATAGAATTAATTTTATCGCTATCCCACGGGAACTATGCCATTTTCCGGGATAAAAAATATCTCACGTTTTTTTTTATGCCACTGGATGGCAAACGAGCAAGTGGGTCTCCTGATGCCCCAGATGGTAAGAGATTACCACCGCCTATAAACATCTGCGCCAGGGGCATTGCAGATGCGTTGCCAACCTAGAGGCCTAAGATGGGATACCTCAAGTGCCAGTAATTTCACCGGCTGACTTACTCTCCACGCCGAAACACAACAGTGCCAGCACTGCTGTTTCACGTCAGGATTAGCGAGCAAGATGGTGGTAGCAATCTGGGCGGACCTTGCGCAAGGTCCTACCACCTGCTCAAGGGACTCACACTTCAAACTATTTATTTACTTAGGTAGAGAATTTCATTTAAATCGGTACAATGGTTTACACTTGATGAATTAACAAACACACAAACGTTATTTCGATACGCTAAAATCTTTAAAAACTAAGACTAGAATCTAAGTGATCTACCACCAACGCTGGTCTAATTTTTCTGGTTTATCTATGCATATATATTTCAATTTGTATTTTCGATATGGGTTTTATGGGATGACTGTAAAAGTATCAAGAAAATTGCAGTTGAAATAAAAAAATACAAAAAGATTGCAAAAACCACTCTTAATTAGAAGATTTTTATAATTCAATGAAATAAACAGATTTTTTTTTCTTTTCTCTGAATTTGTACGGAACCCAAGTACACGAGGAGTTATTTTTATTCAAGGAATTACCTGTTCTATATGTATATTGTAATGATGATCATTGACCACGCCATGATGTCATTAGGAATATAAATGGTTGTTAACAAAAACCATGTGAGCAGTAAAGGTGTTTAAACAGCAATTGACATTTTAGCTTGGCGAGTAAGTATAAAAGATTCATCATCATCATCATCATCATATCGACGGTTGAAAGGTGAAATTGACTAAACGACTTTTTTTAAGATAGTGAGTTATATAAGTACACTAGCTTTTGCCCGCGGCTCCGCCCGCGTGGTATTCGGTTATCACGCGCTGTTCCCTCGGGGACTGTGCATTTTTCCGGGATAAAAAGTAGCCTATGTCACTCTCGGGCCCATAAACTATCTCTATGCCAAAAATCACGTCGATCCGTCGCTCCGTTACGGCGTGAAAGAGGGACAAACATACAAACATACAAACACACAAACACACAAACATACAAACACACAAACACACTTTCGCATTTATAATATTAGTATGGATGTTCGGAATCAGTAAATCTTTCTCTGTCGTTTGAGCAGTATCAAAATTTTTCCAATAAAGTCGCTTAGTCAATTTCTCCTTTCAGCCGATCATTATCAGCCGTCCGTAGGACGTCCACTGTTCCTTCCTCCAGTCACTTCGGTTGTCCGGCCTGCTTGCACTGTGACAAAAATATTCACCCAATCAGAATCAAAATGATTTCATGTGTATTTGATAGTTTAACCCTTACTTTTTTGCACCGCCATATCATCTGCGAGAAAATGGAGATTTCGTGTTTGTATGAGGACTTGTGAGAGCAAATCCCTGTGGAAGTATTAGACACGAGAAGGGTTCCACATGAAAACTTAAAAAACAAAAAAACAGGGAACACTTTTGTTAGATATAACTATAGGCACCATCTGCCAAATAAGAGGTCTATCAATTTTTAAACAAGTTCTTATCAAATTAATATGTCGTTAAAGTCAAACTTTCAAGTTGACTGACACGTCTATTGGCATTATTGTTTTGTGGCTTGCAAACGATTATCAACTTTAGGGTGGTAGACCACATATTTGGTCAGTGCCCTAACTTATGTATCGAATCCACTTCTTCATATTAGTTCCACAGAGAAGTGTATACTTATGTATGATTGGTTTTTTGGAATCTTTTTGTATTTTTTATTTCAATTCCAAATTTTTACTTTTACGGTCATCCCGTGAAACCTAAATTGAAAATACAAACCGAAACATAGATGCACAGAAAAACCAGAAAAATAAGACCAACACTGGGAATCGAACCCAGGTCCTCGGCATTCCGTGCCGCGTGCTGTATAGCACCAGCAGTGGTGTAGCTGTATAGCTACACCACTGCTGCACCAAAATGTTTCGGTTTGTATTTTCAATTTATACTTGTGTAGGGCACCGATTGTACAATAAGCTAAGAGACTTAAGCCCATAAGACGACTCAATCCAAAAAAACACAGTAATCATCGGCTGGTTGTACCAGTTGTAGATCAGCGTTATCTCGACAGAGCATGCGCGAAATGTAACGAGTCTGTATGATAATGTCAGACGGCGGTTGGCAACCGTTACGATTGCTATTTGTATCACGATATAAAATTGAGTTTTTTAGAAGACGTTCAAGGTCCAAGTACAATCAAACAAACTAATTTGTAGAGCTTGTCTAATCTGAAAGGACGCGCCCTACCACCGCATTTACTCACATCATAAGAATAAGCATAAGCGCCAAAGTTCGCGTAACTCTTCGCTAGTCATACCGTAAATTTTTGTCCGAATCATCATTTGTCATAATGTTTTTCTCACTGAAACCTTGAATTTTTCTGACATTTTGACATGGTCTTCCTATAGAAAATTACAGGTTAGGGTAGGTTTTTTATACCAATTCTAAACAAGTAAATGATTCAGAAAAAAAAGAGTCATGACAAACGATCATTCTGACAAAAATAACATTCGGACTATCAAGTATGCGAACTGATTTAGTTGAGTACTTTGATTGATGTACTTTACCAAGACTTCAAAGATACCTATCTGCCATCAACCATAAGGTCGATGTTATTATTATACATTTATACATAATGATCCCTCTCATTCCGAGAGGAGGCCTGCGCCCAGCCGTGGGACGTATATAGGCTGAGATGATGAAATAATGATCCCTATAGCTGTATACATATTTATTTATTTATTTATTTATTCATATTTTTGCCTTCGACTGCTTTCGATCTGGGTAACCGAGCTTTGTTCGGAGTTTTTTTGTTAAATCGTGTTTTTGGAGAAGATGCGTACAAGGATGGTGTAGGTACAGTCGAGTTCATAAACTATATTGTTTATTGTTATGATACGTATACTATAGGCGAGAGAAGATCGAAGGTATACCTACCCAAGAATGTATATCAATATCAATCAATCAAATCAGCCCACATCCAACCACTGCTGAGTAAAGGCCTCTCCATTTTCACGCCACTGTGCCCGAGCTACTACGAAATCCGAAAATTGAAGTGTTCGTCGTACTTTCCCTCTCACACACACACAAACATCACGCCTGTATTCACAAACGGGGTAGGCAGAGCACAGGAAACGTTACCGCTTCGGAGCCACTTTTAGCAATTTTAGGTTTAAAGTTTGATAAAAAGGGTACAATAGTGACAGGTTGCTAGCCTGTCGCCTACGGTATACCTTCTTAACCCATATCATCAGTCGCCTCTAACGACATCCACGGAAGAAATCCCCTCTCACTCGTATTAAATAATAAGGATAAGCGGAACGACAAGACACAAAGTTCGAATTCTGCATTTCGTAATAAGGCCTGATTTCATCCAACCAACGGGCCGAAGAATATATAAAAAAAAAAAATCACAACAAGAATATTTTATTTATATTATTTCATCTTAAACATTTGACTAATTTTACAATACTAAAGAAAAAAAGAAAGAAAGAAAGAAAATAAATGTATTTAACGCCATAAAACAAACATAGAACAAATAAAGACATGAGAACAAATATATTGTACCTTTTTATCTTACTATCAATACAAACGCTATTTGTAAAAAAGCCAGCTACCCAGTTCTAACAACAAACGCATTGCCAGAACCCCCTGGCAACTGGATCTCGGGCTTAGGGTAATCCAGGCTGCAGAAATCCAGATTGTCGTCAAAGTCCCTCATGATGCCTTCGAACTGGTCCCAAGTGCAACCCGACAGAGGGCAGAGGGTGGTTTCCTTTTCGTTGATGAAGAATTGTACTCTATGCGTCTGAGTACCCGATTCCGTACATCTGTGGGAAAAATGTTTTTGAGTACAAGTTTCGCTTTAAGATACCTAAGAGATTGAAAGTCTTCAAAACCATCAATATCATGTACTAGTTGGCAGTTGTCTCACTGGCGAGGAAGCGATTGGCTATTGACTACATCTTTTCTCGCTCAAGACACGAACAAAAGATATAGATCCAGTGTCAGTAAAAGAGACACATGCATTTATAGTTGATCACTGACTGTACACACTGCCGGTGAGAACTTTCCCTGCACCATTTTGCTATTTTGTCGCAACGACAATAACTATAAATCTTGCTGAATTATAAAACTAGCTCAGACACTTTTAGGAGTTGTTGAACTTTTCTACATTGGTTAAACTAGGTATATTTACTATCTGGGCGGCATTTTGTGTGTTTGCTGACGACATAATGTCGCAGAAGGAGACGGCGGAGCGGCAGCGGGAGGATGACGTCAACTCGCTTCCGCAACGCCGTAGGAGACCAGGTCGGCGGCGACGTGCCTTTGCAGGCCGAATACTGCCGCAATGATGGCGACCAAGGTGTGGTTGGCGGTGGAGCCAGCCATCTGATCCGCCGCGGGGCGTTGCCCCCTGACGCCCAGCCTCCAGTGACGGACTCGGGGGAGTCCGTCACAGAAACACGGGACGGAGGTAGAGGAGGAAGACGCGCCCTACCATCCTAGCGCGTCTTTGAGTTGGATCGCCTGATGGCGACAGCCGCTGGCAGGGTCGCAGAAGTAAGCCACAAGCGTTCCTGTGACCTTGCCGTTACGCGGCGAGACGGAAATTCCGGGGAGTTTTTAGTGGGTATGCCGGGGTCCTCTGCTCTGGGAGTCCCGGGCGGCATGCGTAACTGCATTTTCTCCCCGAAAAAAAAAAAAAAAAAAGGTATATTTACTATAGCTGTTCGATGTTCGTCAATACATGTAGCAGGATATGTAGGTAACTAAATAGCAATAGCTGAATAGCATGAGTCAACTTATTAAGCCTTTTCCAGAATTAAATATTGTTTTAGAACTCCATTATTTGTGCCTTGTTTTTCCTTTGTAGGTCTGGTTATCCTTCGGCAAAAGCCTCCTGTAGCCTTCTCCACTCGTATCTAATTCTTGTTATCCTATTCCAAGTTCTGCCATCAACCCGACATATGTCATCGACCCATCTTTTTTGTGGTTTGCCTCTGTTCCGCTGGCCTTCTCTTGAGTACCATTCAGTTACTATTCTGCACCATTCCTCCCTTCCTCTTATGGTGTGGCCTGTCCATTTCCACTTGAGACGTCTAATTTTTTGTGCTATGTTGAGTACTTTATTTTGTGTCTGATAGCAACGGTTTTTATTCTATCGGATTTTTTGTCCCCAGCATACTTCGTTCCATTAGGAGTTTTTGAACTGTTCTACATTGGTTACACTATATTTACTATAGCTGTTAGAAATTCGTCAGCAACTGCTGCTGAATAGATAGTCTTACCTATTTAAAACTACTATCAAGTTCGAAGCAAACGCCGCAAAGAAGCTGGTCCTCCATAACCGATTAGTGTCTCTCCGAGAGCCGAGGATTGCGAAGTTGTCCCGGTACAGACCCAGGGCTATAAAGGTCATCTCCGTCATGGAATTATGGGAGAAGTAGGAGACGACCTTCTTGCCTTCCCCACGGACGGCGGCTTGAAAGCGTTCACGCAGGTCCTTGAGGAGCGGTCCGGCGAGACGAGGATTGATCTGCAAGAAAATAGTATTGTATTAGTGGAAACCATTGTGATGATTCTTGAAAATAGTACATGGACGGAAACTGGAGGGTGAGGAAGAATAAGATTTCTACTTTTTATGGCTTTTAGATTTGACCTCTTAACAAACTTTGGTATTTTATAACGGGGCTTTGTTTAGTCCGGGACAAGATCAATTTGGTGTCAATTATTCCATGATATTTACTCATTCATGAAATTTGAAAGCCAAACACCTAGTATCCAAATTGTACTCACCCATGAACCATACCCGTACCTATAATAATGGATAAGATCACCCTTGTACTCCAGCACCATCAGGTCCTCGTTGGTGAAGGCAGCGCACCACGCGTCCTGGTGCGACGGCGCCCAGGTGCGGTGGTACCGGCAGATCTCGTACAGAGTGTAGATGTCATCCTTGGTCAGCTGGTAAATGATGCCGAGTCGGGCCTGGACTGCCCTTTGAAGCTGTTAGGGAATTACAGATTGTTGTTGTAATAGCTTATAATAATATCTTTAATTCTTGTAATTATCATCATCGCTGGTACCGCTGATCAAAGGCACCCCCTTAGAACGCCATAATGAACGACAACTCGTCACTTGTATCCACCGGTTCCCCATGACTCTCGCGATGTCGTTAGTGCGTCTATTGGGAGACTTGCCAATGCTTCGTCTTTCAGTTCGTGATCGCTACTCGAAGACTTTTCTCTTCAACGGTTATCTGTTCTTAAACTACTGTAAAAACATTACATTTTTTTAAGGAGCCTATATGGTGTCCCACTGCTGGGCAAAGGCCTCCCGTCCTGACTTTCACAACTCTCGTTCTGATGCTGTATCAGGCCAGTCCTTTCCGTACGCGTCCAGATCGTCCCACCATCTTCTTCTCAGTCTACCTCGATGTCGCTAGCCGTTCTCCGGTACCCACCATGTAACTGTGAGCCCACCTTTGTGGGTGCATGCGACAAACGTGTCCAGGCCAGTCCCATTTTAGCTTAGCTTAAGCTCTATCGCTCTTTGGCAAACCTTAAGTTAGGACTTTTGATTTTCAGTCAGGGATCATGTAGGTTAGAACGGGGAACGGGCAGGATCATAACATAACATATGTACTCGTATATTGACTCAAATCAAAAAATATATTTCATTATGTCAATGGACGGCATAGGTTCCAGGAGACAGACAGCGTTTTTGCGTTGAATGGCCAGACTCAAACGTTGGCCGAAATAGCTGCCAGCCTTCTGGTAGCCAGCTTGACTAGCTATATAGAAGTATCAATAAAAAAAAATTAACAAAAAAGTAAAACCGACTCCAAAAAAATGAAAAAAATAACAAAAAATGGAACTGACTACAAAACCCTTGAAAATATTTTTCTAGGTACCTACTAGCTCGAAGTCGGTGCCTCAGCACGACCCAGCAGGAGTGGAGCAATAGGCGTCTATTTCACCTACATAACAATGGGTTTCAATCACTCCTGCTGGGTCGTGCTGAGTCACCGACTTCGAGCTAGTAGGTACCTAGAAAAATATTTTCAAGGGTTTTGTAGTCGGTTCCATTTTTTGTTATTTTTTTCATTTTTTTGGAGTCGGTTTTACTTTTTTGTTAAAATTTTTTTATTTCTCACTTTTTAGTGATTCGTAGCCAAAGTACGTCTCACAACGATTCCATTAAGCCCAAACACGACTAAGTTACGTTGTTTTATAACAGAGTTCCGTTGCCTACCTTCTGGTTTCAGCATCAGATCAGTTCGGAAGAACCATTAACTTCAAGCTTCTTCTTACTCGCTTTTCTAGGTATGTTAATCATGATCGTTTATTGACGAGCGAGTATTACTTAGCTTCGACGAGTTCCATTGGTCACCTATGGTCTTCTTCATCAGGTCCAGGTTACCAAATGATACTTTCTGAATGTAAATGCTTACCTCAACACTAAAAATGCCAAAATCGCCATAGGTGTGCCTATAAAATTTGAGGTTTGCCCTCGATTTCCCTAGGATCCCATCATCAGATCTTGACTTGGCGACAATGGGACTACTTCAGGAGAATACCCTTTCGAATAAAAAAAGAATTTTGAAAATCGGTCTACAATTGTCGGAGTAATCGGTGAACATACATAAAAAAAAAAAAAAAAATACTCACATTGGAACATAGAACCTCCTCCTTTTTTTGAAGTCGGTTAAAAATAGTTTACGTCCTATTCTCAGACCTACCGGATATACACAAAAAAAATCGGTCAAGCCGTTTCGGAGGAGTTTGGTTACAAACACTGTGACACGAAAATTTTATATACCATTAGATATTGTTTAGGCTTACCGCCAGATATTCTTCTGTTTCAGCATAGTCTGTCAACTGCTGTTTCCTGAGAGGATTTTTTATAACCTCTTGTTGGTATCTCAAGCAGTTTTCATTAGGCTAGAAGAAACAATGATTATGATAAGTTAGGTGCCTTCTGTTCTCATCCCAAAATTTTGGGATCAGCTCCAACAAAAGTGAAAAAAGAGAATAATTTTTAAAATTACTATTAACGAGCTCTTGGTCTTCTTGTTCATTTTCTGACTTGGTACTCCTTGAGTCTTTTCCCTTTTGGTCAGCGCGTCTTTAACCCAGAGCCCTTAGATTCCCTCCCACAACCCCATTGGAGACCTAATATATCATTATCGAAGACAATTTTTGGCAAAATCTCGAATCCAGTAGCATCAATCCAAAGCCCTTCAAACTCACGGTCTGCCGTATTTTCGGTGCATCTCATTGTATTCTTTTCTATAAACTTACCTTGATCACATCATCTCTCTCAAAGGGTCCATCGAAGTTGATGGTCAGATTGGTTCCTTCAGTGAAACCGTGTACGTACCCCATAGCGCTAGCTATTATTCTTTGCGAGTTAGCCGGCCTGAAGTAGTAGTCGTCCGAGGTACCCTAACAGACATTAATACATATAAGTATAAATAAAGGTCTGACTGACTTGTCAACGCCCAATTCAGACACTTGTAACAGTTGTTGGAAACAATCAGGGTACCTATATGAGCTTACCTGTAAAAGGTAAGGGTACCGATGGCGGAGACGTTTCGCGATGTCATACAGCTCATCGTAGCCGGTACCAGTCAGATATGACTGGGGGGTCAGGATCGTCTCGTTGAAAGTCCATTGGCGGAAAGCTTCTATGTCCTATGGAGGGAAGTTTATTGTTTGTCCATGGTCATGGTTTGCAACAGGCTAGATGACTAAAAAAACTGTTTAGTCCGTCAGATGGATAATTTAAAAATATTGTGCACATATTTTTTCTTTTGTTTGACAAACAAAAAATGATGAGGATACAGTGCTTAGAAGTTTCGAGTGACGTCACTATATGGTACGATTTTTACCTTTTAGTGACGTCACAAGCCCCCATTTGATTATCTATACCTTTGTCCATTTTTAATAAATAGATAAACCAAAAATACGTGTCCCATATTTTTCCTTAATCTAACTGTCGGACTAAATAGAATGATATATTTTTAAACCAGTCGTCATCCCTATTCTAATTATAAATACACCCGCGTAGCTCACTCAAAAGTTACGAAATTTGACATTTCGGAGACCTCACGCTACACTAGCGCCTCTAGCCGCGAATTCATACACGATAGCTCATTACCTGAGCACATAGCTGGCTCCTACCAGCCTCATAGGCCTGGATGATCTGGCCCTGCACGGTATCTATCAGCTGCTTCATCAGCAAAGAATCGGAGCCAGGGCTCCTGTTGCCGTGCCTATGCAGGGTCCATACGCTTATAGCTTCACAAGCTAAACAAAAAAAAACTCGTTAATAAGCGTTTTTCCAAAGAAAAAAACCAAGAAAGATCGATTTGTCATCTCCGAAAACCCCTACAAAATTTCATCGAAATCGTTGGATCCGTTTCCGAGATCCCCGAAATACATATAACTTGTTGAATTGCTCGTTTAAAATGTATTAAATAGATTAGATTAAACACCCAAGTCTCGACAATATACATTCGTATTATTCATAGTATCTGCCCTGACCGGGAATCAAAGTCAAAGTCAAAATCTCTTTATTCAATTTAGGCTATGATAAGCACTTATGAACGTCAAAAAATCTACCACCGGTTCGGAAAAAACCTCTGTTGAGAAGAATCCGGCAAGAAACTCAACGAGGTATTTTTTTTTTCGATCGACCCGGAACCCCAGGTTCTCTAACCACTGATAGTCAATCGTCAAAAATCTGAACTGGTCGTTTTTTGCTTCTGTAGGTATTTTTATTTTTCTATCTTCCTCCGCTGTGTAATTGTAAAAGATTTCTAACTCATTAAAAATGATGTCCTTGCATGACATATAACCAAAAAAATGAAAATGAAAAAATGAAACTAAATTTTCAGTAGCACTGAATACAAATTCGTCCCGTTCGGTGTAGAGACACTTGGTCCCTGGGGTCCTAGCACTTTACTGCTCAAATCAAAGAGTAGAGTAGATATCATCCTTTGTACACCCAGTCACCTTCGCTCTAAGTAAAATCACCATTAATTCAAATAACCATTTTTATGCATTAAAATTAGGTCAGGTAATTTGCAAATTATAATCTCTAGAATACCTTACCTTCCAAAGGAATATCATGTCTTATATCCCCTCTAACAGCATCATACGGTGTTTTCGTCGAAAAATAACTGTAATGGTTACTTGAGTTCCAGTAACACTCTTTACTATAAACAAATGTAAACAATAAACATAGAACTAAACAACTCAGCACAGACATTTTGATACACCGCTGTGTCTAGCAGGGCAACGACTGGGACCTGACACTGTCCGACTCCGATTTGTTTTATTTTTATACAAAGTGTTAATAAAATAACTGAAAACCAGAAAGTAGTTTGCTCAGAATCGAGAGTAGAATCGTTATACTATGTTTTTAATCAGGTTGTGTTTGTTTTTTAAATCCATTGTTTGTCGTGCCCAGTCTAAAAGTTACGACTGCAACGGGCGCCAATTGACAACATTTCATATTTCTAAGACTATAATTTGATCCGTTCTCTGTATTTTGCTTGGAAATGGAAAGACGGTGATATTTTTAAAATTTCGCTACGATTATTAATTAATTTATTACAATTTTTTTAAGATGTGCTTATTCGAAAAGGGCTTAACTCCAAAACTACGATACAATAGATACATTACTTTTGTCTACTCTCTATTAAAAAAAAGATCACGTAAATCCTGCGTAAATCTGAAGTAGACGTTGTCAAAATTATGACAGCTCCATTTTCTGGTGCAAAAGGCAAAGGAAACATATCTATTCTGTCGTAGTATTGGCAAATTCAGATACATTTTTTATTTTTTTGTATTTTTTTAAATTTTTTTTTTCTTTTATTTAGCCTATTTTTGTGTCCCACTGCTGGGCAAAGGCCTCTCCTCTCTTGCTCCACTCCTGCCTATCTAAGGCGAGTTCTCGCCATCCCACATTATAGGCATCTAAGTCGTCCCTCCATCTCTTCTTCGGTTCGGTTCGGTTTTTTAAATATGTATAAATAAATTATAATAAATATTTTGCCACGTTAAGGAGACAAAACTCTTTCGATTCCTGTAGTAATTTACAGGTGTTGAAAAAATGAAATCTTGTCAATTGATTTTAGCGAAGTTACATACCTTATTTCGATGTTTTAATACTGGCCGGTTTGCTGCCGTGATTTCTTTGTGATTTGATTTGTGATTTTCTTCTAAAAATGTCAAAGTGCAACTGACAAATACAAATCAGAGACAAATCATGAGTGTAGAGTTTGAAATGAAGTAGAATTACTTAGCAAAACACGCGAATATCTTTTAAAATAATGAATGTATTCATAAATAAATGCATTCAACTAACTTAAAATTAAAAAATATTTTTGAGGTATCTGAAGTGTTCAGTTATTTAATGAACACGTCGTATATGTTAAAGAGTAGTCTAAAATAACGGACACTTTTTTTTTATTCCCAAACTCTACCTATTCGGAGAAATTTACCTCCATAGTACTAAAAAGTGAGCAAAACCTCCAACTTCTCTCGAAAGTGCTTTTAAAGCAAACTACTATTTAATTACTGGCTTTATTATATGTCGAAGAACATGAAAAAAGGACCGGTGTTTTGTTATTTCGTCTCAAACTCATGTTTTAATAATAAAAAAACCGGGCAAGAACCTATAAAATTATGCAATACGATACATAAAGCATATAACTTATACAAGCGATACAGAAAACAGGTACATAGAGAAAATTACAAGGTAAGCAATAGGCAGCTTTATCGCTTAAGAGCGATCTCTTCCAGGCAACCTTTTTACAGAAAGAAGGAAGGACTAGTTTACAGCAGGTGGTGTATTAACAGTAGATCAGAAAATTGAAAAGCAACAAACACACATCTACACATACACATTATTGTACATATAATACACATCTTCATTATATAAAAAGTGCAAAAAATATATATATAGCCTGCAAGTAATCTGTCCTGCAGAACTCTTCAGCACTTCTTCTAGCATCGACTTGAAATTTGATATGCAAATGTAGTTTGGGTGACAATGCAAGTAAAGTAAAAGTAAAAAGTATTTATTCACTCCACCACAAAGTCAACAAAAAGTAAGTACAGTCAGCAAAAAAAGCTTGTATTAAAATTTATTTTTTTATGATTAGGTTATTAGTTATATAATATAGATGACGATCGTTGACAATGCCCATGATGTCATTAAGAATACAATTGGCGTTTAACAAAAACCAAGTAGGCAGTAAAGGTATTTATTAGTGATGTGCCCAGTCACTGTTTTGGTGGATCGAGGCGACTCGAGTCATTTTATGTGGTATTCGAATCCTGACTCGATTCCGCGATTCGAGTCCAGTGAATACCTACTCGAGTCTATGTTTGTTATTTATTCGAATGTTTACTTGAATCAAGAAATTCGGGACTAGAAATCGAGTCCGTTATCAATTATAGCAAAAAGGAAAAATCGAAAAAGGGTATCTTTAAACAGCATAGTATAGGTTTAGTATTATAGTGACACAATGCATTCAAGCGAGTCAATCTGATTCGATCAGACTCGATCTCTGACTCAATCAATCAATCAATCAATCTGACTCGAGTCAGTTGTACTCGCATAATAGAATAGTGGGAAACCGATTCTCTCTGACTCGAGTACCGAATCGAGTCTGGCGTACTCCAATCAAAATATTTTGGTACTCGAGTAGGCGAGTCCTAAGCAGGAATCGAGTCTGACTCGAGTCAAGCCGTCCTCGGCACATCACTAGTATTTACACAGCAATTGACATTTTATCTTTGTGAGTAGAAGCCGTGGTGGCCCAGTGGTTTGACCTATCGCCTCTTAAGCATAAGGTCGTGGGTTCAAATCCCGGCTCGCACCTCTGAGTTTTTCGAAATTCAAGTGCGCAATTTACCACGAGCTTTGCGGTGAAGGAAAACATCGTGAGGAAACCTGCACAAACTTGCGAAGCAATTCAATGGTGCGTGTGAAGTTCCCAATCCGCACTGGGCCCGCGTGGGAACTATGACCCAAGCCCTCTCATTCCGAGAGGAGGCCTGTGCCCAGCAGTGGGACGTATATAGGCTGAGATGATGAAGTGAGTAAACATTTTTAGCATCGTCATCATCCACTGTTGGACGTAGGCCTCCCCCAAAGACCTCCAGTTGCTTTCGTTGGCTGGCAGACCTACATCTATCCCACCCAAAAATATTTACCTAATTAGAATCAAAATTATTTAATGTGTGAATCAGAATCAAAATTACTTGATTCAACAGCTTAGCCTGTCTCGTGTCCTAAGCAAAGTCACCCGCATTAATATCTGCCACAGCGGAGCGTAGAAAAATATCTGACACGTCCTTCCGGCCCTAGAAATAGAGTCGCATCAGATATTGCACGCTTGTTGTGTCACAAATTGGTGCTGGTGACTATACCAGTGCTAGATCAGCGTTATCTCGACGGAGCATGCGCGAAATATAACGAGATACGATAAAGACGAGCGATTGAGACGGCGTTTGGCAACTGTTCGTTTGCTATTTGTATAATGGTTCACGGTCATTCTCCAGACGTACATTATTGCTTGTCTTCATTCTTTAAAGATTAAAAATCCTAGGTTTTATCATCCTACTGCCTACTACGAGTATCCGTTTTTTCCATGAAGTCGCCAAGCGGTCACAGCGGAAGACCAGCGTTGGCCTCTACGGCCAGCACTATGCTGAGCTGAGACCGTTTCGCGATTTCGCAAATACTGTCATTAATATCTGCTTTATACCTGTTTATTTTGTGTATTTATGTAACTTGTGAAATACGATTAATAATCCAGTAACTTTGTCGCCTGAAAGTATGGGGGCAGTACGCGTCAAATCCGGTAGTTCTGAAATTTTGCAGACTTGTTTATGATGTTGGCCTAATGAATAATCCAAGTTTGTGACCTCGAGCGCCGAACGCAACCTTGTCAAAAATCGAAAAAACCGCGAAAAAATCGATATTTTTTTCAATTTTTGGCGATTATAACCCTAGCGGACTAGTGTTTGAAAAAGCTTTCTTAAAACGTTTTAAAGAAGAATAAATTTGCTACAACATGATACTAGAATTGTCTCTGTGGACCCAATAGTTTCTAAGATTAAGCCTTTCAAAGTTTATCATTTTTTCGAACTTCGCAATTTAGGCAACCACAACACCTATAACCTTGACGAGCTGCGGTACCGACTATTCGCTAGGGCTGCGACGAAAACCAGCTTCAATCTAGCCAGGTTACCTCCCACAAGAGACTCTGCTCGATTTCACTCCTTGCGGACATACCATCAGGTAAAAATTTGTCCTTGCATCAGTTATTCACATAACATATCATTCATCATTTTCTATTCTCATGTACAATCTTCTTACAGGTACAGGCGTGGTTGGGAGTCACACTTAACCCTGGGGGTGGCTATATACACACCACAAAGCCTCAATCCCAAAACGATGACCAGAGATGCAGCCCCACAACACCTCTTTCAGATGATTACTTGCGGCTGCACGAAGGGTTGTGGGATCGCGTGCAGCTGCAGGAAGACAGGATTAAAATACTCATCAGTCTGTAGGCACTGCAGCGAGGCCTCTTGTGACAATATACCTGATGTTGCAGTAGTAAAATCCTAGAAGGCGACGATCTGTCCGATGTCGAAATGGAGGATGACTTGACGGCACAAAACGTCGACGATTCATTACCATCCCCTGATGAGGATATGCCATCCCAATACGTCGATCCAGATACGGACGAACCTCAACCGGGACCTTCCAAAAGGGCCAAATTAATTTGATTTTTTGATTTTGAATATTACTCAATTTCCTAACAAATAAACTTATTAACTTCTGTTGTACTTTTCTTTTTTATTTACTTCATTATTCGTAGCTTAGCTCTAACATCATCGTTCACACTCCTCATTATCTTTTTTAACATCCTATCATAAAAGTACAGGGCTTCGATAGTATAATCAGGGTCAAAATTCATTCAGACGACAGAATCGCAAAAAATTGCGAAGTTCGTAAAAATGATAAACTTTGAAAGGCTTAATCTTGGAAACTATTGGGTCCACAGAGACAATTCTTGTATCATATTGTAGCAAATTTAGTCTTCTTTAAAACGTTTTCAGAAAGTTTTTTCAAACACTAGTTTTTTAGTGTTATAATCGCCAAAATTTGAAAAAAATACGTTATTTTCGCGGTTTTTTCGATTTTTGACAAAGTTGCGTTCGGCGCTCGAGGTCACAAACTTGGATTATTCATTAGGACAACATCATAAACAAGTGTGCAAAAATTCAGAACTACCGGATTTGACGCACACTGCAGATGTATAAAGTTACTGGACTATAAACGTTTTCTAATTTTTTTTCTATTACTATATTAATATTACTAGCTTATGCCCGCGACTTCGTCTGCGCGTACCTAGGTTATCGCGCGGTGGTGCCCTCTACCGGAATAAAAAGTATCCTATGTTGATCCTTGGTGCTTAAACTATCTCTATACAAAATTTCATCAAAATCGGTTCAGCGGTTTCGACGTGAAAGCGTAACAGACAGACAGAGAGACAGTTACTTTCGTATTTATAATATTAGTATGGATACATAATATGAAAGTTGTGAGTGAGTGAATGAGTATGTTTGTTACTTCTTCACGCTAAAACGGCTAGACGGATTTGGATGAGATTTGGAAAAAAGTTAGTTTATAACCTCCCCGTCCCCCGACACCGACGACGCTTAGATAAAAAAATATATTACTAGGTACTTATACTAAATTAACATAGGCTAATTTTGCGGGAAATCAGCATAGTCCCAGCGGGATAGGGATAAACGAATTGTTCGCCGATGAAGTCGCGGGCAACACTTAGGTAGTGCATTTTTTACTTTTTAGTTGTCCTTTTTTGGCGGCTTTTTGGATTTGTCTTTCTGCTGCACGATGTGTTTTTGTTTGAATAACTATTTGTTTATTCTTCTGTATTTAATATGGCTGTAAGGAGCTCAAAGGGATGTATAAATAAAAAACCCACTCAAGAATGTATAAATAAAAAGGAATCACCATAAAGATATTTTATTTATTCATTTATATTAATTAATCTTAAACATTTGCGTAACTAATTTTACAATATTAGAACATATTGTATCTTTCTACCTTACTAAAAATACAAACGCTATTTGTATGAGGGCCATCCACCCAGTTCTGACAGCAAAGCCATTGCCAGAACCCCCTGGTAGTTCGAACTCAGGCTCAGGATAATCCAGGCTGCAGAAATCCAGATTGTCGTCAAAGTCCCTCATGATGTCTTCGAACTGTTCCCAAGTGCAACCCGACAGAGGGCAGAGGGTGGTTTCCTTTTCGTTGATGAAGAATTGTACTCTATGCGTCTGAGTACCCGATTCCGTACATCTGTGGAAAAAATGTTTTTGAATAGGTACCTATTTCGAAACCATCTAGACCGGGTAGCCAAGTTGTTAGAGAACCTGACTGCGAAGCTTGAGGTCCCGGGTTCGGTCCCTGGCCGGGGCAGACATTTGTGTCAATTCCAATGTTTGTTCTCGGATCTTGAATGTTTAATTTGTATTTAAGTATGTATTTATCTATTTAAGTATGTTTATCCGTTGCCTAGTATCCATAGTACAGTAGTATAGTAGTAGTAGTAGTATAGTACTAGTAGTAGTAGTAGTAGTAGTAGTAGTAGTAGTATAGTAGTAGTGGTAGCAGTAGCTTTACTAAGTTTGGGACTTGGTCGATTGGACATAGTTATGCAAACAAGAACCAACCCACACCTCTCCACAAAGTTTAGATAAGTTTGCAACAAATTACTAAAATGCACCTTCTATCAACTCAATAGAGTGCATTTTTATAACTTGTTGCATACTAATTTCAATTTTGGGGAGAGGTGTGGATTATTTCCTGTTTGCAGAACTACGAGAATATCCAATTGGTGTCAATAATGTCCCATGATGTTTATTATCTTTAATTATAAATATTCTATTAAATCCATTTTTATCCCCGACGGCCTGTAAAACCGCTAAAACAAATCTTTTAAGCTTTACAAATAGCTTTTATATTAGAGATATATCAATATTTGATTATTTGTAACCACCTTTAGGACTTTTACTGATACTGAGATTAAAATTTACAGTTCGTAATCTGACCATCATTTGTTTGCGTGAGCTGGCCGATAGTTATCAGCATTACGCTGTTTTAATTAATCATTAGTGGACGTGTAATCAGAAAAACGGATTATGGCTTTAATAGAATTATGATAAAGGCGCGGCACTACCTACATATTGTGTCTTACAACGAGAACTCATCATTCGAGGGTATTCTGGCAGAACCCGATAAGTATATATTTATATTACTATTATTTATGGATATTTTTTTACTTATACGGTTTTGCTAGATAAATAAAGCAGAAAAATTGAGTATCCAACTACATTTGTTTGTAATTTTTTTTTTCTGTTTTGCCAGAATACCCTCGCATTAGAGCCCGGAATTTTCGCGTCATTTTTCATCGGTCATAGTGACTTCTCACTTATCGAATCTACCTAAATGATATTGATAATAATACTATCGTAAAATAATAATCGTAATATCTTTTGTAAAGACACTAATATTATAATATTACACTTATTTGCACTTCAGTAGACTTTGAATATGAAATTGAAACATTAAAGTAGACATTTTTAATTATTCATGGTTTTCATTGCGTAATGCCTATTTATTTACTATGTCCATTTCACATTTTCGACTGCTCAAAAGTTAATTGGGAGAGAACGCTCTTTAACGATAAAACCGTCTCTTGGCCGGTTTTTTTTTACTCATTTATATTTCAAACAAATGGACCTATTTCGTGCCGTTTTTTAAATCGAAAGCGAATTTAATTAAAACTAAAATCGGTTCACACATTTGAAATTACAATGTCGGAAGTTTTTTAACTTTCCTAAATTGATTTAGCCATAAATTTTGCAGGTGTTGGACCTTGTGCAATCCAGGCTGCTACCACCATCTTGCTCGCTAATCCTGCCGTGAAGCAGCATTGCGTGCATTGTTGTTTCGGCGTGGATAGTTAGACAGCCGGTGAGATTACTGGCACTTGAGGTATCCCATCTTACTCGTAGTCTTCTAGGTTGGCAACGCATCTTCAATACCCCTGGTGTTGCAGATTTTTATGGGCGGTGATGATCTCTTACCATCAGACTCTCTTGCTCGTTTGCCATCCAGTTGAATAAAAAAAAAATAGTAACATCCAAATAGCCAAAGCAGCCAAGTAAGCAGTCTTACCTATTTAAAACCACCATCAAGTTAGTAGCAAACGCCGCAATGAAGCTGGTCCTCCACAACCGATTGGTGTCTCTCCGAGAGCCGAGGATTGCGAAGTTGTCCCGGTACAGACCCAGGGCTATAAAGGTCATCTCTGTCATGGCGTTATGGGAGAAGTAGGAGACGACCTTCTTGCCTTCCCCGCGGACGGCGGCTTGGAAGCGTTCGCGCAGGTCCTTGAGGAGGGGCCCGGCGAGACGAGGCGTGACCTAAGAAAATGTGTTAGTATTATATCCTGAGATAATGATGATTGTGTGTGTGACTTTGATTACAGATATATATTAGCAAATGCATCTACTTCGCGTGTCCGAAATCCGACCAAACTTCGGGGTTGGCCCCATACAAAGATTGACCGCTAACTGACTAATCATTACTATGACTGACTCGAGCTCCTCGGCGGTGAGCGGCGCATTTTAATAGATTTTGCGCGGACATCGTGGAATTCACATCGCTAATTCGCTCTTGAAACGTCACAGTAGATATAAAAAAGTGACACGGTTGGTTTTCATACAGATGGAGGTGTTTGCGTTATCTAGTCTAATCTATATCTTTGACTTTGATGATTCTCGAAAACATCTCGTAGATGGAAGTTGGAGGGTGAGGAAGGGTAATGAAATCAAAGATAATATGTTAGCCTAATATAATAAGCGAGTTATGGAGAGAGCTATGCTTGGGGTTTCTCTACGGGATCGAATCAGAAATGAGGAGATACGTAGAAGAACAAGGGTCACCGACATAGCCAAGCGGATTAGCTCGTTGAAGTGGCAATGGGCGGGCCATATAGCACGGAGAGCAGATGGCCGTTGGGGCCGAAAAGTTCTCGAGTGGAGGCCACGGATCGGCAAGCGCAGCGTAGGACGTCCACCAACGAGATGGACGGATGACCTGGTTAAAGCCGCGGGTTCACGATGGATGCAGGCCGCTGCCAACCGAAGCAACTGGAGGTCTATGGGGGAGGCCTATGTCCAGCAGTGGACGTCCTGCGGCTGAGATGATGATGATGATGATGAATATAATAAGACCAATGTGTCTAGACTTCCGTGGCTTGGACACGTGGTTGTAAGAGGATCGAGCCGTGAAAAAAGCATTCTCGTCCCAGGTACCGCTGGAGCGACGAGGTCCAAGGAGATATTTCAAATCTCTTGGTCACAGGCTGGTAAGAGCTGGCTCAAGATCGTAAAGCAAGGTAATCTGGTGATGGAGGTCAAGACCTAATTACTTCAGGTGCACGCGGCTAATAAGTAAGTACAGTACCTAGTAACGATTATTGATGTGATGATTCTGAGGAGCATTAAGTAGCTAACACATGATAAAGAAGACTCCAAAGCAGATGAAAAACATATGAACGTTAATCTTGGAAAATTTATACCAATTCCAAGCATTTTATATTGTAAACTAGCTTTTACCCGCGATTTAGACGTCGTATTTTCTTTTATCGACATACTCCCGCATTTATAATTATTAGTACGGATATCCAAATTGTTACTCACCCATGAACCATACCCGTTTCTATAATAATGGCGGACATCGTCCCTATACTCCAGCACCACCAGGTCCTCGTTGATGAAGGCAGCGCACCACGCGTCCTGGTGCGAAGGCACCCAGGTGCGGTGGTACCGGCAGATCTCGTACAGAGTGTAGATGTCATCCTGGGTTAGCTGGTACGTGATCCCCAGTCGGGCCTGAACTGCCCTTTGAAGCTGTTAGGGAATGTACGAGTAGAATTGAAACATACTTTCAGACTGTTGTTGTAATAAGTTGATAATCTTTTAACGAGCAATTCCTGTGCATCATCATCATCAGCTGGAAGACGTCCTCTGCTGACCAAAGGCCTCTTTCAGAATGTCATAATGAACGACAACTCGCCACTTGTATCCACCGGTTGCCCGCAACTTGCGCGATGTCGTCAATCCATCTAGCTAGGGGATGGTCTGCCTGGCAGGCTCTGCCAACGTTTAGTCTTTCCGTTTGTGGTCGCCACTTGAGGACTTTTTTCCCCAATGATTACCTATTATTTAAATAAGCTAGGTACAGCACTGAACATTTATTTATTGATCTTTATTTAGTATCTTGAAAATCAAAGTTAAATGTATAGTTTTCTTTATTGTATGTAAGTTACCTATACCTTAATATAACATTATATCAAAACATATCTTTCATAATGTCATTCCCAGAAGACAGGCAGCGTTCCCGCATTGCATGGCCAGGCTCAAACGTTGGCGGTAATAGCTGCCTGCCTTGTGGTCGCTAATCGTTTTTACCAGGCGCGAAGAAATCTCTTATAGATAATTGTTTAGACTTACCGCCAGATATTCATCGGTTTCGGCATAATCTACTAACTGTTGCTCCAAGAGAGGGCCTCCTCTAACTTCTTGTTGGTACCTCAAGCAGTTTTCATAAGGCTAAAAGAAACAATGATTATGATAAGTTTGACGCTTTCTGTTTTCGTCACAAAAGTTTGAAATCAACTCTAAGAACAACAAAGTTTTTAAAATTACAAACGAGCTCTTGGTCTTCTCCTTTAACTTCCCACTAAATACTCGTACTACTTTTTTTCTTTTGAACAACAGCGAATTAATGTAAGGGGGCATTTTGAGCTATAGCTCAGGGCCCCTTAGATTTATAGGTGTCCCAACCCCCATTGGAGACCTAGTACACCTATCATTATTGAAGATAGTTTTTGACAAAATCTCCAGTAGCTCAAGGCCCCACAAACTCACGGTCCGCCGTATTTTTGGTGTATTCTTTTCTACAAACTTACCCTGATCATATCGTCCCTCTCAAATGGTCCATCGAAGTTGATGTTCAGATTGGTTCCTTCTGTGAAGCCATGCACGTAGCCCATAGCGCTAGCTATTGTTCTCTGCGAGTTGGTCGGCCTGAAGTAGTAGTCGTCCGAAGTACCCTAACAGTCAATAATGTAAGTAAATCTACATAAAAAAAAGTCCTGACTGACTTATTAGCGCCCGCTCAGAACCTTGAAACCAGGAAGATTACATTTTGAATAGAGATTCCCTTTTGTAAGCGAGGAATCACTGGTTTTCTAATTTTCAGCCCCAACAATCATCTTGTTCTCCGTGCTAAATGGCCTGCCCATTGCCTTTTCAATGAGCTGATCATGCTCGTTCTTCTATACACATCTATTCTTATTTAGATTTAATATTTCAATTTAGATTTAAGGTGTAAATTTTGCATGCTGTAATTCAACTAAGTGTGTCCTGGAAATCATCCGTACTAATAACATTATAAATGCGAAAGTAACTCTGTCTGTCTGTCTGTCTGTCTGTTACGCTTTCACGTCGAAACCACTGAACCGATTTTGATGAAATTTGGTATAGTTTGAACCCCAAGGATCAACATAGGATACCTTTTCTTCCAATAGAGGGTGCCACTGTGCGATAACCTAGATCCGCGCAGACGAAGTCGCGGGCATAAGCTAGTAATACATATTTATAAACAGAACCTTCTGTTAACCACATTTAACGCAAACAAATGAATGAATGAATGAAAATGAATCAATTAATGAATCTTTTCAATTTTGATTGAAATATTCTTTGCCCTTATGAATAAGTATACGACAGACCTTAAACAAATAGAAAAAACAATACCTCTCCTCGCAGTCGGGTAAAAAGGAACAATTATAGATAAAGTTATAGTTTTAGCAGACAAGGCGCTGCTTAAATCATTTAACAATAAGTAAATCTATTATAAGATTTACAAGTTAACATCTATGATAAATACAAAGGAACATATATATGGCCATAAATAATGGCTAGTTATTTGAGAGTAGCTGCGTACTTAACAATAGTTTCATTAAATTGTAGCGGTAATTAATAATCATCAGATATTCTAAATCTGTAAGAAAAATCATTATATTTTCCAATAAATAAAATACCTAAGTACTTACTGTGTTAAAGATAAAATTGTATTAAATACTTGTAATGTATAGTATATAGATATCATTTATAAACATTGTGAATCTGTTTTAAAAAAAAATACCTCGTTGAGTTTCTTGCCGGATTCTTCTCAACAAAGGTTTTTTCCGAACCGATGGTAGATTTTTTGACGTTCATAAGTGCTTATCATAGCCTAAATTGAATAAAGAGATTTTGACTTTGACTTTGACTTTGAATTGTAGTTGCAAAGTACAGTTGCAAAGATAAAACAGCGAAGTGGCTTCGCATTCTCTGTCATATTTTTAAGACGAAAGCAAAATGAACCCCTTTGAAAACGGTAAAACACGGGTTCTGTACGAATTTGTAGGTAAGTCAAAATATACGCTATATAATGCCGTATCTATAATATCCAGTATTAGCAGAACCCTGCTCCTAAACAAAATGTAGGCTGTGTAGAAATTAGTTTTATAGAACCCGCTTTATTATTTGTTGTTGTAGCGAAGAAAGAAATACGCATTATATATAAATTTCAGGTGTGTATAAAGATATTCTCTGACAGTAGAGTAGTTGAACTAAAAGATTTTCTTTGCTCACCCGCGACCAAAGGACCGTCGGTTGGTCGCGGGTGAGCAAAGAAAATCTTTTAGTTCATTGATATGGACCTCCGCAAAGTAACGCCTGATTCAATAAATTAGTAGAGTAGTTCTTGAATTAGAGGCTAATGAAAGATGAACCTGCAAAACCGCGGCAAATTAAAAAAAAATACACATGGTATCACCAGGTATCACCACAGAATAAGTAATAGTACAAGTACAGAAGCTTCTGTACCGTACAAAAGTGACAGTTAGGCATAAAACGTACCTACTTTATGCTTTTTTAAGGACTTCACTACTCTGATGTTCAAGATAATATTCCCATCAAACCCTGGTTCTTTAAATTTCGTGCCGCTAATAAAGCAACTACGTCAACAATATGCAGACTGAGACTGGGGCACTCGTGTACTCCTGTTTTCCTCCACAAGATTCGTGTGAAAGATAACTCTTTGTGTGAATGTGGTTTAGACGAAGGCTGTCTTGTTCATTTATTTTTCAAATGGTCGAAGCTGTCATCCTCCTTGTATGACCTCCTTCCCCCTTACATTTTTCGTCCCGTTAACTTTAAATCCCTCCTTCGTTATGTATATTCTCCTTTTATTATAATTCTGTGTGATTTTTTATCCTCTAATAAGATAAGACTATAGTTCTAATCAATAACAACATCTTTTGTCTTTGTCGCAGTGACGTGACTCCCGCAACAGCGTTCGACCGAAAAGGATTTTTTTTCTCTCTCTCTTCAAAATTATTTCTTGCTGCTGTCAAACTGTTGGCGTCCTGCAGAATCAACCGCAACCCTGTCATCGTAACTGACATTGGCCCAAGCCTTGAGGGAATAATAATAATAATACTTTATGCTTCTCTGTTTGTCGCATGCCTATTGGAAAATAAGTACCTATATGGATGACTTACTTGGAAGAGATGAGGGTACCGATGACGGAGACGTTTTGCGATGTCATACAGCTCATCGTAGCCGGTACCAGTGAGGTAGGACTGGGATGCCAGGATGGTCTCGTTGAAAGTCCATCGGCGGAAAGCTTCTATGTCCTACGGAGGGAAGTACATTTTTGTCTAAGTCTATGGTTTTTTGATTTAATAGGGGTGTCATCATCAGCCGTGATTGCGGAACGAGTTGGGCTCACGTTAAAGATATAGTTTATTCACTATATCTTTAAAAATATTTGCATCGAGTAAAGTTCATATATGATTTTATGGGATCCATTTTTTTCTAATAATATTTCATTTTCATGTAGGTAATTTCTTTGTACCGGCAACCCTTCAGACATAGAATTTTATTTTGTAGAATCCTAAGAAACATCGTTAAGCAGCGTTTCCACCTATAACGAGCGAGGAATGTGTTATTTATGAACCAATAGAAATGCTTCATTTACCTCAATGAACTAAAAGAATTTCTTTGCTCACCCGCGACCTTAAGAAAGCTAAGTCTATGCAAATTATGCGTGTTCATGCAGTTCCTCCACCTCCACACTGTAAGAACACACACAAATTACACAAACCCATCCACGCAAAGTAACGCCTGATTCACTAAATTTTTCATTTACCTCGCCTCGCACGGCACATCTCCGGTGGAAACACCTGAGCGGAGGCGAGGGTAGGTAGGTTCATTTGAAGCGTTTTCTATTGATTCATGAAAACACATTCCTTGCAAGACATCCACGCACATCTCTGATGGAAACAGAGCCTAAGAAACATCCTTAGAATGTTTGAGTAAAGTTTTTTTGAGCAGTTACCTGAGCACACAGCTGGCTCCTACCAGCCTCATAGGCCTGGATGATCTGGCTCTGCACGGTGTCTATCAGCTCCTTCATCAGCACCGACACAGAGCCAGGGTTCCGGTTGCCGTGCCTATGCAGGGTCCATACGCTTATTGCTTCACATGCTAAAAGAATGGATGGAATTTGTAAACTTGTCGTTTCGTGTTTGTGGTAAAGAACATGAGAATACCGTGAGATTCAGTCATTTGAAACGTGTCGAGCTAAACTCGATTTAAGACGTGAGTTATCCGGGTATTTCTCCGGGTATTACTTATAAAGGTATTTAGAATCGATAAATATGATTGGCAAGAAGAGCAAAATGCTACGTTTCCATGATTAAACGAGCTCCTGATAATGTTGAAAAATTAAGAGCATAAAAGGTAACCTTTGTTCCCCGTAAATATATAAGTTACCTACATAACCAGCACTGGTAAGGACCAAATCATTTCCTAAATTAATAAATTTCCTAAAAAAAAATCGGATCGGTATTTTCATGTCGGTAAAATCCGGGCTGGTAAAGACTGTCATACGGCGAGAGCAACGCAGTTTTAAAATTGTTATTGTTTGTTTTATGATAAATGTTTTTTCATTTTCTCGCAGTGGTCATCAAAAGCACATTGCTCAGTCTCGGCCAAAACTACAATAGATGAACTCGTACTACCAAAGGCCTCCTCTTCAGATCGGCCTTCACTTCACTAACTCGTTCATCTGTTGCTTACTTTTCAGTCTCTACAACAATGTACCTACTATTTACCCAGGAAACTTCACTTTCCAACAATTTTATTCCTGTACCACTACCATGAGTTTACAGTGATCGAACTCGATAGCGACGGCGTACATTATTTGTATGGAGAATTGTAGAGCGCCTCTATAAATAATTTACGCCGTCGTTATCGAGTACGGTCACTGTGAACTCATGGTAGTGGTACTGACCCACAGTGTAGAACGTTCTCACAGTAAGATTCGTACCAAATTCCCTTGTCAAGCAATGCAATGCGCCTGTCTTTTTGTACGAAAAGATTCCATATTGGGTCAAGATTCAGTTGGTTCAAGTGTACACACATGGAAGCCGTTTTTTTAGGGTTCCGGAGCCAAAATGGCAAAAACAGAACCCTTATAGTTTCGCCAGGTCTGTCTGTCTGTCTGTCTGTCCGTCCGCGACTTTGCTCAGGAAATATCAATGCTAGAAAGCTGTAATTTTGCACGGATATATAGGTAAACTATGCCGACAAAATAGTAGGTACAATTAAAAATTCAAAAACAATTTTTTTCCCATAGAAGTAAAGTTGCTGTGATTTTTTTTTCTCATCCAACCCTATAGTGTGGGATATTGTTGGATAGGTATTTTAAAACCATTAGGGGTTTGCTAAAACGATTTTTCGATTCAGTAATATGTTTGCGAAATATTCAACTTTAAAGTGCAAATTTTCATTAAAATCGAGCGTCCCCACCCCTCTAAAATCTAAACCGGTGGGTGAAAAAATTTGAAAAAATTCAGGATGGTAATCAGTACATCAAACTTCCAATAAAAACTATAACGGCTAAGTTTGCTTGAGAATTATTAGTAGTTTATGAGTAAATAGCAGCGTAAGATGTAAAATATAGCTAAACTTGGAAGATTCCTTATAAAATACGAAATCCTTAGAAAAATATTACTTATTTTTTTCGTAATGTCTACGGAACCCTATTTCGGGCGTGTCCGACACGCTCTTGGCCGGTTTTAGACTTACATTCCGGGTCGGGATAATCTCTTATGTCCCCTCGGACGGTTTCGTACGATGTTTTTGTAGAGTGCAGCAGATTGGGACATTCTCGGTTCCAATAGCAGTTTTCACTTGCAGCGAAACTAAATAATACTATGAGAAAAATCGAGATCATAGTTCACTAGACATTAAATAAATGCCAATGCCGGTTGTTGGACTCTACATATATATAATCATTGTAATCTATTTGGCGTGCTTAATAATCTTGGATATGATTATGTATGAAGTAAAGCTGCGATCACAAATACAGATGTTTAGAATTATTAATTAAAGATAGGCAATAATAAGAGCCTTAGAAAAAATCCATACTAATATTATAAATGCGAAAGTGTGTTTGTGTGTTTGTATGTTTGTGTGTTTGTGTGTTTGTGTGTTTGTATGTTTGTATGTTTGTCCCTCTTTCACGCCGTAACGGAGCGACGGATAGACGTGATTTTTGGCACAGAGATAGTTTATGGGCCCGAGAGTGCCATAGGCTACTTTTTATCCCGGAAAAATACACAGTTCCCGAGGGAACAGCGCGCGATAACCGAATACCACGCGGGCGGAGCCGCGGGCAAAAGCTAGTAAAAAATAAAAATGAACTAGAAGGCTTTTGCACTTAAGTTCAATAGTCGAGACTCATTCAAAATCGTAACCGCTTCAATAATTTCCAGTAATAGGGTCCCGACTGTCGACATTAAGTCACTTTTACTTTGAACAGAGTTCTAGACTCTTTTTATACAATACTAGCTTTTGCTCGCGGCTCCGCCCGCGTGGAATTCGGTTATCACGCGCTGTTCCCTCGGGAACTATGCATTTTTCCGGGATAAAAAGTAGCCTATGTGACTCTCGGGCCCATAAACTATCTCTATGCCAAAAATCACGTCGATCCGTCGCTCCGTTACGGCGTGAAAGAGGGACAAACATACAAACATACAAACACACAAACATACAAACACACTTTCGCATTTATAATATTAGTATGGATTTTATTAGGTGTCCATTGCTATACAGAGGGGCAATGCTGCCGGGATAATGGAGACTTTTGGCACGATGCAGGGAGGGGAGTTTTAGATTAGTTTATACCTTTTATTCCTTTTGACTGTATGCAGTTTTTATATAATTTCTTTTTTCTGTTTAGTTTTCGTTTAAAGTTTCATAGGCAGTCAGGTTATTTTTTTATTTCATTTTTTTATTGATGTTCTTTTTAAAAATGATAGCTTAAAAGTGTTTAATATAGGGCATCTTCGGGACCTTGCCTAAGGGGTACTCTTTGGACAATTTGTTTTAGTTTTAGGTTAAATTTTTATTTTATTTTAAGTTATTGTTAGAAAGTTATGTTTAATATGTATATTATTTAGTTTCTTTATCAATAATTATTATATTAGGGCATTTACACAAAATCGAAATCATAATCAATTCCGATGGTTTAAGTAATAAAATGTCCCAATCAAAAATGTCACTTTTGTGAAGATTTTTATAAGCTTTCACTTAGTTTCACGTGTCCCGTTGTCTGTCTATCAGTAATCAAATCTTACAAGTTAAATTTGACCAACTTTGGCTTTTATGAGCCCCTTTAGGTTTAGGATAGTTGTATGTAAACAGATACATAACATAGTTTAATTAGTAAATTTTCAGTTTGCTTGTGAAGTCTGCCCTACCAGGAAAAGGTGATAAAGTTTGGCCGTACGTAAGTACAACACCCATGCATTAGGCAAATGCATGTTCTTATGATACAAGCGTCTGCCCCTGTCTATTCCTTGGCTTGAAGTTCGTAATCCAACTAAGGCATAGCTGCATGTGTAGTTCTTATTTGGTTAAACTTCAATTCCGTCTTCTCAGTGCCGTCTTCGCAATAAAGAGAACACGGTGTCGATAACCAAGGACTCTGACCTCACAGGGGCTCTTAAAGTCCAATATATCCATTTTTGCCACCTATTTTTGTTCGACTAAGTTCTTGTAACCAAACGATTGTCTGGAAGAGATCGGTTTTAAGCTATAAGACTGCCTATTGTCTACCCCGAATCTAACCCCCTAAAACTTAACAAGCCTATGTTAACTAACAAATGCTTTGTCCCTTTCTAACAAATACAAATGTGGAAGTGACAGATAAGGACAAACGAGTTTTAGCGGCATTTTAACTAAAATAGGTTTGATTGTCGTTTATGAATAAGGAGGTACGTGTTTATTCAAAATTCAAAATTGTCATCAACCTTTTTCACATATTCCGACTCTTCCCACGGAGCTGTAATTTCCTCAGTGTCCAAAAACCCCGTCGTGCTCTTTAGGGCGAATATTCTTTTGAGAAGAATCTACCCAAAAGTCTCTTCCAATTTCCTTCTTTTCGTGCGCATTCAGCGAGCCTACCTCTCATATTAAGTTCTCAGTCCAATATGCTCCCATTCCTACACCCAATTCATACATTATACCAGCAGTTTCTTTTCCACCTTTTATCAATCCTGTGGCATATTACGTGGTTTCTACAGCCACCCTGTCTGTGTGCTTTGCAACACATGATCATATCTACATCCTATAACGTACCATCCAAATCTTTCTGTCTTTCATTCGTACGAACTAACACCTATTTATTTTACGCAGTACATATTAGTTTTACTATCGGGATCACACAATAATCAGGGTTTTAGTGTGTGGCCATGACGCGTCGTCCACGCCTCCGTTTCGTGAGTGTAAAGATACCATTTACATAGACGACATTATCGTGGATTTGCCTTCTTACATTATTTTCTGCTTTGTCAGGATTTCGAAGTAGATAAATATTATGTTATCGTTATCATAATCGACTACATTAATTATGCTTATATTTTATGTAATAGATTTAATTGGCTTAGCCGGTTCTTTTTGTTGATTAGCAATTAATATTTCCGTCCCAAGCAAAATTTTGAATTAAAAATAATGATATCCGCAGTAGAACTAAGGTTACCGACATAGCCCGAAGAATTGCGAAACTGAAGTGGCAGCGGGCGGGGAACATTGCTCGCAGGACTGGAGGACTTTAAGAGCCGGTGATCCACCCGCCTTCATAAGCTCTGGTGAAATTCCGTCTGGGTGGGGTCAGAAGGTTCTCGAGTGGCGTCCGCGGACCGGGAGACGAACTGTTGGTTATCCAACAAGATAGAGCGATGACTTGGTTAAGATCGCGGAATCGCGGTGAATGCGGAAAGCACAAGACCGGTCTGAGTGGAGAGCCTTAGGGGAGGCCTATGTCCAGCAGTGGACGTCTTTCGGCTGACATGATGAAACAAAGATGGAGTAGACAGAGTTCTGTCAAATTATCGAAAACCTGATAATAGTAATGGCGGTCTATATTCCGTTGAAAATACCTACGTGTAAATATATTGGAAAGGAAGTGAAAAAGGATGAGAAAACCATTGAAAGTAAAATACTCAGTAGGTAAGTAAGTGTTTTAATAATCTAATAATAAGTGTTATATTGGGTGGGTGTTGAATGGGGGCTATCGCGAATAAATTTTCCGCTAGAGGCGCTAGTGTAGCGTGAGGTCAACGAAATGTCAAATCTCATAGTTTTTGGGTGAGCTACGCGGGTTTATTTATAATTAGAATAATTTTGTGAATATTTTGCATTACCTGAAATTAATTATGGCAATTATGCGATAAGGGGCAATGAACGTCTGTAATTTGAGACAGTTTTGTCTTTCGAAAACTTTTGTCCTCCCTTTTTTCCGAACAAAATGGGATTACGCAATACTGTGGTTGCTCGATATGTTTATGGTACTGTTTTAAGATGTAATAAATATGATTTTAATCTAAACTTTCTTTTCACGCCCGTTATAACAGACTTTTAAAAACCTCACGCAACAGAGGCGCCATCTAGTGAGAGAAAAAACGATAGCCCTCATTAGCTTTGACTTTCTTCGGCTTGCTGCAGCACCGTAAACAAAGAATATGAAGTTTTGACGATCTGAAATAAAATAAACCTTATTAATAATGGTTATTATTTGTCACAGAACTTCAGATGACAATGGTTATGTTCGTATCGACAGTGAGCCTTTATTTTTAAACGACTTCAAAAAAAGGAGGAGGTTATCTATTCGGTTGTGTTTTTGTTGTAGTGGACCTATGATCGTCTACCTCACCTTCAACTATACGAATATATTGGGCTTCAATCACTCCTGCCGACTCGTGCTGAGGCGCAGACTTCAGACTATTTTTTGTTAAAAAAAATTCTTATCATAAGACTCCTTTTAGAATGAGAAAACTCATAAAGAGGGTCATTTAAAGAGCACCACATTTTAGGCAATCCAGGAAACAAGTACATCTAGAAAGTTTACAAAAAATAATCACATAGAACTCATTGTCTTACAGCCATGAAGGAGGTAAGGGAGAGTGTGGTAAAACCGCCGGCGGTGAGGCGCGCGGCGCGGCGCGTGCGCTGCATCAGGATCAACAAACCACGCCGCAGTCGCGTCGAGCACGAGTACCAGGGACAAGCATACGCAGCTCCCGCTATTTCAATACTCTGTGGACAATAGATAGTTTTCAGATGGACGTTATAGTTTTTACAAGCTTTTCTTTAGCTTTCTCTGTTTGTTTATTTATTTGTTGTTTGGGTCAAACTCAAATGCTGGAAGCTGCATTTAACCCACTTTCAGTGGCCCGATTGACTTGAAATTTGGCATACTCATGTAAATCTGATGACAATACAATAATCTGGTAGTGACATCCTGGTAGTCCGCAGAATGGAACTCCTCCACGGTTAATGGCATCGACTTCAAATTTGGTAGGTACGGGTATGATAATGATAAAACAGTTAACAAAAAGTACAGCCAGCAAAAAAGCTTGTGTTAAAAATGTAATTTTCATCAAAAAAACTTATTTCGTTTGTAACTAGATGGCGTTAGGAGTCCGCCACAAGTCAAGTTTTTTTTACATAGCAAATATTATTATCTAAATTCGTCAATCTGTTTTAACTTGAAAGAGTAACAATGACTATGTGCATGTATGTGTATTGTATACGCAAAACCCAGGACACACGATCTTTCGCAATAATAAAATAAGTAGAATCGTAATTATGTACCTACGTCAGCTTACCTCCTCTGAAAGCTGGTTGCCTTGATAACAGTACAGGAATACTTGGAACGTCATGTTTAGGAGATATGTCCCCATAGAAAACAGCCGGACTAAATTTCCTGTTTGCTACAAAAAAAATGTTACAAAAAGTTTACTCTTCAGTTTTCCTCCGAATCCCATACGCAATAATGTATCAATTTCCTTTATTTGTCCTAAAACAAATTGTTTCTGATGTGGTACGTATTTCTCTCAGAATTGTTTTTATAGTAACCAAATTTTAATCCACTACATAGTCCTTAAATGGATAAGTTCGCCTTTGTACATAATATGTATTACATCTCAATGTCTGTCCATTGTAATTTATTGAATCAGGCGTTACTTTGCGGAGGTCCATATCAATGAACTAAAAGAATTTCTTTGCTCACCCGCGACCTTAGGACCACCACAATACACTGACGCGTTTCGAACTCAACCAGAGCTCATCCTCAGAGTGACACAACCGTACACCATGCTACCAGTTGTTAGCAGTTGTTACCAGTTGTTGGTGTTGTCTAACAACTGGTAGCATGGTGTACGGTTGTGTCACTCTGAGGATGAGCTCTGGTTGAGTTCGAAACGCGTCAGTGTATTGTGGTGGTGGTGATAGATGGGTTTGTGTGATTTGTGTGTGTTCGTACAGTGTGGAGTTGGAGGAACTGCATGAACACGCATAATTTGCATAGACTTGGCTATCCTAAGGTCGCGTGTGAGCAAAGAAATTCTTTTAGTTCATTCTGTCCATTATGCTTGTTACTTATTTTGTATAATAAAGAGTTAACATACATACATACATACATGCATTGTATGTATAATATACAATAAAAAAAATCCCCAAAATAGGATGAATTCATATATTGTAATGAGAAATGAAATTATGGGAAACCATGTAATATTACATTTGACCACGTATTTCACTCATAAACATCATCATATCGTAAACTTACAGCGGCCAACTGAAACGCCGTTACACAAATAATAACCATGGACACCGAGAACTGAGCGAAAATAGGAGCCGAGAAGCAGTCCTGCAGCAGCGAAGACGCCTCCAGCGCCGCCTGGTGTCGTCGCACGATAATTCGCAGTCGAGACCAGACTGTCTTCTCTTGCTCAGGAGATAGCATACCCTGTAGAGAATAACGCCATCTAGTGAGAGCAACTAGAATAAATTGTGTTCAGAGCCATCTACGAGAGGGTTTAACGAAACTTGTAGTAAGTACGAAAGCCAAGGGGCTTATGGCTGTCATATTGATCTTCTTTCTCATTTACTAATTAATTTTAACTGAAATAACTTACAAGACAAATCTTTCTTAGAAGCTATGAAAATACCAACTAAATTATTTACGGCGGCATCTTTCCAACAACTTGAAAGTCCTTTATATTTTACCCCGTCAACGACATCTAGCAAAACTAGCTTGTAACTATTCATTTACTGCTACTGCTTCATCTTTGGCGGACTATTCTAGGTTCTTAACATCGTAAAAGATGGCGCTAAAATCTAAAATGAAATAACAACGATTTACATGTCATTTGGTGTAAGTGGAAAATAGATAACTCGAAACAAGGAAAACAAACATCAATTAAGAAAATTGTCCTAAAATCATCGAAAAGGGAACCTTGTCTTGTGTTAAATTAACAAATTTTACGTATGCCGAAAAAAAACGACCACTTGTAGGTATTTACGTACACTCAGAAATTTGACAAATTATAAATATGTTCCACCCGAAATCATTTGTTTTGGACCTACCTACATATTAAGTTAAGACTTGATATAGACAATATTCACTTATTGTTTATTTGATTTTGCTCCTAATTTGTAATGGACAATATTCCATTTGGGCTTAATGTTACATTATTTATTTATAAACAAACAAACAATACAATACAATGATTAACAGAAATAAATAAAAAAAATAACTAAATAAATAAAAAAAAAATAATAATTTACAAAAAAAAGACACATAAAAATTTTATTAAAAAATAAATTGGTTTTTAAATATTTTTCAGCACAATTATATTTTGACAAAATTCACTTCAGTTGATTAATTTTGGTCCAAATTCAAAATGATCAATTCAAGTGGATGACTTTCCGTTTGCACCGAAGGACAGTAAATCCAACTATATGTAACTATTTTTGCAGCTTTATCCATGAAATCTGCATTTTTGGCTTAGATTTTATCCGAATTAGACAGAAAACTTGTTTGTTCTTCTGATAATTATTTAGGAAACCGGATAACCTAATAGGCCATGTTTACGAAACTAGTGGTTTTGTTAGTGGTGGAGTCGAATCCGGTAGGAGGAAACACTCTTATAAAGAATACGAATGTCTGCACGCGAGTGATGGGTTTTAAATGACTTTATAGTATGTAGGTACTATTAATATGTGGTTATCCATGGCTTAGTAATAATAATGATAGTAATAGTAGTAATAATAATGGGCAAAATACAGGGGAAGCGGCGCCCTGGAAGGCGGAAGAAATCATGGCTGCGGAATATTAAGGAGTGGACCGGGATCAGCAGCGCAGAGCAACTATTACGGATGGCTCAAGATAGGGAGAAATTTTCGGAGCTAACGGCCAACCTCCAGTAATGGAGCGGCACTTTCAGAAGAAGCTGATGGCCTAGCACCAGCACATATGATAGTAATTGGGATTAATACATGAAACTTTTATAACATACAAAGAACTCAGATAAAATATACCTGAAATTTGCCCACTGTGGACATAGGTCTCCTTCATATCCTCCATTTAGTCTCCCAAAAAATACAAATACCTTAATTACTACTTACTTACCTCTACTTTACCTTAATTATCCCACTATACGAAAGTGATATGGCAAAGTTACCTGCTCGTTCGGCACCAGGTCATCACAAAGTGTCCTCAGCTCAAGTCCAAGCAATCGCAGTCTACAGCGGCACTGGGCAATCAAGGCTGTCACCAGAGTATCTTTGCCCACGTTCAGGTAAGCTGCTATGAAGAGAGCTCCTACTTGATGCACGTAGGTCAGCTCATAGGCCGGAGATTTTGATGTATCGTAGGGATACCTGGGATTAGGATTTGAAACGACTTATAATAATTGAAATGAAATAAAAAGGAATACTTAGTGACACTTTTTAGCGCATACCTATGCCACCTTGTGCCGTACGGAAAATAAGCCCGGACAGGGTTACAGCCAAGGGGCAATGCGGAATGTCTGAATAAAACTGAAAGTAGCTGTTGCTACACTGAAAATACATAAATATTGTCTGGAGGCGTGCTCTGAATAATTAGGGCTCTATCTAAAGGATATAAATTAAAAATGTTAGTATGTAAACACAATCTTTATTGCTCTTTCGACTCTATACAGCGTAAAGTTATCTTAATATGTGAAACCACTTGTAGTAGATTACCAGACAATTTACAAAAATAGATTTAGCTCAGCCGCAAGCGGGTGTGATGCAGAAGGCGGTTCTTATATTCTAGTTTCACAATTTATTTAAGCCTAATGGTGTTAGTCCCTAAGGAAATCAAAACTTTGCCATCAATTTCAATTTTCAACTACTGAATTTAAATGATAACTTTCCTAATTAATATACATAAATGTTTACAGACCTGGCCAGAAGCTACCTCTCTATGACACCAGTCCGGCAGGCGAAGGACGACCACAGTGTGAGACAAACGCGATGCTCTGGGGCGTCGTCTCTATGCGCTGACCCTGGTGCTGGCCGCACGGGTCCCACAGGATGCAGAACAGTCTTCTGGTCTCAGCAACGGAAGAAAAGACGTGGCAAAAGCAGGTGCAGAAGGCACAGCCAAGGCAATGATGCAACCGAAAAATGGCTAGTTCTCAGAACACAGAAATGAATAACTAGCCCGGAAATTGGAGTTTATCTAAACCTTAAGCTCTCAACTGGAGGTGCAAAAATATAAGGTTTAAACCCAAATGATGTGCATCATCATGCCACAAAATTAATTTAGAAAATTCTAAACGGAATTTTAATGAAACTCAAAAGTTTAAATGATAACTAATAAATTGCAGAAAAACTAAAAATGAAGGATAACTAAAAACCCTAACCGGCTGGAAGGAAGAAGAAATTGCTTCGATTAGATACTTGCAAAAAGGCAAAAGCATGTGGCAAAGAGGTTAAGTGATTGAGATGATTCTTACCGGAGTATATCAACTGTAGCCCAGGATTAACTCGACGCTGGTCTTCCCACCCTCAGCCGCATGCAAGGAATCATGTGCTGAAATTAACCACATGGATGAGAATCATGCCGCATGAACTACACTGAATCTAACCAATATTTCATTAACCAAATTTACTTACAGTTCACTTGCTGCACAAAAATAAAATTTAAATGGATTGCGTTTGTGCCATAGAGGCCACAAAAATTCAGAATAGGGGCTGTCACCCTCGTCTCTTCTTCGATGGAAAATGATCTAGCTCTCACGCATGATGGAGGCCTAAGTCAAGAGGAATGGAGGCTCCAGTACAGCCCTACTCAAAGCCTGTATGAACATCGCTTGGATTATCAAAAGCCCCTAAGAAATTCCCCCGAATCCCACCAATTGTGGGGAAAACATTTACTATGCCAAATTATGACTAGATGTTATTAGCCTTCGATTCTGTATCAAATCCTGATGAATGTAAATTAAATAAATGTTATTCCACAAATAAATAAATAAGTTCTATTTCCCCCGAAATCCGATAAAAATCCCTGAACTGACATCCCTACAAAATTGTTTACTTAAATGCTCCAATCAGAGATGACCCCGTCAACACAATCCTTCTTCCAGTTACCAGCTGGAAAAAATATATTGAAATAATTGCCAGATTAATCGAATCTCGGGCAGTTCGAGTCATGGAAGAAAACACAACGTTACAATACCCCCCTTCCCCACTCAAGGTTCAACGTAGGTGAACCGTACGCTGCCCTCAGCGCTCTGCTCTACAACCTAGGAGGTCAACAAAATCTCCCATGCAAGAACCCACCCAAGGCTCGAACAACCTACGCAGCTACAGAACATAACTCAAATGTTTAGAAGAATACCTATCAAAATTAAACCTATGATTGTGCTTAATGAATCTATTTTAAAGGACAAAAATGTATATAACATCCAAGAGTATGGATTACCAAAGTTATATACCAAAAAACCTTTGTATCTTACTAAAAACCAGAATAACCAAAATGCAACCATTCCATATTTGTGAACCAAACCATTAGCATCCCCAGCACAACGGCAATGTTGTGCTGAAGAGGCTAATTACCAACAGCCAGGACCGATGTTCAGCATTCCTCAATATAGACTCTTCTTGTCCGGGCGAAACCTAACACAAAAGTCATAACTACTATCAAAACCTAACGAAATACGAACAAAACCTTTGTTCCGAAATATCTCTACCTAAACATCTCGAAAAAAGATACTAACTAAATATAACCAAAACCCTTCACCAAGATTAACTAAACATCTCGGATACAAATTCATGTTTCCGAGGAATTACAAAACCAAAATATCCGCAACCTGCTTTCTGAGGAAACGAAATTTATCTCGCCCGGGCTCGAGATACCAAAACAAAATAATCACCGTGCAACAAAACATCGCATCCACTCATGCACGGAACCCCGATAAGTTGAATGCGAAACACGGATTGACATAATCTATTATAACTTGGTGAGGTACCCTAGGTACCAAAGGTATACATAACTTTGCTTGTACACATATTAAAGACTACTCTTGATGTTGTTGAGTTAAGATAGAGCCGCCCTAAGAATCCATCAATATCTACCTAAATACTCTATCATACATCGCGCTCACAGTAGTAGTGCGACAGCTATGACTGTGCACCACACCTAACAGTTTGTGATTAAATATATCGTTATATTTAACACTCAAATGCTAAGCTCTTATCTTAAGGAAGTGATCCAAGTAACGTCAGTGTTCCGAACCATGGCAGCACGGCAGGCGGCCGAAGCAAACGGCCGTGCGTCCACCGCTCGAATCACCTCTGCTACTGTGACGTCTTCTCACGCGTAGTCAACAATGGCGGCGCGGCGATCAAAACAAATCGTAATGCGGGCCGCGCGTCCACTGTTCACCAGCTGAGTGGAAACGTTTTTACGCTTTCAGGTCTTTAATGTGCCAAGAACCAATAGGATGACCATCCATCCTCTCCAATTCATAAACTAAAGGAGACAAGACTTTCTTAACTCTACATTTTACGTACTTTGGCGCGAGCTTTGCCATTTTAAATTTTTGTGCGTCACTTTGTACGTAAGAACGTTTCCAAACTACGTCTCCTTCTGAAAATTTAGCTGAACGGCGTCTTAAATTGTAGTACTTAGAGTTAGTGCTATGCGCTTTTAAAAGATGAGACCTAACCTGCTCGAAAATTGTTTTTAAACAGCCAAATTCACCGGCATACTCCTCCCGCGGAACGGCAACGCTATACTCTTGATCGGTGTCTCGATAAAATGAGCCGTTTATGACTGGTTCTCTAGCGTGTACAAGGAAGAATGGAGAAAACCCCGTGGACTCGTTCACTGCACTGTTTATGGCGAACTGAATACGGTGCAGGTGCTCGTCCCAGGATCGGTGGTTTTCTTCTACGTATGAAGCTACTGCAGTCATAATAACTTTGTTGTACCGTTCTACCAAATTCACTTGAGCCGTGAAGCGTGGACCATAATGTACTTTTGGTACATTGTACTTTTTCAGGAGTTGCCTGAATTCTGTACCTGTAAACTGGACTCCGTTGTCAGTTACAACGGTTTCCGGTACCCCATGTGCCAAGATAACGTGGTTCTCAAAATGTTTGGCAACTAAAGCACTAGTTGCACGGCGCAGTGGAAACATCAAAGTGTATTTCGAAAAGCAGCATGTCACTACAAACAAAAACGTGTAACCCGACCGAGAGCGCGGTAGTGGACCTACTAAATCTATCGAGACTACTTGAAATGGTCTATGACATACTTTTGGCTGGCCCATCAACCCTGGAGTCAGTTTTTGTGAATGCTTGTAGGCGGAACAAACATCACACGCCTTTACAAATTCAACGACATCCTTATGCATGCCTGGCCAAAAATATGTCAAGGACAACCGCCGATGAGTTTTGTAAACTCCTAAATGCGCGGCTGTAGGCTCGCAATGATTTTCCTTCAAAATTTTTATTCGGTCGCACTTTGGCACTACCACCTTCCAGTCGAATTCACTGAGTAAATTGTATTTACTCTTACATAACCTAAGTAATATGCCGTCCTTAATACAGAAATTCGGAAAGTTCGCAGGAAATGACTTACAACCGTTCAAAATGTTTTCGTACCACGGGTCGTTCGCAACGTCATTAGTGCTCGTCGTGTTTATAGCGTCAACCTTCATGAGCCTAGACAACGCGTCAGGTACTACGTTGTCGGTGCCTTTCCTGTGCTCAATTTCAAAATCATATTGAGACAGTCTGCACCCCCAACGAGCTAAACGGCCTGACGGGTTCTCCAGATTCATGAACCACTTAAGTGACGCATGGTCAGTTATGACCTTAAAATGACGCGAGCCCAAATACGCCTGAAATTTCTCAACGGAAAACAAAACAGCTAAAGCCTCCCTCTCGGTCGCGCTGTAATTTCGTTCGTTTTTATTTAAAGAACGACTGACGTAAGCGATAGGATGCTCGTGTCCATCGATGGTCTGACTAAGCATGCCACCCAATCCATATGAAGAAGCATCGCAGTGCACAACAAAAGGCTTACTAAAATCTGGCACTGCCAAAATAGGTGCCGACACCAATGCGTTCTTCAATGAATTGAAGGCCTGTTCTGCTTCTTCAGTCCACCGAAAGGCAGGAACATTCTTCCCTTTCGCCGTAAGTTTATTTAAAGGTGCGGCTATAGTCGAAAAGTTTCGAATAAATCGACGGTACCACGAGCACGTCCCTAAAAATACCTTAACTTCCCGAGAAGTGGTCGGAATGGGAAAATTCAAAATTGCCGCGACTTTTTCGGGATCAGTACGCAACCCGAACTCATCTACGACATATCCAAGGTACTTCAGAGAGTTTCTGAAGAACTTGGACTTCTCAAAATTAATCGTTAAATTGGCAATTTTCAATTTTTCCAAAACTCTATTCAAAAGTACCAAATGGGTCTGAAAATCTGATGAACAGATCACAATGTCATCAATGTAGCAAAAGGCTAAACCGGTTTCGATGTCACTCGTAATGTTGTGATCGATCAACCTATCCATGAGCCGCTGCTGTCTTGCAGGTGCTCCACATAACCCAAAAGGCATGACTTTAAATTTAAAAAGTCCGCGACCCGGTACGGAAAAACTAGTCTTTTCCTGTGAACTTTCTGCTAAAGGTATTTGCCAGAATGAGGAACTTAAATCGATCGACGTCAGGTACTTCGCTTCTTTTAAACTATCCAAAATTTGCGGAATATACGGAATAGAATACGAGTCCCCCTTCGTGACCGAATTTAATTTCCTACAATCTAAACAAAAACGCCAGTCACCGTTTGACTTACGCACTAATAACGCAGGGTTATTCCATGGACTTTCGCAAGGGGTAACTACGTCTAACTGAAGCATCCTATCGAGCTCGGCGCTTAAAACTGCACGTTTTTCTGGTGAAAGTGGGTACTGTTTCACCTTTACTGGTGGCGCATCACTAGTGTCGATAGTGTGCTCAGCCAAAGTAGTTCTACCTAGCCCCTTTTCCTCAAAAGAAATGTCCCTAAATTTCCTCACTACTGCGTCTGCTAGTTCACGCTGTGCCGGTGTCAAATGATCGTATGACTGAATCGTATGTACTGGTTCTGAATTAATACCACAGTTCCTGAAGTACGTCTGTGGTGTCACAATATAGTCGATGTTGTCAAATATTTCTGGCGCTAAATTAAAACATTTCCAAAAATCTACTCCCAAAATGACGTCTGAAACAATAGTGGGTATAACAAAAAATTTAATAACGTGAGTTACATTATTAAATGTTACCGGAACAAAAATGTACCCAATTGTTTCGACTTGTACGCCAGTTGCAACATGACACGATGTTGGTTGTGTATTTTGTATACTAAAACCAAATTTCACAAAATCGAGGTGAGCGTTGTTACCTATAATCGAAATTGACGCTCCACTATCGAGTAATCCGAAAATTTCAAAACTATTGACTCTAAATTTTAAATATGGCCGAACATCATCTTTATTTGGTGCAAACAGAACCGTAGCAATCGAATTAAAATTACAAAATTTTGAAATAGATTTACTATTAATATTTTTTAAACTACGATTCTGGTCAATCAGTTTTTTGTCTGGGAGTGTGAACCAGCCTTTTTAGCTTTATCGTGAACACTACAATTTTGACAAGTAGCTATTTTGACATTTGTCATTCCACAGCCAAAACATCTGATTTGTTTATCAGAACTTGGTTTTGCCTTACAATACTTAAAATTATGCCGTGTTTTGCCGCATTTATAACAAACGGGTTCCCGTGCCTGCGTGGATGGAACATACGATTGTTTGGGAACATTGACAGAAGCGTTCGTAGTACGCTGCGCACAAGCAAAACATGACTGCGTTTTACTTTCGGAACTCTTGGCAGTGGGAACAGAAACTGAATTTATGGGCTTGGCTTTGCCTTTATACAAAAACTCACTACCAAGTATGTTCGAGGATGCCCTCGCTGAAGGTTCCGAAAACATCTCAGCTCGCTGACGCGCTGCTTCTACCTTACGACAATTTTCTTTCAGTTCCGCTACTGAAGTAATGTTTACCAACGCTAGCTGTTGTGAAAAGCTGGGCCTAATATTGTGCAGCAATATTTCTAGCTTGGCTTCCTCAGAAAGCGGTACCTTACGACGTGAAAATAAGCAAGACATTACCGCTAAATAAATGTGAACAGGTTCGTCCACTCCCTGTGTTCTAGACTGAATTTCACTTAATAACCTATAATCATAATCAATTGGATCAAATTCCCTCAATAACAATTCCTTTAATTCATTCCAGGTTGAAACTTCCTGCCTTATGCCTCTAAACCAAAACAATGCTTTATCGACAAACAATTGTGCCGCTGAGTTGAATAATTTACAATCTGAAACACCAAAAGCCAACTGAAGTTCACCTATGCGTTCTATAAATGACCTGACGTCTGTGGTGCCATTGAATTTAACACCCCATTTTGAAACATTTTTATCACCGGAACACTCAAATTGTTGTGATTGTTGTAATTGTTGTTGTGAAAGTGAAGAAAACATCTGGTTGTCCTCGATTGTACCTGGAGATGGTATTGAAGTTTCAACAATAGCCAACAGTGACTCTAACTCTGATAAAAGTTCAGATTTAGCTTGAAGCTTATCTGCATCCGAGTGAACCTGTATTCTAAACAAGCGATGATATAAATGATAACCCAAAGCCTTTGACCTATTTAATGAGTACCTATCAGATGTTGCAGAGTACCTGTTAACACATGACCTCAGTTCAATCAACTTGTCAGTGATTGTTTTTAACTCGGAATCAACAGCAAAGTCAGTCTCCAAAATAGCCTCCGAAGGACATTCAACAATCAATTTCTTAAGTTGTTTTCTCAAACCATCAACAGTACTAAGTGGCGTTTCTGATCTGATTTTAACTTCATAAATCAACTCATCTTTCAAAAGTGAATAAAATTGTATAACTCTTTCCATAATTTACTGAAATTTGTGTACTAAATTGAATTGAAATTAATGGCTTACAAACTTTAGTTACTATTGTTTAATATGTTTCAACATTTGTTTTATATTTGTTATTTACAGAATATAAGTTCTTATTAAAGTACTATTGCAAAATTTATAAAGTGTTTTATTCCCCAAATACTTATTAATATCACAATTAGCTATGTAGTCTTTGAAGGTAAATACTAGTAATAAACTGCTAGTAGGTAGAAAATGCAGTAAGAAAAAAAAAAATGACACTGTCTAAGCACTATGCACACACAATTTATAATTCTAGGCCATAATTTTGTCATAAAGTTGTAGCATAAATGATTACAAAATTAAATATGCAATATTTCACAATGATTTTGTTTTTCAATGTATATTTTTCACCATCAAAAAAAAATTAAGTTAATTGAACAAAACTAGGTTTCCTTTCATAGATAATCTGGAATATAAGTGTATAAAAAGCTATAGGTATACTAAAAGTGATGATGTGACACTTTAATTGTCAAAGAAAGTTCGTTTACTTTCGCAAATTTATAGGTTACTTTTACTATGTAAATATTACTAAATATCAATTTATGGTGAAAATAGTGATTGTTTCTACTACACTAACTGACTACAACTGTGAAATTTTTAATGAAATAAGGCATAAATGTGCTCGACTACTACATTCAAAGGTAAAATTTGGTTTCAACCTGACAAACAAAATCTTAAGCATTGAAAATTGATGGCAGTTGATTTCTACACAAAAAAATTAGCCAAAATTACTCAAAGCACTCAAAATAACTCAAAATTAACGGTTGGGCGCCAATTGCCACCTTGTGCCGTACGGAAAATAAGCCCGGACAGGGTTACAGCCAAGGGGCAATGCGGAATGTCTGAATAAAACTGAAAGTAGCTGTTGCTACACTGAAAATACATAAATATTGTCTGGAGGCGTGCTCTGAATAATTAGGGCTCTATCTAAAGGATATAAATTAAAAATGTTAGTATGTAAACACAATCTTTATTGCTCTTTCGACTCTATACAGCGTAAAGTTATCTTAATATGTGAAACCACTTGTAGTAGATTACCAGACAATTTACAAAAATAGATTTAGCTCAGCCGCAAGCGGGTGTGATGCAGAAGGCGGTTCTTATATTCTAGTTTCACAATTTATTTAAGCCTAATGGTGTTAGTCCCTAAGGAAATCAAAACTTTGCCATCAATTTCAATTTTCAACTACTGAATTTAAATGATAACTTTCCTAATTAATATACATAAATGTTTACAGACCTGGCCAGAAGCTACCTCTCTATGACACCAGTCCGGCAGGCGAAGGACGACCACAGTGTGAGACAAACGCGATGCTCTGGGGCGTCGTCTCTATGCGCTGACCCTGGTGCTGGCCGCACGGGTCCCACAGGATGCAGAACAGTCTTCTGGTCTCAGCAACGGAAGAAAAGACGTGGCAAAAGCAGGTGCAGAAGGCACAGCCAAGGCAATGATGCAACCGAAAAATGGCTAGTTCTCAGAACACAGAAATGAATAACTAGCCCGGAAATTGGAGTTTATCTAAACCTTAAGCTCTCAACTGGAGGTGCAAAAATATAAGGTTTAAACCCAAATGATGTGCATCATCATGCCACAAAATTAATTTAGAAAATTCTAAACGGAATTTTAATGAAACTCAAAAGTTTAAATGATAACTAATAAATTGCAGAAAAACTAAAAATGAAGGATAACTAAAAACCCTAACCGGCTGGAAGGAAGAAGAAATTGCTTCGATTAGATACTTGCAAAAAGGCAAAAGCATGTGGCAAAGAGGTTAAGTGATTGAGATGATTCTTACCGGAGTATATCAACTGTAGCCCAGGATTAACTCGACGCTGGTCTTCCCACCCTCAGCCGCATGCAAGGAATCATGTGCTGAAATTAACCACATGGATGAGAATCATGCCGCATGAACTACACTGAATCTAACCAATATTTCATTAACCAAATTTACTTACAGTTCACTTGCTGCACAAAAATAAAATTTAAATGGATTGCGTTTGTGCCATAGAGGCCACAAAAATTCAGAATAGGGGCTGTCACCCTCGTCTCTTCTTCGATGGAAAATGATCTAGCTCTCACGCATGATGGAGGCCTAAGTCAAGAGGAATGGAGGCTCCAGTACAGCCCTACTCAAAGCCTGTATGAACATCGCTTGGATTATCAAAAGCCCCTAAGAAATTCCCCCGAATCCCACCAATTGTGGGGAAAACATTTACTATGCCAAATTATGACTAGATGTTATTAGCCTTCGATTCTGTATCAAATCCTGATGAATGTAAATTAAATAAATGTTATTCCACAAATAAATAAATAAGTTCTATTTCCCCCGAAATCCGATAAAAATCCCTGAACTGACATCCCTACAAAATTGTTTACTTAAATGCTCCAATCAGAGATGACCCCGTCAACACAATCCTTCTTCCAGTTACCAGCTGGAAAAAATATATTGAAATAATTGCCAGATTAATCGAATCTCGGGCAGTTCGAGTCATGGAAGAAAACACAACGTTACACCTACTACTACAAAAAATATAATTTCGTTGCCATTTTTAGTGGCCAGCGATGGCCGTGGTCAATAATTTCTTAGCAGAACTAACGGTAGCTTTGGCTATGCAGATAGTAAAATATCAAAATTCATTAGTTATTTTCATGAGAGGCTTTCTGTTTTTTTTTTTTTTAATCTTACACCACAGTCAATAAACTTAGTTTTATGGGGTAAAATTTATTATTACCGTTTCAGCAAATATTGTTATCTATGTAGAGTACCAACGCTGACTCCAGTTGGATCGAAATTTTTGCAACTTGTCCTTCCGTTGTATACCTAGGTACTCGATTTGAATTAGCGGTCAAATTGTAACAAACGTTTCTCGGTATTTCGAACACGAATTGACTAAAAATATTTACATGTACATTTATTAGCGGTATGTATATTTTTAGTACCTATAGAAATATTTAATTTAAAAACGTGTGCAAATTTCACCGTTAAGTTTCAAATGTTAAAAAAAATGGAGTATAGACGCGTGGGATGCTAATGACTTTCGATCTGAGTGGGCAAAATGCTTGAATATTCGCCCACCGTTGTGACGTAGGTACCTTAGAACTTACCAGGCTCTTAAAGGCAGTTGATTTTTTTCAGCGCTGCCTGCCCAGCCCGCGACGGTCACCGTCGTCAGACAGAAGTATAGCAGTTGTTGCAGACTCGTTTCCCGGTTACAACTTGAAACAAGTATTAAATATAGAGAGAAAATACAAAGAAGAATTGTCATTGCGACACCAATATCCGTCTCAAGTTGGCACTCTTCACGTCATCACCGATGTTGTAAAATAAACCAAATTTATAGTTGTGTATTTTTAACCCCCGACGAAAAAAAGGGGTATTATTAGTTTGACTGCTATGTGTCTGTCTGTGGCACCGTAGGTTTTAAACTGGTGACCTCTTTTTTCTATGTGGTTTCTTCATTTGAAAGCAGGTTTTCTAGCGATGTTTCTTAAAATCGCTTCAGCGATTTTTGAGATATTGAAATCTGAATTGACAAAGTGAGGGGTTTTCCAACATTTTGTTGGTTAGGTTAAGCTTTTTCATTTAGTTTCAACTCTGTCCTGGTGTTTTTTTCTATCAGTAACCAAATCCAAGTTGAAATTAACCCATTTCTATAGTGGTCGGATTGACTTGAAATTCGGTATACATATATAAGTTTTATGATACTTCTAGTACAGTCAAGGGCAAAGATATCGACACGGCCAAAGTTACAAAAATATGTATACACGACTTTATGCACTTAACATTAAGGCCGTGTATACATATTTTTGCAACTTTGCCCGTGTCGATATCTCTGCCCTTGACTTTTGCTATCTGTACTTTTTGATGCCTGTACAACAAAAAGTACAGCTAGCAAAAGTTTGTACCTTTTTTTACTGAACCTAATTAGAAATTCCCGTCCTATCTTCTACACTTACCTCTGAACAATTTCCTTGCCCCTCCCTTCCTCGCCCCGCAGCATCTGGTCAGCATCAGTGATGATGCCGCCAACCGTGCGCCGGCGCACCACCAAGCTAGCGATCTTCGTCGCCTGCGCAAGGTTCGTGAACAAAAGGAACGCCGTGCCCGTCATCAGGGGCAGGTTGCCCCAGATCATGTACATGTCCACAACTTGGATGATAAGATAGGTTCCTGGAAGTTTCGGTTCATAGAATCTCTATTTCTGAACATGAAACTCCCGTGAGACTCACTCATATTAAATGATATTGTAACGGATAACTCACGACTTATAATAATAATAATAATCTTTATAGCACACACTTACCCCCTTATTCATAAAACTTAACAAGCCTATGTTAACTAACAAATGCTTTGTCCCTTTCTAACAAATACAAATACAAAGTGACAGATAAGGACAAACGAATTTTAACGGCATTTTAACTAAAATATAGGTTTGATTGTGCACACAAATTGTGCACACCGTGATGTTACAAGAATCAACAGAGACCCCCAAACTAGGCGGAGCCTATATATCTCTTGGACGGTCGGGCTTAATTTAAAAGAAAAGATTTAACCAACTAATCCCACACTCCGTTATACGTTACGTCTGTCGCGCTAGCAGAGCGGTGGTGCGTAGTGCGCGCGTTGCGGCAGCCGCCGAGTCGCGTGCTCCCTGGAAGAAGGGCTACGAAATAGCCCGGAACATGTCGAGCTAAACTCGATTTAAGACGTGAGTTATCCGTTACAAGATCATTTCATCTTTATTTCTCATTAAAAAGGACAAATTCTTTTTAATGAGAATATTTCGTAGCTTACATGAGAAAATTATATCTAAGGTGTTAATTAAATAACTGAAAACATCAAACATCCCCAAAATACTTTGATTTTAAGATGATTAATTTTTGAATGCTTTAATTAATATATTTAATATCTTGATTGATAATATTTTTTTTTTCATTTAATAACTCTCGTTCTTACCCAAAAGAAACATAAACGAGATGAAAGCATAGCAATTATATAGTAAACGCTTTTCCCAACTCAGCCCATCGGGCGCCCAAAAGCCGAATACCTTCAACGCAGTTAGCGACAAACTGACAGATAAATTTACATTACTTTCGAAAAATGTCATTTTATCTACTAATTTTCTTCAATAGAAAACAGCGATAGTCATGGACTGGACTAAATGAAATCTGAACTGGAAATGTAGAGCTTTTCTTTGTAATGCTTGATTACGAACTTCAGTGGTCAATAACTTTGGGTGATTTAACGTTTTAAGCTTTCGTGATTCTCGCTCATAGTCCACTCGTGAGCACAGCAACTGTAACGTTGCTGAAACGTCGAGGTAAATACCTATTACTCGTGTAATAATAGCGTGATAAGTCCTGTATATATGTAGATAGTATTTTGACTTTGGTTGATTTTATTTCAACTAATTTAAGTAAGTAGTTCATTAGAAATTACATTTTCACTTTCCATGCTCGTAAACTTCGTATTATTATTGTTTTTGATAAATTTAGGTGACATAAAATGATATTAATACTATCTAGTCCATAAAGTAAAATATTCACCTAAAATTAAGAAAATAAGACGCCTATAGCTATGAACAAAAAATATATATAAAATAAAATGAAAATAAACAATCTAGAAATAACAATGCATCAAAAATAAAAGGAGGTAAGTATACCACTCGCCATATAAATCCGCTTAAAAGTTTGTTATTTAATACTCAGTTTTGACGCATTTTTGACGTTTTTTATGCGACGTCTTTACGTTACTCCCGGATTGTGTTCGAATCGCTTAACGGTATAGTGCCTATTCAATTATTGGAATTATACCTTTATAATTTCTGTGGTACTAGTCGTGGCATTGAACTTTTAGGCAAAGGTTTAACCTCTTTCGACCCACCATACCTACACCAAAAATTTACATCGAAATTAAAATGTTAATGTCTCATAGATACTTTTTTTTTAATTTGAATGATACAAAGAAAATAAGTGTAATTTTTCAAAAAATATAAATTCTATTGCTATCAATAATAATATGTACTAGTATTATCCCTTAGAACCACAGGAAGATAAATGATTTATTTTCACTATTGCTGTTAGTTCTGCTCACAATCTGAATGAAAAGCAAGGAAGTTCATAAAACTTTTGCTTTTCATAAAATAGCTGATTGTAAAAATGTTGCCCACCGCTGCTAACTTGATAATTGCAGAGCTGACCACACAGCACACACAATTATGATATTACCGTAAATACTGGTTTTGTCTGTTTTGGTTTCGAATATACGATTGCCGTAGCCAATAATTAGTATGGTTAATTGATTTACATACTCGTATCTTTTATGTACGTTTAAATAACGCAAAAGCTGTGTGTGTATATGGGTCTTTGTTTTTCAGAGTAAAAGACCTAGATGGATTAATTTGTGTGTGTTAATTAATTAAATGGAAATCTTTGAATACCCCAAAAATACCGGCTTTGGCCTATAACACGAGCAAATAATTTAAACGAGCAAATTTTATTGGCGGTGGTGATATCTTACCACCAGGAGACCCACTTGCTCGTTTGCCTTCTAGTCGTATAAAAAAAAAACACATAGATCGTACTCCTCAAACTAAACAACATTAATTCAGCGACTTTAAAAAAAATTGTCTTTTTGTTCTTATTCCACTTCCAAGTTCATTCGAAGAAGCAATTTAAAGCTAAATGCTTGATGTTGTTCATCATCATGTTTGTCGATGTTTGACGAGTGTGATCTATATTTTAATTATTTGCTCATATTACAGGCCACACCCGGGTATACTGAGCCGCAAAAAATTTGGCCCTCAAATGTATACAGTAATAAGTAATCCCACCAAAAACATTACATGTAAAAAGCTGCAAGTCTCGCAACGCAATGCAGTTCTTGTAATGCTAAAAAGGTTTGAGATGCAATGTTATACCAAGTCGGTTATTTTTGTCAGTACCGGAGGGTTTCCATAGAACTCGATTTTCACCAACTTGCTTATTTTAAAACCATAGAAAAATACAGTTTATAGTTCTCAAATAAAGAGTAAACCAAATTATTTTTTAAACACATAAATGACTTGGCCATCGCAAGGCTACATAATGACATAAGAATTATAATCATCAACGTCAGCTATTTCAAGTAATTATAATTAAAGATAGCGCTAGCCCCAGCCTTGCAGTTTGAGTGATACACATAATACGAGAATGACTAAAGGTTGAGTGCGATGGCCAAGTCATTATGTGTTTAAAAAATAATTTGGTTTACTCTTTATTTGAGAACTATAAACTGTATTTTTCTATGGTTTTAAATTAAGCAAGTTGGTGAAAATCGAGTTCTATGGAAACCCTCCGGTACTGACAAAAATAACCGACTTGGTATAACATTGCATCTCAAACCTTTTTAGCATTACAAGAACTGCATTGCGTTGCGAGACTTGCAGCTTTTTACATGTAATGTTTTTGGTGGGATCTCATCACTTTTTGTAGGCAGTTCTTTTTTTTTCGGGTACTACTTCTTGTAATAACGCACTACTATCTTCATTTGTTTATCCTTCCTTGTCCATCGTCCATCGTCCATCCTCGTCTATCGTCTATCGTCCATTCTCGTCCATCGTCCATTCTCGTTCATGGTTCATCGTCCATCGTCGACTATCATCCATCGTTCATCCTTGTCCATCGTGTGCCATCCATCGTCTATCCTCGTCCACTATCCATCATCCATTCTCGTCTATCGTCCACCGTCCATCGTCTATCCTCGGTTATCGTCCATCCTCGTTCATCGTCTACAGTCCATCGTCCGTACCGACTGTCGTCGTCGTCATCGTCGTCGTCGTCGTCGTCGTCGTCGTCGTCGTCGTCGTCGTCGTCGTCGATCGTCGGTCGTCATCCGTCGTCCATCGTCGCCCATCGTTGAACTTCCGTCGTCCGTCTACCGTCTGTCGTCCGTCTACCGTCTGTCGTCCATCGTACATCGTCCATCGTCCACCCTCCATCATCCGTCGTCGATCGTCGGTCATCGTCCGTCATCCGTCGTCCGTTGTCTTGTCCGTCGTCGGTCGTTGTCTTTTGTCCGTCGTCGCCATCGTCTATCGTTCGTTGTCCGTCGTCTGTCGGCGTTCGTCTTCTGTCGTCGTCCGTCGTCTGTCATCGTCCGTTGTCCGTCATCGTCCGTCGTCGAACTTCCCTCGTCAGTCATCGTCTGTCGTCCGTCGTCGAACTTCCGTCGTCATCCATCGTCTTTCGTCGGTCGTTCGTCTTTCGCCCGTCTAACTTCCGTCATTCGTCGTCGTCCGTCGTTTTCTGTCGTCCGTCGTCGTCCGTCGTTCATCCTCCACCATCCATCGTCCGCACTGGGCTCGCGTGGGAACTAAGGCCCAAGCCCTCTTATTCTGAGAGGAGGCTTGTGCCCAGCAGTGGGACGCATATAGGCTGGGATGATGATGATGATGATGATGATCCATCGTCCGTCGCCCATCGTCCATCGCCCACACTCCATCGTCCAACGTCCATTTTCTACCCATCGTCCATCGACCATTATCCATTGTCCATCATCCATATTCCAATTTCCATCGTCCATCCTCGCGTCCACTCGCATCGCACACACATTCACAAACAAACGAACTTTGGTACTTATTACATTAGTAAGATAAACAATTTCATTTTAACCCTTAATACTCAGGTATTAAGACTCAACATTAATACGTATACAATACGACTACGTTCAATAAAGTCATTGCTGTGTAACTTTGTAATCGCTAGTATTTATATGGGATTACAAACTTTGTGCAGTTTATATAACTTTGAAACGTGACTGAAATTGCAACATTTTGGATTTTTCCGTGACCATGTAGGCTAAAAACTAATTATGTTTAAAATTTGGAGCTTGTGGGTCTGCTAGAAGTACCTTAGAATTATGATGATCAAAAGTCAGTGTATAGGTATGTCAGTGACAAAACTGAGGAACTTTAACATGTGATAGTTCTTAATCTACGTGTTCGAACTGAATGTAATTGATAATATATCTAAGTCCCATTAGGCCCTATAGGTAACTGAAAATTCAGGGTTCTAGCTTTAGCCATAACAAAAATACAGGGTGTTGAAAATAGCCTGAATGGCTTCGAGAAAAGTATGGTACGGCCGTGCCTTTGTTTTTTTTTGCTCGACTTGGCGGGGGCACTGCCGTGCCCCCAGATTTTGTATGGAGAGTGGGCCAAATTTTGTACCGCTGAGTATATTTTTCATTTTACGTTAGTTGATTGCATTCATTTTCGAATTCGAAAATCGTATGTTTTGCTAAGTCAGTAACTCTACCTGATTTCTAACTCTACACTTATAATTTTGTTTGTCAGTGGCGTTTCGATGTTTTTAGACAAAAAAGTAACTGACAACAAAAGTCAGTATTAATTTAAATATTATGCAACTTCGCTAAAATATTTACTTAATCGGTGCATGTTGCATTCGTAACTTTAAGACTGGGCACAATACAAAAAGGGTTTTAAAACACACAAATATAACCTAACTAGCTTTTTGGCAAATGGCAAAAACGGAACCCTTATAGTTTCACCATGTCTGTCTGTCCATCCGCAGCTTTTCTCAGGGACTATCAATGCTAGAAAGCTGTAATTTTGCACGAATATATATGTAAAGTATGCCCACAAAATGGTACAATATTTTTTTTTTCAGTATAAAGTAAAATGGAGTCAAAGTAAAGTGGGGGTGATTTTTTTTTCTCGTCCAACCATAGTGTGGAGTATCATTGGATAGGACTTTTAAAACCATTAGGGGGTTGTAAGATTTTTTTTTCGATTTGTTTGCAAAATTATCAACTTAAAATTGCAAAATTTCATTAAAATCGAGCGCCCCCCCCCCCACCTTAAAATTTAATCCGGTAGGTAGAATTTTTTTTAAAACTTTAGGATGGTAAACAAATTATAACGGTTAAACTTTTATTCTTTTATTTTATTAGTAGTTTAAGAGTAAATAGCAGCCTACGGTATAAAATATACCTAAACTTGAAATATTCCGTATAAAATACGAAATCCTTAGAAAAATATTACTTATATTTTCGTGATGGCTACGGAAGCCTATTTAGGGCGTGTCCGACACGCTCTTGGCCGGTTTTTACTAAGTACCCACCCACCCACTAGTTCGTTTGTCTGTCCACTCGAACATAGTTATATCAAATTGGTAAGCTAAAAGCTTTTCACAGAATTGATAGTATACATTACACCACTTATGCCATTAAAAGTAATTAGAGATTAGTTATTCAACACTAGGTTTTGTCTGTGGCTTCGCATACCTAAATAATTGCACAGATCCAGCAATTTAATTGAATACCTATTCCTGATTGCATTATTCTTCTACCTATACATATTCCTCTATATGTCGGCGGGCGATCGTAAAATCCGCCGCAAAATTAGTAAGTGTGAATTGACCACAACGCGCGAGCCGAGCGAGCGAAGCGAGCGTGCCGTGGCAGCGGCCAGCGAAGTGCCAGAACCGATACTACGGCGTTTCATGATATGCCTAAACAACACTAGACAAATCGTTAAACGGTGAGTTTTGAACGATATGACGGATAAGAACGAAATTCCAGTTTTTCGCAATTTTTCCTTTATCTGTGCTATAAGACGTTGCTTCGTACCAAATTTCAAGATTCTGAGTTCACGGGAAGTACCCCGTAGGTTTCGGTTCTCTTGCGAGTGTCGAAAATTTGCGGCATAAACGGCTGTATCTGATTGCGTTGGCTTAGAAGTTTGATTTTTTCACAACTCTTAGAGACAGTAGACCTCAGACCTAACGCGGCCCTGATAAGTAAACAGAGTCTGGGCTTCAGACAGACGGACACCAAAGTGATCCTATAATCCGTACGTAACAGAACCCCAAGAATAGGTCATTTTCAAAGTCAAAGTATTTATTGTGTGTTACAGGTAATACATGACTCAGGTGTTATGACTTTACCTACGTTTCTCTGTAACATGTCAATACGACATATAATTTATCTTAACGACTATGTAGGATCTAAAGTAAATTCATTCATTCTTATATACATTATTGAATCAAAATCTTTGCACAATCACTACTAGTGAACAAACTAGACTAATGACAATAATTAAATCAATGTAAATGTTTACCATCACATCAGTAATTATTACCTATTGCGATGGGGGGGGGGGGGGGTCATATTCATAGTTAGCCTAAAGTGGGGAGACCTCTGAATCAGGCACTGCCAGCTACCTTACATAGCAAATCCGTCCAGCCGTTTTTGCTTGAAGGAGTAACAAACATACACACACATACTCACAAACTTTCGCATTTCTTCGCACTAGCTGTTTGCCGCGACATCATCCGCGTAGAATTCGTTTGTCTCTATCCCCCAGGAACTATGCAATTTTCCGTTATAAAACTATCCTCTCTTTCCCCAGCTCTCAAAACTATTTCTACACGGAATTTCTTTTAAATCAGTTCTGCAGTTTAAAACATGAAAATGCAGCAAACAGACTAAAAGATTTATTTATCACAGGTAACACTTTATCGAACATCCAAAACTAAAACTATGTATAAACTAAACTAATTTACAAAATAAAAATAATATTCCGCTTCAGGCCACCCCAAGACACTGGCACATTACCTCTCTAAACTTTTTTTTTCTAAGTCAAAATATCATTATTTCATTTAAGTTTTTTTTTTGTAGGGTACCTACTTTTATTCTTTCTTCTCTACTATATAAAAATAAGTCGGGTTACATAAAACGAAACCATTTGGTGGCGAAACGGAGTTCGCCGGGTTTGCTAGTTGGTTATATATATTATCCTCTCTAAACTTTGCAAGATGTGAGTTTGCCCGAGGTCGCCTGAGGCCAAAACCAGACGAGAAAATAAGTCCTAGATAAAAAAAAAAATCTTCCGACCATGGTCCCATTGACTCTAAAAACAGACTTATAAACTTTTGCATTTATAATATCAGTGGGATTATAGGATATCTAACATATATTATGTAAGGCTTTCCAGATAACACCCGCATACAGTGGACGCTTATCTCAATGCTACTTGGACAGCTACCCTAATATCAGGCTGGCCTTGTTACTATGTCACATAGACATACAGGGGCTTTAAATTCAAGGTTGGATTGTACTGACACAACTAAGCTACTTTTATTACCCGACTGCGAAGAAGGAGTGTTATGTGTTTGAGTCATAATATCGAAATGTTTATTTTTTGAAACCGAAAACATGTCGGGATTGATTACAAGGGCATCGTATAGAACCCCTTAGGCACAGTGCTTAGGTTAGGTTAGATTTATAATAACACTAGCTTTTGCCCGCGGCTCCGCCCGCGTGGTATTCGGTTATCGCGCGCTGTTCCATCGGGAACTGTGCAATTTTCCGGGATAAAAAGTAGCCTATGGCACTCTCGGGCCCATAAACTATCTCTATGCCAAAAATCACGTCGATCCGTCGCTCCGTTACGGCGTGAAAGAGGGACAAACATACAAACATACAAACACACAAACACACAAACACACAAACATACAAACACACAAACACACTTTCGCATTTATAATATTAGCATGGATTCTAAAAAAAATACAGTCTTAACAAAAATACCTTTTCGATATTATGACCCAATCGATATTTTATTACATTCATAATTTGGTGAAGTGGAAGTGATGCTGAAGACCATATTTGACCAACAGAGCTACATACTCAATAACAAGTACTGCACGGGTTGAATTTCAATTACTTTAACACAGTTGCTAAGCAATTTATGCTCGTCGTAATGCATAATATGGTAAAATGGAACGGGTGGTGAAGCACCAGGACTCCTCAATAATTAACGTCTCTGCATCAGAAAAAGCAACTTTCGTAAAAGGCGCCGAGCAGTTGACATTAAACTATTGTATTTTAGATTATTAACACTAAAAAGTGTGAAAAAAAATTATATCAAAAAATGGAACCGAGTACAAAAACCATGAAAATAATTTTAAACCAGTCTGAAGTCGGTGCCTCAGCACGAGACAGCAGGAGTGATTGAAGTCTAATATTTAGTACGTATGTAGGTGAAATAGACAACTGTAGGTCCACTCCTGCTGGCTCCTGCTGAGGCACCGACTTCAGACTGGTATGAAATAAAGTTTTTTTTTGCTTTTAATTTATTGTTGTTTTGGTTAGTTTAATTTGAATACCTTTTCTATTGTATCCAGTTTCAAATAATGAATGCACCAAAACGTGTACTAAATATTTTAGAGAGGTTGCGTACTATTTCGATAATTTTACTGACTGACGACAATTTTTTTTTTTAATAACGACGAAGCGCAACTGTCGAGTACAAATTACGAGTGTAGAGTTGGAAATCTATTAGAATTACTTACTTAGTAAAACCATGTAAAACATTCATTTTTTTTATTTTTAATAATTAAGGTAGGTATCGAAAAATAATTATTTACACTTTATAATAATATGTACAACAGCTGAGGTAGATAACTGAAGAAGGCCTCCACCAGCATAGTCGATAGTTTGCTAAGAAGTAAGCTGATCAATAAATCTGACAATCAATAAGTTGCTTGTTGTACAGGTCTACTATGAGTTTGAAGCAACCGTACTCGATAGCGACGGCGTAAATTATTTCTATGAAAAATTGTACAGCGCCTATATAAATAATTTACGTCGTCGCTATCGAGTACGGTCACTGCACTCTTAAACTCATGTATCACTACCATGAGTTTACAGTGACCGTACTCGATTCTTCATACAAATAATTTACGCCGTCGCTATCGAGTACGATCACTGTACTCGTAAACTCATGTATCACTACCATGAGTATATAGTGACTGTACTCGATTCTTCATACAAATAATTTACGCCGTCGCTATCGAGTACGGTCACTGCACTCGTAAACTCATGTACCACTACCATGAGTTTACAGTGACCGTACTCGATTCTTCATACAAATAATTTACGCCGTCGCTATCGAGTACGGTCACTGCACTCGTAAACTCATGTACCACTACCATGAGTTTACAGCAACCATACTCGATTCTCCATACAAATAATTTACGCCGTCGCTATCGAGTACGGTCACTGTACTCGTAAACTCATGTACCACTACCATGAGTTTACAGTGACCGTACTCGATTCTTCATACAAATAATTTACGCCGTCGCTATCGAGTACGGTCACTGTAAACTCATGTACCACTACCATGAGTTTACAGTGACCGTACTCGATTCTTCATACAAATAATTTACGCCGTCGCTATCGAGTACGGTCACTGTAAACTCATGTACCACTACCATGAGTTTACAGTGACCGTACTCAATTCTTCATACAAATAATTTACGCCGTCGCTATCGAGTACGGTCACTGTACTCGTAAACTCATGTACCACTACCATGAGTTTACAGTGACCATACTCGATTCTTCATACAAATAATTTACGCCGTCGCTATCGAGTACGGTCACTGTACTCGTAAACTCATGTACCACTACCATGAGTTTACAGTGACCGTACTCGAGTCTTCATACAAATAATTTACGCCGTCGCTATCGAGTACGGTCACTGTAAACTCATGTACCACTACCATGAGTTTACAGTGACCGTACTCGATTCTTCATACAAATAATTTACGCCGTCGCTATCGAGTACGGTCACTGTAAACTCATGTACCACTACCATGAGTTTACAGTGACCGTACTCAATTCTTCATACAAATAATTTACGCCGTCGCTATCGAGTACGGTCACTGTACTCGTAAACTCATGTACCACTACCATGAGTTTACAGTGACCATACTCGATTCTTCATACAAATAATTTACGCCGTCGCTATCGAGTACGGTCACTGTACTCGTAAACTCATGTACCACTACCATGAGTTTACAGTGACCGTACTCGAGTCTTCATACAAATAATTTACGCCGTCGCTATCGAGTACGGTCACTGTAAACTCAAGGTAGTGGTACTGTAGTTTGTCACAGGTCGCGAGGTCACAGGAATGTAAATGAAGGTCAAGGTTCCATGGCGGTCCCACGTAACTTCCGGTGCCCAGTACTCACCCTCATTCTAACCCCAAGCAAATTATTACTAGCTTTAATTTAGCTTGACGTCATGTAATATGGACTTTAAAAAGTTACAATGAAATATTATGTGAAATAATACAAATAACTAAGTACATGGAAAACGTACCGAAAAAGAAGTGTTGGCTTACATCAAATTAGGTAGTTCTGATTTTTGTTTGAGTTGGTAGTGGTGAAATAGATTATAACAAACCCAATTTTTCCACCTCGAAAACCGGATCATTCTTAAATACTTGAAAATTCATTAAGACTTTGCAGATTTTTCCGTTTTTGACAATTTTTACCGCCAAGGACTTACGTTACGGCTGAAGTCACGAAGGACAATTTTAAGTAGACTAAATTTCCAATCAAATGATCCGGAAGGCTTTCGAGGTGGAAAATTTGGATTTGTCATAACCCATTTCACCACTCCAATGCAAGGTAAAAAACTCCAATTCCATGCATGTACTAAAAACATAATTCATTTATTTTTATTTTTAGCGTGTAGATGCTTTGTAGCTGTAGTACTTTGTAGCTGCAATGATTGAATTTACAATCATTATATCGGTCAGGTTCAGTTATAAGAAGATGGTAGGTAAACTCAAAATAAAAACTTCGTCTTCTTATAAATATTTTTATAATAATAATAATAATATTTCTTCGTTCAACACAGGTACAGTACCTAAGTAACTTTATTTCGGAGATAATCAACTAACTAAAACTATACATAAACTAAAGACAGGTACAAATGTCTTAAATTATATCTAAACTAGCTTTTACCCGCGGCTCCGCCCGCGTGGTATTCGGTTATCGCGCGCTGTTCCCTCGGGAACTGTGCATTTTTCCTGGATAAAAAGTAGCCTATGGCACTCTCGGGCCCATAAACTATCTCTATGCCAAAATTCACGTCGATCCGTTGCTCCGTTACGGCGTGAAAGAGGGATAAACATACAAACACACAAACACACTTTCGCATTTATAATATTAGTATGGATTATCACTATGTTCCACTGCTAGGCATACAAATTTTAATTGTGCTCCATTATATAAACAAAGTTTGCATTATTCTCATTCGGTTAAAAATTCATTTTATAGTATACTTATAGTATGCTTTTTCGTACTGGTATCTTATGTCCCGTCAGCCAAATATTTGGTCTACCATCTTAAAGTTGATGATCGGTTGCATGTAATAAAGCAATATGTATAGTATATAGATATAATTTAGTCATATTGTAAATCTTTTAAAAAAAAATACCTCGTTGAGTTTCTTGCCGGATTCTTCTCAACGGAGGTTTTTTCCGAACCGGTGGTAGATTTTTTGACTTTCATAAGTGTTTGAAGAGTGTTTGTTATAGCCTAAATTGAATAAAGATATTTTTAATTTGACTTTGAATAATGCCAAATGACGTGTCTGTCAACTTGAAAGTTCGACTTTAGCAACATATTCATTTGATAGGAACTTGTTTAAAAATTGATAGACCACTTATTTGGTTGCTGGTACCTACGAAGATTGCAAGTTTACAAAAAAATTGCAGCCCTAAGGGTCATAAAAAAGCGCATTTTTTTACTTTTCAGTGTATATTATTCCAAGACCAATTTATTTATGGTCGATTTTGCTTAATTAATTTCATTGCTTGCTTGACTAACTTATAAAATCTAGGCCGCAGACATTAGGCTAATTCTTACAATTGAGCGTCCCAGCATTCTGCTAAGTAACGATAGTTTGCAGCTCCAACAAGTGAGAAACCTGTAACGATGGGCGTAGATTGGTCAAATCTGTAGAGATCACAGCCTGGGCGGGCCGTGTAGACGCGGCTTAACGCGGGGTGCAGGATGATGAAAAAAAGTGGTATTTTTCGAAAATATGTCTTACAAGGAAATAAAATCAACGCTAGCTGTGAATGCACGACTTCTGTTGTTCATCGCGGCGTTCTATGTGAGAATGAGTGGGAGAGATGAGATCTTTTTAATTCAAATAAACAAAAGGAAAACAAATAAAAAACAGGACAAAAGTAAAATATGTGAGGTCTTTGTTCTACTCTTGATGATGATTAGGATGAAGTAGGTAGTTTTATAACATAACCAACAAAAAGTTGGAAAATCCCCGACTTTGTCACTTCAAAGTTTAATATCTCAAAAACGGCTGAACCAATTTTGATAAAACATGTCTAAGAAACATCGCTAGAAAACTTGTCATCAAATGAAAAAACTGCATTCAAATCAGTCCACCCATTTAAGAGCCACGATGCCACAGACACAGACACACATTTTTTAAGATGGCGAATTATATACATGTTCGGAAACATTAAAATTTTCTCTGTCGTTGCTACGTCTCAAAATTTTCACAAAAATGTCGCTTAGTCTATTTCTCCTTTCAACCGTCAAACGATCACTAAAAGAACGTGAAGAGTGTAAAACTCAATTCAAGATTTGACCAAAATAAACATTACAAGTCATCAAAAGCTTAACACTTAAAAAAAACACTCCTACACCGTCCCTTAAACAAAAAAAAACAATGCTGACAAATACTTGTTGCGAGTAGGCGTGTCGGCCCCGCCCACCGCACCAGGTCCGAGTCTCGTGCTCCTCGCAGGCAGTACCGCGTCGGGAGCCGCCGCCAGCACTCGAGATGGCGCACAAACTCAGATTCGACATGAGACTCCTGTCTCCAGAACGCTGACGTCTACTCAAGCGGAAGGTAAGAAAATTTTAAAACTCACATGGCATTTTAAAACCTCCAAGTTTCAAGCTGATATGGTCCTTCAAAACCTCGAAGTTTAAAACTTATGTGGTTGTTTAAAACTTCCAAGTTTTTGGTTGATATGGTTCGGACTTCCAACTTTTAAACTAATGCGTTCTTTCAAGACCTCCAAGTTTTTAAGCATATGTGGTTCTTTAAAACCTCCAATTTTTTGTTGATTGTTCTTTAAGACCTTTAAGTTTAAAGTAATATCTTTAAAAGTAATATAGTAAACCTCGAAGTTTTATGCATTATGGTTCTTTAAAACCTCCAAATTTTAAGCAGACATCGTTCTTTAAGAGTTTTTAATCTTTAGTTACTGAAGATCTCCAAGTTTTATTTAAGTTGATCCTGTTTTTAAAACCTTCGGTTTAAATTGAAACGGTACCTTTAAAAGATTTTAAAAATAGTATAAGAACATTACACCTGTACCTTAGCGTTGAAAGAGTTGGCTGCAAAACTTTTTCGCAGAGTTAAAAGTCGCTTAAAACTTTTCGAACAAGTGTCAAAGAGAAAAACTTTACGACAAAACTCGTCATTGAATCTTTTGGAAAGTTGGCTTTTGAACTTGAATTCTATTATTAAACAGGTGGCAAATTTATTTTAAAACTAGCTTTTGCCCGCGTCTCCACCCGCGTTGTATTCGGTTATTGCACGGGCGGAACTGTGCATTTTTCCTGGATAAAAAGTAGTCCATGTCACTCTCGGGCCCGCAAACTATCTCTATGCCAAAAATCACGTCGATCCGTCACTCCGTTGCGGCGTGAAAGACGGACAAATACACAAACACGCTTTCGCATTTATAATACTGGTATGGATGTACCTACTCGTAACGCATGAGATACATTTGATGACTGTTCAGTTAATTTTTGATCACTGTACTTGCATTGTCATCCAACCTTCCATCATAATCATCCTAGCCCATACGTCCCACTGCTGGGGTCAGGCCTCCTCTCAGAATGAGAGGGCCTGGTCCATACCTCCACGCGAGCCCAGTAGGTTGCTTCGCAGAATGTGGAATTTCAAATTTCGCACAAGACTTTTAGATTTAGAGACAAGAGTAGGGATATCAATATGACATTAGTAGCACAAAGGTTACACCCTGTTTCATGATTCAGTTTGTTCAACTGTCATTTTTCCACGAAGTCTCCATGCCATCCATCAATAGGTCAAAGTATGTTATGAATTCCTAGAATTCAATTACGTAGCTTCCCACTCCAACTTATGTAACTAAAACACTTATTGATGCGAATAGCTTGTGCTTTGCCCCTACAAAAAACTAAAAACAATTTAAATTGTTTACTTTAGGTTAGGACTGTTCTTTTTTTATTTATGTAATTTTGATTGTGTGTGTTTGTAGTAACAAATAAACGTTTTATCTATCTATCTATCTATCTAAAAAGCCATCTAAGTGCGTGTTTGACTCGCGCACCGAGATCTCCGTAGAGATTTGTAGGTGTATCTTCAAAATATCCAGTGTATTCTGCTATAGCAGAATCCCTGTCCTAAGCAAAATCTACGCAGTGTAAAGGCTACATTGAATACTGACATGGACAGATCGGCATAAAATTAAGATTTTCACACTGGCTATTGGTTTCGCTGCCTTCGTATCATATTTCCACAAAAACCATAGGCATAGAAAATATAATGAAGATCTTGGTTGTAAAATATCATTGATTTCTGTGCTATACTTTTCGTATAATATGAGGACAACGAAACCCAAAATTCAACCGCCCAAATCTTGAAAAGCCTACAGCTATTTCGATATATTAGCGGGAAGCGGAGAAGCGGAAGGGGATGTGCATGGGGGGGACGGCTGCGAGCGCTTATGTCACGAACGATAAAGACAGCAATATCCCAAACGAAAACGCGGCCGCGCGGCCGGCAGGGAAACTTCTCTTAATAACAGCAACAAGTAGACGCTTTAAATATTCAAATTCATGAAATATTGAGTCGCATATTCACTTTAAAAATAAACAGTTGAATAAAAATAAAATTAAAATATTTAAGGGGGCTCCCATACAACAAACGTGTTTTTTGCTAATGTCTAATGTTATATACTCGTAGATAATGATACGGTATCCTTCGTGCGCGAGTCCGACTCCCACTTAGCCGGTTTTTTAGGAAGTCAGTCTATTCTGTGAGCTATGTTGATGACTTTATTCCAGTGTCGGATAATCTCCTTTCTAATTCTATCCTTCAGAGAAACATTATTTTTATCAGATATAACTAACATACCACAATCTCCTAAATGTTCTATCGGATTTCACGTTATTTTTAAGGGAACAAAATAAACTTCAATAGCCAACTAAAAAAATACCCCTAATCTTTGAAGTGAAGCCATTTCATTAAAGTAGGAAAACGGAGTCGTGCCCGGCTAAGTTGAACTATGCCGAGAATTTGACCCTGGCGTTTGAAAGGGTTGAGTTTTTGTTGCCCTGTACAGGTTTATACGTAAACAATTTACTGTAAGCGGATTTTTAAAGATTTTTTTGAATGTCACTGGCAAAGTAGAATTTACTCCAGAAGTTTCTCAAAGATTAATCATCACCATAGATAGAAAGATAGATAGATAGATAGATAGAATCTTTATTCAAAACAGCATACAAAGCTCAAAGTACAATAGAAAATATACAATAATACTTTTTAACTTAAAACTAGTACCAAAATGAAGTTAATTTGTTATTCTTTAGATTAAGAGCCCTGCAACGATATCTAGAATAGGCGCTGACTCAGCATATATACTGCAGTAACCTGCAGTGCTGATATTCTGTCAAAAATCCGTGGTGTTTCCATCATCATCATCACAGCCTGCATACGTCCCACTGCTGGACACAGGCCTCCTCTCAGAATGAAAGGGCTTGAGACGTAGTTCCCACGCGGGCTCAGTGCGGATCGGGAACTTTACACACTCCATTGAATGCTTTGCAGGTTTTTGCAGGTTTTCTCAAGAGGTTTTCCTTCACCGTAAATCTCGTGGTAAATTGCAAATGTAATTTCGCACATGAATTTCAAAAAACTCAGAGGTGCGAGCCGGGGCTTGAACCCACGATCATCTGCTTGAGAGGTCATAGGTCGAACCACTAGGACACTACGGCTTTTTGAAATAACTCAGGCGTTATTTTGCGAGTATAGTTATTAATGAAAATGGGAAAGTCTAAAACTAAAATGCTAATGCTATTTTTTTTTATTCGACTGGATGGCAAGCGAACAAGTCGGCCTAGTGGTTAAACCTATCGCCACCCAAGCAGAGGGTCGTGGTTTCAAACCCCGGCTCGCACCTCTGAGTTTTCCGAAATTCAAGTGCGGAATTACATTTGAAATTTACCACGAGCTTTGCGGTGAAGGAAAATATCGTGAGGAAACCTGCACAAACCAATCAATGGTGCGTGCGAAGTTCCCAATCCGCACTGGGCCCGCGTGGGAACTACGGCCCAAGCCCTCTCATTCTGAGAGGAAGCCTGTGCCCAGCAGTGGTACGCATATGATAAACGCCTGATTTAATATAAAAGTCACTTCTTTATAATAGTGCTCTATTGTCAGCCAACAATGGAGCGTGCGTCCAACCCAATCAGACACCTTGTTTATCGGAGCCGACCAAGTTGTTATCTCAGTTACCCGGCACATCCAACTTTGCCCAACTAGCTGAGATTGTCCCAACATACATAGGGTTGCTAGGGCCAAACAGCGGCATTTGTTCTAGGAACTAGAAACTTGAATTTGTAGTTTAAAATCCTACTTTCTATCTATACTAATATAAAGAAATTTTTAGAGCTCCATACCTTTAAGGGAAAAACCGGCCAAGAGCATGTCGGATTAGCCATTATAAAAAAAATAAGTAATATTTTTTAAGGATTTTGTACGGAATATTCCAAGTTTAGGTAAATTTTACACATTAGTCTTTTATTTACTCTTAAATTACTAATAATTCTCAAGAAAACTTAACAGTTATAGTTTTCCTTGGAAGTTTGATATACTTACTATCATCCTATTTTTTTTTTATTTTTCCACCCGCCGGTTTAGATTTTAGAGAGGGGAGACGCTCAATTTCAAAGAAAATTTGCACTTTAAAGTTGAATATTTAAATACTGTATGTGTATGTTGAATATTTTGCAAACAAATCACTGAATCGAAAAATCATTTTAGCAATCCCCTAATGGTTTTAAAAGACCTATCCAAAAATACCCCACACTACAATGTTGGATGATGGGATGTTCTATAAAAACATTTTTTAACCGTTAAATGCTAACTGTGAAAAGCCGTGGTAGCCGAGTGGTTTGACCTTTCTAGCAGAGAATCGTGGATTCAGTTCAAACCCCGGCTCGCAAAGAACTGAGTTTTTTTGAAATTCATGTGCGAAATTACATTTTAAATTCACCACGAACTTTACCCAGTGAAGTTCCCAATCCACACTAAGTCCGCGTGGGAACTACGGTCCAAGTCTTCTCATTCTGCCCAGCAGTGGGAGGTATACAGGGTGGATGATGAAGTACTAACTGTTAAAAATCTGTCGACTGTTAGCGACCGTCGTAAACTCAAAGGGCTCGCAACAAAGATCGTGATTGCATGCAAAACATTTAGCCGCCTTTTGTGTCCGTTATAGTCCACGTTATAGTCGATAAACCAATGACTATCACTTGGTCACATCTCAAGTTTAAACCTTATAAAAATGACAGTAAAGTTCAAGTTAAAGCGAGCAGAAAAAGCTCTATGTGAACCATCCGCATTTATAGCAAGGACAAGGACGCATATAGTTGTTCTTGTGTTAAGAATTACATTTTTTTGTGTAAAAAGCTTCTGTTAAACATTTCGTTTTTAAAACATGTTTTTGCTGATTGTACTTGCGATTGTTAACCAACTTGCAAAAAGTGTACCAAATTTCAAGTCAACGGTTTATTTCGGTAAACGAGAATATATTTGGTGAGATTAATAGGTTTTGTGGTTTAGTCTGACAATACGATCTCTTTTTTTTTAAACAAACAGACCAAGGCTCAAAACCTATTAATCTCAGCAAATGTCTGGTTTGCCGAAATAATGTTTCAATTTATTTTTACAAAAAAACGGTAAGTGAAAAAAATATCTGTCTACATTAGTGAGATACATTATTTAAGTCTACTATCGATAAAAAATAATAATATGAAGCATCCCAAAAAACTTCAGGTACCCAATTCGGTATTACCGTAGTTTGAGACCATAAAAACGGTCAATTGTTGATATTTCGACCGTACTGCAAAACCGTGGATAAATAATAAGACTAAATGGGTCACGATAGGTACTGTGCTTGATTTACAAGTTTCCTCGTTACAGCATTAAACTCACGTTTATACTGTACTTAACCCTTTAGTGGGTAACGGCAAGATATTTGCCGTCATACGACTCAGATATTTTTTTTTTTTTCTCAATGAACGTGTTGTTAGTTAATATAACTTTTGGTTCGCATAAGAGAATATACTCGTACTAATTTACGAAAAAAAGAATAGCAGATAAACGTTATTCCAACCCATGTTAAATGATGATTCTTAGGCCTGAACTTAAATTTTTAACTATTCCTTACAATTGAACAAAAATGTTTGTAAATAAAATTTTGTTTGCTGGATTTATCCGATAGTCACAATTCTCTACTTTCAGAGACAAGATTGGCGATATTAAGTTTAAAGAAAAAAAATCTGTTATTTGATAATTAAAAAAAATGAAGACGGCAATATATTTGCCACTATCCGTTAAGTGTCTGGTGTTTATTAAAGGAAAGGGTGGGTTAGGCTACAATTGTTATTGATTTATATATGGAGCAATAGCTTAATTCAATACTTAAAATTTGCCTTTTACCTTTATTGCTGAATTAGCCGTGTTAGTTAGAAATGACAACGGAAGTAAAAAAATCTCGCAAAAAAATTTAATTTATTTATTTTAGATACGTCGTGCCACCCGTAGTTCCCCCGGCAAACTGACATGACGGTCTTGTCACTTAATGCCCTTGGCTGATAGCGGCAAACATATTGCCGTCTTATAATTCGGAAACCCTGCAATAATATATACATTTCTTTTTCTCAAAAATCATAAAAAAAATCATTCATGCTGTGCGTATCGTTAAAGTTCTCGATTCATTGCTTTAAAAAAATAATGGTCAAAGGGTTAACTAATACAATACGACACACTCAAGCCGATAATTTATTACGGACACACCAGATAGCTCTAATTTTCGATCAGCAGGGCTACTACCGAACTCGAAACTAGAAGTTCTTGTCGTGCGGTCCCTCTAACACTTATACTATTTAATACGAGAGCGAGAGGGATCGCACGATACGAACTTCGAGTTTTGTAGTAGCCCTGCAGTATGTTTCCCCATCCTATCATATTATTATAGAGCTTCAAAGACTTCAGCCGAGGCTTCGCTCGCGTAAAACATTTTGTTTAACAGTCGCTTTGAAATTCCGGGATTATAATAAATTCCCAAAATTATATCGTGATTAGGAACACTCGTTCAAAATTTCATGTTTCTCAAACTAGCGGTTAAGATTTCGGGATTCATCCCAATCCCGTGGGCATATCGGGAAAAAGTAGCCTGTGTTACCATTAGTACACTAAGTACAGTCAGCAAAAACTTCTTCTTCAGCCCATAGCCAACCAATGCTGAGTGTATATCCTGCATTGCTCGCCACTCTTGGTCCAGTGCTCTCCTCATCCAGCACCTTCCCGCCACTTTGACAAGGTCGTCGGTCATCCTCATCTCTTGTCTACCAACCTTTCTCCGCCCGGTTTCTGGGGCTCCGCTCCATCACGGCCTACCCCCAACTTCCATCACTCCTGCGGCTTGTGTCCAGCCCACTTCTACTTCCTTTGGGTGACTACTTTGGCTATATCAGTGAGTCTTGTTCGTCTCCGGATCTCCGTATTTCGGAATCTATCTCGGAGAGATATGCCCAACATTGCCCGCTCCGTCGCCCTTTGCGTTACGTTTTTTGTTACTAGTCTGTTTTTGTATCCCACTGCTGAGCAAAGGCCTCTCCTCTCTTGCTCCACTCCTACCTATCAAAGACGAGCTCCCGCCATCCCACATTATAGGCATCTAAGTCGTCCCTCCATCTCCTCTTCGGTCTGCCTCTATTGCGGTATCCGAAAAGCTCAAAAGTCTAACTCAAGGTTTGCCAGCGGACAATGGAGCGAAGCATTCTTGGTGTCCGAAGAACGGACCGGATTAAAAACACTGAGCTGCGCTCAAAGACTAATTGCTGACGTGGGCGTAAAGACGGCCAAGTTGAAGTGGACTGGGCTGGACATGTCTGTCGAATGAACCCAGAACGTTGGGCCAAAATTGTTACGGAATGGGTCCCTATATTGAGATTAATAAGACAAAATATTCAGATTTTCAACTTAAACAAGAAGTAAATTTTATTTAGGACCCAGATCGAAAAAGTCAATCAACTTCCATTAATTAACAAGCCATCAATATTCTGTTTAATTGTGATTGTATTTCATTAATTTGAAGGGTTCTCCATCCCCTGGGAGTCCTTGCACGTACCGATAAATAGAATGAGTATTTATTTCAGTGCATTAGATTTGGCTTGCCTTAATTACTAAAATGATGAAGTGTTATCTAACAAATTAAATCGTTATCTTCTGACGAAATGTTTAGGAGTATCAGTTAAAAACCTAAAAAGATTCTAACCTTAATCTAAATCTTTAAAAACCTAAACTTAGGTTCCAGACCGGTGTTATTTCATAATAAGTAATAATTAATGCTTAATGATGTTAATGTTATTGTATAATATTTAATAATTTAATTTGTTTGAATTTTAATCGAAATTGTATTTAATGTTATGGAATTTGTATAAATCTACTAACATGTTGTAAGGTTTAATATTACTAACTACCTATATGAACATTGTGTTTCAAATAAATGGATTATTATTATCAAACTAATCTAACCTAACCTAACCTTAATTTAAATCTATAATCTTTGAAAACTAAGATGAGTGGAAGATTTTAGCGATTCTGTGAAATAAACAGATTACATTTTTTTTAGCTGCCGTTCTGATAACCTAGTGGTTAATGGTAGTGATATGGCCGCTCCAGCAAGCCGTAGGTACAAACCCAGGCCAGTGGGCCACCAGGTGGCTTGCCAAGATAATTCATTTATATTTGCCCACCAAAGCATTCATTGGCAATTTCTTCTTAATAAACAATTTTAGTAGTACGGTATCTATAAGAATATAGGCTTAGTGCGGCCTCAGACTTAAAAAAAATTGCCCACTTGAAAAAAAATTGCCCACCTAAAAAGTCTGACCAGTCTTGGTCTAAGTGCTCTGTAGTAAGTTAGAGCTATAGTTACAGACAGACATAAGTTGGCATTGTGTTAGTAGGACGAGATTAAGCTAGCAATGCTTGGAATTGCGACTCGGCACGCACCGCATATTTAGCGGTAGGCTGAAGGGCTACTACGAAACTCGAAACTTGAAGTTCGAGTCGTGCGGTCCCTCTGACACTTATACTATTTAATACGAGAGCGAGAGGGACGGTACGATATGAACTTCGAGTTTCGTAGTAAGCAGGGTCATACTGTTTAATGCTGTTGAATATAATGTTTCTGTGTTTGCTTGTAAGCGACGTCTAACCTCGTAACACCGTGTCCGTGTTGGGTTCAAAAAGGTTAGTAAACTAGCAGTTGCCCGCGACTCCGTCTGCGAAGAATGCGTTTATCGCTATCCCGCGGGAACTTTGCAATTTTCAGGGATTAACACTATCGTGTGTTCTTTTCCGGGAGTCAGTCTATCCCGAATTTCATCTAAATCAATTCAGCGGTATAGGCGTGATAAGGTAACAAACAAACAAATAGACTTACGAACTTTCACATTAATAGGATTTAGTATGAAATAAGTTACTGTTAAAAATTTAATTTTTAATACAAGCTTTTTTGCTGACTGTACTTTTTGTTGACTGTACCTACTTGCATTGTCATCTAAACTGCATATCCGTACCAAATTTCAAGTCGGTACTATTAACCATTGAGGAGTTCCCTCCTGAGGAGACAATCCTGGCAGGACCACCAATATGTCACTACCAGATTATTGTATTGTCACCAAATTTACATAAGTATTCCAAATTTAAATCAATCAGACCGCTGGAAGTGGGTCAACTTTAGCTTCCAAGATATGACCCAAACAAATAAATAAACAGGGCAAAGTAAACCTTGTAAAAATATACATCGCGATGTACGTTATTACATACTTGAAAAATCATTGTCATCATTATGTCAGCCGAAAGACTGCTGGACATAGGCCTCCCCCAAGGCTCTCCACTCAAACCGGTCTTGTGCTTTCCGCATCTACCGCGATCCCGCGATCTTAGCCAGGTTGTCGCTCCATCTTGTTGGAGGCCTACCGACAGCTCGTCTCCCGGTCCGCGGACGCCATTCGAGAACATTCTGACCCCATCGGCCATCAGTCCTGCGTGCAATGTGCCTCGCCCACTGCCACTTCAGTTTCGCAATTCTTCAGGCTATGTCAGTAACCTTAATTCTACTGCGGATATCATCATTTCTGATTCTATCCCGCAGAGAAACTCCGAGCATAGCATAGCCCTCTCCATAGCCCTTGAAAAATACACATTTTAAAATACAATTTTTCTGACGTCCGAAACGATCCCGGTGAGAGCTAAAGGTTACATCCTGTCGGAAGGAAACGTGTCGTTGTTTAAGACAAAGGACTTTGAGCTTTGAGTCTTAAGTCGCTTATTGATAGCATTTGTTTGGAAACTAGTAAATTCCTGGAAACATAAGTTATATTGCAATTTAATTTCTAAGATGTTATTTTTCCGCGCGATGTTTTCCTTCAATGTAAAGCTGAAATTTCATTTCGCACATTAATAATTCAGAGGCCCGGGTTCGAACCCACGACTTTCTGCTTGAGAGACTAGTAAAACCACTAAGTTACCACGCCATTTAAGAGTCCTTCCACTTTTTTCAGAATTAGGTAACTTTGGCTTCTTATCACTCACAATGGGCGAAGAAAAAAGTGTCCTCTTTTATCACTTTTGTGACTTTTTTCATAAAATTTCATGGAAAAATGGAAAACAAATTTTTTCTCGTCAAAGTAATAAGGTAACGGCGCCTATTACCGTGGTAGTTAAGGAAGTTTTCAGATGAGTCCCAAAAATTAAGGGTATCAAAGCTCCTTAACAAACGAGATTTTTTTTTTATTTAAGAGCGTTTATTGTACTTTCAGTGTCGTAACTTTTTGGGCTTGTTATAGTTATTAGTATTTGATAAAATAATTATTGAAATCAAAATACCCAAATCTTCTATTACCGTGGTAATGGACAGGCTGTGATGCTATTACCGCAAATTGAGCTTTTATTACCGAGGGTATAAAAAAACAGCAATTTTCTACCATCGGTAAAAGGAACCCAACTCATGATTTGGAACTTAATACCGAGGAATTAAAAAAGGTAATAGCTTTGGTTCTGTATATTATATTGCACACCAAGTTTTTTTTGGAGAAAACTAAATAAAAAACTAAAATATGATTCGAATAGTGTTTCCACCCCACTGTATTTTTTTAAGCTTATGCCACAATAAATAGTGTGATATATGTATGCTGAGTAAAAGTCACAACATTATTAAAAAAATCTGCGCTTACGGTACCCTAAATGTGAATTATTTTAACGGAAAAATAAAATGTTACTCGGTAATAGATACTTCTTTAAGAACCTATCACCGACCCAAATACAATGGAATGGGTCGCTAATAGATTCTCATACATTCTATTACCGAGGGTTATGCGATCGTACCATCGTAAATTGGCTTAATTTGGAGTATTTTAAAATCTAATTCCGATCCATAAAAACAATAGGATAGAGTTGTGTTTGCATTAAAAATCAAAAATACTTATTATAACCTTGGCATATAACCAAAATTACGTAACTGGTAAGTAAACTTAAAATTTTATCGCAATATTTAAACAACTTGGCAAAATAACGGTTTCTATAGAAATTACAAGTTCAGTATTGAAGTTTTTGTTAAAAATTAAGAGTTTGTTAATACTTTTCATACCACGGAAATAGTTCTTTAAAAGCGTGAATAGATTAAGATTGGAATAACCGTAACAAATTATATAAACGGTCATTTATACCAAAAATAAAGCATGAAGAACCAAAATCACCACTTTAACTATTACCGTGGTACACCACGGCATTACAATCAACAGTTAAAAATGGCGCCTATCGCCGCTGTATTTTATTTTCCATTTTAATCGTATTTCCAGGTTAAAAAATATACAAAAAATATTCAGAATTTGTACAAAAAACTATAAAAATCCATTTAAAAACCATAACATTCTATTGCCATAACTATAATGTAAAACACTAAATAAGATCAGAGTCTGCTTGTATGTAGTGTCACGCGTTAGTATGGCAAATCCTCTTCCTTCGGTGCAGTTTCGGAAAATCACGAATTGCGATATCTTTGGTTCATTCACATACACTAGCGCTCATAGACCCGTGAGTTGACTAAATAAGCTTTTATCGTGAAATATTATTTTTTCTAAGAAATCGTTCGGTTTGAATATAAAATGCGTATTTTAAATTGCCGCGGTGATGGCCGCCGATTTTGATACCCCCGGTAATAGGCGCCTTTACCTTACTACAATCACTTAGATCATTCTAAAAAAAAGTAAAAGATGCACACCTAAAATGAAAACAAAAACCGATGCCAGCGTTTTTACCCCATCCTTAGAGTAAGTAAAAATCGATTCCGTCGTTTTTACCCCATACTTGGGGTAAGCTCCCCATTAAACGGCCTCCTTATACGCACTCTACGAGTGCCCATTTTCATTACCCTATCTTATCACCCATTAATAGACTAACCGAATCAATTAAGGCCTAATCCGACACAGCGAGCGTTTTAATAGTAAAACACTCGCGTTACGATTGCTGTGAAGCTTTCAATTTGTTTACTCGAGATTGATGGTTATTTGTGTGTTTAAAACCGTCTAAGTATACCCCACGCTTCTTCGTATGGGGCTTAGGGAATTTTTAGTTCAATACAGAGTGCTTTTTAGGGTTCTGTACCCAAAGAGTGGCAACGGAACCCTATTATTGTGACTCGGCTGTCTCGTCCGTCTGTATTCGGGCTCTATCCAACTCCCATACAACAAACGTGATTGTGCTGTTGTTTTTCGTTTGATATTATAACGGCAACAGTGAGTCGCTTGAAATATCACAGAATCTTTAGTTGTAGTAGGTAATTAAATTAAAATAAAATAAATATTTAAGGGGGCTTACACACAGCAAACTTGATTTTTTACCGTTTTTTTTTTTTGCTTATGTCTAATATTCAGTTATTTAGATAATGGAACCCTTTATGCTCACGCACACACGCGTCTGACCTGCACTTAGCCGATTTATTAGTTTAGTTTGACATTTATAAAAAAAATCTCAGACGTTTGACATACATACATTTTAACTAAGGAACCCTAAAACCGCATCGAAATTCGTCCATCAATTGAGTGAGAGCTACAATGCCACATAGAGATCTTGTCGTCAAACTTGTTATAACACCCCTTTTTTACGTCGGGGATTAAAAATATCCAAAATAGAAAAAAACTCGGTGATCACAGTTAAAGTCAAAATATTTCTTTTTAATATAATACTTATGTAATAAAGACTTCCGTTGATGAGAATCCGGAAACAAACTCACAACTTCACAAGTTTTTTTTACAACATCCAGGATGTGGAACCAACCTACAACTTTTAGATACCATGTGGGCATATACTGGTTGACCTTAGCCTCTGGACAAATACGAATACTACTGGCTTAGCAAGATGTTTAAAACCAAACTGCAAAGCATCATAAAAATCAGTCCAATACTTACCGAAAAACTAACGGTCTTCAATGTATCACTTTGGAGCAGCCACTGTATATATGGATGACTTGATTTCATAGATTTTTTTTCTTGTCTAATTAAGCAAGTTGGGCACCTTTGCGTCAGGAACGATTCGAGGCGGTCTTTTTTAATTATATAAAAAATTTATTTAAGTTAGTTAGTAGTATTTAGTTCATTTATTAATTATTTTGTATTGTGTGTTATTTAATAAAGTATATCTAACTATTAAGCAAATAACTATTTTAAGATATTGCTAAGTATCAGTCTTGTCCATTGTTTCATTATTTGTCCAGAGGCTGAGTTCACCTTGTACATCCATTCAATACACATTAAATACATAATTACATACACGAACTCACGATCGGTTCTGGGGTAAGCAGCAACAAAAAGCCAACCGATACTGTTTCGATTAGAGGGACTCATTTGAACTATTTGGAAGCTTGGTTTCGTGTAGTTTGATATGGCTTTTTATGTGACAATCGAGATACAACAATTCGGTGCGTACGTGTGTGTGTGTGTGATATTCTGTCATGCTAAAACAACTGGACGGACTGAATAGTAATAAAAAGATTTGACGGCCGGATGGCCAAGTGGTTAGAGAACCTGACTACGAAGCATGAGGTCCCGTGTTCGAATCCCAGCCGGGGCAGACATTTGCATGAATAATACGAATGTTTGTTCTCGGGTCTTGGAGGTTTAATATGTATTTAAGTATGTATTTATCTATATAAGTATGTATGTATGTATGTAAACTCTTTATTGCCCATAAAAAAAAAAACACAAAGTGGAGAACAAAAGCGAGCTTATCCCTAAAAAGGGATCTCTTCTAGCTAACCTAGTTAAGAGAAGACAATTTATTATAAGTATGTTTATCCGTTGCCTAGTGTCCATAATACAAGCTTTGCTTAGTTTGGGATTAGGTCAATTGGTGAAACAGCCCCTTAAGTATCTCGTAAGAGACTTAGTGGTACACAAGCGAAGCCATGGGTGAAGTTTAGTTAAAATACTTACTTCAAATTAATAATGAGCTCTAATAACTAGCAGAGCCAAACGAACAGACCGCCGCACTTACCGAAGTAACATTCAGTTGTTTTGGCAATTTACTTTACAAACAGCTGCGAGCCGCGCGCCGCCGAGATGCAGAGTAAGCGCACAGATGGTTCACTTGCTAAAGAAAAGCACCAAAATCCTGGTTTGACTGGTTTCGAAAATGGTTAAACTGATCGAGTGTTGTCGTATTATTATATGCTACCGGATTAAAAAGTTACTTGCGAACTTCCTTCCGCTGGCGTTCGTGTCGTCATAGTGTGTTGTATTTACATGTTTTAGTTTCTAAATGGGTCCCACTGAAAAACAGCGTTGCGACTTGGCGTATAAATAAATGTTTCTCTCTCTCTCTCAAAAGGTTATATATTTTTTGTCACTTAAATTTGGATTTGTCACTAAACTGCTCGTTTGCCATCCAGTCGAATAAATAAAAATAAGAAACCCTAATTATTATAACTATCCCTAAGAAATCAAATCATCAAGTCATCAAATTAATCAAATCAGTCTCTAAGTATGAGACATCAGACCTAAACCTGTATTCTAAATTATTAGTTTGATCATCAAAATTTTGCTTGATTTTAGAAATTTCGAAATTCATTTGTAACCGAAAACTTACACTAAGGGCACTTTTTCATTCTGCAACATTTCGTTTCGCAAAATCTAAAACAGTAAATATACCTATCAGGATTTATTTCAGGTTTATCGTGTAGGACCCATTAGGTTAGGTTGGGTTTATAACGTTTAACTTTCGTGATTTTCACTCATCCCGTTGGTGATATTTTGACTAAAGCTTGGGTAGTTTTAAAAATAAATCCAGAAATATTTACAGTTTCCGAAATATTAAACAGTTGGGAAATAAAAAGTTGCGAAATGAAGCAGGTTGTCAAACGTTATTCGCCGATACATAAAACACCGCATAAAAGTATGATTTAGCTTCTCGGGCAGAAAAAATCACCAAAGAACTTTCTGCGCATTACTCTACGCTTACAAGGGTCACTGTTCATTATTTTTATTTATCCGGCAATCTGCTCGTCTGTTTGTCAAACAGCCACGTGTTGACGGTACTCGCGATGTTGACTGTGCCAGTGGAAACCTCGGTAAATAAGGTTGCTTTGAGGTTTTGACAAGGATTTATGGGTATTAGGATGGCTGGGGCAACGTAATGGTTTTTAGACTAGACGGCGCTAGAGGAAAATAGGTAGATGTATTTCACTTATAATAGGGATGTATGGGGGAGGCCTATGCCCAACAGTGGACGTCCTACGGCTGAGATGATGATATGCATACATATTCCAACTCTCGTCTCGCTTCGCATCCCTCAGGATGACGACTGGGTTAAAAATATATCATTCTATTTAGTCATTTATCTTACAGTAAGATTATGGAAAAATATAGGACACGTATTTTTTGGTTTATCTATTTATTAAAAATCGACAAAGGTATAGATCATCAAACTAAGGTAAAAATCTTACCATATAGTGACGTCACTCGAAACTTCTAGGCACTGTATCCTCGTCATTTTTTGTTTGACAAACAAAAGAAGAAACATGTGCACAATATTTTTAAATTAACCACCTGACGGACTAAACAGTTTTTTTAGTCGTCCAGCCTATTCACGTAGGCTACGTTATGAAAGCGTGAACGTTTTTGATTAATGTAAATCCGATTTACCGTGCCGCCGCGTTGAAATCACTTTGAAACCGATAAATCACTAATTACCTGCGATGAAATTGACGACTATATGGTCCAGTGGTTAGAGATGCAGATTTCGATGAAATTTGGTATTTGGGGGGTTTCGGGGATGTTAAATCGATCTAACTTGGTCTTATCTCTATGGACCTGTACACTGGCGAAATAGACCCGTAGCAATACATTTTGAAGTTTAAAAAATATTAAAGTTTTTTATTTTTCGCATATAGCTTCCGGAGCATTTGCCCAACCTAATACAAAAAATTGTGTCATTTTGGGTACCTGCATAAGTAGAAATTTAGGTATTAGTGTTTTTCATTAGTACAGGATGAAAAAAAAATTAGAGACGAAAATTTTACTTTCTTATTAATATCTGAGCAGTAACTGATGTACATAAGCATTTTGTGTCATATCTGTCCACGGGAATCCTGATTTTTAACCAGTACCTAAAATGTCGCCGAACTAACTCTAAAAGAATATTACAGTTTGTTAAAAAGATGTCAGACGTTTAAGAATACTGATATCTGTTATCCAAAATATTTTGTGTCACATTCATCCACGGTATTTATAAATATTTAATTTTTTTAATACAATACCCTGTAAAACCCACAAAAGAAAATTCAAGTTTTTAGAGTTTACGTATTTTGATTATTAACGGTGTAAAAAAACACTATTCATAAATTGTGTCATTTTCATCCACGGATTCTCATTATTTGAAAAAAATAAAAAGTAGGTACTTACTTCGAACGAATGCCGAGCGCGGGGAAGGGCACATCGGGTGCAGGGGGGAGGGGGCGCCGGCTGACAGCGTCCGTTTGTTTATATTACCCGCGGTGTCACACGCGTAATCTATTGAAGAATGTTAATAGGTGTGCAAAATCACTTGAAAGCCTTGTTCCAGTAAACCTTTTATGTTCACAAATACATTTGTTTTATTTCATTGAAAAATACCAAGTAGTTATGATTTTATCCGCATTCAAAGTTCGCATAAATATCGCGTCCCGCCAACAGCCACGTGACAGCGTGTGACGTCACTTTCCAACGATCCGCGCTCCGCGCAGTCGAGTACCTAGTTATCAGCCGTACATGCCAGAAGGTCCAACGCGCCGTGTTTTGTTTTGTTTCATCGCTTCCAGACCACCCAGTTGTGTATATTTAATTTAATAAAAAAAATAAAATTAAAAATTTTAAAAACCCCCGACAAAAAAAGCCGCCAAAAAACGACAACTAAAAACTAAAAAATAATTATGCACTACCTAGCTGTTGCCCGCGACTTCATCTGCGAACAATTAGTTTATCCCTATCCCGCTGGGACTATGCTGATTTCCCGCAAAATTAGCCTAAGTTAATTTAGTATAAGTACCTAGTAATATTCTTTTTATCTAAGCGTCGTCGGTGTCGGGGGACCGCTAAGGTTAACAGAAACTAAAGTATGTTGTATTTTTTAAAGTACAGTCAGCATCAGAAGTCGCTATACACTTTAGGCGCTCAAAGAGAGGTAAACGTTTAAATTGTCAAAAAGTTGTTGACTGTCATGGTAGTATTTACTTGTGAGCGCTCAATGTGTCAAAAATACCTAAACAGTCGATATTCGTTAATTTCTACACTCCTAACAAGTCATTGATACCTTAGCTGTCAAAAAATCACTGATATCTAAGCACTCAACATATCAAATATATCTGAGCAACATGGAAAAATAGACGTTAAAAGTATATAGCTATGGTCGAAGTTATTTCAGGTAAGCGATATGACAATCATCGAAAACAGTACAGACTTGTCATCACATACATCTGTCTCATGTTTTTCTCTTCAATCAAATTTGACAGAATATGCATCTAACTCTTATTTTACATTTCAGCAGAATCAAAGTCAAACCGTCTGACACATAGCAAAAACTAAATGAAGGCTAATTTCGAACTCATAGTCAAGGCACGTCGTGGCACCATTGACATTCCTTTGCTTTTCAAAGCATAGATCCCGGGTTCAAATCTCAGTCGACACATAATTAATTAGACTTGATCTTTTTCTTGGTTTTATTATTCTTTATGGCTTTTTTTTTCTTTTAAGTTTGGATCGCATTCGTTTTTACGATTTTTCTCAATTTTAACATAATATACCACTTGCTTTTTAAGAAATTAGTTATTTTTATCGACAAATTAGTTTTTATTTTATACCTTTTTTCCCACCCTTGGGGTAAAAGGGTTTTTTTCCAAATTTATATAATATCGATTTCAAGGCTATCCAATAAAAAAAGAACTCAGAACTCCGTCATTTGTGAACCGATTTGTAATATTTTTTTTTGCGTTCGTCTAGGAATGGTTTCAATTAAGTCCCATAAGCACTAAATCAGGATCTGATGATTGGATCCTAAGGAAATCGAGGGAACTCTTCAAATTTTGTGGGAACACCTATGGTAATTTTGATATATTTTGTAGCAACTCGTGCATTTGCTTTTGAAAATCATCATTTGGTGAAGCGAAACTGATGATGAAGACCACAGTTGACCATAGGAGTTACTACTCGATAACAAGTATTTCATGGGTTGAATTTCAATTACTTTAACATAGTGGCTAAGAAATTTATGCTCCTCGTAATGCATATGGTGAAATGGAGTAGGTGGTGAAGCACCAGAACTCAATAATGAACGTCTCTGCATCGGAAAGAGCAATTTTTCGTAGAAGGTGGCGGGCAGTTGAAATTAAACTATTGTATCTTAGATCCTTTATACTAAATAGCGTGAAAAAAAATTATAACTACAAATTGAACCGACTACAAAAAACCACGAAAATAATTTTCTACCAGTCTGAAGTCGGTCGGTGCCTCAGCACGAGCCAGCAGGAGCAGGAGTGGACCTATAGTCATCTATCTCACCTACGCACTTAATATTGGGCTTCAATCACTCCTGCTGGCTCGTGCTGAGGCACCGACCGACTTCAGACTTGTAGAAAAATATTTTCATGGTTTTTTGTAGTCGGTTAATTTTTATACCCTAGGCTGCTATTTATTCTTAAACTACCAATAATTCTCAAGCAAACTTAGCCGTTATAGTTTTTCTTGGAAGTTTGATATACTAACTACCATCCTGAATATTTTTAAATTTTTCCACCCACCGGTTTAGATTTTAGAGGGGGTGACGCTCGATTTTAATGAAAATTTGCACTTTAAAGTTGAATATTTCGCAAACGCTTTACTGAATCGAAAAATCGTTTTAGCAAACCCCTAATGGTTTTAAAATACCTATCCAACGATACCCCACACTATAGGGTTGGATGAGAAAAAAAAATCACCGCCACTTTACGTCTATGGGAGGTACCCTAAAAAAAATTGTTTTTGAATTTTTAATTGTACGATTTTGTCGGCATAGTTTACTTACTTAGATTATATACAACACTAGATGGACCGTAGGCGGCACGAAAACGTCCCCAAAAAATATAAGCCAACTGTTGGCTTATAAGTCATTTTCCCCCCTCAGTCTGCATTGTGACACCGTAGGTGACGTATGCGGAGCGCGCAATACAAAAGTGCCGAAATATGACCAAATGTGCTATAAAAGTGTGCCGCAATTATAAAGGCAGGATTAAAAATCCTAATAACGTGATTTTCCATTGGTAAGTACTCGAGAATCCATAAAATTTCGTAAGAAAAGATTAAATTATTTAGGTTAGTATTGTTTGACATTTTTTATAGGTGTTACCAGTTTCCAGTGCAAAATTCCCCACAATTCAGTCAAAATCGTATTGAAAAGTTTGTATTGGGCACAAAATCGAAATATATCGATTTCACGCATCAACCTGAACAGTTTTTATTTTTAATCTATTTGAGAAAATGACGAATCTAATTAATGTTCTTTGATATTTTAATGAATATTTCCACCATCTTATTGAGCTTTCTTTTATTCTGTATTTATTTGAGATTGATAAGTAAGCTGTAAACAAATACATATAATGTGGGTGTTTAGGTCATAAAAACTGGAATTTAATAATGCAATCAATACTGAATTCGCAAAAAGTCAAGTGTTTCGTATAAACGTTCATAAGATGAATATAAATTCAAGATTATGAAAGATAATATATTTAGTTTGATATACTGAACTACCATATGCAATTTGATTCATACTTTTTATCTGTCTTCAGAATACCTATAGATCCTGTAGTTAAAAAGGCATGGGTGGACATTATAAGAAAAAGTCGGGAAGAAAACCTTTGGCTGCCTGCAAAATCAGCTGTCATATGCTCCGAGCATTTCAAAAGATTTTTCGATTTAGTAATTTGTTTGCGAAATATTCAACTTTAAAGTGAAAATTTTCATTAAAATCGAGCGTCCCCCCCCCCCTCTAAAATCTAAACCGGTGGGTGGAAAAATTTGAAAAAAAAAACAGGATGCTAATCAGTATATCAAACTTCCAAAGAAAACTATAACGGCTAAGTTTGCTTGAGAATTATTAGTAGTCTATGAGTAAATAGCAGCGTAAAGTATAAAGTATACTCTCTCTGACTCGAGTGTAAAGATGAAGCTGTCACGTGGTCGCCACGCACACAAACAAGAAAAAGTGTGGACGTTTTCAATCGCATTGTTTCTTACTGAGGCTCGGTCTAGTGTTGTATATAGTCTAAGTTTACTTATATATCCGTGCAAAATAACAGCTTTCTAGCATTGATAGTCTCTGAGCAAAGCCGCGGACGGACAGACAGACAGACAGACAGACAGACGGACAGACATACAGACAGACAGACAGACAGACAGACATGGCGAAACTATAAGGGTTCCGTTTTTGCCATTTTCGCTCCGGAACCCTAAAAATCAACTAAGTACTTAAAACAGTAACGCAACAATGAACAATAACAAAAATCAAACTCGCGACGCAAAAAATAAAATATACTCGCGGCGACTGTAGTTTCCACTCATGAACCAAACGTGTGTTGCTTAGAAGCACTCGGCGCACACAGGCGCACGAATAAACATGGCGAGCGCGGTGAGGCGCAATGTGGGTGTACTCTCCCGTCCCTACCTGCTCACATCCCGCAGATACCGATAACGCGCTACTGGGACGACAATCGTCTTATGTTGAGAGCGAGCTAAAAGTTTGTCGCGGGCGGCGCGGACTATACCTACAGCCAATTCAATCTGGTTATAGGTATCAGTTATTTTGTTAGAATCTCGGACTTTTTTTAATGTACCCATCTGAAATAGTTCTTGGTGTTTTCGATGGAAAAATACACATGCAGTTTTTTATAAATTTTGAGAAAATGTTTATATTAGTCTCGGCTGGTACAGCGATTGCTGGCTTTGTATAGTTAAACGGAGTCGCAAGTTCGTTCGTTTAATACTCTCACTCAGCCAGCAAATGCCTACTTCCATACCACGACAATACCTGTATTATCTGATATGAACGCTTCCCATACATGAAATCGTACCGAACGTACGTATTTGCGCGCGTAAACACCCGTGCGTGGCCCCCGTCCGCCGCCGCTCGGCCGCGTCTGCACGTTTCGACCACAACCATTTGTTTTTATGTTTTATTCCTTTAAATATCGTGGGCGAAAATGACACAAATTTACAATGTCGATTTATCATGCATTTATGATATAGAATATGTGAACTGTAATAACTGTAATATTTTTTTAAAGCATTTGTAGGTTAAGAAAACAAAATAATTTGAAATCTTAAAATTGCGTGGTCTAATTTGACACAATTTTTTTTAATGGGCGTATGTAAGTAATCTGAAATAGGAAATAAATATTTCATAAACTGTAATTTTTTTTTTCACACTTTTTTTACATACTGACTTTATAACAGTTTGCACTGGACGAAAATGACACAACTTTGGTTTACAGACTCCAAGGGCTATCCTAGATATGATGCCATAATTATTTTTAACTTTAAATTTATTTTGGGAGATTTATTCAAATAAAAAAAAAACAACCAAAAATCTTCGAATTGCTGAAAATGCAGGCGACAAAAATGACACAAAACGCTATAATAAGCTTTATAGGTACAACTGTACCCACAGGCAAAAAATAAGAAACTTTAGAATTCTTGAAACCTGTCACCTCTAAATAATGTACTCCTGCCGGCCTAAAACTGCATATCCTCCGATGGACATAGCATATTTTCTTTTTTAACTAAACTAAATAAGAAGGCTAAGCACAATTATCTTCACAAAGTACAATTATCTTCCTACTATTTATCTTCTTATTTATTCTTCTTTACTAAAGGTTGCCTGGAATCGCTCTTAAGCGATAAGGCCGCCTATTGCTTACCTTGTAATTTTCTCTGTGTACCTGTTTTCTGTATCACTTTCTACTTCTGGTGTACAATAAAGAGTAATTGTATTGTATCTTCTCTGCCATAGGTACCTACCGCCGCAAATGTCTCTTGGTCTCAAAAAAATCTATTACAACAAAGAAAAAAAAATAAAGAGCTGTTGTTCCTTACTCTTTAAGACCAGGACTATCGACACTTTATAAAGCCATTTTAAAGATACAAGTAGTACAATCACCAGTAATATCTGATACAACAAAGCATGCATAAATGGGACATTCTACGTGTAAGTAACCATTATTTTTTTGTGAAATATAAGGCATACCTAGTGATTATTTTCAAGTGTAAATAACTTATATAATAACTGAAATAACTAAATTTAATCTTTTAAAGCAAAACTACTGTAAATTCAAATAAATTTTGTGGAAAAAATTGGTAACTCAGCGGAAAATACACCAATTTCTATACAAATGGCGGGGACATGCATGTCCACTGCGTTACCTACTTTATAGATTATAATGATTACTTTATATATGTAGTGATAATTTTAAATTTAAGTTTAATTATGTGCCTATTTAAATGTTCAATGTTAAAACCGAGTACTTTACCCGCCGGTTTAGATTTTAGAAGGGGGGACGCTCGATTTTAATGAAAATTTAAAATTGAATATTTTGCAAAAAAACACTGAATCGAAAAATCGTTTTAGCAACCCCCTAATGATTTTGAAATATCTATCCAACGATACCGTACACTACAAGTTTGGATGAGAAAAATAAAATCACCCCCATTTTACGTCTATGGGATGTAGCCCAAAAATTTTTTTTTACTATTTTTTTGTATACCATTTATTCGGCATATTCGTGCAAAATTACAACTTTCTAGCATTGATAGTTTCTGAGCAAAGCCGCGGACGGACGGAAAGACAGACAGACAGACGGAATTATAAGGGTTCCGTTTTTGCCGTTTTGGCTTCGAAACCCTAAAAATGACTGGTCAACGAAAAGTGGAATGACCCAAATATCTGACATCACTCTACTTCTTGGGCCGGTAGGTTGTATTGCTCTGGCAGATATGAATGCAGTTGAACAACACAGTATAGCAGACGCAGCTATATAAGTCCGCCCTTTTCGAATTCACCGAAGCGCGACAAAGTCAAGGTCGTGAACTCATGTCCACGGAACGACAGCAAACGTGTTATTTTTCACACTAATTTCCTGTCCCTTAGCACCACTCCCTGCGTCACCAACACGTGCCAAAGTTGTTAGAATTCAGCCTTTACGCGAAAATTGATTTTTAAGTTCTGACGACATTGAAAATAAATTCAGAGAACTATAAAATATTAGCCGTGGTACATTAAAACGTGACGTGATACGGGTTATAAATAATATTGTACATCTGTATAAAAAAAATTGCTTCGTTGAGTTTCTATAGGTACAAGTTCTCCTCAATATATAGGTTTTCTAAACCGGTGTGGCAGATTTTTCGGCATTTAAATTAAAAGTTCCTGTTATAGCCTAAATCTAATAAAGATACTTTAAATTAATTGTAACACATGTTTTTTGTCGCAGGGGGAGAGCCCGGCACCGGAACGGCGCTCCGGAGACGGCGAGCCGCCGGACGAGATGCCACCGGACCCCCCGCCCACCACCGCCACCACCCCGGTAACTAATATCGTCAAAAAACCCCGTCGGGTTCCTTCCACGTCATCCCAAAGCAGACTAAAGAGTCCAAAATTAACCTTGAAAAGTCTGTCTTTCTCCTTCAAAATTTGCGTGGAAAAGCGCTTTTGTTGTGTAAAAGAAAAGAAACAAATACAAATTAGCATCTCGTGTCTTGAAACCCTCGGCTGCGCTCAGGATTCTTCTTTTGGACCAACTCCTTTACTCTTCGCTCGTGAGTTAATCCTAGACTCCGGATGCTTGCTCGGGTTTCAACACGCCTAAGCACTCGCGCCAAAGAGTTACTTTCCTTCCTTTCATAAGGAATAACTATCCATTTCCAAGCAGTAACATTTTCTTTTCTGTGCAAAGGTTCCATAGTATGTTACGAGTTATTTCTTTCGAAAGTATCTGAGCACTCCGGCGATTCTCTTCCATATGTGCAATAGTCTGATTACCGTGCCCCGTTTTTGCGCTAGTGGCACGGTGATGAGATTTAAGTGCACAGATGAATCAGAATGGCCGCCATCCTTTTTGGAGATCTGCGCACTCAGTCTAATTACCATGTCACTTGTGCAGGAAAATAAATAAAACGGTGATTAGATGGGTGCACAAATCAATGAGTCTTCTTCTTCTCAGTCGCTTGCTCTTGGCAGAGCAGTCGTGATCACGCGAGACGCTCGGTAGCGCTTCACTACCGTGCGCCATTTATCCCTTGCTGAGGCCTGTCTTGCGCATTCGTTGAGGGATTCAATCAATGGAAAAATCTTAGAGTATACATATGGCTTGCTTATGTATACTCTAAGGGAAAAATCAATGGATCAATGAATCAATGGATGGGGAAATCAATGAGTATTATCGGCTTATTTATCGCTGTGGATTTAGACGTTCTTTTCTAACAGCAAACGGCGAAAGCCAGATCGGTGGTGGTGTCGCTGACTCCGGAGCGCGTGCGGGAGACCTGGGCCAAGAAGGCGGAGTTCCTGCTCGCCGTGGTGGGATTCGCCGTCGACCTGGGCAACGTCTGGCGGTTCCCCTACATTTGCTACCAGAATGGAGGAGGTGGGATGATATTTTCAGTAAGAGTAGTTACGTAGTTAATGGGCTGGTATCCTGAAGAATCATCGAGATCTGAAAGTCATCGAGATCGTCAGTTACATCTAACTAGCTCATCAGCTGAAAATATAGGACGCGCATTTTTTCCCTTTTTTTATTCGACTGGATGGTAAACGAGCAAGGGGGTATCCTGATGGTAAGAGATCACCACCGTCCATAAACATCTGCAACACCAGGGGTATTGAAGATGCATTGCCAACCTAGAGGCCTAAGATGGGATACCTCAAGTGCCAGTAATTTCGCAGGCAGTCTTACTCTCCACGCCGGAACAGAACAGTGCAAACACTGCTACTTCACGGCATCTCTTGAAATATGTACTCCGTTTTTAATTCTATAATTTTTTGCGGCAATGGTCATTCAATCAGCCCTCTCATTCCGATTGGAGGTCTATGCCCAAGTATGGGACGGGCTAGCTATAGGCTGGGATGGTGATTGGCCATTCTTCAAGCTGATCCTTTTCCAGGTGCCTTCTTAATCCCGTACTGCATCATGCTGCTGTTCGGTGGTCTACCGCTGTTCTTCATGGAGCTGGCGCTGGGGCAGTACCACCGATGCGGCTGTCTCACGCTGTGGAAAAGGATCTGCCCGGCGTTGAAAGGTTAGTGACGTCTTACGTGCTTCGAAGCTTCCTATATGCATACTTAAAACCTAAAATTGCTAAAAGTGGCTCCGAAGCGGTAGCGTTTCGTGTGCTCTGCCTACTCCGTTTGGGAATACAGGCGTGATGTGTGTGTGTGTTCCTATCAGTGTTGTCACATCTACTAACTTTTTGGTAGAGCTACCTATTTCGCCTCCGTTCTACCTATCTACCACCCTTGGCCACGGTACGGTAGTAGGTACTATTACTTATTCTGTGCCTTGGCCTCAAATCTACCTATTTTTCAAAATATTACGATTGTCCGACACGCTCTTGGCCGGTTTTTTTATCAGTATTCGAACAAATATTTCCCCTATCGGCAGGTTAGCAAGGCAGATGAAGGCACTAAGTAATTATCCGATTCCCCCAGGAACGCTGTCCCCGCGTTGTATCGAAATTCCTGTAGCTAACGATCTATGGGGAAACAAGCGTTTAGTGATGAAAGAATGGGCTTTCATCTGTTAAATGTTTGAGAAAAATATGGTGAATGTTGAACGTTTGAAGATTGGACGGAATGAAAACATCTTGCGTGACCAGACGCGGCCGCAGCCAGAAATTTTGGAGGGGGTCACTAATAATAATATTTTCAACACACCTGCTCGTAAAGTAGGTCTTATTACAGCGTATTTACACTGATAATGCAGAATATTACCCATGCCGTGCCTTTTACATTACATTATCGCACTAGTGCCTTTTCATTACATATCTTTTTAAATATTAGCAAGAAGTATTAATGTTTCGAAAACAGCTAAGTAGTTATTTGCGTAAATATAAAATTCAATTCAAAATGTGATAAATAATTAAAGAATTTCATGAAACTGCTTGTTAGCTTGTTGGTATTTATAATTTGACGGTGTATTTTTAACTATAAATACCCAATTTCAAAATTTATAAATATGTGGCTGATTAGCTACTTTGCCGGTGCCCTTATCTCAGACTTGCGCGCGCATGCAGCGCTGAGCGCGCGAAAAAAAAAAATTACGGCCGCCATCTTTTAAATGGGTTTCTGTTTGTTAAGTTTTATTTAAATGTGAACTTTTATTTACTTTTCCTCGCAAGTGTGTTGAAAAACGTCGTATGAAACACGTGAGCATTGGTCATTACACTTTTCGTCTCCATTAAGCCTTCGCCTTCGGCTCAGGCTTAAAAACCGACTCGAGTGTAATGACCAACATAGCACACTTGTATCATAATGTACTATTTATGCATCACAGCTAGGGGCAAAAAATTTTTTTTCTTAATTCGTATAAGATTTTTCTGTCTGTAAAAAATGGCGTGTGTAGTTCTAAAGGATGTTTTTCTTATGATAATTGGAATGGACGCATTAGCCCCATAGACGACATAGCTCCGGACCTTACTAGTATTTCCGATTTTATCATAATCATTTATTCCTTAAATAAATATTTTATAATAGATAGCTTATTTTAGCCCATTTTTTTGCATCAATATCATTAAGACAAATTGCGACTTTTCTTTTATTAATAGGCATCAGTAGGACGAGATAAGATATTACTGGTATTGAATGGGCCCTTTCGCTCTGGTTTGTCATTGAATGGCTTTTATGACTACACATCAAAGCCTTTGAGTTTTAAAGACGCCACTTGATGGATATTACACAAATATTACAGTACCACTACCTACCATGAGTTTACAGTGACCGTACTCGATAGCGACGGTGTAAATTATTTGTAGAGACGCTGTACAATCCTACTATCCTTCTTCCTACTAATATTATAAATGTGAAAGTTTGTGAGTGTGTTTGTTACTTCTTCACGCTGAAACGGCTGGTTGGATTAGGATGAAATTTGGCAAAAAATTATTTGATAATAGGTCGTCGGAACAGCTCCAGCCTGAAATCGGCTAATGATTAGCTTCTGGTGTACGCGTACGTTACAATTTATTTCAACACTTTCAATTCAAAATGGTTACCCTACTCGGTGAATAAAAGACCACTCGCTAACAGTCCTAACACTCCACTGCCCAATCGCTCGGCCAAACAAATATGGCACATAAGGCCGACGCGATCGACGTTCATACATTTTAACCAGGGGCATGTCTTCGCGTTAAAAGCATTGCCTACTATATATGTATGAATGCAGGGCGTCCGTTTGTCTTTAAACACAGAGTGCGGGTTACTTGAAGATTATGAGCGGAGTTCCGCGTTGGTCTTGATAGTAAACGCTGACTTTTGGAAAAAACTAGGCACACTTTTGCACCTTACCATGAAATTATTCATTTAAATATTTGTTTTAACACTTCATAAGATGTAAAGTAATCGTAATAGGGTAAATAGTTGACACTATAAAATTACAATCCCAAGACGAAATAATAATCCTTATAAAAAACTTTACGTAGTCCAGAAACACAAATTGACTTTCAATTAATTTATTGCTTTAAAACAAATTAGTAAATGATTGCGTGAGCATATATAAGTGACGTCGCGACTAAGTGACTACCATAAAAGTGGCCATATAAGTGACTGCCATATAAATTTTATAAGCGAATCACATTTTGACAGCTCAAAAAAAAGACCTACTTTCTAGTATTTTTTCTCTGCGTATCTATTTTTTGTATCACTTACTATTTCTGGTGTACAATAAAGAGTCTTTGTATTGTATTGTGAGTTATAAAACTCACTCGGACATTTAAACCTTACCAATAATAAATTAGCCGCCAACTAGTTCCAACTTCCCTGCAATTCAAAGTGTACAGTACATCTTTCGAGACCGCATCGACTGCACAATCTGTCCGGCAAATATTTACCGGATGCTTCATTGCCCCGCCGGCACTGGAGGGTTGGGCCGCCGGGGAAGCCAAGTTTCATTGAATTAGACGAAATTACCCCATAGAAAAAATTAGTTTCAATTAGTACTCTATGGCATAAATCAAATTATAACTTGGAAAATTTGCTTGAGAATTATTAGTAGTTTAAGAATAAATAGCAGCCTAAGGTATAAAATATCTAAACTTGGAAGATTCCGTACACAGTATGAAATTGTTAGAAAATTATTACTGCCAGTTTTTTTATAACCTGTGTTGTATTTTATCTTTTATCTTGTATGTTGTTGTTGTCTGTTGGCAAATAAATATTTATTCTCTCTTTCTTTCTTCACTGTTTTACAGTGCATTATTAATTAACTCTAAATTCTTGTTTACGTCTTCAACGGTAAAAGAGTGTTTTGGAAAAATTAACGTCATTTGACCTGCTGAAATTAACAGAAATCAGATATAACACGGAGTGATATCTTTATCGAAAATTTTAAACAATCCGGTCTAGCTTTTACAGCATTGTAAAAATATCCATCTTGAAATTTAGTAAAATAGTATTTTATAAATTCTCTCCGTGATCTATTGGCTGCTAGAGTCCCCTCGGTAAGATATCTCGTGATTTGACCAATCACACTTCGCCAATAATTGCGATCTTTTTCAGAATTTGAAACAAACTAAGAATTATTTCGCGAATAAAAGTGCTTTTAACGATCAAAGGAGAGCTTGGGAATGATGGCGTTATATATTTCAAAAGTAAATCTGTTTACTATTCTTATTGAAAAGGAATAAGCGAGATTTAGCCCACCATTGATAAAAACTTGTCAAAAACTTCAAGCAAAACCTTTGCATACTATTGTTCTTTTAGCATAAATACCACCACCAGGAGACCCACTTGCTCGTGCCTTCCAGTCCAGTGGAATAAAAAAAAAATTAGGTCAATGATAATTTAAGTATATCAAGTTTAAAAAAAAAACTACTGGGAATGGAATCTCGATCTGAAAAGTGTGAAACAAGATACGAAATAATTGACAGAAATATACCTATATTTACAAACTTCGAAAGAAAACTGTGGTGACGAAATACATACCTAATGGAAATTTAATACAATAGGTACTATTTTCTCAGAAATCATCAATTTAATAGAACTGTTTATGCGATGTGATGATATTTTGATTTTGAGATTGTGATGGTTGCCACCTTGCTCAGAATTGGACAAGTATTTGACCATTATTTTTTTAATGGTTCACGGCGGATGCAGGTCGCTTCCAACCACAGCTACTGGAGGTCCATGGGGGAGGCCTATGTCCAACAGTGGACGTCCTACGGCTGATAACTGACATGGTGATGATGATGACAAAAATCAACCATATTTTCTAACAACTGAAACATCCAAAGCATCCTTAAACAAATCAAAAAGGTCACTATGGGTCCATAAATTCTGATTCGTTCCCATTGAAAAGATCCAAAGTCATAAAAGAGCACATCGTAAAACACGCAGTTTTTCGTATCTGCGATGCGTAAGTCGTCCTTCGCTCCGTGTCGCGAGATATCTTGTGCGAGTTGTGATACATTGCGGCATAGATATAAAAAAAAAATTGGAACCATGCCACAGGGGCCTTTTTTGGATTTATATTAGTTTTTAATTATTATTGTTTACATCATTTGTAAGGCCGCCTATTGCTTACCTTGTAATTTTCTCTGTGTAGGTACCTGTTTTCTGCATCGCTTACTATTTCTGGTGTAGGTACAATAAAGATTATTTGTATTTTATTGTATTGTACTGTAAATGTATTATTTGTTCCATTTAGTATTAAATAAATGTGTATTAAGTATATTCTCAACTTAAGAAAAAATCAAAACTAAGACCCAGCGCAAATTTTGAACTTTTGAACATATAGGTATTATGGATCCAACTAAATGTCAACTTGTGTTAAAAATTTGACGCCGAGTCTTTGGAGGATTGGATTATAAAAACATACAAGCGAATTGAGAACCTCCTGCTTTTTTGAAGTAGGTTGAAAAGGAGGAAACTTTAAAGTGTAACAGTCAGGATCCATTCAAACTGAGGCATTTTTGTCTACCCCCATGTCGCATGCAATTTTTAACCCCCGACGCAAAAAAGGGGTATTATAAATTTGACCGCTATGTGTGTATGTCTGTGGCCCCGTAGCTCTTAAACGGGTGAAAAGATTTAAATGCGTTTTTTTTTAATTTGAAAGCAGGTTTGCTTGCGATGGTTCTTTCACATATTTTATCAAAATCGGTTCAGCCCTTTTTACCCACGACGGAACGGAGAAGGTATATGCGTTTAGGGTGAGAGGTTGTTTGTTTGTTTGTTTGTTTGTTTGTTTGTGCGCAAACGAATGTTCACGTTTATCTCCAGAACGGTTTGACTGATTTAGATGCGGTTTTCTGTAATGGATTTGTAATTTATCGACGGTGGTTCTTAGATAGTTGTTATGGCGTTTATCCGCTAGGGGGCGCTACAGTAATCATTTTTCACTCGAAAAATGACCACCGAATGTTACCAATTATCTTCAGAATGGATTGACTGTTTTTAATGTAGTTTTCCGTAATGGATTTGATGTTTATCTAAGATGGTTCTTAGATAGGTGTTATAGTATTAACCCGCAAGGGGGCGCTAGAGTAAACATTTTCCATTTAGCTCTAGAAAGGTTTGACTGTCTTTGATGTGGGTCTCTTTAAGGGGTTTGATGACTGTCTTTAATAGTTTTCGAAAGGCGTTCACATGTATATAAAGGTGGGTGCACGGCAGTGCCTCCGCCAAGATGAACAAAAAGGAAGAGGGGGCACTACCTACCTATTTTCATACCGTTTCATCTTGATACTAGCTTTTATTAATTGACCTGCGATGTAAGTAGGTACCTATGTAAATAATATTATGCATACCTATGTATGTTTGTATGCATATTAGGGTCTTGCAAGTTAAATTTGCCACACTTTCAGCTATCGTATTGACTTGATATTTGGCACACTTATGTAAATCTGGTAAAAATACAATAATCTGGTACCTAGTGACATCCAGGTTATATAGCCAGGGTCGTCTCCACAGAAAGAAACTCTTCAATAGTTTACGGCACAGGCGCGGAATTGCACAGAATTACCTATTAAATTTTATTGGCACTGTGTTTATATGATAGAATAGACACAACTTGATGTTGCAGCTAGGGTCGTCTTCCCACCAAAGAACGCCTCGATGGTTGATAGCATAAATGCATAAAACTTTGCACGATTATTCAATTGCAATGACAATACATTATATCCCCATAAACTACCTGATGCTGTAGCTAGGGTTGTTTCCTCTTCCCAAAAGTTCCAAGAAAGCTAAATTATTGTACGCTGATTGAGAATTGCACGTAAATAAAAAAAAATTCACTTCAAACCTCTAATCCTAGTTAATGCGGTCAGGGCTTGCAGAAAAACTAGTAAAATTTTAGGCTAAGCCCCTGAAGCCTGATCTTACTTACTAATCCTATACATACCTATTTTGGCTTAAAAAGTATGGCTTGGCCGTTTCATATTTAAATCTGTTCGTATGACATGTCAATAAAAAAAATTAAGCTATTTATTTTAAGCAAAAAAAAGCATACAACATTCAAAGCGATCAATCATCAAGCATTTTTTTTTTTTTTTATAAAGTCAGGGCTCAGGTTCCGTTTCCACCAGCGATGTGCGAGGATGTGTTGCGAGGAATGTGTTTTTTATGCACCAATAGAAACATTTAATTTTCCTTGCTTCGCTCCGCTCAGCTTCCACCAGAGATGAGTAGCAGGATAGGGATATGAAACGTTTCTATTGGTTCATGAAAAACACATTCCTCGCAATACATCCTCGCACATCTCTGGTGGGAATGCAGCCTCATGTAGCTTGGCTTTTCCTAGCGTTTGAAAACCTTTTTAAAACTAAAGCGTTATTTATGAGCACGTAAGTAAGTGTTGTGAATATTAGCCTTTCATTTTACATAAAATATTTAAGTGAGATGAATTATTTCTTTAAAAAGTTTAAAATAAAAAGTAAAATTAAAAATTTTCAAAAAACCCACGACGGTTCCTATAGAAAAAGGGTTAAATAATTTTTATAAACATCCCCCGACTAAAATGATTACAAACGCAAAAACATCCGTCGGGGGCTGCCATTGCCATCTCTCTGTTATATTTCAATTAAAATGTTAAGAAAAGTTACTACAAACAACTAGCTCTCTCATAATGCATTCCAAATACAATTTTAATTAATCACAAATTCATACAACTACAGAATATTAGTTAATTTCGGGGTGAGTAATCCAATGCTATTTCAGTTACAATGTTAAGATAACTACTTACGGTGAATATCTTTGTCTCATAAAGTAGGTACATTCCTCACACAATTATAACAACACACACAATTGCAAAATACAAACTCAACAAACTCATACAATTGCAAAATATAAGTTCATTTCGGTGCAGGTAATGGCAGCCCCCGACGGATGTTTTTGCGTTTGTAATCATTTTAGTCGGGGGATGTTTATAAAAATTATTTAACCCTTTTTCTATAGGAACCGTTTTAATTTTACTTTTTATTGAGATATAATGTTATTCAGATATTGGTATTGGGGTTTTCCATCTTTTTGTGGGTTAGGTTATGTTGTATACAGAACAAAGTCTCCTGTGGTACAATCGGGATAAAAAGTAAGCATGTGTTATTCCAGAGTTCTGACTATGTGCTGAAATTCATCCAAATCCATCTACTTAACCGTTTCAGCGAGAAAGAGTAACAAACACAGTCAAACTTCGTATTTGCTGTGTTACAGTTATACAAACAAAACTGACTATCTTGACGATGTGGTTGTGCAAGCAGGGTCTTTGTAGGTAATGTTGATTTTTGCTACTATGTAATATAATGCTAAGTACAGCAATGTAAAGCAACTCTCACAATATTTTTGCACCAACAAATAAAGCATACGTCGCCCTTCATGTCCCTATCTTTGTCGATTGTCTCTCGGATAGCTACAAACGATTGGAAAAGTGGAAAATGCTGTGGAGTATTTGCTAAATCGTAACTGTGATGTTTATTGATCATTTTATTCAATAAAGATAATGGGAAAAACATGGGTTCTTTAACGACTTAATTTAAGTATTGGTTAAATATTGCGTATATTATTTTTATTGTGCATATTATTATGTACGTACATACATACATGTAGAAGGTATTTTTACTTACGAGTATATGCATGGTGGAGGCATAGGAGATATGTCCAACAGTGGACGTCCTACTTTTTTTAGTAAGTAAAACAACTTAGTATTATCAATAAAGACTCGTCCATTCTTTATTTAAGAGTCGAGTCGTGTCAAATGGAGTCTACCTAGTCGTTTAAATCTTAACCTTAAAAGATTGAATCTTGGCCATTACTGGTTGAGATACATTCTTCTCTTATTCTTCTTTAAAATATGGCTTCTGTCCTAATTAATAAGACAATTTCGCCAGTGTCTATGTATTCTCTTTCGAGAGGCAACGTTGTACGGTGATTGTAGCTTCTGCAACCCGATAGTAAAATTCCAGAAACCACGTGGAAACAACTTGCGCATTAAAAAATGTCAGACACGAGAGCAGTATAGAATTTTGTGATCACTGTTCACTGTTAAGGTTAATCGCCGCATAAAACACTATCAAAATTATACTTCAACCAGCCAAAGAAACAGAAATAGCAGAATTCTATTCAGTCCACATCCGCCACGTTCGAATGCCACAAATCGATATGATACAACCTAAGTTTGTAATAATAAATGAATGTCATTATGATTTTAGTTCTTGATGTAGTTTGAGTTGCTTACATGCTGAAATTAACCTCACATATAGATTCTCTGAGTCACGGTAAGATAGACGGGTATGCATCTAAATATCGAATGTCAAAATATCGATGTCAAAATATCGATGTCAAAATATCGAACATATTAAAATATCGAATGGGTCATAATATCGAAAGGTTTCTTTTCTGAAATCGAAAACTTTTCAGGATTTATTAAAACGGCATCGTATAGAACCCCTTAGGTTAGGTTAGGTTAGATTTATAAAAATCTGAAAAAAGTACAGTCTTAACGCATTCGATATTTTAATACATTCGGTATTTTAACATTCGATATTCAGATACGTAACCAGATAGGTAGACGCTATTAGAGTAAACAAATAAAAGTTCACGCTTCGCAACAGAAACTGCGCCAATAATATTATTAGATTCCCCATAGATCTTCGCAGATCTCGCTCCATAAGCTAATTACAGGACGGGATGCAGTATCATTTGATTACCTACAGATGGCGCTGATTCGATTCCAATATGGCGTCTGAGAAACGTCAAAAGTTGGCGCCAAGTTTACGCGCGCAAATTGATGCCGAACGACGCTTAATTGGATTCGTGTGGATTTGTTATAAGTTGATAAAGCAACGTTGGATTGTGCTTTTGTTGGCGATGATCAGATTGGTGGCAATTTGCTTTGGTTTAAACTGTTTTGTCGTGAAAATAGGTATTATGAACAACTTAAACTTAGAATAATGATTTTAAGTTGAAACTAGCGAATCAATTCGACCACTACTCTGTCTAAATTTCTAATTAACTCTATCAACTAGTGATCAATTACAACAACAACATCAAAAATATGCCGCAAAAAATGCCAATGACTATGAAGCTTGAGGTTCCGGAGCCGGGGCAGATATTTGTATGAATAATAGGTACAAATGTTTGTTCTCAGGTCTCAGGTGTTTAATATGTATTTAAGTATGTATTTATTTATCTACATAAGTATGTTTATCCGTTGCCTAGTATCTATGGATAGTAGCTTTGCTTAGTTTGGAACTAGGTCAATTGGTGTCAACTGCCCCATGATAATATTTTATTTTTATTAATTTTTTTACTAGCTTTTGCCCGTGGCTCCACCCCCGTGGTATTCGGTTATCGCGCGCTGTTACCTCGGGAACTGTGAATTTTTTCGGGATAAAAAGTAGCCCATGTCACTCTCGGGCCCACAAACTATCTCTATGCCGAAAGTGAAAGACGGACAAACATACAAACACACAAACATACAAACAAACTTTCGCATTTATAATATAAGTAAGTATGGATTTAATTCAGAAATATATGCTTCCAATGCTTTTATACGTAGAGCTTGTAAAACCTACGACGATTTATTTTCGGAATTAGATATATTCAACCTTTCTCTTAACAGGTTTAAAGCTGCACTGTTAAAACATTAGTTTCGTTTTGTTCAACTAAATTATTGTTTAATTGGTAATTTTTATTATTCTTTGTACGTGTTACTCTACTGTGTAAATTAATAGTGGCATATTTGCTGGTCTATGTTTCGTTTAAGTCTTATTTTCTTATTGTTGTAAGTTTTTTTTCTATATTGTACCGTTTTTTGCCCAAATAAACATTAAACCTTAAAAGAAAAAAAAATACGCGGATAAAAAATTGTTTGTGTCCCATTTTTAGGCAACAAATTGATCACGTTAACCACATCCAATCTCGCGCCCTAAAGCTATGCTAAGCAATAATTACCTAAATACTCTTCCTTTGGCTTTGCCATAGTCGAGTAAAAACCACAAACGTAGCGTGACCGCGAACTCCTATCTTTAACTGCAAATGACTTTTAATCCCTTAAATCCGATTGTAATTATTCGAAAGCGGTCAAAGTCATTGCCAGGCTGTGTAAAGGTCGGCCTTTGTGCTTTTTTGTGAGATCTTTGAAGATGGCTTTGTGCTGATACTGAAACAATTAATCCTTGTGGTCATCTGTCCGTTGCAGTGTGCTTCTAGTTTGGTTACGTTATTATTAAGCACAATCACCAGCAAGGCTCGGATACCGGTTAAATTTCCAAACCGTTATCATATACTTGGCACAAAACCTTTTCATTTTTGGTTTCGATCGCGAAACCGTTATTTTTAAACCGGTTAAGGGAACGTTTCCATAAAGTTCTTGTCAGATTAATCGGCTTAGAACAACAAAAACCGGTTTATTCCGGCGCAGGATAAACGTCGCCGCCCGCCGCCGGCCGGCCAGCTGTCACTCGTCGAATAAATCGAGGTTATAGTTAAGTTCTTAAATACTTTCGCGTTCTTATGAAAGTTCGGAGTTAAACCGAAATAAACCGAAAGAAACCCATTTTATAAACCGGTTCCGTGTCTTGATCACCAGCACCAACATCTGACACAAGAAATCGTGCGTAGGTAAATATTTAATACCAACTCTTATTTTAATAGAGTCGATAAGGCGTGCGTGGGAAATTTTAATGCAGGCGACTGTCTACAAATGATAATTACGACTACGTTAAAAGAAGACGTTCACCTAGAATCACCCGACTGCCCAGCCCTGCTGATGAGGCTATACTTCGTTTTTTTTTGCATTTGAAAAGGGTAAACAATCTTAGAATAGAATAGAATAGAAATATTTTATTCATGCTTCGCACATTAAGAGATCTTGACTTTTCTCTGTGTACCTGTTTTCTGTATCGCTTATTATTTCTGGTGTACAATAAAGAGTATTTTGTAAATAAAAACTGAATAAAAATACATAGAAACAAGAAAGAAAAAACAACTATATGGAAAGAGAGTGTGAGGGCCCGATTCTTTCTCTATGCAACAGGGCCCTTGTCCTCCTAGCTACGCCACACACATCATTATCTCCACAGGAGTAGGCTACGCGATATGCATGATCGACATCTACATGGGCATGTACTACAACACCATCATCGGCTGGGCGGTGTACTACCTGGTGGCTTCCCTCGCCTCCATCAACTCGGTCCTTCCCTGGACCAGCTGCGACAACGAGTGGAACACGCCCCTGTGTTCGCCTGTCACCTCACCTCAGACCAATCCGAACTCTTCTACCCCGGCCAAGGAGTTCTTTGAGTAAGTACGGCCGTAATTTTATGATCTACATACAATTTTCTACTATTTTAATAGATGCATATATTTTCAAAGCCATAGGAAGCGAAACATTTGCGAAAAAGCTTAAATGTTGATCATTGTAACTGGCGGACAAGAGAACTCATTAAGACGAAGTTTTCGTTCAAAACATAATTATCAGGTAAACATACTAGAGATGTAACGGTTGTGGTTTTATCGGAACCAAAAATGGAATCGGAACCGAAAACGGAACCAGAATCAGAACCAGAGCCTGAGTGATAGGTGGACGAGATGTTAGTGTAGCATGTGGCAAGCGGGGCGATGAACGAGTGGCTAGTATAAATAAACCTGTTTGTTTTTGATGTACACGGCCCTGCATAAGTGGATGGACACCTTACGTCCTATAATCGCTTGCACACGAGAGGCGGCGATTTTGTTAGTTGTTCACCACAAATGCACTAGATGGCGCGCTTAATGCACGGTACGAATATGATTGATATTTTGTCCTCATATTGGTATGTGCCGATAGCTCAGTTGATCGGCTGCTTAGAAAAATTCTTAAATGAACTCGAGTTCGTATCCTACAGTTCAGAATTATATTTTCGTTTTTTTTTATTTTTTATTTATTACTTTATATTTTAATTTTGTAGATGACTAACATGGAAACAAAAAAACAGTCTGAAAAAGGATAAGGTTGCAACAAAAATAATACACGTTTTGAAGTTTAAAACATAAAAAAATTTATTCCTAAAACAATATTTCTATTCATTAAATATGGCAGTGCTGTTATTAATGTTATACTAAATTTTATTATTAATTAAATAACTGAAAACCAGAAAGTAGTTTACTCAGAATCCAGAGTAGAATCGATTACACGATGTTTTAAATCAGGTTGTGTTTGTTCCCAGTCTAAATATTACGAATGCATACGCCAATTAAAAATGTTTTACGAATGTTTCATACCCCTTAGATAATTTAATACTGGCCGTTTGGCTGTCAGTTTGACTTTCTTCTAAATTTGGTATTACAACTGTAAAGTTAGAAATGAAGTAGAACTACTGATACAATTATTTTAAGAAATAATGAAGGTTATCAAAAATAAACGCAAACAACTAACTTAAAATAAAATACAAAAATATTTTCGGGGTGTCGTGTGAGGTTTTAGTTATTTAATTAGCACTTGACCAAAATTAGTATTTTAAGATTTTATTGAGGTATTCGCTTAAGTATTCATTTCCGTTTCTGGAAAGAGGATTGAAGCGACCACAATAAAAAAAAATGTATTTGAAAGTATATATTATGTGGGACCGGGTTATCATAAGACTCGTAGGCGTTATTATAAATTATATATAAACAGTGAAATTTTCCAGTTTTAAACATAACAATGATTGATGGCGAAGATCCACTGTAGTGTGTTACTGACAGTTATAATAAGATTACAGTCGTATTATATTGAACTTTCACAATTATCTCACGAAAAAAAAACTATTAAGGCATTGGTAATTAAATGTTTTGTTCATAATAATAAAATAATTACTTTTACAAAGTGATACTACAGGATCATAAATAAAGATAATTATTTTGGTTTCTATAATACTTATATATATAACATGATTGTTTGAGTATATAACCCGGTCTACACGTAAACTATCAATTTTATTTTAATAACTAGTTTAACCACCATGATTGTCGATAACTGCTTGCAGACGGGAACACATAGATGCAACTAGATTTTCACACAGATTAGACCCGCGAATACTGTCCCATATTTTTACACAGTGAGCTTCTAACGTTTCCGGAGTTCGCTCATTTTAGTTATCTCAACGTTGGACAATAAGACCTCATATATTTTCAATGAGATTAAAATCCGGTTATCTGGCAGGACAAGAAACTACTTTAATATTATTTTTGTGTTGATCAAACCAGTCTTGCATAATACGCGACCGGTGTATTGAGCAGTTATCTTGCACGAACGTTATGCACGGCACTTGTTCTTCTGGATAAACAATTCTAACAGTGGGCAACATGGTCTCCTGAAGCAAACTGGCATAATCACCACCGTTCGCTCGACTGGGTATTCTAACAAGTTCTCCCGGATCAGCAGCACTCGTCCATCCCCATGGTTGACGTTTATACGACCAGATTCCATGTTGGGCACTACGAGATCACCGTCGTTTCGCGTAGGTATTGTTTCGAATAGTATCTAGGAGTCGTGGTCGAACCGATCTTTGACGATGCAGCAAAAACCGCAGAAAAGGTATTCGTCTTGATATCGTCGTATCCATAATATAACTGTTTTTTTCTGTAACAATATAAATAAACATGAAATAATGTAATGTAAATGTAATTGTTGTAAAAAAAAATGGTAGGATAAACGTAAAAAAAACTCACATCAACTCCAGTTTCTCTAGAAATTTCTGAAATATTTTTTACTTCTTTATATAAATTAATTTTAGCACACCTTTTAATCATTTCAACATTGCGATGAAAACTAATCATTTTAAAGAATAACTACGATAGTAAGCAGATTCAACTTGAAAGAGACAATGGAACGAGAAGTAGGAATAGCTGAACAAGTAGGTAGCAAAGTTTAAAACAAAGTAATAAAAACAGCCTGGTAGTTTGAAGATCTTCAGTCTACCCTCTTTAAGTTTCGTAAAATATGACTTACCGATTAATTTTAAGGCGACCAGAGTTATAGATCCAATTTTCATGACTTCAAATAACAGATCAGTGGCTGAGTGGTTTGAGAGTGCTCCGACAGAATCGTATGTCGCGAGTTCAAATCCTATTAGGCGACGATATTGAGTTTGTGTTTTTGTAAATTTTCTGCTTGGAGATTAGTAAAGTCGATGTTTCGATGATAAAAACAAGCAACATATTATGGGTCTCCGTAAAGAAAACAATAAAATTCTCCCTCTCACACACTTTCGCACAATACGAAAGAGACAGAAATGTCGTTACACGAAGGTAGCATCCCACGGTGTCCCACCCTGGCAGCTGGCAGGGACACATGTTTAGCTGGCCACGAGAGTTGAAGTGAATGATTATACACATAATTACAACATGTGTAATGGGCAGTAGGATGTTGAAATTTGTCTTTCTAACATGAAGATAAAATAAATATTTTTTGAACCCTTAAAAAATCAACAAACTAGCGCCATCTAGCGGGATTTTGGTAAACTAACAAGTTAGTAATTAAGTGAATTCCGCTAATACACATCGAACACATAGATGGCGCCGTTTCTCGCGTCAGACGATTATGTTTTGAGATTGTCCATCCACTTTTGCGGCCTATAGTACGCCTTTTAAGTTCGATCGCCACGTTAAGCATTGACATTCAAAATAACTTCTGTCTGTTTGGGGGAGGCCTATGTCCAGCAGTGGACGTCTTTCGGCTGACATGATGATTGATGATGATGACTTTTGACACAAACTTCATGACGACAATCTTGGAAAAATCATGGTAATTTCTTCTTGGCTTCTATACCGAAGTGCACTTTTGTTCGTAGTTCGTAATTGCCAATGGAAGCACTACTGCGCACTCTCGCATTTATTAGTGGAATGTATTTCCAAAAAAATTCTTAATAATATAAGATATCTTGCAGGCGAAACGTTTTGGAACAGCATCGATCCAACGGACTGGACTACATGGGACCCATCAAGCCTTCCCTCGCCCTTTGCGTCTTCGGAGTGTTCGTGTTGGTTTACTTCTCGCTGTGGAAAGGGGTTCGGAGTACTGGCAAGGTATTCTACCTATCCTTTAAAGCAGAAAGACATTATTGAACAGAATCTTAGTACGTCAGTTATCTGGGACAATATCATTAAACATGAATGAGTCTGGCGGCGTTTCATGTTCAGAAACTAAGGATTTTTAACTTTGCTATTCTATTACTATTTTCTCTGATTGACCGGCCCAAGGTCTATCAGGACAATATAGATTTGGACAAAAAGATGTAATGATCGATTTCATAGTACCTAATTGGTTAATCATTGCGCAAATTCGACTGATAGCTAAGATTGGTTTTTGGAGACTTTTTGTTCTTTTATTTCAACTCCAAATTTTGTTACTTCTACGGTCATCCCATAAAATCCACATCGAAAATACAAACTGAAACATAGATGCACAAAAAAACCAGAAAAAGAGACCAGCGCTAAACAAACAAGCTGAGATATGTGGTGCACAGGAGAATTTTGTGTCTGTACTCCTATCCAGTGGTGGTGTAGCGGTATAGAACGCAGCACGGAATGCTGAGAACCTGGGTTCGATTCCCAGCGCTGGTCTCTTTTTCTGGTTTTTCTGTGTATCTATGTTTCAGTTTGTAGTTTCGATGTCAATTGGTACCTATTTATTAAAATATTTTAAATTACGTAACATCACATCGAAGCATCAGTGGCTCTAAGATCCCTGATTCCAGGTGGTTTGGGTCACGGCCTTGGCTCCGTACGTGGTGCTGCTGATCCTGCTGGCGCGAGGAGTCAGCCTGCCCGGTGCCACCGAGGGCATCCGGTACTACCTCACTCCAGAATGGCACAAGTTGAAAAACTCTAAGGTACTTTAACTTCACTATCATCAAATAAACCCCCTTGCAAAAAAAAACTGGCACCTATGGTTTTTGTATTTTATGTGCATGAAAGCTTACTTTCAAGCTTCAATGCCTAAAAATCTGAAAAATCATAGGTGCCCGTTTTTTTGCAAGGGGGTTTATATTATCGGGGAGATAAACAACGCGTTTTAGAATTCCTCGGGTATGATTCCGCAGAGAATGAAACACCCATGTAAAGGCTTCTCATATTTTTTTTATGACTGTATGATAATGTTTGTGGATTAAATTTAAAAAAAAATCATTAAATTGTGCAAGTTTTAACAATAATCTTCTAAATAAATGAGTCTACAAAAAATGGGGACAAATTAATCGCCGACACCAACAAGACTGACTCTTAAATTGGAATAAGAGACTACCTACTAAGTAAGAGTTGTAGCTATTTATGCCAGGAATGAGAACTGTCTTTTCTTCCACTAACTAGCATGAACTTGTCAAGTATATCCGTCACCCCGTTCAGGTATGGATCGACGCAGCCTCCCAGATCTTCTTCTCGCTCGGCCCAGGCTTCGGCACCTTGCTGGCGCTCAGCAGCTACAACAAGTTCAACAATAACTGTTACCGCGACGCCCTCATCACCTCCTCCATTAACTGCCTCACCAGCTTCCTCGCTGGATTTGTCATCTTTTCTGTTTTGGGGTGAGTTCAATTGGTGCAACATCATTTCAAGAGATATTATTTTGTTTAAGATTACAATCCGTGTTATTAAGAAGTTATGGAAAATTTGTTACGAAAGTGTTTGTGTGCAACTTGTAATTATTTACTGTTTTATTCTGATTTGATGATGAGGTTGAAACATTTGACTAAAGACTGCTCTTTGCTATGTTGCACTTCGACAGATCTATTTTATTTCGTTTTTGTTTTTATTTGCCGATATTTCTACTGATTATTAGCATCATAGCCCTTTTGTACCATGATGTTTGGAGTCATTTTTAGAGTATGGTACATCAAAAAGAACACAAGAACCCTTTTAGGTTCACTTTGCTGTCTGTCAGTATATTCATTTGTCTGACTGTCTTGACCGATCTTGACTTGATTGAAGAATCTTGACTTGATCCTTGATATTAGGAACGCGCGGAAGTATCAAGTACTCAAGGCTGCAGACTTTTTTTACTCCGAAGATAAAGTTTTATTAATACACCGAATGATAGTGGTATCCTGCCTTTTCGCAGAATCGTTGTTTGTCAAATCTTTCATTTGCCAACTATTTCATTTCTCAACCCTCAATTTGCTCCAAAACTAAATTTTTTTCTCAGTATATTTTCTTGGATTTTTTTAGAACACAGTATGTTAGGATGGGTTTGTTCCGAAAGAAATATAGTTCCAGAGAAAATTCCGAGTTGCGAAATGAAACAGTTTGGCAAACGAAACATTTGGGAATCGTGAATTGGGAAAAGGCAGAGAACCAAGATAGTTTGTAGTTAATTTTTTATCACTTAGTTCGTAAGAACTAGTTAAAATGTTATTATTCGTGATAATTTGACCTTTTAAGGTACATGGCTCACGTCCAGCATAAGAGCATCGAGGAGGTGGGGCTGGAAGGCCCAGGGTTGGTGTTCATCGTGTACCCGGAAGCCATAGCCACCATGACGGGCTCCGTCTTCTGGGCCATCATTTTCTTCCTCATGCTGATCACGCTGGGCTTGGACAGCACATTTGGAGGTAAGAATTTGAAATAGTTGCCACCAAACTATTTCTTTTTAACAGAGTAAGTTACTTATATTATTTATTCGGCCTTTATTCGACGTCAAATATAAAAAGCGTGCGAGTTAATTTTTGGTGTTTTAAGTGTTTATTGATTTAATAGATTTACACAATACACAGTAATTAAGAGTTATTAGTTTACAGTATGAGACATTGGTCTGGTTTAACCTTACGTGTGGAGAAATAGAAGGGAAAATAGAGGGAATTCAGCTATGCAAAGCGTTATATACTGAAGCTATTCATCATTCCGTTCAGAGTGAATGGAATGTACCTGCGGCTGGCTCAACCAATCAGTGGCCCGATCTTCGCCAGAAGACCGTGTCACTGTGGCCACCATAGAGACACGTAAATGGTTCAGCATTCAGGCTTTCTGCCCGGGAATGAGTGGTGCTTCAGACGTCACACACAACTTAAATGTGTGTGTGAACGATCCATTATCAATTACTCAGGGTGTACGTAGAGTTGGTCCTGCCTACGTCTCCCTAATCACCCGATATGTTGTGTTCCTAATAGTTTTTTTTTTTTATTAGACTGGATGGCAAACGAGCAAGTGGGTCTCCTGATGGTAAGAGATCACCACCGCCTATAGACACTAACAGCACCAGGCAGGGGGATTGCAGATGTGTTGCCAACCTAGAGGTCTAAGATGTGATACCCCAAGTGCCAGTAATTTCACCGGTTGTCTTACTCTCCATGTCAAAACACAACAGTGCAAACACTGCAGCTTCACGGCAGGATTAACGAGCAAGATGGTGGTAGCAATCCGGACGGACCTTGCACAAGGTCCTACCACCTGCAAACACAGTACAGTTGACAGTACTGTTTTAGAACTCTATTCCAGTACTGTCAATAGAACTAGAATGAACACACCCTCGATATAATGTGATTCGTTTAGGTCTAGAAGCAATCACGACGGCTCTCTGCGACGAGTACCCGCGCGTCCTGGGCAGGCACCGCGAGATCTTCGTCGCCGTCTTGCTGTGCCTCATCTACATCTGCGCTCTACCCACCACCACTTACGTAAGTGATCCTGAATTCTAAGTGTAAGAAAACTTATTCGAATGTTCGAGCGTTTTGCTTGCTTCATTAACCGTCATTACCATCCCATGTTTATTAACACACTTTTTGTCAAAATAAAAGACGGTACCAATGCTTAATGTAGAGTGATAAAAAATCTATTACCCTTTCATTGTGCTAATAAAGACGGGATGGTAATGGCGTTTAAGGGAGCGGTCAAAACGCCTTATGTAATCCATACTAATATTATAAATGCGAAAGTGTGTTCTTTCACGCCATAACGGAGCGACGGATCGACGTGATTTTTGGCATAAAGATAGTTTATGGGTCCGAGAGTGACATAGGCAACTTTTTATCGTGGAAAAATGCACAGTTCCCGAGGGAACAGCGCGCGATAACCGAATACCTAGTAATAATTATAATAATACATAGTGAAACGGTAATGAGGGAAAAACGCTGTACTAGCCATGACGCTGCAGCTATTTTAGAAGTTAACGTGTAATAAATAGGCGAACAAAACGTTAAAACTTACTAAATGTTAGCTGAATGAATATTAATAGGGAACCTTTCAATCAATTGAATTTTTATTTTAATTTTTAGGTTTGTGTGCGGAGTTTAATTCATTAGCCACCATAGAACCATTTCACAGTAAACGTCATAGTGACATCGCATTAATTAACAAGGTAAGTTGTAATGACTTTTCCTTTGAAAAGGTTCCATGGTGGCCCATGAATTAAATTCCTTGAAATGCAACTCGCTTCAAATGTTTTTGTAATTTCGTGAAATATATTTTAATAACTAAAAGTACAATTTATATTTATATCATTAATATTTATGTACTCAACAACGCTAAATCATCAATGTAGAATCATTTTAAACACGCAAATGTCACGAAAAATTATATACCCTTAGCACACATATATTTTCGTCAGAGAAACACAGGATTATGTCGACAACGACTTCCAATTTCTTATTTTGCATATTTAGCAATTCCTCACCCTTCCCTTTACGCTTACGAATAAAAATGTATGATTATGCCCCTGACTTTATACCGCAGTTGAACTATCATTCCTTTCTCGTTTTCACAAACCTTCACAATAATTTGATCGTTCCAATTACCCCCGATTGGTTCATTGGGCTGTGAATCTAATAAGAATTTATGAAATGCTCCACCTACTTAGTAGGCAGGTTTTAATAAATTTTAATTATCTACGTCTTTAAAACCAGTAGGTATTAATATTTTGTCGGTTTGAGAATTTTGAAGAGCCGTAGAAGATATAATCGCTTGTTTATCGGAAATCGTGTTTTAAATTGTATCGGGATGAATGTAGAAAAATGTAGCCACTAACCGACATGTAGAAAAATGTAGACATTAGACTATTGCATTGCATATAAAATATTGCATTGTAAAAGGAACTCGAAAGTTAACTTTAGACATCTAGTTGCTAAATTTGTGCGCCTCCGAACATTGTGCCACAACGTTTGTAAATTAATTTACTTTATTTTTGCACTATAAAAAGTTTACATGCATACAACTACCGAACTATCCAAAACCTACTCGGATTATCAAATTCAAATTGGACCTCTAAATTGATACAACTTGTTGTAGTTTTTAATTAGGTATTTATTAACTTTTACCCGCGGCTTCGCCCGCGTAGAATTCGGTTAGCGCGCGCTGTTTCCCCAGGAACTGTGCATATTTCCGGGATAAAAAGTAGCCCATGTCACTCTCTGGCCTATAAACTATCTCAATGCCAAAAATCACGTCGATCCGTGGCTCCATTTCGACGTGAAACGCACATACTTTCATCATCATCATCATGTCAGCCGAAAGACGTCCACTGCTGGACATAGGCCTCCCCAAGGCTCTCCACTTCGACCGGTCTTGTGCTTTCCGCATCCACCGCGATCCCGTGATCTTAACCAGGTCATTGCTCCATCTTGTTGGAGGCCTACCGACAGCTCATCTCCCGGTCGGTACACTTTTTACCCGGTATACCTTGGCATTTATAATATAAAATATGTTTTTTTAGTATTTATTTGGCAAAAACATAAATGAACTTATGATCAGCGTGTTTCGTTGACATGCTATTTCATTTTGCTCCATGGTTGTTACCACTACACCTTGAGCACAGTATGTATATATGTATATAAGCTAAAGCAGTAGGGAAGCTACGAACAAATCGATCGAAACGAACACACAAAGACGCGTGCTCTACACGGCCTCTAAGTGGGTTTCGCGGTACTGCACTCGCGAGACTCCTTTAGAGGCCGCGTAGAGCGCGCGTCTGTGTGAGTGTGTTCGTTTCGATCGATTTGTTCGTAGCTTCCCTACTACTTTAGCTTATATACTGTGCATTGAGTGTGGCTGTAACGCAAGCTAAACAATTTATGTACCAAGATCCATCGAGGCGAGCATGACTCGTATCGCAGCGGTCATCCCGCGAGGGAATGAATAATGCAGTTATTGTAATGCCACTGATAGCGGGTAATATATCGGGATGTTAGAGCCCGTTTTATTCGCAGGGATGGATGGCCTGTTTAGTGGCCGGCGTGCGATTCGTGGAATCAATCTTGGATAAGACTATTTGTTTAATTTAGAGAGAGAAACAAGATATTGCCTACACATTTTGGATACACATTAAAATACAATAGAAGGAAATAAATCATCAATCTGTATTGTAGCTTCCACTGTTTTCGACTCTTAAGGTCTCAACGTACTAGGTAATAGTATGGCCGTAATAAGAACGTGTCAGGTACAAACTGTGCTATTGGACATAGTCTACATTTTAACCGACTTCAAAAAAGGAGGAGGTATATTGGGAGGTATATAGGAGTTGTATTTTTTTTTATGTGTGTTACCTTAGAACTCCGTCATTAATGAACGGATTTGAAAAATAATTTTTTTGCTCACCCCCGACCTTGTGATAGCTCAGTTTAGTGTGGAGGTGGAGGAACTGCATGAACACGCCTTGTATAAACTAGCAACCTATTTCGCGGGTGGGCAAAGAAATTATTTTAGTTCATTGATATGGACCTCCGCAAGATTCAATAAATTATTTACTTAATTTGTGTTTTAAGATCTTTCTGAAAAATCGATGGTCTATTGTCTAATCAGAGTTTTCTATGAGGTGGGACAGTGGTAGATGCACCTTCGTGGGTAAGTATAGGGTCTGTAACGTCAAATCCCCATAACACAAGCTTTGCTAAGCTTACTTTGGGACTAGGTCAATTGGTGTGAATTGTCCCGTGATATTTATGTATTTATATTTATTTTAAATAGTCTCGTCAGTGGCGCCATCCATCTGTTTGCCAACAACCCCTCATTCCTCATCCTATCTCCTCAGGGTGGTGTGTACCTCGTAGACCTCCTGAACGTGTACGGCCCCGGGCTGGCCATCCTGTTCGTGGTGTTCGCTGAGGCCGCGGGCGTCTGCTGGGTGTACGGGGTCGACCGGTTCTCTGAGGACGTGAGGAGCATGCTGGGCCACACGCCCGGCTGGTTTTGGAGAGCTTGCTGGTCTTATATCAGGTAAGGACATTCCCCACATTTGTGCAGTCAAAAAAACTGAAGCGTGTTGGAACCTTGACCTTTGTGCTACTTACGTCATGTTGAAATCCCATACATTTGCCAAACAAATCATAGTGAAATTGATTACCTATTATGATTATGAAAAGGTTCCACTTTGGTACACGATTCAGTTTCCTCGATTTTACACGTCAACTGGTCAACGTGTAGCTTATTTCGCCACATAATTGTATATTGTACAGAAGGAACTGACGCGTACCAAAGGTTGAACCAGTTCGCTGAACATTCCATAAGTTTATCAAAGAAATCATCGTGAAGCTGATTGAATTGAGCCGATTTCGAGCAAGACTGTGTAACCTCAAATGGATCTGACGATATTAATGACATCTACCGATATACCTATAGCGTCATCAACTTCATCAACTTTTTATAGAGCAAAACCAACGAAACGAGTAGGTATTACTTCATCCTTGTCATGCACTTCGTTATTAGTATCTCGTTCTTTATCTCCCCTTTATATACCCCGAAATTTATCTCTTCTTCTTTAACATTAGCCACCTATCTATTAATAATATATGTCGTATCCACCAGCCCTGTATTCCTGCTGGTGCTCTTCGTATTCTCCCTGCTGGCGCACGAGGAGATGCTGGGCGGCGAGTACTCGTACCCGCCCTGGTCCATCACGGTGGGCTGGGCCATGACCGGCACCACTGTCTCCTGCATCCCACTCTACATGCTATACAAGTTCATCATTACCCCAGGAAATTTCGTTCACGTGAGTGGGTTTTGTATTACCGGTACTTGTTTTTAAGGAGCGGCCACACCGCTGCTCAAAATATGGAGACGGTACGGAATTTCATCGCATGCCTCCACACCGCTGTTCAAAGCACGCTGGCGGTGTGGAATCGCAGTGCTGTAAACGTTAGGATTTTAACGCATATGTTTTTATGGTTAGCTTGCTTTGGGCAGCGGTGTGGAGGACAATATCCAAATACCGGGCTAGTGATTTAAATTTGTTTGTCAATAAAAATGTACAATATTACAGTAAAAACAATGCGCTGTAAAATTCAAATTATATAAAAAGCACGAAAAATATGGAACGAATAAAAGTTATATTTAGGCATGTTATTATTTTTTTGTTATTTTGCGATAATAATGACTCTACCGTCAAAAGTGCTGCCCTTAAATAATATTGTCGATGATAATCACTGTAAGATTGTAAATAAATTTTTATTGTTATTGTTTGTCTTTAGTTTTTTCACTTGAGTTAGTGTAATTAATTATGAATACTAACCATAGCGATAAGATTTGTAAATACCACTATAGATTGAAAGTCCGCAATAAACGATTTTTATTTGTATTTTCACAGCGCATCAAGACTATCATGAGCCCAGAGGAGACCTCCATACCACCGACAGACCCGGCGCTCTGCAGCCTGTGACGGGAGCACCTGCTGGCGCCACTCGAGCCTTCCTTGGAGACAAAACCCACCGTCGAGTGGCTGGTGTAGACCACAAAACCTCAGTCTTCATAGATCTCAGTCTTGCTTCTCCCAAATCTTTTTTTCTGTAACTCCAGGAACTGGCATTGTAAAACCCTTTAAAAATGTACACTCCATTCTCCAAAAACCCCATAGTTTCCTCATGAGAACTTTCTTTTTCTTTCTTACAAATCTTGTTCTTACTAAGCGATGCTTGAATAGTTACGTGGAAGAATTTTAGAAAACCTCATCCCTTCACATTTAAGCCCAACCATTTTATGACAAGACATCTTGGATCAAAAGATAAATTTCATTGAATGACGTGTCTTTTCAACGTAAAACAATTTTATAAGGGATTCCCCATCTTCAAATGCACAAAATGTTGTGCAAATATGGTTGGCTTGTTTCTGTTTTCTAGTGTTAAGTACTTACGGTAAATGATTAAAAGTTTTAGATCAAAAATACGCACCAAGGATAATAATAATCATGCTTTGTAAAGTTACTGCTTTCACTACGTAAAACTCGAATTTAAGTTTAAAGCCAAATATTTACTTAGTATATTATAGTATTGAGCTAGGTAGTATGTTAAGTATAGAAGAATATTATTCAAATAAGTATATAACTCATATACACTTATAAGCCATTTTAGCCTAATAATACAAGGGATATTTCTGATGATTTTCGTTTACAATTTTGTAACTTCGCCTAATTATTAAACCAAATTATGTTAGCCATAAAAGATATTCAGAGATATATTATACAACGAAAATATATAGTGTTTATCGTATTTAGATATATTTAGATATACATGTTCTGTAAATACAATATGTGCTGGAAAGACTATAAACTTTGTGTGGGCTCTTCTGTTGAGATATGGATACATATAATATATATTTTGATGCTTTTGTATGTAACATATAACAAGCAATCATTTGTAAATACGCTTCCATACAAATATCTATAAGATATTAGAGTTTCTGAACATTTCTGTATTCTCGGGCAATGAATATAGAAATGTTGTATAGGTACTAATTTATTCGATGTACATATATGTGTACAATGAAGTTTAATGGGATCACATAAATAGCTTACTGAAATCTGGTCAACATAGTCGTGTGCAAACAACGTGTAAGATTTTAGTATATACTCGTACATAAATAATTTTATAATAAAATATTTAGGATAAATATTCCGTACAAATATATTAATAATTTCTTGTGAATGTGATTCATATAATATCATAATACTAGGCAAAGTTTGATCTCATATTTGTAGATATCTCACTCAAAATACGCAAAGTAATTTAACATAAATTATCAATATTTAGCGGGTACCTTAAGAGAGTACTTGACACGTCTTTCAACTTAATTGAATATCTTTGCTTAATAGGCAATTAGGTTAATTGCTCATATAAATATACATAATTATAACCATATACGTAGCATTTTCTCTCACGTTTCTAATAGCCCTTAAAATGTAGAGTTGTGATTTCATAGATAATTTTATATTATAATAATGAAATATCATGTAATTTCAAAAAAGTAGCGTGTTCACAAGTAATAAATACATGTTAGTGTAGCCATGCGGTAGCTTAAATGTTGAATGTTTTTATAAAAAAAATATTAAAATGTTCATATACCCACAGAGCGTATATTTTGAAAGGTTTGTTGTGCATTTTTGTTTTGTATGTTTGATTGTTTTTGATATATATTGTGTGGTCTGTATCGTTATCTATAGATGTTAGAGCTTGTAATCGAGTTGTGTTAGTAAATAAATACTCAAATGCGTAGACTCGTCCTGCATCAGCCATTGCAGGCGAGTCTGACATTTGTTTTAAATAAATCTTGTTTTAATCAATGCCTCAACCTAATGAAATGATACAAAAGAAATATGAAAGTACTAGCTTTTGCCCGCGGCTCCGCCCGCGCGGTATTCGGTTATCGCGCGCTGTTCCCTCGGGAACTGTGCATTTTTCCGGGATAAAAAGACGCCTATTGTCACTCCCGGGCCCATAAACTATCTCTATGACAAAAATCACGTCGATCCGTCGCTTCGTTACGGCGTGAAAGAGGGACAAACATACAAACATACAAACATACAAACACACAAACATACAAACACACAAACACACTTTCGCATTTATAATATTAGTATGGATCTCATGCTTATCTGAGATTTTGCAATTCTGGTATCCTGCGAGTCAGATATTTTGCGATTCTGGTATTTATTCTGCGAGTTAGATATTTTGCGATTCTGGTATCCTGCGAGTCAGATATTTTGCGATTCTGGTATCCTGCGAGTCAGATATTTTACAATTCTGGTATCCTGCGAGTCAGTTATTTTGCGATTCTGGTATTCTGCGAGTTAAATGTTTTGTAATTCTGTTATCCTGCGAGTCAGATATTTTGTGATTCTGGCATCCTGCGAGTTAGATATTTTGCGATTCTAGTATTCTGCTGTGAAAACAATATTAGGACCCCAAAATAACTCAATAAACTGAGAACTAGATATTCTAAAGATATTCTAAATTATTCTCGCCGTATGCAATGAGGGTTTTTATGGAGGCGAAATATCGTTAGATGGCGTTAGTATCGTGAGGACCGTTTGACGTTTGCTTGCGATTGGCTCATTCAGTTTTTTAACCAATCACGAGCAAACGTCAAACGGACCTCACGATACTAGCTCCATCTAGCGATATTTTACCTCTGTGAAAACCCTCATCGAAAGCTTTGTATGTAACATAAGAAATAAAAACACATTTTAATAAAATGAAGAACATTTATTAGTCACTTTGAGTAGCACCTGATCCAACAAGGTTTTGTAATTTATTTGATTACTTTAGGATTTAGCAAACTTAACCCCCTCTTTCACCATCCATTGATTAAATTTATTTGACGGGTAAATGTAATGCCGTCTCTGTTTGTTTTGTTCGAATAGACGGAGAAGGCATTACGGACAAGGATTTATCCGTCAAATAAAATTAATCAATGGGTGAAACAGCTTCTGTTTAGTGCGGACACAATACAAGTAATCTTACTTAGTTAATTACTTCTATTGTGGTGCGAATGAAGCTATCCCTTTCACATACACGCATTTTGATTAGACAGGGATATTTGCTTTAGGTATGTTCATGACATAACCTAGCGTGCCCCAGATTAGGTTATTTACACATGCCGTAGCGTTTTAAGTAAACCGTCGTAAACTCACCAACTCGATCTCAGTAAGCCATCAGCAGGGTTACTACAAAACTCGAAACTCGCAGTTCGTATCGTGCGGTCCCTCTGACACTTATACTGTTTACTACGAGATCGAGAGGGACGGTACGATACGAACTCGAGTTTCGAGTTTCGTAGTAGCCCTTCAGGGTGCTCATCAAAGAAGTAATTTGGGGCATATACTGAGAAAAAGGTTTACCTATATCACAAACCGGAGTGATTGATCATTTGAGCTTCTTTTATAGTTTTCAAATTGCAATAAGATCAATATTATACGAGGCGGAAACCTTTACGCGTCTGTGGCGGATGCGCAAATCGCGCGAGCCAGAAAAAAAAAAAAAAAAACCATCATAACTCATTCTTCATATTTGAATTTTGAATTTTTGAATTTTAGAAAAGCAATAGCGAATAGGTAAGTGAGTTCCACTGACTCAAGTGAATGCCATACAGTGATGGCCCAGCCACCAATTATAGCGACGCGGCGAGTAAGTTTCTAATACATAGCGTGTTCTACCATCAACACAATGTAAACTGGACATTTTAAACGTGCAATGAACTAAGTATTTATCTAATCGCTCGCTCCGCCGGTTACGTAGAAACGGCCGGGCCGAGTTGTTTGAAGCTTTAACCCTTTAACCGCCGTTGTCTGAATTATAAGACACAAATTCCCCAGCTCATTTCGCCGCAGTCTTATAATTAAGATAAAATCTCATATAGTTTCGGTGTAGATGGCGACATGGGCACGTACGAAGGAAAACGTATTGGCGGTTAAAAGGTTAACTAGGAAAAGAAAGTGAGTTCAACGGATTCGTTCAAAGTTTGCGAGGTACCACCAAAGCCGCTCCTCACTTGTCACCTTCCTGAGGGGTAAGGTGCCCGATGCCACACAGACCCGTTTCAGGTTGTACCCCAGGGCAGGAACATCGCGTCGCCTGTAATAATAATAATCATCATCATCAGCCTATGTTCGTCCACTGCTGGACATAGGCCTCTCCCATGGCACGCCACCGAGCACGATCCTCGGCCACTCTCATCCAGCTCTTGCCCTCACCCTGCGAAGATCATCGCACCACCGAGTCTGAGGGCGTCCTACGCTACGTTTGCCGATCCGTGGTCTCCACTCAAGAACTCGTCTACCCCAAAGGTTATCGGTTCTTCGGGTTATATGACCGGCCCATTGCCACTTCAGCGTGCTAATGCGATGGGCTATGTCGATAACTTTGGTTCTCTGTCGGATCACTGCGTTACGAATTCGATCTTTCAGAGAAACTCCGAGCATAGCCCTTTCCATAGCACGTTGAGCAACTTTAAATTTGTGGACCAGCCCTACTGTGAGCGTCCACGTTTCGGCACCGTATGTCATAACGGGTAAGACGCACTGATATATCAGTATCAGGATCAATAATAATCCATACTAATATTATAAAGACCACCGGCTCGTTGGTCGGATGACATCTGGCAGTCGGCTGGTAAACTGGATGAGACTAGCACAGGACCGGGCAAAGTGGCGTGAAAATGAAGAGGCCTTTACCCAGCAGTGGGTGGATGTGGGCTGATTTGATTGATTTGATTCATATTATAAATGCGAAAGTGTATGTGTTTGTATGTTTGTGTGTTTGTCCGTCTTTCACGCCGTAACGGAGCGACGGATCAACGTGATTTTTGGCAAAGAGATAGTTTATGGGCCCGAGAGTGACATAGGCTACTTTTTATCGCGGAAAAATGCACAGTTCCCGAGGGAACAGCGCGCGATAACCGAATACCACGCGGGCGGAGCCGCGGGCAAAAGCTAGTAAATGATAAATGTGACGACTTAAGCGTAACAGCGTGCTTTCGATAATCGATTCTTACTAAAATGATTTGCGAATTTCTGTAGTACTTATGACGTCATAAGTCGCTATTGCCATTGAAACTCTATGGGAGAACTGTGTTTTGACAGCTCATAAAAAGTACGTCAGTTGATTGGTGGTGTCAACACCCCTATTAATATCGGTTGGTAGTAAATATGTTTCATTTCCTGATCGTCAATTCAAAATCATCGAGTAGTGTTCTTACTTTAATATAGGCTCTGAGTTTCTCGATGGCGTCGGCTGCCGTTTCACTGGATTGGCCGACGAGGCGCACACACATCTCTTTCTCGGGGGATAGTGCTGTCCCGCTCCCTCCCCCGCAGCCGTCGGCCCAGGACACGCAGCTGAGTGTGCCGCTGACCTCCGCAAAAGATTGCTTGTTGGTTGCGGTGCCACTCTAGTAAACAATGATTGCCTATAGCTACAGTCACGGGCGAAAAGGACCGCTGGTGGGTTAAGGTGCCATTGCAGTGAACAATTATATCTATAAGTTACTAATGGACATGGTGGTGGGTTGACGTGCCATTTCAATGAACAATGTTTGCCTATAACTAGTCATTGGCAAATAAAATAGACTGCTGATGGGTTGACGTGCCATTTCAGTTAACAATGTTTGCCTGTAACTTAGTCACTGGCAAATAGAATAGACTGCTGATGGATTGACGTGCCATTTCAGTGGACAATGTTTGCCTATAACTAGCCACTGGCAAATAAAATAGACTGCTGATGGGTTGACGTGCCATTTCAGTTAACAGTGTTTGCCTATAACATAGTCACTGGCAAATAAAATAGACTGCTGATGGGTTGACGTGCCATTTTAGTGAATAAAGTTTGCCTACAACATAGTCACTGGCAGATAAAATAGACTGCTGATGGGTTGACGTGTCATTTTAGTGAATAATGTTTGCCTATAACTAGTCACATACACTTAGAATAGACTGCTGAAGGGTTGGCGTTGGCATGCCATTTAGTGAGTAATATTTTGACTCTAGCTATACCTAGACAATCATTGTTCGTTGCATGGCACGCCAATCCACCATTCTATTTGCCTGTGAATAAAATAGACAGCTGGTCCGCTGAAGTGTCTAGTGAACATAATGATTGCTTCAAACTGCAGTCTCATGCAAATAGAAGACTGCTGTTGGATTGGCTTGCCAATAAATTGAACAAAGATTGTGTATAGCTGCAATCACAGGCCAATAGAACAGACTAGAATAGATATGTGTTATGTTAGAGAATAAAAAGATTGCCTTCAGCTACAGACATAAGTGAATAGATTATATACCACCAGTGGCCTGTGTGTTATAATAGTGAATAATAGGATCCCATCAAAGGCATCGCAAAATTTGGTCCTGAAGGCCTACTCCGAAGTTCTAAAATCAAAGTTCGTATCGTGCCGTCCCTCTCGCTCTCGTACCAAATAGTATAAGTGTCAGAGGGACCGAACGACACAAACTTCGATTTTCGAATATCGAAGCAGCCCTGCTGCGGCGCCACTGACGTTACACTTAAATAGACAGCTTGCAGCTTGCAGGTGCTAGGACCTTGTGCAAGGTCCCCGGATTGCTATCACCATCTTGCTCGCAAATCCTGCCGTGAAGCAGCAGTGCTTGTACTGTTATGTTTCGGCGTGGAGAGTAAGACAGCCGGTGAAATTACTGGCACTTGAGGTATTCCATCTTAGGCCTCTAGGTTGGCAACGCATGAGCAATCCTCCTGCCTGGTATTGCAAGTGTCTAGGGTGGTGATGATCTCTCACCATCAGGAGACCTACTTGCTCGTTTGCCATCCAGTCGAATAAAAAAAACTATTGGGAACACAATATATCGGGTGATTAGGGAGACGTAAACTGTGTTGGTCCTTGTGTCCTGGTGTTGTAGATGTTTATGGGCGGTGGTGATCTCTTACCATCAGGACACCCATTTGCTCGATTGCCATCCAGTCGACTAAAACAAAACTTACGTGTGCGCCTCAGTCGTCGCCGGCGTCGCGAAGCCTCGCAGCCGCCGCTGCACGCCCCCGGCGAAGCTGTGCAGCCGCGCCATCGTGCTGCGCACGTGCGCCCCGGCGCGCTCGTGCAGCTCCGCTTGCCTGCAGGGGGGGGGAAACTCAGTGCCGGCTTTGGGGGGGCAATGGGGCCGCTTGGCATCTCAACCCATTCTGTGGCATTAACGCCCATCGGCATCTTGGTGGAACCTAATATAATTGCAGATGCTGACGGCGTCTGTCTATTATAGAAGCGTCGGCATTGCGGCTAAGTACATGATTGGGTTAACCACTTCATTTCAATAAGTACCTATTTTTATCGTTCTTACGGAAAACTCGACTCAGCGTGCAGAGTACAACGTAAAGCCGTCCGACCATTTTTCATTTTGACATTTGACACTAAATAATAAAGTTCCATAAGAAAAATCCACACCACGCATCCACAAGAAACACATCCATACAACAGATCCATAAGAAAATTCCACTCATTGAATAGAATAATTGATGGATTGAATCCGTCGTACCTATACCGATTTAGATCCGACTTTTCCGGATGGAGAACCATATCCATTACATCTGCATTAACTTTTATAGACTCTCCTAGGCCTATGAGTATTCTATGTCTAACAAACACGACCAGTAATTTTATCGCTTCCCGTATAGCTAAAAGGACGCCAAAGGCATGCCTCGCCCGGGGCACTTAGATGGCTAATGCCGGTCCACTATGCTAATAGTACTTATTGTGAAGACAAGGTCTCACCCAAAAAAACTTTGACATTTACGCCGCTTATAAAAATATCCACCACGTCTATAATTACAAGTCAAGCATCCAACCAACACACCAACCACTGTTCCAAATACGGCATATTGAATCTGGTGCAGTAGTGCTTCCTGACGTAGTCAGCATAACAGAGGGAGAGGAACCAGCAGAGCGTGATGTGGATCTGGGGCTGCTGCTGCTTGAGGAAGCGGGTGAGCGGACCGAGGGCCACCAGCTCCGTCTGCCCGCCGCCCAGGAGCCCGGCCGTTGTCATCTCCAGGAGAACGTTGGGGCTCTGCAATTGAGAAGAATCCAATGTCCCCTGCATCAGAATTTGAAGCATCTGACTTTCATTGACCGTTCTAGTGTTGTACCAGACTTCATAGTGTTCAGGGGCGGTTCTACTTAAAGGCTTTTTGGGCTGCAGCCCAGGGCCCCGTGAATACAGAGGGCCCCCAACCTGAACTGAAAGCAATAGACAATATTGTCAATAATAAAATTATCTAGAATTTAAAAAAATCCGATCATGAGGTTTGTGTTGGGTCCCTAAGCAAATAGCCCAGGGTCCCACAGATTCAAGATCCGCCCCTGATAGCGTTTTTCGGTTTTGAAATATTGGTGCGCTCTCTACCTAATAGTATCACAAAGAGTTTTTCAATCAAATAATTATAAATTAATAGGTATTGCCTGCGACTTAGTCTGCAAATAATTCGTCTATCGCAAGCTCTCAGGAACTACACAATTTTCTAGAATACGAACTATTGTAATTTCAATCTTGACGTTTTACCACCTCATCATTATAACCTAGAATATCAAATATTTGTAGGTCATTCTATGCACAACTTACATCTTTTATAAGGGTGTCCAGGTAATACTGGAAAAACCGCATGGAGCAGACCCAGATGTGGACCATCAGCGCCAACATCCCAACCACCATCGAGGACTGTGGGCCACAGTGAATCTCATTAGCAACGGTCTAAACCTGAACAGATTGAAGATTTTTTAACAGGATTTGGCAACCAAAGCAAAAATAATGACATGCCATGATGACATTGGTTGAGGGAATAGCAATATAATAATAATATATAGTGACATGGTAAATAAATAGTAGTTTGTAGTGAAACTGAGATGTTAATCATAGTGCAACTTAGAATCAGCTGCGAAATATAGAGCCGGCTGACTTTCGCGTTATCCTGTTACAACGCGTACCTTGCAAACCTTAAATTATGGTACAAATATGCTGGTTTTTAATTTGTTGTATATCTAAAAATTAGGGGACCATTTTTTCTATTAAAAATCTGTTGATAAGGACTACGAAATTGTTGTCTTGCGTCGTTGGTGCTGACATTGATGATGATGGTGCAGCTTATAATGAGCATCTTCTCGAGCAGATTAAATTTGCAGATTGCAACGGTTGGACGAGTCTCGAGCTCAGTGATAATGTAGCTCACAAGTAGCGAGTTTTCGAGTAAATTGGACTAAGAGATCACCAAGATCTTAGCAGAGTTCTTGGAACAAGAAGAGAGCATCGAAACTACTTTGGCGGATGCAACACCCTCGATATTTATCGTGATATTTGGATCGTAATCCAGAATCACGATGTTTATCGAGTGTGTAGTATAATCGTATCACTTATCGTGATACGGATTCGCTGGATTTCTAGAAATCTAAAAATGTACGATCTGTATCAACGATCCAAATATCACGATAAATATCGAGCATCAGCATTTCAAGTCTTAATTAAATTAACGACCACGATGTTCATGAAATCTAACGTGGTCTATGGTGGGACTGTTGATATAGCTTACCACGAGAGTCTTCTCGAGCAGGCTGACATGCGCGTGGTCGCCGGGCGCGAACACGGTGGCTTCCAGCTCGTTGTACAAGAAGACCGCGGCGGCGCTCGCGAAGACCGCCGTCGGCCCCACGCCCCACGTCTCGCCGTTGCAGCTCAACCATTTCGCTAGTGCCTCTAGGTGTGAGTCGCACAGGTCCTGCCCGATTGTCATTACATTATTGGATATAGCGTCCAGCAATAATAACTTTCTGGGCCAGTTTCAACACTTTCTGTGATATCGTTCTTGCTTATTAGCATACAAAAACTGTCACTTGATTGCGATTGCGAGCGTCAGAAACGTTAGCCGACACGGCCTCTGATCTAAACCTGTTTGTCTTTATCTGTTTTAGAGATTATTTTATTACATACTAGCTTTTGCCCGCGACTCCGCCCGCGTGGTATTCGGTTATCGCGCGCTGTTCCCTCGGGAACTGTGCATTTTTTCGGGATAAAAAGTAGCCTATGTCACTCTCGGGCCTATAAACTCTATACCAAAAATCACGTCGATCCGTCGCTCCGTTACGGCGTGAAAGACGGACAAACATACAAACACTTTCGCATGTATAATATTAGTATGGATGACTATTAATTACTTAATTTTACATTGGAATCAGATTGCTGCGCCAGTTTTTCCGCAGCAGTACAAATTAGTTTAGTTAAATTCATTTTGCAAGCTTGGGAGGAATCACATGACGCTATAGGTGTATTCTGCGACCTTTCGAAAGCTTTTGATTGTGTGGATCATGATACTTTAATTTGTAAGTTAAATTTTTATGGCATTCGTGGTCTCGCTTTAGAACTCATTAAATCTTACCTCACACAAAGAAAGCAAAAGGTAGCGATTAACGGATCGGTATCGGAGGAATCTGTGGTCGAAATGGGAGTGCCTCAAGGATCCATTCTTGCCCCATTCCTGTATCTTATTTATGTAAATGACCTAACTTATACGGTAAGCCAAAAGTCGGGTATCGTTATGTTTGCTGACGACACGTCTTTACTGTTCAAGGTTAGTAGAAAAGATACCGACTTCACTGAACCCAATGAAACCCTGTCCGTGATATCCGCATGGTTTGCTGCCAATAATTTGTTACTAAATCCTAAGAAAACCAAATGTATTAAATTCTCATTGATAAATTCATCTAACTCGAATTCAATTTCTAATATAAAGTTAAATGGGCAAACTATTGAATTTGTAAAATCAACAGTATTTTTAGGAATAACACTCGATTCTAAACTGCAGTGGGGACCTCATGTCACTGCAATCGCGGGTAGATTGAGCTCTGCTGCTTTTGCAGTTTGGAAAATACGGCAGCTAACCGATGTGGCGACGGCACGGTTGGTGTATTTTGCGTACTTTAATAGCATTATGTCGTACGGGCTTATTTTATGGGGATCTGCTGCAGACATCGAATCAATTTTTATCTTGCAAAAGAGAGCAGTCAGAGCAATTTATAATTTGAAGACGCGTCAATCTTTAAGATCATTTTTTAAGGAAACTGGTATCCTAACCCTGCCGTCGCTTTATGTTTTTGAAATAATCATGTACGTTAGGAAGAACATATGTGATTTTCCCACTAACGTCGATAAGCCAAAGGCTACTAGAAACACAGGGAAGCTTAAAGTTCCATCTTACAGACTGGCTAAAACCAAAAAGTCGTTTTTGGGAAGTTGCATACGTTTTTATAATAAAATTCCAAAAAATATTACTGAAGAAACTGATACAAAATTTAAATCTACTGTCAAAAAGACATTAATATCTAAGGCTTATTATAAAGTTAACGATTATATCATGGACAGGGATATTTGGAAATAATTCCGATCCGCACTAGCGATCCCTTCAAATAGTGAACCTACTGTGTTAAAAATAAAATTGTGTTAAATACTTGTAATGTATAGTACATAGATATCATTTATAAATATTGCGAATCTGCTTTTTTAAAAAAAAATACCTCGTTGAGTTTCTTGCCGGATTCTTCTCAACAGAGGTTTTTTTCAGAACCGTTGGTAGATTAAAAAAATGACGTGTAAAAGTGCCCATTGCGGCCTATTTGCTGAATAAATGATTTGACTTTGACTTTTAGGGATCTTCATAAAAGGAACCCTGCCTACTCGTTTCTGAAAGGAACGGGAACGCGCATGCCTAATTCTATGTCCGTGTAACCACAGAATAACCAATAGTACTACCGTACAGAAGGGACTCTCTCGAACAAAAGTCAAGTTTAGGTATAAATCGTTGTCTACTCTTACGACATGCACGCGAAATTGTAACTTATAATGTTACACGAGCGTTCATATTCCGTTGGGCACCGTTGACACGAAACAGGTTTGGCGCCAACAACGCAGGGTTCCCACTCTCCAATGAATAAAGATAACAGTGGGTATTAATATGAATTAAATAAGCTATCTTTAATAAATAAATAAGTAAATACACTTTAAAAGCTAAAGCTACAAAACAACAATATTTTATCAGCAACAGCAACCATTTTTAACAGACTTCAAAAAAGGAGGAGGTTCTATGTTTTTGGAAAAGTTGCATTATATTAAAAAATATATATATATTCTTCCAGTTTTCCGCCCTCCGGGCCACCGTTTTGTCGTTCTCGCTCGAAGTAATCCCTCAAACGAATTAAGTTCAAACTCCCGACTCTAGGAGTTCAAAACAGTATGTTTTGGACCGTTTCAGCATTTTGCCAAAAAATAACAACAAACTTAGCGAGAAACAGTAACAAAAGTCAACAACAATAATAATAGAAATGAACAATGACAAATACAATGCAAAGAAAATGCAACGGAAACTCGACTCGTGTACACGGCAGACGCACTCGTACCTACTGACAATGATACTGACAAGTACTGGCCACAAGAGGCACAAGATGGTTGCGGCCGCTTCCCAAATAGCCGCATTTACAAAATCTTGCAAGTTTTGTTTAAAAATTTAAAATATCTTAGTTCAGTATTATCGAATAATGAACCGCTGCAATTGCCGATTTATTTATTTATTTATTCCAAGAAAATAAAAATCCGATAACATTGCGTCATTTAAAAAATAAATATTTTTCTATCGTATTCGATGGAGGCTATTTAACAGACACTGATATTGCTATATATTCTTAAAAAGAACAGTTTTAGATTTTTTTGATTATTTTGTTTCAAAACAGAAATTATTTTTAAAAAACATTTTGCGAACATAGTATGCGTAATTCGGAAAATTTTCAAATGTCACAGAACTCATCATAGGTGAAAAATACAATAAGCGGCAACCCTTTGCCGCGAACCCCACGGTGAGGTCGCCGGCTGAACGTACCTAAACTGCGGAGTGTCCAACCCCTGGTGTAACGCATTCCACGGCGGCGATTATTGCTTTCCATCAGTTGATCCACGTGCTCATTTTCACGCTATGATATCCTTCCTTATATCCTATCCTTACTATTATCACAGAATAACCAATAGTACTACCGTACAGAAGGGACTCTCTCGAACAAAAGTCAAGTTTAGGTATAAATCGTTGTCTACTCTTACGACATGCACGCGAAATTGTAACTTATAATGTTACACGAGCGTGCATATTCCGTTGGGCACCGTTGACACGAAACAGGTTTGGCGCCAACAGCGCAGGGTTCCCACTCTCCGATGAATAAAGATAACAGTGGGTATTAATATGAATTAAATAAGCTATCTTTAATAAATAAGTAAATACACTTTAAAAGCTAAAGCTACAAAAGAACAATATTTTATCAGCAACAGCAACCATTTTTAACAGACTTCAAAAAAGGAGGAGGTTCTATGTTTTTGGAAAAGTTGCATTATATTAAAAAAAAGTATATATATTCTTCCAGTTTTCCGTCCACCGGGCCACCGTTTTCTCGTTCTCGCTCGAAGTAATCCCTCAAACGAATTAAGTACAAACTCCCGACTCTAGGAGTTCAAAACAGTCTTTTTTGGACCGTTTCAGCATTTTGCCAAAAAATAACAACAAATTTAGCGAGAAACAGTAACAAAAGTCAACAACAATAATAATAGAAATCAACAATGACAAATACAATGCAAAGAAAATGCAACGGAAACTCGACTCGTATACACGGCAGACGCACTCGTACCTACTGACAATGATACTGACAAGTACTGGCCACAAGAGGCACAAGATGGTTGCGGCCGCTTCCCAAATAGCCGCATTTAAAAAATCTTGCAAGTTTTGTTTAAAAATTTAAAATATCTTAGTTCATTGTTATCGAATAATGAACCACTGCAATTGCCGATTTATTTATTTATTTATTCCAAGAAAATCAAAAATCCGATAACATTGGGTCATTTAAAAAATAAATATTTTTCTATCGTATTCGATGGAGGCTATTTAACAGACACTGATATTGCTATATATTCTTAAAAAGAACAGTTTTAGATTTTTTTGATTATTTTGTTTCAAAACAGAAATTATTTTTAAAAAACATTTTGCGAACATAGTATGCGTAATTCGGAAAATTTTCAAATGTCACAGAACTCATCATAGGTGAAAAATACAATAAGCGGCAACCCTTTGCCGCGAACCCCACGGTTAGGTCGCCGGCCGAACGTACCTAAACTGCGGAGTGTCCAACCCCTGCTATTATAAAGGGGAAAGAGAGTTAGTTTGTTTGTTTGTTACGCTTTCACGCCGTAACGGAGCGACGGATCGAAGTGATTTTTGGCATAGAGATAGTTTATGGGCCTGAGAGTGACATTAGGCTACTTTTTATCCCGAAAAAATGCACAGTTCCCGAGGGAACAGCGTGCGATAACCGAATACCACGCGGGCGGAGCTGCGGGCAAATGCTAGTAAGAAAATAATTTGGCGGCTGATAGAAAGACTTCATCGGGAGTATTCGGGAGTTTCTATCGGCCAATTATCAAGATCTAACGACAGATTTTAATGCCAATAAAAGATCAACAAGTAATGTTCATTGAAGAAGTAAAGTTTGACGATTCCTTTGAAAAACTTCTCTCTTCTTCTTAGTCACTCTTGACAGAGTGGTCGTGGTCATGCTTCGGTCGATCGATTCCTGTGCCACTGCTGCTCTCGCGACGCGTCGTCAAGTAGCCCGATGTCTAGCAGAGTGGGAGCAATCGTTTATATTAGAGCGTCACAGATTTGATGAGGTCTGTCCACCGTGCCGGAGAGCGCCCGCGAGATCTTTTGCCCTCGACTTTCCCCTGCACCACAAGCCGTTCCATGGAGTCCTCATTGAAAAAAATAATGAATGTTAATTAGGCAAGTATATACTCACACAGTGTGCAGTAAAGCTAACAGATTTTCCCGCCATGCATACGCTGCCTGTCGCATCTACGACCCATTTTGTTTCACCATCACTTGTAATTTACTTTAACATAATATGTTTTTATGATTTTTGCTCGACTGTTGTCGTTTTGTAAAACTAATTGTCATTACTGACGTAAGAATCTAGATGGTTTGTTTATTCCTAGTGTAAGCAGATTAGGTTGGCAAAGCGCTAGTCACAAAAAGGTTGATTGGAAAATGCACTGATTTAAACTAGTTTCAGCTCGGAACAGCTAGTTATTGTTCCGAGAGTTTCAGGATCAGATGACACTCTTTCCCGGCCCAGATAATACCGACTCTGTTTTTAGTCTACACGACCATAGAAGCTCCTATCAATTTCTATGGGCGTATACACTACAAACAGGGCCGGTATTTCCATGTAGGTGTTATCCGGGCCGGGAAAGAGTGTCACCCTCAGGATTTACTTTAGCTGACGCGGATTGCATGAAGCGGGTGGACGCCTCTTGGAAAATAGTACGAGCGAAAATAGTATTGGAAAATAGCACCCACCCACCAGTCGTGCACCCGCATCGTGCACTCGCTCCAGCTAACGTAGGTCCTCAAAGGTGCACTTTGGGTATGCTGAGTGGACACCCTATTTGGTGTCTTGTCGTGTCACCAAGTAATATAGTTTTAGTGCTAGTTTTATTCTTAGTCTTAGGTGGTACTTATGAATAAATCTTTCTTTCTTTCTTTCTCTTTGTGAAACGAAGAGCTGCAGTTCCCTTCTGAACCCATCCACGGGGGGTAGTGTTCAACGATACAGAACAGAGATAATCTCTCTCCAGCAGATGTTGTCTGAGGACCGAAGTCCGAAGGAAGAGCGTAGGAATCAGTGGCGGATTTACAAATTTTCCGCCAGTAGGCTATTCAATTTTTGCCGCCCCTACATTGACCCTACATTGACTGTCCTCTGAAATCTGCCACTCCTAGGCCGCGACCTATACGGCCTATTTATTTATAAATCCAGGACTGGTAGGGATGAGAAGTTATATAGTCAAAGTAAAAGTTGTACGTAATTCGACGACGCGATGTAGGAGTGGGAGTTTCTATATTTGCTCACTAGATGGCGCTAGGAGTTATGATATAGTCAAAGAGAATAAAAATATAATGATATTATAGCCTCTGTCAGATAAAAAAATACAGTCGAATTGAACCTCCTCCTTTTTTGAAGTCAGTTGATAAATGAAACAGCATGATAACGACCACAAAACGCTTTATTCAGACAGATTTGGAGTATTTGTTGCGCGGCGTCGGCGCGGCGGGCACGTCGGAGTCGCTGCGGGCGCGGCGCGCGCGCGGGGCGGGCGGCGGCGCGCGCGCCGGCGGCCGCTGGAGGTAGTACCCGTAGGGACCCATCTCGCGCCGCTGCCACGGGCTCGTGGTTATCCTGGACAGTGACCGGTCATCTTTATAGCACACTAGCTTTTGCCCGCGGCTCGGGCTAAAATACTAGCCTATGTCGCTTTCTGGCCTATAAACTATCTCTATGGCAAAAATCACGTCGATCCGTCGCTCCATTTCGACGTGAAAGACGGACAAACACACACACACACACATACTTTCGCATTTATAATATTAAGTGTTTATTTACTACTAGCTTTTGCCCGCGGCTCCACCCGCGTGGTATTCGGTTATCGCGCGCTGTTCCCTCGGAAACTCTCGGGCCCATAAACCATCTCTAAGTATGCCAAAATCACGACGATCCGTCGCTCCGTTACGGCGTGAAAGCGTAACAAACAAATAAACTCACTTTCCCGTTTATAATAGTAAGGATTATGCATTAAGAAGGGGATTACAAACGAGAGTCTATTAGAAGCCCGACGCCGAAACTGCCCGTGATACACAATGAGTTTCATCGCATTGCAAGGAAAAAAAATGCAAAAAATTAAATTATACTCCATTTATTTTAACACTACCTTTTGCCTGCGGCTCCGCCCGCGTGGTATTCGGTTATCGCGCACTGTCCCCTCGGGAACTGTGCATTTTTCCGGGATAAAAAGTAGCCTATGTCACTCTCGGGCCCATAAACTATCTCTATACCAAAAATCACGTCGATAAGTGGACTGACAACATCAGAACTGCGCAACAGATTCAAATGGCGAGTCGTGGTTCATTGTCACTCATTGTGGTGTTTTAAGGGCGAGACCACAGTATATATATAAGCCAGTATGGAAGCTACGAACAAAACGATCGAAACGAACACACTCACGCAGACGGGCGCTCTACACGGCCTCTGAGAGGGTCTAGCCCCGCGCGTCTGTGTGAATGTGTTCGTTTCGATCGTAGCTTCGTAGTTTTCATACTGCTTTAGCTTATATATCGTCACTACTTTAAAAAAAAACTCGTAGCTCAAAATAGATAATTTTTCTGAGTGAACTTTACAGACATTATCAAGGATCAATTTTGTTGACATATTGATTGTAGATACCTACGAGATTTTTTTCAAAGTAGTGACGATATATACTGTGGCGAGACTTTTGTTCAACAATAGACTTCCGGCTGATGATTCTTGGTTAAAGTTTACCATATCATCAGCGGGGGCGGCTCCGGCCGGGGTCTGGTGTGGATGTAGACGGCGAGGGGGACCGCGGCGCACATCCAGAGCGCCCACTGCTGGAGGATGTACCGGCTCGCCGCTTCCGGAGGGTCCTCGAACATTACCAGCGAGTTCATGGTCTGAGTGACAAGGAAGCTGGATGAGGTGGAGCTCAGCATAGATGTTTGTTAAGACTTGAGTATAAGGTGACGCTGGAACAACTGGATTCCCACCGGGTTGCCTAATTACTTTAGGCAAAGTCAGTGATGGCAAGTAATGTAGGTATGTATAGCGACGTTAGACCCTGCCTAAAGCTGTCGAAGCAGCAAGAACCTCCGATGCTGACCCATGCCGTGTCGAATGTGTGTAAATGGGTCGAGCGAATATTCAGCGCTTTTGCAGCGTTTTTTTTTTCGTCATTAATGTCGTCACATGGTGTTATTAAAAGAGCTAATGCTCAGGGTTGTTTTTTTATGAAAATTTAAGACAATGCCGATGCTGAATTAAGCGTGATTAAAATTATTTTGACTTGCCTTTCCGTTGTGCTATATAAAAGTGGGACGCTAATGACGTTTGACAGCGCGGTCAAAACGCTCGAATATTCGTCAGGTCCCACTGAAAAACAGCGTTGCGACTTGTCATAACATTATGCTGAGTGGGGCCCACTTTATACTAGGTATTCGATGTTTTTTTTATTCTGTCCATCTTTGTATTGAATATATGTAAATAAATTTCTCTCTCTCTCTCTCTCTCAAAAAAAAAGTAAGGAGCGTCCACCTTGTCATTACTATATCTACTGAATTATGATTAGGTATGACAAGTAGGTATCTTCATCCAATAAATGAAGACAAAGTTCACGTAGTAAAACTACAATAAATGAATCAATATCTACTCACTTCGTCATACATGTAATCGACGAGCACTTTGACCACTCTGACCAGCACGACCCAGAAGTGGACACTGTAGATCACCATCCACACGAACAAGAGGTGCTGCGGAGGATAACACCATCATTTCTCATCTAAACCTACCGAACTTTGGGTAACCTTTACTTTTACGAACTATTTTCCATAGTGAAGCTTTTCTAACAAGTTCTTTTCCAGACAGGTTCTAAAAACCAGCGCTGCATCCCTGGTTACAGGGCTACGGAACATGCTGAGCTGTCCTTTTTAACCTCCGACGCAAAAAGAGGGGTGTTATAAGTTTGACCGCTATGTGTGTCTGTCTGTGGCACCGTAGCTCTTAAATGGGTGGACCGATTTGAATTCGGTTTTTTTTTATTTGATAGCAGGTTTTCTAGCGATGGTTATTAGACATGTTTCATCAAAATCGGTGCAGCCGTTTTTGAGATATTGAACTTTAAAGTGACGAAGTCGCGACTGCAGTATCGCGAGACCCCCTTAGAAGCCGTGTAGAGCGCGCGTCTGTGTGAGTATTCGTTTCGATCGGTTTGTTCGTAGCTTCCCTACTGCTTTAGCTTATATACTGTGTTCCAGGTGTCACCTGCAGCAGCAGCTCCCACCAGGGCACGCGCCGGAACAGGAACCGGCGGAACAGCGCCGCCAGCAGCCGGTGCACCAGCGCCGCCGCGCCCGCCGCCCACAGCAGCGTCGGCGCCGCCGACAGCGCGCTCGTGCCGCACTTCGCCCATTCGAACACCTGCGAGCATAGGGGCGTTTTCAAAAAAGTGTACCTACCCTTTCGTATTTTTTGAAATTTTGGAAAAAATACAGTTTTTCCTACTCAGAATCAAGAGCACAATCGATTCCGATAGTTTCAAAAAATGCCCCCAAAAAAATTACAGATTTGCGACGTTTTTTTTTACACAGTATGCCCGTAACAAAACTGACTCATAAAATTTTGTATGAAAAAATGGGGACAATTTTTTAAACGATCGGAATCAATTTTGCTCTTGATTCTGAACAGGAAAAACCATATTTTATCCACAATTTCAAAAAAATACGAAAGGGTACACTCATTGGGTATACTTATTTTAAAACGCCCATAGCCCTATGGGTCTCCCCAAACCTATCGACGCGGACTCTTTGTCCACGCAGTAAGAGCGAAAAAGACGTTGATCGGCTCAGCCGACGAGAAAGACATTTACCAATGGGAAGACGTGTTTTTTCGCTCTTATTGCGGGGATATAAAGCGTCCTGCGTCGATAGATGTGGGGAGAGAGATGTGACCATTACGAAACCAATCGCCGCCACCAACTGTAACTGGTGGCGCAACAGCTTTGGCGGCGCAACCAGCGTGGACGCGAGCAGACGAGCATTTCAACTGCCTCAATTTTCGTGGTAACAATTTTTAATAAATATATCAAAGTCAAACAGAATGTTCTATCATGCCAACAAAAATCAAACTAAACGCTCGAATAATTATGGTTGCGCTTCCACTAATGAATACGGCGCAGTTTGGCCATAAGTCATTTGCATCGCACGCGTACGTATAAGCTGTGATGCGACGACTCTAGTGACCCTGTGGCCGAGTTAAGGTAGCTTAAACACACCACCAGTTTGGTGGATTGTGTGGTTGTGTCCTGGTGAGATATAGCTCTAGAAGTAAATAAATCACATAAATCTATTCTATTCTATTCTGAGTATACTGTACAGCGTGGCGTTCTTGGGCTCTCAGAGAAACCGGCGTTCTGGTAAGCACGGACGTCTTTTGACGGAAACGAGCCTTAGTCAAGTACTCGTTCGACCCAGGCAGAGAAAGGAAGGATAAGCCTCAATTCGGCAGAAGCAATCATGCTCTCGGAAACCGCTCTGCTTAAAGAGTAAGACATGAGGGCATGAGAGCCAACGTGAGGACACGCAATTCCGGCTGGGCGGAAACGAGATCTGCTACGGAAGCTTATACTTTTTAGATTGTAATTTTTATTTATTGACTGTTCTTGTGTTAGATACACGAACAACGTTTATAAATGCAAATCCTTATATACCTTGACTCCCCAAAACAGGGCTGGATGTAAAAGAAGCATTTTCCACACCATAAAAAAGGTCAGGATAGAACACTAACCAACTTATGGACCTACATCTTGCATTTTCCCTCTCCTTTCGGCTCTATTTCTGCCTAATGGCAACGAAGTTGTATGTTATAGTTTCTTTGAAAACTGGGTCGCCCAAGAATAATATTTTAAGAAATGTTTCCGAAATTACTTCTCAATGTTTGTCCTCACAGGTCTGGCGCCAAATTCTAATAACTTACATCGTAACTCTCATGTTGAATGTATAACCAAAGATTCTCCGGCCACATCACAAATTCGTCCAACAGAAGTTATAACAGTAGAACTTAACATTTGGCTGGTTTGCTATATTGATTTTGTTAATTATTTAGAAATAAAGTTATGTATGTCAACATGGTTGCTGGGCCTTTTGAGTAGGTATGTGACGTGCTCTTTGGTGACGTGATTAGTTAGGACATCTGAGATGTCATGTCGTGTCACATTGGTAACTTAAGTCTTAAGTTACTAAAAAGTTTGTAGTCTTCATGAATGGCAACACTAAAAGGATTCCACGTTCTTTTCAATACTGTACTCAACTCGCTCCCCTGCTAATCTTTGAATATTATGGGTAGAATTGGTTAAAATGCCTATTGCTCATCATCCCCTAAACTTAGTTCTCCTTTTGTGTCCTTAAGTAACATCCATAGGAATGTAACTAAAATAAATACTTGGCTTAAAGGACTCACTATCCAGGCCACAAAATCTTATAAAAAAAAAACATCTTTCTGAAAAAGCACCCCTTACCATTTTTCAACCTGGGCAACATTGCCAAAACTAGTCTCTTTTGTAACCCAAAAGATGTCGCTGTCCCAAAAATTAAATGGCGCTGTTGAGATTTTTCTGCGGCCGTATATAAGGCGCGCGAGAATTCAAGTTGGCATACTAACCTTGCGCAGAGTGTACCGCGATCAGGAAGGCGGTTACTCCAGGCCGGCTCCCGCCATTGCACTGCGGCTGGAAACTGCTCGCTTGTGACTATCTCTTGCGGGATACGTCGTGCGTGTAATTTTTGGTAGTTGGACTAGCGTACCGCGCGGTCCATTGTAACTTTTAACCACTATTTCATGACATGACTACTTCTTAATTAAATTGCAAAACTAGCTGTTGCCCACACAGCTTCGCCCCCGTTGTAATTTTTCTAAATTTTCTTCCATAAAAACCACATAAAAACCTTCTCCTGACAATAACGAACGCAACAAAAAAAATTTGCGAAATCGGTCCAGCCGTTCCCGAGTTTTGCGCTTAGCAATACATTTTACGATTTATTTATATTTATATAGAACATATAAGTATGGTGTTCCAGTTTTTCATGCTAAAAGAAAGGCCGTATTGCCTAACGTTTCTGACGCTCGCGATCGCAATCAAAATCTGTAATACGGCCTCAGGAACAACACGTGACTATTTTTTAACCCCCACAAAAAAGTGAGGTGATATGGTGATATAAATAAATAAGACCGTTTTTGCGTCTGTCTGTGGCATCATAGCCGGGGATTGAGTGATTCAGGGTATTGTTTTCACAAATTGAACATCAATTTTAAATTTTTCCCCTTGAAGAAATCGCTCTAGGTAAAGTTTTGTTTCCAGAGAAAAAAATCAAAGAAATGAATGCATATTTTGAAGAATTAGGCAAACCGTACTTTACCAAAGGAATCGAAACGCTACAAAAATGCATTGAGCTAGGCAGAGACTTAAGTTTAGAGGTAAATATTTACTTTGGCAAAAAAAAACATAATTTTTACCAGACATCAATCCAATTGGCCTTCGAATACATAACAAAATGAAGTAATTGAAAAAATTATTAAGTTTGTTTTCATAACAATTTTATGAAAATATGAAAGAAGACACAATCTTTTACCATTTTTAACTAGATAAGGTAAGAATCGTAAGCGTGACTTTTTGTAACCACGGCCGCTGGAGTTATCGAAACTTCCAGATAATTTATAGCGTGCAAGTTCCGAGAGCGTGAAGTTCAAAGTCCTGAAAGATAATTTCAGCTCTGTTTCTATCAAAAACTTCATTTGAGCCAGTCCATTATTCTAGCCACACACCTGTTGTTGTTGGGTCAAATTTTGTTACTTCATGTTGACCCTCTTCCAGTTGTGAGATTGACTTGAAACTTGGTATGAAAATGTTTAGATGATAATGTAAGTACCGTCATCAAAAAAAGCTTGAATTAAAAACACATTTTTTCACTGAAACTTATTACAAATTAGCGACCATAGAAAAAGACAAGATAATAAACTCAACATATTTATTCACCACCAGTACTGACCGCTACGGAACGGCGGCAACGCTCGGGGCTGCGTGGAACAAATTCTATTTGTACACAATAATTATATATCCGGCATTTGAGTTGGTCTTGATACTAACGCTATTAGGTGTCGCCCGTTGCAGGCGTTTTCTTGACACTTTTGACGTTGAAACTCCGGAGCGGGTTGTTTTGGCGCGCCTGAAAAGGAAAATTAACAGTTTTAGTACATTCTATACCTAGTGCCATCCACGAAGACGCGTGATTTTGCCAAAATTAGACATTAATGACATTGTAATAAGAACCACGGCTCGAGTCATCGTGAATGACTCTACCTATATAAGATCATGTCACCCGCTTGCTCGTGTCACTATCGTATAAAAAATAAAAATAAAAATAAGTTCGGTACGCGAATCGCGAATGCGGTATGTCAGATGGATCGCACCACACGAACTTCGAGTTACGAGTTTTGTAGTCGCCCTGTGCTGTTCATCAACCGCACTATTCATCATCATCATGTCAGCCGAAAGACGTCCACTGCTGGACATAGGCCTCCCCCAAGGCTCTCCACTCAGACCGGTCTTGCGCTTTTCGCATCCACCGCGATCTCGCGATCTTAACCAGGTCATCGCTCCATCTTGTTGGAGGCCTACCGACAGCTCGTCTCCCGGTCCGGTCTAAACTAGTATCAACCACATTCCCAACCGCTCGACTTTCACAAACGCCTCACCTGGTACTTGTGCCTCTTGGCGCTCCCGAAGCCCTGCCTCCGCTTCTTGTGCGGCGCCGGCGCCTCCGCTGCCTCCGCGTCGGCCTCGGGCTCCTCGGTCCTCAGCGCAGCCGGCAGCAGGTACTCGGGCACGTGCGCCAGCTGAGGCTGGACCCTCACCGTGTGGAGAGCCTTGTCTCTTCGCAGCGCCGCCAAGTCCGTTGGGTTCTCCTCGAAATAGCCCTGTAGGGGGATTTGTGTCAGTTATGGCTGGGAGGAGCAGGTGTGTGCGGTTCGGAGGGTGCTCAGAGAGAAGATTAGACAGATCATCATGGTGATTATGGGAATCATGTGTTCATCATGCGAGTTTAGTCGTTTTAGGGCTCTGACGTAAAAGTGGACAACGGCACGCACACCCTCTATGCCAAATACGCAATCCAGCACAGCGGTATATAAAGCACCGAAACCACCACATTATTTCCCCAAGAAATTTCTCATTTATGTTCAAAATTACCAATTTTCAATCACTGTTAAAAATGTTACGTCTTAAAGCAGTTATGGGCAAACTTTCCTCATGGAAGGGCCAGAAAGTTACAGAAATTTTAGAGGAACCGGATTACATCGTTCTCAAAGCAAGCACAAACACCTCCACACTCAAAAAATTAACTACTTACTCGGTGTGGCAACGAAGTAACGTAAAATATGGACGTCAGTTCAGCGCCTGGATTTATTCCTCATGTATCCCGAAGAACTTACCTGTAGCTTCTTACAGTTGAGCAGCTCCTGTTTGATCTCTTTGAGCCTGGCTTCACGCACCGCGATGCGAGTGACGGCGCGCCACGCGTCTCGCGACCGGTAGCGGAACCCTTCCACCTCCTCCAGCGCGAACTCGTACTTCCTGGGGGCAAGGGATTACAAACCCGTTCATAATAAGGTGTTATGATAATCCGGCCGATTTCGGCCATGGCAACGGCTGTAACATAGTCGAATAAAAAAATACACACTAGCAGTATTATAAATGCGAAAGTTTCTCAAAGGTATGCAACATAATTAATCATACACACAAGCAATGAAGATAATTTTACATGTAAAGATTTCCAGAATTGAATTAGGTACCTAGCTAGACAATATGAAAAGATAGAATTGGGGTTGCAACAGGGTAACAAGAAAAACGTTCCGAAAGCATATTATAAGTCAAACAATATGAAAAAGATAAGAAACGCAGAAAACATTTCTATTACGAAAAAGGCATTACATTTTAGCCTTCAACAAACAAGTTCCTTCTTAATTATCACCAGAATATAACCGTGTCACACTCTCCTTTCTACATACTGCAATGCACTAGGGCACTTTTCCAGATATTACAATATCACGTAGCAAATAATACTCCAGCTAGGCTTGCGGGTAAGTTTTTCCAGTTGTTCTCGAAAATTTGTCAGTCCTGTTGTATAGTGACGTTCTTCGGGCTTGAGTTACACGTAGTTTGGAGGTCTCCCGCTAGCGAGAAACCGTATTCTTGGGTGTACTACAATAATCTCAAGAATATGGTAGCCCCCCGTGAGAGACCTGACTTCGCTGGAGTCTCCAGTTGTCGCCTGCTGATGCGAGTTAGTTAAACGTATCTAGTATATTTAACAGCTCTCAAACTCACAACATTTATTAACATAAAAAACACACTACATCACAAAAAAAAAACACAGTAAAAAAACACAAACAGGAAAAAAGTGAAAAATTTGATCAGATTAGATCTGATATAACTGTAATCCTATAATGTTTTAATATTAGAATCCAGTTTTGGTGTATACAATAAAGTATTTTTCATAAAATATCAATACTTACTGTAAAACTTTCTGTCCATTTACTCCACTTGATAGGTGTTCTTCAACCGCGTCCATCAGAGGCTTCTCTCGTATCGACACAAACGAAAGCACTGAACCCTGTTTAAAAAAAAAAGATAAGTATCCGGCTCGAAGGACCATCGCCATAAAAAGGTAAACAAAATTCATCTTTGTATCTTACAGAGTTATTGCCTCTGGCTGTCCGCCCAGCTCTGTGCACGTAGGAGTTGACATCAAGAGGGAAGTCGAAGTTGATCACGTTGGACACGTGTTGGAAGTCGATGCCGCGCGACACGCCAGACTCTTTGTCACGTTTGCGCTTCGAGGCTTGCTGTAACAAATAACAATATCTATATTTTCTTAAAGAGATAGTCTTCAAGACATCACAGAATTGACTCATTGACATCTAAGCCCAGCTATAATCAAACCAATCGTAACATTTTTTACTAGCCGTTACCAGCGACTCCGTCCGCGTAAATTTCGGTTTGATCGCTAACTGACTAATCATGACTAGTGACTGACTCAAGCCCCACGGCGCGGGCGGGCGGTGCATTTAAGTCGATTTTGCGCGGACATCGGTTAGTTCACATCGCTAATTCGCGCTTGAGACGTCACAGTAGATATAAAAAAGTGACACGTTTGGTTTTCATGCAGATTGAGGTGTTTGCGTTATCTAGTGTAATCTATATCTGTGGATCCCCCGTTGTTGGGCCTCTGAGACAGATTTTTGGACTGCATGTCCTGCGATGGCGTAGTATGGATTAGCAGTTCAATGGTGTGCAAAGTTTTACACACCATTGAACTGCTTCACATTCAAGGTCCACATCCCTCTAGCCTGCACATGTAGCTGGCGCACTCCCATCACACAACATACAAAATATTACACAAGCATACAAGCTAATTATTGCAGAAAAAATCGAAGCTTCTCGACTCACCTTCTTTTTCTTCTGGCGCTCCTCGATAGGCAGTATGCCCCCATCAGGCTTCTCCAAAGCCTTCTCGTCAGACGCCACGATGATCTGGTAACGGCCGCGGTTGAACTGGTCCACGGAGAGACACCGCACCGCGGCCGGCAGCTCCGAGTTGAGAACGCAAGAGCCTATTTTGAACTGCTCTAGGTATAGCTTTAGCCTGCAAAAAAGTTGTAATGTCATACTTTGAAGATTTGTTTGAGATGCCTTGAATTTGATGGTTTATGGACGGGTCCATATCGGCTCCATACTTATTGGAAGTCTGAATGTAATTTTTGTTTGAATGATCGTTTGTCATAACTCTTTTTTCTCTGAATCCAATGAAGGTTTAGAATTCTTATAAAATAAACCTAACCTAACCTATAGTTTTCTGTAGGATGACCATTCAAAATTTTTAGAAAAATATAAGGTTTCAGTGCGAAAAAAAATCGGACAAACGATGATTCAGACAAAAAATACGGTAAGTATGACTAGAGAAGAGTATGCGAACTTTGGCGCTCCCTTTAGAGACTTTTCCCCATTCCAGACCGTTTTTTTTCCGGTCCGGTCTTGTAGTGTACAAACGTTCTATCTCGAGGAAAACTCTCGTTACCGATATATATTTCAGTTTGTATTTTCAATTCTGGTTACCGAGTTTCAGCCCGAGTCAGTAAGGGCTGCAGTCTCAAAACGAATGGCCCTGCACGATTTTGACAATAACCTAACCAAAGTTCAGTATCAAAAGCTACATCCAAGCTTTGTGTACTTACTTGTAGCATCTGTCCACTGTCCTCACAAAAATGATACTCTTCCCTCTAACAAGGTTCAGTTTCAACAGGGCATACAAAATGGCGGCTTTGTCATCTTCCTCGGAGAATATGTGGTAATGCTGTAACTGTGAGGATGGCGCCAGCTCTGGTTCCTCAAGTTTGAGGGTCACAGGATTCCGGAGTACGATTTTCTTGAGGCTCAAGACGTCATCTGATAGAGTTGCTGAGGCAAGTACCGCTTGATAGATCTTTGGTAAATGTCTGTAAAAATAAATTATTTATGACTTACTGACTTGTTCATTACAAATAAAGAGGTACACAAGCAAGCGAGTCAAGTGATAGTAACTAACTAATATCACCCATGAGAATCAGAAATCTCAAGAGTAGTTAGTCTGTTGCCATCCTATAAAGGAATAAATATATTCGATTCTCATACACTTATGGCACAAAACAATAATACAACTTACAATATACGACTTTATAGAACATCATACGATAATCAATACAGAAAACAAACAAGCACACTAGAGAAAATGTAAAAAGTGTAGCCAAAGTAGCTTTATATTGCTTCAGATCATTTACATTAAATATATTCCAGACAATCATAATAATATACTATAGAAAGAGAGGAATTAATTACTGTAGGTGGTGCAATTTACAGCACAGGAACACTAACAAAAGTACCTATGTAAAAAAAATGCTTAATTAACAAATAACACTAAAACATAATTATCAAAAACCTAACTGCAATACTCATGCTGAATAAGAGAGTTTTGTATCGAAACATAATCTGTGGATGCAAACTGCCTTCAGAATCTGAAGTCCTGCTCTACGCGGCGTCTTACTGTCGACCATTGTGTTCATGGTTGTAATATACTATAGAATAGATAATAGTACAAATGTAATACAGATGATGGACATAGCTTTTAACAATAACCTTAGACAAGATGTTTCAGCATCATCACTTGGAACTTGGAAGTTTAAGAGGTCTCGCGCGGAGGAGAAACCATACAGTTGGGTTTTATTTTTATTTCTTTCGCAATTGTATGATAGCCCCCCGCGAAAGACTCGAGTTTGCTGTGACTTGAAGACTGCGGATGTCCCAGCTTCTCAGGGACTGGAGTTGACACAGCTGGCAGTATGTTGAAGCCAATGTTCCTTTCGTAATTGTATCAAATCGCACCGCGAAAGCAACTGGAGTTGACACAGCAGCATGCTGAAGCCAGTGTTTAAGAAAGATTTTTTTTTTTTGTGTCAAAAAAAATACCCAAGAACATTTATTCCCCTTAACCCCTTCTCTCTTAACTTCCTCCCTCTTTTCCTCTTTCTCTCTTTTTCTTTTTTCTTTTCTCTTCCTTTTTTCTCCTTACAAATACAAATCATGTATTTGTCAAATATACCTTTGTCCTCTTCCTTCTTCACTTGAAGCTTGCTGATGCGATTCCCAGGAACCGAAGTTGACAGAATTGGCAGCATGTCAAAGTAGGGTTAGTGACCCCGCACTAGGAGAGAAACCTTTTTCATGCGGGGAATAATATTCGCACGAAGAAGGTATCCCCTAGTGAAAGATCTACGTCTGACAGTTGGTGATCCCAGCATTAGAAAAAAAAGTGAAGTGGAGAGGAGAATGGGATTGCACGTTCAGAATTGTACTGGCTTAATTTGACATAACCACATTTTTAACTATACTTGGCTGTTTTGGTTCAAAGTTTATTATTGAAATGAAAACATCAAATTGAGTCAGTTTCAATCTGTGAGTGCAAAATATCACGTCATAAATACATCAATATTTGAAATATTTGCACAAACACAATAATAAATGTATCCTTATCCTTCTCCTAACTAATATTAGAAAAGTGGAAGAGAGTTTGTTTCTTTCTTTTTCGCATGAATATTAAAGTTATTATTTATCCCAGCCTAGCAACCTTTCTAGTAGCAAATAATAAAACAGATATTTGTATTCTCAAATCTTAGGTGTATAATATGTATTAAGTATGTATCTATATATTTAAAACTGCATACAGTAGACAGAATTTTATTAACACATAAAAGTAAAAAAATATATATTTAAAAGGCCACAGGACCATGTACTGATAACTTAGCACATGAAAAAATAAAAGAACTATACAAGAATTACACATTAATAAAAAAATATATATCAATAAAGTCGTCACAGGGTCGGATTGCTAATAAAAACATTTTTACCATGAGAGCCATTTAAAAGAAAAATTTAAGATGCTCTCCATGTTCAATCACTATCCAAGTAAAGCACTTGTCCTCCCAATATTTTAATGCAATCTACCAGCGGCATGATCTCCAGCAGCTCGTATGAAAGGTAATAAAATTGCATTCATCCCATACAAAAAGGGTTTGCTCCCGGTACTGAGTTTGTATGGTGAGAACAAGGAATTCATGGTTCCGGTACCATATTTTTCTATGGAAATCCAGTAGCGGGTGCAAACCCTACATGCAAAACATGTCTAAGGTTAGAAAAATATTAATTAATAAAAGAAATGTACCGTATTTACCCCAGCAACTCTTTGATTTCGTCTTCATATCCAAAGGAGAACACCAGGTCAGCTTCGTCAACAACCAACATTGCCAAATCATCCTTTAGCCTCATGTTATTGGCCTTCAAGTGTGCCAGAGCCTTGGACGGAGTTGCCACAACTATATCTGGTTTGTCTGAGAGCAGTGCTTTTTGTGTTTGCATGTCTCCATTGGCTGAGATGTCTATACAACGAACTTCTCTTGCACATTTGAGAGTTAAATCTGCTATTACTGATGTTATCTAAAAATTTATATAATTTTGTTCAAAATCGAAATTTACATAACATGTCTGTTCTGTATGCCTAAAAGGCAAATATGCCAGAGTCCCATTGTGCTAAAGGATCAGGACTAGATATCCGCTGACAGCGGAGTGTATTATCTGTTAAACGCACAGCGGTAACTCATATTGGACTAAAGCAAAGAGGGTCCTGACTACATAGGTTAGGTTCAGTTAGGTCCGGTTAGGTTAAAGTTATATATGGGACCCCCTTTGCTTTAGGTGGACTGAAACTCGTCACACAGTTAACTGGCAGCATGCAATGATCAGAGAAAATGCTCGCCGTTCCACTGCCCGCAGGCGTCTAGTTGACGCCTAATGCACAAATTAGGTTTTAACTTGAAAAACTTTAACCTAAGCTAGGTTAAAGTTTTGTAGGTATTAGGTTATGTAATTTGCTATTTGTCTAATTTGCATGCTAGCCCTGCATATTTCAGTTAGAGACATCAACATTTGACTTATTGAGGCGTCCTTGTGGCGACTTGTATCACAATAGCAAGATAATTTGCAATTGACATGACAAAGGGGGAGCTAAAATTATGAAATTTGATGTGAACTAAGATAATGCTGGTGAAATTACTGGCACTTGAGGTATCCCATCTTAAGCCTCTAGATTGGCAACGCATCTGCAATAATAACATCTGGGCGGTGGTGGTCTCTTACCATCAGGAGACTCACATGCTCGTTTTCCATCCAGTCGAAAAAAAATAGGTAATGATAGCCTAATTCTCTGAATAAAACGTATAGCGTCACCACACGTGGCGTCTCAGTGAAAATTAACCCTAGGCTAGGCATGTTGCGTCTTAGACAAGCGTTGACTGACTGCAAAACCTAATTTGATCTAAATAGACCATGTGGCCAATAATTGAGTAAGATATAAAAATAGGTATTAACATTAAGATAAACTTGCCTGTCCACAGAGCTCCTTACTAGGGGATAAGATAAGAGCTCGGATACATTGATGCTTGCTGGTGTTATTTAAATGTAAAATCTTCTGTATGACGGGAATGGTAAACGCAGCAGTCTTCCCCGAGCCCGTCCGAGCTCTCATGAGCACGTCTTTGCCTTCCAATAATAAGGGAATCGCTGTTTCTTGAATCAGCGTGGGTTCCGACCACGCTAACTGCGCTATAGCCTAAAAAGTAATTTTACTAATTTTACGTCCATATTGTACTTCCTGATGGTATAGTATTGTATGAATTTTAAGTAAACCAACTAATATTTAGTCAGTTTAATATTATTTTAGTTAAAATTAGCACAAAATTACCTTAATTATTCTGTCGTCCAGCTCCATTTCGTGAAACATAACCTTCTTTTCTTCACCCATGTTAATTTTTGTTTTATAGAAATCTTTAATAACAAATAGATCTTGCTTTCTCTTAACTATATTAGCGTCAGTCAGTGTTTTATAGAATTGAAACAAATATTTTCTAAATCACCGACTTATGAAACCTCACCGTACAATACGCCACCATTAATGAATGAAATGAAATGAACGCGTGGACGCACAGCCGCGGCACGCCCTCACACGATGCGACGCGTGTCCACTAGTGTTGCCAGATCACTAAAACCAAAAATGTTCGAAATATCTGGAAAAAGCGCCAATATTTGAATTGATTTTTTAAAAATCTCCACCAGGTAGGCCCTTTAACAAAAGCAAAAAATTAAAACACACTTTCTGCTACTCTAATGAAACTAATTTAGTTCTGTAACTTTCAAAAATTAAGTTATTTTATCATTATGTTTATTCCAAACAAAATAAATGGTATTTTCAATGTACGGCATTCAATTTCTTAAATGGCTGAAATGACAGTCATCGTCTGTCATGTAACAAAATGACGCATTTCACAATACTTTGCCTGTCCAATTAAAATTAAAACCATAGTAAAAATCATTATACAAGTTATTTTCTAAAGTTTTAGCTCAAGATGAAGAATGGAAGCCTTTGTGGAAGCTGTGGAGCCTTTTTTTTTGTTCGTCGAAGGCAAACGAGCAAGTGGGTAGTCCTGGTGGTAAGAGATCACCACCGCCCATAAACATATGCAACACCAGGGGTATTGCCGATGCGTTGCCAACCTAGAGGCCTAAGTTGGAATACCCCAAGTGCCAGTAATTTCACCGGCTGTCTTACCCTCAGCGCCAAAACACAACAGTGCAAGCACTGCTGCTTCACGGCAGGATTAGCGAGCAAGATGGTCGTAGCAATCCGGGCGGACCTTGCACAAGGTCCTGCCACCTGCCTGTAATGGATCAATTTGTGTACGAAAATATACTCAATACACATCATGATACCTTATGCTAAAGAAAATATGGCACCTCACTGGGTTTTCCAGCACGATAATGACCCCAAACATAAATCTAAACATATCCAGGCGTTCTTAAAGTGTTAACATGTAAAGATTTCTGAATGGCCTTGGCCTAGTTAAAATTTAGATCCGAACCCCATTGAACACTTGTGGGAAGAGCTGGATCGCAGAGTAAGATGCAGAAATTTTTCTAGCGAACAGATCTTATTTATAAATACGTAAACTGAGCCTATGCTTCTTGCTTTTCCACTTATCCTTAGATACTATAAAAAAATCACGTATGAGAAACTTCAACTATTCAGTTCAGACCGTTGAAATATACATATTTTGTTTGACATTTACAATCAATGACCTTGCCGAGCTGGTGATTTATTAAAATGAGCTATTTGCTATTTGGTTAATACTTGGTTGCAAAGCCCCTAGCCTTCCTTACAGCGGCACATCGAGCTGGCATAAAGTCGACTAACTTTTGTATGCGTTCATTTATTCTCAAATAATTACTGTTTTAATAAAAATCAAACAAGATTTTTATTTGTAAAAATACTTTTGATCGCTACTGTAGGTACTTATTTTTTAACTTGTTCATACATACCTAGATTTTTTTATATTTGGGGTTGGTTTCCTTTTTGAAAATCCAGGTGTTCTTTGACCTTTGTCTTTAACTCCCTTAATGTCATTGAACTTCTCAAAGGTGGTGGCAAATCATTCCAGATTTTCGAAGCTGCATATTTGAAACCCTCCTTGAAAATAATATTTTTATGTTTTGGGACAATCAAGGCTTCTTAATTGCCTTTTGCATGGCTCCTGTACCCATTTCAATTTTTCGAATAAGTAGTGAGGTTTTTTTTTTATCTCAATTATTTCCTTAATGTGGAAGCCAGGTGTAAGTTTCATTACAATACAACAATACAAAGACTCTTTATTGTACACCAGAAATAGTAAGTGATACAGAAAACAAATACACAGATAAAAAAATTACACGGTTTCTTCAGTTATTCATACCTTAAATGTTTCTGGTATTGAGATGCGGTGTGATGTGTGCTCGCTTTGGCATGCTGTAGCAAAAGCGTGTACAAGAGTTTTTCGTTTTTTAAAATTACTTTACAGTTATATTTTTAACGTAAAACCAGCTTTTAAAATAAAACGGACCCATCATTTCTCTTGAGTGTAGTAAAAAACGACTAAGAAGAGACCTGATCCGATATCCGATGGGAGGGTGGGCAAAAACGCTCTCTATTGCCAACTACGGACTTTGGACCTCCTTCAGTACAGTACTGCAGCATTTTTCCATCAAAATCGTCTAAAAGGTTGACTACTTACTGATTCTCATGTGACACCCACGATCACTCTTTCAAGAGTGCGGGAACTATAGAAATGTCTATCAGATAAGCCTTCCCAGTTGTACAAATGTATGGGATTTGGAGCTAATGCTATAGGAAACATCGCCAACTCGAAATTTAGGGACTTGGGACTTAGAAAAATTGATTGTGGCCCAATGGCTCAGATGGACAAGTGCTCGGCGCGTAACTGAGAGGTTCTGGATTCGATTCCCGGACGGGATGAATTATTTATTAGGTAGCATTTAATTGGAATTCTCTAAAGTCTTATCTTGGGGCACTGATCACCAGTTTTGTTCATAAATAGAAAAGCTATAGATTAATAGATTGCTATAGATTGTTGTGTTTCGGCGCGGAGAGTAAGACAGCCGGTGAAATTACTGGCACTTGAGGTATTCCAACTTAGGCCTCTAGGTTGGCAACGCATCTGCAATAACCCTGGTGTTGCAGATGTTTATGGACGGTGGTGATCTCTTACCACCAGGAGAACCACTTGCTCGTTTGCCTTCCAGTCGAATAAAATAAAAATTATAAGTTATTAATAACTGTACAGTAACAATATAAAACGCCATTAGAACTCCACAAATACTAACTCGTCGTCATGTCATCACTATAGTCCCACGTACAAAACAATCATGTACCTACTGTTTCAGCATAGTTCCTAAAATTGATTTATCATCTAGTTTTGGTTAATTGCAGATAAATGACAACTCTTTCTTTAATCACAAATAATTTATTCTGAAAGACACATGCACATATCGCCTTATCAATTCAGTAAAAAGTATAAAAAAAAGTTGAGTGTAGAACTGTCTAAAAAAAAAAAATCAGTAGAACCTTCATCCATTATTTTGAAATTGAGCCGATTTGAACGCAATGGCATAATAAGCATATAAATTATCTGATAATTAAGTACAATTAGCTGCAATTGATGGATAAAGGTAAAGGCTATTCAACATATCACACTTTATATAAACCACTTTATATAAAACATAGCAATCACAAACCCTACAACTATCTAAAACCTTAATTATGTTTAGAATTATCTGCTGTCTTTACTAAAACTAAACGATGCGCGTGACATTTTTAATCTACAAAATATAACTCATAGCTTAGCATAATTTCTATACATAGATCTATAGTCTCGCATCTTATTCCATAAGCTTATGAAGATAACTTGGGTTTCTTTGGAGAATCAGCGTTGACGGTAGATGATGATCGTAAGTATTCATTCAGAAGATCATCATGCACCGTAGACCGTTTTTTTGCTCCACTCAATAGGCTCACTGTGGCAGCAGATTTCATCATCATTTCAGTTCGGATCAGTGCTATAAGAGCTCTTTTATCGAGATCCGCCGCCGTCCTCCGTTTGTATACTTTGTTGTTCACAAGAAAACTGCCATCTTCCAATACCGTTATTGGTGGCAGAGGCTGACTTAGTTCTGGATCTTCTTCGCTTATTGGAGGGCTTAGGATGAATCTTGGAAGTGAGGGTTCCCTCCGCATCTCGATATAATTTATTGCATCATCAATCATATCTGCAAAAAAAGAAGTATTTTTATTCTAGCGGGTAAAATAAATGTTTATAACTCCAACATAACCCAATAATAAGTCTCTGTGTGTATACCTGTTTTCTGTAATTTTTTGCTATATTTTGGTGCGCAATAAAGAGTTATTGTATTGTATTGTATTGTATTGTATAACCTACGCCCACAAGAAGGACATTGATACAAGCCGATAATGGCGTTATGCCAATATAAACTATTAACCTTATTTGTTTCACTCCACTTGGCGCAGCCTCTGAGTACCTAACCTAATAAGAAACCGGTTTTATTTTATGGATATAAATTACTTACATGTACGATAGATCACGAAAGCTTTGTAGGTCCTCCATTGTGTTGTATCACTTTCGTTGTTTCTCGCCAGTTCTATTACAGCAACAGGGTTTTCGTTCGGGTAAGCAACGTCTGCTACGGTACATTCTTCATCACACCATTTCAACCACGACTCCGGTACACAAGCGTATTTATTGGTGTCCGGGTGTGGCGAAACCAAGAAGTCCACCACATAGTAACGAACAAAGAACATCCTTTATCTGTAAATTAAAAATAACAATCCAGAGGCCTTATTGCCTAACGTTTCTGACAGTCGCGATCGTAATCAAATGACAGCTTTTGTATGCGAAATCTGTCATTTGATTGCGATCACGAGTGTCAGAAACATTAGGCAATACGGCCTCTGGAATAAGCCCGACCAGCGGTTTGACGTCAGACATGGTAAAACCAGCGATAACGACCACACAATCGAAACCTCAACATAACAAGCAGAGGAAAAGTAAACAGTTTTCTATAAATAAACATATTCATACCTAATTTTCAGTCGCGTTGGGCTTCACAAATTCCTTTACACCAACAAGTATTCACGTTAACAACCAATTAACAAAACAACTAACACGACAATCCTGCACAGTGCACATTCCGGGTACCATCGAAATAGTAAGTACCTGGAATGAACACTCCAAAAACAGACGAGCAAAAACCGACCCAAAGTCCATTAACATAAGAACTAAGGGCCTCCGGTCCTTGTGAAATAGCTAGCACGGAGTCAGTGTGTCCCTCTCTAACTATTGCCAGTTTATAAATAATAAGTAATTAGTAAATTTCTGTATCGTGAGCGTTGTCCTAAAAAAATATTGAATAAAAGTTTATTTATTTTTAATAAGCAAAAATTACACGATAAAATTATATTTTTTTAAGACATATACTTCAAATATTTTTACACGAGCTAGTTTCAACTTGATGGTAGGTTCTCTTGATTTCTCAATGGCAACACCAAACAATATTCCTAGCTCCCTATTTCAAAAACCGGTAAGAAAAAGCGCGGGAAACGTTGGTCGTGGCGGGAGTGTTTTTTCTAGCGAACTTTTAAAATTTAATTTAACTTGTATAAAAGATCAGTTTTGTATATAATTGTATGTATTAGTTTAATGTAATTACTTTGTTATTCATTTGTGTATATATTCTACGTATTTGGTAAGTTTTTAAAACTAATTTTTCTCAAGGCCTGGAGTCAGGCCACAAAATGGACGAGCCCCCGGACATCGGGGGCTCGCCCCCAGAGGTAGCTTATAATATAACTATTGAAAATAAGTTTTCAAAATTGGATGAGTCCAGCATGGACACTGATGTGGATCAACGGAGCGATCGGAAAAGAGCGCGACCCAACAAAATATGCAAACACTGCAACAAAAGGAAGAAAAGATATGATCCGACGCGCCGAACCAAACCTAAGGATACTGACTGTTCATGTCAACTCCCAGAAATGACCATAATTGATACTGAGCTTAGCAATGCTAAAAGTCTTGACGGTTTCCCAAACATAGCAATGCCAACAAATACAACTTCCACCAATATTCACCAATATCAACCACCTCCATCAGAGGTTTCTCAGTCGTCAAATAACCCAGTGAACCTCTCTCACTCTCCAGTGTCCATAGGCAGATCATTATACGAAGCATATGACATAGGGCCTTTTGTAGTCCATGTCCAAAAAATAGCATCAGATAAAGAAATCCCGTCCCTGCATCCCGTACAATTTGGTTATTTCCTCAAACAAAATTCTATTAAAAACATTATTAATGGCAGTATTAAAAGGATAGGCAGGAACCGAATTTCATTATCGTTCTCAGACTACAAATATGCTAATGATTTTATTAATAACCCATGCTTGGCTAGGAATAATTTCAAATCCTTTATTCCTTCCTTTAATGTGACCCGAATGGGCCTGGTCCGTGGAGTGCCCGCGGAATGGTCCCCTGAGGAGATATTGGACAATATCTCACTGCCCGTGGGCAGTGGCAAAATCATTAAAATTAGGCGTCTAAATTACAAAGTGCGAAACAGTTCTCCTCCCGAGTGGAAGCCATCACAGACTATTGTGATAACTTTTGATGGTCAAGCCCTACCTAAACATATATTTGTATGTTATAATGCCCTGCCTGTGGAACTCTATTCATACCCCACTATTCAGTGTTATTCTTGTTGCCGGTTTGGTCACACTAAGACGAAATGTAACTCCCGCCCCCGCTGCTACAAGTGTGGCCAAGGCCATACTGGAGACACATGCAATACCGAGGATGATTCTGCATATTGTTGCTTGTGTTCTGGGTTGCACTTTGCTACAAATAGGAAGTGTCCAGAATACGAAAGACAGACCAAAATTAAATTATACATGGCTCAGAGATGTGTGTCTTACACCGAAGCGAATAAAGCACATGAACCAGTTTCAAAATCTTTTGCTGACATAGTTAAGTTATCAAATATGCAGAATACTCCTAATTCTCCCGTGTCACCTGCATCACCTTCCTCTCCTTCAATTCCATCTTATAGTAGATCTTACAGGAAAACAGTATTCGCTAAACCTTCATCCCCTAGACCAAAACGTCTGGGGTATAACAAAAGAGAACACTTTAATTTGATAAAGGACTACGATGCTCCCCCTCCTTCTAATGGAGTCGCCTTAAACGGTAACACAAACAATAATGAAACGATGTTCTCAATCTCTGATGTAATCCAACTGTTAACTGAAATAAAATCCATTTCTAACTCCAACCAGAACAATGTAACCGAACAACGCCGCCCAACTATTGATTCATTGACCCAGTTAAAATCTTCTTATGCCTCACGAACGCGAGCAAATAATCCAGTGGAATTGTAGAAGCGCTGTCTGCAATAAAAATGATTTAATCCATTTGCATAATAAATTTAAACCATTTGTCTCAACTTTGTCGGAAACATGGCTTCGCCCGGGATTGACATTTCGAATTCCAGGTTATGTCATTCTCCGACAAGACAGACCTGACGGCTATGGCGGTGTTGCCATAGTCATCAGAAATAATCTCCCCTATAGGGAATTTCCACTTCCCTCATTCAGCGATGACTTTTCAGTCATCGCTGCTATTGTAAATAAAATTTGTATAGTGTCTATTTATTTTTCTCGTCCTAATGTAAATATTTTTTCTCATCTTAATCAACTATTCTCCATCCTCCCAAAACCATTCTTAGTCTTAGGCGATTTTAATTGCCAACATCAATCTTGGGGAAGTTCTTCCTCTAACTACTACGGAGAACAATTGTTGGATATTATAGATTCTCATTGTATTTGTATTTTAAATACTGGATCACCAACTCGTTTGACTGGTCCAAACGAAAGTGCAAGTGCCCCTGATCTATCCTTATGTTCACCCGATTTAGCATCGACTTTGGACTGGCATCCTCTTGCATCTTCATATGGTAGTGACCACTTCCCACTTATAATTACTTTTCCCACACATAAACCTACCAAAACCATTCGCTCTCCTCGTTTTAAATACAGGTTACTGAACGCTGATTGGGAATTATTTAACGAAAGAGTAGAACAGAAAACCAGTTGCTACTCACAAGTAGGTAACCAGATTTCTGCCGAAATTTTAAGTAACGTTCTTATCGAGGCTGCCGATGAAACCTTTTGTACTAAAGATAAGAACCGGTCTTTAATTCTTTCACCTCCCTGGTGGGATCATGAATGTACAGCTGCAATCAAGGCAAGAAAACAAGCTGAAAAAAAATACTGTGAGGAGATATCAGACGAAAATTTTGAATTGTATTTGGAATCTGCCCGTAGTGCTAAAAAATTATTTAAGAAAAAGAAATATGATGGCTGGCAATCATTTTGTGCATCCATTAGCCCAGATGTCAGCCCGTCGGAGGTCTGGCGAAATATTCGTAGATTTAGATCTGCCTTTAATAATTCCCCCTCTTCCAGGTTACCGTTAACACTAGCTGACCAGTTCATGGACAATCTTGCCCCCCCTTCTGTACCTGAACAGAATTTCACTCCAATACCTATTCCTGGTTACATAGCCAATGACCTGTCCGGATTAAACTCTCCTTTTTCTCTGATTGAACTTAAAGGTGTACTTAATAATTTAAAAGACTCTACCCCAGGAGAAGATGGTATTCCATATTCTTTTTTGAAAAACCTCTCGGACCGTGTACTGCTGCTGTACCTAGATATCATAAATACCATTATGATTTCTGGGTACATTCCTAAGTCTTGGATTACTCAATCTGTTATCCCTATTTTGAAACAGAATAAACCGTCAGATGATCCCTCTTCTTACAGACCTATAGTTCTTTCTTCAGTTTTAATGAAAATAACAGAACATTTAGTGAAAAACCGTCTTGAATGGTTTCTAGAGAGTAAAAACCTATTAGCATCCTCTCAGTTCGGTTTTCGGAAAAGTAGAAGCACAATGGATAGCTTGGCAATATTTACAACAGACATAAGACTTGCTTTCTCGAACAATGAATCTGTAGTAGCCACCTTCTTAGATATAAGCTCAGCTTATGACAACGTCCTTATATCGGTCCTCAGGGAAAAAATGCGTTATTTAAATGTGCCACCTATTTTGCTAAACTTTATAGTTAATATGCTAAATGAAAGATATTTAAATTTGTTCATTGATGATGTCAAACTATCTCGAACAGTATGGAGAGGATTACCACAGGGTTCCGTACTGAGTCCATTGCTCTACAACATCTATACCTATGATCTAGAAACTTCATTGAAGGCATCAGCTAACGTGCTGCAATACGCAGACGACCTTCTTATATACAAATCAGGTAAATCAATTGAAAACAATTGCCAAGTTCTAACTTCAACTCTTTCTCTTTTAAAATCATGGTTAAACAGGAATGGTTTAGACTTGTCTGTTCCCAAGAGTAAAGTTGTACTGTTTACCAGAATGCGTATTCCTCCCCCAGTCCATGTAAAGTTCAATAATATCTTGATCCAACCAACGAACGATGTTAAATTCTTAGGAGTAATACTAGATTCCAAACTTACTGGCGTACCTCACTGTGAATATGTCACAGCGAAATGTGAAAGAAACTTAAATATTCTTAGATGCCTATCAGGCATCTGGTGGGGAGCTCATTCATACTCACTAAAATTGATCTACAATGCAATAATTAGAAGTGTTATGGACTATGGTACTTTCTTGTTGGAACCTGGTAATGTTGCTGCTTTCAAAAAATTGGATAGTATTCAAGCAAAAGCAATGAGAATAATCCTAGGAGCCATGAAATCAAGTCCAATCAACTGTATGAGAGCTGAATGTGCAGAGCCTCCATTAAACTTTAGACGACAATTTCTGTCGGACAAATTCCTATTTCGCTGTGTTCAATTTAATAACCATATCTTAACACCAAAACTAACTTGCCTGGCTTCTATAATCCCCAACAGTAGCTTCTGGAAAAATAAACGTTCACCATGTTTAGTTCAAAGTTATAATAGATTCACCTCTCTTAAGGCCCCTACTCATCAAACGAACTCTAATCCATTATTCAAATACAGTTACGATTCCCTTACCATCTCTCCTGATATCCATTTTAGCATGGGTCTTGTCAAGACTGAGAAGAACCAAAAGTTATCATTTAACTACATTGCTGATACCAAATGGCCACAATGGCATCGGATATTTACAGATGCATCTAAACATTCCAAAGAAGGCTGCGTAGGTGTAGGCGTGCTGCACTCTAATTACAATATCGTTCAGAAAACCAAACTCCCTCCTGAATCATCTGTGTTTACTGGCGAATGTCTCGGCCTAGCGAAAGCCATAGAATACATCATCCTAATGAAACTTCGTAAAACTGTTATTTTTACAGATTCTTTGAGTTCCTTGCAAGCTCTGGCCCGGTTCCCATTCGGTTCACATTATCAATTTCCGATCATTTCTGAAGTTAGAAATCTGTTACTGAAATGTTTAAATGAAAACTATTCCGTGTCATTCGCGTGGGTTCCATCTCACTGTGGGATATCTGGAAATGAGAGAGTAGACAAAATAGCCAATGAGGCAGTGGAGAGTGGAGATGTGAATATTTTTAAAAACTACGCGCATGACTTGGTAGCTCTTCCTGAGATTTACCTTAGGGAATCCTGGGGTGAATCTTGGGCTCAAGACGGTTCTAAGGGTCGTCATTATCGTGCCATCCAACCTTTTATACCCATAAAGCCCTGGTTTTGGAAACTAAGATTCGGTAAAAAGGTTACAACAATACTGACTCGCATGCGACTGGGTCATGTTTGCACCCCAGCTCACCTTGCTAAGCTCAATATTATTGACAGCCCCACATGCGAATGTGGATATGAGGAAGCTGATTTAAACCATATCATCTTTGTTTGTTCTCGGCGCGACCGATCTGCTCTTGTCAAAGGTCTCATTTCTCTTCAAATCCCTTTCCCTTCATCCATATCCTGCTTACTTTCAACAGCTGACCTCCATGTATATCAACTTTTAGCAGATTTTATCCTATGTAATGATATTAAAATTTAAGCAATATAACTTATATGTATACATTTTTCCTTCTGTAATATCTTATTCCTTTAACACCTGATTTTTTTATTCAATATTCCAAATTCCGTTCCTACCGATCATTTTTAAAACTTTTACCCGTTTCCCCGTTTTTACCCCGGGCCACAGTGCACAAACCGTGCGGGCCATAAAAAAAAAAAAAAAAAAAAAAAAAACCGGTAACGTTATCTGTCAATAGTGTTGATTTTATTTGTTTCTCAGTTTTATAAATTCTAAAAATGGTGAAAAGATGTTGCGTCAAAGGTTGTGGAAATGAATCATTTTCAGGCTGTGGTGTATCTTTTCACAGGCAAGCAAAAACAAGATAAAACCATGAAATTATGTTCGTTATTGAGACTAGGGTGACAATATTAAATGATATTGTAACGAATAACTTATCACGGATAGTGCCGGGGAATTTGTAGAAAAAAAAAAAGAAGGCAGAAACAGGGCAGACAGGTAATATTTATTTAAAACAATAATAAAAGGGCACCTGCGGACAAACAGACGCGGTCTACTTAAGATACTTAATCGAAAAGGTATGCTTTGACACTGTATCAATAATTATAAAAATACATAGTTAATCAACTTACGTTTCCGTGCCCAGTTCTTTATGTTATACAATTCAAAAGCACTGAAGTCCAGCAGTATTAAAAGCTAATGAACTTATGAAACTTCACTAATGCACTGCACAATTATTTGTTGGATAAGGATAAAACCTTCGTTCGTATAGGAGTAGTAAATTATAAGATCCCTTTTAGGGATAAGTTCGCCTTTGTACTCTTTTGATTTATTGTTTTCTTTTTGTATTACTTTGTGTTTTATGTACAATAAAGTATTTACATACATACATACATAAGCTAGTTATGGAGTTTTTAGGAGATTTATAGGATCAAGGATAAAAGACAGGTAGGTATCTGTTCAACTCGGAGGCTCTGCATTAAATGGCTACTTGACGTAAATCGAACAGGTGTAGAATTTAGACAATGAAATTTGAATTTAAATGTTATTTTTAACCGACTTCAAAAAAAGGAGGAGGTTATCTATTCGGTTGTATTTTTTAGGGTTCCGGAGCATAAATGGCAAAAACGGAACCCTTATAGTTTCGCCATGTCTGTCTGTCTGTCTGTCTGTCTGTCTGTCTGTCTGTCTGTCTGTCTGTCTGTCTGTCTGTCTGTCTGTCCGTCCGCGGCTTTGCTCAGGGACTATCAAAGAATGTTGAGTCTTAAGTTTGAGTCTTAAGTTTTATAATTAATATTCCTTATACGTTAGTGGGTACAAGTCAACAGCCAAGTCACACAACATTAACTATAATAATAAAGATATCGCAGTAAGGAACCCTAGACTTGGCCCGACTTCGTCTAGATTTCATTACTTTTTAGAGATAAACAAGCAGCTCTATCGAGACTTGGCTAGTTTTTTACAGAATGTTTTTGGTGGGATTTCACTTCTTTTTGTAGAAACGTGGGCTTATTGATTTATTTTATTAGATTTTGTTATTTGACAGTTTTTTTCATTAGTTTTTTTTTCATGTACTGAATATCTAGATATTCGATTATCCTAGATTTTATAGTTTTTCCTTTATGTGGCCATTAAACCCTAACTCTGTACCAAATTTCAGCTCTCTGAGTTTATGGGAAGTACTTGTTCTATTTTGATGATCATGATCTATTTTAATGATCATCAGTGAGTGAGTGTCATGTGATTATAGCTTACTGGATGACGAAAATTTCTGCGTTCTGGTCTTATCCAGAGAGAAAATATATGTAATATAAATGTATATAAATATATATATATGTTACTTATGTTACTACCACGTACATACCTAAAATCTATTTGCTCTAGTCTCTACCAGCCGTAAAATAGTCTTTATTATACAAGTAATAAAAATTCTGGTTATTGCTACTTAGTTTTATTTTTCTGACAAAAGAGTACTAGGAGTATCGGAAGGAATGTCTCATTAGTTGCATAAAATTGTGGTCATACTAATAGAGTGAGATAAAATAACCCTGTGGTAGCTATCTCTATCACCAGGTTTTCGGCTCGCTATTCCTGTACAGTGCACCTTCCAGGTACTTACTACTTCCATGCCGGGTACTTACTATTTCGATGGCGTCACAGTGTTGCCAACATGCAAATCCAAAATTATCCCAAATCACACAAAATTATCGTATTTTTATCGCATACATTTATTCATGTAATATATGAAAATGTAGGGTTCGTTTAAGATAACCTATTATTTTGAGTATGTAAAAAGGAAGAGCAAAGTAAAGAATAGCTAAGTATGGTATGTCTAAAATCCATACTAATATTATAAATGCGAAAGTGTGTTTGTGTGTTTGTCCGTCTTTCAGGCCGTAACGATAAGAAAGATAGCTTATGGGCCCGAGTGTGACATAGGCTACTTTTTATCCCGGAAAAATGCACAGTTCCCTAAGGGAACCAACCGGGCGGAGCCGCGGGCAAAACCTACTATTATTATTAAAAATAAACTTTTTTTAGGAACTTCTACTTAAAATTGTGTGTATAAGTCTTCCACAGCAGGGCTACTACAAAACTTGAAACTCCTCAGACTACTGGGTCCTCTTGTTCTTCTTTTTTTGTTGATTATGTTGGTGGTAGTGTTCATGTTGATTGAATTTGTAATTTCGTAGCTTATTTCGTAGTAATCGATGGATGCTGCGTTCCCTTTTATGCTCACATTGTTCACTCTACATTAAGTTCTCAAAAATATCGTAATATTTAATAAATTATCGTATAAAATAGTAAAATTATCGTGCGATACCCTGTTATTATTTTATATCGTATAAGACATAAAACTATCGCATATTTACGATAATTATCGCATGGTTGGCAACACTGTGGCGTCATGCGGTACCCCGCGTCGTGATTGGCTACGAAACACCACATATGATTTAGACATGTTCGAGTTACTGGTTAAGACGCCTTTAATATTATACGAATCTGCACAACATAATAAAAGTTAAAAGAATATTTTTAAGAATTAAGTTATTTTATTTTTACACTTTTTTGATTAAAAGTTTTATAAAGTCGTGTTCAAAGAGTATTAGTACTTAAAGAGAAAGTCATGGCGTGAAGCATATGTGGATACATAATTATTTTACAGCAGTAACACCAGAAATATGTTACCAATGTTGCCATATACTAACGATAAAAAAAAACACGAAAGGTCGAGTTGTTTCTGTAGTGCTTACTTCTCGGAGAAATAAATGAGTTATTTTTATCGGGATCTAATATAGTTAATTCATTATTGAATTATCGCGTCCGCGACTCACTACCGGTAGTGCTCTCTTAACGTGTCGCACCATGTTCTGCAGAGAGAGCGTTACGGAGCACAGTTCATTGCCTTATGTAAAACTCGAAATGGTGTTTCTTCCGTGAGTAACCGAAATAATACGGTGGCTTATGTGTACATTGTGTGCTGGTGGATTTAAGTGTTAAAATGTCGAGTTCTACTGCACAAGTGTTGATGAAGAAGGGGAAGAGAGGTGCAGCAGCGTATATCCACGCGGACTGTGCGAGTGGGTCTCCACAGCACTTGGGGCCACTGCTGGACGTTCTTCTGAACCCCAGTAAGGCTATCGATGAGTGGGAGACGATTGACTGGTGCCGCTGGCTGCTGGCCGGCGGCCGCACGCCCGACGAGTTTGCGGCAGTGGGTAAGTTCGACTCAGCTAACTGTACTCCACAATTATACCTCTTTGTAGGTTATGAGCGATTCGTTGCGTAGTTTTGTGCAATAGACTATGTTTTTCATATTTTTAGAGATGATACTGGGGCGATGACTTTGCATTTATAGAGCCTTTAGACTTTGCATTCTATTCAACATAGTTTTACAGTTCAGCAGGCTAACTGTTGTTTATTTCATTGTTCTACACGAACTTTTTATCTTATTCATCTTGTTTCCTAGTATCTTAGATAAGAAAAGACTAGTATCTATTTTCTATTCATAGTTTGTATGAATACATGCAAAAAGTAATGTTTGAAAGTAAACAATAATCTGAACAGGAAAAATGCCCATTGTTTTTTTCTAGTTGTTTGAACTAATTGCTAGTTGATTCTACCTTGTAGTTGCATATCTATGCTATTATTTGTATGCATACAAAACCCACCTATGCTTGTAGTATTTTTTGTTTAAAATTCTTTCATGTTATATGACAATTGGATTTCAAAATGTTCAAAACAACAAATTGAATCAGCCAAAGTACTCTACATTTGCCTGCTACTAAGTTTGTGCTACATATAAAAGAATCCTTAAAAGAAGTAGTATTTAAGACCTAGATGTGGCCTTTGGAATATCCAAAAATGTCTATATTAGAATTCTTTATTCAATGAACAATCTGTGCTTTATTAAGTACATTCGGCTGTTATTCTTATTGTTAATTTATTCTTGATTAAGTAAGCGAGAACACAAGGCTACCACCAGTTTACAACCAAGTAGATTAAAGACAATTCAGTAACTAAAATGCTTTATCAAAACAATGTAATAGTGAAAGAAGATGTGTGATTGCAAGACAGACTAGTTCAAGAACTTGGATATTTCGATTGCCATAATGTACCGTACCAAATCATTTTTTTTTTATTGTGCCATTCATGAGAGAATTAAATGGATGAAACTTTAAATTGGTCTCTTATAAATAAAATATTCTGTAGTTTCAATACTGTATGTTGTAATTTATTGAATCAGGCGTTACTTTGCACAGGTACATATCAATGAACACACATATTTTGCATAAGCTTAGCTATAGTAAGGTTGCGGGTGAGCAAGGAAATTCTTTTAGTTCACTGTATGTTGTCACAGTCGATTTGTCCTGAATATTGAGACATCACATGCTAATTGGAACACTTGGCAACACTAGTATCAACTGGGCAGCGCTGGATTTTCGGCTGGTGTAGTCTTTCATTTGGACTAGTAACATACTTCTATTAGTAATGTGTTTTTTACGTATTTGAGATTAGATCTGAAGTGCAAACATGTTCAGTTAATGACTGCGCTGTTACCAGTTCATCTGAATGATAAAGTGATAACACTTTCCTAAATTAAAGTCATGTCAGTTGTTATAATGTTTAAGTCAGTGAGCTTACTGGCGCGGATTTATTGGAAAAACTATCACTCTGTATATTCTAGCCCATTTGGGCTATCCAATTCAATAATATCTGCTGGCCCATTATTGTCATCCTGCTTGACCTTGGAACCAATTTATCAATCAAATAGGCATTTTTTTTTCACCAAAATGTGAATATGTTAATGTACAATGATTTTAATTTGTTTATACAAAACAACCAGGACAATCAATCAAACTTATATAACAGATAAGAGACTAAGATAGGTATTTTTTTCGTTTTGTCAGTATTATAATGTCTGACTAATTACATGTTTTGATTAGAACTAACATTCATTTAAAAAAAGTAGTTAATTGGTTGTGTATAAACTACTTGCTTTATGTAATTTTTATGAACTGTTAGTTTCAACTGTAACTAAACTGCGTAATCAAATCTAGCAAGTCAAGAGTTCGATTGACTTCACGTTTGAGATGAAGCTATAAAGATTACTATTTAGAGTCTTTTTGTATTTTTTATTTCAACTCCAAATTTTTGTTTCTTTTACGGTCATCCTGTGAAAGTTTATATATTTCACACGAAAACAAGCTGAAACAAGGATGCACAGAAAAACCAGAAAAATAGACCAGCGCTAAAATGATAAGCTATAGTCGATGATATGCAATACTATAATCTATCAACAAAAAATGTGTCTTAGTAATTATCATGTCAGTGATAAGAGCCAACTGTTGGACATTGTTCGCCCCTTATTATATCTACAGCTGCTTTGGTTTGAAAGCGGCCTGCATCCACGGTGAACCCACTTATAGGTTATGGTTTTTACTTAATTTCATCTAGACTAGTTTAGTACTTTACGGGGATTCACCACCCAATGATTAATTTTATTTGACATATAAATTTAATAATGGATGGTAAGACGGGCTAGGTTTGAAAAGGTAATAGACAAAAATAATTACTTTTGGATTTATAACATCACATTTTTCAATTTTTTGGCTCCATCCTCTAATAAAAAATATAAATAGGAAAACATTCTGTTGTGACATGAAAATTAACCATACTATCTTATGGGTATGGAAACTTTTATACAAATTGTAACTACCATTTCAAGGTAATAGTAAAGTAGCAATTGACATCTGGGTTATCTATTTATTTATCTTAAGGCGATTATACACTGGTTAACATATTTTATACTAATTACTATAACTAATATGATAATTTAAATGGACAGGACAGTGTGTGCATGTTTGCTATTCCAATGTAACAGCTGAAAGGGCAATTAAAACTTTAAAGTATGCAGGTCCATTTGCGACATTCTTTGCATTCCTGGAATTTACCTTTCAACTGACCTATATACGCTTAAGAATTTATGTATTTATTAACCTGGGACACAAAAAAGAATAAAAAAAAAAACTGTTCAGTAGTTTTTTAATTAGCATATAAAAACAAACAAAACAAACAGTGGTGTGCCGAATTTCACATTCAAATCCATTGAGCTGTTGGTGTAAGTAATATTCAAACTTTCATCATTATAATACTCTTTGCTCGAGGTTTTGCGCGCGTTAATCATTAGGTCTTACAGTTTAATTGGAATTCCCGATTTTCGTAAAAATACCTGTTGTGGCAAGTGGGATTACACAAAAACTGCATTATTATTGGATGTCATTAAAGTTGCATTAAAAAAACCCGCGTCGAATTGCCCAATATTGCAACTGTATTATATCTAATAACACAGTTGCAATATTGAGAAATTTGGCTTGGGGTATTTTTAATGCAACACAACACAACTTGTTTCGACGTACAGGATTGATCGATCAAGGAAGTCGAGTCAAAGACTTAGTCTTTGGTTTGGTTGCTTTACATTTGGCATCTTTTCCAGGGGGAGGAGGGGGGGGAGTAGCTGTATTAAATAGTATAAGTGTCAGAGGGATCGCACGACTTTCGTAGTAGCTGTGCTGCTGCTACTTTTGCTGCTGACTACTCAGCTTGCTTAAGTTTCCATGCCGTATTTTGCTGACAGTTGTTTTGCCCATTTTTGTGTGCCTTGCCAATGCCACAGATGTCGCTGCCAACCTTGCCGGACGAGTTGCTTATGAGTCATAAGTAGTTGCAAATATAATATTGACAGTATTATACCTATATACTTTTGAATGCTTTGTTCGTTTTGGTTGTTTTAATGCAGGCTGTAAACTGCTTGTGGTTATGGAATTCATTTACAATCCTTGGGGTTTCCTAACTAAAAGTGACAGTGGCATGGGATACTAATACTAAGGGTGCCTTTCCACCAGAGATGTGCTACGCTAAAGTTGCCATGGATGTGTTTGATATACACCAATCTTACTAATTTGTCCACATATCACTGGTGGAGACGGGTTCAACTAAGCTAGGTTATTTATATGGATAGATGCGGGCTCTGGATGCGTGCTCTCTGTCTGTCCATCTCTGTCCATTTGTCACATGACTTCTGAACCTAATCTTATTTATGCTTAACCTTCAAAGGTATAGCCAACCAATTATATTCCTATCCTAGGTCATTGCAAATACTTGTCATAATGACACTTACGTCATTCGAATTAGCGTTGTCATTGTAATTTTTGTCATAGATAGGCAAATAAAATTGTTTTCTAAGATAAAGATAAGAAAATAAGAGATTTTGTTCCTTGTTGGCTCAATAATTAAATTGGTTGACTGTAGCTACCTAATGGCATTTGTATGATATATAATGAAGATAGTATACTTTCGCGGTTTTAATTAACTTTAATTTAGTTTAATCGATACCACAACTAGAACTTTTAATTACGATATATCGTTAAAATTACCTACAACTGGCGCAGTTGACTTTAATTCATTATTGTAACAATATTAATTCTTAAAGATACATTTTAAAGGTGCAGCTTTTATTCCATTATATTAATAGCAGTTCCACTAAAACACATTGTATGTATTATGTACTTATGTACATTTACACTCAAGCTTGCGTGTTATTGCAAATTCAATTCATGACAATATTGCATGGAATTTAAACTTACCGACTAAACGCTTTGCCATCGAGCTTTAAGCTACCATTAAAAATCATTGGCTGGTATAAAAAAGTTCAAATATTACAAGCAAGAGCTTGTACTTTTCTTTATTTACGCGGTACAGTCTTGGCAGTGGCTACAAGCTCGTGTAAACTAGGCGTTATATCCGATTTAGGCAGTGGAATGAACGTCAGCGGGGAGCGGAGCGGCGAGCGTGTTTTGTGTTCGTTGCGCGGCCGAGACGCCGACCGCACAGGCAGAGGCGTCTGTCTGTGACTCCATGTAGCGCCCGTGTGCAACAGCGTCATAACACGGGCGCAGGTTCATTGGAAGTGCCGCGGCTTGCGTCTCTAAACACTGTTACGCCTGCATACAACGAACACCCTGGGGGCTACTACGAAATTCAAAAATCGAAGTTATAGATTACATAAGATTACGCAAATGCATGTACTTCGCGTGTCCGAACCCCGACCAAATGTCCGGGTAGGCCCCATACAAAGACTGACCGCTAACTGACTTATCATGACTAGTGAGTGACTGACTCGAGCCCCACGGCGCGGGCGGGCGGCGCATTTGAATCGATTTTGCGCGGACATCAGGGAATTCGCATCGCTAATTCGCGCTTGAGACGTCACAGTTGATATAAAAAGTGACACGATTGGTTTTCATACAGATTGAGGTGTTTGCGTTATCTGGTGTAATCTATATCTGTGTATCGTACCGTCTCCCTCATGCTCGTGTTAAATAATATTAGCATCGCGGGACGGCAAGGTACGAAGTTTAAAAATTTTCACTTCGTACAATAGGTCCTGTACCATAGGTAGGGTCAAAGTCAAAGTCAAAATCTCTTTATTCAATTTAGGCTATGATAAGCACTTATGAATGTCAAAAAATCTACCACCGGTCGCCTCTGCGCACAGTAGTTATCTGGCATAAAGAATAGAGAAAACGCTAGTCGTTCCTCTGCCCGCTAGCGTCCACTCCGCAGCCTTATAGTGACACATGCGCTTACCTCCGACGGCCAATGTCATCGGCCGGTCTGACCCACATGCCAAATATGCGAATTCTGACACCGATATACAGGCAGGTTCTAGCGGCGGGCCGGACGGATATAATGTAGGAAATAAGGCCGTCAGTGTTGGCTGGCAGGGCCTTCAGATTTAAACTCTGCGAGTAAAACATGCACGACAAAATAAAAAAAAAAAAATACTAATAAATTAATTGACCTGATCGAGTACACTGAACAGTTCTTTACATACATTGATTGTATTGTTACTCTCTTACTCTGTGGTACTTAAGGTTAAATGGCTTTAGCTCCTGGATTTTGCCTTATTCATTTTAGTGTTTTGTACTTCTAATTCTTCTTTCCTTTTACCCTCTGGTGTGCGGGGTGCGAAGTGTGGTTGAGTATAAAATGTGTGTAATACTTACAGATGAACATATATTTTAAAATACTTGTATAGTTTACCTAACAATATCTCCGGAAGCGTCCACATTATAAACACCGAACCCAACCATTCTCCTGTTTTACTACGAAGTGCGAGATATTGAAATTTTATGAACTATTTTATGACTGAAGCTTTTTGCACTTACAAGAGATGCAAGCGCGTAAGAATCTCAAGCGCATCCTAACAATGTTGTACGTGCAAATTTAATGCATTTTACTAACAACTTTGTATCGAAAGCTACAGGGTCCATTTTGAGTTACACCATACACAGTATACAGAGTAAACAAACAGCTTCTATTCATAGATAAACTCGTACTTACTAACGCCTTACTTGCGATTGCTCAGATCTTCTAGCTTTTAAAGCTGTGTAAAGGGCACGTTATGTTAAAGGCACACCTACGTGAAATCATCCGCTAATACATGGACAGTCATTTTTTTAATTCTTCGATGAGTGCATTATTTTAGAATTGAAAACAACAATGCTACCTTTCAAGAAATTGCTCAGTAAATTTGATTAGATTTTCTGTTCAATATTCAAGCTCTGAACACTCTAAAGCTTTACTGACGTGCTGAATGTACTTCACTGACGTAGCGTGTCTATTCAAAGTAGCTCGTCATATCATTTATCGCATGCCTGCTATTCTTATCGAAATGAAGCATGAAATTTATCTTCGGCTTTCAAGCACTATCTGGTTAGAAATGCTGCATTAGGGCAGGTTATAAATAACTGGCCGAAGTCGGCTCATGGACACCCCATCGTGGCATTCTTGTTTATTATCAAAAATATAAGCGAGATAGGGATATTATAGCGGTTTAAGTGTTGAAGATTCTGTGAAGGAAAGTGGTGAAGAAGAAGACAATAGACGGAATCATTAGCTTGCTCAAAAACAGGAGAAAATAGGTGGATAGGTCAGCCAGGTCGTGCTCTGATGGAAAGCTATTTATGCTAAAGCCATGTATTTGACGAGTGGCATGGGAAGTGGTGACGAAAATAGGCAGAAAATTATTTCTCCCAGTGTTCCTTTCATTTGTCGGTTTTTATGCGCGAGTCAAAAGCACAATAACGATCCAAAGCGAATAGAGCAATGTGTCACTGTTAATCGCAGGATGAGGGACCATATAAGATTAGCAGATGGAAGAACAGGACGAGATCATAGTCTGGCTGTAGGGTTAAAACGTTAAAAGTGATACACATACTTTAGCTGCAACTATATCAATCACAGTGACACTGCATGCTTCTAAACTTTACCTTTGGGTTCACTTGCATCTTGCCTCTTTACGTTTGTCTATGAGATAAATACGGGTCTATGCAGTTTATTTTCAATGAGCCATCTTAACATGAAGGCAGAACACGGAAGGTAACCCACCAGAGGCAAGCCTTTGTTTATTCAGGAGCTACGTAATAATATTTACACACGCTGCGTAGACAACCCGCTGCACGCTGTGCCAACAAACGGGCTTCAAATTTAATAGCAACTTCCAAGATTCTGCAGCAATGGTCTGTTAGTCATTAGGCTTTTACGAACTTTAATTAAGTATAGCCACTTGACAGCCCGTCTGTCTAATGGCCTGGCCACAATTTGATCTAGGTATATAGCTTCATTACGCGAGCGAGTCGCTTGCTGTCCAATGGTTACCTGGTATTCTGGCACACGCACACCCAATGAACAGCAGGACTACTACGAAACTCAAAACTCGACGTTTGTACCGTACCGACCCTCTAGCTCTCGTATTAAACAGTATAAGTGTCAGTGGGACCGCACGACACGAACTTCGAGTTTCTAGTTTCGTAGTAGCCCTGCTGAGAAAACGAAGGGCGGCCTCATACCATCCGCCATGACTAAAGCTCTCATCAACCCACACATGACCTTTTCAGGTGTCGCAAAAAAATTAAATTGCAAAAAATGGAACCCTATTTTAGACTCGCGTGTGCCTGCCCGATACCTACTACTTATGGGCTTTATGGGTATTAAAAAAAACTTGAAAGCTAGGTCACGTTGACTTAACAAAAAAGAAAAAGCCTGTTGTTAGCATCTCAAAGATATTTTTTTATAGTTTTAAAATTAATATTTTTTAATTTATTTAGGAAAATGACTGAAATTTTCTAAAAAAAAAAATTACATAAAAATACAAGAAAGTTCTATACTTATAAATTACTGGAAAATTTACAAGACGTGTAGTTCAAATAGATTCAATAGGCGCAATGAAAAAAAAATAGTAAAATATATTTTCGTACAGAACTATCTCTGTCTACGCGACTTCTACTCGCACTTGTCCAGTTTTTTTCAGTCGGCGTGGTGAGCATATTATCTGTCCATTGCGTATGCTGCCTAGTAATCACAGGATGATGACCATCTCGGCAGCGAACTGAACACGCGCTCTATGTTGCGCGTAGTCGGCGTCTAGATTACTGCAATGCCTTATCGAGTTCTAATTCGCATTTCCATCGTTACAAAAAACTTGGCGTGTGTACAGGGCCTTAATGCGCAGCTCCAGTTACGCTTGGCAAAGCGATGGCATGATTTAATCAAGCGCATAGTTTACGCGAATGCGCCATGGGCCTTAGAACTTTCTCGTGTGGAGCGCTAATCGTTTCTGGCCAAGTATCTGCGGTGGCGATTAATCTGTCTAATGCTTCTGGTATCGGAAATACAAACTGAAAATAAGACCAGCGCTGGGAATCGAACCCAGGTCCTCGGCATTCCGTGCCGCGTGCTGTACCGCGACATCACCACTGGACAGGGGTACAGACACGAATTTCTCGTATGCATCAAATTAAGATTACTTTTTGGAGTCTTTTTGTATTTTTTATTTCAACTCCAATTTTTTTTTTGTTACTTTTACGGTCATCCCATGAAAGTCTATATATTTCACACGAAAACACAAGCTGAAACATGGATGCACAGAAAAACCACCACACCACATTATATCAGCTTGTTTGTTTCTTATTTAGTCATTTAAGCAGCGACACTAGCGACATCTAGAGCTGAAAGTTTCTCGATGAGGGCTATAGCAAAAGCACAAAAATATGAAAATAGATCAAATTATGCTAGCATACATAATGTGTTTGTTATAATTTGATAAATATGCTGTTTAAAGTATTGTGACGCATTAGCCCTGGTTGACCATAACTCAAAGAGAGTAACATGCCGCCTCTACTAATTTGCATTCTAATGTGAATCATTCTTCTAATGAATCAAATGTTTAATAAGCCGAGTTAGTTTGGATTTTAGGTACAGTCAGCATCAGAAGTCGCTATACGCTTCAGGCGCTCAAAGAGAGGTAAACGTTTAAATTGTCAAAAAGTTGTTGACTGTCATTGTAGTATTTACTTGTGAGCGCTCAATGTGTCAAAAATACCTAAACAGTCGATATTCATTAATTTCTACACTCCTAACAAGTCATTGATACCTTAGCTGTCAAAAAATCACTGATATCTAAGCAGTCAACATATCAAATATATCTGAACAACATGGAAAAATAGACGTTAAAAGCATATAGCTATATGGTCGAATTTTGATATAAAATAGCTATGCTCATTTCAGGTAAGCAATATGACAATCATCGAAAACAGTACAGACTTGTCATCACATACATCTGTCTCATGTTTTTCTCTTCAATCAAATTTGACAGAATATGCCTCTAACTCTTATTTTACTTTTCAGCAGAATCAAAGTCAAACCATCTGACACATAGCAAAAACTAAATGAAGGCGAATTTCGAACTCATAGTCAAGGCACGTCGTGGCACCATTTACATTCCTATGCTTTTCAAAGCATAGATCCCCGGGTTCAAATCTCAGTCGACACATAATTAATTCGACTTGGTCTTTTTTTTTGTTTTATTATTGTTTTATGGCTTTTTATTTCTTTTAGTTTGGATCGCATTCGTTTTTACGATTTTTCTGAATTTTAACATAATTATAGCACTTGCTTTTTAAGAAATTAGTTATTTTTTATCAACAAATTAGTTTTTATTTTATACCTTTTTTCCCACCCTTGGGGTATTTTTTTTTTCCAAATTTATATAATACCAACTTCAATTAACTAAAAGATTTTCTTTGCTCACCCGCGACCTTGAGATAGCTAAGTCTATGCAAATTATGCGTGTTCATGCAGTTCCTCCACCTCCACACTGTAAGAACACACACAAATTACACAAACCCATCTATCACCACCACCACAACACACTGACGCGTTTCGAACTCAACCAGAGCTCATCTTCAGAGTGACCAACTTCAAGGTATCATCATCATCATCATCATCATCAACATCAGCCTATGTTAGTCCACTGCTGGACGTAGGCCTCTCCCATGGCACGCCACTGAGCACGATCCTCGGCCACTCTTATCCAGCTCTTGCCAGCCACCCTGCGAAGATCATCGCACCACCGAGTCTGAGGGCATCCCACGCTACGTTTGCCGATCCGTGGTCTCCACTCAAGAACACGTCTACCCCAACGGTTATCGGTTTTTCGGGTTATATGACCGGCCCATTGCCACTTCAGCGTGCTAATGCGGTGGGCTATGTCGATTATAACCTATCCAATAAAAAAAGAACTCAGAACTCCGTCATTTGTGAACCAATTGAATTTTTTTTTGCGTTCGTCTAGGAATTGTTTCAATTAGGTCCCATTTATAAGCACCAAATCAGGATCTGATGATTGGATCCTAAGGAAATCGAGGGAACTCTTCAAATTTTGTAGGGACACCTATGGTAATTTTGATATATTTTGTAGTAACTCGTGCATTTTCTTGTGAAAATCATCATTTGGTGAAGTGAAACTGATGATGAAGACCATAGGAGTTACTACTGGATAAAAAGTATTTCATGGGTTGAATTTCAATTACTTTAACATAGTGGCTAAGCAATTTATGCTCCTCGTAATGCATATGGTGAAATGGAGTGGGTGGTGAAGCACCAGGACTCCTAATTAAGAAACGTCTCTGCATCGGAAAGAGCAATTTTTCGTAAAAGGTGGCGGGCAGTTGAAATTAAACTATTGTATCTTAGATCTTTTACACTAAAAAGCGTGAAAAAAAAATTATAACTAAAAATTGAACTAACTACAAAAAACCATGAAAATAATTTAATTAGGGGGGGGGGGACGCTCGATTTTAATGAATATTTGCACTTTAAAGTTGAATATTTTGCAAACAAATCACTGAATCGAAAAATCGTTTTAGCAACCCCCTAATGGTTTTAAAAGACCTATCCAACGGTACTACACTACAAGATTGGATGAAAAAAACGGAAAAACGGACAGGCAGACATGGCGAAAAAAAAGGTTTCCGTTTTTGCTACTTTGGCTACGGAACCCTAAAAATATATACACCTCGACTTGAGAACCTCCCCCGTTTTTTTCCTCAGTTGAAAATGTACATGTAAATGTATAAAAACTTTTAAACAAAAAAATTAAAACGCCCAACAAACTGACAGCAAAAAATAGATTTCAAGCAAAAATAGAATTTAGGGGAGGGCGAAGCTCGATTTTAATAAAAAATTGCACTTTAAAGTTGAATATTTTGAAAACAGATCACTGAATAGAAAAATCTTCTAGGCAACCCCCAATAGTTTTAAAAGACCTATCCAACGATACCCCACACTATAGGGGTTAGTCGAGAAAAAAAATCAGACTACGTTTATATGGAAGGTACGCTTACTTTTTTTTGTTTTTTTTTTTTTATTATTTGCCACTTTGTTGGCGTGATTGAAGTTACATTCATGCCAAATTACAGCTTTCTACTACCAATCATCGGTCTCTGACCTTAGCCGCGGACGGACAGACAGACGGACAGACCATGGCGAAACTATAAGGGTTCCTAGTTGACTACGAAACCCTAAAAATAGACAAGTTCCAGCTTATACTGCATATGCTATAAAATTAAAAATTAAATACTTGTTTATTTTATAAGGGGTTTTTGGGTTTCTTAGTTAAAAATCGCGTGTTTACCTACTAAATTTTCACAAAGAGTTTTACCTCGGAAAGATGTAAACACATGATTACTTAAAAACAATATGTATTATCCATTATTGATGTTTAAATAAAATGTTCATATGCTTAGTTACCATTGAAATAGTAACTGCTTAGCAACTAGTGGCATCTTGGGTGTTGACGTGTTTGTGGTTGCTGGTACGTGTAGATATTAATAACAGCTTGACTGCTTAGTTACCACTGATTTTCTAGTTGTTATTGTCATTATGAAAAACTAGATGTGTAAGTATTAATGAAAATTTAAAATGTTGAGATGTTTTTGACGTATTGAACGCTCACGTGAAAATGGTGACTTAGGTGTCAATAACTTTGTGACGATTCAAACGTATATGTCTTTGTAAACACTCGGCCAGTGTAGATATATCTGATGCTGACTGTACCTAGTTTGAATGGCGATGGCGATGTTGATGACAAAAACATTGTCATTGTGTCAATTTCTTACCGATGACTATGCAATTGACTGATTCAGATGGCTTTTCTGAGTATATGTATGTACAATTTTCTGAACGACGTAGGTGTGTTGGCCATGTAGGCGATATTCCAGACAACAGTATTTATTTATATAGGTATTTAAGATTAAATTTCATTGGCGAGGAGAGTAATTTAATAAAAAGTATAAAAACAAAAAAAAAACCGGCCAAGAGCATGTCGAATACGCCCGAAATAGGATTCCTTAGTCGTTACGAAAAAATTAAGTCATATTATAGTTATAGCGTTATAGTTTCCTCGTAATTTTGATATACTTACTACCATCCTGAATTTTTTCAATTTTTTCCACCCAACGGTTTAGATTTTCGATTTTAATGAAAATTTGTACTTTAAAGTAGAATATTTCGCAAACAAATTACTGAATCGAAAAATCTTTCGAGCAACTCCCTAATAGTTTTAAAAGACCTATCCAATGATACCCCACACTACAAGGTTGGATGAGAAAAAAAATCACTCCTACTTTACGTCTATGGGAAATACTGTAAAACAATTATTTTTGATTTTTTTATTGTACCACTTTGTCGAAATATTTTACATATATACTTATACGTGCAAAATTACAGCTTTTTAGCATTGATAGTCCTTGAGCAAAGCCACATACAGACAGACAGACAAACTATAAGGTTTCTGTTTTTGCCATTTTGCCTACGGAACCCTAAAAATCTCTTTGAATTAGTAGCAGAAGAGGCAATCATAACCCTCCTTTTGCTTTGCTGACACGGAGTCGGATAAAAAAGTAGCATCGATTGTGGAAAGAATTACGGTAATTCAATTCTTATTCTTAGTTCTATGGTCTAGTTCCTATCAACAAATGTCTTTGGATTTCCTACATTTTTTCATATAGATTAGCGACATTCTTGCCAATCATCACCTGTTTTGAACCCCAACTTGGCGACCGGATCAATGCTCGCGCAGCACTGAATCAGCGCAGTTTGTTGATCTGTGTGTCACTGACTTGTACCTGTAACACATTGTAATGGTGACCCAACAATTTCTTCGTCGTGACCGTGTGAGTCGATATAATGTCGACATGACTCCGAAACCACGATTTGGTTTCCCTGTCTCATGGCGAAAGGTCGGCTCCTGCTTTACCCTTCGAAGAACATAATCTTCCTGGCCCTGGCTTTTATCGCATTTTATTTTGAAGTCAGCCGAAGTCACTCGTGTCACACTAATCCTGAACAACACTATATTGAAAGAAAGAGAGAAAGAAAGAAAATACATTTATTTAACGCCATAAAACAAACAGAAATAAACATAGAACAAATAAAGACATACATGACATGACATGGATATTGGTGGAGTCATTCACGATGACGCGTGCCATGGTTCTTATTACAATGTCTTTAATGTCTAATTTTGACAAAATCACACGTCTTCGTGGATGGCACTAGGTATACAATAATATATCCTAGTCCCACACTAAGTAAAGAGGCCACTACTCGATTCTATATTAAACATAAGTACAAGACTCGAGAACAAAATGTCATATTTGGTATACCAAGGAAAATATTTCCTCTGACCGGGAATCGAACTCGCGACCTCAGGTTTTGCAGCTTATCTTACCTGACTACTTATCCGGTTCTCGAAAACCTCGAGCGAGTCACGTATCGAAGACGCCTGAGTATAATTTGTAATTGTTGTCTTCCATTCTTCTCAATGAAATACTAACATAGCTAATCTCTTTGTGAAACGACTTTATTACAAGCAATACACGACTTTGTCGTCGTGTTGGAAATTGGAATTCAACGAATTGACGCAGACATAAATAGAGTGATGACAGCAGTGATATGGAAAAATAATATAAAAGATTTTTATGAATATACCTAGTTCTTTGAACTTCATTTCGGAAATCGGGTAAAGAACGGAGCTTTGGGGCCCTATAAAAACATGAGTGTAGTCAGTAATACACTCATGTTTTTTCTGGGACCGTAAACTAAACCCCTCCAGACCTACACTTTTCAGCAATCAGCACCATATCTAGCTAAATGCTAAGCATCACTGAGACTTGATAACTCTAGTGCTCAGATCCCAGAGGCCGTCCAGTGCATTGACTCTTGTTTCGTACGCGAGGCCGTCGACCCCGGCCAACAGCTGATCCAAGACACGTGCCGATCGCCCCTTCCCGCTTATGCGCCGCACACCCCTTTTGTAGGCAACTGGTTGGCCTGTCAAGTTTTTTCGACGTCTAGTCTAGTTTTAATCGGTTAGGAATTACCGACGTTAAAATCTAAAAGTAACATGCTGCTGCGTGAAACGCGAGGCTTTCTACTAATACCAAAGTCATTTTTATTTTTATAAAATTTTGTTCCCAAGAGTTTTTTAACTTCTCACTGTATTATGAACTTGAAATTTGGTGATATTCCTTTATTCTACCTATACTTTGAGTATATCCCTCCTTTCTCGGTCCTTTTTGACCGCGAATCGGCAAGCTCAGGATGCGTAAGGGATGGACGAATGACCTGGTTAAAGTCACGGGTTCACGGTGGATGCAAGCCGCTTCCAACCGAGGCAACTGGAGGTCTATGAGGGTGGTCTATGTCCAACAGTGGACGTCCTACGGCTTTTCGCCCTTAAATATTTATTTTATTCTGTTTTTAGTATTTGTTGTTATAGTGGCAACAGAAATACATCAGGTGTGAAAATTGCAAGTGTCTTAGCTATTACGGCTCAAGAGATAGAGCCCTAAGCTGTAACAGACGGACGGACAAACAGACATAGGAGTCTCAGTAATAGGGTTCCGTTGGAACCCTTTGGGTACGGCATGTTAAAAAATGTTACTGTGTTGTGAATGTGTATACTGTATACATTGGCAACAATGACCTACATTCGAACGTGACCACGCGCACTATCCGTACTGCAGGGCTACTAAACTCAAGGTTCGTGTCGTGCGGTCCCTCTCGCTCTCGTATTAAATAGTATAAGTGTCAGAGGGACCGCACGACACGAACTTCGAGTTTCGAGTTTCGTGGTAGCCCTGCTGGGCACGCGCCATGAATTGGTCTAGTTCACATGCGCCCAATATTGCTTGGAGTGCGTATACTTTTTTTTTTTTTTATTCCACTGGAAGGCAAACAAGTGGGTCTCCTGGTTGTAAGAAATCACCACCGCCCATAAACATCTACAACACCAAGGGTATCGCAGATGCGTTGCCAACCTAGAGGCCTAAGATGGAATACCTCAAGTGCCAGTAATTTCACCGGCTGTCTTACTCTCCGTGCCGAAACACAACAGTGCAAGCACTGCTGCTTCACGGCAGGATTAGCGAGCAAGATGGTGGTAGCATTCCGGGCGGACCTTGCACAAGGTCCAAGGTGCTACCGGCAACTTGATAAAAGCAATTCCATAATAACTGTTTTAGGTACCCTAGAGCAGGAGTTTTCAACCTTTGGTACACTTTTCGTTCATCAAAGTTTCACGGCACACCAGTATAAAATAGCCAAGTGCGAGTCGGACTGGCGCGTAGAGTAGCTAAAGGACAGCGGAGGCTTATTAATAGGGTCTCGTCTCGTTGACACCTTTTGTACGAATTGCATACACTTCGCGGCGAGTGCGGCACACCTGATAATGTACGCGGCACAACGGTTGAAAACCTCTGCCCTAGAGCTTATTGATTTTATTAAAATTCCATAGTAATTTTACTTAGGCCTTGTTCTTTACTTTGCTTGAAGTGTACCCGTGTCAAATTTTACGTCTTGTCTTGTTTATTTGATAATTGATTTAGTTGTTGCCCGCATCTCCGTCTGAAAAGAATTCGCTATAGCTATACCGCGGAAACTATGCAATCATCTGGGATAAAAACTATCATATGTCTTTAACGGTATTTTGTTTATTGTCCTTCACAGCGTCCTTGAGTATCTACATACCAAATCTCATCTAAATCAGTTCAGCGGTGCGTGCAGACTTATTTTCGCATTTATACTGGGTGGCCTTAGCTTCTGGATAAATACGAATACTACTGGCTTAGCAAGATATTTAAAACCAAACCGCGAAGTATCATAACAATCAGTCCAATATTTACCGAAAAACTAATGGTTTTCAATGTACCTATCACTTTGGACCAGCCTGTGTATTTGGATGATCTGATTTCATAGATTTTTTTTCTTGTCTAATTAAGCAAATAAATATTGTAAGATATTGCTAAGTATCAGTCTTATTCATGGTTTCATTATTTGTCCAGAGGCTAAGGTCACCGTCATTAATAAGGATGGTATCACCCTTAAATTTTATTTCACTTTGTTTTGTTTAAAAGTTTAAAATCGGATTTCGTTTGATTCATCGTCGTCACATCATTTTCCTTAAAGGTGTATTACAAAGATGTGATTCAACGCCAATTAAATCGAAGTGAATAAAAAAATAAGCCATTTGACTCACAGATTCTTTATATAATACACGTATGAAGAACCCCAGAAGCAGTGGCGTAGGTAATCAAAGGCCTTGGGGCAAAAAAAAACCTAGCACCCCAACTAAACTAGGTATTTAAAATTAAAAATTTTAAAAACCCCCGACATAAAAAAACGCCCGAAAAAAAACGCCGATAAAAAACGCCGCCAAAAAATACAACTAAAAAGTAAAAAATAATTATGCACTGCCTAGCTGTTGCCCGCGACTTCTGCGAATATTTCTTTTATCCATATCCCGCGGGACTATGCTGATTTCCCGCAAAATTTGCCTAAGTTAATTTAGTATAAGTACCTACTCAATTTCGTACATGAATTTCGAAAAACTCAGACGTGCGATCCCGGATTTGAATTCACGATCCTCTGTTTTTAACCCCCGACGCAAAAAGAGGGGTGTTATAAGTTTGACCGCTGTCTGTGTCTGTCTGTACTGTACCTAGTGCCGTGGCTCTTAAACGGGTGGACCGATTTGAATGCGGTTTTTTTATTTGAAATCAGGTCTTCTACCGATGGTTCTTAGACATGTTTCGTCAAAATTTGAGATATTGAACTATGAAGTGACAAAGTCTGGGATTTTGTTGCTCAGTTTATAGAAGGTCATAGCTATCATGACTTCACTACGTACTGATTAGCTTATTTAAAATGACAGTTGCAACATCATCAAATTCCAAGATAAAATCTTCATAACACGCTGAGCGAATACCATAATATACTCATTAAGATGTTCCATCTAATCCCCTACTCATAAAACATTGCAAACCTGTTAAACTAACAAACTAACAGAAGCCTAACCAGCGTTTATAAATAATGCTGCAATTCGACAAGAGAAATGGTCGGCTATGGATTTATGACGAGCATCGTCATGATTTATTTATTTGTGTTTTTTAGCATCATTTTAGATAACAATTTTTACTAAACACGGTTTGACTTTTACCTGAACACTTCCGCTGAAGCGATTTTGATTTTGTATGACGATAGTTTGAGATCCAAGGATAGTTTTTATCCCGGAAAATTGTATAGTTTCCAAAGGATAGCGAAATTTTTTGGCAGACGAAGTCGCATGCAAAAATTCGTACCTAATCTTCTTCTTCTACCTATCTTCTTCTTCTATCTATCTATCTTCTATCTTAAATGTATGCGCATAACTTTCGAACGACTTCGCTGACTTGGATTATTATTTTTTTGTTGTATTCGTTACAAAAAAATACGGATATAGAGCCGAAGCCGCGGGCAACATCTAGTAAAGGAATAAAATCATTGACTGAGAGCGCACATTGTCAACCTCAACTAAGAATAGAATAGAATAGAATTGATTTATTTGGTGTTAAAAAAGTATGTAATGTTTTTTACTATATTTTTTTATTTTACCCTGTATGTATACTTCTGTTATTGGTCATTGGCATTTATCTAAATAATATATACATATATAGTCAGTATTTTTTTGGCGCTCGCTCTTTGGTCTGCCTCACGCTACGCGTCATTTTCAACTCGCTACTAATTAAATGCAAAAAAAATTAACTTAGTGCTTCTGAAGAAATTTTTACGAATCCCTAGCTAAAACAAACGAGGAAATTAACTTTTATAGTATCACTTCTTTGTCCGTCTTGCTGTCTTTTTATTCTGGTTTAATATTTATACCAATGATGTTAGAACCTCATTGATTTATACCGTGTAAAATTGTCCGTTTTAAACACTTGAACTGAAAAAAATATCGAAGCAATTCCACATTACTTCGCAAGTGAAAACAATGCTAGCATGATTAATTTAAGAGGTCAGACCATTCAGTTTCTGTGTTGACAGCACAAAGGTATCTAACGATCTCTGCCAATTAACCTTTATTGTCAACCGAATGGTCTACAGGGCTACAACAAAACTCGAAGTTCGTATCGTACGGTCCCTCTCGCTCTTGTACTAAACAGTATAAGTGTCTGACGGACCGCACGATACGAACATCGAGTTTCAAGTTTCGTAGTAGCCCTGCTGCTCTGGCTGAGAAGCAAATGTCAACGCATTCGACGCCGTGACGGCAGGGCAATAACCACCGATCGTGTACAATGCACGAAGATACAATACAGCTAAACACAGAAGGCAGAAGGTTTATTTTATTCGTAAAAGTCATAAGGTGTAAAATACTTCGTAAACGTGAACCGTATTTTGTTTTTTAGTTTTCAGTAGTTAATTAGCTAGCTAGTTCGTAGCTGAAATTGCAAAGTAACTATAACTAACTAACTAACTCAAGTTTCGATGGTAATTTGGTATGGGGGTAGTATGAGACTGTGGCAAGGACAGGATAGTTTTTATCCCAGAAAATTGCATAGTTCCCTCGGGATCGCGATAAACGCATCCTTCGCAGACGCGTGCTGCGGGCAACAGCCTTTTTCTCATCTCATAAAACGCAAACACGACTTCTGTACCTGTCTATTTTATGGTATTGTGCTCGCGCACAATTAATTGATGCATTGCCGTCGCAGTCGGCTAATGTTGCGTAATGCTTTCTTTAATTGCGTGCACGTTAATAACCGTTTTCATTTTTTAATTCAGTGAACCGAGCCTGCCTTTGCGTTCTTGTTTCATTTTTATTCTTGCGAATCTTCGTCTTCGTACGTCTTTAAATTAAATCTGTTTAAGAAAAACTGAATTTATTTGGAGAGTGATAAATGATGTGCACGAATGTCTCTGACGCCTTAACGGGCGAAACAAGAGTCGTAATTCTTGGCAAAATTTATGGCCGCGCTTCTGTCTGTTGCATTAGTTTGTTTGCATTCACAGAATTTGTCACTGCAAGGCTTTATTATTAATGAATGAAGTAAAGTGTAAGGCATTTATTTATTCTGCTTTCACAATTTTGCACCGCCGTATTAGAAGACCAGAATAAACAATGCTCTTCATTATTATTCGTAGCCTTCATCCCAAAAAATAGGTTGTTCCCTAGAGCACCCAAAAACCTTTGCTTCATATACGAAATCGCGGGCGAAATATATTCATATAAACAGTACTGAAAATAGCACAAAACAAAGCACAGAACAACAAGAAAATATCAACCTAAATAGACACTTCATCGAACGATGCATTTCAGACAGCAACTTCTCGAGTTTCGTAAACAGAAATGACTAAAGTCACGATCAAAGTCAAAGTCAAAATAACTTTATTAAATTTAAGCTATAACAAGCATATGAATGTAAAAAAAATCTACGGTGGGTGTTACTCTGATATTTGAAGAGGTTCTTAAGTTTATCTCGAGTCTATTACCAGATGCTGAGCTGACTAAGTAGGTACTAATGTTAGCATCCAGTGACACACCTGACGCACCACGCTAAAGCGACAGTAGTTCGAATGGGGTTGTATATTCAATAGGCGTGGCTGAAATTCAAGCGTAAAAGATGCTGTCTTATAAATACTTGATATTTTTGATCTCTAGCCAAATGCGCGTTAGCTACTAATCTTAGCTCTGCTCGCACACTATTGTCAAGAAGTGTCAATCAACGAATGTACTTTATTTCGGTGTTCGATGGCTGAATAATTGTCTAATGCTATTTTATACATCGTTGATCAGATATTTTTAACCGACTTCAAAAAAAGGAGGAGGTTATCAATTCGGTTGTGTTTTTTTTTTTTTTTTTTTTTTATGTTTATTACCTCAGAACTCCGTCGTTTGTGAACCGATTTGAAAATTTTTTTTTGCGATCGTCTAGGAATGCTTTCAATTAGGTCCCATAAGCACCAAATCAGGATCTGATGATTGGATCCTAAGGAAATCGAGGGAACTCTTCAAATGTTGTAGGGACACATGTGGTAATTTGGATATATTTTGCAGTAACTCGTGCATTTGCTCTTGAAAATCATAATTTGGTGAAGTGGAACTGATGATGAAGACCACATTTGACCAACAGAGCTACTACTCAATAACAAGTACTTCACGGGTTGAATTTCAATTACTTTAACACAGTTGATAAGCAATTTATGCTCGTCATAATGCATATTATTATGGTAAAATGGAATGGGTGGTGAAGCACCAGGACTCCTCAATAATGAACGTCTCTGCATCAGAAAAAGCAATCTTTCGTAAAAGGTGTCAAGCAGTTGACATTAAGCTATCGTATCTTAGATTATTAACACTAAAAAGCGTGAAAAAAAAATTTTATAACAAAAAATTGAACCGACTACAAAAAAACATGAAAATAATTTTCTACCAGTCTGAAGAGGGAACTATGGCCCAAGCCCTCTCATTCTGAGTGGAGGCCTGTGCCCAGCAGTGGGACGTATATAGGCTGGGACGAAACTGAAGTCGGTGCCTCAGTACGAGACAGCAGGAGTGATTGAAGTCTAATATATAAAGTATGGGTATGTATATGGGTATGTATAAGGTATGTAGGTGAAGAAGACGACTATAGGTCCACTCCTGCTGGCTCGTGCTGAGGCACCGACTTCAGTTTCGTCCCAGCCTATATACGTCCCACTGCTGGGCACAGGCCTCCACTCAGAATGAGAGGGCTTGGGCCATAGTTCCCTCTTCAGACTGGTAGAAAATTATTTTCATGTTTTTTTGTAGTCGGTTCAATTTTTTGTTATAAAATTTTTTGTTTAGGTTAATTTTAGATTTCCGCATCTCAAAGGGAAATGAAAACCTTGTTCACTTTGTTTTCCGTCTGCCTGTCCGTCAACACCCATTTTGTCAGGAACGCGTGAAAATATTTATCAAGCTAAAATTAATGTGAAGTACTGAAATTCTGAAGCCGTAAATAAATCAAACTTGTTGACTTATACAATCAAAAAATGCTGTCGTTAAAAACAGCCTCTCGCCCTAAACGCATATACCTTCTCCGTTCCGTCGTGGGTAAAAAAGGTGTTGCACACAAATTGCCGTAACCGAAAAACCTGAAGGGTACTTCTTGTCCTAGGAACTTGAAATTTGGTAATAAAGGTAGATAGCTATCTTTCAATGGCACAACCAACAAGAGAAGTCTGAAAATACAATTATGTATTATTATTTCAGAGCTTGAACTTCAGGGCAATAAAAAGAGCGCTCCCAGGCCGCATTATCTATGTCTTCAAAACTGATTCGGTCCGCAGAAAAATACTGGGGGCTGTAAGCTGTCCGCGGACCACGTGTTTGACATGGCTCCTGTGAAGACTAGATTGTTTAAATTCTTTCTCAAGCTTGAATGCTCTAACCGTAGCTATACTATGTCTAACATGCACAGCATCCGTTCAAAGTAAAATAGTGAACACATCTACAATTGTAAATTAAATACAACACCACAGGGAATAGAAACCGCATTGCAGTCGGTTTTAGTCGGTGGTAAAAGGCACATATCGGATTGCTTAGCGCATTTAACATTTTCTGCGTGATAGTGCTTGGTTTTATTACAATCGTTCAGATATCTGGTTGAATTTTTTGTCACTAGAAGTTTTAACTTCTTCGAATGAATATCGCAGCACATACTGTACTTACACCGTATAATCTATAACTGAACACTCATTCAATGTGTATACCGAAATGCTACTCATATTTTATGGATGGCTGTTTCTTCTAGTTTCATGTTAGAATGACCAAAGGGGAAGTAATTTTGTTTGTAAACTTATTTTTCACCTAAGCGCAAGGAGCTTTTGAGGGGCGCTAGATTAGACTTTGAAGTAACATGCCATGTGTAGTTTGAGTTTACTTTTTTTGCTCTCGAAAGTGAGCTCTCAATTTGTTTTATAATTGAGATCGAACATATCCGGTCTCACAAAGATATTCGATAGTAATTATACGGGATGACGCAGCGTTAGCGAATCTTGGATAGCGCGTACTTCATCAAACTTGACGTGCTCTTTTTGATCTGGTATTTATGATCTGATCTGACATGGGATTTGTGATTGTGTTTATTGTTGTATGATTGGTTATTGTTGTAAATGAAAACAAGTGTTATCGTTAGGATTGATATCGCTATTTTGAGATGGAGGCTTGTTTGTTTTATTACGAGAGCTGTATAAAACTTAAGTTATACTTAGACAACCGAGACAATTGAACATATCGAAAATACAAACTGAAACATAGTTGCACAGAAAAACCAGAAAAATTACCCCAATGATGACTACGATATAAATTTTGGGATTTCCCAGGGGAATTTTGTAAAATCCCGGAATTTGAATTGTATCTACCAGATCGAATAGTTTAGGCGTGCGAAGCCGCGGGTAAACTAGTAATTATAATAACAAAACCTACAAAGTCTTCAAATTCCTGACGCAACCAGGTTTTGCATTGTGCTCCATGGTTCGCTTTCTAACATCAAGTTACAATCCGTAAATGCCGATGAATAATTATATTCGCCCAAATGAATTTTGATGAGCTGATTTGTATATTTCGCAAAATTGGCGAGCTCTCTGTCTAATCGCTTTGGAAACTGTGTTTTAATTATCGAGATAACCTTGTGTTTGGCCAGTTCCTACAATATGGGATGAGTCACAATACTCGCAATCGTGATCGAGATCTGATTGTACTTAACTCACAGAGCCTCGGATTTCATAATGATTGGATTAGATATTAGTTGCTAACCTAGATTGAAGGACGGTTCATTGATTGGGAGTTTCAAAGTACCGTCAAGGGCATAAATATCACAGCCTTAGCGTCAAATATATGTACTTATAAGTACATGGATCTTATGGTTAGTGTCATAAATATTTACAGATATTTTTGACGTCTTGGTAACGTACATATATTTATGTTTTTGACTGGTACCTGGTAATTTACAAAATTCTACAGTATCTCTGTAACATAGCAGCAGCATTATGACTACATCGCATTTTTTTAAACAGAAGGCTTATCCGTAAAATAAAATCAATCGTACTAATCAACTTTATTCGAAGAAGTTATCACTAAGCCATATGTGCGAAATTTCTGTTTACATTTCTAACATATTTTAATTTAAACTTTATGTTAAGATTCATTATCTTTCGCATTTTAAGTCGATTATTTAACCAATTAAGGCATTCCTTGATGTGTTTTTATTAGATAGATACCAATTTATAATCTTAGCGAAGTCTACATTAGTTGAAAGATAATTGCGGCAATGAAGCGCTTATGACTGGAGATGGCCACGCGCGCTTTCTCCTCTCTCAAAAAATATGGCCAGTTGACCACATGGTCAATTCCGTGAATTGTTAAACTGTGCGAAACACTTGCGTTTGTGTAATAGTTTTGTTTTTGTTGGGAATTTGATATAACTAATAATAAGAAGAATAGAAAGGAAACGCAAGCTAAAAGCCGCTATACTATAAGCGTTGCTTGACCAATGGTGCGAATCGTTTTAGTAAAAATATGCTTAAAATGTATATTAAAGTAATAAAAAAAAACACGATTATTTTGATTTTTTTAAGCCCTGCTTTAGACTGTCGTCAATAAGGTCACGAAAAAATGTAGTGTAAAGATAAACTAAAGGCAACTCTCGGCATAAGTCTTTTAAGATTGTTGCTAACAAATTAAAACATGTAGTATACATTATACATTATGTTGTATATTATACATGTATTGTACAACGTACATCTTTCGCCGCCGGACGGCAAACCATCTTCGAAGTCATTACGATCAATCGCCGTTCATATTAGTTTTTGATCAATTGCCTGTTAATGTTTGATTGATTGAGATGAGGTTCTTTATGGACCGAGTTAAGCTGGTGTGAATCTATTTAACTCCCAATTAAAGATGGTAGATAAGGATAACACTACCAGACAATACTGTGGATATGACCAGCGCAATTGAAAGGAATATAATAAGTTATCATTTAAAATTTCATTTCAATAAAGCATTTTTTGCTCTCTTTAGGGACTTTTTGTTTGCTGTTCGTCAACAAAACTTTTGTTGGTTGTATTTCGCCTTGTGAGATATGTACAGTCAGCTGCAGAGAAAAGGTACCCCCCTGTAACCGTACCGCCTGTACCGCCATTACATGGGGGGCACCCTTTCTCTGCATCTGACTGTACAGTCAAGGGCAAAAATATGTATACACTTTAGTACCTTGTCACTTTAACCACTGTGACAGTTCATTATGGCAGTTCAAATATGACGAAAACAGACAAGGTACTAAAGTGTATACATATTTTTGCCCTTGACTGTACAGTCAAATTTCGATCTTAGCTTAGTGGCAAAAAGGCGTGTAGATATTTATGACGTTTTGGTAAAATACAATATTTGTGACCTCGACTGTAAAGCGGAATCGTAGAAATACCTACTTACGAAAGAAAATCGGAGCAATACGATCCCGTTGGCACCCTACGGAACCCTTAATTTGTCCCACAGCCGCCTAATCGTTAGCGTTGATCAAACCAGCGCGCACGCGCACGGCATTGTAAACAGGGTCACATACTCGCAACTGGAGCGATCGGTCAGTACATCAATTGGACAGTTAGATCAGTCTGAATTTTTCTGTTTCTTTACATAGCTTTGCCATGAGCGACTCAAAAAAAAAAAAGAGTGTAAACCGGGGCTAATGCGCCACAATACTTTAAACAGCATATATTATAATATCAGATTATAACAAACACATTATGTATCCTTAAAAGCTATAACTTATGATACAAGCTAGCATATTTGATCTAATTTCACATTTTAGTGCCATTTTATGGCATTTTCAATAACTTCTACGTGTAAATTACGTTTCTGTGGGGTGGGGTGAAAGCGTTTTTTACTGATATTATGTGTTCGGATTGGTCGGAATGATTTTAATCGAGATAATTTTATAAAAGCACACATGATAAAGTTAATTATTATGTTGTACGCTAAATTTTCTAGCCTAAGTTTAGGGTAATTAGTTGAACAAAAATATTCGGGGCCATAGCGTCTAATTGACCTCTTTGGAAGATAACTTAAAAAAAAGAGCTCGGCCATTACATCTAGTGATCATTTTTTGTACTTTTAATGCCAAAGCCTTTAAAAAAATGGCGTGAGTAGTTCTAAAGGACGTTTTTCTTATGATAATTGGAATGGACGCATTAGCCCCGTTGGCGACAGAGCCCCGGCTGACCTTATCCATTTTAAAATGCAATGTACCTGTCACTTACCTCCGCAAAAACGTGAGTGTCACGACGGGGTGACAGATTGTTTACCATCAGTTGACCCGCTTGTTTGTCTACTATGCTAAAAAACTACCTAGATTCCCTTGATTTTATATATCGTTAAGTCTAGAACCGTGATGAATTCTTAATTAAGGAGCTGTTTGGCACACCTGACGTTTTCCCGTCTGTCGCTTACTGCTGCACAATGCGCGACAATATAGAGAATGTGACGTACGTGCTATAGGGTGAATATCTTAATTGAAATCAGGGAGTTACTATTATGTACTTAGGCCTTTGGATTTTTTTATACATACCAACCACGGACATTAATTGTTGAGCTTCTGTGATATGCCTTTATATTAATACTGCCAATCTCTGGCAACGAACGTGATCTATTTAAGTTACCTATTTGGATATTATAGCAGTTCAAAACCGGACCTGAAACTGCGACTTAAAAGGCTGTAGATCCTAAATTTCCTTTTACTTCTTTAAAGTTTCCTGCTGATTTGAACGTTATTCTCCTTGTCCACAGTCCGCAGCTACGACAAACACGACAAATGCGGCCTGGTGTGGATACCGCGCGTCGTCGCCTACCGGTGCCGCACGTGCGGCATCTCGCCATGCATGTCCATTTGTCGCGATTGCTTCCACCGCGGGGACCACTCGACGCACGACTTCAACATGTTCCTGTCGCAAGCAGGCGGCGCTTGCGACTGCGGGGATAACTCTGTCATGAAGGAGGACGGGTGAGTCGGCTCATATAGATCTGTACCTACCGGTAGTTATGTTCTATGAATTCTAATAGGCAGAAATCTCTTATAAGTGGTGTGAAGGTGGCTCAAAGACACTCAAGGTGCCGTAAGATTCTTACCAGGAGTGGTAGGCGACGGTGTACCGGAAGACAAAGTGTTAGACCGACAAGGCGAATAGACGTTCTGGTCGAGATAGCAAGAAGCCACTGGCTACGGGTAGCAAAAAACGTTCACAATGAAGATCCACAGGGAAGGATTATGTCCAGCCAGCAGTAGTGGTTTTCAGACTGATTTAATTATCAACAAGTTTCTTTGACGCGAGAATCTAGTATTGTGTGAAAGCATTTCGCAGACCCCTTGGATCCCATCACACATAAAAACATAGTATATGGCTGACGGCCAATTGGAATAGAACAAACTAATCTCATTCAAGTTTATGCGTGTGACTTCATCGCTGCAATTACCCGGATGACTAAACTTGTTTTGCGGCAAAGTCTTGAAAAATAGTGGCAATAGCTCTAGTAATTATATTTTTAGTGTTGGCAAATTAACATTTTTTTTTATTCGACTGGATGGAAAACGAGCAAGTGGGTCTCCTGATGGTAAGAGATCACCACTGCCCATGAACAGGAGTATTGCAGATGCGTTGCCAACCTAGAGGCCTAAGATGGGATACCTCAAGTGCCAGTAATTTCACCGGCTGTCTTACTTGCCACGCTGAAACACAACAGTGCAAGCACTGCTGCTTCACGGCAGGATTAGCGAGCAAGATGGTGGTAGCAATCCGGGGGGACCGTTGGACATTTGGTTATTAGTGTAAGATCGCACCATGAAATTCTGCGCTTTTTTTTTATCGAAATTGACTCCAAATAAAAGGTAAAGCGTATCATATCAGCCGTAGGACGTCCACAGTTATTTCTTAAAAGCGGCCGCATCTACAGTAAACCTGCAGCTTTAACCAGGTCATCCGTCCATCTCGTTGGTGGATGTCCTACGCTGCACTTGCCGATCCGTGGTTTCCCTCCATCTGAGAACTTTTCGGCTCCAACGGCCAGAAGGAAGAATATAGCTAAAGACTTACGGCAGCTGAAATGAGCGGGTTCAAGAGGTATACATACATAGATGCCTCTACGAAGTATTCTACGAGAGTTACTTGCAGTAACTTGTAAATAGAAAACAGGAAAGAATTCCGAATGGAATCATAATTTTTTTTCTTAGCAAAACTAGTCACGCAGGTCGAACGTTTATTCATCAGTAGAATAATCCTCAGCATGACGCCAAATGACATAGCCAGTCATAAAAAAACACCGGGCTAGCATACTCTATTATAATAAGCAATTACAACTGCGCTACTGGAGTTTTTCCTTTAAGACGTATAGACAGAGCGTCGTGCTAGACGTTGACTGAATTTAGTCGCGTCGTGGGCAGAGCGACGTCATAAGTTATGACCTCCCATACTTTGTAGCGAGGAACAGGATTGCACCCACGCGCGTTATAAATATGGCGTTGACTCTATGGTAATGTCTTTTGGGAAGTGTGACGTATGACCGCTTTGAGTGTTACAAAAAACTGGGCAAGTGCGAATTGGCTTCGTGCACTGAAGGGGTTTTGTTTAAGTGTAAAAGCCAAGACTAAGCATTAGTAACTTAGTAAGCTCCTGTGAACCCAACATAAGGGATCCGTCTACTTGTCCGTCACCTTGACTATAATAGTTTTCAGTTCCCTCTCATTTATTTCGCCCTCATATTTACTTTTTATAAGTGTGCGCATGACATTAAAACAGCGCAATAAAATGACGCAAAAACCTTACCTATACGAACAGGTGCCCGTATTCGATAATTATTTTAATGACAATGGAGTACAATTCGCTATTACCGAGACAACTCATTCTAAAAGAGCCGTATTGTTTAAATTTCATTTATACGTAGTTAATTTAGTCAATTCTGTTGGCTAAGGTGTTGATTTATATACCAAGATACAAGGCCTGTGTGTCTATTTTGTAGGTGTATTTATTTATTCAGGGGATCTCAGACATGACTAACAATAGTAACAATTTCGATGAAATTTGGTATGTGGGGGTTTTCGGGGGTGATCAATCGATCTAGTTTGGTCTTATCTCTGGGAAAACGCTTGTTTTCAAGTTCTGATTACATATACTTTATCAGTCACATGGGGAAAATATTGAGTGATTGTAAAGTAAGCAATAGGCGGCCTTATCACTTAGAGCCAGAGAACCAATTATTTGTGCATCTATTAATTAGCCCTTTCATAATAATAGGTGTAATGATAACAAATGTATGAAATTCGTGCGTTTTGAATGATAGAGTCAAAATATGACTTTAAACAATATTTTGATGACGGTAAAGTCAAAAATAAAATCATATATAAACTCAATTAATGACTGCTATTTGTGCAATTCTTCGAATATAAAAGAGGAACTTTATGTGAATTTCCAGAAACAAATGCGGTTATACAAAATGCAGGCGACAACATTGTCCTGGTTGCTAAATTTAATTTTTCCTCATGGCTCTCAAATCTTGACTATTAACTAAATGAGTGTAGTCAGTGACTAAGATTAGCCTAACCTCTGCCTTGGTCGGGAGCACTGGCCCGAGGCGGCCTTGCCACAAAGACATGCTTTAATTGACACACCTTCGGCGTCTTAGTTCACAATGCTTGGTTATTATCACATTCAACCGAGTACAAACTCTAAATCTCACACTATAGGTACAAAATTGTTTGTTGGACACAATTTCCGTGAAGTCCCTATAATTCTCACCTCTTTGTGGGCGATGCAGGCAGTCAACTATTGTGTCACGCGTATACCGTGCATAATATAATATCCTACGAATAGCCATATAGAGTTGACTCCTGTGGCTGCGAACTCTACTCCATTTGAGGACGGTTGGTATTGGCGCAGCGTAGGAAATATGTGGAATAGATTATAGCATGAACTTGAACTTAACTCGAGGCGACCTTGAGCGAGGTCGCGATAAGGCAGTCTATAGGTAGAGTAATTTACGATTACGCGTGCCATGGTTCTTATTTACAATGATATTAATGTCTTATTTTGACAAAATCACGTGTCTTCGTCGATGGCACTAGGTAGAGTTGACGTTTTTGTTTTACGCTAGCACCATGCGGCTATAAACTCTCTTTTAGTCTAGGTTAGCAGGAAGAGATCCCTTTCTAGGGATAAGCTCGCCCTTGTTCTCCTCTCTGTGTTTTGTATTTTTATTTTTATGTGCTGATAAATATGGGAGCGAGTGAAACAACGAGCTGCTCTATTTGCACTGACGTTTATTAACGAATATAGACGATGTGGGCGCAGCCACACACACATACGTATCATCTCCTCCCTCTAATTAACATTACCTATATTTTGTAATTAACTTTGGGACGGTTACGCAAGCATCTTCTGGGACGTGAGGTCGACGACCCATCACTGCCTTTTGTGCCTTCTACAGGTTGGTCTGTAGCATCCACAAACATGTCTTCATCAGAAGTTCCGGTTGGCCGTGCACTTCCGGCAGGTCTCGGTTGTGCCTCATCCTTCCTCTTCCCAGTATAGTAATACCCTGGACTTCTCTGCCGGCATAAACTTGGCAACGTTGGCGAGTTGCCAGCAGCGGGTGTAGCAGTCTGTGGCTGTATATCAAGAGGTGGTGAAGATGGCCTGACGGTCGGCAAATCATTATTTGGATCCGCAATTGGAAGTGGTGATTGTGGTGGCTGTGGCGGTGATGGCAGCTCCAGTGGTGGCGGCGGCGACGGCGGCAGTGGCGGCGGCGACGACGACGGGGGCAGCGGCGGCAACGGTGGCGACGGCGGCGGCGGCAGAGGCGACGGCGACGGCGACAGCGGCAGCGGCGGTAAAGATTCGACAGCATCTTGTGAACTTGATGGCGTATCTGGTAAGTTTTCCGGTTTTTCATTGTCCCATATGTTGCAACTGTCAACCGTCCCTTTATATGGTATGAGTTGATTTACATGTTTCCTAATAAATAATGAAGTAGATATATCTTTTATTTTATATAAAACTTTTCCAATCCTTTTACTAACGATGCCTTTGCACCAATTCCACTTATCTTGGTTACAATTTTTTTTATACAATACATAATCACCGGATTTGAATGTTTGATTGTTTTTCCTATTAAGACGATCATTCTGCAAACACTGTTTTTGTTTGACAACATTAGCTAAAACAGCTGACGAAGGCGGTGACGGCGCCGGCGATATAACGGGTTTTAATAAATCTAACCTCGACCTTAATTTTCGCCCATATACTAGCTGAGCAGGTGAGAATCCTGTGGCAGAATGGACCGAGTTTCGGTAATCAAAAACAAACTTCAGCAACTTAAGTTTGCTTTCTCGAACATTATTGCTTGACAATAAACTAGATTTGATGCCCTTTTTTATGACCTTGACTAGGACCTCTGCCTGACCGTTACTGGCCGGATGATAGGCGGGTGACGTCACATGTGATATTCCATTCATCAAACAAAATTGATTAAACTGATGTGAACAAAACGCCGTTCCATTGTCGCTTACAATAGTGTGCGGCAACCCGAATCTAGACATAAAATCGTAAATTTTTTCAATGACGGCACTGGAAGTAGTCGTGCTGCACATGTCGTAGACCTCTACCCATTTAGTAAAGGCGTCGACAATTATAAAATATGACCGACCATTTATTGGGCCAAGGAAGTCTACATGAACCCTATAAAAAGGCTGTGGTGGATATTCCCAGTGCGCAACGGGCGCGCGTGCCGGTGCGGGGCGCAGCTGATTACATACCTCACATGTACCTATTAAAAATTCTATCGCCTCGTCTATACCCGGGAACCAGAATCGAGACCGCGCTTCGGCCTTTGTCTTCACTATCCCTAAATGTGATGAATGTAATTCTTTTAAAACCTTATCACGCAAGCTGTCAGGAATTACAACCTTGTGCCCTCTCATAAGGCATCCATTTTCGACCGACAATTGTGTGTTACATAAATGAAATGGCTTTAACCTTAAATTGTCAATTTTTTTAGGCCACCCTTTTAAGGTAAGCTTCACTACTTGACTGAGCGTCACATCTTTGTTTTTTTCGTTTCGTAACTCCTCTATCGTTATCGGCAAGCTACCCTCTACTACAAAACAAACATACGATGCGCGGTCGCACGGTTCGGCGCCGGCGCCGGCGGCGCGGCTCACGGGTCCAGCGCTGGGCCGCATCTCCGGCGCACAGGCGCGGGACAAATAATCGGCACTGTTGTCCGCACTACGAATATACTCTATTTCATAATTATAGGCTCCTAAAAATATAGCGTACCTTTGTAAACGATTCGCAGATACTTCGGGTATACCACGATATGGTCCAAAAATCGAAATTAATGGCTTATGGTCGGTTCGTAGCAGAAACGGTTTTGACCTGCCGTACAGATATTGGTGGTATTTACGTACGCCAAATATTATAGCCGTCGCCTCCTTCTGTATCTGCGAATATCTCTTCTCCGCTGCATTTAAGGTACGGGACGCAAACGATATGGGTCTTTCGCACCCATTCGCTTCGACCTGGGACAAAATGGCCCCCAGGCCCCCCGGGGAAGCGTCGACGGTCAGGATGAACCTTGCATCGGGATTAAAATGTGTGAGAACCTGCTCGGAAGCTAACATTTTTTTAATATTATTAAAAGCATTAGTGTGACTTAAGGTCCATTCCCATTTGAAACCCTTTTTAAGCAATTCATATAATGGGCTAAGTATGGTTGACGCCCCGGGAACAAAGTTCCTGTAATAGTTAACCAAGCCTAAAAAGGATTGAAGTTGGTTAACATTGGTAGGCACCGGTGCGTCAACAATGGCCTTTACCTTTTCTGGCGATTTTTTTAGACCGTCCTTGTTAATTACGTATCCCAAATAACTGACTTCGTCTTTAAAGAAATCACATTTATCCCTTTGCAAAGTCAGTCCCGCATCCTGTAACCTCTTTAAAACAGTGTGGAGTCTAGCTACGTGCTCCTGCTCGTCTTTGCCCGTGACCAGCACGTCGTCCAGCAGGCACAGCACGCCGTCCAGCCCCGCCAGCAGCCCCTCCATGGCGCGCTGGAATATAGCTGGCGCGCTTGCGAGGCCGAACACTAGGCGCGTATATTTATAAAGGCCTCGGTGAGTATTGATGCAAGTATAAATTTGGGACTCCTCGCTTAACATTAACTGGTTATAAGCCATCGATAAATCTAGTTTTGTAAACTTATGTCCGGAGTGTAACTTAGCGAATAATTCGTTAGCCGTTGGTAATGGATATTGCTCGATGACTAATTGTTTGTTTATGCTAACCGAGTAGTCAACACACAATCTAATTGACCCGTTACGTTTTAATACGGGAACGATTGGAGATGCGTATTCCGAATGCTCCACGGGTATAGTCCGCGCGACGGTTGAAGACGGCTCAGGGAATCTGATGGGGGTAAATGGCGCATGGGTACAATCGCGCACAAAATCTTTTAACAAAATAATACATATATCAGAAAAAAGAACAGAAGTAAATTTTAGGTAAGTGTAATTTTAATAAGATAATGTAATCCATACTAATATTATAAATGCGAAAGTCTGTTTGTGTGTTTGTATATTTGTATGTTTGTCCCTCTTTCACGCCGTAACGGAGCGACGGATCAACGTGATTTTTGGCATAGAGATATTTTATGGGTCCGAGAGTGACATAGGCTACTTTTTATCCCGGAAAAATACACAGTTAGTTTCCGAGGGAACAGCGCACGATAACCGAATACCGCGCGGGCGGAGCCACGGGAAAAAGCTAGTAGGTAATAACGGAATATTATTAATTGAACTTTTTACATCGAATAAATTAAAATTATGTAGATTTCGTGTATATTAGATCTTTCACGTCAATAGAGATACGAAATAAGTGAAATGTTGCCGAAACGTCGAGGTAAATAATAATTGGGTCAAATAGCGTGATAAGTCCCGTTAAGGTATTTTGACTACGAAACAAGTGTTTTATAGACAACTAGCTTTTGCCCGCGGCTCCGCCCGCGTGGTACTCGGTTATCGCGCGCTGTTCCCTCGGGATCTGTGCATTTTTCCGGGATAAAAAGTAGCCTATATCACTCTCGGGCCCATAAACTATCTATCTCCATGCCAAAAATCACGTCGATCTGTCGCTCCGTTACGGCGTGAAAGACGGACAAACATACAGACATACAAACACACTTTGTCATTTATAATATTAGTATGGACATGGATAGTATATTAAATGCCTACATGCCAAGTTTCATAGTTTTATCTTCGACAGCGACGAACTTCCACCATATAAACTTTCACCCCCTATTTTAACCCCTTAAAGCCTCTTTTTCGCGATAAAAGATAGCCTATGTCCTTTCCCAAGGTCTATTCTATCTCTGTACGAAATTTCATCCAAATCGGTTCAGCGGTTTTGGCGTGAAAGTGTAACAGACAGACAGACAGACAGACAGAGTTACTGCATTTATAATATTAGTATGGATGTTTAAAAAAAATACAAAATTAAGTATTCATTTTTTTTTCAAAATCCGTTAGACAAAAATGGAGATAAAAGATTGAAGAAGAACAGTTCGCGTCGTAAACCAATTTTCTGGCTAGCCTAGTTAAAACTTTATTTTTCGGCATTTTTTTCACTACGACGAAATGAAAATAAAGTTAAACAATTTGTGCGCGACAGTACGTAATGGAACACGAAACGCATGCACCAATAAGCGCGGCGGAGAGCGACGACTAACCAATAACGTGACGGCGTCGACGCCCACCTGCCCTTCACCCCTGTACCCCGCCAAGCAGACCGAAGAAATGACTTCTGCGCATGCCTCTTCCACTTTTCCCGAGCCGTCTTTAACCGTCGCGCGGACTATACCAGGACCTTTAAATCGACCAATCTATCGATTTCTTTATCAATTTTGTCCCGTAAAGCGAACGCAATAGGACGCGCCTTGAAGAAAACCGGTTTAGAATCTTTTTTTAACGACAATTTAACGCTATATTTATTAAAACAACCTAATTTATCAGAAAATAAATGCGGATAGCTTTGTTCAAAATTACTAATACTTTGGCAGTAAAAAATTGGCGTCAACTCTAGACGGAATTTAGAAATAAAATCTCTGCCAAGTAAAGGCGGCCCTCCATCGCGTACAACAAATACACTTAGGGTGTGCGTATGCTCATCAAATGTTATTGGTAATAACACCATACCTAAACATACTATATTCTCCCCCGTATAACTACGCAGAACCTTGATCGTAGGCGACAATGGAATGTTGTAAAAATAACTGTCATAAGTTTTTTGGGAAATCACTGTGACGGCGGACCCACTATCAATTTGGAATTTAATTTTCAACCCATTTATTGAAACTGTTTCTGTCATAGGTTCCCCCTGAACAGATCGAATATGGTATAACTTACCGTCATCGCCGTCATCGTCCTCGTCACAGCATCCTGTTTCAACATAATTTATTTTAGTACACATTTTACGCAAATGACCCTTGACCTTGCATTTCTTGCACACATAATTAGCGAATCGACATTCCGACACTTTATGATTACTATAACCGCACGCCGAACACTTCACTTTGTCCGTTTGTGCACTCTGATAACGGTTGTTTTTAGAAATCTTAAACAATTCAACCGTTGCAGACTGGCCGTTTGCAGCGGCGGCGGCGCCAGCGCGGGCACAGCGGGTATTCTCCGCTAATTCCACGGCCTTGGCTAATGTCAATTCCTCCAATTTTTGTGCATAAAGTTTTTCCTTCTCAATACTGGGTAGCATGCCCATGATAAAACGGTCTCGCAGTGCTTCTTCTACTTCTTTGAAATCGCAGTGAGCGGTCAACCCGCGCAGTCTCGCCGCCCATTGCGCATGAGACTCGCCGGTCTGTTGCGTCGCCGCATAGAAATTATGTCGCTCGCCGAATCCTGTTCTTTTAGGGGTGAAATGATTATCCAAAAGTGATAAAATGTCTTCAAACGGTACACTTTCTAATTTCTTTGGCAAAGCTAAATCTGTTGCCAGTTTAAATGTACCCTCATTGAGTGCACTTAATAAGATAGCCCGCCTTTTTGTTCCAGTCGCATCTTTCTCTGCATTTATGTCGTTCGCGATGAAGTACTGCAAAAGCCTTCCCTTGTAACCACTCCAACTTGTGACATTGTGGTCGAACGTAGCTAAAACGCCAAAGTTTGCACCAGCCATTTTTTCACTTGTAACGCGGGTAGAACGCCGATCGTCGCCAATGATAAATATGGGAGCGAGTGAAACAACGAGCTGCTCTATTTGCACTGACGTTTATTAACGAATATAGACGATGTGGGCGCAGCCACACACACATACGTATCATGTGCAATAAAGAGTTTACATACATACATAAGTACATAAACTTTGACAAAGTTTTCAAACGTATCAACGTTAAATGACATTGCGTGTTTTAGATCAGCGAAATTGCTCAATTTGATCAAGAACAACTTTGTATGATCTGAAGTCTTATAACAGTTTAAAGGAGGCGTGTGATTTCGTTACTTCGCTCATCAGACAGATGTTATTAGTAGGTACCTAATTATTTATTGTACAGTCGAGTTTATAAAGTCGTGAGCGAAAATTTGATCAAAAATATCTGAACATGCTTCTGTGCCGTTAACAATAGAGTCGGATTCAGATTTTTTTGTTGTTTTCATCAATTTAACCGGCTTGTTGAAGACACTTGGTTGCATAATCACTTTATTCTCGTAGTCTGTATAACATTATCATGATAAATATTGTTCTTCGCTAAACTCTTTAGTCATCCTGAGCAGTCAATGTTTATCAACTAATTTAGTAGCTTTAAAATTTTCGGGAAAAAAAGTGGAAGAGTGAGACAGGACACACGTGAAAAGCTGGGACGAGCAGCTAGTATAGAAATAAGATAAGGCTACAAAGAAAAAAATGTCGTTTCCAAAGACAATACAAAGAAATATTTACACTATACTCACTGACCGGTATGGCCCTCGAGAGTCAGAGCGAGATGCAAGATAAACAGCTGTTGATAAAGAGGGACAGAATACTAGTTGAACTTGACTTGACATTAGACCTTCGCGACGGCCTTCGCCATTTCAAGGAATTAGATTTGGTGTATTTTATTTGGGAGCACTTATAAAACTAAAGGTGTAAGGAACCAAACGAGGAAGATTATGTCGCAAGCTCTGTAATCGTATGACATGATTATCATCAAAAATAAGAGTAACAACTTTGATTCTTGCAAATTGATAAGTGATAGTAAACGTATTTTTTTTTGCTACATAAAAATGGCGCTCCAATACTCGTATAACCTATATGGGTGTCAAGACCGATAAGTTGAAAGTGGGACTGGGCTGGACATGTCTGCCGCTTGCATCCAGACCGATGGTTACGAATCGTTAGCGAATGGGTTCCGAAGGATGGCCAAAGGAGCAGAGCCAAACCCAAGAGGAGATGGCGGACAGACCTGAGGCGCTTTTCAGCTCGATTGGCAGGTGCATGCTCATGATAGAGAAGAGTGGCGGAGGAAAGGGCAGGCCTTTGCCCAGCAGTGGGACATACTACAGGCCACATAAAAAATGGAACAACGATTTTTAAAGCGATTTTGTTTGGACATCAATAGTTAATGAAATTATTACTGCAAGTTTAGAGGAGTATTATCTTTAACAATTAGGAAAATCAACACAGCTGAAGTAGAAGCAACAAGTTTATTAAAAAAAAATACACGGTCGTCTGTCTTCACGTGTTTTGTTTTCACGTGTGTTCTTATGGAAAAACAGAAGAACAGAATCGGTAGGTTTGTGACCAGCCCATAATCATGTCCTGATACTGGTAGACTAGTCTAATATCGGGAGCTCAATAATGGCGGTCCTGTAGAAAATATTTCTAATGTTCTCTGTCATTTTCATTTCAACAAAAGAATATGTTTTCCTTTTCTGCCATCCATGTAAGTCACCTTGTACTTGTTAGCCTTCAATTTGGGGTCAAACAGTACGCTGTGTGTCACCTTCAGGAAAACGTGAATTTGTCTACTTTTTTCATGTATCGCAATGACATTTAAACCAGGACGCACAGTGCCGAATAAAATCCCCTTCAAAGAATGTCAGAACTATTGATTTGTTTGCGTGACAAATAAATAATTAAAATAATACGAGACGAAATTTGAACCTAGTCTTTACTCTATTACGGGCGAATTTCGCTAGCGGCAAAACTCCACAACGCTTGACACTTAACAACAACGTACTGAGAAAAAAGAAGGCCAGTTTTACCAAAGTGGCAGGCGAGCATTCTACCAACCTATCTACCTCTACTATCGACCTACCGATCGACCTATCGACCAACCTATCGACCTAACCTATCCCGGTGATCTGAACCAGTGATTTTAGGCCAGTGATTCAAACTGGCGCTCATTTGGCTCGGACATATTTGGGCGCGCGATTGTGAATCTACAGGTATAATTCATCAAAGATGTATCGTTTATTTTTACTGTCTAGCAAGCAATTTCTATGAATATCGAAACTTCCATATCTTCATACAGTAATACCAATGCGGCATAGGTTAGGTAACAAGTTACTTACGTGCCAAAAAAGTTAGCTGGTTGGGTACTTACGAGATCCAGTTTCTCGAGTTATATCGGTTTGTTTTCGTAAGTTTCGAGAAATTGTGCTCAGACTTTTCATCATGTAGGATAAGTACGTACTATAGTTGCTTCTCCTGGCCGATACAGGGGTTTTTGTTCTGTCAAACTTGCCCAGGCATCTGCTGAAATCTGAAATACTACGACTTTTAAAACATCTTTGAAGAAAAGAAGGATATAATGGAAGATTTAAATCGTGAAGTCTTTGTTTCTAAATTGCCACACACCCATATAGAAACCCTATCAGCAATTTTTCCAAAACTAGATCCTAATGTAATATCTCCGTGTTTCCAGGTTCTGCAGCAACCACGGCAACAAATGTCCACGGCCGGGCACGGCGCCCGCCGACCTCAAGTGCGTCGCTGAGGCCATGATGCCGCGCCTCATCCTGAGGCTGCTCCAACACTTCAGAGAGAACAGGTAATGTAGCAGTTCCAGCTCTTGGACCCTCGGTGATGGACTGCATTGTTCATTACGTGATTTGATTGTGAGGACTGACAGATTTCATCATCATCATCATCTCAGCCGTAGGACGTCCACTGTTGGACATAGGCCTCCCCTGTAGACCTCTGACAGACTGTCATAGACTGACAGATTTGCTTGTTTCTAATGTGGGACAGAATCAAGATCAATTTGTTTTTTTTATACTTATTACTTTTTTAGCGGCAGCTGTAATATTTTGGCAGTTGAGCCCTTCAAGCAATTATAAATTGGACAGGTGGGGTCAATCTTTGACCAAATTATACCCATGTTTCTGATGTCGTTTGTTTGGCCCTCTGACCGTTATCCACATAGATTCTTATGATATTTTAATGTTCCGGGACATTTTCTCAGCTCCAGTAGGTAGCCCCATTGGACATGCAGCCTTTTCCGGCGCAGTACCGTTAGGTCTCAGTTATCTGGTAATCTTAGCGGGAAGAAATTTTAAGATTTAGATCCGGGTTTTGTTCCGCGTACCTTGATTTCGACTTGACGACTCGTGATGGATTCGTGTCGTCTCGTGATCATGGCGCATGCAACTGTGCCGAAATATCGAGCTTCTCTAAAATCAAGGTATGCGGAACAAAACCCGGATTTAAATCATACAATTAGTGATGACCGCGATAGTCTAATCTAAAAGATTGTGTCCCACCCATGAGCTTATCTGAATCGTGCCGATAGGAGTACGTCATTGATCTCACGCGCATTGATTCAGATAGGTTTCCGTAGATTAGTAGCGTAGATCATAGATTAACCTTAGGTATATAAGCTTGTAATGAGAGTAGTACAATTAGTTTAAGTAATCCCGACAAAGGTGCTTTTACTCAACAACCTAACTTCCCCTAAAATGGCGGCACGATTCAGATAAGCTCATGCGATGGCACACATTGTGTTAGCGGGAAGAGATGCGAATATATCTCCTAGCAGCCTAAGTAATGTAGAAGTCCATTCCTATATGTAAAATATTCCTCCCTAGTTAAGGTATAGTATTAAAGTTATCTCTATATTCAATCGTTGCAAACGGTGACCTAGAAAACGATTTAAGTGTCAATTTATGTCTCTTAGTAGCTACCGTACCGTACAGCGCAACGGTAAAAGCCCCTATGGGCCATATATCACACGTTAACTGTAGAATTGTATAAGACAGATATCAATAATATAATATTTATATTTCATGAACTTGCGTTTTGTTAACTTCATGAATGAATTGAAATTGGTCAAATATACCTACAGATGCTACAGCAAATTTATTTAAATTAAAACATTCCTACTCTTGCTAGCTTACGACTTCTTGTGATAAAAACTTTCCAAGTGCGAGCCAACTCGCGCATCGAAGGTTCCGTACAAAATTTTAGGTATTTTCAGCTTTAAATAGCCATATCGTTAAGTATCCACTGTTAGCAGATTCTTGCTGGTAAATAAAAAAGTATATACGAAGTGTCGGATCATTTTAACCGAGTTCAAAAAGATGACATAATTTCAAAGAAAACATAGGTCATCAATGCCACCACTTCCTTTGAAAGTTTGCATTGATATAGCTCAGAACGATCTTCCAACTGATCTAGTTAGTCCAGTGGTCTTAAACCATCAGGGTGTTCTAGTTCTGAGACTATGGTAGCCTCTGCTCATTCGTGTCCGATTATATCTGCTACATCCTGACAGATAAATCCATCATTCACATTACCATACAATATAAAATACATAAGGAGTTTACTTGCTTTGATAGAAGCAGCTAATTGCATCATTGTTCCTTTATTCTTCATTTTGTCAACCTTCAATATGCCAGGACAATGTCGATACGCACTGTAGCATTTTTTTTTCATTACGATGCAGCTGCATAAATTTCCATACGATGTCATTGTGCCTACATAATATAAGCGTAGAACGGTTATCTGGACCAATTTCAATATTGAACCGTTGATTCAGTAGGTATTCGATATTCTGGGTTGGGTAATAAATCGGTTAGAGGACTTTTTTTATGTCAGGTTACATTAGTTTATGAGATTGATGTGCTTCATAGACGCCTAGTTAAAACCGGTTATTTTTTGTAAGTTTTCGCTGTTTTTTCATAACTGTCAATTCGTTTTTAGAGAATATACGAAAATTATGTTCATGTGTTTTCGATGGTCTCCAATCCCCTTTTCTTTTATGAAGCACCCGTATGCCATTGTAGCAAGGGAAATCTGACAAGTGCGCTTTAAGGTTTCAGACATTGAAGGGGTGTTAACTGGTACCTAAGCTTTAAATGTATTTAAGTATTATATATTCAGGAAGTTGTGTTCTTCTAATTATGCGTTTATTCTGTAAATGAATTCATAAATCTGAAATTTTAATTATTTTGTTTAAATTGTTATTATTGTTTCTTGTTTTTATTTTTGTTGTTTTATTTTATTATTATTTCTTGTTTTTATTTTTATTGTTTTAAAAAAAAAAAAAAAAGTAAAAAAGGTTTATTAAAAATAATGGTTATAAATAGTTTACAATTTCATTTTTGGATTTACAACATCAGCATGCTGAGATGACTAAAATTATTTAGTTATACATGAAATTGAAAACAAAACAATGCACTGTCTACACTGATATTTGAATTGTTCCTTGACATTTTGGCCATTATTCTTTTTTTAATGAAATTTTATTGTGTTTTCATTGTTTTCATTCTGACGATCCCTTCAGGAGAACCAGTCATATTGTAATTGTTTTTATCAAATATTGACATGCTTAGAATTTTATTTTATTAATTATTACTAATCTTATTACATTTGACGATTTCAATACAAATTATTATAACTGACATATATGTAAATTATAATGTAATGATGTATTGAATGAATAAATAAACAACTAAACTAAACATTGCTGAAAAGGGTGTTCTGATGATTGGATGTCTCGTCACGTAATCAGATTGGACATCTCCTTGATCTAGTATCATGTAGTAAACGGGGTCTTCACCCTTATGTTGTCAGTATTCCTAAAATTCGCACAAAGCGTTCTCGCTCGTCCTTTATTATGCGGACAGCTGAGGAGTGGAACGTCCTGCTTGCGTCTACTTACTATTTGGCTGTTTTTAAGTCTAGGGTTTTAGGAATGGGTGTTTATTAGACAAGTGTGCTCCATCTTCGTGATCTTCGCTTACCATTAGGCAAGATTGTAGTCAAACTCAAACCTATTTTCGTAAAAAGAAAATGTTTTTCTTCCAATCGTTACAAGTTTCTCCCAAGTTGCCTCTCGGTATACATAATGTGTTTCTTTTCCAGCAGCGGTACCCAGACTACTTCGAACAGCTACCGCATTGCTGTGCAGGAGTGCGAGGGTTACGTCCAGATGTTGATGGAGTTCAATAACATGGGCGACTTGATGCGCTCAGCCATGACTAAAGCACTCATCAACCCACAGGTAATCTGATTTTGTTTTTTACCCAGCCCGACCCACAAGAGGGGGTTACAATGTTTTAGATTTTTCACTCATAATATTACACCAACCGGGACTTACCAAAGCTCAACGAATCGAGTACCTAATAATTTATAATTGACGTATTGCAGTGGTCGTGGTCATAAGTAGACTGAAGCGAGTAGTGTGCGCGCGTGCGTGCGTGCGTGCGTGTGTGTGTGTGTGTGGGTGTGTGCGCGGTACGGGTGTTGTAATAGTTATAAGAGGGGTATTATAAGTTTGACGCCAAATGTCTCTCTTGTCTGTCTGTCTATACTATCGTTGCTCCTAACGGATGGATCTGCTTAGTCCAAAGAGAGACAATCTTTAATATTTATGTCTATATCTGCGTGTGCCGTGGGGCGCCCGGCCTTAGAATGTGGTGCACCCTCCTCCCGTGGGCGCCGTAGAAACCGGCCGAGGGATAATACCAGAAGGTGGGCAGCGGTGTCTTCTAGGCAACCTTATATCCTCTACTATGATCGCCAACCCGCTTGCCATGCGTGACGAATTGTGGTATTGACATCCTCTCCCCCCAAAGAATCTGGTCAAATTACAACTAACCCTGGTCTTTGTTTCGAATTTAACAATTTATTGAATCAGGCGTTACTTTGCGGAGGTCCATATCAATGAACTAAAAGAATTTCTTTGCTCACCCGCGACCTTAAAAATCCTTCGAATTTAATCTTTTGAAAACATTGTCGCATCGTGTTTATCTTTTGTATTAAGAAACGTAACCACCTCAATCTTATTGTTTGTATAAGGCAAGACCGCAAGCGGCGAACCTTATTATTTATGATTATGAATGTATATAATAAACATGCGGTTTTCCTCAATATGACTTCCGCGCTGCAAAAACAACGAATAGAGTCGACCTCATGATTATATTTCAATGAAAAAATGAACTAAATGCGAATTTGGCTTGTAAATACGGTCACTGAACTGATGGTAAGAAATGTTTCCAGAAAGTGTGCGGTTAAATCGAATTTTAAACACAGAGTTCGATCGCACAACAAAATATGTACGAGTTAATAGACATATGACAATCGCAGTGTCAATATCACAGAACAGAAGTTTAAACGAGCAGTTCTTGTATATTTACTAGCTTTTGCCCACGACTTCGCATGTACTTTAGTTATCAGGGCATTTTTAAATTAACCCCCGTTATAATTGTGACTATTTTCATACTTCTAAGTCCAGAAATGAGAAAACTCCATATAAGCTTCCTCCCCCCCATTTCACCCCCTTAGGGGATGAATTTCTAAAAATCATTTATTGAATCAGGCGTTACTTTGCGGAGGTCCATATCAATGAACTAAAAGATTTTTTTTTTCTGAAGATGAGCTCTGGTTGAGTTCGAAACGCGTCAGTATTTTGTGGTGGTGGTGATAGATGGGTTTGTGTAATTTGTGAGTGTTCTTACAGTGTGGAGGTGGAGGAACTGCATGAACACGCATAATTTGCATAGACTTAGCTATCTTAAGGTCGCGGGTGAGCAAAGAAATTATTTTAGTTCATTTTCTAAAAATCCTTTCTTAGTGCTCACTTACATCATAAAAAGAACCCTTGTACCAAATTTCAAGTTTCTAGGCCGAGCGGTTTGGGCTGTGCGTTGACATATAACCCAGTGAGTCAGATTTGCCTTTTATATATATAATAAGATAGATATATTTTGGGGATCTCGGAGACTGCTCCATAACGGTTTCAACGAAATTTGTCAGGTGGGTGTTTCTAAAGGCGAATAATCAATCTAGCTTTGTCTTCTTTCTGGGACAAGAGTTTCGAGTTTTAGCTCGAGGGAAGCTCGGTCGCCCAAGTACAGCAATTAAAATTAACTGTGAATTATTTAAAACAATTTTCTTGCATTTCCGTCATCCATACTAATATTATAAATGTGAAAGTGTATGTGTGTGTTTGTCCGTCTTTCACTCCGTAACGGAGCGACGGATCGACGTGATTTTTGGCATAGAGATAGTTTATGGGCCCGAGAGTGACATAGGCTACTTTTTATCCGCGCGCGATAACCGAATACCACGCGGGCGGAGCCGCGGGAAAAAGCTAGTTAATTAATAATTTGTTAAGCAAGTGTTACTTGGTAGAAAATTTGATCATTAATGTACGCTTAAAAGTAGTTTGCTAATGTCGTTTGGAACTCGAATCTATCGATCGGTTTTCTTATTCTTTCTCATTTGAACCTTCAGGTAATCGAAGAAAACCGACTGGTTGTCCAATAGGTCGTTGGACAATTCGTCACTACTTTAAAAAAAAACTCGTATCTCGAAATGGCTAATTTTTCTGAGTGCACTTTATGACAATTACGTCAAGGTTCAATTTTGTTGGCGTATTGATTTGAGATACAAGATTTTTTCAAAGTAGTGTCGAATTATGTCGTTGGACGTATGTTCTAAATCACCCTTATTCTATACAGATGTACAGAAACTTGGTGGAGCCACCATTCCCCGAGACAGAGTATGGCTGCTACATGGCGGAGTCGAATAAGATGTATGAAAAAGCGCTCGACTCGTTTCCTGCGCCGGAACCGCCTGACCAGTGAGTACAAGATATTTTTTTTTAATGGCTTTCACTCTTGCCGTGGAAGCAAGACGTATTTTGCCAATGTCGGCGTAGGGACATTACACATGTGAGAAGAATGTTCGGTTTATGAAATTTTGATCTCAAAGAGGAACAGATAGGAGACCTAAAACAAATAACATATGTTATGGACGGCACAAAGACTACTACAAGATAGAATTAAATTTTCAAAAACTTATTGGGTTTTAAGCCGTGAGCTGGACGTCAGCAGGCAGCGGAATGATGGGCGTGTTTTCTATTCATTGGTAGTCACCATTCAGCATGGTAGTCACCATGTACTCACCAGCATACGTAGTGTACAGTGGGGGTAGAAAAACCTTCATCAGTTATTAAATTGATTGCTTTACAAAGTGATAGACTCTTAGTACGTTTTGAAACCAAAGTGCTAAGTAGACAAGTGCATATCAAATTATACTTACTTGGCATGATAAGAAGGGTTAAAATAGTATACACCTCTAACATATGTCTAGTTTCATATCAATACAAAACCTTTTTAATTAACAACTCGTAAACGTTTCAATCAAATAATGTTCCATTTAATTGTCCGTGTTTGTCACTGTCAAGGTGTAGTTGTGGGGTTGCTATGGTCACCTGATTATGTTTAGCAGGTTGATACTGTTGATAGTTTGACGCAGTATGTCCTACTGAATCGTTAAAGCAGATGAGCGCTCATACTGAGCAAAGGAAAATAGATCTTAGGGTGACGAACCTTTTTTTACTCCGACTGTAAAGAGAAAACGTCCCCTGCTCGCTGGCGTTCAGTTCGTTTATGTATCCACCACCAATATTGTCAACTCCTTCCAGATACCGGCACCTGCCAGCGCTGGCGCCGCGGCTCACGCACCACACGCTGCTGGACGAGTTCATATTCTGGACGTTCAAGTACGAGTTCCCGCAGAACGTGGTGTGCTTCCTGCTCAATATGCTGCCGGACCAGGATTACAAGGTTAATACAATTATGTAAATAGTAGATTATACAACAAGTGCATAAAACGAGCCATTTTACCCGAGGCGAGGCTAGGTAATCATATGCTAACAGCCACGAACTTGGTAGACGCCCCGCGCTGCGCTTAGCTTCATCTATTGTGGTGCCCCCCACGTTATACAGTCAGCATCAAATGTAGCTTGTTACTTTTGTACTTGGTCGTTCTACAGCCACGAACTTAGCGCCACAAGGACTGACAAATGTAATGTGACAGAGTAAAAAAGTAACCAGGTACTGATGCTGACCGTACAAGGTATTAAACTAGGGCCATATTTACTTATAAGCCGTGGTGGCCTAGTGGTTTGACCTATCGCCTCTCAAGCAGAAGGTTGTGGGTTGAAACCCCGACTAGCACCTGTGAGTTTTTCGAAATTCATGTGCGGAATTACATTTGAAATTTACCACAAGCTTTGCGGTGAAGGAAACCTGCACAAACCTGCGAAGAAATTCAATGGTGCGTGTGAAGTTCCCAATCCGCACTGGGCCCGCGTGGGAACTCTGGCCCAAGCCCTCTCATTCTGAGTGAGGCCTGTGCCCAGCAGTGGGACGTACATAAGCTGGGACGATACTAACTTTAAAGTTTGTCATCCCCAGGAGCACCTGACCCGGACGTTCGTGATGCACTACGCGCGCATCCCGCTGGTCCTCGAAGCGGCCGGCGACCCGGACACGCTATCAAACCGCGTGGTCCACATGTCCGTCCAACTGTTCTCCAACGAAGCCCTCGCGCTCCGCTGCGTCCAACAACTCCATCTCCTCCACGTCATGGTCCTCTCACTCCGCCTCATGATGGGAAAGATCCTAGTACAGAACACTCTCCACGATCCGGATAAGAACACGCACAGAGTTATTGATTGCACGAAGAGGGTCATGAAGGAGCATTGCTACTGGCCGTTGGTGTCGGATTTTAATAATGTGCTCTCGCATAAGAGTGTCGCTTTGGTGTTCTTGCAAGATGACGCGCTGGTCGATATGTGGTTCGAGTTTCTGTCGATGTTGCAAGGTGAGTTGTGGTTTTACGTGTTTGAAACCTACTTTCGTAATGATTGATGTAGAGGAATAGTGCTTTCCTTGGAAAATTTCTATGAGTTTTCTGTATTGCTTATTATGTTTTGGTGTTCGATAATTAGGCGTTAGTGTGTGTGTGTGTGTGTGTGTGTGTGTGTGTGTGCGTGCGTCGTGCGTAAGTGTTATCATGGAAATGTAAAAAAATTCAAGGGTGGCTCGATTTGTTCCCGTGTGTGTCTTTGCTACCAAGTGTATGTCATCTGCAGTTTTTTTTTTCTTAAAATCGTACATTATAATCGAAAATTTATCCTAAAAATACCCTAAACTTCTAAAAATACTCTAAATTTGGAATAAAATGTCTAAAGGTTTATAGGTAATTTGCAGGTGCCCAATTGCATTTGCCCTTGTGTAAGGTCCGCCCGGATTGCTACCATCATCTTGCTCGCTAATCCTGCCGCGAAGCAGCAGTGCTTGCACTGTTGTGTTTCGACGTGGAGAGTAAGACAGCCTGTGAAATTACTGGCACTTGAGGTATTCCATCTCAGACCTCTAAGGTTAGCAACGCATCTGCGATACCCCTGGTGTTGCAGATGTTTATGAGCGGTGGTGAGCTCTTACCACCAGGAGACCCATTTGATCGTTTGCCTTCCAGAGGAATAAAAAAAAGGTATACACTGATATTCGGCCACTCCCTCTAGCCGCACGCCTCATATAAAATGTATATATTGTTCAAGGAATGAACGTGAACCTCCGCGAAACGGAGGGCCACATCGAGTTCGAGCCGTCTTCCTACTACGCGGCGTTCTCGTGCGAGCTAGAGGCGGCGGCGTACCCGATGTGGTCGGTGCTGTCCCACCTGACGGCGCCCGCGCACGCGCCGCTCGCGCGCCGCATCGTGGCCGCCGCCTGCGCGCGCCTGCAACACTGGCTCGACAGCGTGCACTGCACCACGCCCCGGGCCCACCAGGTACGTGGGAGACTGGCTCCCGTCCTCGTCAGACAAACATCCTAAAGACATCCTGCTTCTTCTTCTTAAAGTGCCACTGGAGGTTGGGCATTAGTATCGCCTAAAGACATCTGCCTTCTTCTTCTTCTTCTTAAAGTGCCCCTGAAGGTTGGGTATTAGTATTGTCTTTTCCTAGTTGCTAAATTTCCAGTCGCACATTTTCCTATTCTTGATTTACACCAGACGTTTTTATTCCTTACATGATTTTTCCATTTGAATATTTTCCTTAATGCTTTTTTTCCCACAATGCTTTTTTACTGAAGCTTATTTTCCCAATTGACACATAGACATGGGTAGGTTTAGGTTTAGCAACTAGGAAAATACCATTTTGAGGAAGAGATCTAACCAGTCCTCTGAAAATGTATCCCTGTGTCGAGTCATCCAGAACAGTTGCTCTGCACTGCTGATTCCAGTCTTCTCCCTAACATTTTCTGGGTTCGCTGGAAGAGATCTCTTTTTGGGGATAAGCTCGCCTTTGTTCTCCTCTCTGTGTATTTGTATTTTATTTTTATGTGCAATAAAAAGTTTACATACTTAAATTTCCCAGCCATGATTGGCTCCGCCTTCTAGGACGCCGTTTTCCCTGTACTTTGCCCATAAATATTAGCTACAACTGCTCATGTGTCATGGCGCAGCGCGTGCCCCAGTTGTTCCACCTGCCTACACTTACAGTTACGCGGTGTGTGTGGAGTTCCCCGTCTGTACTGGGCCGGCAGACTCACTAGAGAACATCAGCCAAACCCTTATAATGGGAATGATGACGCCATTAAAAAATAAATCGAAGGCACAGCTCCAGTAAAAAGCGCTTTATTTTAGCCGTGAAAACCAGATTAATTTTCGATTTACAATAAAATTAGTTTTTTTTTTTTTAAAACAAATAACGTTGGTGAGATTGCCAATATCGTTATGTGCATTTTTTTGATATATGGATTTTGGCACATATGGCTTTTAAATTAAATGCAAAACCCATATATCAAAAAAAAAAACACATAACGGAATTGGCAATCTCACTGACGATAAATAGTTAGTTGTTTGAGTTGCCGGATAATGACGTCATATTTCGCTATTGCCATTGAAACTCTATGGGATAATTGTGTTTTGACAGCTCATAAAAAGTACGTCAGTTGATTGGTGGTGTCAACATCCCTATTTTGCAAAGAAGCCTGCGCCTAGCATTGATACTGTATATCAAAAATGACGGGCTTATAACTCAAACCCATCTTTCGCAGGCGCAAGTGATGCACGCCTCATTCCACTTCCCGCTGCACCGGTACCTGGCCGCGTTCCTGTGCTGCTGCGTGAGGACCCTCGGGGTGCGCGCCGCCGACGTGCTGCCGCCGGCGGATCTGCTCGCGCTCCTGGCTTTCCACCCGCTCAGGGTCCAGGTCAGTAAAGCCCCATTAAGACCATGCAAGAACTTGCATGCAAATTGCATTACATCGCAGACTATTGAGGGACAATGAAGTTGATCCAACAAATACCGCAATGTAGTGAAACTTGCATGCAAGTTCTCGCATAGTCTAAATGGGACTTAACACATCTAGCTTCCGAAGATACTGCGATGTACTGGATGGATCAGCTGGGATGTTCATGCGATATGCAAAGATACCGTGCATTTTGTATCTTTCGATACTTTAGCCATGGGAAGTATGCAAGTAGTTAATGAAACAACCGTACTGGAGCGATGCTAGTTTATTACTAAGAGTGTCGGTAGCCACATACACTTCATTCCTTCACTCTTACTTTGAAAATCTGTTGACAAACAATATCCAATTAAACCTTATAACTAATATTTTTATTTCTAGGTCTTAAATTAATTCGTGGTTGAGGTAGAGATGGTAAGCCGGGTACGGGTCCTATATTTGTATTTTCCGAATGCCCTGGCGGCGAAATAGGGTCTTGTGTACTGTCTACCATTGGCTCCTCACTTACCACTTCCTCCCCAACTCTCCCCTCTTCCCCCTCAATCTCTAACGGCGTCTCACTAGTGTGGTCGCTGACCGCAAGGTCCTCCGAAGCACTGGGGGTTGGAAGGGACACAGTCTCAGGCGTGTAAACAACAGAGTGTGTTGTTTCCGCTGCCGAGTCATAAGTTGTGTTTACATTATTGGTAAATTTTATCAATTGGTCAATGTGCCTTTTACAAATCACATTTTGTTTTACTAACTTTACCAGATACATTCTTTTACCCAATTTATCACATATTTCGGCCCTTGTCCAACGTGGTTTCCGGTTTTCATAACATCTAGCCCAAACCGGTTCTCCTATTATAAAAGATCTGCTGGTCGTAATGCCTATAGTTTCTGAATTATTTTTCTTGGGCGGTAACAATAAATCCAGTTTGCAACGTAATTCTCGGCCGAACATTAACATGGCTGGGGTAGCACCGGTCGTGCAATGCCGTGTGTTACGGTATTCAAATAATACTTCTTGCAGCTTGTCATTAATTGCATTAACGCACGAATAACGTTGCAGAATGGATTTTAACATTTTCTTACAATTTTTGACTGAGTTTTCTGCGAGGCCATTACTGCAGGGATGATAAATTGGGGATTTTAAATGTTTTATACCATTTAATTTACAGAATTCCTCAAATTCTTGCGATGCAATTTTTGCATCGTTATCTGATACAATAAGTTGTGGCAGTCCGTAATGCGCAAATAAAAACTTCATTTTGCTAATTAAGTGTCCCGTAGAAATACCCCTATCCATCTCGAGGCACTCGAGCCATTTGCTGTAAGCGTCTACAACTACCAGGAATGACCTTTGTCCTATCGACATGTAGTCTATGTGGACGCGCTCCCACGCAGCGGCGGCGGCGGGCCAGGCGGCGGGCGGGGCGCGCGGCGGGGCGCTGCGCTGACTCACGCACACGGTGCATGCGCCGATCAGCTGTTCTAGGTCCCTATCAATGCCGGGCCACCATAGACGAGCGCGCGCGATACTTTTAGTTTTCACTATACCCTGGTGGGAACTATGCAACTCCTGTAGCAACCTATCTCTAAAAATTGTTGGAATGACAACTCTGTGTCCTCGCATTAAACATCCATTTTCTATTTCCAATTCATTTCGACATCGAAAATATGGTAAAACATTCGTACACTTTAACTGTCTCGGCCAGCCGTGTTTAATGTATTTAAACACAATACCTAACGACTTATCGCTGGCCGTGGCGGACTGTATTTCTTTAAACGTTATGGGTAAACTACTTATTTGTAAGGAATTAATCGTAAGTGCGTCCTCGCTAGTTTCAGCCAGAATGTCTTTAGACTCTGCTAAGGGAACTCTAGATAAATAATCCGCGACTTGATTTTGCTTACTAGATATATATTTTATTACATAATTGTAAGCAGACAGAAAAATTCCAAAACGAACCAAACGTGACGCAGTCATTACGGGAATACCATTAGTTTTACCAAATATCGCTAACAATGGTTTGTGATCCGTTTTTAAAATAAATGGATCACGGCGTCCGTAAAGGTACTGATGAAAACGTTTGATACCAAACACTATCGCAGCCGCTTCTTTATGCAGCTGGCTGTAATTCCGTTCCCCCGCGGACAGAGACCGCGACCCGAAGGCGAGCGGGCGCTCGACGCCGTCGGCGCCGCGCTGCGCCAGCACGGCGCCCAGCCCGCCGGGCCCGGCGTCCACCGTCAGCACGAGCGGTGCGTCGGCCTGGAAGTGTGCGAGCACGCGCTCCGATGCCAGTTCGCGCTTTATTTTATCGAACGCCGCCTGTTGCCGCTCTGTCCACTTCCATTGTTCTCCTGCGCGTAGCAACTCGTGCAGGGGAGCAAGTATACATGATGCATTAGGTACAAAGTTTCGGTAGTAATTAGCCATACCTAAAAATCTTTTCAACTCGGTCACATTATTGGGTCGCGCCGCGTTGTTAATCGCTTCCACTTTTTTTGGACATTTATGTAAGCCCGTTGCATCAATTACGTGGCCCAAGTACGTGACGCTTTTCTGAAAAAAAACGCACTTATCCTTGCCTAGTTTTAAACCCGCGTCGTTAAATCGTTTAAATACTTCTTCTAACCTACATAAATGTAACTCCTTGGTAGGCCCCGTTACACAAACATCGTCCAGAAAAACGGTAACCCCTTCGATTCCCGCCAGTAAACTTTCGATTGCTCGCTGGAAAATAGCTGGCGCGCTTGCCAGCCCGAACACTAAGCGCGTATACATGAACAACCCCTTAGTCGTGTTAATAGTAGTCAGTTTCTGTGAATCTTCCGATAGTAAAAATTGATTATATGCTTGACTACAATCTAACTTAGAGAAGTATTGACCTCCACTTAGTTTAGCAAACACCTCCTCAATGCGAGGAAGAGGGTACTTTTCAATGTATATATCATTATTAATTGTAATAGAATAATCTGCGCAAATTCTTATATTACCGTTAGATTTACGAACAGGCACTACAGGAGTAGCATAGTCGGAATGACTGACAGGAATTAAAATTCCTTTATCTACCAAGTTCTTTAATTCCATTTCTACGGGACCCTTAAGTGCAAAAGGTAGTGGTCTAGCTTTACAAAATTTTGGGTTGACGCCTTCTTTAAGTTTTAACTTGACTTCGTAATATTTAAAACAACCCAGTTCACCATTAAAAAGCTCTTTGTATTTCTCAATTAATATGCCTACCTGCGTGTCATGCGATGACTCAATATTGATCCTTTTATTTGAAGACGTAAGGCATATATTGAATTTGGTCATAAAATCACGGCCAAGTAAAGGCGGCCCTCCATTTTTAACTACGTAAAATGTTAATTGCCTAGTTATATTGTTATACGATGTTTGCGTTGAAAACCAACCCACTGGTGTGATCTTATGGCCATTGTAAAAACACATTGTCAATTTACAACTATTTAACGGTGTTTTTGCAAAGTATTTTAAATACATTTGATCAGAAATCACACTCGTGCTCGATCCAGAATCTAGTTCCATTTTAAAATTACGACCATTTACATTGACTGACATTAATATAGGATCATAATTAACGCACCTCAAACTGAACATCTGGCATTCCTCGCAGTCTTCGCAGTCCTGGGTCATCGCGTCCTCCGCTGACTCCGACGTATTAATACAATGGATACGCACACCACACATTTTTTTTAAATGTCCTTTCGTATTGCACTTTTTACACCGGTAATTTTTAAAACGGCACTTATCCGAACTATGACCCTTCAAGCCGCATACAGGGCAACGCTGCGGCTGATGTCGATCGGCGGCGAGTCCTGCCCGGGCCGAGCTCGTTCTGAACAGCGGTTCTTCTTTAACAACGAGGGCAGGGCCGGGCGTCGCGCGGGCTCTCCTGGCGCACTCCGCCTGCTGCGCCAGTTCCACCGCCCTGGCGAACGTCAGCGTGGCCGCGTCCTGCTCGAACAGCCGGTCGCGCTCCGGCCCAACTCGCAGCCCCAGCACGAACCGGTCCCTCAGCAGCATGTCCAGGGCGGTCCCGAACTCGCAGTGCACGGCGAGTCCTCTAATTCGAGCCGCCCATTCTTCGACACTCTCTGCCCCGTCGCGCGTGGCCTCGTAAAATTTTGCGCGATCGGCGAAGGTACATCTTTTCGGCGTAAAATGATTATTGAGTATTTCCACTAACTCGTCGAACCCAGCATCCTCCACCTTTTTAGGATGCAACAAATTCCTTACCAGTCGGTAGGTTTCATCCGACAAATGCGTCAACAATAATGCGCACTTGTTTCCCGCTTGCACTTGGTTTAAAATAATGTACTGCTTTAATCGACTTCCAAAAATTTCCCATTCTTGAGAAGTATGGTCGAAGGGCGTTAGATTTCCAACGAAGTTAGACATCACGGTGGCACTAATTTGTAATTTTTTTTTTTTTTTTTAACGCGCGGGTAAGCAGCCGAAGTCGCCACTGGGAAGTATGCAAGTAGTTAATGAAACAACCGTACTGGAGCGATGCTAGTTTATTACTAAGAGTGTCGGTAGCCACATACACTTCAAGCCATCGAAGGTTGTATGACATATTTGATTATTAATACTTAGCAGTGAAAAGATAAACTTGCTACTGGTTTTCATTTTAGATATTACACTGTTCGGGCGGCAATTAGAATCCTTCGTGTTAGAAATAATCGATGTATTGGTAAAACTAAATTCAGAGACAAAGAACTTCATACTTAATTTTTTTCCGCGTGAGGCAAGTAAGATGGGCATGGCTAAAAGCGTGATTGGATTATAAATTACAAACAACTATTTTGTGTTTTTCCAAATTTCTTCATTATTATTTAACTAAGCAAATCTATTTATGCGTGAGCGACAAAATTAACATCAATGTCACGAACAAACGTTATTTCACAAATATAAAATTACTTTCAGTTTGATCATAAATCATAATGCATTCTTGTTCTGCTCGTAGCTACTCGGTTCGTGGTTAATTACTGATGGTTACCAACCTATAGTACCTATACCTGTAGTATCTTACCAATAGAGAGGAAGAAATAAAACACCGTATAATATTTAATTACGAAAAGTTTATTACTAAAAATCCTTATTTTAAACATGAGTACATACGGCGCAAGAGCTCCCTAGAACACAATTCAATTTTCGTTTAAAATTCGATTCACTGATTACAGTTCTTACAAAATTTGTTGCATTTCTATCTTAACACGTATACGCAATAGCTTTGTAAATAAAATACAATAAAGTTCCCGAATACGGACTAAAAAGTCACCCTATTTACTTTCCCAAAATACAACAAGGATAGGAACATAACTTCTCCACTCACGTTGAGTTTACACCAATACATGCATGACGGCACTTTCCAATGTTGTTCCTTATAATTAAAAACGAATTGTGACAGAAACCCGCGTGCTATACAAAGTCTTACACTAAAACCGCATTTCCACCGAAAGGTACGCAATATTTAGCATCATAATCTACCTCTCAATTTACACAATAGTGGTACGTTACTGGTGGAAATGCCTTTCTATCGTCGCAAGTTGTACTAACATCCGCTTAGGTGAGATTTGATGGAACAGTTATTAATTAAAGGATGTAGTACTTCTCACGGCGCTCTCCCAAAACCCACCGGAACGTGGAGCGAATGGAGTTAAACTAGTTGATCACCAGTGGCAGGAATTCAGTTGTGTTTTCGTCCGGGTTCGGCGGTGGGTCGGCGCGCACGTGGCGCGAGAAGTCGTAAGTGAACAGCTTGACTGCGATGTAGCCGCCGGAGCCCCGGGCTCCGCGGTGGATCAGACCAGCACCGCTGGCTAGGGCTGCACCTGGAGAGATAGAAATGAGGACTTGTAGTGTTTGGCTTGAAGAAAGACTTGAGATGAATTAGCAAATTAAAAGTAACCGGAAACCTACGGGCTCGGTTTGTTAACGACATTCGTGTTGTTATGATATTTTTGTATTAACCAGTGAAGCGATGTGATGGACAATACATTAACATAATTGTGTGTGTAGTAATCTCTTTAACTGCATTAAATACACCTGAGATAGTTTTAGACAACAAAGTACATTAATGCAAATATTTCACAAAACTTGTATTAAAAATGTACGTTCTTATCTATGGCGCATGGTGTGGTGCTTAGTTGATGCATGTAATCACAAAATCAACTAAAAAACCTAATTTCATTGTTAAACTGACTCACTATCATCTCACGTTTGCCACTGCAATTGAACCGCACTTATCAATGACTGGTAATTTATAATTCAGTAGTTTCATTTATGTCTGACTGGGCAGAAAAACCGGACAAAAGTACAAACTGTAGGACAGATAGCGGCATCTTCGTGATAGAGTCACGTTAGAAGACCTGGATGTGGAATTAAATGGCTTAGCAGAGAGAAAACTTACATTGATATTTCGAATTACCTTTCATGGGTATCACGGGCTGTATATCAACGAATGGCACGGTGCTCTGGGCCGCGTCTGCCTCGAAGTCTGAGTTCACAAACTCGACGTATTGGTCGTGTTTGGAGTCTACCGGCAGTGGCGTCGGGCTTCGAGTGGGAATGTCCGGCTTGTATAGGTCTAGACGCGATCTGGAAACAAAAAAGAGCATTTTGAGAGGTGTATTATTTCTTATGACAATCATGATGAGTCATGTATGGTATCGCATAACTTTGTTGGTAGCTTTGAGGTTAAAATTATGCGTTTGCTAATACAGTTTGTTATTAGCTAAGATTGTTACAGCTGCGCCGAGCAAACTCAGCCAAGGTCGAGTTAGTTACTTGGAATTACGTGACTGTTTGAAGTAATAACTGCTATCATTGTAATAACACCTATAGAGCTGAATTATAGGAATTATTTAGTAATGGACGTAACCACCGGAATGAGACATTAGCAGCAAAAGTAAAATCCGCAATGCCTTGAAAATAATTTCCGTTTAAGATTTGCTAATGAAAATCAAACATAACACATCGTATGATTTTTTCTTGTTGTTTCATGAGTTATTAACACCTGTCATTTAGATGCCCTGTTTTTGTCACGGAATCCCACACTATCATTCAATAAGTATACTGCTCAAAAGAAAATATACGGTCCACGTGAATTTTATGGGTGAAATTAAATAACTAATAAATATAATTCTTCATATTCATAACATTCCTTGTCTAAAAATGGTTTTATTAATACAACATAACACAGTAACATAGTAGGTACAAATACTTTTCATTCAATTAAAAACGCAAACATATTTTTGATTTAATTTTACCGGTAAAATTCAAGTGGCCCTTATATTCCTTTAAGTAGTATAAATCAATATCTCACAAAATCACCAAGACCAGCGTTGGCCTACTCGGCCAACACGCTGAGTTGGGACCGGTTCGCGACTTCGCAAAAACTTGCTTTTATTTATTTTTGTCATTCCTACTTGTAATTGTGTACTATAAAACTGTTTTGTGCGAATAGTGAATAATTAATTCTTATTCTTATTACAAAATAAATTGTTAAGTATCGATCTATCGTATCGATATATCTTGGTCGGCGACTTGTTGAGGGAAGCCAAGAATAGAAAGTCAAACCTTAACTAGAACAAGGACTTCCGTTCAGGAGTTTACGGGCTGTGGTTGTTGTTTGTTCGATTAAAATGCATACCTGGGCAGTTCAGCTCCTTCGGTGTTGTCGTTGCTGATCCACTGACTCCTGTCCGGCGAGAGACGGCCGGTCGTGTAGTTGAACGGCGTCGACCGGATCTCGAAGTGCAAGTGAGCGCCGATCATGCTGAATCTGAAAACGATAACGGTGTAGTTTAGAAATGAGTCTATATTTGAAACACCTACAGCTATTAAGTTAATTATCTAACATGTTAAGTATTCAGACTGAACAGTTGCAATGATATATGATCCAACTAGAAGTACCCAGTTCATGATTATTTAATACTACCTTTTGCCCGCGACTTCGGTTATCGCGCGCTGTTCTCTCGGGAACTGCATTTTCCGGGATAAAAAGTAGCCTTTGTCATTCTCTGGCCCATAAACTATCTCTATGCCAAAAATCACGTCGATCCGTCGCTCCGTTTCGACGTGAAAAACAGACAAACACACACTTTTGCATTTATAATATTAGTATTGATTCTACGATTAATTCGTTGTTGTAGTAGTTTCTTGTCTTCGCAGTTGAGTAAGAATATTTGTTCCCGTTTCCTCTTTAGATACATACAAAAATTCCAAATGATCATTAAAATAATGTTCTCTCTCACCTGACACCAGTCAAAATGTGTCCCAAAGGCGAATCCAGCTCATCCAAATCGATTGCTCTCTGCTCATAAGTCAGCGTGTGGTAATCCAGGCCTTCTCTCACGCCGGGATCCGAAGGGTCGAATTTGGCGACTGGCACCCACTCCCCGGGTGTCACTGAACCCCGCTCACCCAGCAAACCCTCGCTGATCTGGAGGTGGAAGACCCTCCCTGACTTGATAAGACGTACGCCTGTTACTACCCTGCAAATTAAAAAAGTTTTTGAGTTCGTTGACGCTGATTGCACTTGCCCAACTGAAGTGTCTGCTGTGTACCAAAATAGATGCTTTAATGGAAACTAAATCCCAGTTCTCAAGAAAGACTTAAAGTAATATGACACCTTCTAGATTTTAAACGAAACCGCCACTTATTTTGTACCTGTTAAACGATTAAAATCCAATTAATGGTACCCAGTTTTTGTCCTATAATCGATGTTATTGTCTAACTTATGTTTAAATATATTTGAACACCCGCACATCCTGTACCGAACATGCTGTTAGTGGAAATAAAAGCCAAGCTAAAGAACCCATAGCAATTAAACCGAGTTATCGAGTCTACTGAACGTTCTACTGCCGCTCTCCCTTTTGCCCGTGCGTCGAATCGAAAGCTAGGTGTCGCCCGAACCCTTTTTAACCTGGTTTTTACAACTTGCACGGAGGTTATGGGTTATTCAAGTATTGCGTTTAAATTTTTTAATTATTGTAGTTATTTGGAAAATACATTTAGTTGGGAAGATATTTGAGACTAAAGTTAGTTTGTCAGATTTCAGAAAGGGAATTGATGAAAATTATCCTGTTTATCTTGCCGTGTTGATTTTCAATACTTTCGAAGAAGTAAATGAATTGTGTATGCCTGTATATGCCATCAATACTTGAATTCCCCATTTCTCCTCCGCATTAAGAAAACCCCGGCTTAATTCACTGACTTTTGTTTCTGAATATCCGCGACTGCTTCCCTCATGCTGAAGAAACGTTCGGCCGAGCCGACCTCGTCCTCGCATAGACACATGCAGTACGAACAGTGGTGGAGGCTCCAGCGCCACCACGAGTCGACCTTGAGACAAAAAAAACTGTTAAGACTGTCGGGTCGGGATTTGATACTTGCTTCTCAGCTTACTTTCGCTTTACACTAAATACTCCTTGTCATGCCCAGAAATAAATCAATTACGTTAGGAACATAGAGTCAATCTTCTCAGCCAAAATCTAGGGGAGACATAAATCAATATAATATCCTTGATTTTGAAGCGTTGATTTTCGAGCAGAGCTGTTCAGTAGCTCATGCAATTAATGATCTAATTTCATTCATTCCCGCATCAAAAGACTTAGCTATATAAATGTAACCCTACATTCTATTGCTATATAAGCACCCTAACAGAGATGTGCGGGTGTCCCTTTAAGGCAAAGGGACTAACTTGTTGTTCTTGACGTCAGATGTAGCGTCCATGAGACTGAAGTATCGGTCCGAGTCAGCCGTCGCCTCGTCGCAGAGGCACATGCAGTACGAACAGTGCCAGAATAGCCAACGCCACCACGAATCCACCTGAAATCCTTCACTGTCAACTCTTGTGTTCTTTTTATTTACCTGGTTTCCCAGATTAGCACTGATTATGTTTTAGTTAATATTCTGTAGAAGTTAAATTATGCTTCTGATTGACTTAACGTCGCCATTTGTTATTGTATTGACCTCGTTTTACTCCCGGGTCAAATAGATAATAAACTGGACAAGTATTTATAACGAACGCTACTGTCGTGATTGAGAAGTGGCCAATGTTTGTGCCAATAAAAGCATTGATGCACGTTGGCGGCCAACGTTTGATCCAGTTTCAAATCGTTCTCACCTTGGTAGTTCCACGCGTGCAGGAGCCGACTTTGCCGAGAGTTCGCCCGTTCTCGTACTCGATCCACTCGTACCGCCTGATGCTGTTGCGACTCTGAAATAATTTATGAAACACCTTATTAATGAATCATTCATACTGTAGGTAAGCTAAGTTTTTTATAATCAGTAATATTTAATAAGATTTTTGGAAAAGCCGTTATGCAGCTCGGTCACGTATTTCGAATGTGTTTTGTTTTGTTTTATTCTTTCGTCTTTTATCTACATGCACGTCAGTATCTTATCTTTTTTATTGTCTTTACCAGCACCCTTGTTTATTTTTAAAAATATTACAAAAAACTTACCGCTGGACAAACCCACATATCAGAATCGATATACTGGCAATCTATGATCCTCCCGTTGCAAACAGGCTGCTTCGCGCAGAACTGCTCCTTGAAACAGCCATGCCTCGTTGCCAGGGTATAGTACGCGCAGTTGTCACGGCAGGTGCCGTCCGCGTTCATGTCTACTTCGTTCTCAATGTAGCCTTGCAGGAGACGGGTCACTTGGGCATAAGTTTCTCCTGGAAAACAGAAGAGGCAATGTGACTTTTCTGGGTGGATCTGGGTTGAGTTGTAGGTATACAATTCACATAGCATTCTTAGATTATCTAGAATCAAGCATCAGAAATTTACCAAACTTGTGTGCAATATCACTGTTTAGTTAACCTTTTGGTTTAACTGATAAGGCTTGTGTTTCGTAGCCACTGTTTTGAACAGTAAACGTTCTTAGTAAAAGTTTTGTTTATTATGTTCAATTCAAACAAATTCTGCCAGGGTCGAGGTTGAGTGAGACACGGCGGGTAGGTGGACGACTTGTTCGGTAATCTGCCAGTTTTCCGTGGGATGTTAGATTTGGATTTCATTTTTAATCAGCTATTAGACTTACCTTCCTTGTGCTGAACCGGATCGCACCTGTACAGGCCTCGTCTCGCCATCGCCATCGCTGAGCGGGCGGCGGCGGCGGTTCTGGAAGACCGCTCAGCGTATCTCTGGCGTGTCAGACTAGCTTCTTCTGTGAAGTTTCCTGTAACATGAACCATATTGGGGTTTGAGCTCAGCGTATATCTGGCGCGTCAGACTAGCTTCTTCTGTGAAGTTTCCTGTAACATGAACCATATTGGGGTTTGAGTTTTGCTAAGTGAGCTGATAGTTCTTTTTCGAGGTTTTGCGCGTGTGAAGATCACAAATTAAATTGTATAGTTTCAACTCGAAAGAATGTTTCGCTATATTGTCGGGATTCTTCTCAACTTTAAAACTGAACACAAGTGGTCAGTAATGGCGATTCTATCACTTACATGGTTATCCTGTTCAGATGTTTATAGAGACTGTTCTGAAAGATTGAAGACTACTATCTGTACCTACATGGACGACAGTTGCATTCATTGGTCCATCTATTTGACCTTTTAGAAGCTACATATAAAAGTGTTGACAACGATAGATATAATCTGATCCAACGTGTCCTAGGTTCAGTGCACCAACCATCAACCCGTCCCCTTCTTCCGCCGTGTGTGCGAGCGTGATAATGAGTGTTATAACCAAAGGACACGTCACATCGGGCGGGAAGTAGGATGCGTGTGCGAATGGGTTCAAGGTCTATGCAATGTTGGCTTACAAAGAATCAGTGTCGTATTCTTCTTGGAATTGGTTTTAGTAAGACTTAGGTTGAGGCGGTCGGAAGGGATCGGTGACATATCTCTCTAGATTGTAAGTTCCTAGTAAAATCATTTAAAAACCCTGTAAAGGACATGACTGGTTAGATCATTTTCTCAAAATCTTAATTTCCTTGTAGCAAAATTTCCGTTCGCAGATTTTTCTAAATGCTTTTTTCCCAATATAGTTTTTTACTGAAGCTTATTTTCACAGGAGCGTTTTTTCCTATTCTTCATTTACACCAGCCGTAGGTATTTATTCCTTACATGATTTTTCCAATACACAATTTTACCACGCACAAATATTTCTAAGGGCATTTATTATACAATCGAAATTTTTCTTGTAGACCTTTTCTCCCACTTTTTTTTACACAAGCCTAGTTTCTCATATTTCCTAATTTAGGAAAAGCGAACAGAAATTTTGCTACAAGGAAATTACGATTTTGGGGAAATGATCTAACCAGTCAGGGCAACGCTAAAAAATTAATTTCGCATTTTGTCGCGGAAACTATACAATTTTCCGGGATAAAAACAATGCTAACTCATGTCCTTGACTGGTTTGGTCATTTCCCCAAAAAGATGACAATGGTGTATTGTCTTAGTGAAATTGGGGTGTTACAATTTTCGGACCACTAGACTGTAAGTATGTCTTACCTTTTCCATATATTTTAAGTAGCATCCAAGAGAACTGCATCATGGCGTACCCTTTGATCTCAGTCAGCGATATCGTGTTGTACATGTCATAGATCAGCTGATGCGGTGACATTTGTAGTTCGCACAGGTCCGGGTGCTCCTCCTGAAGCAAATATGATAATTGAGAATGATTATTCTAACTATTTATACAAAAAAATAATACAAAAGTGACGGTAACTTATTGCTAGTTGAATATCTCTTCACGGCTAAGCTGTTGAATGAATAATTTTATTAATTAGCGGAACGGTGGCTTAATTTCCTAAAGTGGTTAGAAAAATATGCTACGAGTTGGGTAGTATCTTCTTGTAAAAACTGGTTTTGTTTGTGTTTAATTCCAAGCTGACTTGTGTGTGATAGTTTGAAGGTTCCATGCCATTTTGGGAAAACTTTATTATTTGTGGTAGGACCTTGTGCAAGGTCCGCCCGGATTGCTACCACCATCTTGCTCGCTAATCGTGCCGTGAAGCAGCAGTGCTTGGACTGTAGTGTTTCGGCGTGGAGAGTAAAGCCGGTGATATTACTGGCACTTGAGGTATCCCATCTTAGGCCTCTTACCATCAGGAGACCCACTTACTCGTTCGCCATCCAGTCGCATAAAAAAAATATCTTTTTGCTTTTTATTAGCCCGTAAATAGTTATTAGCCAAGCGGATTAGCTCGTTGAAGTGGCAATGGGCGGGCCATATAGCACGGAGAGCAGATGGCCGTTGGGGCCGAAAAGTTCTCGAGTGGAGGCCACGGATCGGCAAGCGCAGCGTAGGACGTCCACCAACGAGATGGACGGATGACCTGGTTAAAGCCGCGGGTTCACGATGGATGCAGGCCGCTGCCAACCGAAGCAACTGGAGGTCTATGGGGGAGGCCTATGTCCAGCAGTGGACGTCCTGCGGCTGAGATGATGATGATGATGATGAAATAGTTATTCTGACCTCCGTTTTACCGCAATCTTTCCTAGAACATTGTAAGAAAGAAACACTATAAGGTTAGTGACTTGATCTGTTTATTTCCGTGAGTAATGTTGACAGTTTAGCGTGCGCGGCTTTGTTTGTGTCTGTTCTGCAGAGCTACTACGAAAATCGGAACCCGAAATTCGTGTCGTGCTGTCCCTTTCGATCTCGTATTAAATAGTATAAGTGTCAGAGGGACCGCACGACACGAACTACAAGTTCCGTGTTTCATAGTAGCCCTGCTGTACGTGATGTTGAGAATAAATTTGTTTTCATGATAGTGGACAGTTAATACGCAAAAGGCAAAAACGGCTGACAGTCAAGAACGATGAGTAATTGAAATATTTAGTACAGATCGAATAACAATATAAGCAATATTGGATCGCTTTCGTCAGACTTTTTTTTGCTAACGCTTTCGACTACGAATTTATTGTTGCCGCCACGGTTAGTAAAATCCTTTGTCTGACGGACAGACGGGAGTGACGAACTAACCCAGAATTTACATAATGTCATCTAGTTAAATAAAATGCTTACCGCGAGTGTCATATGATTCTAAAGTCTTTGTTTCTGAGTCAAGGTAGCTTGGTATTTTCTTGGTATTCTCATTCTTGTTGTCTTTGTTTATTAGAAGTAATAAAAACCAACTCGGTACTTTTATAATTTTGCTAGGATTTTAATTTGTTTTGCTAAATTGTGTTTACGAGTTCAGTAGTAACTTTTAATATACAAATGTAATCAAGGACGTATATATTATACTTGAATTTTCCCACTTATTTATATAGTGAAAGTTGAAAGGTTATGAATGTATTTCGTGTTCGTACTCTGTCATTGTTAAGGTTAATTTTATAAACATTTAGTTAAGCGATTGATTGACTTTGTTTATCTAATAAGTCGTTAGTGTTGGAGAGCATGCAGTCTAACAATGGCTTGTGCGTATCAAAATAGCCCACACTTAATCACTTCCAGTGATTAATTCCCTCGACAAATTATACTAATTAAAGCCAATGAACAGAGACGGCACGATAGTACGTGTTTTCATAACACACTGTCCGTATTAATTTCGGTAATCCGGTACCCAAAATGGCACATTAACGTGCGGATTTATAAACACGATTGTTTGAGCCGGGTCACTGACACCCTTTCATAAGAGTCAAGTTGCTAATTCCGCTTTGTTGTTGACAACGTTATGTGCAACTTGTATAAGTTGCGCGTGCTAATTGCTACTTACTTTGCCCCAATGAACTTAACATGTTTTAGTAATCATGTTTCCAGTCCATTTCGGTTCAGTCAGAATACCCACACATTTTTCACATAATTTCCATATGTTATTTCCTTCAAGTGCGTTACGGTCACGTATATTAGGTACCTACCTGCAACGACGCTCGGAACAAATCGCCGTGCTCTAGCAAATCGTCGAGTTTCCTCACGGCTTGAGCCACTGACAACTTGGGATCCATCAATACCACTTCGGCCAAGTCCAGCCACTCCCTCACGGGCGCCGGAACGGCCCCCGGCGCCGCTTGCCTCTTCACGAACTCCATAAAGTTCTTGTACAATCCGTCAATGACAGTCAGTTTTTCCAACGCTTTCACCCACAGCCAGGACTCCAAAGGCGGTCGCGGGGGCATCCGTACGGCTTCGAATCGATCGTTGAACGCGGCAAACGCCTTTGTCAGCTCTATGTCTCCCCCTAAGCCGGCGTTCCTCCATTCTGGATCCGTCACGTTGACCCACAGGTCTCTCTCCAGCGTGTAGAACTTGTCGCGTACATGGTCGACGGGCGATATGTCGCCGAGAGCGATTGTGAGAAGCGCGAATAGCGCGGCGAGTCTCATCGTGACGGTCTGTCGCCGTCGGGTGACTGGCGGGTACTGGCTGCGAGTGCGGACGGGGAGCGGCGCGACTGGGGACCGGCGGTAGGGAAGCGACCAGTCGATATCGACTTCAAGTAAACATTTTATTTTCTGTCACAATGGGTACCTAATACAGAGAGTATGGTTTAATTGGTGCGATATGAAAAGTCACGTACAGTTTGGAGCTATCTGTTAGCTCTTTACTTGCAAGAAACCAGTAGGTATGTTATTACCTAGTGAGTTGCAAATGAGAAAAGCTAAATTAAATTGTTTCCTTCTATTATACGTATGTACCTATAAATAGTCAAGCTCGATGACTGCAAGTTAGGTATGGGAAAAACTACAAGTGGGTTTTTTTTATTCGTCTGGATGGCAACCGAGCAAATGGGTCTCCTAATGGTAAGAATCACCACCGCCCATAAATATTTGCAACACCCGGGGTATTGTAGATGCGTTGCCAACCCACAGGCCTAAGGTGGGATACCTCAAGTGCCAGTAATTTCACCAGCAATCTTTCCACGCCGAAACACAACAGTGAAAGCACTGCTGCTTCACGGGAGGATTAGCGAGCAAGAGCTCGAAACACGTCAATAAAGTGTGATGTTGGTGGCGTTGGGTTTGTGTGTTTTGTTTTTGCGGCATCAATATGGAAGAGCTATACGAACACACATTTGTTGCATAGATGTTAAATAAATTCATTGATATGGTCCTTCTCAAAATTAACGCATCTGCACTACCCCTGGTGTTGCAGATGTTTATGGGCGGTGGTGATCTCTTACCACCAGGAGACCCACTTGCTCGTTTGCCTTTCAGTAGAATAAAAAAAAAAACTTAACATCGATAGTGGTTTATCGAAGTTGTCGATAAATATCTTGCACATCACTAGCCCGCATGTTGTTAACTCAGCGCAATCACTCCGTGCCGCCGCCGTGACCCTTATTATAAAACAACACGCCCTTTATTGCAATGTTTCGATTGCAAATTAACGTTGCACTGGACTACTGTTATTATACTTCATTACTTCACGTATTCTATTCGTGTTGATGCGTTCCATGGAGTCCTTACGTTTGATGGAATAAAGTCGTATTTTGATTGATGGAAGTTTAGTTCTGGTTGTTTTTAGGCGTCAGCTGGCATTATTTAGCCACTCCTACTGTGCCTGCGCAGATGTTTTTTTTCTTTTATTCATCCCACATAAGGTTTATTGATATGTACTAGCTTTTGCCTGTCGCTCCGCCCGTGTGGTATTCGGTTATCGCGCGCTGTTCCCTCGGGAACTGTGCATTTTTCCGGGATAAAAAGTAGCCTATGTCACTCTCGGGCCCATAAACCATCCCTATGCCAAAAACCACGTCGATCCGTCACTCCGTTACGGCGTGAAAGACGGACAAACACACAAACATTCAAACACACTTTCGCATTTATAATATTAGTATGGATTTGGGTTACTTATTTACTGTAGCAATAATCTTTCTAGTGTAGTGTAACGTGACTGAGGTCAAGGAGCTACTAGAGGCCCTATTGAGGATCCCAAAGATGCACAAAGAGGGGACCAAGTAAAGATCCTTAAAAATATACACTTAGCTCGTCAGTTAGATTATTAAAAAATACTTGACACGTATTTCTTCATTACTAAATTAGTCAAAGAAAATATGAAATTCAAATTTTCTGTATGATGTCACGTCTTAAGGGCCCCATATCGTAACGATGAATTGACAGTATATGGCTCTTTACGATCAATCGTCACGATTTTGATCAGATCGATCGTACAGACGAATCGCACCGTGTATTGGGGCCCTTTATTAAACACCTCGCACCTCACGGACCTCGCGCTACTAAAGCCATCAATTGGTACTCGCCTGTCAAGACACCCTCATAGTGGTTTAAGTGGACGTTGTCAAATTATTTTCACTGTCAGTGTTACCGCGCATGTTATGCGCATGCAGCTGTTCAAATAAAAATTTTGTGCTATCAGTAGTACACATTGATACCATGGGTCGGACCGTGACTTACCGCCATGTGTTCCCATGATGGTGGTTTACAAATTGTGACAAAAAATGTTTTTTGTTCATGAAGCTGACATTTCACTTTCAATTGTTTTTTTACAAAAATATTTTTACTAAATTGTACGGAAATTAACATATTGGAGAAATCAGATAAGTAAAGCGTGAGCTTAGAATCGAAACTAGTTCTTCATAATCTCGATTTAAAACCCTAAATAAGTCTAAAAGTTCGCGGTGGCATTATAATTTATACATACTTATCTAATAAAAATATAATGGGGCAGCGGTTTGATTTATGTTAAATAGTTACAGCTAGAAGGAAAAATAACACGAAATAAGGTAAAATTTTTCCTTTTAAGGAAAATTAAGATTAGGTACATAATATCTAATGACAGTAATAGGTAGGTACAGTCAAAAGCATAAATACACCTCTATCCTCCTAAGTCCTGACATTTTTTTGACAAACTTAGCGTTTAAGACCTAGACGTGCTTTTGACCTGCTTTGTTATTTTGGATTTTATTTCAAAATTCTTAGAATTCTTTATTCAATGAACAATTTGTACTTTATAAAGTACATTCGGCCGTTATTATTAGTGTTCATTAGTCCTTTATAAAGTACGCGAAGACTTAGGAGGTTAAGCCACTAAACATAAGATCGATTTATACATATTTTGACGCTATGGCTGTATATGTATATATTTTTGCATTGGACTGTATGTTGATATGATACAATGGGAAAACATATAACTAGTCTATTTTTAAATATGACATGCCATACCGACCTATGGATATGTGACTGTCTGACTTAAGGACAATATGCAACCTAAAACACGAGCTGGAGTTTTGAAATCTGACAGACATTATGGCGTTGAGTATCATAGACGTGCACTAAAGGCAATTTGTCAAAACTCTCTCGGGGCAAGGATCTGGGGCCGTAACTGTCTAAAGCCGAGTTTAGACTTGTGAGAAAAATCCAGCAAGTTGCATTATGATATGCATGTTGACTCTAATGCCTAAACGTCACTTTTGTTCGGAAGTGAAGCTTGTACTGTACTATTAATTATTTTGTGGTATCATTTCGAGTTGTCTATTTTCCATTTTCACCAAATGACAGTAATAGTAGAATCAACTATAGCCTTCTGGTGCATTAGGACCTAAGCTCATATTACCCTATTTTACAGTACAACCTAATATCAAAAACACATATTTCCATATAAACATAAATTTAAAATAGCCTAACGTCTAAATACCTGAGTCTCTTAAAACCTTAAAACCAAAATGACCTAATCTTGAATATATACTACTCCCGTGATCGCCTAATGTCATGAAGGTTGAAGCTCAAAACAAACTAATCCCATAATACACTAGTCATAAAATACACCGTTCTCCAAATAAAATAGTCTCAAAACACACTTATCTCAAAACACCCTAAATATCCAGTATAAATAATAAAAATATGAAGAATTCGCTTTATCCTACACGTGATAGGCAGAACAACTGTTTGTTAATACTAATGTGTGTTACAGTAAAACGTGTTACAATGACATGACGTCTATACTAATAAACTAAGTACGTGTAGGTAAGTAAGTGTTAGCACTAGAGACTGGATTATTTATTATGTAACATAAAAAGCTTGATACACGAAATTTTGAAATTAAAACCCATACGTCGATAAACATTTGGTCGTATATAAACCGTATGCGCCATATTCTAGCATTTTTACTTTAAAAATGTGATCGATGCCAATTTTTTTTTCTCATACTTGATAAAAGGTGCAGATGAGGACAAAATTATATCTTACTGGTTAAACATCCATTGAATATTTATACATCGTTGTTGTTGTAGCAAAATTTAAGCGGCAATATGACTCATTTTATTTCCGTGCTGTGACTATCACAATTTTTTTGCAGTATGGTAAAATGGGTGTTTGCCGTTTTTATATTTAACAAAGGTAATCAACAGTATGAGTCATTATTTCTACAGGCTAGGCTTAAGCGGCTACTTAAGAACTGGTTTCACCACTCATACCTACCTACCACTGCTGCTACCAAATAGGTAGCGAAGCAATCATTATAGTCGATTCAATCGACTACAAAAGACGTATCAATCATTTTACAGCACCGGGCATTCACCTCTCAGTTTGTGCGGATTAAATGCTACTGAGTCCACGCGTACTTTATAAAGGACCAATTAACACTAAGAATAACGGCCGTATGCACTTTATATAGTACAAATTGTTCATTGAACAATATCCAAAACAACAAAGCTGGTCAACCACGTCTGTTAAAAATGTCAGGACTCGGGAGGATATGCGCGAAACTAGATTCGAAATTCACCATGAACTTTGCAGTTAAGGGAAACATTGTGAGACACACCAGAGAAGAATTTAATTGGTGTCTGGAATACCCAATCTGTGCTGGGTTCGTGTGGAACGTAGGCCGAGAAGACAATGTAATAAGGTTCGTCGAGTGATTCGAGTGCCTCAGAAACAGAAAAAACACATAGTCGTGGCTAGGCATACACGTTTACTTCATTTTCTTATAGCTCGGTTCAGCGATGATCTCTTACTGTTTCATTTTAATGAAAATTTGCACTTTAAATTTGAATATTTCGCAAATGTATCACTGAATAGAAAAATCGTCTTAGTATGTCCCCCCAATGGTTTTAAAAGACCTAAAATCCAAAGATACCCCACACTATAGGGTTAGTCGAGAAAAATTACAGCTTTCTAGTACTAACGATATCTGAGCTTAGCCGCGGACAGACAGACAGACATGGCGATACTATAAGGGTTCCTAGTTGACTACGGAACCCAAAAAAGGAACCTTAACCTACCAGTATTAAAAGTGAATGGCTCATGAATTCGCAAATTTCTACGTAGTGATATGATAGCACAGATAATTACTTTGCGTGTTTCCGCTTTGCCCATTGAATTCTGGGAATCATACCGCTGAAGCTTGGTGACAATCGCACTCGCATAATGCGACCTTCGTGGTCTTTTGTCCAATAATACTTGAAAGAAAAAAAATACGAGTGCACTATACTTAGCTATGGCAAACATTGCTGCGCTATTTATTTTCTAGCTAATTGCCTGTAGGTACTAATTGTGTGTGGTATCTAATTGATACAACGCTTTAAAACACATTTTTATCTAAGTATATATTTTTGTGTCTCACTGCTGGGCAAAGGCGTCTCCGCTCTTGCTCCACTCCTGCCTATCTAAGGCGAGCTCCCGCCATCCCACATTATAGGCATCTAAGTCGTCCCTCCATCCCCTCTTCGTTCTGCCTCTAGGTATCCGTCACTAGGGACCCATTCCGTAACAATTTTGGCCCAATGTTCTGGGTTCATTCGACAGACATGTCCAGCCCAGTCCCACTTGAAAGTAGGCTAACAAAAAAAAATATATATCTTTATATTGCTCCTGGTTTTGCTATTTTCGACTGAACCATCGATCTCGTTGGGCTTATTTCTAGGAATACGCGTTTTTTTTTAGCATTAGAAATAAGGTAAACAATCTTGACGAGTTTTTATTGAAAAATATTTTAAAAAATCAGTAACAAAAGAATGTAAATGATAATAAGTCTTGCTAGTTGTTACATATTTGCTGTGTCTTATATCAATAAGTCACCTTTGAAATCATTCAAAGGTGTTTTTCAATAAAAAGACGTCAATCAACATCGCATACCTTCTGTCAAGATCCTTTTTCTTAGGAACGTGAAGAGGTATAAAACTAAAATTAATGCTCAGTCTACGAGTATACTCAGGTCTGCTACCACTTGAAACAGTGACAAAAATCAACTTCAAATTCAACGCAATCAAAAAATACAGTCATTAAAAAATGTGTGTAACTAAAAAACCTATATAGGCTATGTCCACTTATTTAGATGACACTACCTTTTTCAAAAAGTCGTCATCACAAACATGGAAGCTGCTCAAGTGCTCCTAAATATCTGAACATACACTTACGCGATAGTGTTTTAGTTTCAGAGACTATACAACCATCAGGGTTTACTACTTACTTTTTATATAATTTTGAACACTAGAACAATATGGACATCTTAATATCCAACTGATGATAATGATGTGGTCATTAATTGTAATTAGACTAAACAAAACATTACATTCATAGTTGATTACCATATCACTCTTTGTGTACATTGTTATCAGCAAATAGTACATTACTCTCCACTTCCGTTTGAACTTCCCTGGACTTTTACGTTCTAATACAGATATCATAATGGTCGTCAACTGCTAAACGCATGCCAAATAATGTTGACACTAATTAGGTGCTTTCTCATTGTCAAATCTGGCTAAGATTATATCATGGACAGGGATATTTGGAAATAATTCCGATCCGCATTAGCGATTCCTATGTGCATTAGTGCACATTTATAATATTACTTTCTTGAAAGTGTGTGTGTTTGTACGTCTTTCAGGTCGAAACGGAGCGACTGAATTCGTTGTGATTTTTGCAATAGAGATACTTTATGATGGGCCAAAGATAGGCTACTTTTTATCCCGGAAAAATGCACATTTTCATGCAGAATTCCAAGCGGGCGAAGCCGTGCGGGCAAAAGTTAGTAGAATAAAAATGTGAGGGCACGACCGAAACCCTTTTTATGGTTTAGAAAAAGTAAATTTGTTTAGTTTTAGAAGAGGAAATAGGGTAGTAACGCTACTTTCGTCTGTTTTTTTTTAGGCAGTCCAGTCTGCGGCTGGGCCAATCAACTTTTTTACCGACACTAATCCTGTCCGCGACATTTTTCAAACAATTTCAGATTTTTGTAAGTAAACGTGTTTTTACTGTAATGTAATAGATGGTGTACATGAATACATAGCATCCTACGTAAGTTCAACCTATTAAATCGTAAAATCTCTTGCTGGAAGTACGACTTTTTATTTTGGTAACGCAGGAGACGCCCAAAGTGTCGGTAAAATAAATAGTTGATTGGCCCGGCTGTCCCTTTCGTGCTCTTTCCGGAGGGATATAAAAGCAAAGCAATATTTTCAACAAATACCTATTATTAACAGCTCACTGACTGTATTTCCTCTTTAAATTCCAAATGAATATAGTATGTAACTCCGGATAATATTGACCTAGTAACACGGGTACCGGTAGCTAATGGATATTGCGCCATCCGCGATCTCTTGTTCTTAGTAGTCATCGGTATCTGGTTGCAATGATTACGGAGAATGTAATGCAACAATCTGTTGTTCGTTGAAGTGAGTCATTCTCGCTTTCGATAGTCGGAAATTCCTGAAAGAAAGGCCTAAGTAAAAGACGTTACTAAAAAACAACCTTGCAGCTTTTTTTAATAAAAATTGGATCAAGTTAAAGTTTTATGAAATGTGGTGATGTTGGCCATTATACAAGGTGTTAATTAATAGGTAATTGAAATTCTGAAAGTCGTCCGTTCAGAGGCGAGAGGTGGATTGATTACCTAAACTATAACCGATATACACTATTGCAATTTTTTTAATCTTTATTATACCTATTGTGCCTTGTCTAAATGCTTGCATATGTCTTAAAGAGAAACGAGGTTGCATATTTCTTATTTAGTTCATAATTACCTTGGGGAAATGAATTTCATTTGCCGTATTAAATGTTCCTTTAAAGTTAACGAAAATCAAAAACTACAACATAAACTATACATATACTAAACTTTTAGTACCTATGTATATTTATGAACCTCGAGGTCTTTATATTGTTTTTGGTTTACCTGCATACTCATTAATGTATGACTGTTTGTGTTCTTAAATAAATAAATAAAATAATAATAATAATAATAACACGGTGTGTAAGTATCCTGTGCATTGCACGTTCAGTCGTCGTATACAGTCCCTTTTATTCTGACCCAATTCCCTAAACTCGAAACACTTCTTTAGCCTTCAATATCAAAACCCAATTGGACGACGCCCTCCAAACAAAATCTCACATTTATCAATAAAGCAATGAACAAGTTTCCTGACCTGTGCGTCATCCTGAACAGTTACCCTCGCGCATTGACTCATTGATCCCATTTGACGTGCGCGTGAGCATTATGTCTCGCTAAAACACATCACATTACGGTGTATACTTTGTGTTTGCTTTTGTATTGTATTTGAGACTCTGTTTTTTAACTAAAAGAATTCTTTCTCGATTCATGTAAGGACATTTTAATGTGTTAAGTGCTATGTTTGCTGACTACGTCGAAATGGGTTAATTATGATAGCTGTCTTTTTAAAGAATGGTATTTTACAAATCTACACTTCTAACTACACCATAGTTAACTATGGTAATATAATGAAGTGGTCATTTTGGAAAAGGATTCTCTGAATATTGATTCCAAAAATACCTAATGTCCCTAAGTAGATTCCCAAAGACCATTTTCTATCCCAAAGTAATTGGAAGTTTACTTGGATCACAGAGAAAATTGCGGGCAACTACTATTTGTTATAGAAAGAAGAATTTTAATCTTCATGGAATGTGTAAATAACATAACGGTGGTTTCTAAAAGTTCTAAACGTATAAAGATAACTGCTGAAACAAGACGTATAGTTTTATTACTTAAGTACCTATAAATAGGTCGTTACTTTTTCACTCTCAGCGTTCTTGTCAACCGTTCTAAAAAATATGAGCATAATGTTTGTTTCCCATAATGAATGCTCTTAGGCCCGGTTTCGAAGAGTACAAAAAACTCGAAATCAACCGGCTGTATTTTGTATACTTATTGGATAAAGGTCTCTTGAGACAAGTTTCGAATTCGTTTGCAACATTTTGTTATGTAATTTATATCATACTCATACCTACCTATTAACGAAGAATGAACTTTAAAGCAGATTTCAATAAACTCATACGAATTAACTTCAAGGATTATTGAAGAGAGTATTTTTTTATGTTTTGTTTATGTCCATCTGAATCAGGGGTCGGCAAACTTTTGGCAGAAATGAGTCACATAGTGAAAAAAATAGATAAAGGCGGGCCGGGCCGCACTTGTAAGACAATTTTGTACCTAATAGATATCTGCCTAGTTATCTAATTGTAGGTAGGATAGTACAATAAGTGATATCATAAACCAGTCGCGGGCGGAGATAGGTCGTGTCGAACTCGAACCCTATAAAAAAGTAACGACTAAACGAACCATTGGACCACCAACACTGGCGCTAGACACTAGAATAGAAATACGGCAGAAATGTTCCTTGAAGATCATAAAAGTGCACTAAGAAATTCCCATTTGATACGGAGTTAGCCAATTTAAATTGTTCCACGGAAACCCGCCTAGTGATACCGTATTCAGATAAAACAATGAAATTTTTAATCTTTTTTTACACCTACATAAATCATGATGATCGTAATAGTCTTTTTTGACCGGCTCTTCAATTAAACAACTTTGTTTACACCTTTCAAAGTAAATTGTTTGTTTGTTTGTTTCCGGCCGAGACAGTAAAAACGCACGGAATGCGTGTTGAAGTGTGTGCATCCGATTATAGCGTCAACAAACGTGCCATTATGCAATATTTTATATGCAAAATAAACTTATTGGTGTAATCCGTCTACTTGCAGATTTATGTATGTTTATTTTATTCATCAGCCGATTCAGACAATAAGTAATCCTTCACGTTCTTGTACCTAGGGATAGGGAACAAGCTCCTATGAACATGAGAATATATTTAACAAACCTGTAAATCATCCAAAACCAACTGCAGCAACCCTCGTCCCAGCAAAAGATGGTGCGGTGGCACTACAAGTGCGTGCACTCTTTCCAACAGCCCCGGCAACGCGCTGGGGTCGTGCGACACGCACCACTCCGCAAAGTCCTCCAGCGTACTCCTCTCCAACTCCTGCTGGAGCTTCACATACTCCCTCATCTGGCGATCAGCTGACGCGACCCGGCTCAACAGGTCCGCCATCTCGTGCAATCTCAACTCCAGCCGCGCCCCACGACCCCCACTCTTGGCCAACAGTTCAACCACAGCTGCTGTTTTCTCCACGCCCAATTCCAATCGCTGTATCGCTCGCGTCACCTCGGCCAAACGCGCCAATATCACTCTCTCTTTCCTCCTGATGATCGGCAGTTCAACACCCCCGGAGGCGTTGAAAGGCTTCCCTATTATGTCCCAGGAGCTTAGAACTTCTTCGCCGATTTCCTTGCCGAGACGTATGACGTCTAGCGCGTCGTCGACCAGCGCGTGCGCGCATGCCGCGAAAGCGAGCAGCGCGAGGAGCGTGCGCAACAGTCGAACAGCCATGGCGGAGGACGCGCGCCCACTGGCCCGTTGCGGCCGAGGTCGCCGGGTGGCCAGCTCTAAAGCGAACTTTTTCCGGCAAATAATGCTTCGATGGAGTATTTTTTTTTTAATAGCGGTTTTTTATAGCTGTATCTATCTGGTTGGGCTGAAGTCTCGTCTATCAAAATTTTTGGAGAATATTTTTTTGACGTTTTGGTTTGCAGTGTATAAAAATGGTTTGTTGTAAAACTGGCAGACTCGTAGCGCAAGAAACTGGTTAGGTATTGCATGAGCGATACCCTATAACTGTGCAGGCGGGCTTAGTTAACGGACACTTGTAGGTCGTTTTGACGCTATTAGTTGGCGCGAGGCGAGGCACGGCTGTATTAACACGCGACGACAAAAAAAACAGTGGTGTTAATTATAAATTTGATGTATGCATATGTATATTTGTCTGTGGTGTCGTAGCCTCAAACGGATGGACTGTTCTGCTAGCTAAAGCCAAGCTAATGGTAGGCTATGATATTTAATTAAAATTTCTTCAGACGAAAAAAACGGGGACTTTCTGCGCTTCTATGTTGTGCTAATTTATGATTCGACATGAAAGTATATTTTTTCAATGTTTTTCGCTTTCTTTCTATTGATTATTATTGAAAGTCTCTTTTCTGGTGTTGCAGGTGTTCATGGGCGACGGTAATCGCTCACTATCAGGCGATCCGTCTGCTCGTTTGCCCCCTATACCATAAAAAAAAAGTCCAAGCGAAATTGTTTAGATAATAAACACGCAAAATTAAGTTCAAAATGTAAACGTTAAGTATCTGTTTTTTACCGAAAGTTCTGCTTAGTGTTATGCACCAGCAACACTGCCGAAGTGAATTCCCGCCAACCGCCATTTATGTCAACAAAGCTTTTGTGCCGTATCTCCGCACCCACTTTTTTATATTTTTTTTAAAGGCTTGGGGGTTTATGTTAATGCCGCACGTGTGCCTGCCGGGATGTAAAAAATACAATGTATCGATTGGTGATACACAACAGATGCAGCGTATTCTCAACCCTTGATAGTATTTTGTTATGAAGATACTATTGTTATTTTAAATTATTGTTTTATAGTGGTAAAGAATCATTGTCCTTTGACGCGATTCGGGGCTTTTTTATTGTTTTATAGTTTATGAGGGACAATGGAGCCCTCATAGGATTACATCGTTGTGCATCCGTCTGTTAGTACAGATAATTTCACTCAAGAACGCGTAATGGTATCAAGTTGATATTTAGTAATAATCTGTATGTAATAAGCTGTATTCCAGTATGAACGACGATGTTTTCATACAAAAACCCAGGGTATCAAATCGCTTGGGTAGCAAATTCCTTCGAGGTAGATACCTTAAAGATCATGGAATCCTTAATCCTTTCGTACCGTATGACGAGTTAACTCGTCTTGTGCGATGTGCTCTCAAATCCGGTAGACGAGTACTAAACTGGTTTTAAAAAAATTGACAATATGGAAAACTGGGTAGATTTTGTGTATGGCTTTCAAGTGTGCTGTCCTGTCAGTTTATTTGGGGTGGAACGGAACAAAAGTTGCACTTTGAGCAATCAAGTGTTTCCCCTTTGTTTCCCCTCTACTTATCGTGCAGAGGGATCCACTGATTCGATTAGCGCCCGCATACAATACATTTTGTGTTGAGAACGAAATTTATTCGCCCTGGATATCAGGGAATTTCACACTTCAATATTTAAAGAAATATATTATTATGATTACTAGCTTATGCCCGCAACTTCGTCTACAAGGATCTAGGTTATCGCGCGGTGGCGCCCTCTAATGGAATAAAAGGTATCTTATGTTGATCCTTGAGGTTCTAACTACCTATCTATATACCAAATTTCATCAAAATCGGTTCAGTGGTTTCGACGTGAAAGCAGACAGACAGACAGAGTTTCGCATTTATAAATATTAGTAGGGATGGTTTTTCTTACACGAATTTTATGTCCGTACCACCGAACAATTGCTATTATTCAATTATGCACTGAAACATGTTTGTTTAAAACATTATAACGAACAGGGCGAAATATTTACTTACAGAATTTCAGTGTTCAGTATGCGAAGGATATATTTTTTATTACTTACCTACTACTTGGGCGCAATGATCCGAATTGGATAATGGCCTCCGAAACCAGACAACGCCACACCTTGCGATGTTAGTTAATTTTTAATTGAATTCGATTATTTCAACACGGTAACGGCTATTGTTACTGTGTACTACAAGCTCTAGGTACATACTAGCAGTGAAAAATTGTCTCAGAAAATCATCGACTCGTCAGTATGCAACTGACGCCGTATAACTCCATTCCCTGCTTTTTTTTAGACAGGTCAATCAATTTTTTTGTTGTTTATTCTGTCCCGTTGTTCAAGAGACAACAGTGACGGAGTGTTTTAAAAAAACTGTTTTGATATAAGTGACTAATATGCTTAGGAAGTAAGGAGATAGTCTATAAAGTAATGAGCTTGTAAATATATCAAAAAATTATACTCGATGAATTTTAACCACAGAAAACATGTAGAAAGTCGTTATTTTAAAGAGTTGTCTAAGGGACGTAATCATGGCAACGAGGTACAAGAAAAAGTTGATCCACCCAGACGTCATTGATGACAACCGCAAAGCTTGTGCACACTTACTGTGAGATATGTCATGTGAAAACATACCTAACTAAAGCTTTATGCCCTCTTCGGGTTACCTAACGATTCACTCCATGCTCGCTACTGACTCATCTAGGAAGACTGGGTCATTTATTATGAAAAGGTTGTACTGCGGTGTGTTTATCGCGGCTTCATAAGCCGCGGTTTTAGAACAATGTCGCTTTACAGTGATAGTGGGGACAAAATGAGGTAAAATAACCATATTAATCATCCAAACCGGTTTGCCTGTGCGGGTAGAATTTTGATTGAAAATACTTAAAAACATTGTACAGTCTAGTGCAAAGATATCGACGCGGCCAAAGTTACAAAAATATGTAAACACGACCTTAATGGGAATACCAAAACCGATAGCTTATTTTCGTTTATACTAGTTCTGTGCAGCATTCTGGCCAAATTTTGCCATAGCAACTATGAGTTTCAAATAAAGTCTTATTACGGACAGAAGAACATAAAACGGATCGCTCATAATAGGATCTCGTCTCTTTTTATTTATTTCTTTATTAGGGCGCAAACGGTATAATAAAACTTACATTATAAACAATTACATCTAACATTGAGCAACAAAGTTGCCACTGGTTATTAGTTCCCAATAATAAAATATAAAACGGGTATAAGAGTAACAAACAAACAAAGAAAAAGACTACGACTTGTGAAGAAGAGAATGTGCACATAACCCACAAATTACTTACTACTAATGACTGTCTTATACAAGGTGACCTTAGCCTCTGGACAAATAATGAAACCATGGATAAGACTGATACTTAGCGATATCTAAAAATAGTTATTTGCTTATTTAGACACGAAAAAAAAACTATGAAAGCAGATCATCCAAATACACAGACTGCTCCAAAGTGATACGATTGAAAACCGTTAGTTTTCGGTAAATATTGGACTGATTGTTATGATACTTTGCAGTTTGGTTTTAAATATCTTGCTAAGCCAGTAGTATTCGTATTTGTCCAGAGGCTAAGGTCACCCAGTATCTATCTACTTAGAGAAATGATAAAAATATCAATGTAAACCCTAAAAACGATCTCTTGTTCTACAGGCGCTGTTCTACGAGATCCTGGCGGGTATATGGGTGCGCAACGGACTCCAGATCAAAGGGCAAGCGATGACGTACATCCAGGCCAACTTCTGCAACTCCATGGTCGACATGGACATCTACTGGTTGCAGATATGCGCGGCGCATCTACCCGCAGACAACTTTCTCGACATGTGTATTGATATGTGAGTTGTATTGTCGAGTTGTTTTATTTTGAACTAGCTTTTGCCGGCGGTATTCGGTTATCGCGCGCTGTTCCCTCGGGAACTGTGCATTTTTTCGGCATAAAAAGTAGCCTATGTCACTCTCTGGCCCATAAACTATCTCTATGCCAAAAAGACAGACAAACATACATACAAACACACACACTTTCGCATTTATAATATTACTAGTTTATGCTCGCGACTTCGTCTGCGCGGATCTAGGTTATCGCGCCGTGGCACCCTCTACCGGAATAAAAGGTATCCTATGTTGATCCTTGCGGTTCAAACTACCTATATACCAAATTTCATCAAAATCGGTTCAGTGGTTTCGACGTGAAAGAATAACAGACAGACAGAGACAGATAGACAGAGTTACTTTCGCATTTATAACATTATAGTAGGGATGAATTGAAGAGATATATCCTAATCATCTGCTTGAGTGTCGTGGTAGCTTTCACTTACCATTGGATATTGGCTCGATTTCCACCTACAGCTCGAAATAACTGTGCCAGTAATGTAAAATCTAAAATTATGTATTAGCTTCAGGCACTAATTAAAGGCTACTGTCGTGGAATATTTTTAGGTCGAAAATATGCAATTAACGAAGGTATAAACACATCAACGATGACAGACGATCGTGACGCGTAACTGTGAAGTATCCTTGACAAATCGACAAGAATTGCTGAGGATTGCCACGCTACCGGCTGAAAAAACATTTTTGCAGTTTGTCTCGCACCTTCCCAGATACCACCTAAGCGTGGGTTTGCAGGAGTATCTAAATGACAGACTATATTAACACAGCACATGTTTGTCCCAGGTTCGGAGTCCGCGAATGGTTGAGCATGCTACCGATGCCTCCTGTGCAGGCAGCAGAACAAGACGCCATGGTCGAGGGGCTGCTGACATTCCTCGCCATCCTTGTCTCATCCAGAACCAACCTCGGTAACTATAATTTGATTGAGCATACTACTACTGCTCCCCATACTTAATGAAACAAAATTACATTGTAAAAATGTGGAATGTCCTCAGGCAATGACGAGCTGACCCAGTCCCGTCTGGAAGTCAGTACACTCTTAGCGGCCGGTGACAAGACACACTCGCAACTCCTGGAGTTGATGCCGGAGCGATCGGGTAATGCGCATACGAGGAACTTCGAAACTGTTCTAAAGGAGGTAAGGAACTGCTTGTTTAGGTAATAGTGACGTCCTTTACACTTCTGACGGAAACGACCTGAGAGAATCACTTATCCATACCTTTCAGCAACAGTAACCCTTAATAAGGCCCCATTTATTAGAACATACTACCACAGAATCAAAAGCAGCTATCGAATATATGTCTGGCAAAGGATATTTTTAAAGCTAGTAGTATTTTCAATAATTATAATGAATGTTGTAATTTATTGCTAGAACAATAAGTCAAAATACCATATACGGGACTTATCACGCTATTTTTTACACAAGTAATATTTACCTCGACGTTTCGGCAACGTTACAGTTGCCGTGGTCACGAGTAGACTGAAGTGTGGGGTGAAGTGTTGATTATGAGCGAGAATCGCGAAAGTTTAAAACGTTATAGAACAATAAGGTTGAATTTCCTAATCAATTCATGTGGTCGCTAAATCACCTCTGCCTTATTAAGGGGTAAAGGCAATTAAATTGATGGATCTCAAGCTGGAGCGATTGTATACACCAAGAACTTTAAAACTGTGCTCAAAGTGTGCTCAGGTAAAGCTGACGGTGGCTTCCCGCACACCCATAACACGAGTGAACAAGATAGTCCCATCGCAGCTGTTGTAGCGACCCTTACGCCCTCTAGTATTAGATAGATGAACTGTTAAGGACAAACGGAGAACTAGCGCGAAATGACGTCACTTCAAGTGTCAAAACAAGCGATAATGCAAGTAAAGTCGACAAAAAGTACAATCAGCAAAAAAGTTTGTAATAAAAATGAATTTTTCACCAAAATGTTGTTTAAAAATTGAATTGAAATTAACTAATCACAGGCAAGACTGTAAAGTCAATCGGATCACTTTACGCTTTCTAGAGTTATTTCGCCTGTCAGAAACCCTCGATGGTAAATCTGTTTTTGTTGATTTGTTGCATCTATTCCAGTTGTCGACTTACCGGCCACCGCCGCGCGGTTCGGAGAACTTGGAGCAAGGACTGTTCGTGCCAACCCCTCTGGTGTGGCAGAAGTATTATGATCCCCTCCACGTGCTGCGGAGGGCCGTTCACAGGAGGGATTTCCATGCGTCCATGGAACGGTTTACTGCCTAGTGAGTATTAAAATGAGCGGTAGTTTTCTAATGCTAAACTCATATTTCGGAACCTGTCATGAGTTTTCTAAAAAAAAGTATTTTTAAATTAGGCGTTTCGAGTGGATTGGATAGCCTTAATGTATTATTATCTAGTAACTGTACAAAAAATCTCATTTTAAGCAGCGTTTTTGAATGGATTTAACTGAGCATTGAAAATTAACTAATCTATTCTATTTTCTCAGCGTTCGTGAAAAGCAGAAGGCTGAAGGTGGTCCAAGTACGAGCAAGGCTGGCGAGGGGGCCACATTATGGCCGCCGCTGCGCGCCGCCGCGGCGCCGCCCTCCGCCGCCGGTGATCCCCGGGCTCTATGCGCTTCTGGTGAGTTGTGCTACAAAAATATGTGGTGAGGGCAGTAGCGCCATCTAGTAGCGAAGCTAGTGTAACAGGCCAAGAGAACGTGATATTGATCGTGAATCATCATTCATTATAAATCTACTGTGTAAGTTACATGGTTATTGTTGAGAACCGGCTTAACTTGCGCCCGGGACGAGGCGCGCGGGAGGACGACACGGCGACGACACGATCGTCGCTCCGACCGGCAGCGCCCACTTGCCATACGATCTCCACCGCCGTTAGACGAATTCCCACTTAATTTTTGTCTTGTTCTAAATTAAGAATATTTATTGTAATTAGACGGCGATTAAACCAGCCTTAATTTACAGTCCACGATTTTATTTAACGTCCCGTAGGACCCTAAAGTTGGTCCTTCGAACCGGATTCAGTCAAGGACGATCCGAATAGTTTGAAATTTTTACATAGGTGTGTTCACGACGGTGGCGCCTCCTGCAATGTTTTTAGTAGTGTTTTTATTTTTTAATGTGATTGATGTTTGGTACTCTTTCTGATGTAATCTATGCTTGTTGTATAGGTGTACTGCACGGCGCGCTACTGGCGGTGCTGCACCGCGGCGTGCACCGGCGCGCGCCGGACGCGAGCGCGCCGCACGCGCCGCCCGACCACGTGCTCGCGCTCGCCGTCTACCTGCTGGACGTGGGCGCCGAGCTGGCGGCCGAGCGGGCCAAGAGGCACAACGTGAGTCACTGCTGGGGTTGCCACTTTTTTTTAGGGCGAATAAAGTATTTTTTCATTTTGGAAGGACAAAAATAAAGTACACAGAATAAAAAAAAGTATCGCCAAAATTTGGTGGCTGTGGATACCAGTTTATTTAGTCTCATAAGTACTCATAACCAGTAACGAGCCAGTAAGAATAAGTTTTACGTAAATAGAGTATTTTAGCGTACTTTATTGGTGTCGTAGATTATAAAGTACGCCTACATGAAAAAGAGGACAATACTCTATTTTAGAGTACGGGTGGTAACCCTACACTGCTGCGGAGGTGATAGTTTTTACCGGCCCGGATAACACCGACATGGAAATACCGGCCCGATTTTTTGTGTACACGCCCCTAGAAACTGACAGGAGCTTCTATGGACGTGTACACGAAAAACGGCCGGTATTTCGATGTCGGTGTTATCCGGGCCGGTAAAAACTTACACCCTGCTGCGGCACCACACAGCGCCTAGGGTGGGCTTGACCGCTGTATGTGTTGTGGGGCAGATCTCCTACCAGATGGACTGAGGTCTCCGAGGCTTAGCTCCGTCGTCAAGGCTGCCATGGACAGAAGCCGATGAGAACAAAAATAATCCATTCCAAATATAAACCCGGAGAGTTGCGAAACTGAAGTGGCAGCGGGCAGGGCATATTACTCGCAGGATTGTTGGCTGATGGAGTAGAAAGGTTGTCGAATGGCGTCTGCGGACCGGGAGACGAGCTGTCGGCAGACCTCCAACAAGATGGAGCGACGACCTGGTTACGATCAAGGGATCACGGTGGATGCGAAAAGCACAAGACCGGTCTGAGAGGAGAGCCTTGGGGGTGGCCTATGTCCAGCAGTGGACTTTCGGCTGACATATTGATGATGCAATATAGAGTTAATAGAATAGATTTACTTGGTGTTAAGAATTTTGTACATGAAATTTTAATCTGAATGAAACAGTCGTTAACAAAGCACCAAAATGGGTCCCACTCAGCAAATGCCGATGTCTGAATTTCTTCAGTCATGGCGCTGGTTTTCAGGGCAACCAAGAATATAGACCGCCTGTTGATGACTACGATCCTCAGTCACGAGGGAACGACTGGAATGGACGTGTCATTATTGGTACTTTGAATGTTTATTGTTGTTTGCAGCGCGACGTGTGCGTGGCGAGCGGCGAGGGCGGGTCCCGCGGCGCGGTGGTGTCGGGGCGGCCGCTGCTGGGCGCGTTCAGCGGCAGCGTGTGCGACGCGGCGCGCACGCTGGTGGCGCGCGTGCCGCCGCCGCGCGCGCGCCCGCCGCAGCCCGGCCCCGTCTACCCGCACCACGCGCCCGCGCACGACGACAGTGAGTACAGTCGCGGGCAGCGTGTGCGACAGTCAGTCCACACCCTTACATACAACCTACGCACCTGTCGCCGCCGCCAGTAAAATATACAACATACAGTACAGCTCTATGACGAGCTCACCTGGTGTACTCTTGAATATCTTTTGCAGGTGGTAGGACCTCGTGCAAGGTCCGGCCGGATTGCTACTACCATTTTGCGCACAAATCCTGCCGTGAAGCAGCGGTTCTAGCTCTGTTGTGTTTCGGCGTGTAGAGTAAGACAGCCGGTGAAATTACTGGCACTTGAGGTATCCCATCTTAGGCCTCTAGGTTGGCAACTAGGTATTGCAGGTGTCTATGGGGGGTGGTGATCTCTCATTAAGAGACCCACTTCCTCGTTTTCCATCCAGTCGATTAAAAAAAACTATTTATAAAAAAAGAGAGCTCTGGCTGACAGACTCATCAATGCGCAGTATAAACCATTGGACCTAGAAAGCTTTTTTTTTACTCAGACCTTGTTTTAAGACGTAAACAATCTAAGAAATTACAATAAAAAATGCGTGCACTTTACCAGCAGATAATGTTTCATCCAGTTTTTTACACCATCTTTTATCCAACAGGCGACACGGAATGGGATCCATCGGAAGTGGAAGCGGCTCGCATGCCGCCCATGAAGTCCGCGCTCCTCTCCGCCATGAGCACGGCCTTAGCGGTGCCGCCGCCGCGCGAGATGATACGCAACCTCTCCGACCCGGACGACCAGAACGACGCCGGTGGAGACGCACCCCAAATCAGGGCTTTAGAGGTATGTTTTAGAGGAATACAGCCTGCTTAGTGAATCGCGGTAGCACGTAAGGAGTCATTACTTTGATAAAATCTCGTATCTAATATCAATATGTTAACAAAATTGAACATTGAGATAATAATCATAAGGTTCTTTCAGAAAAACTACCGATTTTGAGTTTCGAGTTTTTTTTTAAAGTAGTGACGAAATGTGGGTTTTCACAGAGGTGAAATATCGCTAGATGGTGTTAGTGTCGTGAGGTCCGTTTGACGTTTGCTTGCGATTGGGTCCCGGCCCGGATAACACCGACATGGAAATACCGGCCCTGTTTTTTGTGTACACGCCCATAGAAACTGACAGTAGCTTCCATGGGCGTGTACACGAAAAACAGGGTCGGTATTTCCATGTCGGTATTATCCGGGCCGGGAAAGAGTGTCACCCCTTGCGATTGGCTCATTTAGTTATTTAACCAATCACGAGCAAACGTCAAACGGACCTCACGATACTAACGCCATCTAGCGATATTTCTCTGTGAAAACCCTCATTACGACGTCGCCCTTTTTCGCATTTCTACTTTATTTCTATTTTTAATTTATTTTTTTCTCCTTTGTTTGATCTTAGCATGAACATTAAGCTTGTTCAAACGTAAAACAGTTAAAATTGATGGGATATGTGCTTTATGGGTGGGTCGTTTTAACAGTAAATTAAAAAAAAAAAGATTGGCAACAATCTGTTGTGAATACGTAATGGGGGGCGCACACATGTGCGCAAACGTTCGTACTTAATGAAAAGAGACGGTATAAATTTTATTCTTAAAAACGTTGCTTCTAATTCATTCAGAATGATCAGAGCCATAGTCAAAATAGGGCATATTATGCAAAATTCTGCGCAGAGGGCGACACTGCCGCAAACCGTAAACAAACCACCATGAAAATGTCAGTTCTCTTTATATTATGTCCCCGTGACGGATTATGACTTATTAGTAACAAAATGCCATGATATTTATAGTAACGATGAATGTCACACTTACATATATATTGTTTGCATACCGTAATGACGTCATGAACATGACGGGCCAAGTTTAAATGTGAAAAAAATAGCAAGAGATTTTGGCGTAATATTTTTTTGTGGCTTTTCACCTTATTGCGTAATCAGAGCTTGAAATGCGGAGACAACAATTAAGTCTGCATACTTGCACAGTTGCCTGTCATGAGCACGGCCCTAGTTGTTCCGCCCCCGCGGGAAGTGGCGCGCAACCTTTATGATAGCGACGAGCGGAACGCCGCCAGTGGGGACTCGCCGCGAAGTAGAGCGCTCGAGGTAACGTCGTACTTGATAGCTAACACGGGGCGGTGGTGTGTAACTAATCTAACAGGACGGTCAAACAATAATCATCATCATATCAGCCTTAGGACGTCCACTGTTGGACATAGGCCCCTCCCTGTTTCGGTTGGAAGCGACCTGCATCCACCGTGAACCCACGGCTTTAGATCATCCATGAACTAAAAGAATTTCCTTGCTCACCCGCGACCTTACGATAGCTAAGCTTATGCAAAATATACGTGTTCATGCAGTTCCTCCACCTCCACACTGTAAGAACACATAAATTACATAAACCCATCTATCACCACCACCACATCACATTGACGCGTTTCAAACTCAACCAGAGCTCATCTTCAGAGTAACACAACCGTACACCATGCTACCAGTTGTTAGACTAACAAACCACAACCACCGTTTTAATTTGTCACTATAGCTCCTCAAGTACCCACAAATATTTTTCAAGCAAAACTAAAACTACCTGCAAAATATTAATGAATTTTAACCGTCCTGCAAAACTACCTTGATTTTTTTATTTATTTTATTTATTATATATAAATTTTAAAAAAAGTAATTAATTTATTTATATATTTTGCATAAGCTTAGCTATCGTTAGGTCACGGGTGAGCAAGGAATTTCTTTTAGTTCATTGATCTCCTCGGCAAAGTAAAGCCTGATTCAATAAATTATTTAGATCATCCGTCCATCTCATTAGTGGACGTCCTACGCTGCGCTTGCCGATCCGCGGCCTCCATTCGGGCCCAACGGCCATCTGTTCTCCGTGCATGGCCTGCCCATGGCCACTTCAACGAGCTAACTCGCTTGGCTATGTCACTGATCCTCGTTATACGTATCTCATTTCTGATTCGATCCCGTAGAGAATAGCCCTCTCCATAGCTCGCTGAGCAACTCTGAGCTTATTTATAAAGCCTGTAGTTAAGCGTCAGCTCCTTTTAGGGTTTCGTACCTCGAAAGCAAAAAACGGAACCCTTATAGTATCACTTTGTTGTCTGTCCGTCTGTCGAGACCCTTTTTCTCAGGAACGCTTGGACGTATCAAGCTAAAAATTATATCGAGTAGGTACTCAAATCTGTTGTCCCTTGAACCTCTGAAAAAATCAAACTTCTAAGTCAACGCAATCAAAGGTTACAGTCATTAAACAACGTGTTTCCATACAAATAGCAGTGCACTGAAAACCTACGAGTATAGGGCACTTCCAGTTATCCTGGAAACTTGGAATTTGGTATGAAGGTAGCTATTATAACACAACCAACAAGTAAATTCTGACAATCTTGATTTTTTATGTCTGTAAATATTAATGTCCAATTTAATCTGATCCCACACTGTGTACATTTAGCTTAAGAATAGGGCTCTGCATACACTGGGTGTATTAAATCACTCGGAAAAATCGAGAAATATAACCCACCCCTGGGCAAAGGCCTCTTCTCGTAATCTCTACACCTTCCGGTCCAGCGCAATGTTAGGCCAGTCCCTTGCATACGCGTCCAAATCGACCCCCCATCTCTGTCTGCCTCGCCGTCGATGGCCGTCCTCCAGTACCCACCAAGAAATCATCTGGTTTAAAATAACTAAATAACTGGTATCTTGTAACGCGCCGCTGCCGTATTACCGCCGTACGCTTCTTACCCAATCATCATTAACAGTTTGGAATTTTAAAAAATAATAACAGGGTGTTAGCTTTTTGAATACTCGCATTGGCAATCTCTTTCTATCCTTATCTTATACCGACGGAGGGAAAGAGTAGTCAAAGCGATTCTGATTGCGTTAGATTAGGCCTCTGTTCTGCACCTAGTTGTTTAATATGCGCTCATACACGTCTAGTCTACGGTATCATCCAGTATTTAATCTAAACACATGGCTTACTCGCTAAAAAAAAAATCACTGAACCGCTAAACATTTTTTTTTTCGTGCTTTTGTAATGACGGCTTTTGCCCGCAATGTCTGCCAAAAGTTCGTTTATCGCTATCCTGCGGGAGTTATGCAATTTTCCAAGATCTGAAACTATCCATATACCAAATTTCATCTAAATAGGTATGGCTAATTTAAGTGTGAAGAGGTTCGGTAACACACAAACAACATAATACTAGTCTAGTAGAAGTGAATAGGGATGATGACGCCATTAAAAAATAATTCGAAGGCACAACTCCAGTAAACAACGCTTTATTTTAGCCCTGAAAACCAGATTAATTTTCAATTTAGTGTAAAATTAGATTTTTTGTAGCTTTAAAACAAACAAATAGCGACTTGTGACGTCATAAGTCGCTATTGCCATTGAAACTCTATGGGAGAATTGTGTTTTGACAGCTCATAAAAAGTACGTCAGTTGATTGGTGGTGTCAACGTCCCTATTAAAGTGTTGAGCAGTTACAAAAGAAGCCGAAGAAGAAGAAGAAGAAGTGAGGGTCCGATTCGCATACTGAGAATCTTTGCTATTAAAGCGTTTCTTTACTGGAGTCGTGCCTTCTAATTATTTTTTAAAGGCGTCAACATCCCTATTGTCCGTGCGTTACATGTAACGCACCATCAAACTAGCTCTGTTACGTGTACGTGACGCAGAAATGGACGATTCTGTACATATGTGCATTACCTGTAATGCATGGACGTATCGACCCACGACACTGGCGCAAGCGAGGGACAATGAAAGTGTTAAGCCGCATTCTCTCTCTCTCTCTTTTCTCTCTAGCTTGTGAACGTAAAAATGTATGAAACCGATAGATACCCTTCTGATGCGTCACGACACAACACGACAGATAAATATAAATGCGGCTTTACTACACGTGGTGTTTTCACAGAGTGGCCGGTCGGAGATGGAGCTGGAAAGCCAGGCCCTGGCGCTGCCGATGCCGCGCGACGACGTGGAGATGGAGAGAGATAGCCTCACGCTCGCGCTCGCCATCGACAGCTCGCCGCCCGCCTCGCTGCCGACGGACTACGGTCAGTGCACACAGCTTGTCAAACGCGCGGCCGGCCGGAAGAATTGCTCGTGCTAACCCACTGTGTCTCTTTAAGTTGCCAGGTGCAAAGGCTCCGGAAGCTGTATAGTCGCGCTGATGTTCGCGGTCGCATTCGCCAGCTCTGTTTACCCTCATCCTACCATTCCAAGATTCCAAGTGTGTTGGACAATAAAGCCGAGTACTGTTGGATAGCAGTCTGCTTCTTTTTTTCAGTTATTTTGAACCGTAAATATTCTATAGCACTTCATTTAATTTCCAAGCAAACAAGCACAAAGAACCATCATCAACCATCATGTCAGCCGAAAGACATCCACTGCTGCACATAGGCCTCCCCCAAGGCTCTCCACTCAGACCGGTCTTGTGCTTTCCGCATCTACCGCGATCCCGCGATCTTAACCAGGTCGTCGCTCCATCTTGTTGGAGGCCTACCGACAGCTCGTCTCCCGACACACAAAGAACATAAACAAGTTTTTATATTCTTTGTGCTTGTTTGTATAGCACGAAAATGAAATGATCTCGACGTGGTTTCGTGCTACATTTTATGACACTATGAAGTCGTTAATTTCATTGACATTTAAAGCAATGATATTTGCTGCAGACGTGAGCTCGCCGGAGTGGAGCGTGAGTCTGCGGGACCCATCCCCTCTGAGCGCCGCCGATCCGCAACCGTCCAACACGCAGGTACGAGATTACAACTTCATTGATGAATTGGGACTATTGTCATTGTCTTATATTTTTTAAGGGCCTTACATGAATTGCGTCACACTTTAAGAGGGGTGGTGAGACATAGGCACAATTTAATTGCGATGTTATAGTAATAGGTCTGACAAGGAGGGGATGGTGGGGACTTTTTAGAGCAGGGTTTCCCAACTTTTATTTCGACGAGCCGCCCCGAACTAAAAATAAAGTTTGAACAAAAATAAGAAACACATTTGTGGCAATTGAATGGCAATTCGAAACAGTTAATTTACCTGCGCGTTTAATGTTTTTTTCGGAAATTCAACGGGCCTATCGCCACCCTGACGTTTCTATGCGCCCCCTAAGGGGGCATGCCCCCTTGGTTGGAAAGTTCTGCTTTAGAGTGATCAAAATTAGTGTGACGTATTTATGTATGCTCCCTGTACAAATATGTACATTTTTATGCAACGATGCACGTTATTCTTTGCACTAACATTAATAAATGTCAATCACCTTTGAATCCTGTGATTTTAGACATATTTACAATTAGTTCAGTGTACGATTGACCAGTTTGAATGTAGCACCTCTACAATATTCACTGTCTTTTTATTCCTCGGCCCTCGTCCTTTAGCATACTGACATTGACACCTTATTGCATCTTTATACAGTCCCTTGCTCATAAAATATTGGAAGGTAAGGTACTGCCACTTCACGAAGTTTTTCTACAGATCTTATTCCTGACTTCCTTCCGCAGACTACCTATACCACGCTGAATTCGTACTAATATTATAAATGCGAAAGTGTGTTTGTATGTTTGTGTTTGTCCGTCTTTCACGCCGTAACGGAGCGACGGATCGACGTCGTTTTTGGCATAGAGATAGTTTATAGGCCCGAGAGTGACATAGGCTACTTTCTATCCCGGAAAAATGCACAGTTCCCGAGGGAACAGCGCGCGATTACCGAATACCACGCGGGCGGAGCCGCGGGCAAAAGCTAGGACCATATTTACCAAGTAGTTTATATTTACCAAGTAGTTCTAACTGACGGCATGCGTCTCAGGTCCAGCTTCACCAAGCGGCTGACGACTCTATACCGGTCAACGAGTCCATCATCTCGCTGCTGCTGAAACTACACTCCCAACTCTCCGGGAGACTGGATTCCTTCTCGCTGGACGAACCTGAACCGCAGTCTGACGAGCCCATAGGTGAGTTGATAGCGTCGGCTGAGAGTGCTACGTCTTCCGAATAGGGATGTTGACGCCATTAAAAAAATAATTCGAAGGCACAACTCCAGTAAAAAAACATTTATTTCAGCCCTGAAAACTAGATTTTTTGTGACTTTAAAACAAATAAATAGTTAGTTGTTGAGTTGCCGGATAGTGACGTCGTAAATCGCTATTGCCATTGAAACTATGGGAGAGTTGTGTTTTGACAGCTCATAAAAAGTACTTCAGTTGATTGGTGGTGTCAACATCCCTATTCCTGGCATGTTTCGTACGTTTGTTTAAAAATTTAGTACAAAGATCAACTGCTGAGGAGTATAGTTTAGCGAATTCGTTTGTAACAGTCCTTTGGTCTGTGGGGGGCGGGGACGTAAGACCTAATATAATTTAGTAGTAGTACAGTGTGCAATAATAGAGATGTTGACACCACCAATCAACTGCCGTACTTTTTATGAGCTGTCAAAACACAATGCTCCTATAGAGTTTCAATGGCAATAACGAGTTGTGACGTCATAAGTCGTTATGTGTTGGCTAACTCAATCAACTAACTATTTATTTGTTTTAAAACAACAGAAAATCTAATTTCACAGTAAATCGAAAATTAGTCTGGTTTTCAGGGCTAAAATAAAGATTTTTTTACTGAAGTCATGCCTTCGAATTATTTTTAATGGCGTCAACATCCCTATTGTCGTCATTTCCCCCGCTCCCCGCGCAGACCGTGCGAGTGTCACAAAAAATTCGCCGTCAGAAATGACCAAAATCGTTTCTACCTAAATAATGGCTCTCAGAACTGTTTTAGAGAGGCTGCATTTAAACTGCAAGCCTGTTGCAAAATTGCTGTTTCGACATCCAAACGCATGTCCAAACGAGAAAATTCTCGTGAAAATTTTATAACCAGATCTAACTGACTGATCAGAAGACCTATAGACTAGACCTATTTCACGAAGCTACAAGTTACAAATTACGAGCGGTAGTCTTTGTTTAACAGTACGCGTTGAAAAGAGACTATCGCTTGTAATTGTTACTTGTGGCTGTCGTGAAATGGGCCACTGAACTGTGGTATATATAATTTGTGGTCGGCAGGCGACGGGCCGCACTTCATCGGGCAGGTGCTGCGCAAGCTGGCGCGGCTGGACGCGCGCTGCGCCGCCGCCATCGACCACGTGCGGCACTCGCTGTGGCCGCACCAGCGGGAGCGCCAGGCCGAGCAGCGGACCAGGTAACTCAAGCTGGCGCGGCTGGACGCGCGCTGCGCCGCCGCCATCGACCACGTGCGGCACTCGCTGTGGCCGCACCAGCGGGAGCGCCAGGCCGAGCAGCGGACCAGGTAACTCAAGCTGGCGCGGCTGGACGCGCGCTGCGCCGCCGCCATCGACCACGTGCGGCACTCGCTGTGGCCGCACCAGCGGGAGCGCCAGGCCGAGCAGCGGACCAGGTAACTCAAGCTGGCGCGGCTGGACGCGCGCTGCGCCGCCGCCATCGACCACGTGCGGCACTCGCTGTGGCCGCACCAGCGGGAGCGCCAGGCCGAGCAGCGGACCAGGTAACTCAAGCTGGCGCGGCTGGACGCGCGCTGCGCCGCCGCCATCGACCACGTGCGGCACTCGCTGTGGCCGCACCAGCGGGAGCGCCAGGCCGAGCAGCGGACCAGGTAACTCATCATCATCATCAGCCTATGTTCGTCCTCTGCTGGACAGTAGGTCTCTCCCATGGCACGCCATCATGCACCCACGCACGACCAGACCAGGTAATTGAACATGACTAAATCCGGATTTGAATATTTATAACTTAACCAATAAAAATTTGGATAACCCCCGACTATATCACTTTAAAGTTCAATATCTCAAGAATAGCCAAACTGATTTTGATGGAACATGTCTAAAAATCATCGCGCTAGAAAACATGATTTCAAATAAAAAAAAACTTCATTCATATCGGTCTAGCAGACATACATATATTAGCTATAGCAGACAGACACACAGTTACACAGAGACACGTAATGGTCAAACTTACAATCCCTCTTTTTGCGTCCGTGGAAAAAAGAGTCAGATCCGAATCTCTTATCGGCTCCTTTCAAATATCGACTCTGAGTAGTTACTTATTTTGCTAAGATTGATATGTGTTGTGTTACAGAGAGAGGCGCGAGAAGGAGGAGCGCTCGCGGCGCGCGCGCGAGCGGCAGCAGCAGCTGATGAAGGAGTTCCAGCGGCGCCAGCAGCAGTTCCTGCACTGCATGCAGCGGCTGTCGCCCGAGCCCATGGAGCTGGACGCGCCCGCCGACTACGACTGCGTCATCTGCAACACCAGCTCCGTCAGCACGCCGCACCACCCCGTGGGGCGCGTCGTGCTGCTGCAGGTGACCCACAGCCCATGGAGCTGGACGCGCCCGCCGACTACGACTGCGTCATCTGCAACACCAGCTCCGTCAGCACGCCGCACCACCCCGTGGGCCGCGTCGTGCTGCTGCAGGTGACCCACAGCCCATGGAGCTGGACGCGCCCGCCGACTACGACTGCGTCATCTGCAACACCAGCTCCGTCAGCACGCCGCACCACCCCGTGGGCCGCGTCGTGCTGCTGCAGGTGACCCACAGCCCATGGAGCTGGACGCGCCCGCCGACTACGACTGCGTCATCTGCAACACCAGCTCCGTCAGCACGCCGCACCACCCCGTGGGCCGCGTCGTGCTGCTGCAGGTGACCCAGGGGGGGGGGGGGGATGGGGAGGGAGATATACACGCTGCAAAGTGCTGCCGGGTTGCCTACATTTTCACCAACCCACCAGACAATACACAATATCCTGTGATTTATCCGAAGATACATCTCGACGCCCACATTTGTCTATCTCTATTATGTAAAAGAAAGCTCTATTATCCATCATCGCGGTCGAAATGCCTCTATTTCAACCGCTTCACGCATAATTCTAATTACGACGTTCAGCGGTTGGTATTTACTTACCTTATCCAATTTTTTTCCAGTCAACATCAGTCCTGGGGCACCGGCGGCGAGCGGGCAGCGGCACGGCCTCTCTCGCTCTCTCCGAACGAGACAGAGCGAGACTGGCGGAACAGAGAGAGATGACCGCCGCCTCACACTACTATAGACTACATGACGACTTGCAACAGAATTTTGATCAGGTACGTTGATACATGGTGAAAAGTTTTGCTTTTTTGTCAGATGTGTTTTTCGTTCAAGACGTAGTTACGTATTATATGCTGTACATTTTGAATATGTGATTCGTCATTCCAGGAGTCGTGGCTGTTGAGCGTGAGCGTGGGCCTGGAGGGCGGCGTGCACGTGGCGTCGTGCGGGCACCACCTGCACCTGCGCTGTCTGCACGCGTACCTGCGCTCGCTGGCGGCGCCCGCGCGGCCCCACAACCTGCACGTGGCCGGCGGGGAGTTCCTGTGCCCCGTGTGCAGGTACACTGTGAGCGCGGGCTGGAGGGGGCGGCACGTGGCGTCGTGCGGGCACCACCTGCACCTGCGCTGTCTGCACGCGTACCTGCGCTCGCTGGCGGCGCCCGCGCGGCCCCACAACCTGCACGTGGCCGGCGGGGAGTTCCTGTGCCCCGTGTGCAGGTACACTGTGAGCGCGGGCTGGAGGGGGCGTGCACATGGCCGAGTTTTTTAAATTTTTCCACCCACAGGTTTAGATTTTAGAGGGGGGGAGGCTGCCCGATTTTAATGAAAATTTACACTTTAAAGTTAAATATTTTGCAAAAAAATTACTAAATCGAAAAATCGTCTTAGCAACCCTCTAATGGTTTTAAATGACCTATCCAACGATACCCCACACTACAAGGTTGGATGAGAAAAAAACTCACCCTCATTTTACGTCTAAATTTTTACTTGAATTTTTCATTGTACTATTTTGTCAGCATACTTTATACTATATTCGTGCAAAATTACAGTTTTCTAGCATTGATAGTCCCTAAATAAAGCGGACGGACAGACAGACATGGCGAAACTATAAGGGTTCCGTTTTTGCAAAAAAAAAAAAATAATAATGATATGAACATGTTATTGTCCTATGTTGCAGACAACTGGCCAACAGCGTGCTGCCGCTGCCGCCGCGCGCCAGCGTGCCGCCCGCCGGCGCCGCCGACCCGCACGACGCCATCGCAGACATGCTGCGCCGTTCGCACCCGCCACTGGTCTGTATATACTCTTCTCTCTCGCAAATGTATGCGTTCATGTCATGAAATGGAGACATGAAGTTTAAGATTACTTTTTGGAGTTTTTTTGTATTTTTTATTTCAGCTCTAAATTTATGTTACTTTTACGGTCATCCCGCAAAAGTCTATATATTTCACACGAAAATACAAGTTGAAACATGGATGCACAGAAAAACCAGAAAAATAGACCAGCGCTGGGAATCGAACTCAGGTCCTCAGCAATCCTTGCTGCGTGCTATTTTCTTACACCACCGCTGGACAGGAGACTAGAGAGGGTCTTTCTGTTCTACCAAAAAAATGCTTACTTGAAGAAGAAATAACTCAGCTTCGTACAGTATTATTTATGTGTGAAAGCGCGCCCGTCTATTGCAAGTAAGTATGGTATGATAGCCAAGATAATCACCCAAAGGAAGTGGAAGTGGGCTGGACACATATGCCGCAGAAGTGATGGAAGATGGGGGAAGGCCGTGATGGAGTAGAGACCCAGAACCGGGCGGAGAAACGTTGGTAGACAGGAGATAAGGTGGACCGACGACCTGGTCAGAGTGGCGGGAAGGTGCTGGATGAGGAGAGCACTGGACCGAGATGAGTGGCGAGCAATGCAGGATGCCTACATTCAGCATTGGGTGGCTATGGGCTGAAGAAGAGAAGAAGAGAAGAGATGGTATTTGACTAATGATTATTACTTTGTTTCCAGAGTCCAAGCGCCCTCTCGGACGCGATGAACAAAGCGATGGAGGACATGACAGAGACGGCGAGCAGCAAGCTGCGCCAGCGGTACGGGTCCTCGCCGGGCGCCATCTTCACGTTCGTGACGTCACTCGTGCGGACCAACCTGGAGTGCGAGCTGGTGCAGCGCGGGGGCTCGCTGCTCACCCAGGAGCCGCCCGCCGCCCCGCACGACCCCCGCCCGCGGTACAAGCCGCGCAACGACTGTATAGGTGCGTACATACAGCGCGGGGCTCGCTGAGTGTTATAATTAATGGCTACAGGATATTCGTTCCATTTGTTGCACGAGCAACTTGTCACAAACCGCGTGTTACTGTTTGCAGTGCCCCTGATGGTGGTGGCGGGCGCGCACGCGCACGTGCTGAGCGCGGCGGGCGCGCTGGGCGTGGCCGACACGTGGCTGCAGCTGAGCCCGCCCGCGCCGAGCGCCGCGCCGCCCGCGCCGCCCGTGCCCGCGCCGCCCGCGCCCGCCGCGCGCCCCGTGCCGCTGCTGCTGCGCGACCCGCTGGCGCTGCTGCTGCACCTGCTGCTGCTGGCGCCCGCGCAGCCGCCCCACCTGCAGCCGCGTGAGTGACCCCCCCCCCCACTGTACACACAGCCCGCCCCCCGCCCGCCCGTGCCCGCGCCACCCAAGCTGGCACGGCGAGGGTGGATAGACACGTCGAGGGGAAAATGGGTTTAATGCTCAAATTTTACACTGCTTTTCATTTAATTCGATTAGTTTTAACTGATTTATTTTGATAGATTTTTAGTTTTAGAAATTATATCTAAAAAAAATTAAAAAATTATATCTGGAAGGCAAAATTGAAGGAAAACGAGGTAGAGGAAGACCAAGATTAACCTATTTTAACCAGGTGAAGGAAAGGGTGGGTGTCGTGTCGTATCAGGAAGTCAAACAGCTGGCCGAAGACCGTGCGGAGTGGCGATTACTCCACCGACAAGAGCATAGCTCTTAAATTTAAGAAGAAGAAGAGATCTAAAAATATATAGAAACTTTTTTGTTTGTGGCTGTTAGTTAACACCTGATTACCTTGACCTTAGACGAAGATTTTACTTTGTGCACTAGTTCATAAAAAGTCATTTTATGTCGCCCATATCCAGAATAAACATGAACTTTACGAGCACGAGAAGTGAAAAAGCTATACCTTCTGCCGCCTATCTTTGCCTAAAAGTTCATTGCCACGACTAGATATAATTCCAATAATTGAATAGGGTCTATACCGTTAAGCGATTCGAACACAATCCGGGAGTAACGTAAAGACGTCGCATAAAAAATGTATCTCAAGAATGCGTCAAAACTGAGTATTGCCGTTGACGTTGCGTGACGTTAGAACCATAATTGTTCTGTATAATTAGCCTAGTTGTTCTATTTTGTTGTACTTTTAATTTACCTGTGACATCTCTCTCCACATATTTAGTTAGTCTATTAGCTTTATAATATTATCCTGTTGTATTCTTGGTTGCCCTGAAAACCAGCGCCATGACTGAAGAAATTCAGACATCGGCATTTGCTGAGTGGCATCCATTTTGGTGCTTTGTTAACTACTGTTTCATATAGATTAAGATTTCATGTACAAACTTTTTAACACCAAATAAATCTATTCTATTCTATTCTATTTAGTAATGAACTTTTTGACAAATTTACATGGCGCGTGGTATAATCGCCGCCTTCTCTTTCCAGAGCACTTCACGTGCATAGTGCACGCGCTGTACGCGCTCAGCTACTACCAGATCGTGTGCCAGCTGGTGGCGGGGCTGGGCGGCGGCGCGCGGGCCGCGCTGGCCGCGCCCGGCCCCGACCCCACGGGGCTCCGCCAGGCCGCCCGGCTGCTCGTGGCCGCGCTGGCGGGCTCCGACCTCTTTGAGGACGAGCCCGGGGCCAGCGAGGACGTCGATGTCGATGATATGGAGAGACAGGTTGGTTGGAATTCATTAAGAACGACCGGATCACATTATTATATATAAGCTAAAGCAGTACGGAAGCTACGAAGCTACGATCGAAACGAACACACTCACACAGACGTGTGACGTGTTTCAGACTGTGTTCGTTTCGATTGATTTGATCGTAGCTTCCATACTGCTTTAGCTGATATAATATATACTGTGCCCGAATACCCTCTAGACAGAGGTTAGTCGGGGCAGATATTTAAGTTTGGGGTGTTTAATATGCAATTAAGTATATATTAAGTCAATTACCGAAGTTTTAGATTACTAGAGTTGATTTACTATTTTAGTAGTTCTTTAAAGTTTTTGAAGGCAGTTTGTCAGTCTGATATTTTTGGATGAAACCCACTGTGGGACACAGACAGTTTTCTTACTTATTTGCTTTCTAACTTTAAAACAGAAATCTCGGAAACGGTTTCAACGATTTCAATAAAATTTGGTATGTAGGGGTTCACGAGGATAAAAAATCGATCTAGTTTGGTTTTATTTCTGGGTAAATGCTTGTTATTACTTATATGCTTATTTATTAAATTAAGAATTCCATTATTAACAGTCCAGGTATTGTTGTCATGTTTTCAGTTAATCTGTAAACTCCTTCAAGGTGAGATCCGAACAGAAAGTTCATTATGAGCCACGTTTATCACGTTTATTAGCTCGAAACAAGTTAAGCACACCCGACCCTTTTATCTTCATGAAATTTAATAATAAGTAGCTTTTGCCCGCGGCTCCGCCCGCATGATATTCGGTTATTGCGCGCTGTGAACTGGGAACTGTGAATTTCCGAGATAAAAAGTAGCCTATGTCACTCTCGGGCTCATAAACTATCTCTATCCCAAAAATCACGTCGATCCGTCGTTCCGTTATGGCGTGAAAGTTTTTTTTTATTCGACTGGAAGGTAAACGAGCAAGTGGGTTTCCTGGTGGTAAGAGATTACCACCGCCCATAAACATCTACAACACCAGGGTTATTGCAGATGCGTTGCCAACCTAGAGGCCTAAGATGGAATACCTCAAGTGCCAGTAATTTCACCGGCTGTCTTACTCTCCGCGCTGAAACAGTGCAAGCACTGCTGCTTCACGGCAAATAGACAAACACACTTTCGAATTTATATTAGTATTTTATTATTAGTGTTTGTATTTGTATTTTATATTAGTATGGATGCAGAGCCGGATTAAGCCAGCGCGGGGCCTGTAGTAAATTTTATCATGGGGCCCTTGATTTGCTTCAAGTTTATAGTATAAGTAAAATATTATATTTAAGTCGATCATTTTGATACCATCTCTTTCTTTGGCGGTGTTTTGTGTTGGTTTTGTTCTATTTACATTAATTTAGAAAAAAAACATTGTTCTATCTGAATTGACGTTTTTTACAATCAGAAAGCATTGGTCAGCGGGGCTTCTAGATGCGCAGGGCCCGTAGCATTTGCTACTCTTGCTATATGCCTAATCCGCCACTGTATGGATGTTACAAGTGGTAGGACCTCGTGCAAGGTCCGCCCGGATTGCGACCACCATCTTGCTCGCTAATCCTGCCGTGAAGCAGCAGTGCTTGCACTGTTGTGTTTCGGCGTGGAGAGTAAGACAGCCGGTGAAATTACTGGCACTTGAGGTATCCCATCTTAGGCCTCTAGGTTGGCAACGCATCTGCAATCCCCCTGGTGTTGCAGGTGTCTATGGGCGGTGGTGATCTCTCTCCATCAGGAGACCCACTTGATCGTTTGCCAAGCAGTTAAATAAAAAAAAAAAAATTTTACTTGTTTCAGGTGCAAGAGCTGCTCCTGCCGTACTTGCGCGTGTGCTCTTTGCTCCGTCACCACGTGTACGGCGCCGCGCTGCCCGAGGTGGCGGCCCCGCGCGACGAGTTCGGCGCGCTCGCCGCCTTCCTGGAGCTGGGCGGGGCCGGCGGGGCGGGCGGCGCCGGCGCGCTGCTGCCGCCGCACGCGCCGCAGCTCGCGCGCGCCGCCGCCCGCCGGCTCAGCCAGGCCGCGCGCGGCTCCAGGCTTGCGGTAACAACTAATAATAATAATAATAATAATAATTTATTTATTTGCAAAGAATATGGTTACATAATATGGATGTCAAGGGTATACAGTTTAATGTCCAGGCATATTCTGCTGCACATGCAACATACAAATATCGACTATTTATTGATTCAGTGTCAAACTGATTATACTACAGAAAAAAAAGGCAATGCCGATTTCATACGACAGCAGAAAAGTGGGACAGAACAGAGGGACAGAACAGTTTGGGAGGACAGTGGCGTGCAAATGTAGGGCGAAATAGTAGTGAAATAGCGATGGAGCGACGACGGCGACAACGGCAACATTTACGCCACTTACTAAAAATTGCTGCAAAAATAGCTCTGGATGAGCTAATTGAAATTGTAGAGAGTGAAATAAATAACTTCACTTAATAACTTTAACTTTTTTGGTTCAACTGCAGTACCACGTCCTTGTTCAGAGCAGCGGCCTCCAAAATTAGAACTGCCATGATGTTGTCCAACCTCCGATAGGAGAGGAACAAAAAGAAGAAGAAGAAATAAATAAGAAAAAAAAAAGCTTTGGGTCAGACCCTGGATGGCAAGAAGACCAGAGCTTGGGTGTTCAGTTCACGTTTTAGAGGAAATAAGGATTGAAGATCCCAAAGAGTTTAGATTGGTTATGCGTATGACAAGCGAAAATTATAAATGGCTCGCGCTTGCTGTCCTGCCCTTTGCACTGCACTGCACTGCCCTCGCGTTCACACAAGCCCAGCCACAAGACAGACGAGCGAGAAAAGTGGTGCGGGAAGCAAACTGCCCCGAAAAAATAGGCTAGGGTTATTAACTATTCTGCCTTGGTTAATGTCAAGGCAGTACTGTCCTGTCTCGGCATGTGCGTTCAAATTGTAGCAGTACTGTGCTGCCTACTGTTCTGCCCCACTATTCTGCCCTCGTGTGAAATCGGCATAACTCTGCTACTACAGCTGAGTGACGGACGGACAGACAGTGTTACATTTTTTTAAATATGAAACGCTAAAAACATTTTCAATTACTAAACGGTACTGTACTTAGTGTTTTTAGAATTAGACAAGGGTAAACAATCTTCTAGCCTTTTTTCAAAAACATAAAAAAAAAAATTAACTATATTTATGGTACCAAAAAAATGTAAATGATGAAATGTCCTTGATAATTGTTACGTATTTGCTGCGATATTAAGTTTTTTTTGACATCGATATTACAGCACTGGTTGTCGGCACGAATATAAGAATTAATTTCTATAAACCTAACGCAGGATAGCCTGGGTTTCTAATTACGTCAGTTCGTACGTCCGACAAAGTCTAATGCTTGTCTCATGGATGATAATAAAGAGATATAGTGATGTACACTTATGCTCAAGCATATTTACTTACTTTAAGATATCTGTGTAACGCTACCAACATCACAAAAGCACCCGAGAGCCACATGGTGATAGGATCCTCTCATTAGACGGGTACACCTGTTGCCATGAGCAATACACAGACCGGGACCCGAAGGCCCCATGCTTCCGCCGCCTTCCCCAAAGAACTACCCTGACCTCCAGTAAAATGCAATATTCTTTTCATCTAAATCTCAATATTACTACGAGTATTTCTACTCGTTACTCAGTTGTAAGACTTTACAAACACTCACCAAGTTAGAGGATCCTTCACCATCTGCTTCGCGCAAACCAACACAATGTCATACCAAGTGTGGCAGCCCTGTGTGGCGACACCCCTGCCACATATTGTGTATTCAGCATTTTAGCTAACCACGCGGAACCTGCGGTCAACGAACGCCAGTCGGTACACAACCACCTTACTTGCCACGCGCCTACCAACGCGCCCCGACTCCCGCCTGGTTAGCTCACCTTCTGAACTTTTCTGTAACACACATGTGTGATATTAAATAATATTAACTACCTACATTGTTCATCTCTTCTATCTCAGTACGCAACCCAATAGGTAGTTAAATCAAGTTAGGGAATACTTAACCATCTGCCTCGCACAAACCAACACTAGATTCTAACAATTATAAACCATTTATCCTTTCATTACAACCTTTCGTGTCTCACATTCAATCCTCCCCTCGTCCAAGTCTGTTCTCAGGCTCCTGCGTCACACCTTAGTGTTACCAGTTAATAAAGTTGCGTTCAGAAATCGTTTAAGGAACTCACCAATAATTCTTAATCGCGATTATTCGCGACACTGGTGCAATTGTGGTGACATGTGCGTATAATGAACTGTCAAGTTGGTTCGCGTAGTTCTGGACTCGAGTATAACTTGTTTTTTTTTTAGTGCTTCTAAAGCTCTCTATATGATGATGATCCCCCCCCCCCCCCCCAGGTGCGTCGCATCCTGCTGAGCCTGCACGTGCCGTGGGAGCTGCCGGCGCTGCTCCGGCTGCCGCGCGACTACGACCGGCTGTTCTCGTACTACCACGAGCGCGTGTGCCTGCAGTGCGGCGCCGTGCCCAAGGAGGCCTCCGTGTGCCTGCTGTGCGGCACGCTCGTGTGCCTCAAGCAGGCCTGCTGCCGCTCGCACCAGCAGGCAGAGGCCGTGCAGGTATATATAGTTCGTCCGTGTGCCTGCTGTGCGGGACTCTCGTCTGCCTCAAGCAGGCCTGCTGCCGCTCGCACCAGCAGGCAGAGGCCGTGCAGGTATATATAGTTCGTCCGTGTGCCTGCTGTGCGGGACTCTCGTCTGCCTCAAGCAGGCCTGCTGCCGCTCGCACCAGCAGGCAGAGGCCGTGCAGGTATATATAGTTCGTCCGTGTGCCTGCTGTGCGGGACTCTCGTCTGCCTCAAGCAGGCCTGCTGCCGCTCGCACCAGCAGGCAGAGGCCGTGCAGGTATATATAACGTGGCCATTTATTTTTCATTCAGAATGGGACATTAGTTTATTTAGGTCAATTAACAGGTAGTCAATGAAAAAAAAAACACTTTTAAAGTCTTTTTTGAACATAAAACTACCGTGAAACTCACTTATCCATACTAATATTATAAATGCCAAAGTGTATTTCTATGTTTGTTCGTCTTTCACGCCGTAACGGAGCGACGGATCGACGTTATTTTTGGCATAGAGATAGTTTATGGGCCCGAGAGTGACATTGACTACTTTTTATCCCGGAAAAATACACAGTTCCCGAGGGAACAGCGCGCGATAAGCGAATAACACGCGGGTGGAGCCGCAGGCAAAAGCTAGTGATAAAATAAAGCGAAGATGTGAAACCGAACACACAAAACAAAAGTAGCTTGTCGAGTCCTTTCTCACTTCACATCCCCTCACTCGGCGTCTACTCACTTTTGAATCACTCACTTCTCACTCGCTCACGCAATTTTACTATCAAATCATTTAATGACATTTATTAACCTCTTGAAAGAGCTCCGACTGCTGAAATACAGGTTTATATCTAGTTTGGCAGCTGTGGCCCACTCTATTTACAATTTTGTCTAGTTCCTACATATCATCATGTCAGCCGAAAGACGTCCACTGCTGGACATAGGCCTCCCCCAAGGCTCTCCACTCAGACCGGTCTTGTGCTTTTCGCATCCACCGCGATCCCGCGATCTTAACCAGGTCGTCGTTCCTACATATACTTGTACCTTTTTATGGAAATAAAGAATTATTATTATTATTAATGTTCTTAATTTCGTTCAGCACGCGAATGACTGCGGCGGCGGCACGGGCATATTCCTCGTGGTGACGTCCACCTACATCATTGTGATACGCGGCCGGCGCGCCTGCCTCTGGGGCTCGCTCTACTTGGACGACTACGACGAGGAAGATCGGGATCTCAAGTAAGTCATCGCAGGTGTTGCAGATGTTTATGGGCGGTGGTGATCTCTTACCACCAGGAGACTCGCTTGGTCGTTTGGCATCCAGTCGAATAAAAAAAAAGCTGTATGACGTCAAGCTTCATACATAGTGTTTTTATCGAGATTATAGATAATCACTCACAACTTATTGGCCTCTTTAGTTTATGGATGTTTTATTGACACTTTGAGACGGCCAGTACTTATAGATGTCACTATTTTAATGTGTTGTAATATTATAAAAAATACCCTATAGGTACAGGGTGGAAAGTTGAGATGGGGCAGCAAGGGTAGCTACTAGATCCCTTGCTACTACGCGAAAATGCTCTTAGGAGACCTTTGCTAACGTTTTGAGTGATGACAATCGACATTCACAGATTTTTGATAAAATGTACATACAGCGAAAAAATCGACGGATTTGACTTTTTTATGTCAATTGGTCCCATTTCTATCAAGGATTACTTAAAACATTTTTTGAGACCAACTAAGGTTAGAGTACTAGAACGCCCACAAAGGAAAGAAAACTTTTTCCATACAGTTCGTAGGGTATTCATTTGCAAAGTGAAACTTTCGCATGTTGTTTTTTTTTACGAATATGAATCCTTTATACTTAAAAAAAAAAAACATTATGGTAGAAAACTCAATAGGGACGAGTGGCGGAAAGAAGGGGAGGCCTGCTTTTAACAGGCTGAAAAAAAGATGTAGAAAACTGAAAACTGAACATTTCAACTAACGTTAGTATCTTAACCTAGTATTGCTGCCCCATCTCAACTTTCCAGACTGTATGTCAATTTGCGTCATATGACGTCACCGGCATCAAATTTTCGCTCCCTGCCTAAAGTACATACATCTCAATAGAATCTGACATTTTTCTACACATTTAAGACACCCTAACGTGGGCACACTTGATTATATATGTCTGTTGTTGCGATTATCATCTAAAAGGCATCAAAAAAAGAATAATAGTCCCATCACAAAACCTTAGGCAGCCCGGTGTTCATATTACTAGGCTGGAAGTGTCTACAGGATTGTCAGATTTTATTGGAATGGAGGTTATGTCCAACGTGGACGTCCGATGATGATGATTGTTATCAGGCGCGGCAAGCCGCTGTACCTGTCCGGGGACCGCGCCGAGCTGCTGCAGGCGCAATGGCTCGCGCATCGCTTCGACCACACCAAGCGCACCTGGGTGTGGCACCGCGACTCGCTCTAACCGCACGGTCAGTCTAGTACCTAATAAGTAGAGACCGGATAATATGCATTTGCATATTTAAGCCATTTTCAGCGCTAATAGTATATTTTTCCTAAGATCTAGTGATGATGCATATTATCGCTATAATTTACAGTATTTTAAATGATTTTGAATGATCCAAGACATAAATCTTACCACTGAACATTTAGAATAATACTTGTTTGTTAATGTTTACAAAAATATTAAATAATGTAACCATGTTACTGTATCGATTATCGTCTATCGATGGATAGTTTACTAAATGTATGCTGATTTTGTGATAAAAAATCTAAAATTTAATAGTTTTTATTTTAATAAAAAACAATAAATTATAAAGATACATACTTAATAAAGTAAAACAAGTATTTACTAACAATAAACTTAAATCTAAAGGAATAATATTTACAACACAAAAAAAAATGTCATTTAATGTTGCTTATTTTGTCAGTTTTCGTGCATATTTCAAGCATTTTTCATGCATATTTGCATGCATATTTCAAGCTTTTTATGTTGCATATAATCCGGTCTCTACTAATAAGGTATTTGTTAGAATCGGAACGCAACTTAAACTTAGTTATATTTTTTACCGCGCTGTCAGTGGCGCCTCTATCCTCCGTTCTCTATATTCGCGCGCACGCAACAAAAAGCCTGTAAAGCAATTAATAAAACAAGTGTAGTTTTATCCGTGTTTATTTATTTCACGCAATCCAACGCCACTTTCCTTCATGGTAGCTGAGCGTGGTTGGATCAGTACGCGTGAAATAAGTCTTCCGACAGTGCAAGAGATTCAAAAATTTTGAGGTTAAAACGGCGTGGAAAAAGTGGTACCGGGACTCCATAAAAGTGCGTAAATACGACAACATGAGCTCAAATATGTTCAGTCTAGAAAAATTAACCGGACGAGAAAACTTCTCAACATGGAAATTCAGTATGAAAACATATCTGGAGCATGAAGACTTATGGAAATGTGTGGAGCCAGCTACCGGCGAAGTAGTAGACGCCAAGGCAGACGTTAAGGCAAAGGCGAAGATGGTTCTTCTTCTAGACCCACAGATTTACGTGCATGTACAAGAATGCAAAACCGCCAAAGAAGTATGGGAAAACCTACAAAGAGCTTTTGATGATAATGGCTTGACAAGAAGGGTGGGCCTGCTCAAAGACTTGATCAACACAACTCTCGAGTCGAGCAACAGTGTCGAAGACTATGTGAGCAAAATAATGACTACTGCTCACAAACTCCGAAACATTGACTTTGATGTCAATGATGAGTGGCTTGGCACTTTGATGTTGGCAGGGCTTCCAGATATATACAAGCCTATGATTATGGGGCTAGAGAGTTCTGGTACGAAAATCAGTGCAGACTTGGTGAAGACAAAGCTAATTCAAGAAGTGAATACATCAAATCAAAACACTGTGTTTTAAACAAACTCTAAGAGTGCCACAGGATCATCAAAAGCAAAGGGGCCAAGGTGCTTTAACTGCAATAAATATGGACACTTGGCAAAGTTTTGTAGAAGCCGGAAGAAACCCATGAATAAGGAACACACTAAGGGAGAAAGCTCTAGTTTTGTGGCAGCTTTTTCAGCCACCATTGGAGAAGACAGAGACAAGTGGTATATTGATTCAGGCGCATCGATGCACATGTCGTCAAGAAGCGATTGGATGTACAATATCACCGAGCCACCTGTGAAAAACATTACTGTAGCTAACAGAGAGCCATTAGCTGTAAAGGGAGTTGGATATGCTGACATTCACCTGGAGCAATATGACAAAATACAGATCAAGAATATTTTGTATGTGCCTGGATTAGCAGCCAATCTCCTTTCAGTCAGCACCATTGTCAAGAGCGGGTACAAAGTTACTTTTAATGACAAGGCATGTGAAATTCGTGATCCAGATGGAAAACTTGTATGCTCGGCCACACTTCACAACAAACTGTACATCTTGGACACTAAGAACAATTATGAGACTGCTCATTTGTCAAATGCGGGAAAAAGTGATGATACTCGTCTGTGGCATCTCCGAATGGGCCATCTGAACATGCCAGATGTGAAGAAGCTACCTAGTTGTGCTGAGGGTGTGACTCTGACTCAGGACAAAAGTGATGTCACCAGCAGCTGTATCCATTGTTATGAAGGTAAACAAGCAAGACTGCCATTTAAAAATGTTGGCAGCAGAGCTACCAGACCCTTAGAACTAATACATTCAGACCTGTGCGGACCCATGGAGACCACTTCATATGGAGGTATGAAATATTTCATAACTTTTATCGATGACTTCACTCGCATGGTCCATGTATACTTTATGAAAGACAAACTGAATGTAACTGAGATTTTCAATGATTTTAAAATGAAAGTGGAGAATAAGCATGACCTTAAAGTTAAAGTATTGCGAACTGACAATGGCACAGAATACTGCAACAGCACATTTGAGAAATTCTTGTCTAAGCATGGAATCCTTCATCAGACATCAGCCCCCTACACACCTCAACATAACGGTTTAGCCGAAAGAAAAAATAGAGTTTTGGTGGAAAGGGCCAGATGCATGCTGTTTGGTGCTAATCTGGACAAGCGCATGTGGGCTGAAGCTTTAGCTACTGCAGCATACATTATTAACAGATCCCCGCATAAAGCTTTAGATGACAAAACACCATATGAGATGTGGACAGGAAAAAAGCCTAATCTGTCGCACATGAAGATATTTGGCTCAGTTGCTATGGTTCATGTGCCAAAGGAAAAACGCCAAAAATGGGACAAAAAATCTGTTAAAATGTTACTAGTTGGCTATTGTGAGAACACTAAGGGCTACCGCCTAATGGATTTGAAAACACATAAAGTAACTAAAAGCAGGGATGTCGCTTTTATTGAGGAAAACATACTAACAGCATGCCATGATAATATTTCAGCTAATTTACCACTCGAGAAGAACAGTGTAACAGACAGCTCTACTTCACCAGACAAAAAGATGAAGCCGGAAGCCATCAGTTCCAGTCAGCAAAAACCAACAAGTCGTGCAGTAGAATCTGTCATCCCGACACCTTCAGGTACAAAGCCAAGTAACGACTCTGATAAAAGGTATGATGAAGATGACTCAAGTGAGTATGCTACTGATACTGATGAGCTTGATGTTACCTATTCTCCGCCTAGTAAACTTCAGCAGACTACTAGAAGTAATATTAACTTGAGACCCCGTGATAAGCTGCATAAACAAAATGATAAAAGCAGTTATTTATGTCTATTTACCGACTTGACAGATCCACAGACAGTAGAGGAGGCCTTGTCTTCCCCGCAGGCTGCAGAATGGAAGGAAGCCATGGATGAGGAATTTAGCTCCCTTATAAAGAATGATACCTGGACCCTGACAGACCTCCCTGCTGGTAAAAAGGCACTACCAAGTAAGTGGGTATTCAAAACAAAAACAGACCAGAGTGGAAACATTGTCCGGTACAAGGCCCGCCTTGTCATCAAAGGATATGCCCAGATTAAAGGTAGAGACTATGAAGAGATATTCTCACCAGTTGTACGGTATCCCACTATCCGCTACCTGTTTGCTCTAGCTGCTAGATATGGTCTTCAGATTGATCAGATGGATGCTGTGTCAGCATTCCTTCAAGGAGAGATTGATAAAGACATTTACATGCAACAGCCCGAAGAATATAGACAGGGCACACAGGTATGCCTCTTAAAGAAATCAATTTATGGGCTGAAACAGGCTAGCCGCCTGTGGAACTTAAAACTAAACAATGTTTTACATGAACTGGGAATGAGACAATCACAAACAGATCCCTGTGTTTACTACAATGATGAGAAAAATGCGTTCATTGCTGTTTGGGTCGATGACCTGATTATGTTCACCTCTCAACAGACTGTAAAAGATTGGCTGAAAGACAACCTGAAACAACACTTTGAAATGAAAGATCTGGGAGAAGCGAGCCAGTGCATTGGTTTGAACATAACTAGAAAAGGGGATGATGTGATGTTGGATCAAGAAAAATACATATCAGATATACTGGCAAGATTTAAAATGGCAGACTGTAAGGCTGTGAAAACACCAATTGAAGTTGGTCTCAAATTTAATGAAGACATAGAGGAAGAAATGTCAGACTGTCCTTACCAACAAGCCATCGGAGCCCTACTATATGTAGCTCAGAGTACCCGGCCAGATATTTCTTTTGCTGTTAACATGCTCAGCAGATACAACAAAGATCCGAAACAAGTTCATTGGACTGCAGTGAAAAGAATTTTCAGATACCTGCAAGGCACTAAGGATATGAAATTAATTTATACCAAAGATGGTAATGAGAATATCACAGGATACTGTGACGCCGATTGGGCGAGCGACGTGCGAGACCGCAAGTCTTGCACGGGTTACACCTTTTTGTTACAGGGAGGTGCTATATCCTGGCGCTCGCACAAGCAGCAGACCGTGGCGTTGTCTACGGCCGAGGCTGAGTACATGGCCATGTCCTCCGCGTCGCAGGAAGCGCTGTGGCTTCAACAGCTGGATGAAGAACTTTGTGTACAGCAGAGCAGCCCTATGATCATTTTTAGTGATAAACAAAGTGCTATAAGACTGACCACTAATGATTGTTACCTACCTAGATCAAAGCACATAGACATTCGTTATCATTTTTTAAAGGTTCATGTTATTAACTTAAGGATAAAATTTTGTTATGTTAGTGGAGATAAAATGGTTGCTGATATACTAACTAAGGGAACTACTGCAGATAAACATTTGTATTGTGTAGAAAAAATGGGATTGCGTTCCAAGGGTGGGTGTTAGAATCGGAACGCAACTTAAACTTAGTTATATTTTTTACCGCGCTGTCAGTGGCGCCTCTATCCTCCGTTCTCTATATTCGCGCGCACGCAACAAAAAGCCTGTAAAGCAATTAATAAAACAAGTGTAGTTTTATCCGTGTTTATTTATTTCACGCAATCCAACGCCACTTTCCTTCAGTATTGTACTGTGATGTTACTTATTTAATAAAGAACCCCGCGTTGGTGTTGCTGCCCCAATAAACCATAGAATAACAATAGTTAGCTAGAAAAGGTGGGAATCCCACCCACGTAAAGAAAGAAAGATATCGTCACTACTTTGAAAAAATCTCGTATCTAAAATCAATATGTCAACAAAATTGAACCTTAACGTAATGTTATAAAGTTCACTCGGAAAAGTTATCTATTTTGAGGTACGAGATTTTTTAAAAGTAGTGACGATATGAAGGATGAAAGAAAGAACAGTATGCTGAATGAAAGTACCAGAGGTAGCACAAGCGAGAACTGGTATGAAAGAGAGTTAGTAAATATAGACTCTGATCATGTCAGAGGTAGAAGAGAGAAAAAAAAACACGGTAAGTGCCCCTAACAGCCTTGCCGCAAGATCAGGTGCAGATGGTAGGACCTTGTGCAAGGTCCACCCGGATTGCTACCACCATCTTGCTTGCTAATCCTGCCGTGATGCACCAGTACTTGCGCTGCTGTTGTGTTTCGGCGTGGAGAGTAAGATAGCCGGTGAAATTACTGGCACTTGAGGTATCCCATCTTAAGCCTGCTGGCAACGCATTTGCAATACCCCTGGTGTTGGAGATGTTTATGGGCGGTGGTGATCCCTTACCATCAAAAGACCCACTTGCTGGATTGAAAAAAAAAACCTGCGAAGCTGCGGCATCAACCCTTTTCCGAATCATAATTTTATGTTATTAACCTATAAACGGATAGCATTTTTAACGACTTCAATTGATTTGGAAATTGTAGATGTAGCAAGGTGGCAAGGGTGCTAAAAAAACGAAATATAGGCTTGGATAATGGTTAGCAAATTTCGTGCTGTTAAACTTGTCCCAACCTAAAAAAAGCTGTTTCCATTTTCACTATTATCATTTTTTGAGGTTATTTGAGTAAAATGATTTGCATCATGAGGGAGGCCTATGTCCAACAGTGCTGCGGCTGAGATGATGATGATGATTTGCAATCATCTTGTATTGTTGATTATCGGAACCGAAAAAGATGCTCAGTATTTGTAATAATGCATGAAGATAATACATTCATTTATTTTTTGTTTTTGAAAATCTAACCTTGGCGGTTTCGATTTTACATACGACAGTAAAAAAATCTATCCCTTTTTTACAGGTTTGGGGGCTTTATTCATTCAGATACGATGCAGAATCAGGGAGTGAGATCTCAAATTAATCAGACGACGAATTCATCAACACGCTATCGAAACCATGCTTGATCAATTTGAAAGGCAAAATTATAGTTTTCTATACTTTTAGAACAATAGAGCAATGTAATAATATAGATTACAATTATGATTATGAATTCTATAAAGTATCTAAAGTGACACCAATATTCAAATTTTCGTACAATGAGCCTAGTTATGAAACTTATTTGTATACTTACTGTAGTTTTGTGGCCCATTTTAGGCAAATTATGGCAAATATATGTAGAAGTTTACTAACTCTATGGCCAGCTAATGCCGCTTACATTGAGTTTTGCTAAAATAATGAGTAACAATGTTCGTTTGGACGCAAAATATTCTTTATTTTTCTAGAAATTAACAAAAATTATAGGCTGTAAATATTATATATTTTATTTTGTCGAATTAACTCTGTCACTGGTCATAAAGAGTGTATGTTATTTCGCTTGTGATTTTTTTATCATTGTTATTTTCTTTCGTTTTAATCTTTTTTTGTAATAATCCCGCCACTCGATTAAAAATCGTGGAAAAATTTCGCGGGCTCCTCCGGTTCAGATAGAAATGACGTAACTACTTAAAAAGGAAACAATGGAATCAAGGACTGTTTTTTTTTTTGTTTTATAAGGGCTTTCTTCACTAATATTTAGACGAATGTGTTTTTTGGATTTCTTTTCACCTTTTGTCAGTTATTATAGGACATAAGACCACAAATAATTATGAATTCTAGTAAACAATATTACTTCATAATAATTATAAAATTTACACGGTCTGGGTAATGGAAAAACCAAATAATGCATTTGTCCAAATCGCAGTCTGTTTATTTAGTGAACCTTTTATTTCTACGTTTGTAAATATTTGCGTCGATTGGCGAGGCCGCCGGGTGTCGTTAGGGCTGTGAATATGTAAATTGGTCGTTGACGCGGTTGGCGATGGAACTTAGATTTTAAAATATTAAATTATTACTATATTCTTTTGAACTGGGTACGCTTCACCGGACGGTTATTGCTATAGCGTCATCATAGTTATGCAAATATTGGATCGGATCCATTCATTGGTGTTCGTGGTGTATTGAAATGCTAACAGAGCAGAATTCGCACCGTTAACATATTATGTGTCCAACACAAAATGAAAATAACTTTTTAACTCTGGCGTCCGTAGAGCCTAACCCCCTTATTCATAAAACTTAACAAGCCTATGTTAACTAACAAATGCTTTGTCCCTTTTTAACAAATACAAATGTCGAAGTGACCGATAAGGACAAACGAATTTTAGCGGCATTTTAACTAGCATTTATTTTTTAGGTTTGGTTGTTGTTTATGAATAAGGGGGTAAGTTTGTGACAGCGCTAAGTAGATCGCGAGATGAAATGCTCATCAGTTTAGTACGTGGAATCGTTTATACACATTCAACCCGCGTTCTTATTACTTGGCGTCCGATTTATACTGTCCGGTGTAGTGAACGACTTGTTTATAAAATGCCAGTGAATGTACTCTTGTTAAGTACTCGTTTACGCGTCTCATTTCATCATGTTGGTTTGTATTTACCAGTACATGTCGCACTTTTAAAGTTTATGTATTTCGCTTAAAGTTTAAATTTAAAAATACATTTTCATTTTTAAGCCTGCGACATTAATAGATTCTGTACCGGTTAATTCTCTAACTAATGCTTGTGCGTCCCTATTTATCTATATTGTAGTCATTCTAGAAGCGTTTTGTGAAATATCAATGTGAATCTTTATTGAAATATTTTTAAAAGTAATAAGTAAACGTTTTGAGAATTAACCGCTTCGTATATTTGTTAGTGTTACAGTCATTGAGCAGGGGTACACATTATAATATTGTGTTGTATTTGTTATTGTATACAGTACTTTAGGATCTGATTTTTTTTTCATGTGCAATGCGGAGGGTCTCCGGTTTAGAGTTTATTCATCATCGCCTGATGCAAGCGATAATAAAGGAACAAATCTTCCAAAATGGCTGATCATTTTTGTGTTTGCAACGGGCACGATGTGTTCTGGAACCAAACCATTATTAATGCAATTTATTATGGTGTCAAAATCGTGTTAAGTTATTGTTACTAAATTTTGTATATGCGGTTGAGATGTTAATTTAGAAATTTAATTAATGTTTCGATTTATGTGTAAATTAATGTATTCTTTGTAATCAACGAATCGCCGATCCTATCGAGTTTTGAATTAGATTTTAGTGAAGCTAGCAATATTAAACTGACCTATAATTCTGCCTTAGCCAACTGTTATACGGATAATAGATTTTAGACCATATTTCTGTAGTGCTAATGCATGTTTTTCATTGTTTGGATCACGTTTTCCGACCGCCAGAGTACTAGCACCATTCGACAATTAAATATTTGTTAACTCTTGTACGTATATTGTTCTTGTATATATTCAATAATTAAAGTTGTTGATATTTCAATAAATTCTTTCATTTATCTTCTAACTAGCTTTTACCCGCGGTTTCGCTTGCGTGGACCAGTCTGATATTTGAAATGAAAATGTACAATTAGGTTTAAAATGAAGGTAAAAAGTGGATTGGTAAAAATATAAAACACATTTTTGTTAAAAGTTTATATTATATTGTACATCAACTATGATTTGTTTAGAGGTAGAACATCCTACGCTTAAATTAAACGGCTATCGTGGTTACAAGGTCAAAGTATATTGATCAACGCCGGGTACGATCATAGGCGGAGTAAGTTAGCAACACAAAATATACACGAAATTAGTCAATAATTCTGTTACACTCTAGAATCCTTACTTAGTACGAGTAGTCTTTGACGAATCGATAAATGATTAAATAAGTTTACTCGGAAAGTAGGACCGTACTTTCAATGCATTATATAAAATAATAAAAAAAAAACATCACCGAAGCACATTGTTGCTCCAAAAATAAAAGATTTATCACAGAAAATAATTAATACTATCAAACAATAGATGGCAACTCCAATACATGCACCAAACAAAATACGTCCCAATGCCAAAAATATTACAATTAAATCTAGTTCCGTAAAAATAAAATATATAAAATAAATATAATGTTCTCTTAAAACTCGGTGAAAAAATAAATTTTATCCAATTAAACATCTCATATTTAAAAATAATTGTAAGGAATGTAATTTCAAAGTTAAAAACCAATACATTTCAGAGCAACATTTATACTTAAAATAAAGTGTCCGTTAATCAATAGGTCTTAATTTATTCAAAACAGTCAATGCCTTAATATATGATCCACTGGTGTTCCAATTTTATTGTGTGATGATAAAAATAATTATTTAAAGTTTATGTCTAAAATAAAAACATTTTAAAATGTACAGCGCGCGACTATTCAGAAATATAAGGCTCAGTTCACATCGAAACGAAAAGCGGCACAATTCTAAAAAATCAAAACATGCCTCGTGTCTCGGCGCGAACTGACCTGAATGCTGGCGCAAAATGACCTTAGATCCACTTTACGACATCATTTACTGATGAAAAATAGTAGGTATTCAAACATACATTTAAAAATATACAGAACTTCTTCATCCGTCACGGACTGGAAACATCGATCGCCAGCAAAGGACAGTTCTATAATCTTTTTAAGATTAAAAGTGAAACTAGATAGATAAATAATTCGACAAAAACTTACGAATATTACAACAGGGGTACTCAACATAAGAAAATGAGTGCTGTGGGCTTCGTTTAAAAATCAAACCGCACTTACAACGATGCAAAACTATCGAAAAAAATGTACTTTAGCTTCGCTATCTATTTCTATTACACGAGTCGCAGTTTTATTTGTAACCATCAATTTACACTGAGACGCAACGTCGCAGGCGCCATGAATACTTGCTTGATTTTGCAGAGCTCCATTTCAATAAATCCCTGCTTTAATTTGATAGTGACACGACTCAAAATTTTAAGGCAAAAATTTTTAAATTTTGAAATTGTCACTATTCACTCAAAAGTTTAATTTTAACGCTTCCTTTATTTTAGATTGTGTCACTATCAAATTAAAGCAACGGATTCATTTTTTTAATACATCAAGTACTGACTTATTCCTTTAATGAAACTAGCAGCGTCGCGTCGCATCCCGGTGTGAACTGAACCTAAGTGGACGAAAATTGGAGCGATTTGGATCCAGCCAACGTCATTATCCTTCTACCATTTATTACAACGAAAGAGCACGTCGCCACAACGTTGAAAAACTAGTATCAGCATCGGAGTATTAGTTTGCATAAAAAGTAAACTCAGAGCATTATCTTTTACATCTCTGAACGCCATTGTGGTAAACAAGTCAAACGCATACATAACATGTCAAAAGCGAATTTTAACACTTTGACTGCCCGTGCATTACATGTAATGACCGTCATACTAGCTCTGCCACGTCTACGTGACGCCAGAAATGGATGGTTGTATACATTTGTGCATTACCTGTAATTCACGGACGTACCGACCCATGACAGTTGCGAAAGCGAGGGACAGTTAAAGTGTTAACTTAGAGCACACACACGTAGGTCGCTATTGCACGTTGTAGTTCCAAGGACAATACGGGACGATGGCATTGTAGATACGATACAGCTCATGTCAACTGGGCATTGCTAAGAGAATAATGACAAAAAAACGCTGAATATTCATCCAAGTACGTACAGAAACAAGACTGCTTGTAATGAGTCAGCAATTAAACTAAAAAAGGTCACAACGCACCACGACTGCGGTAAAAATATGGATACATTGTTCCTATCGCTGTCCAGCCCGTACTAAAATAGCACATTAATCATACATTGTAAACGTACCTTAACTATTATACAAATAAATCCCGCGTATTTAAATAATGCTATGTACACACGACTATGTTATAATGTATAATTTCTAAAAAATTCTGAACACATTTTCAATAAGATATGGGACATTTACTTGCTACGTGCCCGTCTTTACAACCGCTCACCTCCAACATGTATATGGCACAAATAAAATTTTGTAAAATTTATTTTCATTAATGCTATTATAAATAACAGTTAAAAGTCAAGACAAAAACGTAACATAAACTAATCTAAAGTTACAAAGTAAAAACGTCAAAATTTCTACTTGGTTGTTTTAGTTTAGTGTATTTTAAGTTTTGTCATCAAATGTTTTTTATAACAACTTTAGTGTAAATTATATTATACATATTTAACCTCTCAAAAAGGGACATAAAATGTGAACTTGGACAAGCAGTTACTGAAATATTATCTTTACACATACATATATTTATTTATAGGCCCCATTTACGCGATTATCTAATAAGCATTTTACGTATATACGTGCGACATGAATGTTACATACACTTTATTAATATTTTTTTTATTAAATAATAAATTCGTACCAACTAATTCATATTTTTATGTACTATCATCTCGTATCGAAAATTAAATAAACCTCAATCCTGTTATTATGCAAAATTAAATAAAGTGAAATAATGCGTGTATAAACATTTTTTTTTAAATAACTAATATATTTATTACAATATACTGGTCACTCTGAGATCTGTTCTTCACCAATCTGGCTCCAATACTGTTACATTTCTTATTCCATACCGGGGCTCGGGAGACCATTACTCTACGTAATATCCAGAAAATACAATTTCTATCACTCTGTCAAGTTTTTTATTGAATATGTCAGTCAGTTGTCTCTACAGATCCACTATCGCTTCGATCAATAATACCAAAAAGCTAAATGCTGTCTGCCTGAACTTGCATAAAGATGCAAGAGATTCACAATAGTTTCATCTCTGTCTATTTATCCATTGACATTAACAATACTAACTTTACCTAAGTTTGGATCTAGGTCATTGGTGTTTGTCCGATGATATTTATTTCATTTTATTCTTACGATCTTACGCAACAGAACATTATAGTTTAAAATGGCAAGAAATATTCAAAATAACACCTCCCCAAGCGTGGCGTTATTTTCCGATACTTGATCGATCACGGATGATCACCAGTATCATTGATCGAGGCAGTATTGACCCGCTAGACGCAGTATGATCAATTTTGAACTTGAAACTACCGTAAGACTGTTTAATCGAGTTTAGCTCTACATGTTTCGGGCAAATTCGTAGCTCTTCTTAAGTGCCGCAACACACGTAGTCGGGCTAAGAATTAGCTCGAAAAATGTCGAGCTAAACTTTAAGACGTGAGTTATCCGTTACAATATCATTTAATATGTAGTATGATCACATTTAAAGTAAAAAATTAAGACAGTTGGATTTTGATTTCAGCAGATAAACAGAGTGTCAGTCTGTTTCCCTCCAGAGAGCCCCGGTACAAGCAGAGTCTGTTAACTCAACGCATCCTCATTGTTGCATTATGATTTATGATCTATGGTCCATTGTACTTGTTATACAATACATATAACAAAACTATGTATATGACATACCTAAGTAGAGGTAACTACATCTAAACTAACGTTAATTATCATATAATATTTAATTGGCAGATATGTTGGTGATGTCCATAGCTTATTTTGTGGCATATATTTTTTAAAACAACATTTGTAAATTACTGAAAAATATCTCTGCTGCGGGTAGGGTTCAGAAGATGGAAAAGAAAAGGTGTGAAATCTAAGTTTTTGTAGGTTTTTTTAACTACTGTGCAATTAAGACAACGTGCCTGATATGACTAAAACATACACATGCTTTAGACCTAATTTATTGTCTCTGAAACAAACATTTTTTTTTCATATGATGGTCGCAGCTCCCATCGTCTGAACCCCGCCCGATACTTTACAAAATTATCATTTAAAATTATTTTACTCATTACGATTACACATCCTTATAACTCTAGCAACATTTTAAGTGAGCCCGAACACACTTTCAGCTGGGAACACCGAGTTTGACAGCTGTCAAAACGATCTCTACCTCTAACGGTTTTTACTTTTTTTACATACATTATATCTAGTCTACTGGCAAAGGTCGCGCCGGGGAATCAATTTGCTCGAACAACGACGCGAATCGAATATCTTTTTAAAAAAAAGTGACACATCGTTCTTTTATTTGATCAACAAATACATTATATCGAGACATCGCTGGTTCAACGCGTTAACGCTGCGTCGGTACGACGGCACGTTGCGATAGCATACGGCGCTTAGCGTTCAGCGAACAACACTGCAACCAAAGCAGGTGTTGAATAACCACACACTTTGTGACAGTGGTACATATTTGAGCGTCTCGGCACAAGAGACCGTCACCTAAAACATACGCTTGGTTCCAAACAAAACCAGCCATAGTACAAGAAACTGAAATATATGTAAGACATCCCTAAAATTACAAATTCCTTTGTATTGGCGTTTATTAAAAAAATATCTGTAATTCGACACGCTAAGGTTACCTTAGAAAATTATGTAGTTGTTAAGTTTCTTAAATTTTGTAATTTTCTTTGCAATATTCTTAGTTTTTTTTTCTGTAAGAACCTTCTACAAAGTATTATAATAACTTAAAAAAAGACGGATGAAAGCGTTAGCCGTTCTCAAGTTATGGCCGGGGTTGCCCAAAGGACACAGATTTAATTTCATTCTCATGTCGGTATATAGAAAAGAAGGTATCTGCCCTGTTCCTAAAAGAACAAAGGGTAACACGGCGCAATAAAATCACATGAAACCAATTTAAGGTACGGACATACTATTTAAAACGACGCCACACCACGCTTGCACACGGCATCTTGCTAGCATACAAACATGCGTCAGAAGTGGCGTGGCGTCGCGTGTTAACAGCATCTTGCCGCCTTTACATTCGCATGTTTTAGGAGGGATCCTTTCGACTGCCATAATCTTATAAGTCATAATGTAATGTTTGTCTTAATTCTGGGGCCCTAGTGAAAAAGGGGTTAACTCTGCAGAATTTGAACAGGTCATTTCTGCAGACTTTTTCCTTTGGCCCCTTTTTCGCTAGGGTCCCAGAATTATTGTTAGTCATAATATTTTTTTCCCGCTGAAACTTTTCATAATTTTACAAATGGTCACCCTGTAGAACTCTATAGGTTAGGTTAGGTTTGTTTTATAATAATTCTGAAAAAAAAATGGTTTCAGTAAAAAAATTACATTATGACAAACAATACATTATGACTAACAATTTTCTAGCAGTCGATATAGACCCGTTTTAGGGGACGGTGCCGTCGTGCCTCAACGTATCAAACACCAACTAGTCGGAGCGTGTTCAGCATACCATGTGTGCGTGTTATAAGTCGTCGGACCAGTACGGGTAGGGCGGCGCGGGGGCGGGCGGCGGCTCGTCGGGCGGGCAGTCGCAGTCGTCGAGGGCGGTGGTCGTCACCACGAAGTTGCCGTAGTCGTCGGTGAGAGAACTGTGACGCAGCGTCGAGCAGATGTGCCGCCGACCGTTGGAGCTCCATCGCTCTGCAATACGCAAACATTTTATTCCTTACCAGTTTCCCGTAAATTAATTATATACCACGTAAATTCGTTTATATGTCGGCGGCCGATCGTAAAATCAGCCAGTTCACGAAACGCCATTTCATGATATGCATAACAGTTGGCAAGGCATATCACGATGTGCCTGAGAAACAATACGGCAGACCGATTAGAGGAACGCATTCGTCGATATTCCTAGCTTTATACCGGGCACCTAGTGCCATGCTGAAAAAAACACACAATATTCTGTTCAAAATTCAATCAAATAGCAAAAAAAAAATGATTGCGCGATTTTTTTTTACTTTTATAGTTTATGAAGTGACGCTTTAAATGATTGCATATTTAGCAAACATTGCAGTTTCAAAATTGAACACTAAAATTAAAACTAAAACTAATTGGATAAAATGAATTAATACTTAATATAATTGAATAGATTCATACTTATCATTAATTGTGTTTCACGAAATTAAATAGTGTTTTTTTTTTAATTTTTGCACAGTTGTCATTTCGAGGTTGTTTCACACGCCCTAAAAATCCTGCATTCTCAAATACCGTGTTGTTCAGGAGTTTACAACATAAAATAAAAAAAAAGGTACTTTAATAGAGAAAAAGCAGGAGCTTTAGGCCCGATATGCAGAGACTAAAGTAACATTGAGAAGTAAAAAGAAATGTATAATTTAAAATGTGATCCCTACCTTCACTGATGTCCACATCTGTGATCAACTCCTCATTCATGAGCGCTGACAACGCGTCGTCTGTGTGCTTCGAATCTGAAATAAATAAGAGTTATTTTATAACCAACTAGGACTTTGCTTAGCAACGGGACACTACCACAGGCCATTTAAGAAAATGCCTATTAAATTATAGTGTGACCTTTTAGTATCAATAATAATATTTTTTATATAATTTAAACGACAATAAAAGCTTGAGAATCCGTAGTTCGGTCAATCTGCTGCCATGCTGGGTGTTAATTGTGTGTTGCGGCTGGGCGGGCAGCTGCGGCGCGGTGTTACTTGTGTGTTGCGGCTATTACCTATGTGTTGCGCCTGTTACCTGAGTGTTGCGGCCGGGCGAGCAGCTGCGTCGCGGTGTTACTTGTGTGTTGCGGCTATTACCTATGTGTTGCGCCTGTTACCTGAGTGTTGCGGCCGAGCGAGCAGCTGCGGCGCGGTGTTACTTGTGTGTTGCGGCTATTACCTATGTGTTGCGCCTGTTACCTGAGTGTTGCGGCCGAGCGAGCAGCTGCGGCGCGGTGTTACTTGTGTGTTGCGGCTATTACCTATGTGTTGCGCCTGTTACCTGAGTGTTGCGGCCGGGCGAGCAGCTGCGGCGCGGTGTTACTTGTGTGTTGCGGCTGTTACCTGTGTGTTGCGCCTGTTACCTGAGTGTTGCGGCCGAGCGAGCAGCTGCGGCGCGGTGTTACTTGTGTGTTGCGGCTATTACCTATGTGTTGCGCCTGTTACCTGAGTGTTGCGGCCGAGCGAGCAGCTGCGGCGCGGTGTTACTTGTGTGTTGCGGCTATTACCTATGTGTTGCGCCTGTTACCTGAGTGTTGCGGCCGGGCGAGCAGCTGCGGCGCGGTGTTACTTGTGTGTTGCGGCTATTACCTATGTGTTGCGCCTGTTACCTGAGTGTTGCGGCCGAGCGAGCAGCTGCGTCGCGGTGTTACTTGTGTGTTGCGGCTATTACCTATGTGTTGCGCCTGTTACCTGAGTGTTGCGGCCGAGCGAGCAGCTGCGGCGCGGTGTTACTTGTGTTTTGCGGCTATTACCTATGTGTTTTGCGGCTATTACCTATGTGTTGCGCCTGTTACCTGAGTGTTGCGGCCGGGCGAGCAGCTGCGGCGCGGTGTTACTTGTGTGTTGCGGCTGTTACCTGTGTGTTGCGCCTGTTACCTGTGTTGCGGCTGTTACCTGTGTGTTGCGGCTGTTACCTGTGTGTTGCGGCTGTTACCTGTGTGTTGCGGCTGTTACCTGTGTTGCGGCTGTTACCTGTGTGTTGCGGCTGTTACCTGTGTGTTGCGGCTGTTACCTGTGTGTTGCGGCTGTTACCTGTGTGTGGCGGCTGGGCGGGCAGCTGCGGCGGGGGCGCGGTGTCGGTGGGCGTGTGGGGCGGCGTGGGCGCGGCGTCGGGCGGCGCGGCGCCCGCCTCCCCGCTGCTGTTGGAGCTGCACTCCGGGCTGTACGGCGCCATCTGGGGACCCAGTCGCCCTCATCAGACACACACCTATTTTTTACCGCCAGCGTGCATACTCGTGTAAGATTCAATATGTTACAGAACTGTGAGAAAAAACTGAGCGGAAAAATTCTCAATGCGATGCGGACAGGGCTTAACCCGAGGCCTAAATACCAGCCTAAGCGGCTGTTTCACCAATAATTGTAAAATTTTGTGAGTCAGATGAAACGGAGTAAACCTACTATTGTATTCTTTTGTATAACTATTTATTACATATTAGTATAATAGTAAAAGAGAACAAGTAGGTTCACACAAACAAAAGTACATCGCGCGGCTTATTGACTATCTTACAATTCTTTGACTCTGAAATAAATGCTTTTTTTAAGGATTCCGCGTGATACGTGCAATACTCACCCTTAGCGAGCGTCGTCGGCGCGGCGTGACTTCGGACTGTTTGTAGTTGGTGTCCATGGCCCAGTAGGAGCCCTTGCCCGGGTCGTCCTTGCTGCGGGCCACCTTCATGAAGCACTTGTTCAGGGACAAGTTGTGCCGGATTGAGTTCTGGAATGGATAAAAATGTTACCGGTTACGGTACAAAGAGTTTGAAGAGGGGGCCAAAAGATGGGAAGGAGTGTCATTCAATGAGATTCAAATCTATATATATAAAAGGCAAACCTGACTCACTGGGTTATATATCAACGCACAGCCCAAACCGCTGGGCCTAGAAACTTGAAACTTGGTACAGGGGTTCTTTTTATGATGTAAGTGAGCACTAAGAAAGGATTTTTAGAAATTCATCCCCTAAAGGGGTGAAATGGGGGGGGTGAAGCTTATATGGAACTTTCTCATTTCTGGATTTAGAAGTATTAAAATAGGTGTATAAGTTCTCGATTATCATTAAAAATTATCTGTGTAGGTGAAATGGATAAAATTTCCCCCTATAGGGGTAAAATGGGGGGGTAAAGTTTGTATGGAAAATTTCTAATTTCTTGACTTAGAAGTATGAAAATAGGTGTATAAGTTCTCGATTACAATTAACAATTATCTGTGTAGGTGAAATGGATAAAATTTCCCTCTAAAGGGGTAAATTATCCCGGAAAATTGCACAGTTCCCGAGGTAATAGCGTGCGATAACCGAATTCCACGCGGGCAAAGCCGCAGGCAAAAGCTAGTTTAAACATAATTCCGATCGTAAATCTCTTTTAAAAAAATATATACCTTGTTGAGTTTCTTGCCGGATTCTTCTCAAGAGAGGTTTTCCGAACCGGTGGTAGATTTTTTTGACATTCATAAGTGCTTGTTATAGCCTAAATTGAATATAGACATTGTGACTTTTGACTTTGAAACATTTTAGGCAACATTGGCATAAAAATGACCATATTCCTTGACTAGGAGTTGTTCACTAAAACGACAGCTTCAACAACTTTCTAACCCCCTCCCCCTACCCCCTGCTGTTCACTCTTTGGTAAATGAAATGAAATAGTTTATTTGTCAAACCAATGTATCTATTTATAGCTCACTCACATGCTTTGAATTTTGAGTTTGAACTCTATACATTAACAAAATAAGAGCATTGACAGGCAACTAGAGTTGCCAAAAGCATGTTAGTGGATATCAAAATTGCAGAACTCTGGTATAATAAATATCTCACCATCCAGCCTTTCCCTGCTTCCCTGTAGTAGGGGAAAGCATTGCATATATATGTGTAAATCTCGTTCAGGGTCATCTTTCCATTTGGAGAACTGCTGATGGCCAGCCGAATCATACTTGCATAGCTAGAACAAAATTTAAGGTAATTATTATGAGTCTAAGGGGGTGTTTCACCATCCATTAATTAGTGTTAAGTGATGGTTAAATGTGACACCATCTCTATTTGTTTTGTTCAAATAAATAGAGACGGCATCACATTTAACCATCAGTTAACAATAATCAATGGATGGTGAAACAGCCTCTGAGTCTGTTTGTGTTCGAAACGCGTCAGTGTAGTGTGGTGGATGTGGTGATGGATGGGTTTGTGTGTGTTCTTACAGTGTGGAGGTGGAGGAACTGCATGAACACGCATTTCTTGGATAAACTTTAGTCCCAAACTAAGCAAAGCTTGTACTATGGATATGGATACTAGGCAACGGATAAACATACTTATGTAGGTAAATACATATTAAACATCCAAAAGCCTCAACAAAAACAGGAAAAAAAAACATCCAAGATGCGAGAACAAACATTTGTATTATTCATACAAATATCTGGCCATGCTGGGAATCGAACCTGGGATCTCAAGCTTCATAGTCAGGTACTCTAACCACTTAGCCATCTGGTCCTCAAATTACATAAATTGTGTATATTCTCATTTATTTCACTTTATGTAGGTAAAACATGTTCTTACATAAACTTCTTTTTTATATTCATATTAATTGAAACAAAATAAGCCTAAATAAATAAGTCTGTCGCGCTTAACCCACACTAAACAGATTTAGATGAAATTTGTTATGGAGATAGTTTGAAAGCAAAGGACAATAGCACAGAGAACATAATATACAGAGACACCACCTAGTACAAGCAAACGGTATCACCCTAATACTGGCTATACAACTGGCTATTTTTCTTTTCTTTATTTTACAATAGAAGGCACCACTGAGAACACAAATAACACGATACCTATATGCCATCTAGCGAGACACTAATGATACGGGTGTCGCTTGTTAGCCCAATATATAGCTTGACTAGGACATGACAGGGTTGGTAGATGGCGCTACGTTATATATAACCTACTCACGGCCGCTGGTCAGTGCGTAAGCAATCGAGGTTTCGTAGATCCAAACCTATTCGTAATCTGCTGAAAACGCTGTCAGCCATATTAGTTTATAGATTATCTACAGCTTAGGGCTATACTACGAAACTCGAAGTTCGTATCGTACCGTCCCTCTCGCTCTCGTATTAAATAGTTTAAGTGTCAGAGGGACCGCACGACACGAACTTCAAGTTTCGTAGTAGAGTAGTGACGATATGTAGTTTTAATTTTTTTTTTATTCGACTGGAAGGCAAACGAACAAGTGGGTCTCCTGGTGGTAAGAGATCACCGACGCCCGTAAACATCTGCAACATCAGGGGTATTGCAGATGCGTTGCCAACCTAGAGGCCTAAGTTGGAATACCTCAAGTGCCAGTAATTTCACCGGCTGTCTTACTCTCCGCGCCGAAACACAACAGTGCAAGCACTGCTGCTTCACGGCAGGATTAGCGAGCAAGATGGTGGTAGCAATCCGGGCGGACCTTGACCTTGCACCTACCACCTGCTATTATGCGATTATGCAATTATAGTATATAAGTGTTGTGTAGTGTATATACTTGGTTTGGTGTTTTTCAAAATCCTCTAATATCTCAGAAACGGTGCGTCCTAGCTCAAAAATAGCCAAATTTTCAACCCCCCTCCCAAACCCTCCCCCCTACGGGACTACCCCGGACCCAACCCCAAAATTTCACCCCCCCCCCACTTTTAGCACATTAACCAGCCTAAATCCATTGCGTCATACATAAATGTCAAGTCAAGTCAAGTCACAGCCAGAAGGGCTACTCCGAAACACAACGTTCGAAGTTCGTGTCGTGCGATCCCTCTCGCTCACGTATTAAATAGTACAAGTGTGAGAGAGATCGCACGATACGAACTTCGAACGTCGTTTTTCGGAGTAGCCCTTCAGCACAGTAGGCAGGCTACTCCGAAAATCGAAACTCGAAGTTCGTGTCGTGCGGTCCCTCTGACACTTATACTATTTATTACGAGAGCGAAAGAGACCGCACGACACGAACTTCGTGTTTCGAATTACATAGTAGCCCGCTGCAAGCGCATACCGGTTTTACGCCATCTAGCGTTACTTTTGCAAACTACTACGAAAACCTCATAGCTGAAACGTAGTCACATGTAGCCTATACTTTCGTATTCTCAATTTATTATTTATGATGTTTCTTAAATTAAGGAGTTGAAATAAAGTTGATGTGAAGTTGTGTTTATAAAATATGCTATTCTTTATTTTAATATCAATATGTCTACTTAATTCGGCTTATTTACATTTTATAATTTACAGATGTTAATGGTAGTGCCATCTATTGCCGTTTTTTAGTACTAAATATATCTTGTATGAGTTGGTAGCCCATGACAATAGGATAGTTCTTATTCTGAAAAATTGCAACATTCTCGCAGGACAGATAAACAAATTCTGTACAGATATAGTTGCAGGAACAGGCTGGTTTGTTTTATTTTTAACAAGCCATAACTAATTATACAGTAATCAGATTCTAATAATTTTTTACTAATGGAGGCTTATTTTAAATTTGATAAAACAGAAAACATCCCTGTTATTATGTTACATAATAGGGGATTATTGTTGTTTTACCAATTTTTTTTTTGCTAAAGAGAATCCTCTAAGAATAGGAGGGGGGCCAGAGAGGTCTGGAGGCCTTGGGGCAACAAACGAGTAAATCCTAAAGGCTACTCAATAGAAAATATAATCCCTACTTCCCTACTAATATTATAAATGCGAAAGTAACTGTCTGTCTGTCGGTCTGTCTGTCTGTCTGTCTGTTACACTTTCACATCCAAAACGCTGAACCGATTTTGATGAAATTTGGTATAGAGATAGTTTAAGCCCCAAGGATCAACATAGGATACCATTTATTTCGGTAGAGGGCGCCACCGTGCGATAACCTAGATCCTTGCAAACGAAGTCGCCGGCATAAGCTAGTTTTAAATAAATATATTTTATTCCAGTTTCATCTGGTTAAAAACCACACATTTGAGGCTCCCACTTGCTTGTAATAACTCGAGAATTTCCTAGTTTCAGATGAATCACGTTGTTATTCTAATAAAATCATAGGTTCAAGGAAAACAGACATCCCTCTAGTTTACACAAAGTAACCAATTTCAAACCTTTGTTACAAAAATAAGGCGTACAATTGAATGGTCTGTAACATTCCTTGATAAAAGCACAAGGTGACTTCATGTTGGAATATTTCATAGCTCAGGGGACTGAGGAAAATATTATCCTATTTTCGGATTTGAGGCCCTCTTGGGGCCAGACTAAGATTTTGGATTTTATAATGTGCAAAAATAGATATGCAATTACCACAAGCTTTACAGTGAAGGAAAAAATTGTGAGGAGAGCTGCATTGGGCAGGCCGGCCCAGCAGTGGGCAGAATCAGATATTTAATTTCACCAACTCTAATGTTAATAACTACACAAGTATCAATCAATTGGAACAAATCACAAATTTCAAAACATAATCAATTTATGATCTCTACAAAATTTGCACCATAAACAAAAAATAAATTAATATCATGGGACAGTTTGCCATCAATTGACCTAGTCCCATACTAAGCAAAGCTTGTAAGTACTATGGATACTAGGCAATGGATAAACATACTTTATAGACAAATACATATTAAATGTCCAAGATTTGAGAACAAATATTCATACAAATATCTGCCCTGGCCGGGAAACGAACCCGGGACCTCAAGCTTCGTAGTCAGGTTCTCTAAACATTTGGCCATCTGGTCATCTATTAGAATATAAAATTTAGCATTTTTTATACTATTAGTTACGGTAAGTAACCAGGGTGTTACCTATAGGCAGGTTTGGCGTGTTTGATCTTGTTAGAGTTCTCCTTGAGGTCGGCCTCCTTGTTGTTGTTCTCTTGCAGGCCGAGCGGCTGCACGCCCTCGAACAGGAAGCGCGGGATGGGGCCCAGCGGGCTGTGCCGCGGCGGGCCCGGGCTGTACGCCGGGAGCCATTCCACGCCTGGCGAGTCGCTCATTGTTCCATCCAAACACTCGCACTGCACTTCACGACCCCCCGACAGACTCGATAACGCCGTTTTGATCAGAGGACGCGCCAAAGAAGGCGCTCCGTGGGCGTAACGCACGCTCGCAACCTTTTACGAAGAGGATCCTCACAATTCATTGTAGCGCACCAAGATCGGGAATCCTTGAAATGACGATGTTACAGAGCTCTTCGGCGGCGAACTGATATATCACGCGCGGGACGAGGAAAACGTAACGACACAAAAATATAGCAGAAGACGTTAATTAACGACGGAAAATAACATAAAAAATGAAATAAAATTGGTTTCCTGAAATTATTATGACATTTGAAGCACCTACAACAAGGAAAATGGCGGCGGCGGTCATCATTCCTCATTCTTTTTTTCGCTACCAACTAATGCGTAGTATTCCTTAGTGTGTTAATATTTTTCTAATTTCTTATCTGAAATTAAAAATATGAATAAATTATACTTTACATTACCAAATTCCAAATAAATTAAACAAAGTTCAATAGATTAAGCATAGAGTTTCATTTTTGTTACTGGTAACTTACTGAAATTGCCAGCTTAATTATTTTATTTAAAAAACTGTCAGTTTGAATGAAATGTTGGAAGGAGGAGGTTGTGTTTTGCTTCTTGTATTTTTAACGGTTTGTTGACAATTTGTACGCAAAGAAACCTGTGTGTGAACATTGTTGTTTACTTATATTGTGGATAAAGTGTTCTTGTGGCCATGGCTACGCAACCCGAAGTCGGTGTGTCCGACTTCGTGCTTCTGGACAATTTGACTGCTGACAAATTTATTCAGAATTTGCATTTGAGGTAAGTGTGACTTTTTCACGTTTCGGGCGGCCCCGTGCGTGGGATTCCGCTGCCGGCTCCTTGCTAACAAAACAACACCGAGTTAATTATTTATGTCGCACGTTTTATTTTATTTCCATTTTCTACACGCTATTCTACTTGAAGCTCACGTCTTATCACGTTAGTAGTTCCACCTCTGTAAACCACGAAGCCTTATTATAATTAGGAAAATAAATATTAAAACAGCTGTGCCTGTACGACGAGTTAAACGACAAATTAAGAATTTTAGTCTTGGTTGATTGGTGGTGAATGAAAGAAGCAGAAAATACAAATATAAATTTAATTCACTAGGCATAGCCTCTCCCGTGTGGTAAAAAATACGGTTTACAAGAAACAATGCAAAATAAAATAAAAATACAGATATTGGGCGATGTTTTTAAGCCTATTCAAACTTTTTCCTACCAACCATCTTAAATAAACCCTTAAAATTTAGTTTAAAATCTTATCAAACTTGGAGTAAAAGTTATCCAAACAAACATAAACAAATATTAGTATCACTGGTGTTTTTTTTTTTTTAATTATGTAAATAAAGTTGGTGGGCAATAGAACTATTATTATTTGACTTGCCAGCAGTACATTTGCTCAACTAAATCACAGAAATTAGAACTAAATCTATGTTTTTTTTTTTCTAAAAATTATGAAGTTCCTGCCTTGTGCACTCAGAAAACTTTTTTGTTTAAAGAAAAAAATAAAAGTAATGTCTAACATCATTATGATTAGTTCACTGAAGCATTCCATTTGCCCTTGCCCTGCTTTACTTGCTCATGTTTAAGGTATTAAAAAAAAAAAAACAGATTTAGTTTATGATAATTGGCTTATAGGTTCAACACTAATGGGTATTATTTTCAGGGATACAGTTTGATGCAATTTTAGGGTGAGACTAAACATTTATCTATGTTGTGACTCATGATGTATCAGAATGGTATCTAGGTATTTCATATATTTTATATGGTTGTATTCACATTTATCTGATGCAGTATGTTGTGATGGTTTGTGTTGTCGTATCAACGAGGTAGAGGTAAAGATAACATCATGAGCCTATTTTGTAAAGTTTTCATGTAAAAGTCTTTCGTGATAAAGTCGTTAGTGAAAAAGTTTTTCGTGAAATAATACTACCAACGAAAGCTACAGGAAAAAATCTAATTAAATCAAACTACTTTGCCTTTTCGATACATGATAACAGTTCTGTGATGTCATGTCATCGAAAATACAAGATGGTCACATGTTATTCTCATTAACATTTTTGTGTCACACCCAAATGATCGAATGACCTTCCTATTATCACTTGAATAAATAAAATCATTCATTCAGAAGCATGAAGTTAAACTTAGCATAATATATGAATAATGAATATTAAAATATTGCAGAATTTTTGTATTCTAAATGTGGCAAGACAAGCGTTGATATATTTCTTAATTTGTGTTGCCAGTGGAGTAAATACTTTGGAAGTTAACATTTAGACATGCCCAAAATAATTATTTTCTACGGACATGTCCGCACACCTAGATCAAAAGCATATCAACACAAAATAATACACCATTTTAATTTAGGCTTTACCTAACAACTTTCTAAAAGATTTAATTTAAAATGGTGTATTATTTTGAGTTGATACTCTTTTGATCTGGGTGTGTAAATGTATTAAACACATGTTCAATGGTCATCTAAATTTTTGTAACACACTAATTATTTTTGTTAATGATTTATGATTTAATTTATATTTTACTGATGATTACTTACTTTAGTTAGCATAAAGGCCTAGTAACTGGCTGGTCAAGAAATCATATCCATCCATACTAATATTATAAATGCGAAAGTGTGTTTGTATATTTGTCCGTCTTTCACGCCGTAACGGAGCGACGGATCGACGTGATTTTTGGCATAGAGACAGTTTATAGACCCGAGAGTGACATAGGCTACTTTTTATCCCGGAAAAATGCACAGTTCCCGAGGGAATACCACGCGGGCGGAGCCGCGGGCAAATGCTAGTTTCTTTTATAAATTCTTAAAGTTTTTTTTTCAAACTCAAAAGCAAGAATTTGAGAAAAGATTTCTTTTAGTTTGGTGTTTGGAATAGTAATAGACAAGTGAAGTCATTGAATGAATCATAGACGTTTCATACTCCATTAATGTTTAAATGGTATGTATGTCATGGGAGAACTGTTATGTTTTAATGTGTAAGATGTACAGTCGAGGTCTTAAATATTTATACCACCATGTCAAATGTTTGTATGCATAATATGCAGCATATTATGCTGACCTATGGTTAGTGGCATAAAAGGGCATAGATATTTTTTACGTTTTGATTACATAAAATACATCCATACTAATATTATAAATGCGAAAGTGTGTGTGTTTGTCCATCTTTCACGCCGTAACGGAGCGACGGATCGAACTAATTTTTGGTATAGAGATAGTTTATGGGCCCGAGAGTGACATAGGCTACTTTTTATCCTGGAAAAATGCAGTTCCCGAGGGAACCGCTCGCGATAAACGAATAGCACGCGGGCGGAGCCGCGGGAAAAGCTAGTAATATTATAAATGAGAAATAAATCTGTCTGTCTGTTACGCTTTAACCACTGAACCCATTTTGATGAAATTTGGTATAAAGGTAGTTTGAACCCCAAGGATCAACCTTTTATTGCAGTAGAGCGCGCCATCGTGCGATAACCTAGATCCGCGCATGCAAAGTCGCAGGCATAAGCTAGTTTTATAATAAAACTAAAATCAAAACCCAAACTTCATCCAAAGGTAGGTAAATAGGTTCACTCCATTTATTTTAAAATTTTAAACTTAACGGTAAAATTTGCGCATGTTTCCAAATGAAACAACGAAATATCATAATAAATACCGCTAATAAATGTACATGTAGGTATTTTTTGTTCATTTGTGTTCGAAATACCGAGAATCGTGTGTTACAATTTGACCGTTAATTCAAATCTTAAATTAAACGGAGTATAGGTATATTTAAGACTGACTGTACAAAGTCGTTTCATTTAAATCTTCATTCAGTAGACATGAGTGACTACATCAAACACTCGCGAGAATACGCTGTTGCCAGTTCCCAACTTAGGTGCAGAATCACTTTTGGTATTTTTAACCCCCAACGCAAAAAGTGGGGTGTTATAAGTTTGACCGCTATGTGTGTCTGTCTGTGGCACCGTAGCTCCTAAACGGGTGGACCAATCTGGATGCGTTTTTTTGTTTGAAATCAGGTTTTCTAGCGATGGTTCATAGACATGTTTCATCGAAATCGGTTCAGCCGTTTTTTTAATAATCGTCATTTTGAAGATCAATATTTGAGATACGGCTGAATCGTTTTGTATCAAACATTATCTAATGACCACCGCAAGGAAATAATACACTTTCATGTAAAAAAAACTGCACTTGGGCGCTTTAAAAAAAAACTCTACCCTTTCCGTTTTTTTGAAATCTTGGAAAAATATGGTTTTTCCTACGCAGAATCAAGAGCGCAATCGATTCTGATCGTTTAAAAAAATTTCCCCAGTTTTTCATACAAAATTTTATGAGTCAGTTTTTTCACGCCTATGTATGAAAAAAACGTCGCAAACTGACATTTTTTTTGGGGGAAACTTTTTTAAACTGATTCTGAGTAGGAAAAAAACCATATTTTTTCCAAAATTTAAAAAAAAAGAAGGTACGCTTTTTTTTGAAAACGCCTACCAATATCTGTCCATCGGTTCCAGAGCGCCCCTCTAACACCCCTCTTTTTGCGTCGTGGGTTAACTCAACTATAACTGGTCCAAAACATATACGAACATTCAAAAGAATATTAAATGTTCAAATGAGAAAGTGCATAAAGTGGCTCACACGAGTCTATAAAAATTGTTTTGACAGCGCGTACTCGTCAGTAAAAGTTAATGATGCGAAACAAGTTGATGCTCTTTGTAGCTTTGCTATGGAGTGCAGAGGTAAGGGGAACAATCTCTGCGACTGCGTATGCGAGTGTCTTAAGAGGTCTCGTCGTTCCATTCTCCATACAAACCTAGCCCCGGTCTCATTTGAAAACTAGGCAACAGAAGTAGATGAAATTTTGTTAGTATGGACTAAACTAAAAACTGGAATTCAAGACCACAAAATCTACTACAATGTTGCCACTGAAATAAGATGTGTGTACAATAGTACATTCCTTTTTTTTTAAACACACGACAGAATATTCTTTTTATTAGTAATTTCGATTCTATAATTTAAAGAAGTAATTTTGTTTACTTACTTTTACATAAATACTAGACGCCTGAATAAAAACTGAAACATTTCGTAATTTTTGGTTGAAAAACTGGTATTGTGCTTGTATTTCTTCAGGTATTCATAACATTTGGTGCAATAATTTACAATTAAGATAAAATCAAACTAATATAGCGCATTTGTCTCGTATTATGTATGTATATAAGTGCTAGACTAAAATTAGAGCGCTGTTTTTAGAGTTCCGCACCCAATGGATAAAACCTATTACTAAGACTCAGTTGTCCGTCGTCATTAGGCTGTATCTAAACCATGGCAGTTGAAATTTTCACAGATAATGTATTCTGTTGCGGCCTATGGTCGTTATGTTATATGTTGTTATCAACAAATACGAAAAAACGGAATAAAATAAATATTCACAACTACGTACACTGTGGTAGAACAACACAACCTCAGCCTGTTTATGTTCCTTAGTATAAAATTGTCTGTGTCATGTTAGTTGAGAGTTGAAAATAAGTTAGTAATTTTTTTTCACGAAATCCTTATTTTATATCAATACAAGAAATCATATTAAAAAAAGGTTATTATTATTCCCCTCAATGGCGGCCTTAAGGCTTGGGCCAATGTCAGTTAAATTAAAGATAAATATATTCTTCTTCTTCACGTTGTACGGTGATTGTAGTTTTTGCAACTTGATAGCAAAATTCCAGAAACCACGCGGAGACAACTTGCGCATTAAAAAATGTCGGACACGAGAGCAATATAGAATTTTGTTATCACTGTTAAAAAAGGTTGGCGAAACCTGAACAGTTTATTTTACAGTGACAGAAGAGACATTGATAGATTTGACAATGACATATCTGTCGTAGATTTTTAGGTCTTGAATTCCAGTTTTTAGTTTTAGACGTAATTATCTATGCTTGTGGTATTTCAGATTTTCATATAAATGTGTACTATCAGAATTACAAAAGCTCAAAATGTCAACTTTGCACGAGAATTACAAACTATTAAAGCACTTTTACAAAAATCTAAAAAACCACAGGCATAGAAAATATAATGAAGACCTTGATTGTAAAATATCATTGATTTCTGTGTTATACTTTTCGTATAATATGAGGACAACGAAACCCAAAATTCAACTGCCCAAATCTTGAAAAGCCTACAGCTATCTCGATATACATTAGCGGGAAGCCGAGAAGCTGTGGAGGCATTTGGAACTTATTTGCCTGGTCAATTTTGCAGCTTTTTCTTATATGAGATTGTTCTCCTTTAATCTCTATACTCCATAAGCTTTGCTTTTAATAGAATTCATAAAAGGAAGTTTTATGTTCGTCTGTATACGTATTTTAACCAACGAAGGCGGTCGCTTGTCGCTAATTACTTATACTTATAAATACACATAGGCTAATTATATCTTCCACTGAGGAGTTAGCAAGTAGTGATTTTAATTCATAGTTGGAACAACGTATGTGACACGTTACGTGTTGGTATTAATAAACTATGCCTGCATTCTGTGTATGCCAACACTATGCCATTGTGACTTTGAAAACTTCTATAGCTGTAAAATGTTTTCAGAGCAAACAATGAAGTTACAGTGACATCATCGCCCGGTTGCGGCCTTTCATCGTTTTCCTCAAGCCGATTGTTTACAATGGCCATATTACTCATTAGTCGTATGAACTCGTTGTGCCATAATCTTTATTGCTGCTTGTCAATTGACGATCTGTGAGGTCTTTACCTGGGTGTATCGATCGAGAGGTCTCAATCCTCCATGAACTCGGTATCAAACAGCGTCTTTCTTCCATCGTCCAATGTCGCATTCTCACTTTCTTTGGCCATATCACACGTCGAGAGGACACATCTGTGGAACGGCTGGTGGTTCAAGGGAAGGTTGAAGGCACGAGAGCACGCGCCAGGTCACCCATGCGTTGGACGGACCAAGTTAAAGCTGCACTTAACGGTCTACTGTACGAGTGTTCGCGAAGGGCTGCAGTACGGGAGGAATGGCGACGGATTGTAAAGATTGCCACCACGCCTGATGTGACGACTACGACCACTCTGCCAAGAGTGTGACGACCAAAAAGAAGAAGATCGATCGAGAAATTCATTTGACACATGGTTCAGTGTAATTTGTAATTATAGATTTACTTAAGTAGTGCAAACACGGTGTTATTTTTTTATATCCGTTAACTTTAAGGGAACAATCTACAGGTCAAATGAAGTTGGGTGGTCCCTCTGACACTTATAATATTTAATACGAGAGCGAGAGGGACAGCTCGTCTTATACCGTGTGACGTGCGACAGAGACAAGTGGTAAAATTGTAATTCCAAGTGTGTTGGACAATAAGGCCTGTGGTCACAAGTCATAGTCCTTGCTTACAACATATTCATACCCTAACACTTAGGACCTAACTAAAGCCATACATACTTACAGCGGTGGCCTTACCCATGTCAAGGCTCCGGGCGGTAGGTCTTTGCGAGGCCTTTTGTCCTTCGTGAAAAATGTAATGCGAAAATATAGTTTAAAAATCTTTATTTTTTGAAATTTGTTTGGGTTGCTGTTGCTGTGCGAGGCCCCTGCAAGAACGAGGCCCCGGGCGATTGCCCTGTTCACAACCCCCTAAGGCCGCCTCTGCATACTTAAGCCAGCCACCTGTCGTTTTATATCTGCTAAGAATGATAAAACTTATACAAACAAATGAAACAAATTGTTGGTAAGTATACTCTGAATCATTAAAATTTCTCTAGACGAATCTCTATCGTGTGATATGATACATCGAATGTCATTCAATGGTATCTCGCAATCGAGATAACTCTCGATGGCACCAAGGGCTTGGTTTCAAGCAGGACACAAATAGCACGAGAAGCGATATAATCCGTTGGAATTGAAATGCGAAACATATTTGTTAGAATACGATATTTTTAGCAAACTAGAATTAGATAATCGTTGATGTTTTTTGCCTATTCGTAGAGTAAGTTTTAATATTAGAAGACGAAGAGTGCATTCCGTATGTATTGATATTAAATAAATAAATAAAATAATAAATATCATGGGACACTTCACACCAATTGACCTAGTCCCAAACTAAGCAAAGCTTGTACTATGGCCACTAGGCAACGGATAAACGTACTTAAATATAGATAAATAAATACTTAAATACATATTAAACATCCAAGACCCGAGAACAAACATTCGTATTATTCATACAAATATCTGCCCCGGCCGGGATTCGAACCCAGGACCTCAAGCTTCGTAGTCAGGTTCTCTAACCGCTTGGCCATCCGGTTGTCAATAAATATTAAAAACATGAACAAGGATTTGTCTAATAGGTACTTTCCTCATATAAAATGTAATCAAAATGTCTGAGAAGACGGGATATGAGAATCATACGCATAACGCATCTATGTGTGTCAATTCCTAAAATGCCTTAAACATACTAAGCGGAAAAAAATCTGGCCGTTCAAATATATGCAGTCATAGGTAATTGGGCAAATCAACCATTTTACCGAAACTTTGGGTGTCTCCTGCGTTACCAAAATTGTCTCTGGCGTTACCAAAAAATCGTACTTCCAACGAGATATTTCGCGGTTTAATAGGTTGAACTTACGTAGGATGTTATGTATTCCTGTACACCATCTATTAATTTACAGAAAAAACATGTTTACTTACAAAAATCTGCAATTTAAAAAAAAAAGTCGCGGACAGATTAGTGTCGGTAAAAAAGTTGACTGGCTCAATTTTGTAGATAGAGTGGTCTAAATATTTTGCTATTGATTATATTTATTTTTGCTATTTACAAAATATTTCCTTTCACAGCATAGCGTGGCGAAAAAAACGCTTTACACTGTTGCCATAAGTTTATCACATAACATCAATATCGCCAAGATACGAATTTATTGCAAAGTCGATTGTATATCAGTTATCATAAATACAATACAAACGATAAGATAATATAGAATTCAATTGAAACTGCGGCACACAAACACGAAACAAACGGCAAGGTTTCCATTTTGAGTGGCTTCTTGATGTCCAAGGATTTCAATGGTCTTACGGAAACTAATTTACAGGATTATACATACAGATGGACATACGATTGTGTGAATTTGTTTCCGTACATATACATAACAACAATGAAAAAAATCGATGAAAAACGCTCCTAAATGATAAAGTCGTAATAACGTACCTCTGATCAATAAACGTAGGTACTTTCAAAACGCTATTCCCTCATCGATTTTGTGTGGCAACATTGAACTATGATGTCACTTGTTTACTCATAATTGACTAATCCATAATCCAGGTTCCATAATGTTAGTGCTGTATTGTAATTATTGACATCTCGTTCTCGTATCAAATAGTATAAGTGTCAGAGGGACCGCACAACACGAACTTCGAGTTTCCGAGTAGCCCTGCTGCATCTCGAACTACTATCCGGTGCTATGTGGCCAATACACTCGTTTCGTTAAGCGTGATAAGTCCTGGGTTTTGTAGTAGTTATGAGTGACAATCACGAAAATTTTAAACATTATATACTCAGCGGCAAAAAAATTGGCCAACTCTCCATACAAAATTACCTATTTCTGCATACATTTGAGGGCCAGATTTTTTGCCGCTCAGTATATTATATTTTAAAACCCGCGTTGCAGATGTGGGCGCTAAGACCGCTAAGCTCAAGTGAGTCTGGGCTGGTCATGTCTGCCGCAAGCACCCACAGCAATGTGCCCAAATTAGTTACTACCGTCCGTGGGATGGCTATCGAAACAGGGGCAGACTGAAGAGATGGCGGGACGACTTGGATGCATATCAAGTAGAGTAGCACGAGCATGTTCTCGATTAGGACGAATGGCGGAAAAGGGGAGGCCGTTTCCCAGCAGTGGGACATTTTAACGGGCTAACAAAAAAATTTACAGCATCGATGTCAGTCAACTACTCCTCCAAGTCTACTTATTTGTTGAAAAAGCGGCCAGTGCATGCCATTAAGTTGTTATAATCGTTCGTGGCGAATTGCTCCAGCGAGGACAATTACGTGGGTTATTATAACGCGACGTCTCATGGCGTCATCGGCGAGCTATGGCAGGCCGCCACAAGTTATGGGACCGAGGTGAAGCCCGTTTATACAACGAGAATATATTGTAAGTCGTATTACATTGGACTATAAACAGTTATTTTGCTCACCAGCGACCTTATGATGGCTATGTCTACAAGATGTGCAAGTTGCGGAAAGTTCCCAAAAAGTTGGAAAAGTTCTCGGAAATTTACGGAAATTTTCACAAACAGGACGGAACAACGGAAAGTTTCATTCTCATGGAAAGTTTTGAGAAGTTTCAGAAACTTTCCTAGGTATATGAAAAGTTTTCTTTGGCACATCAGTAGCTGCTATACTTTTGCATGTTGTACATATATCTAAGGACGTTAAATGTCTTGATCATAAATGTTTTTTTTTTTACTACGACTATGCAACAAATGTGTGTTCGTACATTTTCATCATGTCCACACTGCCAGAACACACACAAATCCAACTATCGGCATCACCACACTACATTACATTGCCGGACTGGGGTGCTAGCATAACTGGGGTCCTAGTGAAAAAGGGGTTAATTCTGCAGAAGTTGAACAGCTGATTTCGACTTAAATCCCTATACACATAAAATAGAAAATAGCTGTGTAATTTCTGCAGACTTAACCTTTTTTTCACTAGGACCCCAGGGCCTGATCAATCAGGCATCATGTAAAGCAACTTGTAGGTTTTTTTTTTAATTTTTTTTTTTCTATTGATATCGTGAATCAAACAACGGAAAATGGCACACTTTCATATGACTATTTAAATTTAGATAATACAAATGCTAAAACAGTTTCCACTAATGAACTTATAAATATTAACTACTAGCTTTTGCCCGCGGCTCCGCCCGCGTGGTATTCGGTTATCGCGCACTTTTCCCTCGGGAACTGTGCATTTTTCCGGTATAAAAAGTAGCCTATGTCACTTTCGGGCCCATAAACTATATCTATGCCAAAAATCACGTCGATCCGTCGCTCCGTTACGGCGTGAAAGACGGACAAACATACAAACACACTTTCGCATTTATAATATTAGTATGGATGGTTGCTCAGACAAGAGTTGTTAAATAACAATTTAAATAAGTGAACTTTTATAGTTACATAACTAAACAGAATGAAAATAATTAAAAAGTTTTTTGGTCGCTTGCGTTCATGACTTAAGACGAACACTGTCTTGTCTGCGGCGTCATTTGACCTTTGTTAAAGAATCAGAGCACAAAAAAGGAAAAAAATCCGCATAGAAAACCATAACATAGGTCACGATTTTTCGCTTAACATAGTAAAGTAGTCATTAGGGAAATTTGACTGTATTCAACGTATAATCATTTGCAAAATAATGGACTCTACATTGAAGCTAAAGACTGTTATGATAGTAAACAAAAAAGAAGATACTAACAGACAGCTGCAGAATTTTACGGTAGGATACCCTATAGGCCGACTTATCAAATGTAATCAATGGCATGACATTTTTACAAAACTCCCGTTGGAATAACGCGTACATGTGAAGCCATCAAATTACCATGACAAGTGTTTGATTTGACATGTACACAACATGTAGAGATTAATCTCACGTTAACTACTTATACCTTTAACAGTTACTATAACCTACTCATTTATTTTAATTAGAAGAATAATCAGCTTCTTTTTAATCTTGATAAGTAAATGCGATGATGGCGACGAAATTTGAATTTTACGACAGAAGTTTATCAAGCTTAAGATATCGCACGAGACTAAACGTAGTAATATCGAAGCAATAAGGGTTTATTGATTTAGGTATTATGTTAGGCGATCTATCTTTTATAGTCTGATATTACCCTTTTGACCGTTTCTTTACGAGTAATTTACAGGTTGATAAGACGTCAAGGTGACTATTAGAAATACACTTTTTTTTAGTACTTAACTTTTATGAAACTTTTTATGTAGGTAACTCTGTACGTTCGTATTATATGTTGCAAGTTATTTATAAATTTCTCCAACTTCCAATAGTCGGATTGGATTGGTCTTGGAATTTGGTATGGATGTAGTTGTGTACTATATACACCTGTGTTTTCTGTACTGCTTATCTACTAAATATATATTGGTGTTCAATAAAGAGTTACCCATACTAATATTATAAATGCGAAGGTATGTTTGTGTGTTGGTCCGTCTTCTTTCGTTTACGGGCCCGAGAGTGACATAGGCTATTTTTTATCCTGGAAAAATGCACAATTCCCTAGGGAACAGCGCGCGATAACGTAATACCACGCAGGCGGAGCCGCGGGCAAAAGCTAGTTGTAATGTATTTTTTGTATTGAAGTTGGATGACAATTTAATAATACGATAGCGAAATTTGTGCTATAAAAATGTTATCGTAACCTTTTTTCATACAAAATTCTAAGATAAGTAGTAAATGTTTCCCGAACGTATTTCTAACACGGCCGAAGCTACGGGTTGAAGCTAGCAAATAAAAATCGCTTCACTCAAAATTGTGTCAGTAACAACGAAACTATTAACAGGTAATAAGTGAAATCATAACAGGTTCTAAGCATACCATAGCAACATGCCGGTAGCATTCTTTCGATAACACCAATGATAAGTGGAGTCATTAGAGCCCAGGTGAACGTGACCGCTCATCGGTTATCTAGACTTCCAGCCACATGCCGACTAATACACAGTAAAACAATATACTGATAAACATAGTCGATAATAGATAGATAGAAAAGTTGATGAACAGTGCCGTCAGGTAACATCAAATCATTTTATACCCGACCCGTAAAACATCATCATACTGAAATACATCATTATATGTATTGAAAAACAGCATTATTTATGGGCGGTGGTGATCTCTTACCACCAGGAGACCCACTTGCTCGTTTGCCTTCCAGTAGAATAAAAAAAAATATATTGAAATATATGAAGAAAAAGAGCCGAAGAGGTGCAGGTTAGAAACCCGTCAGGGACCAAAAATCGTTTTCGTTTTAAAAAATCATGTAAAAGCAGAATATGTGCCCCTCGCTCACTCACGGTACTTTCTTGCATCTTCGTTGCATCCAATGAAGTTTCATTGGCCGTGTCTTAAGCAAATCTGCGGTTTACCGAGCACAAATACAAATTACTCTTTTAATAGCGGAGCTTTGTATTCTATCGTATTGTATATTGTTCACACACGGAAACTTCACAACGGCAATTGACAACAATATCGTCTACAAAACTCAAAGCAACTGCCGGCATCCCTGTAGAAACAAATTTAATTTACCGCGACCGTTGCATTTTACGAGCTTTTGGATAGAGACATACCGATTACTGAAGGAGTGAAGTGGCAAGCAAATTGGTAAAAGCCTTTGTTGTGCCGCCTGAGGCAACAAAGTGGGCATTTTGTAGCTTCATTTACGGCGTGTGAGCTGTCGTGGTTTCGTTGCATTGCGGTGCTGCGTGGCTATGAAATTTAGAAGTGTCGATCACCGATGGTAATGCACAGTCACTTGCATTATCTGCCACAGCGGTGCGTGCAAAAACATATCGACGGGGAAGAAGTAAATTCTCCTATCTCACTCCACTCTCGCCTGAAAATCAGGCTTACCGAATGCAACATGTTGTGCCCAGGGCCTCTAATAGGTGAAAGACGTTCCTGCACGTCCTACTGGGCGCGGCCCTACAAATAGTCGTATCAGATATTTATGCACGCTTTGTTGCGTTAGAAATTCGCGGTGGTAATTTTACTGTAAATAGGCATTTCTCGCACCATCTGAAAGAAGCTTCATGGCTTTAGGCCGCGAAATGGAGACCAGCGGGTAGCGGAGCGGGCCGCGTTGCGTAAGCGTTTTCTTTGTATTCATTTCGTGTGCTGCCAGGTGACCACTGTGCTACGAGCGTCTCGGCCGCGCATGAACAGAGAACACGCTGTACACTACCGTACCACGATATACGATAGCTCTGCGGTTCTTCAGGGTTATGACTTTGTATGAGTAACAGAGCAAAAACACGATTGAAAAGATTTACCCAGTCCAAAATATTATATGTAAACGAGCAATTCTTGTCATTATCAGCTGTAAGACGTCTACTGTTGAACATCATCAAATGTCAAGTCTAGTAGTGTAGCAGTGTTGCGTTAACCGGGACTCTATAATAACATAGATAGATAGTTGATCTACACATAGGTGTGTAATTGAATATCTTGACCTGGTTGTCAGATTTTAGAAATGGCAACCCTTTATAACCCTGAGCCATCCGTACTCGAGTGCCTTCATCTCGCGATGTAACGAGCGGCAAGTGGCGGGGTCGCCGACCGTCCGGGTCAACGCGAAGACCTTTGTTTTGCAAGAACACGTGTCTTCGTAAGATTAATTGGGATATTCAGTGGCCGGGGAAAAAAGATATTGGAACGTGTGAAGTCGGTAAAGATATGTATCACAACAACTGTAAAATGTGATTCGGGAAACGTGAGAAAGACTAAACTCTACACCCCATAGTAATCGCACTAATGGGCATCTTCATTAAAACGTGTACCTAGCAACGGCGTAAAGTTAAAAGTTGTCAGTTTTGTGACGATTTTCCCCTACAGTTAATATGGAATAAAACGTCACAAATCTGACCATATTTAACTTTTCCTTAACTATGCCGTTGCTATGTAGGTACTTACATGTTTTATTGAAAATTCCCTAATATTATAAGTACTAAAGTTTGTCATTCTGTTTGTTATCTTTTCACGTCTAAACATTTGAACCAATTTAGATGAAATTTAGTATACAGATTTGAGTCCCGAGGATGGAAATGGGATAGTTTTTATCCAGAAAAATTGCACAGTTCTCACGGGATAGCAATAAACGTCTAAACGGACGGAGTCGCGGGCAACAGCTAGCTACCTAGCTAGGTACTAGTACCTCATATGTTACACTTATTGAAATTCATGAAGCCGTTAAGGTTACAGAGAAGATCAAAGAAATAGATATATTTACATACCTACATATGTACAGTATACAAACTATTACAAACGCTTGAAAAATATAACCCTTCTGTGGCCAGTCAGGTAAAAAGTTGTCACTTTTTTTTTACCGAGATAATGAGTATGTAAGTACATAACTAGCTCATAGCAATAAGGTTGCCTACCGCAAATATCGTACTTATTATGTATACCAAAGCTCTGTAAGTCTACTCATATCTCGGGCTCTACAAACACATATTTCAAGGTCATGATTTCTTACTAATCTCACCACCACTACATTACGTGCTTGTGTTTGTTTCGTTCGACTGGAAAATGACCTTAACATTTTTTTTTATTCGACTGGAAGGCAAACGAGCAAGTGGGTCTCCTGGTGGTAAGAGTTCACCACTGCCCATAAACATCTGCAACACCAGGGTTATTGCAGATGCGTTGCCAACCTAGAGGCCTAAGATGGAATACCTCAAGTGCCAGTAATTTCACCGGCTGTCTTACTCTCCACGCCGAAACACAACAGTGCAAGCACTGCTGCTTCACGGCAGGATTAGCGAGCAAGATGGTGGTAACAATCCGGGCGGACCTTGCACTTGGTCCTACCACCTGCGAAACATCTATAGGTTGAAATTGCATCTTCGAGTTTTCCCAAGTCGCCGTCATTCGTCAGGTGAGAACAAGGTCAAGTGCAGACACAAAAAATAGACCATTACGTCAGACCACAATACAATACAATGACTCATTATTGAACACGACACATAGTAAGAAGTACAGAAAACTCAGGTAGATAATAGAGATTTTTCCAATAATAGGAAGAGTATAAAATATTATTGTATCTCTCCTTCCACAACTCTTTTCCAGTTTTTATTTAAAAAAAGCGAATGAAAGGTTCCGTAGCAGCAAGTAACATTTTTTTTAGTTTTATCATTCTCTTGTTTTAGAAGTTACAGGGGGGACACACACATTTTACAACTTTGGAAGTGTCTCTCGCGCAAACAATTCAGTTTAGAAAAAAAATGTATTAGAAACCTCAATATCATTTTTGAAGACCTATCCATAGATACCCCACACGTATGGGTTTGATGAAAAAAAAATGTTGAGTTTCAGTTTTAAGTATGGGGAACCCCCAAAATATACTTAGTTTTTTTTTTCTATTTTTATCTGAAAATATTAATGCGGTTCACGGAATACATCTATTTACCAAGTTCCAACAGTATAGTTCTTATAGTTTCCGAAAATAGTGACTGTGACATGCGGACTTGCACACAGATAGACAGATATGACCAATCCATAAGGGTTCCGTTTCTTGCCATTTGGCTACGGAACCCTAAAAAGTGGAAATGTGGCTAAGTCAGTAACAGCCTACTCCCTCTAGCCTGGAAGAGCCCTATGTTGGCTAGAGTGGTAGGCATTTCTCTTATTCTAAGGCTGGAAACACACGTGCTTATAGCTCGCACATCTTCGTACGTAGCTGGCCTGCGTACGTCAATCTTCATACAAATATGACAAGCATGCAAGCTACTTGCATGAAAATGTACGAGCTACAGGCATGTGAAAAGGGATGTTGACACCACCAATCAACTGACGTACTTTTTATGAGTTGTTAAAACACAATTCTCCCATAGAGTTTCAATGGCAATAGCGAATTATGACGTCATTATCCGGCAAGTCAATCAACTAATTATTTATTTGTTTTAAAGCAACAAAAAATCTAATTTTATAGTAAAGCGAAAATTAATCTGGTTTTCAGGGCTAAAATAAATCGTTTTTTTACTGGAGTTGTGCCTTCGAATTATTTTTTAATGGCTTCATCATCTCTATTCCCGGCCACATCTAAAGCGAGTAGATCCTGGCGCCATTTTCAAGAGGCTTTAAAATGTTTAATGTATTGCGGCTAGCTAATGATGTAAACATACAGACAGTGCCTGTGAATCATGTGTCTGATGACGCAATGATGACTGCTCTTATTAGTCGATGATCGTAAAAGAACACTTGTAATAGGTGCCCTGTTATGACACACCTGTGTGCGCTTTAGCCTCTTACGCATAAGATACTATAGTTGTTTGATTACAACTGCTTCCATTTCCCGCGAGAACTTTTTGTGTTTTTCTGTTAAAAAATAGCCTATGCTACTCGTTTCAATAGAGGAAAGATTTCTTAAGATAAGTTATATAGTTTTTGGCTTTTTCCATTACGAATTAATACATTTTAAACTTTTATGATAATGTAGTCCCAGCTTATTTGATAGGTAACCCGTCAAGCGACCAGCTACTTTTTTTGAGTAATTTTAGATAATTAAGTACCTACCCTTTGTTAAAAGGTAATCGGAAATAGTAAAAAAAAAATGGTATGTGACGAGTAGTTAGTAATTATAGTGCATGCTGACATTCGGATTCCGGATTAATAAATAAAAAAATGCGAAAAGAAATATTTCGAGTTGTGATTGTGCAAACCCGCGTAACGTATATGCAATAAATATTTCTATTGCACTGGATAATTCCACGTCACCGCTAAATTTAACCAACTTCCAATTGTTACTACAAATAAGCTGAAATAAATATGGACTTATATATAACTTTTCCTATACTTGAAACGTTTAGGTAATTAAATAAATGTAAATAAACTTCAGCTGCCAAATTTGGTACATTCAAGGATTTTAAACATTTTACTTATCTATTAGTATAAATACAAACTAGACTAGTGTATTTCAATACAGAAATGTAAATATTTAGATAGTTTAATGGGGGAATTTCACTGTTTAAGACACCAATTGACGTTGTTTTGTTTACATTTTTTTAAATAACTATCCAAACCAAGTATAGTAAAAAGCTAAAAAAACTACACGTAGCGCAGATATGCGATATTTACGCATGGTAGATAAGCGGATTTGCGCTATCCCCGACGATATCTTCTATTTTATGTGTCCGTCCGTTGGCACCAATCTCTTTCGCCATCGCTAATGCTTCCTCCCACGTATGATGCTGACGCGGCGCTTCTATTCAGAAATGTTTTCTTTGAATGAAAGACTGCGACCTCCTCATACCTCCACACGGTTAGGGTTGCACATCTTACGCTGTTATGAATGTGGTTATTTTTGGATAGTGGTTTTTTATGAATGAGATTTTATTAACATATATCTTTTAAAACTTACTATTTTTGTGTTCTTAGATCGCATGAACATGTAACTTATTTTTTTTTACAGCTCAAACGAAATTAAGACCTGGGTATTTATAATGCAATTAATTTCGAATTATCCTCTATGAGTTTCTGAGAAAAGGAGTCGTAATCTAAACAGATAAACGGATAAGGAAGTGATCTTACAAGAGTTATTTTCGAAGTGGGGAACTATGAAAGCTGCTGGGTTGTTAAAATTACTCCACCTTGTCAGAAGAGTGATTACTCTTGAGAAGTATAAACTGTTCATTAATTAGCTTAGCATTCTGTCCTGTCAATTATAGAGCGACATGGAAGCGACGTACACATTGCATTCTGAAATAGAAATTGTTTATTTCTTATAATATGGTAGGTACAGATAGTTATTATAATAAATGTCAACAATACTGCCAGATCTGGCGTAGAAATATTAATAAGTATTTATATGTATGTAGTGTATATAATTCGAGACAAATTATAAAGAAAAAATAGCTATCTTGGAAGGTAGGCAGACGCATCGTATTCTTGCGTACTCTGACTAACCCTAAGGAAAAATACTCTTCGATCGTGCTTGATGGATTTTTCTTCTTTATTGTGCTCGTGGTGGTCAGTCATCATTCAGGCTGACCTTTTCTTGCATTGCACACTGTTGCTCTTAGTGGTATTGTGCTAAAACATCTTCTGGACATCATTTAAGACATCTTTATGATTTTGGGCCACGAGTTTTGTTTTTCTTTTTCGAAAAACTCATGTTTTTTTACAAGGGAGGAAAATGAGTAAACCGGTAAATGGTACATTTCAAATTTATATATCGGATACATTTGATTAGATTTCATTTATGTTTTGGGCCAATCAACTATTTTACCGACACTTTGGGCGTCTCCTGCGTTACCAAAATTGTCTCTGGCGTTACCAAAAAACCGTACTTCCAACAATATACTTCACGGTCTAATAGGTTGAACATACGTAGGATGGCATGTATCCATGTACTTACACCATCTATTTAATTACAGCAAAAACATTACTTGCAAAAATCTGCAATTATTTGAAAAATGTCGCGGACAGATTAGTGTCGGTAAAAAAAGTGCAGGTGGTAGGACCTTGTGCAAGGTCCGCCCGGATTGCTACCACCATCTTGCTCGCTCATCCTGCCGTGAAGCAGCAGTGCTTGCCTTGCACTGATGTTTCGGCGTGGAGAGTAAGACAGCCGGTGAAATTACTGGCACTTGAGGTACCTGTCCCATCTTAGGCCTCTAAGTTGGCAACGCATCTGCAATCCCCCTGGTATTGCAGGTGTCTATGGACGGTGGTGATCTCTTACCATCAGGAGACCCACTTGCTCGTTTATTATCCAGTCGAATAAAAAAAAAAGTTGATTGGCCCTTTTATGAAACAGCTGCCAGCCCTATTCTTAAGGCGCGCTCCATTTTCTTGAGGTCACCAGCACATATGCAAGTCACGAGCGTCGCGGACCCGAATTGCTCCGAATGCGGTCGGCGCACTCAGCCTGCAGTCGCGTGCTGCTCATCGAAAATAAACAAAGTGTTTGGCTGTCAGAAAAGTTGTTACTCTACGCGTTTGGGGTTTAATCTGTGCCAGTTTAGGTCGTTCGTAATTTTAACGAGTAGGAGGAGAAGGGTTAGAGTTGCTTTTGATAAGCTCTCGCTATTTTGACGTCGTCCCAGTTCCAGCCTATATACGTCCCACTGCTGGGTACAGGCCTCCTCCCAGAATGAGAGGGCTTGGGCTATAGTTCCCACGCGGGCCCAGTACGGATCGTTTTCTTAATAAGATTTACAAAGTAGCCATTAAACCAGATTTTTTGCTGCAAGTGGCCCTTAATCTCACTTAATATTATAAATGCGAAAGTTCGTAAGTCTGTTTGCTTGTTTGTTACTTCATCACGTCTAAACCACTGAACCGATTCAGATGAAGTTCGGTATACAGATAGTTTAGGTCCCTGAGAAGGAAATAGGATAGTTTTTATCCCGAAAAATTGCGTAGTTTCCACGGGATAGCGATAAACGAATCCTGCGCGGACTCGCGGGCAACGGCTAGTGCCTAATAAGGTGCAGTTGTTTTCCAGCAATATGTGTATTATTAGTCCTCCATCAATGGGGGCCAGGGAGCGTGGGACGGGAATAAAAATCTATTTTTGTTTGGACGCGGTCGCGTTGGCCTTTATACACGGAATTCCACGATTCCGTGTTACATGACGCGGTGATGGCAAGTGCATGCTATCAAAAAATGAATCTGCATTCGCGTGCAAGATCGCTACTTCTGTGCGTCACGTTTCTTAGTTGTCTTCTGACATTTTTATCCAGCGTTTCCCAAAGTGGTCCTGGTGGACTGGACACTCAGGGTTTTAGGAATATAGTAGAAATGCAGCAGGGGGTCTGCCGATTAACAGTAAAACTTTGAAAGTGGTCTACGAGAAAAAAAGTTTGGGGGCGTCTGTTTTAATCAATGAATGTCACACAGACCTAATTGAGTATTTCTCAAAAAGTGGTACCGTTACGAAATTGATAAGATATCAGTTTAAATTATTAACACTAAGGACGAGATCATAAAACATCCAAAATTTATTGGCGTCAGGAAAACGTCATGAAATCTTGTGAGGAAAAAATCGTAATTTTGTAACTGTAATCGGAACTTTCAATTGGATCCTACAACAAAGATTATCTGACTTTTTATCACCTTTACCACAAAGGTTTTGTATTTAAACACAATATTACTTATTTTTGTGTTGAAATAGCGTCAGGATTTTTTTTTAAATATGGGGACAACTGAAAAATTATAAATGGACAACTTTTTGAGAAATAGTCGATTACTTCGCCCGCTGATAGCGACTGCAATCAAGGTAATGAGTGTCTTCGTTCACGTTACCAACTTTTTAAAGATTATGTTGGAAGGCACAATAAAACTGGTCATTTTATTGAAGACGATGTTAATCTCGGCGCTTCGACCTCTATATGGGTCGGCGTGACATGCGGAAATAGCCTCGGCCTGAGACAAGCTAAGCACGCGTTTAAAACGTTTGTTGCTTCCTTTACGGAGATTGCAGTTGCAAGATGTTTTATGAAAATATACTCTAAATATACCACGCGCCATATAAATCTGCCTAAAAGTTCATTACTTAATACTCAGTTTTAAAGCATTTTTGAGATACATTGTTATACGACGTCTTTAAGTTACTCCTGGATTGTGTTCGAATCGCTTAACGGTATAGTGCCTATTCAATTATTGGAATTATACCTTTATAGTTTTTGTGGTACTAGTCGTGGCAATGAACTTTTAGGCAAAGTTAGGTGGCGGAAGGTATACTCTAGTCTAGTATACTCTTAATGGTTGATAGACATAATATGGGGATATACATCAGGGCAATAATACTATTAATTAGTGGTGTCGTCGACAAATACTTTTTGGCAACCGCACTCCTAGGGGTATCGTTTGGTGGCGTCTTTAACAATGAACGGATCATCTGTACACTATTTGTTAATTTCAATAAAATATGTTTTTTTTCGTTAAGATTATTTAGTTTAAGTCCCCTAATCTCCGGAGGAAATTCTTCTGTTTTAAGGTGGAGTATCTTCCACTCATATCTCCCTTGAGACATCCTCCCTCAAATTACTTAATGTCCTCCCTATTAGTGGAAAATAAATCCTAATTAATTTTGTGGTAATGTAAACGAGTGCTCGTCACTGTCCCAATAGTTGGCATGTTTAATCTTATGTCATTAGCAATAGAGACAGCAGGGTGTCGTCTATTGGGCAAAGTGTAAAGCACTCGGACATTACCTGGTATTGGTCAATTTCATTGTTAAATGCTCGCTCACACCCTCACACCTATATTTCGCATGTGCGAGCATCAAGCCATTAGTAGATTGAAGGAAGCAATAATAAACAGGACCACGTTTATGTTTACCACCTGAACCGGAAATTACAAATTCCACTATAAGATTTATGTGAATAGTATGCCGTAACTCCGTGCGCCTCAATATTGGTCATTTGTAGGGCAGGAGTTTGGTAACTCTATCTGACCTCCTTACTCCCATGTTCTGACAGTCCTGGAAGAGAAAGACGTACGCGAATGCAATGTTCCTTTTTCAATGTGTGCCGTCGCATGTGTAATTTTTGGAAAAATTAAAACTTGTCCTTGTAACTAGTAATACAAAGTTCAATTTTAAATGCAGTGTTAATCACATATGGGACCTTGTGCTATAATCATTGTGGCGTCGTCAGGTCTTCGTATGACTCTTTCTGGTGACGCTACCTGCATGCAAAGTAGCTGCAGCTGCTAGAAAGTGTGCCACGAAGGACCACTACGTAACACCGTATGTTTGGCCATAGTGCAATAATGCACTAGTATATAGTGTGTGTAAACCTGCGAAGCAATTCAATGGTGCGGTTGAAGTTCCCAATCCGCACTGGGCCCGCGTTGGAACTATCGCACAAGCCCTCTCATTCTGAGAGGAGGCCTGTGCACAGCTGTGGGACGTATATAGGCTGGGATGATGATGATGATGATGATATAGAGTGTAACAATATAACCCTACTTTCTTTCTAGGTTAGGTTAGGTTAGGTACAGTACAGGCAATCAATTTGATTCCTGGACCACTATAAAATCATGTCGTAATAACATTTTACGTCATTTGATAAAAAAAATTACACGCTAATAAAATTATTTACTGTGATAAGGTTCCATGCTGGCCAAAGAAACAAATTCATCGACTGTTTTGTCCCTGGAAAGTGAAAAGTTCCCACGTATAAAATGCTTAGTGATCAAGGTTGGCTGTCCATATGAGTTATGGTCATGTAGCATCGCTGCCGTGTCTACCGAACTGTGGGTTTTATTAGAATATGTCATTGTCGGACGCTCGTAAAACTATTCCTGTAAAATTATATTTCTTTAAGTTAATTGACTGCATTCCAAGGCTCGTGTGGCAAGATGTCAGGAGACTTTAACAGGGGTGTGATCTTTAAACGAACCTTGTCCACGTCACGTGCTGGAAAGCTACCCTATAACTATAAATTAACGTCAGGATTATGTTCTTAATTGCGATGCTTGCATATACATTTGCATAGTTTGTTCCCCGTACAGCACTGGAAAGGACGAAATATTTCCTACTTCAAAGAGATTTCTGTAAGTGGTTGGTCAACTTGACTATCAATTTAGGTTTTGGAAAATTAGGCCGCATGTAGCGCCCAGCGAAGCGCCAGGACCTACTAAATAATTTATTAAATCAGGCGTTACTTTCCGGAGGTTCCATTGTAACCGCGAATTGACAACATTTCATATTTCTAAGACTATAATTTGATTCGTTCTCTGTATTCTGCTTGGAAATAGAAAGACGCTGATATTTTTAAAATTTCGCTACGATTATTAATTAATTTATTACAATTTTTTTAAGATGTGCTTATTCGAAAAGGGCTTAACTCCAAAACTACGATATAATAGATCCATTACTTTTGTCTAGTCTCTATTAAAATTTTTACGTGATCTTTTGATCACGTAAATCATGCGTAAATCTGAAGTAGACGTTGTCAAAATTATGACAGCTCCTTTTTCTGGTGCAAAAGGCAAAGGAAACATATCTATTCTGTCGTGGTATTGGCAAATTGAGATACATTTTTTAATTATTTTGTATTTTTTTAAATATGGAGAAATAAATTATCTATATATATCTATATATATAAAAGGCAAACCTGACTCACTGGGTTATATATCAACGCACAGCCCAAACCGCTGGGCCTAGAAACTTGAAATTTGGTACAGAGGTTCCTTTTATGATGTAAGTGAGCACTAAGAAAGGATTTTTGGAAATTCATCCCCTAAGGGGGTGAAATGGGGGGGTGAAGCTTATATGCAATTTTGTCATTTTTGGACTTAGAAGTATGAAAATAAGTGAATAAGTTCTTGATTACAATTAAAAATGATCTGTCTAGGTGAAATGGATAAAATACCCCCCTAAAGGGGTAAAATGGGGGGGTAAAGTTAGTATGGAAATTTTCTCATTTCTGGACTTAGAAGTATGAAAATAGGTATATAAGTTCTTGATTACAATTAAAAATTATCTGTGTAAGCGAAATGGATAAAATTCCCCCCTAAAAGTGTAAAATGGGGGGGTAATGTTTGTATGGAAATTTTCTCATTTCTGGAATTAGATCTATGAAAATAAGTATATAGGTTCTCGATTACAATCAAAAATTATCTGAGTATATGAAATGGATGAAATTCCCCCTAATGGGGTAAAATGGGGGGGTAAAATTTGTATGGAAATTTTCCCATTTCTGGACTTAGTACTATGAAAATAGGTGTATAAGTTCTCGATTACAATTAAAAATTATCTGTGTAAGCGAAATGGATAAAATTCTCCCCTAAAAGTGTAAAATGGGAGGGTAAAGTTTGTATGGAAATTTTCTCATTTCTGGAATTAGATCTATGAAAATAGGTATATAGGTTCTCGATTACAATCAAAAATTATCTGAGTATATGAAATGGATAAAATTCCCCCCTAATGGGGTAAAATGGGGGGTAAAGTTTGTATGGAAATTTTCTCATTTCTGGACTTAGAAGTATGAAAATAGATATACAAGTTCTCGATTACAATTTAAAATTATCTGTGTAGGTGAAATAGATAAAATTATTCCCTAAAGGTGTAAAATGGGGGGTAAAGATTATATGGAAATTGTCTCATTTCTGGATTTAGATATATGAAAAATATAGGTATACAAGTTTACGATTACAATTAAAAACTATCTATGTAGGTGAAATGGATAAAATTGCCCCTAAAAGGGTAAAATGGGGGTGAAGTTTGTATTGAAATTTTCTGATTTCTGGACTTAGCAGTATGAGAATTGCTATTAGGTAAGTATACATATACCTATTGGTATTAAGGGTCCTGATAAAATATAGTAATAAATATTTTGCCATGTTCAGGAGGTAAAACTCTTTCGATTCCTGTAGTAATTTACATGTGTTGAAAAAATGAAATCTTGTCAATTCCCGCCAGATTCAATCAGAAAAAAAAATATTTAAAAATATTACGCAGATTTTCGGAGTATTCTATTTTTAAATTAATAGCTATTTAATCAGCCTTCACGGAGGTGTATAACTGGCCAGTATCAATCAAATGAGCATGGAGTATCTAATTTATTTTAGCATGATCCTCGTACATACGTACAGTAATTTTTACTGAGTGGCGGTTTTGACGCAGATATGGGTCAAAATGGTCCGTTAAACCGGATTCTCCCATGAATTCTAAAACTACGATTGTATAACTTAAAACATTGATAGGTTTCGTAACGTATTTTTGCTATCGGTATCGTAAGTGGATGGATAAACTTATCTTTGATAAGATTAAGAACAAGGATCTGCCGTAAATAGTGTTTCAAATTCTCTTAGAAAACTTTTTTGGTAAGTAAAAAAAGAGTAGGAAAGATTTGAACCAGAAATAGGTAACCAAAATGACTCATCAGACCGAATATTTATCTGTTATATGTTAAAATTGGATGATACAAGTACATGATGCGAACGTAGTTAATTCGATGACGTCACGAGGGTTCGCTGATGACTCATGAGCGACACGCGCCAAAAATGAGTCACGACGCTCCTTAGACGATAGACTTTGTTTGTATACTATAGGACCTTTAACAAAGGTTGTACTCGAGGTTATATGATGTGCTAGGTTATCCTGTTTGCATCCAGGAGTGTATTTAAACAAAGCTCGGGGTTCTTTTCGGGATCTAATGGGCGGTCTTTCGGAGTGAGTAATACTTTTTTGGGAAAAATGGGAAAAATTGAGGGGAAAAGACGCGTCGGAAGAAGAAAGAAATCGTGGCTCCGAAACATTAGAGAGTGGACCGGTATCGCCAGTGTGGAAGAACTGTTTTCTCTGGCGAGAGACAAGGATAGATATACGGAGCTGACAGCCAACCTCCAGTAGTGGAGAGGCACCGCAAGAAGAAGAGAGAAGAAGAATACTTTTTTTATCCGACTGCCGAGGGCTTTGATTTTCGAGCCTATGTATGTATACTGTATGCTATGAGTCTACTGGGTGATTCCTGGGTCATGAGCAGGAGTGAAAGGGGTGATGGGGACATTCACACTGAGCAACTTTTACTATGGGACCAGCCACGAAATCGCGAAAAAAAAAACCATCTAATCAAGAGATAATCGATCGCTAAACAGAACTATCCTAAATGTATGGAATAGCAGATTTTTTTCTGCCATTTCGTGGCTAGTCCCATAGTACAAGTTGCGCAGTGTGAATGTCCCCATCACCCCTTTCACTCCTGCTCATGACCCAGGACCCAGCCAACACAGATTAGCTGAATAAATTTTGCGTAAAAGCAATTCTTTTGACTTTAAGCTAGATAAAGTATTTGTATAACTTCTGTGTAAGCGCTTATACAGATGATATTCAAGCAATTTGGGCACAAAATATCTTGCTTCAATTTGGATAACATTTGATTAATAGCCACATGGCAGCTGAATAAATGTACAACACACTGAATATCTTCTGCATAAATTCTGATTTTTCTTTAGTCCAGAAATTATACATCTTTTATGCAGTTGTTAATTTGTGAGTTCAGATGTTCAAATGATATTCAAAATTCCGATCTCAGGAGTAGTTTTATAAAGAAATTATGCAAGTAAAAAAAGTATTTTCATTGTGACGAGATTATTTTGTGTTACTTAGTTCAAAAAATTGTAATGGTCGCTGATCATCTTCAAAAATTTGGTACCTAAGCAAATTGATTCATGCATTTTAAGTTTAAGGTGAATTATATAAACGCATGGCACTTTACTGTGAATTATCAATATGATTAATATATATTTTTTGAGCGCCTTAAGATAAAGCTACAATTTAAAAGGTAAACAAATGTGAAATAATATTTAAATTAAATGATCTTTACTTTTTATCAAATTTCAGTCCCAGCAAATAATGAGAATCATATTTTGTATGACTGCTAATGTTTCCTACACACTAAACAAAGTGTTTCATAAGATAAATGTTGAGGATTTCTATAAAAAGAGGTTATGCCGAACGTTAGTTAATGGCGGACGGCCAATTTGAATAAAAGTGTCTATTTCAGTGATTATTTTGCTTATTTCTGCATAATAGTTCAAATGCGACTGGTAGAGTGGATGGTATCTGGATATAAACATACGATATCTTCAACTAATCAGTTATTTTCTGCTTAAGATACCCACATTTGTAACTGATATTGTTTTAAGCTTAACATAAAGACAATTGTACGCTTATAGCGCTATAAGTTAGGTAAAACAAGGAGTTTATTTTCAATTATGCAGAGGTCAGCTGTGTAAAGAAGAAAAAATCTAAAATATTCAGCATCTGAATAAATTAGTACCATTTCGTACACTATGCAGCTTAAAGAAAATATTTTGTCTATATTCAGCGTTTTGCTGTTTAACTGCTTTACTTAAATATGTTATCCAGGACAATGCAAAAACTTCAGCTACTGTGCAGATAATAGCTTTTTCAATTACTTTTATTTGAATATCGCTTGTTTAGCAGATTCTACTCTTGATTACTATTCAGCTTGAAAAAATACCGCGAACTTTATACAGAATTTAGTAAGCTTTCAACATTATTTTAATTTAAAAACTCTCTTATTCAAAATAAAGCCATAACGTCAGCTGTAATACAAAAGTAACAAAGCTTGACACTGCTTATTGTGGTATATTTTCGCTACTATCTGGCTTATGTGTTGGCTGGGGAATCACCAAGAATGTACGCTAACTGACATTTTATTTTTATGTTAAGTTAAAGATTTTTACTATAGGAAATTTAAAATTTATACGCATATCTTTATGTAGAAAGTGGATATTCAGAATAGTTTTAATATCATTTATGTACACCTGCTTTAAAAAAAATATATATATTATTATATTTCTTTGGTTCTTAATTAATTATTCAGGCAGAAACCTGCGACAGTAGATTCTGTTTTTTTATGTCAATACTTACTCTTTGGCTAAAGTCAAACTCCCGCGCCGAAAACTCCGATGTATGCTCATTTTATTTTTAAATTACTCTCACTTTATATTTACATATTCCTCATTCATTCGAAATAAAAAAAAACTAATCGATCATCACCGAACAGTAGCTCGTATAAAATTTATAGTTGCTCAATCCATAATGAATAAAGCATGGCGGCCATTTGCATTTTTCCTCTGACCTCCGGCTTCCTGATCTTGAACTACAAACCGGCTGCGCCCGCGCAATGACGTCATCGCGGATCGAGCTTTGATAATCGATTACGAATGTCGATATTGATGCTCGTTTAAAATGTTTTGATTATGTATATGTTAAAATATATTTCACACGAAACTCCCGGAATTCTAATTAAACTGCCGGATTCTATGGTTTATGCGTGCAAAACCGCATGTAAAGTCTAGTAAAATTTGGAAAACCTCCGACTTCAACGTTCAATGACTCAAAAACGGCTGAACCGATTTTGCTGAAACATGTCTAAGAACCATCGCTGGAAAACATGCTTTCAAATTATAAAGAAAACCGCATTCAAATCGGTCCACCCGTTTATGAGCTACGGCGCCACAGACAGTCACACATACAAACATATATAACACCCTTCTTTTTTGCGTCGGGGGTTAACAATGACCGTAGGTATCTCTAAGATAAAAGGGTTTTTATAATGCCTCAAGAATGACAATGTGTGTGAGTCAGATGATGTTGTTATAGTATAGATTATGTACAGATACTGGCTCGTCCTTACGGCATTGCCTCCGGGTAAGTTTTAAAAAAGGTTACTTTCCAATCTCGTTTGAATATCTATTTGTTTTTAGTGTATGTCTATGATACTTATGAAATGAAGAATGTGCTAAATTGCAAGTATTTCTCTCTCTAGACACTCGTACCACAAAACACAGATAGTTCAGAAATCAATCTCCATACAAGCACAATACTAGTGACTGTATTGTGACTCTAGCTATATTTATGAGGAGTAGTGAAAACATTTTTGGTAAAAACTTTTCTCTTAATTATTATCGGAACTGGAGACGAACGCTTAATCACGCAAATAACCCAGTTAAATTAGTAACTATCATATAAACTCGTCTTACTGTTAGCCACACTTGTCACAGTGTTGCCACCTCAGATATTTTTTTACCCTATATTAGGGACTTTTATTATTATTTCACACGCACCATTAAATTGCTTCGCAGGTGTGTGCAGGTTACCTCACGATGTTTTCCTTCACCACAAACTCAATCCCAAATCCCAATCCAAATCCGCACTGGGCCCGCGTGGGAACTATGGCCCAAGCCCTCTTGGTCTGAGAGGGGGCCTGTGCCCAGTAGTGGGGGGACGTATATAAGCTGGGATTATGATGATTATTTTTTAACCAATTTTTTTTAAATAACCAACTAAATAAATGCGATTTATTAATAAACTAAAAAAAAACAAATAGTTGAACTAAGTACTTACTTCACCGTTTTCAAACATTTTTGGAATTAATCCATAATAGTCTTGGCATCTATGTCATCTGCAGTATTTTATTTTCCTTGAAACTAGTTTAAACCGTAGGTACATTTTATTCGAAAACTTTTATTCTGAAAAAATAACCTAAATAATTTTCTACCCCAACAATACCCTAAACGCGTAAAAATACCCTAAATTTAGGGTAAAATACCCTACCTAAGGTGGGACACAGTGTTGTCACTTTGGTTTTTTATGTACACCGCGGCAAAACCTGTGTCTCCACTACATACTCGTACAAACATATAGATATTCAACAGTCTGTAGTACTAGGGGCCCAAAAGTTGGCAGCGGTGTGCGCTGCGATTTGTCTTCGCGATCCACGTTCGGGGGTCAACGGCCGCTTCACGGTTATGATTGCCTGGTACACGCGATGGCATAAATGTGTTATGGAATTATGTTATGATATTGATTTGTCATTCTAATGTTGGCTGGCACGAAACTATGTTTTAGCTTCGATGGCATAGTGTTTAAACAAAAAACGTATTGTAGTGATGTTATTAGAATGTTATTGTTTTAACATTTAATGCGCCCATTGTATGTCTTGTGAATGCTGTTGGCATATTTCATGTGTTAGCTACCTTTATGCGATACTATCATTGCGTTCATTCATAGTCATTTGTCGGCGTCAATGGATTGACCCTTATTGGCCAATAAAATAAAGAAAGAGAGAAAACATTTATTCGTGACAACAACGAAGAAAAACCGGGCAAGTGCGAGTTTAACTCGCGCGAAGAGGGTTCTGTACAATGCTAAGTCAAATGTTTTCCTCTATATTTAAACTTTGAAGTGATACGAGTAAAGTCGGGGGTTTTCCGACTGTTTGTTGATTAGGTTAAGTTATAGAATAAATACCCCACTGCTGGGCACAGAGCTCCTCTCAGAATGAGAGGGCTTGGGCCATAGTTCCCACGCGGGCCCAGTGCGGATTGGGAACTTCACACGCACTATTGAAATGCTTCGCAGGTTTGTGCACGTTTCCTCACGACGTTTTCCTTCACAGTTCGTGGTAAATTTCAAATGTAATTCCGCACATGAATTCGGAAAAACTCAGAGGTGCGAGCCGGGGTTTGAACCCACGACCCTCTGCTTGAGAGGCGATAGGTCAAACCACTAGGCCACCTCGGCTTGATGTAGGTATGTGTTGTTTCAAAGGTATGTTGTATTTCCTTATAATTAGCTAAAATAATTAGGTGGCGGTCAACAAACGACTTAAACTACCTAATGCATGTTATCGTTGTAAATATAGCACTAATTGTATAAAATTATACCATACATTAAAAGCTGTAGCTTGCATTTAAACAATTACTCCAGTAATTAATGGTCACTTTCGATGGCAGAACTAAAAGCGTAAATTAGTTGTAAAGAAAGTACGAGTAAAGAATTCTATGAAATACTCTACGAAAAATAATTATAGTTGTAATAATTATTTGTTAAAGTATTTTTTAACAAAACCCTTTTTTTGCTGACGTACTTGCACAGTTATCCACATATTATATTAGGTATGTATACCAAAATCCAAGTCAATCCAACTTTGGAAGTGGTTTAGACTCTGATTCCAAGATTTGACCCACAATACTGCCGCCTTAAGGAGAAAAACCATAAGTGACATTTTTTACAAAATTTACTTTTCACCAGCCTCGTACTCAGTTTTTTTTCCTGAGTACGAGGCTGGTGAAAAGTAAATTTTGCAAAAAATGACACTTTTGGTTTTTCTCCTTAAGGTGGCAGAATAATAAAGTAAAAACATCACTTCACCTTACAATTGGGTAAAAAGTTGAAATTGACAATCTAAAACATAAGCTCTTCTTTTATTTGCTATCAATATATAGCTTTTTTATTTCTTCCGCGGATGTCGTAAGAGGCGACAAAGGATATAGGTTAAGGTATACCGTGTAGGCGACCGGGTAACAACCTGTGACTATTGTACCGTCTTTATCAAACTTAACACCTAATATTGCTAAAATACGGAGCCACCGAGCCTTGTGCCTTTGCACTCAGCAGTCTAACAGTTGAATAGATATGCCGTCAAAAATTCCCATGGGAGTTCCCAAAACTGCGAATTTCATTAAAGTTGCGTAAAAAGCAAGTGCACCAAATTTCAAATCTCTAGCTAGAAGATAGTTTGACTGACACCCTTGTATATGTTTATTCGTGACTTTCGTGTAGTGCTACTGTCATAGTTTTGGAGCTAAGCTAACATAACGCACATGTGCGTTGCCGGGCATCTATATGCTTGTGGATCTGACAATCGGCAACGAACGCATTCCCTTCCATAATAGATAAAGTCTTAAACTGAGTGGAAACCGGAAACAAACAGACATTCGTGTTAACAATGCACATAGCGTTGAAGACATATTATGTCAGCCGTTGCGTGACGAACCGTGTGACTCCGCTACGCAAGTCTATAAAAACTAGAATACCGAATATAATACGAGTAACTTATATCAAACAATGTACGATTTCAATACAATTCTTCTATTTTTTATTGTTGCATTTGTATCGCGACTTATACCTATTTGAAACAAGCAAATGGTTGTATTAAAACTGAATTTTTGTCTGGAATATTTAGATACCACTAGACTCTAACCGCGGTTTCGCACGTGTAAAGTATTAGATCAGGCAGTTGAATTGAAAATTCGGGATTTTGCATAACCTCATAAGTATGCCCGAAAATTATATCACAGATTTTGTTTAAGTTGCATATATAAAAACACTAGCCTAAATTGTTATGTCCCAAATCTTGATTCCGTTGGAATATCAGGATAAAAAGTAGGCTACTTTTTTTTTTATTCGACTGGAAGGCAAACGAGCATTGGGTCTCCTGGTGGTAAGAAATCACCACCGCCCATAAACATCTGCAACACCAGGAGTATTGCAGATGCGTTGCCAACCTAGAGGCCTAAGTTGGAATACCTCAAGTGCCAGTAATTTCACCGGCTGTCTTACACTCCGCGCCGAAACACAACATTGCAAGCACTGCTGCTTCACGGCAGGAATAACGAGCAAGATGGTGGTAGCAATCCGGGCGGACCTTGCACAAGGTCCTACCACCTGCAACCTACGTGATATTTATTTGAGACGTCTAGCTGTTTTCATCCAAATCCGTCTAGTATATACCTAATACTAGTAATATTTGTATCGTAAATTCAAAATGAATTCACGACAAAAATGTTTGGATACTGTTAATTACATTCAAAGCGGCGAGCGAAACTCGGTACATGGTTGGTTTATCTGCCTTTATCGATTGGGAAAAATGTTTTATTTAATAATTATGTTCTCTTAATTAAGAGGTATATAATATCCCCCTTATTCATAAACGACAATCAAACCTATTTTAGTTAAAATGCCGCTAAAATTCGTTTGTCCTTATCTGTCACTTCGACATTTGTATTTGTTAGAAAGGGACAAAACATTTGTTAGTTAACATAGGCTTGTTAAGTTTTATGAATAAGGGGGTATATATTTAATAACATCATCTATTTACCTGTTTTGTTGGTTGATAAATAACTCATTGGTCATGTCTGTGTGTTTGTGCTAAGATGTTGTATGTGGACAAGAAATTCTGTACCACCATTAAGTTCATCAAAGGCTGTTTCCACCTACGAGTAAATGTGACAATCTACCTAATTGTTTTTTTGATGCAAGAATTGTCAAACAATGGTAAAGCGCTTACTTCGGACTGAACAAGTTTTTTTTTACCCTGCTCTTTTTTCGTTTTTATTTACCTAGTCTAAAACTTCTACCGCCAACCAACTATATTTGGTTTGGATAGGTACGAGTATTTAACTAAATGTAAACAAACTTTAGCTGGTAGATTCCAAACATTCAAGGATTTTAAACATTTTACTTATCTATCATTGTACTAGAAATTAGACTAGTGTATTTCAATACAGAAATGTAAATGTTTAGGTACTTTAATGGCACAAATTGACGTTGTTTTCTTTACATTAGTTAAATACCTATCCAAACTATGTACAGTAACTTATTTATGATGAGCGTTTCTGTCACATGCTATAGTTGGCCTGCGCATCGTAAGGTACGATTGACAACTTTGACACAAGTGTCACCATCCCAGCCTGTATACGTCCCACTGCTGGGCACAGGCCTTCTCTCAGAACGAGGGCACAGCTCCCGAGGGAATAGCGCGCGATAATCGAATTCCGCACGGGCGAAGCCGCGGGCAAAGGCTAGCTTAATTATTAGTTTTATTATATTATTTGACATTGAAAATTTGTACACCTACATGTAGGTTGAATACGCATGTACCAATATTTGTATTTTAAGACCGTGTAACTGTATGCATACAAATAAATATTATTGATTTCTGATAAAACAATTGCAGATTTTTGTAAGTAAACTTAGTACATACATACATAAAATCACGCCTCTTTCCCAACGGGGTAGGTAGAGACTACCAGCGTTATTCATAAAAAATCCTTAATTGAGGCTTGATCAGTCTGTTAGTTAACAGACTGATTAAGCTTGTTTGACGTTTGTCAAGAAGTATGATTCATAAACGCTTGTTAACAGTCTGCTAGCTGATGAGCTGCTGATAGACTGATTAGACGCGTTATGTTGGCACTCTTGACAAATCAAAGACAAAAAATAGCCTTATCGAGAATTAAAAAAAAATAATTGACAGCAGTGACAGCAGAGATGTTTGTTTTCCTGCCATTTCCGATCCGCGTGTTTTAGTAGACCTAAACTAAGTGCAAAAAGCCGTAACTATTTTAATCATCGTAATTTTATTTTTTTCATATTATTAGAGGATTTTTCAATAAAAATTCCTGAAAATAAATTTTCCTGATTTTTTTTTAATCTTTGCGTAAACTTCCATAAAAATATCATCGGTATGGTTTTTTCCTCTTGTCAAAGTCAGCTGTTCAAATTTGTGGCGACCATTTTGTGACTTAGCAGAGAGATAAAGGAGGGTCTACGGTCTTCTAACTTTAGCAGAGGCTTGATCAACTGATTAGCGCTAACAGACGTTTATGAATCACGTTTTTTAGCATCGGGACATCAAGGAGCCTTCAAGGAGGCTCTAACTTTTTATGAATAAGGCTGTACATCTTTCCACTTGCTACGATTCTGGCACACAACTCTCGCTTCTTCTACATTCATCCATCTTTTCATGCATTGCGCACGTCGGTTTAGAGTACTCCTGACCCGACCTTTCTTCAGAATGTCCCCGATTTGATCGTGGTACGTTCGTCTAGGTCTTCCTCTCCCAACGTAACTAAACTTAGTAAACATGTTTTTTCTGTATTTAAATAGATGGTTTACATGAATACATGTCTTCCTACGTAAGTTCAACCTATTAAACCGTGAATAATCTTGTTGGAAGTACGATTTTTTGGTAACGCCAGAGACAATTTTGGTAACACTAGAGACGCCCGAAGTGTCGGTAAAATAGTTGAATGGCCCTTGTAAACAGGAGTGAACCCATAGTTTAATTTCACTCCAAATTGACCAACACCTCGTTCTTTCCAGGTTCCAGCACAACAAAATCTACACATACATAGGCGAGGTGCTGGTGTCCGTCAACCCGTACAAAACGTTGGACATCTACAATGCCCAGCACATGGCGCAGTACCGGGGGCGGGAGATGTTCGAGGTGCCGCCGCACGTGTTCGCCGTCGCCGATGCTTGCCAAAGGGTGCTCAGGCAACAGGTAATCATCATCAGGATCAGGATCGCTTGACTACATAGCATAGGTTTAGAAGTGCCTGAGAGCATAACACCCTGTATTACAATCTCTAGTATTTTGGATGTATTTATGTTATATGGATTGCCTGACTACATAGCATAGAGCCTGAGAGCATAACAACCTGTATTACAATCTCTAGTGTCTTGGACGTTCGATAATTTTGATATGTATTTATGTACATCATCATCAGGCATGATTGTGATCTACCTCAAGGCTTTTTCTGTGTAAAATGAGTTTTTTTGTAGTTCATCATCAAAACACTCTTAATTTATATAGGTTGCCTGTTGGCCAAATGCAAAAAAAAAAAACATTTGATTCGTGGGAGCGAGCGAAGCGAGCGAGCAAGACGGTACGGAGCAGAAGCAGGGTTAGGTTCAGAACGCTAAGGCGGGAGCGAAGCGGAGCGGAGCCTTCGATGTTAGGTTTTTTTTTTATAACAGCTAGCCTGGACAATATTGCTTCACAAATGATATTTGCTGTTGAAGCGGAGCTCCGTTCCGTCAACTCTGTCAAGTGATAATAATTTGCACTCGCTCGATGCACTTGGCTATCCAAGCATCTACTACACCTGTGTGAGTGGCAATTTTCCACAGTTCTAAATTGCCAGACTATCTCATATCGTACGGACAGTTGACACCATAAGCAGCCGTCTGGCACATAAGGGCAGCCGTCAAGCTTGAGTGCCCTTTACCGTGTAGGTTCCTACTAGCGAGGACCTTTAAAAAGGCCATTAGCACGAAGCATTGTCTCGTCCTGGAACGTCCTTTGTGAGACAGGCGACTGCGATACTTTTGTTGCTAGTGACAAAAGATTTAGTTACATTACTCTTTTTTATTTTTGAGAATACACATATGTACGTCAGTATTCACTTTGAACAATGCTGTAAACCCAGACGGGATAGCTGATATAGATGCTGTTTTTAATTGACCCCTAAAAACAATTCTGGACCAAAAACAATTTAACGAATTTCAATGGCTTTTAAGTCTTAAACTTTAAGACTTACAAACATCCTTTGTTACAAATTTTAAAGAGATAAAGTCGAAACTTTATAGCTTTATATGCCTTAAGGCAAGGAAATCTCTGGGTCATCACAACAGCTATAAAAATCTTATTTTTGTTTTCAAATAACAGGCTTGCAGGCTTTGCATCTCTTGTAGGTCTGCCATCAAAAATATTAGTGTGAAACTTTGTTACTTTACAAATTAATATAATATTTTTCATGATGAGTTCTATGAAGATTCACGTTTGACAGTTTTAGAGATGTACCATTTATTGAGTTAACTATCGATTTTTCTAAGAGTTATTAGTGCCGATTTTTGGAGAAGTTGGATTATATTTTAAAAATAATATTTTTCCAGTTTTCCTCCCACCGGGCCACCGTTTTCTCGTTCTCGCTCGAAATAATCCCACAAACGAATTACAAACTCCCTTTACTGCGAAAGAAAACATCGTGAGGAAACCTGCGAAGCAATTCAACGGTGTGTGAAATTCTCAATCCCGGGCAATCAGGGCCCGCGTGGGAACTACTGCCCAAGCCCTCTCTTTCTGAGAGGAGGCCTGTGCCCTGCAGTGAGACATATATAGGCTGGGATGATGATGACATTATCCATCATCACCATCCGGGAATCTTCCACGTTAAACATACCCTCTAATTTTCTCTGAGCATCTGCCACTGTCCCTTTTTTTTTTCGACTGGAAGGCAAACGAGCAAGTGGGTTTCCTGGTGGTAAGAGATCACCATCGCCCAAAAACATCTGCAACACCAGGGGTATTGCAGATGCGTTGCCAACCTAGAGGCCTAAGATGGAATACCTCTAGTGCCAGTAATTTCACCGGCTGTCTTACTCTCCACGCCGAAACACAACAGTCCAAGCACTGCTGCTTCACGGCCGGATTAGTGAGCAAGATGGTGGTAGCAATCCGGGCGGACCTTGCACAAGGTCCTACCACCTACAAAGACTTAACGGACATTAGCAATCGTTATCGCCCACGCTGAGAACCTATGGTTTATTTTATTAGTGTATCACACCCCTGGATTCGCAGGTTTACGGAACTGCCACATGCCATTGAAAACGCAACAGAGTTCCAAATTTCATGGCTCAGTTCCCATTGTCCTGGCGGCCCTCGTAAAAGAGACCATAACTCGCCAAAGACCACCCAACTGGAAAAATGGCTCGTAAACAGTTAAAATGCTTCAGAGACTAAACCAGGGTTGCTAGATGGGAGTGCAAAGCAAATTGATTGATTCTATAGCGTTCCTTTGCGGAGAAACAGCAATATTTATACTTGGTTTGTATAGGTACTTAACTAAATGTAAACAAAATGACGTCAATTGGTGTCTTAAATATTGAAATTCCCCTAATAAACTGACTAAACTTACATTTATTGAAATACACTAGTCTAGTTTGTATTACAATCCCTACTTAATATTATAAATACGAAAGTAACTATGTCTGTCTGTTACGCTTTCACGTCGAAACCACTGAACCAATTTTGATGTAATTTGGCATATAGGTAGTTTGAACCCTAAGGATCAACATAGGATACCTTTTATTTCGGTAGAGGGCGCCACCGCGCGATAACCTAGATCCGCGCAGACGAAGTCGCGGGCAATAAGCTAGTGATAGATAAGTGAAATGTTTAAAATCTTTGATTGTACCAAATCTGACAACTTTATTTACTACTAGCTTTTGACCGCGGCTTCAACCGCGTGGAAATCGGTTATCGCGCGCTGTTCCCTCGGGAACTGTGCATTTTTTCGGGATAACAATTAGCTTATGTCACTCTGTGGTCCATAAACTATCTCTAGATATGCCAATAATTACGTTGATCCGCCGCTCCGTTTCGTCTAGAACGGTTTTACCTTGGTTTTACCTACCTAATTCAGATGACTACATAGAGTCTCTATGCGGAACTGATTTCAGAAATCTTTTACTTGTGAACAATAAAACTATTTCAAATTACACATGGGCTGTTTTATCCCGGAAATTTTCAGTCTGGTCTGTTCAGCCCTAGACTGGAAGTACAGTTTACGGTGTCAGTAAAGACGTCTGTTTGTTGCGATTGTTAGGATCATTTTGAACGCGTCATTGTTAGCTATGCGTATGGAAGGATTCGTTTCACTAGAATTATATGCTTATTTTGTGCATGAACTCGAAAATGGTCAGAAAAGGAAAACGTAGAGACAATAATTAAGTATTGACTTAGAAGACTTCTTTTTATTAAGTCTTTAAGGTTTCCGTCTGGGCCCCACAGAAAACCAGCGTTACTGCACATAATGTGCGGCAACACATGCTAAGTGTAGACCCTTTTTCGTGTCCTGTCGTGTCACCAAGTACTATAGTTTTAGTGCTAGTTTTATTCTTAGTCTTAGGTGGTACTTATGAAGCCAAAATAAATCTTTATTTCTTTCTTTATTTCTTTATTTCTTATTTCTTTCTTTGGCCCTACAATACTTTTATGTTTAACCCTGTCTGTCCGTCCACTGCTTAACTTAGACTAGAACTATCTTCTATAAGTGTTCTATTACTTATTTATTCTGGTCTTCTAATATGATGTGTTGAAGTATTACAAAAAAACCTCACTTTCCCATTTATAAAATTTCGCAAGGATACTGCCTTTTTCTATTGACTTAGGAATATAATTAAGCTAGGTAGTTAAAGCATGGTGCATTTATTAATTACGCTGCATTATTTTCAGGGCAAAGACACATGCGTCCTCATTTCGGGAGAGTCTGGCTCGGGCAAGACGGAGGCATCCAAATTCATAATGAAGTACATCGCCGCCAACACCACACAAGTACACAGAGATTACATAGACAGGTGAGACAAACGGAAAATTAATTTAACAGATACCGCGTCAGTTCTTGTAGAATCCAAATGCTTGTCAAGCACCCGCAGATGTCTTTCTCACTCTGAGTTTCCTCCCGCACCAAATTTTATTTATCTAATCTTAAAGGTTGAAGTTTTTGGATTTCATACCGCTCCAGTGGGAATTTTTGGCGAAAATTAGCCTATGTGTTATTCCAGACTACTCACGACTACGAACCAGAAGGTTATAAGTACCAAACTTGCTCAATTTTTTTCCGTAAGAACCTTCTACAAAGTTTTTTTTTTGTTGGCCCGTTAAAGTGTCTACAGCTGGGCAAAGTATTAGAAAAGCTTTAAAATATATGGATGGAATCGGTAAAGTCGTTCTTAAGTACTCGAGTGACTGAGAGAAAAAGAAACACATAAGGTAGTCTTTTTTTTAATCTTCTGTCGCCGGAGTAAATACGGAGTCATAATCTATAGAATCCAGACCCATAGTCCTCGGCGGCCCTGCTATGGCTCCGGTAGCGACCATCGTAACGGTGGGGCAGGCGGTGCTATACTTAATCCCCGGTAGAGCCCAACTACCAAAAACAATCGCGGGATCGTGGTAGATGCGGAAAGCACAAGACCGGTCCGAGTGGAGAGCCTTGAGGGAGGTCTACGTCCAGCAGTGGACGTCTTTCTACTGACATAATGATGAGTTACACAACTAACCTTGTGTTTATCCTTTCCAGGGTAAAAAACGTCCTCATCCAATCGAATTCTATACTGGAAACGTTCGGGAACGCGAAGACGAATCGCAACGACAATTCGTCGCGCTTCGGCAAATACATGGACATACACTTCGACTACAAGGGGGACCCGGTCGGCGGCCACATCAGCAACTACCTGCTGGAGAAGTCCAGGGTCGTGGGGCTGCAGCCTGGCGAGAGGAACTTCCACGCGTTCTACCAGGTCGGTGAGGGTTATGAGTTAGTCAACTTTTTAGTGTAGCTTTTTAGCTGGGTCACTTATTAAAAGTACTTATGTTTTTATGGGATACAAATATACTAAAAGTTATGAGTTGTCGCAGTTTTATGGCAATTCCTTCGGTTCATCTCCTAAACATGCTAGTAGAATACTTACATTTTAAACATTTTTACCGCATTAGCACGCTGAAGTGGCAATGGGCCGGCCATATAACCCGAAGAACCGATAACCGTTGGGGTAGACGAGTTCTTGAGCGGAGACCACGGATCGGCAAACGTAGCGTAGGATGTCCTCAGACTCGATGGAGCGATGATCTTCGCAAGGTGGCTGGCAAGAGCTGGATGAGAGTGGCCGAGGATCGTGCTCAGTGGCGTGCCATGGGAGAGGCCTTTGTCCAGCAGTAGACGAACATAGGCTGATGATTATGATGATGATGACGATGAAACATTTTTCTAAGCCTTTTTATTTATTTTTTATAAGCCGTGGTGGCCTAGTGGTTTGACCTATCGCCTCTCAAGCAGAGGGTCGTGGGTTCAAACCCCGGCTCGCACCCTCTGAGTTTTTCGAAATTCATGTGCGGAATTACATTTGAAAGTGTTACAACTTATATTTACAAACAAACGATGCTTAATATACAGATCACATCAATTAGTTATATCTCCATATTAAACAAATGAATCTGTAAGGATATTAGTGTATGTTAGTCTGTCACGTTTGACGGGTGACTCAGAAGTAGGCGCTGATAATAGTTTTGCCTTATCGTTGATAAAACTTAATCTATATCCAGGCTGGTATGTATTTAATTACTCAGTTTCCGGAAAAACTGGTAAATAGAAAATGTAGGTTGTGTTTATGACTCGTAGTTTGAGGTTTACTTTATGTATGGTTTTTTTTTTGGAGTATGACGACGTCAGCATTATGGTAATCCATCCATACTAATATTATAAATGCGGAAGTGTGTGTTTGTATGTTTGTCCGTCTTTCACGCCGTAACGGAGCGACGGATCGACGTGATTTTTGGCATAGAGATAGTTTATGGGCCCGAGAGTGACATAGGCTACTTTTATCCCGGAAAAATTTACAGTTCTCGAGGGAACAGCGCGCGATAACCGAATACCATGTGGGCGGAGCCGCGGGCAAAAGCTAGTCTTATCTATACTACTCAAAAGAATATAAGGGTCACTTGAATTTCACCGTTAAAATGAAATGTAAAATGTTTGCGTTTTTAATTGAATACATTTAATTGAATGAAACATATTTCGTCATTACTTTAAAAAAAAATCTCGTACCTCACAATCGATAATTTTTCTGAGTGAACTTTATGATCATTACATCAAGGTTCAATTTTGTTGACACAATTGATTTTAGATACGAGATTTTTTCAAAGTAGTGACGTTGTGTACTATGTTAAATTCTAATAAAACCATTTTTAGACTTCTTCTTTCACCCCTTTCTTCTCTTTATGTTCATTTCACCCATAAAATTAAAGTGGAACTTATTTTTTTTAGCAGTATATTTCACAAAGCTAAAAATTACTTATGACAGCAAATTCTAATTCGGATCTTTGATGTACTTAATTATGTATTTAGCTATATAAGTGTGTTTATCCGTTGCCTTGTATCCATAGTACGAGCTTTTCTTAGTTTGGCATTATGTTCTCTGTGGTTTGGCACTAGGTCAATTGGTGTCAAGTGTCCCATGATCTTTATTTCTTTAAAAAAAAAAAAAAGATTATCTTTTTATTATATTAGTAACGAAGTACCTATAGGAAAGTATGTTTATTATTTGTTTCTCCAGTAACCATAAAAACTAAATTGGTACAGAACTGCTTTAGAGATAACATGTCATGTCTGTTTACTTCCTACGAATTCCGCCTATTTAGGAGCCTTACTTAGTAACCGGCTGCTAAATGCATCTAAATGTATAACACTTAAAGTAAACAAACTACCAGACCGTAGACATAACGTTTATAATGGGTACAGTCACCAGCACCAATATATGACAACAAGCGTGCATAAATATTTGATACGACTCTATTTCTAGGGCCGGAAGGACGTGTCAGATATTTTTTGCACGCTCCGCCATGGCTGATGTTAATGCTGGTGACTGTACTAGGCTACAAATACTTGTCTAATACTACTACTAATGTCTGCTCCGACCTGGAATCGAACCAGGGACCTCCAGCTTCACAGTCAGGTCTCTAACCACTGGGCTATCCAGTCGGAAAAATGTATTTATTATTAATTAATTAATTAATAAATTAACTAGATAAAAATGTCTAAGAATTATCCCTAGAAAATCTGTTTTGAAATAAAGAAAACCGCATTCAAATCGGTTCACCCGTGTAAGAGCTACGGTGTCACAGACAGACACACAGACACACATAGTGGTCAAACTTATAACACCCCTAATTTCGCGTCGGGGTTAAACAATTACTTCACTATTCCTGATTAAACATATTTTTTTTTAATAATTGTATTTTAACAAAAACTTTTTTCTTTACAGTTATTAAGTACAAATAATCCACACACGAAGAAATACGGTCTGACATCGAACGCTCAATACAAGATTCTTGGCAGCGAGCGGGCGACGGCGCAGGATTCTAAGCTCTATTCCGTTACGAATAGCGCCTTTACTGCGCTGGGCTTCTCGCAGGCTGTGCTTGATGACATCTGGAGTATTGTCGCCGGCGTGGTCTTATTGGTGAGTTGAAACTTCAATTAATAGGGATGTTGACGCCATTAAAAAATAATTCGAAGGCATGACTTCAGTAAAAAACGCTTTATTTTAGCCATGAAAAACATTAATTTTCGATTTACTGTAAAATTAGATTTTTTGTGGCTTTAAAACAAATAAATAATTAGTTGATTGAGTTGGCGAACAAGTAACGACTTATGACGTCATAAGTCGCTATTGCCATTGAAACTCTATGGGAGAATTGTGTTTTGACAGCTCATAAAAGGTACGTCCGTTCATTGATGGTGTCAACATCCCTAATCCCTATTACTACTACTAATATTGGTTGTCTGCCGTTTGTGCAAAATATTTAGTGCAAATGTTTCATTTGGCAAATATTTCATTTCCCAAGTATCGAATTTCTCCGAAACCATAATTATCTTCGGAACTTTCATAAAACGTAACTAACGTAACCTACTGTGCTCTATAAAACCATAAGATAATACTGTGAGAAAAAATTTGGTTTCGGAGAACTTTGATACTTGGGAAATGAAACATTTGCCAAATAAAACAATTGGGATTTTTTTTTGTACGAAACTGCAGTTTCGACGCTTATACTATTTAATACGAGGATGAGAGGGACGGTACGATACGAAGTTAGATTTTGAATTTCGGAGTAGGCCTTCAGAGCACACTTTGACTATCCTTTTTTGCAGGGCGAACTAACATTCACGGAGACGCAGGACGGCCAATTAAAAGTCGGAGGGCCGGTCAAACACTGCGTATCGGCTCTAGGTGTCACCGAGGACGCCCTCCGGACGGCCATGTCCGGCCGGGTGCTGTCCGCGGGCGGGGAGCTGGTCAGCAAGGAGCATTCCCTCAGCGACGCCAACTACACGAGGCTGGCGCTGGCTAAGGCGGCCTATGACAGGCTGTTTACCTGGATAGTGCAGCAGGTGAGGCATAGATGGCGCTGATATCAATTTGAATAGGTAGCTGGGTGAACATGCGAGCGTTTTGAGCGCTCGTTTTAACGTCATTACCTTATTTCATTACCATCCTACTTTATTAGCACAACGGAAAGATAAGTCGCAAGAATTTTGATCATGCTAGATTGAGATCGATAGATATATTGTTCCTTAAGATACTGGGTGACCTTAGCCTTTGGACAAATACTACTGGCTTACCAAGATATTTAAAACCAAACTGCAAAGTATCATAACAATCAGTCCAATATATACCGAAAAACTAACGGTTTTCAATGTATCACTTTGGAGCAGCCTGTGTATTTGGATGATCTGATTTCATCGTTTTTTTTTTTTCGAACTACGCAAATAACTATTTTAAGATATTGCTAAGTATCAGTCTTATCCATGGTTTCATTATTTGTCCAGAGGCTAAGGTCACCTACTGAATAAAAATTTTGCCCTGAGCATTAATGATGTCACTATATTGTGACGCATCTAAACCCTTTGAAAAATATATAATATCAATATGAAGGAGAAACGATTTAGTGCTGCGATTAACTTAAAGTTAAGTATTATGTCACTAAATAGCGAATAAAACTAGAAAAGTTAAAAAGGACTTTTTTTCCAGATCAACAGAGCAATAGAAGTCCCCGCGGGCACGTACAAAAATACGCTCATCGGCGTTCTAGATATTTACGGCTTCGAAATATTCGATACGAACAGCTTCGAGCAGTTCTGCATCAATTACTGCAATGAGAAACTACAGCAGCTGTTCATTGGTGAGTTTTCAACAAACATTTTTCTATTTACAATACAATACAAAGAGTGTTTGACATTTTTCCAGACCCCGTAAATTTAGACGTGCTACCTGAAAATAAAACACAGATCTATGTTAAGATTGGTTTTTGGAATCTTTGTATTTTTTATTTAAATTCCAAATTTATACTGTTCGATGTTATTTTTAATTCTTTCCATCTAATGTATTTTTTGTGTCTATCGAATATGTATAAATAAATGTTTCTCTCTCTCTCTCTCTCTCTCTCTCTCTCTCAAATTTTTGTTACTTTTACGGTCATCCCGTAAAACCTATATCGAAAATACAAACTGAAATATATATACAGAAAAACCAGAAAAATAACACCAGCGCTGAGGTATCAAAGGGGGTAATTCAAGTATAACGTCAGCACCGAAGGGAGGAAGGGAAGGGAGGGGTTAAAACATAACTAAAATTCTGCTTATTAGGGCCAATCAACTTTTTACCGACACTAATCTGTCCGCGACGTTTTTCAAACAATGCATATTTTTGTAAGTAAACATATTTTTTCTGTAATTCAATAGATGGTGTACATGAATACATGCCATCCTACGTAAATTTAAGCGATTAAACCGTGAAATATCTTGTTCGAAGTACGATTTTTTGGTAACACCAGAGTCCATTTTGGTAACGCAGGAGACGCCCAAAGTGTGAGTAAAATAGTTGATTGGCCCATTAAGTAAGATTGGATGATCCCAAAGTCAAATCAGTTTCTCTTAACATAAACGTAATTTTAGAGCTGGTGCTGAAGCAAGAGCAGGAAGAGTACGCCCGCGAGGGCATCCAGTGGACGCCCATCCAGTACTTCAACAACCGCGTCATCTGCGAGCTGGTGGACGCGCCGCACCAGGGCGTCATCGCCATCATGGATGAAGCTTGTCTCAACCCTACCAAGGTATCCATCATCATTATCATCTGGAAGACGTTCACTGCTGAACATAGGCCTCCCCCAAGGCTCTCCACTCAGACCGGTCTTGTGCTTTTCGCATCCACCGCGATCCCGCGATCTTAACCAGGTCGTCGCTCCATCTTGTTGGAGGCCTACCGACAGCTCGTCTCCCGGTCCGCGGACGCCATTCAAGAACCTCCTGACCCCATCGGCCATCAGTTCTGCGAGCAATGTGCCCCGCCCACTGCCACTTCAGTTTCGCAATTCGGGCTATGTCAGTAACCTTAGTTCTACTGCGAATATCATCATTTCTGATCATTTGTACTTGGTGTTTTGGAACAGTGACTTCTTGTGGTTTGATTGAATTAAAATTAAAAATAATTCAAATTCATTTTAAATTATATTATAAATTTTATTATGCGGTTGAGGGCACAATAGAATACAATGGCTTTGTTCGAAAGGTTGTTAACGAGATCGGGGCACCTCAAATAATTCCTACTATAACATCCTTCCTCAAGAACAGCGTTCAAGCCTGGCCAGAAAGTTTCCAAACAAGTGCCATATCACATTTGCGAGTTATGTAACGAGCGTGTTTGAAAATACAAGTCAGTCGCCTTCATGCAAAATACGCTCGCAACTCGCAAGTGTGACAAGAGCCTTAGTAAATTACCCGTACCTTTTGAGTAATTCAATAGAGAGGTTGACACCACCATTCAACTGACGTACTTTTTATGAGCTGTCAAAACACAATTCTCCCATTGAGTTTCAATGGCAATAGCGACTTACGAGTATGACGTCACTGTTCGCCAACTCAATCAACTAACTATTTATTTGTTTTAAAGCAACAAAAATGGAAATTACAGTAAATGGAAATTTAATCTGGTTTTCAGGGCTAAAATAAAGCGTTTTTTACTGGAGTTGTACCTTCGAATTATTTTTTAACTAGCTTATGCCCGCGACTTTGTCTGTGCGGACCTAGGTTATCGCGCAGTGGCTCCCTCTACCGAAGTAAAAAGTATCCTATGTGATCCTTGGGGCTAAAACTATCGCTATACCAAATTTCATCAAAATCGGTTTAGCGGTTTCGACGTGAAAGCGTAACAGACAGACAGAGTTACTTTATAATATTTATAATATTAGTAAGGATGGTGTCAACATCCCTATTACCTGCATGACGCACTTTCCAATACTCTGTGTGTATCCAGATATCAGACCAGCAACTTCTGGAAGCGTTGGACAAGCGTCTCGGCTCCCACAAGCACTACACGTCGCGGCAGCTCGCGCCGGCCGACAAGAAACTGAAGCACGGAGTTGACTTCCGGATCACGTGAGTTGATTGTTGGCAACAGTGTTGCTGTAACAGTTGATTTGAGTCCATATCAATGAACTATTAACAATTACTTTGCTCCCCCGCAACTTTGCAGCTCCTTCATCTCCAAACTGTAAGAACATACACAAACTACACACTTAACTATCACCACCGTCACACTATGCACAACATAACCGTTTAGCATGCTACCAGATGTTAGATGATGAGTCTAACATCTTCCATACTACCAGGGCTTAATTGCATAAAAAATTACAAGCTAATAGTATTAGCGATTTTGTATTGAAAATCACTAATACTATTTGCTTAGCTAAGCCTGCAACGTTTGCAAAGAAATTGAATCGTGTTCCCAACCCAATCCACATTTTGCCCGCGTAGGAACTATCGCCCAAGTCCTCTAGTTTTAAGAGGAGACCTGTGCCCTGCAGTGGGGCATATCGTTTATAAGCCGAGATGAGAATCACTTAGCTCAGGCTTGGTATTTGCTTGTAATTTGTAATGCAGTTGGGCCCAGATGCTAGATGTTGAGTCTAACATCTACCATGCTACCAGATGTTAGATGTTGAGTTTAACATCTACCATGCTACCAGGTGTTAGATGTTGAGTCTAACATCTACCATGCTACCAGATGTTAGATGTTGAGTCTAACATCTACCATGCTACCAGATGCTAGATGTTGAGTCTAACATCTACCGTGCTACCAGATGTTAGATGTTGAGTCTAACATCTACCGTGCTACCAGATGTTAGATGTTGAGTCTAACATCTACCGTGCTACCAGATGTTAGATGTTGAGTCTAACATCTACCATGCTACCAGATGTTAGATGTTGAGTCTAACATCTACCATGCTACCAGATGCTAGATGTTGAGTCTAACATCTACCGTGCTACCAGATGTTAGATGTTGAGTCTAACATCTACCGTGCTACCAGATGTTAGATGTTGAGTCTAACATCTACCATGCTACCAGATGTTAGATGTTGAGTCTAACATCTACCATGCTACCAGATGTTAGATGTTGAGTCTAACATCTACAATGCTACCAGATGTTAGATGTTGAGTCTAACATCTACCATGCTACCAGATGTTAGATGATGAGTCTAACATCTACCATGCTACCAGATGTTAGATGTTGAGTCTAACATCTACCATGCTACCAGATGTTAGATGTTGAGTCTAACATCTCCCATGCTACCAGATGTTAGATGTTGAGTCTAACATCTACCATGCTACCAGATGTTAGATGTTGAATCTAACATCTACCATGATACCAGATGTTAGATGACGAGTCTATCATCTACCATGCTACCAGATGTTAGATGTTGAGTTAATGTTAAACATTTTCCTCGCGCAGGCACTACGCAGGCGATGTGACATACGCCATAACGGGTTTCATGGACAAGAACAAGGATTCCCTTTGGCAGGACCTCAAGCGGCTGCTCCACTCGTCCACAAACAACTCTCTGTCCGACATGTGGCCGGAGGGAGGGACCAACATACAGAAGGTAAATTAAGAACAGATAAATACTAATTACAATTATACTACTAGTTACAGTAATACTACGAGTTCTGTGTGACGTTACGCCATGCGACACTCCTGAAGTTTGAAGCGCTCCATCTTTGTATTTTTTTTTTCATTTGATTGCCAAAAGGAAAAACACGTGATAATCTAACGGACTAAATAGAATAATATTTTTCACTTCTCGTTGTTCTCATGCTCCTAGAGTCCGTGTTTATTGTGGATCTAGGCGACATAAAATTATTTTTATGCTCTAGTACGTAAAGTAAAATATTTGTAAACAGCCACAAACAAAGAAGTTTCTACATACATATTTTTATTAATTAGTTCATTTATAATTAACTAGCTTTTACCCGCGGCTTCGCACGCGTAAACTAATCGGTCTGGTAGTGGCAATTGAAATATCCCGTGGGAATTTCGGGTCAAAAAGTCGCTTATGTATTATTTCAGACGTGCAGCTCCCTACATATCAAATTTCATGACTCTAAGCCCAGCGGTTATTATTTCGAAATTTTATCCCTATCCCGTGGGAATATCAGGATTAAAAGTAGCCTTCGTGTTATTCCAGAGGTCCACCTACCTATATACTAAATTTTATGGCTCTAAGCCCAGCAATTGTTATTTCGAGATCTTATCCCTAGTTATCCCGTGGGAATATTGGGTCAAAAAGTCTCCTATGTGTTATTCCATACGCCCAACTACCTATATACCAAATTTCATGACTCTAAGCCCAGAGGTTCTTATTTCGAAATTTTATCCCTATCCCGTGTGAATATCAGGATAAAAAGTAGCCTTCGTGTTATTTCAGAGGTCCAGCTACCTATATACTAAATTTTATGGCTCTAAGCCCAGCGGTTGTTATATGGAGATCTTATCCCTAGTTATCCCGTGGGAATATCGGGTCAAAAAGTCACCTATGTGTTATTCCATACATCCAACTACCTACATACCAAATTTCATGACTCTAAGCCTAGAGGTTCTCATTTCGAAATTTTATCCCTATCCCGTGGGAATATCAGGATAAAAAGTAGCCTTCGTGTTATTCCAGAGGTCCAGCTACCTACATACTAAATTTTATGGCTCTAAGCCCAGCGGTTGTTATATGGAGATCTTATCCCTAGTTATCCCGTGGGAATATCGGATCAAAAAGTCACCTATGTGTTATTCCATACATCCAACTACCTACATACCAAATTTCATGACTCTAAGCCCAGCGGTTGTTATTTCGAGATCTTATCCCTAGTTATCCCGTGGGAATATTGGGTCAAAAAGTCACTTATGTGTTATTCCATACCTCCAACTACCTATATACCAAATTTCATGACTCTAAGCCCAGCGGTTCTCATTTCGAAATTTTATCCCTATCCCGTGGGAATATCGGGATAAAAAGTAGCCTTTGTGTTATTCCAGAGGTCCAGCTACCTACATACTAAATTTTATGGCTCTAAGCCCAGCAGTTGTTATTTCGAGATCTTATCCCTAGTTATCCCGTGGGAATATTGGGTCAAAAAGTCACTTATGTGTTATTCCATACGTCCAACTACCTACATACCAAATTTCATGACTCTAAGCCCAGAGGTTCTTATTTCGAGATTGTATCCCTATCCCGTGGGAATATCGGGATAAAAAGTAGCCTATGTCCTTTCCCAAGGTCTATTCTATCTCTGTACCAAATTTCATCCAAATCGGTTCAGCGGTTTTGGCGTGAAAGCGTAACAGACAGACAGACAGACAGACAGACAGACAGACAGACAGACAGACAGAGTTACTTTCGCATTTATAATATTAGTATGGATTATAATTATTTAGCAATGCATCTAGAAAAAGAAGTAAACCTACCTGGTGAGCAAACGATAAAATTGTTTCCACTGTTGCTATTTAATTTCCTCGCAATCGAACTGAAGAGCAGAGCGTAAAACTAATTATGTATGTTGGGAGTGGCAGCAGCGGAGGAGGATGCGAAATCACAAGAGGTCTTTACTTCAGAATAGTATAATGGTGCCAAAGGTGCAAGTTACAATTAAACTCTTAAACTAAGTTGTCTTAATCCGACTGAGATGGAAGTAAGATTGGCAACAGGCCAGCACGAGTTATTTATTGAAGATGATTGATGTTGCAATCGATGCGCGGTGGTCCGATGCGCCGACGTATGCCCATGGCGCGACGATGTGACGTAGGATGATGCGATGATGTGATTTATGGTGTAACACGTAGGGTGACGCGACGATTGTGACGTTTGGATGGCGTAACAAACTCGAGCATCAAACGCGTTTTCACCCAATAAAATGGCTCGTTTTATGCTCTCGTTGTACAATTTACTATTATTCGTGTTGTTATTCATAAACATGATATTTATTAATGTGTGTTGTATCGCAGACGTCGAAGCGTCCCCCGTCGGCGGCGACGCTGTTCCGTAACTCCATGGCGGCGCTGGTGACGGGGCTGCAGAGCAAAGAGCCCTTCTACGTGCGTTGCGTCAAGCCCAACCCTCTGCAGACGCCCAACACTTGGGACGACCAGCTGGTGAGACCTTTAAACTGTCATTTTGAAGCCGTGGTGGCCTGGTATCATCTATCGCCTGTCAAGCAGAAGGTCGCGGGTTCAAACAGTTCGAAACGCGTCAGTGTGATTTGTCGGTGGTGATAGATGGGTTTGTGTAGTTTATGTGTTCTTACAGTGTGGAAGTGGAGGAACTGTATGAACACGAATATTTTGCATAAACTCATCATTGCTATCGTAAGGTTGCGGGTGAGCAAGGAATTTTTTTAGTTCATTAAACTCTTTAGCAAACTGTAGGTGGTAGGACCTTGTGCAAGGTCCGCCCGGATTGCTAGATTGCTACCACCATCTTGCTCGCTAATTCTGCCGTGAAGCAGCAGTGCTTGCACTGTTGTGTTTCTGCGCGGAGAGTAAGACAGCCGGTGAAATTACTGGCACTTGAGGTATTCCAACTTAGGTCTCTAGGTTGGCAACGCATGCGCCCTGATGTTGCAGATGTTTATGGGCGGTGGTGATCTCTTACCACCAGGAGACCCACTCGCTCGTTTGCCTTCCAGTCGAATAAAAAAAATACAGTACTTATGTATTTTATGTATTTTTAAGTTTTTTGGTAATAAACATTTTTTTTTTTTTTGCTTCCGTTCAGGTTCGTCACCAAGTGGCATACCTCGGTTTGGTAGAGAACGTGCGCGTGCGACGCGCCGGTTTCGCGTCCCGCCAGCGGTACGACCGTTTCCTCAAACGGTACAAGATGCTGTCCCAGTACACGTGGCCTAACTTCAGAGGGAACAACGACAAGGACGCCGTCATGGTGTTGCTTAAGGATCTTCAGGTTAATGATGTGCAGTATGGACACACTAAGCTGTTTATAAGGTGAGTTTGATAGTAGCGCCATCTTTTTAAAGCACAGGTTGGGTTTTGATCATGAAACTAATATTACTATTACTAATGTTAACATAAATTGTATTGACATGAAATAATGGATAAAGATAAATTAATGTATAGGTAATTAATAATTATAAGTAACTGACATTCTATACCCGAACAGGGTTTCATGTACTGACCATCTGTGTAATGACCATCTTTGTAAATGAATATGAATTTGAATGAATAAATGAATATGAATAAATGAATATGAATATGAAACTACCGTGAGACTAACTCATATTAAAATCGCGCGAGCAGAGCGGTGGTGTAGTGCGCGTGTTGCGGCAGCCGCCGAGTCGCGTGCTCCTGTGATGAAGGGTTTCGAAATAACCAGAAACATGTCGAGCTAAACTCGTTTTAAGACGTGAGTTATCCGTTACAATATCATTTAACACGGGTTAGGTTAGGTTAGTTGCTGTGTTCTCCAACTCAAACAATTTTTTTAAGGTTACGAATATTTTATATGTAACTATTAGAGATCTATAGTTTCCAAAAGTACTATGTAAGAAATACGAGAAATGCAGCATATTCCGCCGTCTGTCTGTCTGTCTGTTACGCTTTCACGTCGAAACCACTGAACCGATTTTGATGAAATTTGGTATATAGGTAGTTTGAACCCCAAGGATCAACATAAGACACCTTTTATTCCGGTAGAGGGCGCCACCGCGCGATAACTTAGATCCGCGCAGACGAAGTCGCCGGCATAAGCTAGTCTACTATATGTTTTATGTTTCCAGGAGCGCGAAGACCCTGCACAGCCTGGAGGCGGCGCGCGCGGCGCTGATCCCGTCCATAGTGGTGCTGCTCCAGAAGCTGTGGCGCGGCACGCTCGCGCGCATGCGCTACAAGAAGATGAAGGCCGCCGCCGTCATATACAACGCCTGGAAGTTAGTATCGGAACGGGGACGGAGTAGGCGATGAGTATCGCGTATGAATTTGGATGATAACTGGGTTAAAAATATATCATTTTAATTAGTCCAACGTAAAAATCAAAAATCAAAATGTTTTTATTGCGGTTATGAGTAATAAAGTTGATACATAGGGAAGCGCCATATCCTGCCTGCTAGAGGCGTATTTTATGGTTTGTTTATTAAAAATCGACAAAGGTATAGATCATCAAACTTCCGGAGTGGGGGCTTGTGACGTCACTTTAAGGTAAAAATCGTACCATATAGTGCCGTCACTGGAAACTTCTAAGCACTGTATCCTCGTAATTTTTTGTTTGTCATACAAAAGAAAAAATATGTGCTGAATATTTTTAAATTATCCACCTGACGGACTAAACAATTTGTTTCCTAAAAAAATTGCCAAATCTGACATGTTTTGGTTTTCATCGTAGATGTCACTCACATAAACAATAACTTTGTACAAAATAACTCAAACTAATCCCAGTTCAATTAAACAATTACATAACAACTTCGTACGTCCAAGCAACTAGACAGGTCCTGTGTTATTTGACATATGCCCGCCCCCACCCCGATCACGTTCCCACCACCGCGCACTCGTCGATTCTTGATCGTCGTCAAAGGAGAAAAAAACCTCCGTTATATCTCCCGAAGCGAAGGCGAAGTTCCGTTACAACCCTAATACTAAGCTCAATTCCCCCACAGGCGCTACGTATACCGGCGCTACATCGCCGCCATCCAAACCGAACTACAACGCAACCGCAACGTGATCGTCCACTGGCCGCCGCCGCCCCGCCGCGTCCACGCCCCGCTCATCCAGGCCGCGTACCGCCGCTGGCGCGCCTTCCTCACCCTCAAGCCGATACCGCGGAGCCAGTGGCCGCAGCTCAAGATGAAGATCTGCGCCGCCAGCGCGCTCAAAGGGCGGAGGAGAGACTGGGGCGCGGGGAGGCAGTGGCTTGGGGACTATCTGGCTGATGACAAGTACAATGCTAAGGCTGGTGAGTATCCTGATAAACATTGGGAGGTCCACATGGAGGGCCAAACAGCAGGTAGGACCTTGTGCAAGGCCCTACCGGATTTCTACCACCATCTTGCTCGTCAATGTCCGTGAAGTAGCAGTGCTTGCACTGTATATAGATACCATTTATAAATAGTGAATCTGTTTTTTTTTTTAAATACCTCGTTGAGTTTCTTGCCGCATTCTTCTCAACAGAGGTTTTTTCCGAAGCGGTGGTAGGTCTTTTGACGTTCATAAGTGCTTGTCATAGCCTAAATTGAATAAAGAGATTTTGACTTTGACTTTGACTTTGTTGTGCGGCGTGGAGAGTAAGACAGCCGGTGAAATTACTGGCACTTGAAATATCCCGTCTTAAGCCTCTAGGTTGGCAACGTATCTACAATACCCCTGGTGTTGCAGATGTTTATGGGCGGTGGTGATCTCTTACCAGCAGGAGACCCACTTGCTCGTTGTAAAAAAACTCGTTTTCGAGTTAAAAAACCGCCTAGAGCGTGTCGGATACGCTCGAAATAGAGTTCCGAAGCCATTACGAAAAATTAAGTCACATTTTTCTAAGGATATCGTATTTTGTACGGAATATTACAAGTTTAGGTATATTAGTATATTTTATACCTTAGGCTGCTATTTACTCTTAAACTACTAATAATTCTCAAGCAAACTTAGCTGTTATAGTTTTCCTTGTAAGTTTGATATACTTACTACCATCCTGAATGTTTTCAAAATTTTCCACCCACCGGTTTAGATTTTAGATTACGCTCGATTTTAATGAAAATTAGCACTTTAAAGTTGAATATTTCGCAAACAAATCACTGAATCGAAAAATCGTTTTAGCAACCCTCTGGTTTTAAAAGACTATCCAACGATACCCCCACACTACAAGATTGGACTAGAAAAAAATCACCCCCACTTTACGTCTATGGGAGGTACTCCAAAAAAATATTTTTTGAATTTTTTATTGTACCATTTTGTCGACATAGTTACTTATACTTATACGTATATATAATATACATTTGTGCAAAATTACAGCTTTCTAGCATTGATAGTCCCTGACCAAAGCCGCGGACGGACAGACAGACAGACATGGCGAAACTAAAAGGCTTCCTTTGCCATTTTGGCTCCGGAACCCTAAAAAGTCACAGACGTTGTGTTACTGGGACCGAATGTGTTCATATCGTCACTACTTTGAAAAAATCTCGTATCTAAAATCAATATGTGAACAAAATTGAACCTTGACTTAATGTGCATAAAGTTAACTCGGAAAAATTAACTATTTTGAGGTACGAGTTTTTTTTCAAAGTAGTGACTATATGTATTGAAGTAGGTACATATGTATTTACTTGAGTTTTTTTTTTATTCGACTGGATGGAAAACGAGCAAGTGCTCTACTGATGTTAAGAGATCACCACCGCCCATAAACATCTGCAACACCAGGGGTATTGCAGATGCGTTGCCAACCTAGAGGCCTAAGATGGAATATCTCAAGTGCCAGTAATTTCACCGGCTGTCTTACTCTCCACGCCGAAACAACAGTGCAAGCAGCGCTTCACGGCAGGATTAGCGAGCAAGATGGTGGTAGCAATCCGGGCGGACCTTGCACAAGGTCCTACCACCTGCAAACCTGCACCTGCATATGTATTGAAGTAGGTACAAATGTATTTACTTGAGTATCTTTCATTCAAGCCACTTCTCCCCCTCAGCTCTTTACCGCGCGACGATCAGCTCGCTCCAAAAGTCGCAGCAGGTCGGGCGGCCTCTATTCTCGTGCCGCGTGTACAAGTTCAACCGTTACAACAAGATGGCGGAACGCTGTCTGCTCGTGACGGACTCCGCGCTGTTCAAGCTTGACGCTAACAGCTTCAAGGTCTTGAAGAAACCTACTGCCATCACTGAGGTATGTGTTGGTATAAGACAGATGCTAGTGTATTAATTCTAATTAGTTCGTCAGATAGAAAATATTGAGCATAGATTTTTTCTTTTGTCAATTGAACAAAAAATGAAATGTTATAGATAAAAGTCTCGTGTGACGTCACACCTAACCTAAGTACATTCACCAGCACCAATATCTGATGCAACAAGCGTGCAAAAATATCTGACACGTCAATCCGGTTTTACAAATAAGAGTCATATCAGATATTTATGCACGCTTGTTTTATCAGATATTGGTGCTGGTGACTGTACAATCCGTGAGCTCTTAGAAAAACCTTCCTCAGTAGAAAATGATAATTGTCTTTTTGACTTAGTAGCGATCCATCACGCGAAGAGTGCACTCGTTGTGTTTTCATTGATTTATACATATAGAGCAGTAAAAACTACCACTTACATATTGCTCACTTATTAGGTACCTTTTATTTTTCATGCATTGCTCTATAATTATTAATTTTTAGTTTTATTGATTTATTTTGATTGACTTGATTGATTTTTAGTTTTATATAAAACTAGCTTTTACCCGCGGCTTCGCACGCGTAAACTAATCGGTCTGGTAGTGGCAATTGAAATATCCCGTGGGAGTATAGGGATAAAAAATAGCGTATGTGTTATTCCAGACGTGCAGCTACCTACACCAAATTTCATGACTTTTAGCCCAGCGGTTATTATTTCAAAATTTTATTCCTATCCCGTGGGAATATCGGGGTAAAAAATAGCCTATGTGTTATTCCAGAAGTTCAGCTACCTACACACTAAATTTCATGGCACTAAGCCCAGTTGTTGTTACTTCGAGATTTTATCCTTTGATATCCCGTGGGAATTTCGGGTCAAAAAGTCGCTTATGTATTATTTCAGACGTGCAGCTCCCTATTTATCAAATTTCATGACTCTAAGCCCAGCGGTTATTATTTCGAAATTTTATCCCTATCCCGTAGGAATATCGGGATAAAAAGTAGCCTTCGTGTTATTCCAGAGGTCCAGCTACCTATATACTAATTTTTATGGCTCTAAGCCCAGCGGTTGTTATTTCGAGATCTTATCCCTAGTTATCCCGTGGGAATATCGGGTCAAAAAGTCACCTATGTGTTATTCCATACGTCCAACTACCTATATACCAAATTTCATGACTCTAAGCCCAGAGGTTCTTATTTCAAAATTTTATCCCTATCCCGTGGGAATATCAGGATAAAAAGTAGCCTTCGTGTTATTCCAGAGGTCCAGCTACCTACATACTAAATTTTATGGCTCTAAAACCCAGCGGTTGTTATTTCGAGATCTTATCCCTAGTTATCCCGTGGGAATATTGGGTCAAAAAGTCACCTATGTGTTATTCCATACGTCCAACTACCAACATACCAAATTTTATGACTCTAAGCCCAGAGGTTCTTATTTCGAAATTTTATCCCTATCCCGTGGGAATATCAGGATAAAAAGTAGCCTTCGTGTTATTCCAGAGGTCCAGATACCTACATACTAAATTTATGGCTCTAAGCCCAGCGGTTGTTATTTCGAGATCTTATCCCTAGTTATCCCGTGGGAATATCGGGTCAAAAAGTCACCTATGTGTTATTCCATACGTCCAACTACCTATATACCAAATTTCATGACTCTAAGCCCAGAGGTTCTTATTTCAAAATTTTATCCCTATCCCGTGGGAATATCAGGATAAAAAGTAGCCTTCGTCTTATTCCAGAGGTCCAGCTACCTACATACTAAATTTTATAGCTCTAAGCCTAGCGGTTGTTATTTCGAGATCTTATCCCTAGTTATCCCGTGGGAATATTGGGTCAAAAAGTCACTTATGTGTTATTCTATACGTCCAACTACCTACATACCAAATTTCATGACTCTAAGCCCAGAGGTTCTTATTTCGAGATTTTATCCCTATCCCGTGGGAATATCGGGATAAAAAGTAGCCTATGTCCTTTCCCAAGGTCTATTCTATCTTTGTACCAAATTTCATCCAAATCGGTTCAGCGGTTTTGGCGTGAAAGCGTAACACACAGACAGACAGACAGACAGACAGACAGACAGAGTTACTTTCGCATTTATAATATTAGTATGGATAAAAATTAATAAAAAAAATATGGAAACTTTTTTGTTCGTGGCTGTTGACACTTAATACTTGGTCTTAGACGAAGATTTTACTTTATGCACTAGATCATAAAAGGTCATTTTATGCTGTTTATGCTGGATCTAGGCGACAGCAGCAACACGAACTGTAAGAGCATGAGAAGTGAAAAAACTGGTAATTTGTTTCAGGTGGGCGCGGTCCGCATAATGAGCTCGGACGCTCAGCTAGTGGTGGTGAGCGTGCCGTCCGCCAAGAACGACCTCGTGGTCGGGCTGGTCAGCGCGCACGACCTGGTCGGGGAGCTGCTGGGCGTGCTCGCCAACCGGTACCACATGTGAGTATACTCCAATTCAATAGAATCCACCAGGAGACCCAATTGCTCGTTTGCCTTCCAGTTGAATAAAAAAAAAAAAAAAACTAGAGGCTGGCATAGTCACATTTAGTGTACTAAAGCCTCGTTAAAATATAAGATAAAAAAAAAAATAGAATCTAACAATCCTGTAGACACTTCCAGCCTACTAATATGAACTCCGGGCCGCCTAAGGCTTTGTGATGTGACTATTATTATTTTTTGATTCCTTTTAGATGATAATTGCAACAACAGGGACATATATAATCAAGCGTGCCCACGTTATGGTGTGTTAAATGTGTAGAAAATTGTTAGATTCTATTGAATTGTACTTTACAGCCGGTCTACTTCATGTACCACTTTGAACATGAAACTACTGTGAGACTCACTCATATAAATGATATTGTAACGGATAACTCACGTCTTAAATCGAGTTTAGCTTCTTCTTCTCTTTTAAAATATGGCTTTCTGTCCTAATTAATAGGTCAATTACGCCAGTGTCAAAGTGTTCTCTTTCGAGAGGCAACGTTGTACGGTGATTGTAGTTTTTGCAACTTGATAGTAAAATTCCAGAAACCACGTGGAAACAACTTGCGCATTAAAAAATGTCAGACACGAGAGCAATATAGAATTTTGTGATCACTGTTCAGTTGTTCACTGTTAAGGTTAATCGCCGCATAAAACACTATCAAAATTATACTTCAACTAGCCAAAGAAACAGAAATAGCAAAATTAGATATTGACTTCATCCGCCATGTTCGAATGCTACAAACCGAATCCTCGAGTTTAGCTCGTAACACTTTTAATTTAGCTTTACACTTGTAACAGCCAAAGTGGGAGCGCCATAAGGATTTCCGCGTGCTTATCCTCGGGTAATTCTAGTACCTATTAGTATTGTGCGCGCACACACACACACGCGCACACGCACACGTGAACTTATTGTTATTTTTTTTTTCTTTCTTAGATTAAGTTTTATATTATTAAGTTTAATAACAAGTTAATTTGCACATTCAGGCTCATTTAGCTGATGCTAACAATTGTATAATTATAGGGAGTAACTGTTATTGGCCTTATGTATCAGTTCCAAATTAGAATAAGATGGATTGTAACGCTGTTGTTCTCCTATTTTTTTTTTTTTATTATTTTTCATAAACATCTGCAACACCAGGGGTATTGCACATGCGTTGCCAACCTAGAGGGCTAAGTTAGAATACCTCAAGTGCCAGTAATTTCACCGGCTGTCTTACTCTCCGCGCCGAAACACAACAGTGCAAACACTGCTGCTTCACGGCAGGATTAGCGAGCAAGATGGTGGTAGCAATCCGGGCGGACCTTGCACAAGGTCCTACCACCTGCAAAAATAAAATAAAAAATAAAATAAAATTGTAATATTGTTTCCCCCCCAGGCTGACGGGCTCCGAACTGCCAGTGGAGGTGGAGAGCGGCGCGACGACGCGCTGCACGCTGGGCGGCAAGACGCGCGCGCTGCAGCTGCCCGCGCCTTCCCCCTCCCCCGCCCCCTCGCCCGCCCCCTTCACGCACGCGCACAACGTCATCACGTACCACCCTGCCTCCGCGCGCGCGTAACTACAATCTAACGCGGAATTCACGACATAAAGGGGGAAACATAGCGCGATGCCACGTCGCCATAAAACAGATAGTTCAGAAGTAAATCTCCTGTCTTCTTCTTCTTTAGGTACTGTGGGGACTGTAACTAGTAGAGCTATGGTACAGGGGATCTACGCGCGTGATGCTAAACTCAATTCAAACAAAATGATGTTTCTTCAATTCGCTTCATATATTCATAGATTTAAAACTTATCGATACACTTTACAGACATAGGCCAAGCCTCTCAGGCTGTCGGGAGCGATCTGTGCTCCGGCATGTATACCGCTGTCAATCCTATTTTTTAAATCGAATTCCAGAATTATAAAATACAAAAATACTATAATTATACAAAATACATTCAGTCTAGCCTGCCAGACGGTCATTTTTACCACCTGCCAACGGTATACAGCCTAATCCCTACAGTATCATCTCCTACCGGAGGTCGGCTATCATTAGTGCTATCCTTATCTTCGACACAGCAGCTCGGAACTGGAATCTCGTGCTAAGGTTAAACCATGTCTGGAGATTTTTCAGCCACGAAGTACGCCTTCTTCCGGGCGGTCGCTTTCTCAGGATTTTCCCTTGCATGATGAGTTGGAGTAGCTCGTAAAAAAGTACTACTATAGGCAAACCGCGTAACTAAGTCCTCGCCTGCGCGGTACAGGGGCGCGGGGGTACGACGACAAAAGGGACTGAAGGAGGTGCGGGCGGCAGGCGCTTCTTAGCACAGCTCATTCCGCTCGCTGCCCGCATCTCCTTCAGTCCCCTTTGTCGTCCTACCCCCGTGTCCGTGAGCAGTGTCTGTGTGTGCGTTGCTCGAGCGCACTTGTGTGTAGTTTGAATTCTGAACTATCTGTGTTTTGTGACGTCGCCTCCGACGTATGTTTCTATCTGCACCTGACCATAATAAATATATGGGACTGATTAGTATTGATAAGCGTGGCGTGGCGTCACGTTTTTAATAGTGTGTCGGCACCGTAATCCAGAGTTTATAATTATAAAATGAAATTGTTCAACCCACCTTGAGGTCGACAGGTCTACACATTTTAGTACTTAGCCCTGGGTTAGCAGTTAATTTGAAGAAAATTTCAGTTTGCGCGACAGCTAGTACTAACGAGAAGAGACTATAGTTCTGGTATTACTTTTGGTCATAGTGATTTGTAAAAAAAATATCGTCACTACTTTGAAAAAATCCCGTATCTATAATAAATATGTAAACAAAATTGAACCTTGACATAATGTTCATAAAGTTCACTAAAAAAAAAATCTATTTTGAGGTACGAGTTTTTTTTAAAGTAGTGACGATATGGTATATTTATATTTTAGCGTCTCGACACCGCCCGCCCGTAGTAAGTGTGCAAACTTGTTTTTATGGATTAACATGTTGTTTATGAGGTGTCATGAAATTTATCCGAAAACTTTTAAATAACAGTAGGGTAAGATCAAATGAACTGTTTCAGGTTTCAAGAATAATTAAATGAGGTTAACAAAGTTTTAGTAATTCAACAGATTGTCACAAGTATTTTGCAAGGCCTTTTGGCTTCAAAGCGTGGTGGCCTAACGGTTAGACCTATGGTCTTTCAACCTGTAAACGTTTCGAAAATGATGTCCAAAATTACGTTAGAAATTTACTACGAAATTTACAGTGGATGTTAAAAAGCAATGCGTTAAGTTCCCAGTCCGCACTGGGTTGCTTTACCGCTAGACGAAACATTCCGCATTCCATTTGTGATACTTTGTGCACATGGACTTTAATTGTTGCCTGATAAAGTACATATTTCAATGAAAAGTCAACAGGACCGTGCCGCCTACTGTTAGTGACATTTTATGTAAGTTTGCATTGTTTTTGAAGCGGTGTTGAGCAAAATTCTAAAGCAATGAAATCATTTATATTGTCACTACTTTTAAAAAAACTCGTAGCTCAAAATAGATAATTTTTCTGAGTGAATTTTATAGACATTACGTCAAGGTTCAATTTTGATGACATATTGATTTTAGATACGAGATTTTTTTCATAGTAGTGACGATATACAAGAAGTATCAGAGACAGTGACGTAGCAGCAGCCATAGTAATGTGAGCTTTATTAAGTCCTTATTACAGTTCAAAATAGTTTGTCTGATGGATGGAGGCTTAGTAATAGTTGGGTACCGCTGGGGTCCCATTATTTAGGTACGGAACCCTAAAAAAGTGATTCGTATTAACTTGGTAAGGCCCAATGATAGTCAATGAACAGTTTTTAACGCCAAATCTTTATATTGCAAGTGGAGATCGATTTTAGCACGGAAACAGAAAATCGTCACTACTTTGAAAAAATCTCGTATCTAAAATCAATTGTGTCAACAAAATTGAACCTTGACATAATGATCATAAAGTTCACTCAGAAAAATTATCGATTTTGAGGTACGAGTTTGTTTTTAAGTAGTGACGAAATGATTGTTGACATGCCATTTCCTCTTGTCTATTCTATTCCGTACTCTATACACAACGAATGAATTAAATGGGCCTGACGAGGTTTCAGACATAAATGGTACTACTTGTCGTGCCTTTAGCGCATAGAGGATAACCAATAGAGTACAGGTTTGAAGTAAATTGTTTGAAATTGTCTTCACCAAACCACTGCGGCGATTGCTGCATTCTGATTGGCCGGTCCAAAATCAATATAACGATAATAAACGTTAACTCGTTGTGTGGCATTGTGAATTAAAAACTTGTTTTATGTGAAAAAAAATCAAAACGGCGTTGTTCCGCGTAGAAAATATAAAGTAAATTTATCGTGAATTAGTGCTATACTTCATTTAATTCAGAATTAGAAACCACAATAACATTATGTTGCGCCTGGTCAACTATTTCTTACCTATCAAATAGTCCAGCACAATAGTCTGGGAGCCGCAAAATAAAATTGTTTTAATGCCACTTTATTTGCGTGTCGTCAATTGTTATTCTAGTACAAATTGTAAAGAGGTTACAGTTCACGAGCCGCAATATAATGTTGCTGTGGTTTCTGATTCTAAATTAAATGAAGTATAGAATGATATAAGTGAAAAATCACCAATGTATCACAATTGAAAAGCCCTGCGACTCTATTGGTTAGTAACTCTACAATTTAGCGTCATATAGTCATAGTGATACGAATTGTAAAGTAATTTATAAGTTTTTATTTAACTTATTCAAGTGATAATTAGCTAAGACCCTGTTTACATTAGGCCTTATTGCAGACCCGTGATGTAGCGGTACTGCCAGGATTTTACTGGAATAGTGTAAACCGGCCATTAAGATTTATGCAAACAGTACAGGATAGTGACGTGACTGCAAATAACGTTCTGAAAAACGGTTTTTTTTGCAGTTTTTTTTTTTTGGCTTGAACATAAGTCGTTTGTGACAACATTGTTTTGCCACTTTCAATTATTTTTTGTATATATAAGAGGGAGAGAAAACGAGCATGCTGGTCACCTGATAGGTACCTTTCGCCACCGCTTATGGACACCCGCAATACGAGGGGTATCACAGGTGCGTTGCCAGCCTTTTGAGACTTAATCGCTTCGTTACAATTTTAGAAAAAAAATGGGCATTTGAAATGGCATTTTCGGTTCTGACCAACGACTGAGACTAGTTTGTGGGAGTTTTACTAGTTTTACTTGGAAAGCTGAGTGTACCGTCGCGTCAGTATCCTGTACAGTCAGCCGTGTATTTTAAACGTAACGTTATGTATTTCCAGGTTGTAATTTTAAACATGTTATGTGATTTTTTTGATGATTTCAACGAACAGCCGTTATATTTTTTGATGTTTTTTTTTTTATTTAATTAACAGATAATTTAATTACTTTTACTATAAGTCGCTGGTTAATTATTATAATTTATTATGTACTATTTTTAATGTAAATATAACGTGCTCGCTATTATAGACGAATACGCACAGTTTTTGGCTGTACAATAATAGAAAAACGTCTTATTTTATAATTATGATCAGTCTTGTGTGACTGAAAAATCTTGTAAAGTTTTAGCCGTATGAAATGCCTTTTTAAGCAATGTTTGAATCAGAAAAGTGTAGGTACAAATTTTATACCGAATTAAAAGTACATTTGTACAAAGAAACATAGATGTTATGCATAGCAGACAAGGTGACACTCGCGCAGTCAAATAAACTCCCCTCAAACCTGTCGACGCGGAAACAGCTTCCACCATCATAATATCAGCCGTAGGACGTCCACTGTTGGACATAGGCCTCCCCCATAGACCTCCAGTTGTCTCGGTTGGAAGCGGCCTGCATTCACCGTGAACCCGCGACTTTAACCAGCTAATTGGTTGGTGAATGAGAGAAATCCAACGAAAATAAAAACATGGATGCACAGAAAAAACCCAGACAAACCATTTTCGCTCTTATTCTAAAACCGACTCGATAGGTTAGACTTTTAGTCTACTCGTGACAAGGGCCGCTCCAGTATGGCAAGGTAAATGATCACGATTATTATTAAAAGTTAAGAAAGTTGAACTTTTTAGGGGGTTTGTTAAACATGTTCCAAAACATATTTGGGCCAGTCAACTTTTTTATCGACACTAATCTGTCCGCGACTTTTTTCAAAAAATTGGAGATTTTTGTAAGTAAACATGTTTTTTTCTGAAATTTAATAGATGGTGTACATGAATACATGCCATCCTACGTAAGTTCAACCTATTAAACCGTGAAATATCTTGTTGGAAGTACGATTTTTTCGTAACGCAGGAGGCGCCTAAAGTGTCGGTAAATAGTTGATTGGCCTATTTACTTATTATAATAACGAATGCTATTGGCCGCATGAGCCGATTAAATTGTGACCTGAGACTCATTGTTATTCAAGTGCACTAGAAATGGATGATCTCGACCCCGGGAAGTGAGCAATCACTAAATACAGCTCCGATATCGGAATCGACTCCGCTTATCGACTCGGACTCCTTTATTCTGTTCTTTAGAGCAATCATTAATTTCTGCGACTTCATTCGTCTTGGTTCGATACCGAGGTGCTAAATACCGATTTGAGATAATGACTTCCGAATCTGAGAGTCGAGTTAATTTACTTCCAGCTAATGACAGATCGAATACAAGGCGACCTTAGCCTCTGGACAAGTAATAAAACCATGGATAACACTGATAGTTAGCAATATCTTACAATAGTTATTTGCTTAATTAGACAAGAAAAAAATCTATGAAATCAGATCATCCACATACACAGGCTGCTCCAAAGTGATACATCGGTAAATATTGGACTGATTGTTATGATACTTTGCAGTTTGGTTTTAAATATCTTGCTAAGCCAGTAGTATTCGTATTTGTCCAGAGGTTAAGGTCACCCAGTATATCCGATCTAATCTGATCAAATGAAAACAACAAGAAAAAGATAAATCGCCGATCGCGAGTCGTTCGATCCAAAGAGTGGTCAGAGTTAGTAACTCCTCTGATTCGATACGATTTGAGAGGAGCCGAAAAAGGATTCGGATCCTATTCTTTTAAATCCTGACATTCGAAATTACCCATTTCTAGTGTGTTCACAACTATAAGTCTTCAAATTTTTGGGCAGAAAGTGGAATTTTAAAAATCAGAAATATTTATTTGCTAGAACACAGTTGAACGTTGGCGGAAACTTTTCTGAATTGCCGTTCAGTACGTATGTACCTCTATTAAAGTCATTTAAAATGATAAAAATTCATAGTGGCATTTAAGGCACTGAGCTTAAACACCGTGTTTTTCTTGATTTCCGTTGATTTCGATGGCTTTTTGCCTTGATAGAAACTGCCTAGTAATTAAGTTTTCGGCGAAATCGAAAACAACTTTTTTTCACAGATAACTTAATATAGTCCCCTTACAGTTCCCGCAAAGTAAATGGAAATCAAAAATAATACAGTGCAAACCTTTTAAGTCAGGGAATGTGTTAAGTTGACGTAGAATTTCGAAGCGCCTTGTTTGCTCAAATGGCGAGTGACAGGCGGATATGTATATTTATCAATATCGTCGCTTAATTGATGATACAGCGACCTAATGTATGTATTTGTATATATAGTTATATGTGAACAATTCAGATGTGCCTTGCATTGGTGCCATGAGGTTTGTGATGTATGGAATACAATATTTTACCTGATGTGTGGTTTTATTTCCGTCCCGTACTATTTAGGTTACGAATACAGTATGTTATCCTCAAGGATAAAACTAATTGTGGCATAAACTCAAATACATCGTGATTTATAAATAAGTACCTTGAAAGTGCATCAAACAACGTTTCCATCTAAAATTGGAGTTGAATAACAAACTTGTGAACGTTTTTAGTGACGTCAATTAAAGGTTCAGTTTTGTGGCATTTAAGCTCGGCCTGTGTTGTTCTTTTTTGTGAAAAACACCTACAGCCCAGTGGATGGACTTGCAAAATAAATTACTCAAAAGTTAACAATCGAGTTGTCACGTGGAACTTCGACATCTTGGATCGCACTATACTCAACTCGAACGCATTAAAACAACTCTGACGCAGCTCTTCCTTCGGACTTCAGTCCCCAAGCGTAACATCTGTTTGGAGAGAAATCTCTACTGTGCTTCATCTCGCACACAGTACTAGCAAATAGGACACGAAACTACGGAAGTTGTACGAGTTGCTGTACGACCTAAACCTAAGGATAACCATTTGTGTAACAAAAGCATATAAGTGTGGAAATGTATTACTTGAATAGACTTCGTAAAATGTGTCCATGTTGCTGTGACGTGCCGATACCTGATACATATTCAGCAAACCCCGACACAGAGATCAACCCTAGATTCAATGAGCTCTATCCAACTCACGGCGTTCTAAGGGGGAGGCCTTTGTCCAGCAGTGGACGTCTTCCGGCTGATGATGATGATGATGATGATGATCCAACTTACCCTGCCTGCCCTGCCCTGGCCTGCCTTGGTAGCGATGATTCATCGGTAGCTTCTCCATATGATGATAATGAAGAGTCTAGCTTTAGTGATGCGATGGATAATGATGGTGAGGCAACAGAGCATCCAGATGCCCAGGCGGTGCCTGTTGGCAACAGAATCACAACCAGAGCTCGTGTTACTTATGGACTAGAGCGGTAAGTAAATCAAAGCTCTACAGTTTTGCATAATTAAGAATTTACAAACGCTAATTAAATCTCCTTTGATGTGTGCGACGTGATTATTAAAATAAATTAACGGGTTGCAAAAGAAAATGGTAGAGCATGTGTACAGACAATTACAAAGGATAAGTTAGTGAATCTTAAAAAAAAGTTTAATGAGCGTAATAAAGATTTATTGAATCAGGCGTTGCTTTGCAGGTGGTAGGACTTTGTGCAAGGTCCGCCCGCATTGCTACCACCATCTTGCTCGCTAATCCTGCCGTGAAGCAGCAGTGCTTGCACTGTTGTTTCGGCGTGGAGAGTAAGACAGCCGGTGAAATTACTGGCACTTGAGGTATCCCATCTTAGGCCTCTAGATTGGCAACGTATCTGTAATCCTCCTGGCGTTGCAGGTGTCTGTGGGCGGTGGTGATCTCTTGCCATCAGAAGACTCACTTGTTCGTTTGCCATCCAGTCGAATAAAAAAAAATTGCGTTCGCTAGTTCACTAAACTGAATGCTCTTAACTAAGTAGTCACCAGACCATCATTATCAGCCATAGGACAATGTTGGACATAGGCCTCCCACGTAGACCTCTAGTTGCTTTGCTTGCGGTCTGCGTCCACCGTGAACCAGCGGCTTTGGGTCATCCCTCCATCTCGTTGGTGGACACGGCGCAGCGCTTGCCGATCCGCGTTCTCCATTCGAGTTTCGGCCTCAACGGCTATCAGAAGGGCTACTCCGAAACACGAAATTCGAAGTTCGTATCGTACCGTCCCTCTCACTCTCGTATTAAATAACATAAGCGTAGGCGGGACGTTACGATATATTATGAACTTCGATTTTCGAATTTCGAGGTAGCCTTGCTGTTCTCCGTGCTGTGACATGCCCATTGCCACTTCGACGAGCTTATTAGTTTAGCTATGTCCCAATTATTACCACCGTTCAAAATATATAGAGACAGCATCACATTTAACCATCAATGAATGGCGAAACAGCCCCTACAATAGCATAAACCAAAAAATATTAGGTACTAAAGAAACTGATACAAAATTTAAATCTACTGTCAAGAAGACGTTAATATCTAAGGCTTATTATAAAGTTAATGATTATATCATGGACAGGGATGTTTGGAAATAATTCCGATCCGCATTAGCGATCCCTTCAAATTGCGAACCTACTGTGTTAAAAATAAAATTGTGTTAAATAATAGTATATATAAGTATATGATTTATAAATTTTGTGAATCTGTTTTAAAAAAAAAATACCTCGTTAAGTTTCTTGCTGGATTGTTCTCAACGGAGGTTTTTTCCGAACCGGTGGTAAATTTTTTGACGTTCATAAGTGCTTATTGTAGCCTAAATTGAATAAAGAGATTTTGACTTTGACTTTGACTTTGAAAACAAATGTTCTTATTTAGCAGAATGATGACCTGCAGGCCTACTACAAAACTCGAAGTTCGTGTAGTGCGATCCCTCTCGCCCTCATATTAAATAAGTACTATAAATGTCAAAGGGACAGCACGACACGAACTTCGAGTTTCGAGTTTCGTAGTGGTAGCCCTGCAGGGACCCCGCTATAATGTAAAAAAGAGAAGAAATCTTTTCGATACTTATAAATTAACGTTAATTTTATATGAACAGCTTATAACGTTATATTTTTATACCGATAAAAATTGTAAAAGTAACGGTACATCGCGATGTTAATTACGATTTAACGTTAAATCTGTCTGACTAAGGTAACTTTACCATCTTTTTACCGGTATTTGAAGCCCTGACATGAACTCAAAAGTAAAATCGAATAACCTAACCAACAAACAGTTAGAAAACCCCCGACTTTGTCACCTTCAAAGTGCAATATCTCAAATACGCCTAAACCAATTTTGATGAAATGTCTCAGAACCATCGCTAGAAAACCTGATTTCAAATAAAAAGAAACCGCATTCAAATCGGCCCACCCGTTTAAGAGCCACGGTGCCACAGACACACAAAGCGATCAAACTTATAACATCCCTCTTTTTGCGTCGGGATTTAAAACTCAGTGCTACCTAGCCCGAATTCGAACTGACATCCCTCCATGCCGGGGAATAACCATGATATGTCACCCGATGACGTAGATACCGAAAATTGTATCAAATTGATAAGCTACTTTTGCCTGATAAAGATAACGTTCCTACAACTGCGTTCGCCAATCGAATCACACAAATTAAGCAAAATAATAGGGTTTTTGTGATTATTTTCGTGCAATTACTTTCCCGATTTGCAAATACAATTCACTCAGACGGTATGTGGCCGCTGCCGGGTGGCCGAAACGTAGAGGTAGTTTTAGTAATAAAAACATAAAAACATCAAGTTACAAAAGTGTTAATAAAACTAGAAAAACTCTGCTTCTTAAATAGACCTGTTTTAGGATAATACAAAAGTGATCAAATCCCCGAGTGTACATAATTAGAAATTTAAAGTGATCAGGCGTGGCGATGTAACAAGATTCCCGCCGAATTGCTTAATTTTTCAGCGTGACGTTAGTGATGGGTAGTGTAGCGGTAGCACGAAGCACGGAATGCTGAGGACCTGGGTTCTATTCCCATCGCTGGTCTCTTTTTCTGGGTTTTCTGTGCATCTATGTTTCAGTTTGTATTTTCGATGTGGATTTTACGGGATGAACGTAAAAGTAACAAATTTTGGAGTTGAAATAAAAAATACAAAAGGACTCCAAAAACCAATCTTAAAAGTGTAGTGACTGCGAAGTGCTTCATACAGATACATTCTAATTCAAGCTTTCCGGTGGCGAATGCACTAGTCCCAAAACGCACTATTAGTCAATACACTCTACTTTCGAAAGTCCCTCTTCTCATAAGAAACTAGGCCCAAAACACCATATTTCCAAAAAGGCTCATTCTCGATTTACACGAGAACCATTGAGAACTAGTCCCAAAATACACCTTTCCCAAAATACCCCAAATTGTGTTCACCTGTAGGTGGCGTAATACTTCATTCTCATAATGCATAGTTCTCAAAAAACTCTAGTTCCAAAATACCCTAATTTTTTTTCTTTTATTTTCGAATGACTTTTTGAAATTGCTTTCAAAATGTGCATTATTTAGATGCGTAGTTTTACTATTTTATTACAGTTTATTCGTGCAAATAATGAATCTCAAGCGGTTTTATCTCTTACGACACCGACGTTCTTTCAGGAGTGAAGTCGTCGTCGTACTTAATGTATGGAAGCGTTTAAACTTAATTCTTTTAATATTTCTAATTTTATTTGAAAAAAAAAAGTTATTAATGTAATTTTACTCAATAGTTAACGTAAAATTATTGAAATTTTCTGATATCAGATATATTTATGGAACTATCGCCTGGCTACACTTAACGATTACACCCTGTATATAGCTCAAAATAAATTAAAATAATATTTCAATAAAAACTGTTTTTGCAAAAATACTCTTGGCGTCAAACGGGTAACGGTTACGGCTGAAAGCAATTTCAAAGAGTCATTCGAAAATAAAAGAAAAAAAATTAGGGTATTTTGGAACTAGAGTTTTTTGAGAACTATGCATTATGAGAATGAAGTATTACGCCACCTACAGGTAAACACAATTTGGGGTATTTTGGGAAAGGTGTATTTTGGGACTAGTTCTCAATGGTTTTAGTGTAAATCGAGAATGAGCCTTTTTGGAAATATGGTGTTTTGGGCCTAGTTTCTTATGAGAAGAGGGGCTTCCGAAATTAGAGTGTATTGACGAATAGTGCGTTTTGGGACTAGTGCATTCGCCACCGGAAAGAATTCAAGCTTCTCTCATTCTCCGACTTGCCTTGTGAAAATATTTACTCCACGCTACTGTTGTTTGCAATTCTCTAATTTGCGCTGAAAATATTTTCCCAAAGATTCATTTTCTAACCGTTTCATAAGGATGAACAATTTTTTTAACTGTATATTTCATAATTGTTATATAAAACTAAGTTTTTTATTTTTTTATGTAAGTATCTAAGTTTGTTAAGTATGGTATAGGACTGTTTTTAATTGAATACATTTAATAAAACTATAAAAACTAACTTAACTTAAGGTTTTACAGGATAGTCTTGAAATGTAAAATAAAAATATTTAATAAATATTTTGGTCCATATGAAACAGTTAGATATTGGATAAAGAATTATTTAGGAAAAATATTCTCGAAAAAAAGCGAAAAAGACAGGATCCCGTTGTTAACTTACATGTACCTGAAGTCAGTGCAAAAATGAAGTCTATAAAAAAACTGTTATGTTGTTCGACAACGGTAAAGTTGGAAAGTAATATAACAATTGAAATTGAAAAAGAATGGTACAACCCCCACAAATTCGTGGCTCCGGGGATCTCAGAGTTCATGTGCAAAGAAGAAGGAGCCGTTGCTTCACCCTGCTTTGACGCTCTTAGTTCGTGTAGCTCTCATGAGATAGAAGATGAAACAGTCGACGAAGCACGCGTAGGATTCGATTCAGTCAGTGTTAGCACTCGTGCACGGTATACTTATGCACTGGATAAGTAAGTTTTTCTAACACTACTATACTTATTAACGGGCTGCGTATTTTTTTCAGTTGTTTACCCTTGAAATGTCAACAAACTTTTAATCGAATATCAGTTAAAAGTCAACGTTTACTAGTCTTTCATTTCATCTAATATTTATTACCTCGAATCATTAAAATGATTATTTTTAAATTACCGATTTTTAATTTCTGGAAATATTATTTAATAATGGTTTATTTTGCAGAACTTTATTAACCTAACCTACTTTTCTGGTAGCGATTTATATATTTTGGGGTTGCAGTTTTAACCTAATCTAACCTACTTTCCTGGTAGCGATTTATATATTTTGGGGTTGCAGTTGTAACCTAACCTAACCTACTTTTCTGGTAGCAATTTATTTTTGTTGGGATCGCAGTTCTAACCTAACCTAACCTATTTTTCTGGCAGCGATTTACTTTTGTTGTGGTCGCAGTTCTAACCTAATCTAACTTACTTTCCTGGTAGCGATTTATATATTTTGGGGTTTCAGTTCTAACCTAACCTAACCTACTTTTCTGGTAGTGATTTATTTTTGTTGGGATCGTAGTTCTAACCTAATCTGACCTATTGCTTATCGCTTAAGAGCTATCTCTTCCAGTCAACCTTTTTTAATATGTTATTTTAATGAGTAATGAATAGACGATGAAGTGAAATTACTCCAAGAGAAAATATTAGAATTTAATATTCTATGAATTGTTTTCGATGAAATGAAATTCAATGAATAGTTTGTCGACATGTATTTTAAGGGGTTTTTCAATTTTTAACAGGTTTCCACAGGTTCTACCAAATTTCTGGCGCAATGATGGTCTGTGCTAAGCCCAGGTAGTACAAAAATGTGACGAGTAAAAAGACCTTTTTGGCCCATAAATAATAATAATAATAGAATAAATGTTTTGATTTTTGATTTTTATAACACAGTCTTCTAATGCAAAAATGTTATCGTAATGATAAGCCAACATTAAGTTGATATGATAATGAACATAATTTTATGCATAATGTGACAATCGAATTATTAACGTTATTCACATAGTTATTATTGCATTTTTTTATTATTTTTATATTATAAAGTGTTAAATATACATGCCACTGCATACATTATGGCAGAAAACATTAAGAAAAAGGCAATAAAAACACTTTGCTCTTGTAAGACGAAAAAACTGATTGAAAAAGAGGATTTTAAAACAGAATGGTGTAGGCAGTGTGAGTGCAAAGTGTCAGAGATATCGAAAGAGGAATGGGTCGCTGACGGGGCTACTGCTTCACCGTTTCGTGAACTAGATTTGTGTAGCTTTCATGAAATAGAAGATGAATCGGATGACGAAGTTCGTATAGGATTTGAGCAAGTCAGTGTTAGCACGAGGGGGCGGTACACGTATGGATTAGAAGCGTAAGTTTTAAACCATTGCTCCTCGTACAGTCATCAGCCCTAATATCTGACACAACGAAGCGTGCATAAATATCTGATACCTACGATTCTATTTCTAGGGCCGGTAGGACGGATCAGAAATTTTTGCTCGCTCCCTTGTGGTATTCATGTAGGTGAGTGTACATGCCCATTTTACAAAAACAATACTGGTAGAGAGCCAATTATTTCCCAAGTTTATTAGAAAACATGAAAAGCAAAAGCTAGTTGCAGATACAACTAATAAGTTGCAGATACAATTAATAACTACTTAGCTAGGTATTTTGCAAACGTCTTTTTACATTTCGATATAGCGCGCCTGCGAAAACTATACAATTTATCAGGATATACTCGTAACTACCTATGTCCTATGTCCTTCTCTAGATTTCCATACCAACACGTTCAAAGGGGCAAAAAAATGCTTTTTTTATTTTGTAAAATTTTGAAGAGTCATTTAATTTCATATGTACGATTTTGGGGGGTGTCATGGCCTTTATAATGTTAAGTAAAAATCAAGTAAAAAACGGATTACCTGGTAAATAAGTCGTGGGTCACGGTGGATGCAAGCCGCTTCCAACCGAAGTGGAGGTCTATGGGGGAGACCTATGTCCAAAAGTGGACGTCCTCCGGCTGATTTGATGACGATGAAGTAAGAATTACTTAAATTTACAAAATATGACTCTTTCAGATTTCAAAAGAACGCCATGATCATATTCGCCCAGTCGGAGGAAAGAGAACAGCAAGTGAACGATAGGATCGCAATGCTCAAATCCCGGTTCGGGGAGTTTCGCTTTGAAACCGACGTGCACGTGGACCTGAGTGTTGAAGAGATGAAGAGCGCACTGGAGGAATGTAAGTAGTCAATGTGTAGAGTTTTGATTTCCAGGCCACCATAGAACTTCGCCGCATTGTGCCAATTATGTACGTAATACGATAAACATCATAGCCGTAGGACGTCCTGCAAGTTGTCCTGTGAATTGGTCTGAAAATAGACGTGGACAAGACGAAAGTCAACTCTAATGTGTCTCAAAAATCCTCAAGTGCCAGTAATTTCACCGGCTGTCTTACTCTTCACGCTGAAACGCAACAGTGCAAACCTGCTGCTTCACGGCAGGATTAGTGAGCAAAATGGTGGTAGCACTTTGCACAAGGTCCTACCACCTGCAAAATAGTCGGAGGCTCGAAGTTGTTGACGACTATGTATACCTGGGATAAACGGTCCAATTAGGTAGGTTCAACTTCAAGAGATCTCTCATCGAATACGACTCGGCTGGACAGCGTTCGAGAAACTTCGCAGTGTCTTTTCGTCCAAATTTCCGCAGTGTTTGAAGTCAAAAGTCTTTTCCCAGTGTGTGTTGCCAGTGATGACATACTGATCTGAGACGTCGGCGCTAACCATGGATCTCATGAGAAAGCTCAAAGTCACTCAGAAGGCTATGGAAAGGTCTATCCTCGGGATTTCTCTGCGAGATAGAATCAGTAATGATGATATATTAGAATAATTTAACTAACATGACATGTAATAATGATTACCAATAAATGAGTATGAGTATAAGTATGCGTATCCGCAGTAGATCTAAGGTTACCGGTGAAGTGAAGAGGCACTGGGTGGGTCACATTGCTGGCAGGACTAACGGCCGATGGGGTCAGAAGGTTCTCGAATGGCGTCCGCGGACCGAGAGACGAGCTGTCGGTAGGCCTCCAACAAGATGGAGCGACGACCTGGTTAAGATCGCGGGATCGCGGTGGATGCGGAAAGCACAAGACCGGTCTGAGTGGAGAGCCTTGGGGAGGCCTATGTCAGCTGTGGACGTCTTTCGGCTGACAAGATGAGATAGTGACATCTGTTATGATATAAACAAATTAAAAGCACAGTTTAACAGGTTAAAAATCATCACAACTTTAAAAAAAACTCGTAAATCAAAATAGATAATTTTTCTGAGTGAACTCTATAGACATTACATCAAGGTTCAATTTTGTTGACATATTGATTTTAGATACGAGATTTTTTCAAAGTAGTCACGAAATTCGGCGGGCAGTTTTCAGTAGAGACTTCAGCTCGGTGGGCGCGGTGGCGGTGGTGGTGCTCGCGCGGGCGGGGGAGGCGGGGCTGGTGGCGGCGCGGGCGCAGCGCTGCCACGAGTCCGCGCTGCTCCGCTGGCTCACGGACGACCAGCCCGCCGCGCTCAGGAGGAAACCTAAGATATATATCACTGAGGTAATTGTAGGGTATGCATATCCAAATTGTAAGGTAGGCGTAAAATCTTATTGAATAAAACAGTCAGTTTCTAACTCGCGTTTCATTGACATTGCACTGGCGACGAGGATGATACTGATGACGAGGAGGATGATGATGAGATGGATATTTTTGATGATTGAGGATGGGATGGGATGGGATGGGAATGAAAGCATCCTACTTCTCAGTAATAACAATACAATACAATACAATACAATGCAATACAATACAATAACTCTTTATAGCACACTAACATATAGCAAACAATTACAGAAAACAGGTATATACACAGAGACTTTCTGAGGTAAGCAAAGCAATAACCCTGAGGGCCTACTCCAAAGTTCGAAAATCGAAATTCGTTTCGCACCGTGCCTCTCGCTCTCGTATTAAATAGCATAAGTGTCAGGACCCCACGAAACGAACTTCGATTTTCGAATTTCGTAGTTTTCCTGGCGCTGCCTGCTTAATGCATGTTAGTTACGAGTATACTAATTATCCATACTCTACACTAGGTAAATATTATAATAAAACTAAATGTGTGTCTGTCTGCTTGTAACCTTTTAATGCTTAAACCTGACTAGTTTTTAATGTCAGCCGAAAGACGTCCACTGCTAGACATAGGTCTCCTCCACCCAAGCTACGATCGAAACGAACACACACAAACGCGCGCACTACACGGCCTCTGAGGGGGTCTCGCGATACTGCAGTGCAGTGTTCGTAGCTTCCATACTGCTTTAGCTTATATATATACTGTGACCCAAGGCTCTCCACTCAGACCGGTCTCGTGCTTTCCGCATCCAAGGCGACCCCGTGATCTTAACCAGGTTGTCACTCTATCTTGTTGGAGGCCTAACGATAGCTCCTCTCCCGGTCCACGGACGCCATTTGAGAACCTACTGACCCCATCAGCCATTAGTCCTGCGAGCAATGTGCCCCTTCGAGAAAGAGATCACTCGTCGAATCCGACTCGGCTGGGCAGCGTTCGGGCAGTTTCGTAGTGTCTTTTCGTCCAAATTACCGCAGTGTTTGAAGTCAAGTCTTTGACCAGTGTGTGTTGCAGTGATGACATACGGATCTGAGACAGGCGCTAACGATGGGCCTCATGCGAAAGCTGAAAGTCATTCAAAGGGCTATGGAGAGGTCTATGCTCGAGGTTTCTCTGCGGGATAGAATCAGAAATGATGATATCCGCACAGTACCTAGAACTAAGTTTACCGACATAGCTCGAAGAATTGCGAAACTGAACTGGTGATTGGCGGATCACATTGCTCGCAGGACTGACTAGTTTTATCCTAAAAAAACGCGTCCCTAGTTCGCGCGGGACAGCAATAAACGAATTCTTGGCAGACGAAGTCTCGGGCAGTATTATAAATGAGATGAGAAAGTTGCTCTGTCTACGTGAGGTTTACAAAACGCATTATTCCTCTTGATTAATGTTTAAAATCTGTAATAGAACATCTAAACACAAACTCAAATGTTTTCAGGCGAATCGGACGGGTGTGACTGCAGACACCGGCTGCTACTCCCTGCCTCTGAACAAATACCTTGACCTGGACGTGCTCGGGATCCACATCCCTGTGCTCATAGACGGAGAATCGTAAGTTAGAGATAAACGTCCGAGTGCTACCTAAACTCCATTTCAATACAATCTGACAATCCTGTAGACACTTCCAGCCTACTAATATGAACACCGGGATGCGTAGGGCTTTGTGATGTGACTATTATTGTTTCTTGATTCCTTTTAGATGATAATCACAACAACAGGGATAAATATGTATAATCAAGTGTGCCCACGTTAGGGTGTCTTAAATGTGTAGAAAATTGTCAGATTCTATTGAAATGTACTTTACGCTAATTGACGCGGTTTGCTGCTATAGCGATATGCTATGGGCCGGGACCTGTTTACAGCGGCAACACTTCTTATTTTTATTTTTCATAATCTGTGTAATGTGCCACTACTGCTATAAGTAAATTATTTTCTTTCTTTCTTTTTATTAACTTGCAATGTATGTTTAATGATGTGTGTGCGAGTCAAATCTTGCTAGTAAAGACCCACTTCTAGTACCTAGTCGGATTGTCTCAAAATTTAGCGTACAAGTAAATTGCGAGACAATACAATATAATCTGGTAGATCGGCGAACGGAACTCTTCAACGGTTAATGGCATCTACTTGCAATTTGGTGTGCACTGTAGTTTGAGTGACAATGCTAGTACCTTCAACAAAAAGTACAGTTAGCAAAAAAAGCTTGTATTAAAAATTACATTTTCACTTCTCATGCTCGTAAAGTTCGTGTTTATGCTGTATCTAGGCGACATAAAAATGACTTTTTACTTCTCATGCTCCAAAAATGGGTCAATATAGCCTTACGAGACGGGAGTAAAGTGAGCACTTTACTCCCTAGGGAGTAAAAGTAATTAATTTTTTAATTTACTTCGAGCGACTTAGATAAACTCAAACAGCCAGTTACTTGCAAAAAATAAGTTTGTGTGTGGACCATTTTAATGACGAAAATGTTACGTTCTTAGTCTAAGTGGTCTTAGTTCTATGCTTTTTCCGCATAGAAGGTGGCGCCACTCTATTTTTCCGTTTGTGTATGGACCATTTCGCCGGTGCTATTTTGTTAGTATCTGTATTGGTAGTATCTGTGTCTGGATGGAAAGAAATACTTACCGTGAAAACTTCGAAATTGTTGTAGAGTGTAAATCGTAAACGATTAAAATAAATTGATTATTCTCACAATGTCATCAAGTGATAGTGAAAATTATGATGTTGACCAAAGAGTAATAGACATAATTGATAATCTTTTGCCGCCGAAATCTAGAAAGATTTATTTTTATTTTTAGTTAAATCTTTTTGTACTAAATTGACTATTTTTTCTCGCAATCGAAGTGAAAAATAGAGTTTTCACCGCGAGACTAAAAGTCAATATAAACCCTCGGATAAATAGACACCCTCGCTAAAGCTCGGGTGGCTAACCACCTCGGGTATATATTGGCTTATTTTAGTCTCTCGATAAAAAATATACTATTTTATGCTCTAGTGCATAAAAAAAAGTTTCTTACATTTTTTAAATATTTTTTAATTTATATAAAACTAAAAAATCAATCAAATCAATCATAAAAAAATCAGTAAAATTAAAATAATGGAATTATTATAATAACGCATGAAAAATAAAAGGTACATCATTGTTTCCACTGTTGCTATTTAATTTCCTCGCCATCGAAGTGAAAAGCAGAGTGTAAAACTCGAGCATTAAACCCGTTTTCCCCTCGACGTGTCTATCCACCCTCCCCGTACCGGCTCGGGTGGCTATATGAACGCCTCGGGTAAAATGGCTCGTTTTATGCTCTTGTTGTACGATCTACTATTTTACCAAAATCTTATTTTTCTCCGCAGTCATCCATTGAAAATCCTCTGCGAGCAGCTTGGCAGTGCAGACTTCCTTGATGCGGTGTACACAGCAGCACACTCAGCCGAGATCACCTTCCCCGAGCTGAAAGACCGTCCCATACAAATCATCAGCACGCTGCAAATGCAGCTTCGACTTGAGAAGGCTTCATAAAACTAATAAATAAATAAATAAATATCATGGGACACTTGACACCAATTGAACTAGTCCCAAACTAAGCAGAGCTTGTACTATGGGTACTAGGCAACGGATAAACATACTTATATATAGGAGACCCCAGAGCTGGCGCTTACCTCTCCCAGCGAATTTCTCTGACTGTACAGAGAGGTAATGCCGCCAGTGTGTTGGGGTCTATGCCGCAGGAGGGCCTCTTAGATGGTGTTTTCTTTTTATAGTTGGGTATATTTATATAGTTTTATTTATTTTGTTTCCTATCATATTGTTGTATCTTCTGTTATTATCCCAATAAAATCTTATATAGATAAATAAATACTTAAATACATATTAAACATCCAAGACCCGAGAACAAACATTCATATTATTCATACAAATATCTGCCCCGGCCGGGATTCGAACCCGGGACCTCAAGCTTCGTAGTCAGGTTCTCTAACCACTTAGCCATCCGATCGTCTAACGTCTAACTAAAGTACAATTCAATAGAATCTGACAATTTTCTACACATTTAACACACCCTAACGTGGGCACGCTTGATTATATGTATATGTCTCTGTTGTTGCAATTATCATCTAAAAGGAATCAAAAAAGAATAATAGTCACATCACAAAGCCTTAGGCAGCCCGGTGTTCATATTAGAAGGCTGGAAGTGTTTACAGGATTGTCAGATTCTATTGAATTTTGGAGTATAAATAAGACTTAAATGTAGGGGCGTTTGTCACGTGAATGAAAAGAGTTTTTTTATTGTTTTTTTTTTCGACTTGATGGCGAACGAGCAAGTGGGTCTCCTGATGATAAGAGATCACCACCGCCCATAAACATCTGCAACACCAGAGGTATGGCAGATGCGTTGCCAATCTAGAGGCATAAGATGGAATACCTGAAGTGCCAGTAATTTCACCGGCTGTCTTACTCTCCACGCCGAAACACCACAGTGCACTGCTGCTTCACGGCAGGATTAGCGAGCAAGATGGTGGTAGCAATCCGGGCGGAACTTGCGCAAAGTCCTACCACCTGCAACTGCAAGAGTGAATTTGCAGCTCACATGATATCATTATCATCATCATCATATCATCTGTAGGACGTCCACTGTTGGACATAGGCCTCCCCCATAGAACTCGAATAAGAATAGTAACCTGCGGCTTTAACCAGGTCATCCGTCCATCTCGTTGGTGGACGTCATACGGTGCGCTGCGCTTTTATAAGTGATACCAATGTGATATAAACATATTATTGTATTATAATGCCAATAAAAAATTTATGCTTTTTAATAATGTTTTATTTTTGTTTTTAGGGTACCGTATCTCAAAAAGGAACAATCTTTATAGGATTAGTTTGTTGACCGTGAGTCTCTCCGTTTGTCTTTTAAATCTCTTCTCAGGAACACATAGAGCTTTTGCCCACGCTTTGCCCGCGTGGAATTCGAGTATCGCGCGCTATTCCCCCGGGAACTCTACATTTTTCCGGGATAAAAAGTAGCCCTTGTCTCTGGCCAACTGGATATTCATAGGTACCTTGTACGGAACCCTTGGTGAGCGAGTGTCACTCACAAGTGGCTGTTTTTTGGAGTATTTGACATTTTAATTTCTACATCCCAAAATCCCGGACAGAATCAGGACTGTTCCTTTCAAATTTCTTTTCTTTTTTTTTAAAATACATGAAAACAGAAAAATATACAATATGCGAAGGCACGAAACGGTCGCAGCTCAGCATAGTGTTGGCCGTGTAAGCCAACGCTGGTCTTCCGCTGCGACCACACAAAATTAAATAAATAGTAAAAAAATAAGTAGTAGTAAATTATAGTAAATTTCCACACAGATCCGAATAATCGGTATCTATAACCATAGAGTAGGTACATTGTATATATTCTCTAACTGCGCATAACGTCTGGATTACGAGTATTACAAGTTTGGGAAAGAAACTCATATCGCTTCGTGTTATCCTGGTACCTTGAAGATTACAACGTGACAAGAGATTGATTAAAAAAGTTTTTTCTTATTTTTAATACGGGATTTTTTGCTGACTGTACTTTTTTTTGACTTTACTTATAATGTCACCCAAATTATATTTGCGTAGAAAATTTCAAGTTAACCGTTGAAGGTTAACAAGTTAACAAGGTAAAAAATTTCAAGTTAACAAGGTAACCATTAACCGTTGAAGAGTTCCGCTCTGTGGAGATGATCCTGGCTGGACTACCAGGATGTCGCTACCAGATTATTTTATTGTCACGCAATTCACATAAGTACTTATACCAATTTTCAAGTCAATCCAACTACTGGAAGTTGGTCGAATTTAACTTGCAAGTTTTGATTACAGACAGACCTATCTTGGGATGAAAAATATCCCTAGGCTTTTTTGTTGAGTATACGTATACATAAGCGAATATTTATTAATAAAAATGGAAACATTAGTACATAAAACCTCCTCCTTTTTTGAAGTCGGTTAATAATAGTTTAGAACGTTCTATTATTCCATTTTCCATTTCATTTTCTTTCTTTCTTTATTAGTAGTTTAAGAGTAAATAGCGGCCTAAGGTATAAAATATACCTAAACTCGGAATGTTCCGTACAAAATACGAAATCCTTAGAATAATATTCCTTAATTTTTCCGTAATGGCTACGTAACCCTATTTTAAGCGTGTCCGATACGCTCTTGGCCGGTTTTTTGTAATAATAGGTTAAAAAATCCACTAATTACCAGATTCCATACAAGGTAATTTTATCTAAATTTAACTCTATTATTTATTAAACAAAATATTTACTATACTTAAAATAGTTATAAGCTAACACCTCGGCACTAATATTAAATGGGGCTTCTTAAATATAAATAACTCGAACGAGACAAATAGCGGCTGATAATTGAAAGTTGAACAAGAAATTTGTAACACAGGCACTTCAATAACAGCGCTCGCATTTCAGGAACAAGAACCTCTTGTGAAAGTTTTTGATACAAATTGCTACAATTGGCTCTCATCTCTCCTAGGAGGTAATATGAAAAATATTGTACGGGTCTAAGCCCATTTAACGTTATTCTTTTAATTTTAATTAACCGACGCGAAGGAGGATTCTCGGAGGAAGGAGGAAGGCGGATCTGTCTAAGACGTGGGCCCTAACGATGGGCCTCATGAGGAAGCTTAAAGTCACTCAAAGAGCTACAGAGAGGGCTATGCTCGGGGTTTCTCTGAGGGATAGAATCAGAAATGACGATATCCGCAGTAGAACTAAGGTTACTGACAGAGCCCGAAGAATTGCGAAACTAAGGTAGCAGTGGGCGGGGCACATTGCTCGCAGGACTGATGGCCGATGGGGTCAAAAGGTTCTCGAATGGCGACCGCGGACCAGGAGACGAGTTGTCGGTAGGCCTCCAACAAGATAGAGCGATGACCTGGTTAAGGTCGCGGGATCACGGTGGATGCGAAAAGCACAAGACGGGTCTGAGTGGAGAGCCTTGGGGGAGGCCTATGTCCAGCAGTGGACGTCTTTCGGCTGACATGATGATGATGATGATAAAGGACGATTATGTTTTTTTTTATTTTAGCGTGTGTATGCGGCGTATGTGTGTATAGCCGTGTATCCACTATAGAGGCAGCCTCGGGTCGAGCGGCTGCCTCGTTCCGAGGCCGCGCATGTAGAGACGCTGCTTCAACCTGAGGCGCGCCGCGACACGAGGCAAATTCTTCGCCGCGAGCCGAGCCATAATATTTAGTTTTTTTTTTTCCGTGCTCAAAGAAGCCTCAGCCTGAGCCGTGCATTTGGAAAGGGATTGGGCAAATTATTGTATAATAATATATCAAACAGCTGTGTCATAAATAACTGTATGCCTAATGCCTCATTCAAACAAATAATTGAAAAAATTATGCTCACTCAGGTGACTAAGCAGTCAACCATTGTTTTAATGTTAAGTGACGGGTCCGACGTTAGGTATTCGGACATAAAAACTGGGTTCGATTCCCTATCAAAACTAGGTGTTAAAAACATTATTATAGGTGCGTTTCCCTATTCTGCTTCTCTAAACAAATCCAACAATAATTTATATCGTTTAAACAAATTATTGTTTAAGATGACGAGCCGTCATAGTGACGTTTTATTTTTTGACACTAATAATGTTATTAGTGACTACCGACTGACCCCCGACAAGCTTGCTAAATCCTTAGCATGTTTTATTAATTCCGTATTCGGAAATCACTCCCCCTCCCCCAGCCCCGTTAGGACGACACATTCAAGCGCGAATGTGTCTTTAAACTACCTACACCGACAATAGAGAAGCAAAGTAGTCTATCATTCCTACATCAAAATATAAATCGCTTCACTGGCAAAATATTAGATTTAGAATTACTCTGTGAAAAGTTAAACTTAGATATTATCTGCTTAACAGAAACCTGGCTAAAAAAAGATTCAATGCAATTTAATGTAAATAATTATGCAATAGCTAGCGCCTTCTGCAGAGAATCTGCAGCAGGTGGCGGGTCTATCATATTAGTGAAAAATGGTTTAAAGTTCAAAGAACGCAAAGACCTGTCCAGCCTTTCTGTTGAACGTGTATGCGAGATCGCTTCTGCGGAAACGGAACAGTATTTAATTTTATGTATATATAGACCACCAAACTCGAATATTACTTTGTTTATAAATACTGTGGAAGATGTTCTAAGGAAATCAGTAAAACGTAATAAAGCGCTGGTGGTTTGCGGGGACTTTAATATCGATATTTTATCACAATCCGTTGAAAAAGACCAGTTTATTTCTGTTTTAAAATCTTTTAATTTAAATTTCTTATTTAATGAACCCACCAGAGTCACAACCACTTCGACCACATGTATAGACAACATTTGCTTAACTTGTAAGTATTTAGAAAAAGCTGTAATCAGTGGAGTACGGTCGGATCACAAAGCTCAAACAGTGAAGTTACCTCGGGCTAGGGGCGGTGTTAATCAAACCATAGAAATTAGGCCGTTGAACAAACAAAGACTTGACCGTCTCAAAACAAACATCGCGCAAAAAGTAAACAATTTAAAAGTATGCACTAAAAACCCAAACGAAAATTTCAAAATATTGTTAAATACTGTATGCGAAGAATACGATAAAACGTGTAGTAAAAAACGTATTAAAATAGGAAACAAACTGTCATTCAATGAATGGGCTACGCCTGGAATACGTAGGAGTAGGGACGTCTTATATGATCTTTATGATAAGAAATCATGTACTACTGATGAACGTTTCCACCAGTATGTTAGGGATTATTCAAAATTATTCAAAATTATATGTAATAAAGTAAAAGCAGCCCATGTGACTAATAAAATTAAGTCCTCTAATGATAAAATTAAAACAGTTTGGAAAATTATAAATACTGAAACCGGTCGACGTAAGAACGCGGAATCCTCTATATCACTAAAGATTAACAACGTATTAGAAACGGACGCGGTTAAAGTAGCTAACGAGTTTAATACCTACTTCTCTAAAATCCCCATCGAAACGACAAAATGTCTCGCGTCTTCCTCAAAGCTAGCTGAATCGCTCTTAAAAGAAAATGTATCTATTCCAAACATAAGTAACTTTAAATTCACGCATGTCTCTCCCGGTGACATCATTAGGACTTTTAAATTATTGAAAGTAAAAAAAACGGAAGACTTGTGGGGCGTCTCAGTGAAGGTTCTACAGTCTATTTTAGATGTCGTTGCTCCAACTTTAGCTTTTATTTTCAATAGCTGCATAGATGAAGGTGTATTTCCAGATTTGATGAAATATAGTAAAGTAGTTCCTATTTTTAAATCAGGTGATAAAGATAATCCCTCTGATTATCGTCCGGTGTCCATCCTATCAGCGTTTAGCAAAATATTCGAAAAAATAATGCTGACGCAAATGATCTCGCATTTTAATACTCATAAAATCATGCATCCACAGCAGTTCGGATTCACAAAAGGCAGGTCTACTACAGACGCGGGTCATAGTTTAGTTAAATTCATTTTGCAAGCTTGGGAGGAATCACATGACGCTATAGGTGTATTCTGCGACCTCTCGAAAGCTTTTGATTGTGTGGATCATGATACTTTAATTTGTAAGCTAAATTTTTATGGCATTCGTGGCCTCGCTTTAGAACTCATTAAATCTTACCTCACACAAAGAAAGCAAAAGGTAGCGATTAACGGAGCGGTATCGGAAGAATCTGTGGTCGAAATGGGAGTGCCTCAAGGATCCATTCTTGCCCCATTCCTGTATCTTATTTATGTAAATGACCTAACTTATATGGTAAGCCAAAAGTCGGGTATCGTTATGTTTGCTGACGACACGTCTTTACTGTTCAAGGTTAGTAGAAAAGATACCGACTTCACTGAACCCAATGAAACCCTGTCCGTGATATCCGCATGGTTCGCTGCCAATAATTTGTTACTAAATCCTAAGAAAACCAAATGTATTAAATTCTCATTGATAAATTCATCTAACTCGAATTCAATTTCTAATATAAAGTTAAATGGGCAAACTATTGAATTTGTAAAATCAACAGTATTTTTAGGAATAACACTCGATTCTAAACTACAGTGGGGACCTCATGTCACTGCAATCGCGGGTAGATTGAGCTCTGCTGCTTTTGCAGTTTGGAAAATACGGCAGCTAACCGATGTGGCGACGGCACGGTTGGTGTATTTTGCGTACTTTAATAGCATTATGTCGTACGGGCTTATTTTATGGGGATCTGCTGCAGACATCGAATCAATTTTTATCTTGCAAAAGAGAGCAGTTAGAGCAATTTATAATTTGAAGACGCGTGAATCTTTAAGATCATTTTTTAAGGAAACTGGTATCCTAACCCTGCCGTCGCTTTATGTTTTTGAAATAATCATGTACGTTAGGAAGAACATATGTGATTTTCCCACTAACGTCGATAAGCCAAAGGCTACTAGAAACACAGGGAAGCTTAAAGTACCATCTTACAGACTGGCTAAAACCAAAAAGTCGTTTTTGGGAAGTTGCATACGTTTTTATAATAAAATTCCAAAAAATATTACTGAAGAAACTGATACAAAATTTAAATCTACTGTCAAAAAGACATTAATATCTAAGGCTTATTATAAAGTAAACGATTATATCATGGACAGGGATATTTGGAAATAATTCCGATCCGCACTAGCGATCCCTTCAAATAGTGAACCTACTGTGTTAAAAATAAAATTGTGTTAAATACTTGTAATGTATAGTACATAGATGTCATTTATAAATATTGTGAATCTGTTTTTTAAAAAAAAAATACCTCGTTGAGTTTCTTGCCGGATTCTTCTCAACAGAGGTTTTTTTCCGAACCGGTGGTAGATTAAAAAAATGACGTGTAAAAGTGCCCATTGCGGCCTATTTGCTGAATAAATGATTTGACTTGACTTGACTTGATTTGATGGAGATGGATTAAACTGGCTCGCACGTTGCGGATCAAGATGAGGCCTGGCCATATACCACGAAGTGCAAAACTCGAACGTCGTATGTTGCCGTTCCGCTGACGCTTATGTCATTTAATATGCGAGTGAAAGGAACGGTGCGATACGAACTTTGATTTGCGAGTTTCGTAGTAGCCCCTCTGTCGCCTCAGCTTGATCCGCAACGTGCCTCGAGTCAATGCCTCAGAGTGACCACGCACGAGCGAACAGCCTCAAACTGAGGCTGTTTGCTTCAAGCTCGGTCTGAGGCTGCTCTAATGGTTACGCGGCTTATGAGTCTCCAGCCCAAAGAGCCGCTACTATAAAAATAGAATTATGTAAACTATGTAGGCAATAAAAAGTCACAGGTCGAACTGTGTTGGTATCGGAACAATCTTAGTATTTCTAAAGTGCTCGGTATTATAACAGCGGACGGAAGAAGTTAAGTAACCTCTCCGTTTAATTGGTTGAATTAACAATCAAATTATACTATAATTTCTCTGCATTTCGAAGACAAATGGACTAAAAATACCTACATGTACATTTAATAGTGATATTTATTTTGTTTTTATTACAGAAGTTAATATAATTTTAAATAGTTTCATTGTTTCATTTAAAAAATACTTGTCCGTTGTTATAAATTTGTGTTAACATTTTTGTTTTAAATAAGTAGCTTTAAAACTTTAGGTACATTGCTTCCAAACCCGCGGCGTTCATTTTATAGCTCCAAGTTATACCGCTTCAGTAAACACAGAAGTGAGTTAATTGCTCTCTTTAGATATTTAAACTAATCGATATCAATATAATTACACCTGCAAGGAGCCTAGAAAGTTCTAGCGCCGACATTTACTTCCCGATCAATGAACTTTTCTACGCCGTTCTACATTTTTTCGCATTGCGTTTTTTGCACTGCCTCGTGTTTTTTTTTTATTCGCTATTCGAAAAAACAGTAGTAGTTTCTAGTAGCTATGGGTCATATTGCACTAAAGTACGTAATCCGGGGCCATTGTAAATGGACAATTACTGAAATCATTGTTAGTGTCCAAACAAAACAATACGAACCTATGAACCTATGTATCGGTACGATGTGCAGTTCTGGAGGGCTACCACGAAATTCGAAAAACGAAGTTCGTATCGTACTGTTAATACTTTGACTTTTTTTACTTTTTGTTACTCTCACTCTCGTACGTACTTAACTTCAAAAATCATAACCTTTCTTCAGTGAGTCGGGTAAAAACAGCTCGATAGGTGGCCGCATGTAGACGTGCTACGACATGTTGTAGCACCTCTACGCCGTAGCCCTGTACTCCAGACCAAGCATCCGAAAAACTTCTTCGTGTAAATAAATCAAAAACGCATTAGAAAGAAGATATAGGATCTTGACGTGTTTTTTTTATTGAAAAACACTTGAAAAATGACCATTTAAATATGTACATGCTTTTTGGTATCATAAGTAGAAGCTAAGTACTATTTTTTAAACGGTTGTCAATAAAAATACTTCGTTCGTGTTTGTGTTGTTGTTGATGTTCGTATTTCAATACAAATTGAGATTTTAACGCGAACGCGATCGAGACGTATTTTGTAACCGAAAACTTACACTTCCCCAAGTGTAAGTTTTCGGTTACTGTATATTAGTAGTGTATGAGAATCAATAATCTGGACTTGATGTTTCTCTTAACAATAAACAACACAAGTTTTACAGGCTTTTAGAGGCTATCACCATAAAAAGGATCGTTCAGCCATGACCTTGAGCTTGACTTTTAAACCCTTAAGCACCAGAGCAGCGTAGCTCAGCTCAGTAATCAATAGTATTAATAAAGATTAATTAAATTAGGATATTTATGGAAGAGTATCTATCTCGAGATTGGAATTTCAAGCCGCTCTAACTTTGGGTCTCTAAATGCTAACCCATAATCATTGGGATGTGCCTTAAGAGTACCGTTAATCTGAAAACTACCTTGTATACCTATTTCACACGAAAACACAAGCCGAAACATGAATGCACAGAAAAACCAGAAAAATAGACCAGCGCTAGTAATCGAACCCAGGTCCGCAGCATTCCGTGCTGCGTGCTATTCCCCTACACCACCATTGGACAGGAGACTAGACACGAATTTTTCCTATGCACCCATTCTCTCTATATGGCTTCTGTCCTAATTGATAGGACAATTTCTATGCACCCATATTTCAACTTGAATTTCTTTTTCATAGTCACTTTAGCAGCGACACTAACGTAAGTTGATACATAAACGTAAGATATAAGATAGCGTAGATAAGTCATAACACCTCTGTAATGTGTTACCTGTAAGACACAATAAATACTTTGACTTTGACGTAATTATTAAAGTAAAATACACGTAGGGTTGCCATCCGTCTCGTATACGGGACTGTCGGTCTCCGAAATTGTTCATACCGTCCCGTTACTTACCACAAACTAACAAACTTACTATAAATTATCATTTCATTTCATTTACAGTCACAGTTCATAAGATTTTGAGAAAAATGTTGATCAAAAATATCTGAACAAGACTATTGTTAATTGCTCAGAACCGTGTTCAGATATTTTTGATCAAATTTTTGCTCACAAGTTTATGAAATCGACTGTACACCCATATTTGTCCCGTATTTCGACAAAATGGAGCTGGTGCGCGGCCTTACTTCCATATCCCTACTAATATTATAAATGCGAAAGTAACTCTGCCTGTCTGTTTGTTACGCTTTTACGTCGAAACCACTGAACCGATTTTGATGAAATTTGATATATAGGTAGTTTGAACTCCAAGGAGGAACAAAGGATAGCTTTTATTCCGGTAGAGGGCGCCACCGCGCGATAACCTAAATCCGCGCAGACAAAGTCGCGCAGACAAAGTCCGTTTTTAATATTATCCCCTATTCTGGGTAACACATTGTTATACTTCTTCGACTTTGACAAATTGTTTGCATCTCTGTAACCTTGACTGCGCGTGTTTGCAACTAAATAAACGTTTTATCTATCTATTAACAGTCTTTACAAATTTCCTAATCAGGCACTTCTTCGGTTTCGTTTTCTCTTCGCTATCACATCGATACGTTTTCCAAATCACATTTATCTTGTACTAATACCTATTTTGTAAGTAAAAGTGCAAAATCTCGTAAAGTTACGAGTAAGCCCGTTACCCGCGGGTTCCATTACGGCTCTAATTTTATTTTCCTGTACTCTTAGTACTCTTAGGCAAACAAATTAGGAATTGTTGAAGTGGAGATAGTGTCCTAGGAGTAGAAGGACTTAGGATTGGCTTCCATTAGTAACGGAATAGATTTAGAATCACGTAAATTGTAAAATTGTTATGAAATAAACAGATTTTTTTATCGGTCAGCATGAGTTGTGTTTTTAGTTCCGTAGCCAAAATAGTAAAAACGGAACCCTTATAGTTTCGCCATGTCTGTCTGTCTGTCTGTCCGACCGTTCGCGGCCTTGCTCAGGGACTATCAAATACTATCAATGCTATAAAGCTGTAATTTTGCACGAATGTATATGTAAACTTTGCCGATAAAATGGTACACTAAAAAATTAAAGAAATATACTTTTAGTGTACCAGACGTAAAGTGGGGGGGTGACTTTTTCTCCTCATAACCTTGTAGTGTTCGTTAAATAGGTCTTTTAGAACCATTACGGGGTTTCTAAAACGATTTTTTGGTTCAGTCATCTGTTTGAAAAATATTCAACTTTAAAGTGCAATTTTTCATCAAAATGAGCGTCCCCGCCCCCTTCTAAAATCTAAACCGGTGAGTGGAAAAATTGGAAAAAAATCAGGATGGTAGTAAGTATATCAAACTTACAAGAAAAACTATAATGCTCAAGTTTTCTTGAGAATTATTAATAGTTTAATAGTAAATGGCAGCCTAAGGTATAAAATATACCTAAACTTGGAATATTCCGTACAAAATACGAAATCCTTAGAAAAATATTACTTATTTTTCGTAATGGCTACGGCACCCTATTTTGGGCTTGTCCAATACGCTCTTGGCCGGTTTTTGTTTATAAATTAATTGATATTATCTTTGCAGAATAAGGCACAAAAATTGATAAAATTATTGACATAATTATTAACTAAAATAAAATAAAAATAGAACTAAAACTATCTTACCCTAATCCTAAAAATCTATATACTCGTATTTACAAATATCACCCAAGTCGTTGCTATTGGGCAGGGTGCCCATAAGGCTGGCTGCGTTTCCTCGTTGTATGGCAATGCCAATACGTTGACCGAGGAAAGAGCCCGCCCTAGGTCACCAGTGGAACAGGCAAGCTTCTTTTTAAAAAATTGAAGAGATTTTCTGCTTCGAAATTGAAATACCGCTTTAGTGTATTTATAGAATGAGAAAAAAACAGGAAACTACTTCAGATTGAAAGGATTCTTTAAATTCCGCCGTGAAGCTCTTAGCGCGAATAATAACGTCTCTTCGGCGCTTCGTAAGCACTTACTTAGTAATCGCAAAGAATTTATCTGCAGATTTATTTGGAAACTGATTTGATTTTTTTCGGTCGGAAATGTCAGAAAATAACAAACACTTCCATTATAAGTAAGTACATCTTTTCTAACTGCTACACTCTGAGAGTGTAGCCGTGACACAGAGTCACTCAGTCAGTCACTCACACTCACAGTCAGAGTCACTTGAGGGTCAGCAGTGAACCTTCATGACGACTGTCTTGGGGAGAAAGTGTGATGGTTTTCCATAATTTATTGAATCCGGCGTTACTTTGCGGAGGTCGATATCAATGAACTAAAAAAATTTCCTTGCTCACCCGCGGCCTTACGATAGCTAAGCTTATGCAAAATATGCGTGTTCATGCAGTTCCTCCACCTCCACACTGTAAGAACACACACAAATTACACAAACCCATCTCTCACCACCAACAAATCACACTGACGCGTTTCGACTTAACCAGAGCTCATCTTCAGAGCAACACAAACAACCGTACACCCTACCAGTTGTTAGACTAAACAAACCCCAAACACCGTTTTAATTTGTTGGGGAGCTATAGTCACAGTGTGGCTAGTTTGAGGACCTGGCTGCCCTACATAAGAGTAAGGGCCAAATTTTATTTGTTCCTGCGCAAAGAAAGTAGTAGGTAAGGCAAAAACTTAATTTACATCCCTGCGACGGCCACAGTTTTGCCGTAAAGAGAATCAATAGCACAGAGAAACAATATAAAACTCAATGCAGTCAGTACATCAAGTTTTGATCTTCCTTGTATTTATCTGAAAAATCTACCTTGAGGGCTATGAATAAACTTTTATTGTTATTCATACAAGAGTTCGATTTGATAAAGTTGTTTTAAGGATTTCGCTAAAGCGGTGCTTTTCTTTGGCAGTGTTATCATTGCATATTGATTTAAAATTTTGCCTTCTTGTGTCGTAAAAGCCTGTCTTCTTCGGCAAATTTCCTACTTCAGTGTTAAAGGGAAGTACCCTATAAGTTTTGATTATCAGGAGTTTTGAATGAAAGTACACTTTGAAGATGGACAGCGTAGAACAGTGGCATTAAATAAACTTTAAATTCGGTTTTGTTCGTCACCCTTCCTTAGAAGGAAGCCTCCATATTTCTTCACCTGTTGAGTCTCCGGCAAAAAATAATTTTAAACAGATTTATAATTTTATTTAATGACTTACATCACAAGTAGGTATTTAACACAACTTTATTTTTAACACAGTAGATTCGCTATTTGGAGTGCGGGTGGTAATAATTAGCAAAATTCGTAAGTATTCTTTACCCCTTTAAAAAGATACCTACTCCTTATTAATTATTAATTTTATTTTTATTTTTCGCCTCATAATAACAGTGTTTCCTAATTATCAGTTGCATTTTGCGTTGCCCCCTTTGGAGTAAGGGATCGCCAATGCGGATCGGAATTATTTGGAATTATTTCCAAATAGGTATGACATAGTCATGATTTTTTTAATACGCTTTCGATATTAATTTAATATCTTTTTCACAATGGATTGTCGGTCAGTTAGTGACATTACTTTTATAGGTTATACTATAGGTAGAGTCCGCCATTTTGATTTTGTTATTGAATCAAAATGGTCGACTCTATCCCCCTTATTCATAAACGACAATCAAACCTATTTTAGTTAAAAATCTGTCACTTCGACATTTGTATTTGTTAGAAAGGGACAAAGCATTTGTTAGTTAACATAGGCTAAGTTTTATGAATAAGGGGGTATACCTGTACCTGTTGGTTATGTAGGTTAGTTATAAGCAATAATAAGGAGAAAAGTTATTTTCGTTCACGCGTAGTTCTTAATTTATCGGATTATCGTAAGTAACTTCATAAGTTCTTTTCACACAAAGAAATATACCGCACACACTCACTTTTATGGTTCTAATGAGTATTTAATACAGCTTAAGTAGTTATTCGATGAATGCTAACGTAGTTAACTTATTATTAAATTGTTTATTTTAATTTTTACAACGATACATATGTAAATAAATGTATTTTCTTTCTTTCTTTACTTTATTTAATTGGCAGTCTAAGGTATAAAAATATACCTGAAATTGGAAGATTCTGTACAAATGCAAAATCGTTGAAAAATATTAAGGTCAACCGGGGCTAATGCGCCACAATACTTTAAGCAGCATATTTATCAGATTATAACTAACACATTATGTATCCTTAAAAGCTATAACTTATGACACAAGCTAGCATATTTGGTCTAATTTCATATTTCAGTGCCATTTTATGGCATTTTTAATAACTTCTATCTACGTGTAAATTACATTTCTGTGAAAGCTGGGATTTTTAGACGCTATAACTCCTGGTAGGGGGAAAGCGTCTTTTACTGGTATTATGTGATCGGATTGGTGAATGATTTTAATCGAGATAATTTTATAAAAGCACACATGATAAAGTTAATTATTTTGTTGTACGCTAAATTCTAACCTTAGTTTAGGGTAATTAGTTAAAAAAATATATTCGGTGCTATTGCGTTTAATTGACTTCGTTGGCTGATTACTCATCAGCCAACGAGGTCAATTAGATCATTTTTTCTACTTTTAGTGCCAAAGCTTTAAAAAAATGGCGTGAGTATGGGATGTTTTTCTTATGATTATTGGAATAGACGCATTAGCACCGTAGGCGACAGAGCTCCGGTTGAACTTACTTAATTTTTTCATAACGGCTACAAACTTTGAGGTGTGATATATGTGTATATGAGATGTGACGGACACGGCCTCTAAGGGGGTCTCGTGGTAGTGCAGTGCAGTACCGCGATACCCCCTTAGAGGCCGTGTAGAGAGCGCGTCTGTGTGAGTGTGTTCGTTTCGACCGATTTGTTCGTAACTTTTATACTGCTTTAATACCGGGTGTGGCCTGTAATATAAGCAAAAAATTAAAACATAGATCATACTCCTCAAGCTGAACAACATTAGTTCAGCGAATTTTAAAAATAATTAGTTTTTTATTTTTTATTACACTTTTAAGTTTATTCGCAGAAGCAATGTAAAGCAAAATGCTTGATGTTTGTAGCGTGACAGGCGACGTCAGTTGTGTTCTAGGATGGCGTACATCGATGGCAGTATTTAATTTTTATGAAAAAAGGAAAATACAAAGACTCCATTATTTTTAAAAGTCGCTCAACTAATGTTGTTCAGTTTAACGAGGACGATCTATGTTGTAATTATTTGCTCGTATTACAGGCCACACCCGGTATAATATACTGTGTCTTGTGTCGGACACGCTCTTGGCCGGTTTTCTACATATACTTACGAATCGAGTCGGTTTTTATGATATACCAGTTCGTATTCGCCTACGCATCTCACGTAACACACGGTTCCGCGGAATACAAGCTCATTTCCCGGAATACAAGCAAATCAAATTACACTGGTTGTGATTTAAAAGCTGCGTAAATAGCTAATGGGGGTTTCCTTGTACTGGCGTAAAGGTCTACGTTATTAGAAGCAAAACTCCTGGTTCTGCCCGAGAATCGTACAAAGTAAAAACACTTCGTTCTTTGTGATAGGGGTCAATAGTAGATTTTACAACAAGAGCATAAAACGAGCCATTTTACCCGAGGCGTTCATATAGCCACCCGAGCCGGTACGGCGAGGGTGGATAGACACGTCGAGGGGAAAATGGATTTAATGCTCGAGTTTTACACTCTGCTTTTCACTTCGATGGCGAGGAAATGAAATAGCAATAGTGGAAACATGATTCACTTTCTATGTACCTTTTATTTTTTATGCATTATTGTAATAATTCCATTATTTTAATTTTGCTGATTTATTTGATTGATTTTTAGTTTTATATAAATTAAAAAATATTTAAAAAATATATAGAAACTTTTTTGTTTGTGGCTGTTGACACCGGATTACCTTGGTCTTTAGTTGGTATTAGACGAAGATTTTATTTTATGCACTAGAGCATAAAAAGTCATTTTATGTCGCCTAGATACAGCATAAACACGAACTTTACGAGCATGAGAAGTGAAAAATTCTTTTTGTTGCCTTGTTTTTGACCACTCTGTTACGAAAATATTTATTATATTCTATTCTAACAACTTATGGCTAATGGCCGATGGGGTCAGAAGGTTCTCGAATGGCGTCCGCGGACCGGGAGACGTGCTGTCTGTAGGCCTCCAACAAAATGGAGGCCTCCAACAAGGGGAAAGTGAGTTTGTTTGTTTGTTACGATTTCACGCCGTAACGGAGCGACGGATCGACGTGATTTTTGGGCATAGAGATAGTTTATGGGCCCGAGAGTGACATAGGTTACTTTTTAATCCAAAAAGAATGCACAGTTCCCGAGGGAACAGCGCGCGATAGCCGAATACCACGCGGGCAGAGCCGCGGATAAAAGCTAGTTTAAAATATTCTGAAAAATTGTAGTCTCGGCGAGAAAAAAAATCTGACAAACACTACTTTCAAAAATTATGCAACTATTATATTATAGGTCCGCCCGGATTGCTACCACCATCTTACTCGCTAATCCTGCCGTGAAGCAGCAGTGCTTGCACTGTTGTGTTTCGGCGCGGAGAGCAAGACAACCGGTGAAATTACTGGCACTTGAGGTATTCCAACTTAGACCTCTAGGTTGGCAACGCATCTGCAATACCCCTGGTGTTGCAGATGTTTATGGGTGATGATCTCTTACCACCAGGAGACCCACTTGCTTGTTTGCCTTCCAGTCGAATAAAAAAAAATTGCTTTCTTCTGTTTTCCACACGGGGTAAAGTTACCCCACGCGTTTTCCCCGTATATAAGCGGCGTGGAAACCGGTTGCCGGCAGTCTGCACAGCACGGTCGGGTCCGCCGGACGGACGAGCGGCACGGCACTTTGACGGGTAAGTTTGCGAGCTTACTTTCGTGCCTATAAACGTAGTTTGAGCGGCAATAACAATTAATGGATAAATAACTAGGCAAAGTTAGAATCATCTCGGCCTTTTTCTCACTGCAAGGCAGATCTCTCAGAATGAGAGGGGTTGGGCTGTAGTTCCCACGCGGGCTTAGTGCGGATTGGGAACTTCACACACCATTAAATTGCTTCGCAGATTTGTGTAGGTTTCTGACACCGTAAAGCTTGTGGTAAATTCAAATATTATTTCGCACATGTTCGAGAAAAGTCAGAGGTGTGAGCCTGGATTCGAACCCACGACCTACTCGAGAGGCAAAACACTAGGCCACAGCGGTTTCTTTTGCTTCTTCATAAGTTAGAATGTTTCAAAGTTATTTAAGTTGAAATATTTGTGGGAGTTTTTAATTTAAATGAACCCATAAATTCATCATGGGCGGTGAAAAAACATCGTGAGGAAACTTATACACTCCTACTACGCAAAGAGAGAGATTCGATAATAGTGTTCGTGAAATCCCAATCCGCACGGAACCCGTGTGGATATTACGCCCCAAGCCCTCTTATTCTGAGAGGAGGCGTTACAGTCAAACATACTGATTCATGTAGGGTGGAACCTTTTAATAATCAATATCACTATGGTTTCCTTGTCAAAAGTATGCATCGGATGTCAACATGACATTAGTAGCACATGATTTAGATTCTTCGACTGTAAATAGGCCAAAATTATGACAAGAACGTACTTATTTTACTTATACATGGAAAGCCAAGGATATTTTCGTTCGAACTGAATTCTATTTCTAAAAGTTGTCTAGAAAACTTTGTCCCAAGCAATAAGGTCGCCTAGTGCGAACCTTATCTTCCGTACTGCTTATTATATTGTACCTAGTGTTTATCAAAGAGTCATTTTACTGTATTTTACACACCTAACACAAAATAGCGCTCAAAGCTATTATTTTATTAGACACACTATTATCTCTTCCATAAATATATAAGTTGAAACCATAATTTGAAAACAGTTTCGCTATATTTAGACCATGTAATTGTTTAAGTACAGTCAGCTGCAGAGAAAAGGTACCCCCCTATAATGGCGGTACCTATCCATACTACCGCCATTACAGGGGGGTACCCTTTCTCTGCAGCTGACTGTACATGACGATGGGGTGTGATACATATAATGGAGAGGTATGTAAACTGTTAGTGTGCTTAAATAATAAATAACAGATTGGTTCAGGTGTTACTTTGCAGAGTCTATGGCAAAGAAATACAATCAATAACTTTAAGTCATCGTTACTGGACATGCTAGATACTCGTATAGCTACAGATCTACCGGGTGTGGCCTGTAATACAAGCAAAAAATTAAAACATAGGTCATACTCCTCAAACTGAACAACATTAGTTCAGAGAATTTTAAAATAATTAGTTTTTTATTTTTTATTACACTTTCAAGTTTATTCGCAGAAGCAATGTATAGCAAAATACTTGATGTTTGTAGCGTGAAAATTCAAAGACTCCATTATTTTTAAAAGTCGCTCAACTAATGTTGTTCAGTTTAACGAGGACGATCTATGTTTTAATTTTTTGCTCGTATTACAGGCCACACCAGGTATAGAGGTAGAATAATGTTTTTCCATCGTATTTTATCGGATAAGTTCGAACTTATATTGCTTTCTCAATGAGCTTTACTGAAGCTTTCTTTTGAGCTAGGTGAGAAAGCAAGATAGAGAATAGAATAATGAGAATAAAATAATTTATTTGAAATATAACAAGGTTAAAAGGCTTTAAAGATTCACCGGCGGACTCCGCACTAGATTCTGGGCCTACAGGGCTACTACGAAACGCGAAACTCGAAGTTCGTATCGTACTGTAACGTTTTAAACTTTCGTGATTCTCACTCATCATTCAGTCTACTCGTGACCACTTCAACTGAAATGTTGCCGAATCGTCGAGGTAAATATTACTTGTGTAAAATAGCGTAATAAGTCCCGTTGTGGTATGTCGTATCGTACTGTCCCTCTCGCTCTCGTATTAAACAGTATAAGTGTCAGAGGGACCCTTTGAGTATTTTTCGAGTTTCGAGTTTCGAGGTTCGTAGTAGCCCTGCTGTATCGCGGGGATCAGAGACAATTTACAATTATAGCAGTTACTTAACTAATTGAACTAATACCACACGGCCGCTACGCCGTGCAAAATACGCGTTCTTGAATCTACATAGGCACGACGACGTCTGTACACGCGCCAATGTGTGCGTAAGATACACAGGGCTGACTATCGCAAAACCCTAATTAGTGCTACCAGTGTCATTTAAAGAAACTCATATGTAGGTATGGCTTAGTTAAGTGCCAATAAATGTAATCGTTAATCATACTTATTTATTTAAACCTACTTAAAATATGGTTTATTTAAGCATTTTCAATAACAATAGATATACGACTACAAGCTTAATCGGTAGGTAGTTATTAATTGCAATAATTTCAGAAATTACTATTTATTTAGAAAAAGGAAGTACCATTTCGCAAAATGATTGCTCCCAAACTTAGTGCCGTGCGGCCGACATACATCACGTTGCGCACCCGACTGCTTTCCTGCTGCGGTTTTCCTGCAATTTGCGCTTTAGGGGTGGGGTAACTCGAACCGGTGCGGGGCGGAGCGTGGCCATTCTGTACGTTAGTACTATTATATATTCTGTGACCTCAAGTGCCAGTACTTTCGTGCAAGCACTGCTGCTTCACGGCAGGCTTAGCGAGCAAGATGGTGGTAGCAATGCGGGCGGACCTTGCACAAGATCCTACCACCTGCAAAGCAACGCCTGATTCAATAAATCTTTATTACGCTCATTAAACTTAAGCTTTATATACAGTGTTTTTTTAAGATTTCACTAACTTATCCTTTGTAATTGTCTGTACACATGCTCTACCATTTCCTTTTGCAACCCGTTAATTTATTTTAATAATCACGTCGCACACATCAAAGGCGATTAATTAGCGTTTGTAAATTCTTAATTATACTTAATTAAGTGGCTAACCATTTAACCCGGGGCAGCGTGAACGTAGCTTTCGGTGCTGAAACATTTGTTTTAAAATATAGTCCTTTATTTAAAACTAGCTTTTGCCCGCGGCTCCGCCCGCGTGGTATTCGGTTATCGCGCGCTATTCCCTCGGGAACTGTGCATTTTTCCGGGATAAAAAGTAGCCTATGTCACTCTCGGGACCATAAACTATCTCTATGCCAAAAATCACGACGATCCGTCGCTCCGTTACGGCGTGAAAGAGGGACAAACATACAAACACACAAACACACTTTCGCATTTATAATATTAGTATGGATGTCATGTGGGTGTACATTATAAATGTGGGGGTACAGTGTGGCGCTACATAAAAAATAAATTAAGCAATTGTTTTTCTATTGGATCTTTTAAAGCTTTTAATTTTAAGCTAACTTGTGTTTATAAAAAAAAAAACCGGCTAAGAGCGTGTCGAACACGACCAAAATAGGGTAGCCATTACGAAAAAAATATGTAATATTTTTCCAAGGATTTCGTACGAGTATTTTGTACGGAATATTCGAAGTTTAGCTATACGTTTTTATACCTTAGGCTGCTATTTACTTCTACACTATTTTACTACTAATAATTCTCAGGAAAACCTAACCGTTAAATAATTTTCCTTACAAGTTTAATATAGGTAAGTACTTACTACCGTACCGAATTTTTGGAAAAAAAAACAACTTTGCTCACCTTATTGCACAAATAACTATTTTTACATCAAAGAGTTCGCTAGTTCGATTCCCGGGTTCTTTTTACGCAGTTTTTTTTTTATAAAATAATGATTGCTTTAAGTGAAATAAGTCAACTAAAGATAGAGACAGTTTTTTCTCCAAGGTCCATAAATTTTTCCATCCTATATATTATACAGTGTGAGAGGCCAAAATTCATGCATTTTTAAGTAGACTGCTTAAGCAGTTCTTTTGTAAGAACACTCGCACTTTATTGTATTACTATGTGAGGTATTACGTTTCATATTGAATATAAAATGTGGACAATAATTTTATTCATAGGTATGAGATGAGAGTTAAACCTTGTGCTGTTACCAGCTTTAATAGGTGTAAGAGAGCTACATCTGCGCGACTAATATGTACCTACTTTCATGCAGAATCCGTCCTTCCACATAAATTATCACGATGTAGCATAGACCGTTGTTCCCTGGGGTTCCGCGAGCATATGTTTAGGGGTCCGCGGTCCCACACTCATCTATCTTACTATAGAGAATAATATTGTCCGAAAATTACACCTTTTTTCACTCAGGGGTCCTTGACATTATGCTTGATTTCCTTGGGGGTCCGCGGCTCAAAAAGGTTAGGAACCGCTGGCATAGACCATAGACAAACGTCCATAACAGAAAAATGATTCACTTGAAATATATTGAGGAACTTTATGTTAGGTAGTTGGATATAAACCCAACCGGGCAAATATTCGGCGCGGCGCGGTCAATCAAACGTCATTAGCGTCCCACGTTTGTATAGCACAACGGAAAGACAAGTCACAAGAATTTTAATCATGCTAAACTCAGTATCGGTGTTGTTTTAATTTTTCATAAAAAAACAACACTGGGCATCACCCCTTTTAATAACGCCTGCGAAGACACCAATGACAAAAAAAAAACGCTGCAAAACCGCATTTACTATTTACTTACTAGAGAAAGAGATGTACAAAGGCTAACTTATCCCTTAAAGTACGGATTGCGTCGCGTATTTGACGCCAGCCGATAGGATCACGTCAAAAACGCCGCGTCATTATTTGTGCAGGTTTGATGCTCAAATTACGTAGCTTTTTTAGCCCCATTGTATGGGGAAAAGGTTTCATTTCGTAATTAAAGGGGCTAGGAAACTAAATACTCGCTTGTTACATGTTTGTTATTTATATCGACGTGTTAAACAATACGCTGAAGGGTTATTTTTAGGGTTCCGGAGCCAAAATGGCAAAAACGGAACCCTTATAGTTTCGCCATATCTGTCTGTCTGTCTGTCTGTATGTCCGTCCGCGGCTTTGCTCAGAGACTACCAATGCTAGAAAGCTGTAATTTTGCACGGATATAATAAGTAAACTATGCCGACAAAATAGTATAATTAAAAATTTAAAAATAATTTTTTTAGGGTATCTCCGATAGACGTAAAGTGACGGTGGTTTTTTTTTTTCTAATCCAACCCTATAGTGTGGGGTATCGTTGGATAGGTATTTGAAAACCATTAGGGGATTGCTAAAACGATTTTTCGATTCAGTAATTTGTTTGCGAAATATTCAACTTTAAAGTGCAAATTTTTATTAAAATTGAGCGTCCCCCCCCCCCTCTAAAATCTAAACCGGTGGGTGGAAAAATTTGAAAAAATTCAGGATGGTAGTCAGTATATCAAACTTCCAAGGAAAACTATAACGGCCAAGTTTGCTTGAGAATTATTAGTAGTTTATGAGTAAATAGCAGCGTAAGGTATAAAATATACCTAAACTTGGAAGATTCCGTATAAAATACGAAATCCTTAGAAAAATATTACTTAATTTTTTCGTAATGGCTACGGAACCCTATTTTGGGCGTGTCCGACACGCTCTTGGCCGGTTTTTTTTAGCTACTACGGATGTCGTAAGAGGCGACTGAGGATATATTTATTTATTTATATATTGCAACCATGGTATTTATAAGTTATTCTTAATTATAGCCAGTACAAACATAGGTTAAGGTATTTCGTAGGCGACAGGTTAGCAACCTGTCACTATTGTACTATTTTTGTCAAACTTAAAACCTAAAATTGCTGAAAGTGGCTCCGAAGCCGTATCGTTTCGTGTGCTCTGCCTACCCCCTTTGGGAATACAGGCGTGATGTTTGTGTGTGTGCATGTATTTCGGGTATTTCAGAAACGGCTCTAACGGTGCCAATTTTTAGGGTTCATCATCATTAATTTAAGAGCTTAGCTCTTGTCGGTGGAGTAATCGTCACTCTTTCCGGTTCTCTGCCAGCGTTTTCAGCTTCTGATACGACATGACATTGACTTTTTCCTTATGGCTTGATCTATAAATGACCGTCTCGGCCTTCCCCTGCCTCGCCTGCCTTCTATTCGCCCTTCCAAAATAGTTTTTAGGGTTCCGGAGCCAAAATGGCGAAAACGGAACCCTTATAGTTTCGTCAAGTGCGTCTGTCTGTCCGTCCGTCCGTATGTCACAGGCATTTTACTCCAAAACTACATGATGTATATCAATGAAATTTGGAGTGCAGATGTCTTGTCAAAGCCGCTATTTAGTTTTGTATTTAAATTACAAATTAAATTATTATATATTAAGGCTTATGAACTCATGCCGTTGACTGTACCCCTTCAGGTATAATCCGTCGCACGCGACGCGCGCAGTTGGCGCTGCTTATACTATTTTTAACCCCCGATGCAAAAAGGGGGGTGTTATAAGTTTGACCGCTGTGTGTGTCTCTCAGTGGCACCGTAGCTCTTAAACCGGTGGGCCGATTTGAATGCGGTTTTTTTAATTTGATAGCAGGTTTTTTAGCGATGGTTCTAAGGTACTTGTCCCATCGCCGACGATGTGCGCGAAGCGAGTAGAGCGAGTAACTAAAAGGGGTGGGCGAGCAGCGAGAAGAGAGCGTAGTTTTGTCGCTCGGCTGCAAGTGAGTGTTCGAGTGCGACGGGCGATTACTCGCTCCACTCGCTCGAGGGGTGCAGCCGCCAAGCTAACATCGCTGAGCGAGTATCGCTGAGCTAGTTTTATAGCTCTTTTCGCGGCTACAAACTAGTAGAGCGAGTGCTCTCGCCGGCAGTGTGAACAGCCAGCGATGAACTATTAATATACCTACGTGTATCTTTTACTAACACAGGATCCTTATCTTTTGTTCGTTTCTTGGGCGAGAAAATCGCCGACAGCTAATCGCTTACTCGCTCTTGGTGAGACAAGTGCCTTAGATATGCTTCATCAAAATCGGGTCAACCGATTTTGAGATATTGAACTTTGAAGTGACAAAGTCGGGGGTTTTCCAACTTTTTGTTGGTTAGGTTATTCAATAGTCGTCCACCCACTCTGTGGCAACGGCGTCACCAAGCGTAGGTCCTTAAAAATGGCATCTGGCTCATAAAAGTAAGCAAGCAATAAATATAAGCCAGATTGTGGCGTTTCACGAACAATTAACTCCGAAGCGATTATCTTTAGATGGGATTACGTCTTAGTCGCGTCAACACAGAAAAGGGATGTTAGAGCCGACGACCTAAGTCTTTAGGGTTCCGTAAAGTGTCTGGGTTTACCCTTGATTCGCCGACAAGTGTTTATAATCGAATTTTACTTCAAAAAAAAAATAAAAAAATAAAAAGATAAAAAAGCCGTGGTGGTTTGACCTATCGCCTCTCAAGCAGAAGGTCGTGGGTTCAAACCCCGGCTCGCACTTCTGAGTTTTCCGAAATTCATGTGGGGAAACACATTTGAAATTTACCACGAACTTTGCGGTGAAGAAAAACATCGTGAGGAAACCTGCATGGGAACTATGTCCCAAGCCCTCTCGTTCTGAGAGGAGGCCTGTGCCCTGCTGTGGGATGCATATAGGCTGGGATGATGACTACAAAGATAACGTTCCACAAATTTTATTTTCATCGACAATGACGGATTTTTAATTTGGAGATAACTAAAAATAGGTATCATTTTATTGACGAAATATATTGCGAAAATATGGTTACGCATTCTATTAAATCATTTGTTTCTGTAGGCAGTTCTAACTTAACCTGAAGTCGATCATATCATGATGTAAATATATTGTAGTAATACAGCGTGGATATCCAATACGAGCAAATTTTTAAATGGTGGTTAGTACAGGACCTAGTAAGTATATTTAAATAACTTTTATCTAAAATTAAAACAAAAAATTAAACCATACAAAATAATTGAGCCCGCAATGTAATGCAAAATATTCAAGTTAAGGCTCGTTGACAGTTTGTCAGCTGTTTAATTATCAATTTCTGAAATGTCTTAAACGCCTAGTTAATAAAGCTATCTCGTATCTCATAATGTCCTTGTCAATTAAATAAATAAATAAAATAAATAAATATCATGGGACACTTGACACCAATTGACCTAGTCCCAAACTAAGCAAAGCTTGTACTATGGACACTAGGCAACGGATAAACATACTTATATAGATAAATAAATACTTAAATACATATTAAACATCCAAGACCCGAGAACAAACATTCGTATTATTCATACAAATATCTGCCCCGGCCGGGATTCGAACCCGGGACCTCAAGCTTCGTAGTAAGGTTCTCTAACCACTAGGCCATCTGGTCGTCAATTGAGTTAGATGTTATGAAATGCGTGTTTTACAAAGTACCTAATGGTGTAGATGTTAAATCATGAAGTAAAACACAAAATAGGCTATAAGAAACGATTTATTTACATACAGTCAAAAAATTTTATTTCGCCGGTATGTCCGCCTCAGGTATTGATTCTCCACGTGTCTTCCTTGCAATTGAACGCAAGTATCGCAGCGTCGTTTAATGGACTGCCTAAGTAGTGTCCCTGAGTTTTTGAAACACTTCTGTTATCTTATCCTTCAGCTTTTCCACGGATATCATAGGTTGTTTATCATAGCTATTCTCGTACTACTTTCTGGGTCAGTTGAAAAATGACGAAGAATCCGGTTATGTAATGCAACTGGATGCTCATAGTTAACAGCTGCTCCCTCCACCCTCCCTGTGTCAGGCAAACCTTCACGCGCTCGCTGTAACGCGTTTACAATCACTCGAGCGTTAGGTACTTGGCACTCTACTATTTGGGAAACGCTCTCTGTATACTTCCAATGCTCTTCTGCCATTTTGATGTTCTTCACCATAAAATAAAATCATGTCCATTAATCTAAAATTGGTTGTATGGAGCATTCTTTGGGAATGACTGATTTCTGACTGACATTGTCAGAAACATTGACATTGTCGAGTTAAAATTGAAATAAAACAAGAAATAAAATAAACGAAGTTTTACCAAAGAGTTTGGTACATTTATTAAAACCAAGTGTGTACGTAATACGTATCAAACTTTGTAGAGTTCAGTTAATGTAAATTTAAATTTAGTTACCAAATTAAATAATTAAGACTGCAATTTTATTTATTAAATCTATTAAATTAAATGGAATTATGTATTTCATAAAAAAAGGTTAACTCCATGTCAAGGTAATTTTCTCTATGATTTCAATATCAACGCTGTCAACTAATTGCTATCGTGACTGATTAAAATAGCACGACATAATGTCAATTGCTTGTTGATAAACAAATACTTACTTAAGTATTTCAATAATCTAAGTGGTGTAGGCTAGTGAAATAACCACACAATATTAAGAATGTGTGATTTTTTTGTGCAGTTAAGTATTTATTTGTTTAGTAATTATTAAGAGTCTAACTGTCCCACTGGCCGGCAAAGGTAAAGGTGCCTACGGTTTCATGTATCCCGGTCTGGACCAGTCTCCCACCACCCCCTAGACTAATGCATACGAGTCTTTATCGACAAAGCAGTTAGGTAACGGTTTGTAAACAATGAATACCACTAGCCACGAAGAGCCATTTTTGGATAGCTACTTAGATTACATGTTTGCGTTACATTGCTGCTCGGTAATTTTTCAAAAATTAATTACAGGTTTTCAATTAAGTGTAACTTAAAATATGCCGTTAATTAATGATTACGCCACTAAACCCTACGTCTGGTTTAATTCTTTGCTCGTATTGGATATCCACGCTGTATATTGACCAAATAATTGTCAATGCTTAAGTAGTTCTGTTATTTTAAATACTTATCAAATGTATCTTCGGACTATGTCCAATATAAAAATTCATCCAAATATATCTAGCTGTTTTGGTGTGTTAAAGTTTGTAACAAACACATGTAATTTCAAAACTTTTATATTTATAATATTAGAAGGATGGCAGCTAATCAATAATGTATGTATGTAAACTCTTTATTGTACAAAATAAGTAAACAAACACAATTTGCAAACAATTAGATATATGTACAAAGGCGAACTTATCCCTTTAAGGGATCTCTACCAGTCAACCTTTGAGTGGATGAGAGGAGTATTCAGTAAGGGACAGAAAAAAGTAAGTTTAAAAATTGAAATAGATAGTGGAAGCTACAATACATTGCTTTACATAATACAATACAATGATAACTTTAAAATTAAACTGAAATAATTCGAAATTATTTCATTTCAAAATTCGACCATCTTGTCTCACCTTTAATACTAAAGTGAAACAATTTTATAAATTCACATTTCCAAATTGAACTTTAAATAAAACACTATCTGGTTGAATTTTGAAATGAGAAAAAATCGAATTATTTCATTTTAGTTTTAAAGGGGCGTTGTGTTTTATTTAAACTTTTTATTCGTTTTGAAATGAGAAAATTTCGAATTATTTCAGTTATATTTTTAAAGGCGCGAAGTATTCAATTAAAAACTCGTTTGTAAAACGTAAAAGTTTGAAAAATAAGGACAACCAAAATGCCATTCCAAAAATAAACAGGAAATGTGGTTCACGTTAATTAGAACAAGGAAAATAACCGGCATTATTTGTTTCTCTCAAAAAACGAATCTCTTTGTAGAGTTTTCCAGCAGTGTTGCCAACTCCTTGAAACTCGAGTCGCTAAACTCAAAATCAAAAGTCGCTAGAAAGTCGTTAAAATTAATTCCACCATGAGCGACTGGACTCAGGACTTTGTCTGGGAGAGGCACAAGAGGCCACTGGTGGTCTGAAAGGTTGGGATACGAAAAAAAAAATAATAATTCGAACCAGGGATTCGAACCCGGGACCTCAAGCTTCGTAGTCAGGTTCTCTACCACCCACCACTCGACTCGGCATTAGAAGACTTCCGAATTCATTGAAATTGATTTGAATATTTTTTTTTTTAAATAGCTAAAGATAGAGCATAAACTAATAGAGCTTTAATTAACTATAGTTTGAATTTGGTGCGCAAGCGCGTTTGTCGCTTTCCGTGTAGATCTCATGGCACTGTATGATTCTCGTCGTCGAGTTGACAAAAATGTATCCATTATTGGTCCTAGAACTGTTTTAAATTTGTAAGGTAAACCGGGGCTATATCGCCTACGGGGCTAATGCGTCTAATGCAATTATCACAAGAAAAAAATCCTTTAGAACTACTCACGCCATTTTTTACAAGCTTTGGCACTGAAAGTACGAAAAAAATTCACTAGATGTCGTGGCTAAGCTATTTTTTTAAAGTAATCCGCCAACGAGGTCAATTAGGCGCTATAGCCCCGAATATTTTTGTTTAACTAATTACCCTAAACTTAGGCTAGAATTTAGCGTATAACATAATAATTAACTTTATCACGTGTGCTTTTAAAAAAATATCTCGATTAAAATCATTCCTACCAATCTGATCACATAATACCAGTAAAAGACACTTTCACTCCACCTGGGGTATAGCGTCTAAAAATCCCAGCTTTTACAGAAACATAATTTACACGTAGAAGTTATTAAAAATGCCATAAAATGGCACTAAAAATGAAATTAGATCAAACATGCTCGCTTGTATCATAAGATATAGCTTTTAAGGATACATAATGTGTTTGTTATAACCTGATAAATATGCTGTTTAAAGTATTGTGGCGCATTAGCCCCGGTTGACCTTATTCCAAAAGTCGCCAGATAAGTCGCTAAATTATTATAGGTATGTTGATGATTTAATTCTGTGTTGGAGGGGAAGTAGGAGGCAACTTGATTTATTTGTGGATAATATCAATAACAAACATGTAAAAATAAAATTTAAAAAAGAAATAGAAGAAAATTTATCGCTTAATTTTTTAGATTTAACAATTACGAGATCAAACAATAAACAACAATTTAAAATTTATCGTAAAACCACATACACAGATGCTGTGATACCAGCATCATCTAATCATCCGTGGCAGCATAAGTTAGCAGCCTTTCATTGTTATGTACATAGATTATTAACTGTACCTCTTTCTAGGGTAAATTTTGATTCAGAGTTAAATACTATTTATCAGATAGCAACGTCAAATGGCTATACGAAATCGATGGTAGATGGTTTGGTTAGGAGGAAGCAAGCACGGATAGTGAATAGCATGCTTCACGCCGGGTTGCCTCCTCAGTCTTCTAACAAATATAGGTGTAGTATTTCATATGTTGGTCGTTTGTCTGATAGAATTTATGACATTTTAAAATCTAACAATGTTAATGTAGCCTTTAAAACTAACAACTCTTTGTACTCTAAACTTTGTAACCACAAAGAGAAGATGGATAAAGGAACTAAATCGGGTGTATACAAGCTCACTTGTACTCGTAATGACTGCAGTAAAGTATATGTAGGTCAGACCGGGCGCAGTTTTAATACTAGGTTTAAGGAGCATGTATCGGCATATAGGAACGGGCATCCTGATAGATCCAATTTTACCAAGCATCTGTTGGAATTAAATCATTCTATATCGGACTCAGATTCGTATGAAGTGTTACATTACTGTGACAAGGGGTTTCGTCTTGATGTGTTAGAATGTATGGAGATAATTAGGTACAATAGTATGGGGTCTATTATTAATGAGCAAATAAATTTAGTGTCATCTCCCTTGCTACGGCTTGGGTCTAATTTTAGCAACGGTAGTTATTAAACATGCCTTGACAATAAATAAATAAAATTAAAAAATCAAGGTAGTTTTGTATCACATTTAAAATTTATTAATATTTTGCGGGTAGTTTTTTGTTTTGTTTGACAAATTAAAACAGTGGTGGTGGTTTGTTAGTCTAACAACTGGTAGCATGGTGTACGGTTGTGTCACTCTGAGGATGAGCTCTGGTTGAGTTCGAAACGCGTCAGTGAGTTGTGGTGGTGGTGATAGATGGGTTTGTGTAATTTGTGTGTGTTCGTACAGTGTGGAGGTGGAGGAACTGCATGAACACGCATAATTTGCATAGACTTAGCTATCTTAAGGTCGCGGGTGAGCAAAGAAATTATTTTAGTTCATTGATATGGACCTCCGCAAAGTAACGCCTGATTCAATAGCTTATGCTGAGTCTGAGCCCATTGCCGCCTGCTTATAGTAATTGTTTTTTATTTGTGGCAATATTTTTTTATTATTTTTATTAAAATGGCGCTTTTATGAAGAGAATTTATCAAATAATGCCACATTTTAAGCTTTCGTAATTTCCACTAAAATACCAGAAACAGGACTTATCACGGTAAACACATGAGTAATAATTTACCTCGACGTTTAATTTGACCACATTACTGTAGCTGTGGTCACGCACAAGTAGACGAGTAGCGATGGAGTCTACTCTTAACTACGGCCACTGTAACGTGGTCGAAACGTCGAGATAAATATTGCTCGTGTGTTTTTGCCTGATAAGTCCTATTTGTGGTAATTTGACTATAAATAATGCGAATGAACTAAAATTAAATCAAAATTATTTCGGAAATTGTCTCAAATAAACAGATTTCAGCAATTAATTTTTATTAAAACCTTATTTATTTAACGCATAAATGATACACTGGAGAGCACATACGCACAGTGTAAAAACTGTCATGATTTCGTTGACGAATTAATATACAAGTAGCCGTTCAAAGTCGTGATAATACATAAACACCTCCAAATTACTTTTCGAGTGTGTGTCAGTAGCATGACGATTTTTATGTGTTTCTTATAACCACGTTGCTCATGTACTTTGGACGCGTTGCCTTCTCCTGTAGTAATTGCTATGTGCACTGGCAAAGTAAGCCTATGCAAACAAATAGGGTACTTAGGACCTCCGGCATTTTGTATTATTACTTGTTAACAGGAAAATATTTTGTGTTCTTTTCATATTTAATGTTTACTTGATCGAAAATAACATTCACTCAGTTCGTTGAGAGCAAAATCCTTCAATAAGTACTCAATACTTTATTGCACATAATGGTTTTACAGGTGGTGTGATTTAAACTAGGAGATCACAATATGTACACTCTTCAAAACTGTTGCGTTCCTATATAAGTAGAAAAACCGGCCAAGAGCGTGCGAAGAGGGTTCCGTAGCCATTACGAAAAAGATAAGTAATATTTTTCTAAGGATTTCGTATTTTGTACGGAATATTCCAAGTTTAGGTATATTTATACCTTAGGCTGCTATTTACTCTTAAACTACTAATAATATTCTCAAGAAAATTTGACCGTTATAGATTTTCTTGTAAATTTGATATACCTACTTACTACGATCCTGAATTTTTTCAAATTTTTCCACACACCGGTTTAGATTTTAGATTAGGGGATTCCCGCTCGATTTTAATGAAAATTTGCACTTTAAAGTTGAATATTTCGCAAACAAATTACTGAATCGAAAAATCGTTTTAGCAAACCCTTATTGGTTTTAAAATACATATCCAATGAAACCCCACACTATAGGGTTGGATGAGAAAAAATAAATCACCGCCACTTTACGTCTATGGGAGGTACTCTAAAAAAAATATTTTTGATTTTTTTATTATATTATTATCATTTTATCGGCATTTCACATATATATTCGTGCAAAATTACAGCTTTCTAGCACTGATAGTCCCTGAGCAAAGCCGCGGACGGACAGACAGACAGACGAACGAGACGAGACGACGGGTTCTGTTTTTGCCATTTTGGCTCCGGAACTCTAAAAAAGTGAACTTAATACACAAAAATTCAAAATCATTTATTTCACAGGATTTTAGATACAATAAGATCTTAAAAATAGCACAAGAATCACTAAAATCTATCACAAATGGCACGTGAAATTAGGGAATAAATTCACTTGTATTCTAAAAACTCCTGAGCACTATAAAAGCATTTTTCGATCAACCACTTTTTCAGAGCTCATTTTAAATTTCATGAAGGTTAAGTCTTTTATTGTGTCAGGCAGCTTGTTAAATATTTTGATACTCATTATATAATTACTAGCTTTTGCCCGCGGCTCCGCCTGCGTGGTATTCGGTTGTTGCGCGCTGTTCCCTCGGGAACTGACAATTTTTCCGGGATAAAAATTAGCCTATGTCACTCTCGGGCCCATAAATTATCTCTAAGCCAAAAATCACGTCGATCCGTCGCTCTGTTACAGCGTGAAAGACGGACAAACATACAAACACACTTTCGCATTTATAATATTAGTAATTACTAGCATGTACTAGTACAAGTAAGTATGGATTTCTAGCAACCAGCGACAATTTTGACAATGGAATGTACAGTTTATTGCGATATTGCGAACTAGAAGTATTTTTATATTCCTTTAGCTTGATCAAACATATAGGCGTTCTTATATACAAATAAACATGCATCCAATATATATAGTCATGGCAATATTAGAATATTATATTTTTAGACGATATGATACAATAAAGTCTACACATATTTTTGTAATTTAGCTGTATCGATTTGTTTGTATTGGACTCTGCCTACACAGGTTGTACCAAAGAGCGTCAGGATTCTCATTTCCATTATTTATGGATGATCTTTCAGATGTTTAATCGCATGAATATACGATTTAGTTCTACCTTTCATTTGCCTCATTGATTTTTGGTCAATTTCTACGAAATTTTTATTTTGAGATTTAAAGGACAAGCCGAGTTTGTGCTGAAATTATTGGCAGTTTCTTCATCATTTAGCGTCTGTCTGTCTTTTATTTTCGACTGGATGGCAAACGAGCAAGTGAGTCTCCTGATGGTAAGGGATCACCACCGCCCATAAATATTGCAACACCAGGGCACAGAGTACGTAATATACCAGGGGTATTGCAGATGCGTTGCCAACCTAGAGGCCTAAGTTGGAATACCTCAAGTGCCAGTAATTTCACCGGCTGTCTTACTCTCCGCGCCGAAACACAATAGTGCAAGCACTGCTGCTTCACGGCAGGATTAGCGAGTGAGATGGTGGTAGCAATCCGGGCGGACCTTGCTCAAGGTCCTACCACCTGGTATTTGTGTTTGTTTGTTATGAACCTCGATGCCAATATAGATGGACGAATACCATCATCATTATATGAGCCGTAGGACGTCCACTGTTGGACATAGACCTCCAGTTGCTTCGGTTGGCAACTCGCGGCTTCAACCAGAGACCGTATTGTCTCACGCGGACGCTATTGCTTTCATACTCTGTCTGTCTAACGGTGTAAGATGGTGTCAGAAAGAGATGGCAAGAGCCCGCGCGTACTGTACATTTCATTGGTGGGCGTTTACGCTGCGCTTGCCGATCCGTGGTCTCATTCAAGAACCTTTAAGAACTATAGGTACAGTCAGCTGCAGAGAAAAAGTACCCCCCTGTAACGGCGGTATCCATACTACCGCCATTACAGGGGGGTACCCTTTCTCTGCAGCTGACTGAACCTGCTGAGCTGACAACGTTGCATTTTTGTTAGTTTTTCTTGATTATTCCATAAAAATTGAATGAATACTAAAAATGTGGTCTGATACGTGATTTACCTAATAAGTCAAGGGCAAAAATATGTAAGTATACACCTTGTCACTTTAACCACTGTGACAGTTCATATAATGGCAGTTCAAATATGACGAAAATAGACAAGGTACTAAAGTGTATTCATATTTTTGCCCTTGACTGTAAAATGTTAAATTCAAATTCTAAATTCAAATTCAAATCATTTATTCAGTAAATAGGCTGCAATGGGCATTTTTAGGTACACGTAATTTTTTTAAACTACTTAAGTACCAGCGCTTTCGGAAAGACCATCATTGCCAAGAATAATGCGCCGCAAGAAACTTGGCAGAAAGTCATTTTTTCATAATAAAATAATTACAAATAAAATACTTAAAAACTACAGTATACGATTAAAGAGGAAAAAAAATGTCATTTAATATGAGCGAGTCTCACAATAGTTTCGTGTTCGGCTAAAGTCATGTTCAGTTTCATGACATCACCAGAATTCTTTTGAAGCTTGTAAAATTAAAATAAATACTATGTCACGTACTATATCAGCGGGTCTCACAGCGTGTCAATAACGCTGCCCCAAAGGCTGTCACGTCGCGTCCCCAAATTTGCATGCAACATTGTCACTGGGGGACAAACATACCTAGATTAACCTTTAAGTATAGTCTTACAATTACATCCACAGTAGGTACACCCACTTCAAAGTTTCGCGCCATATTCGACAAAAATACTCACTACTTTTAAAAATACTGGTATCTCAAAATGGATAATCTTTCTCAGTGCACTTTATGACCATTAGGTAAAGGTTCAATTTTTTTAACGTATTGATTTGAGATACGAGGTTTTTTCAAAGTAGTGACGATATATCAGTAACTATAGTATTACATTGTGTCATAAGGGCGGTTCTATTAGAAGGCTCTCGTTCGTAAAAAAATACTTATTTACCGCCCATAAGACACAATGTACTATACCGATTTTATCCATTTCTTTTGTTTTCTAACGCTCTTTAGAAAGTTATTACGGTAAAGAAAATCGAGAAAGTATTGCAGAAAATTTTAAAAATTCAGAAAACTTCATCTACATACTCGTAAACTTCGTTTCACAACCGCTGCAACGGGATAGAAATGAAATACTGCTCATAATATACTAAATTAGTCGTGGGTCGTTGTCGAATTTTTTGACAACGAAACGCAACCGTTTTCTCTAGAATGAAAACAAGTCCTCGAAACGGTCCTCGTTCGCAACTGATTTCATTGTATGGGGACGGGCAACGGAAGACGACGCACAGGACGATCGAACGAGAGAAACGTAAACTCATTTCGTCGACGTTCGTCTCGAAGACGAGTGAAGTGGAATGGTTGCGGAATGCGGACGTTCTAGGCTCTATGGATATAGACTTTTAAGTACAAATTTGCGTCAAACAATGCGAGAACTAGTTGCGCGACGAAGACTGCTTTAGAACGAAACGTAAAACGGTCCTATGGTGGCGGAACACAAAACGGTCTTTTAAAACGGTTCGTCTTTGCAACGTCCATCACTATACTAAATACTAACGTACCAAATTTCATTAAAATCTCAGCGTGAATACCTGTAACAATCGGCGTCATCTGAGAATGAGAAGACATGGGCTGTAAGTCCCATGCAGGCGCAATACAGATTGCGAACTGCTTCATTTCTTAATCACTTCAGTAATCTACTTGTCTACGTCTTTGCAAGTTTCACTGTTTTTTTTTTTATACGACTGGAAGGCAAACGAGCAAGTGGGTCTCCTGTTGGTAAGAGATCACCACCGCCCATAAACATCTGCAACACCAGGGGTATTGCAGATGCGTTGCCAACCTAGAGGCCTAAGTTGGAATACCTCAAGTGCTAGCAATTTCACCGGCTGTCTTACTCTCCGCGCCGAAACACAACAGTGCAAGCACTGCTGCTTCACGGCCGGATTAGCGAGCAAGATGGTGGTAGCAATCCGGGCGGACCTTGCACAAGGTACCACCTGCAAAATGAATGAATGACTCGTTTCTCCCAGAATGGTGTACCACAAGCTCCTGAGTGCGGCGTGGCTGCTGCTGGCTGCTGCGGCGGCAGTCGAGCTGTACGAGGAAGTGCCGCCAGCAGACGTCGACAATGACACCTTGTATCAGGTATGAACCCGTGGGGGTTACGGGGCACTATCCCCTAAAAACTTCTTCTTCTTCACTCGTAAAACCTCTTTTTCACTTCTCATGCTCTGAAAGTAGGTCAATATAGCTTTACGAGGCGGGAGTAAAGTGAGTACTTTAGCCCCTAGAGAGTAAAAGTAATATATTTTTTTAAATTACTTCGAGTGACTTAGATAATCTCAAATAGCAAGTTACTTGCAATAAATAAGATTGTGTGTGGACCATTCATGACGCAAATGTTACGTTCTTAGTATACATGGTCTTAGTTCTATGCTTTTTCCGCATAGAAGGTGGCGTCATTCTATTTTTCCATTGTGTATGGACCATTTCACCGATGCAATTTTGTTATATCTGTGTCTGGTTGGAAAAAAATACTTACCGCGAAAACTATGAAATTGTTGTAAAGAGTAAATCGCAAACAATTAAATTAAATTGATTATTCTCACAATGTCGTCAAGTGATCGTGAAAATTATGATGTCGTGCAAAGAGAAAAAGACGATTGATATTCTTTTACCGCCGAAATTGGAAAGATTTGTTTTTATTTTTTTATTAAATCTTTTTGTACTGACTATTTTTTTCTGCAATCAAGCGAAAAATAGTGTTTTCACTTCTCATGCTCTAAAAATGGGTCAATATAGCCTTACGAGACGGGAGTAAAGTGAGCACTTTACTCCCTAGGGAGTAAAAGTAATTAATTTTTTAATTTACTTCGAGCGACTTAGATAAACTCAAACAGCCAGTTACTTGCAAAAAATAAGTTTGTGTGTGGACCATTTTAATGACGAAAATGTTACGTTCTTAGTCTACGTGGTCTTAGTTCTATGCTTTTTCCGCATAGAAGGTGGCGCCACTCTATTTTTCCGTTTGTGTATGGACCATTTCGCCGGTGCTATTTTGTTAGTATCTGTATTGGTAGTATCTGTGTTTGGATGGAAAAAAATACTTACCGTGAAAACTTTGAAATTGTTGTAGAGCGTAAATTGTAAACGATTAAAATAAATTGATTATTCTCACAATGTCATCAAGTGATAGTGAAAATTATGATGTTGACCAAAGAGTAATAGACATAATTGATAATCTTTTGCCGCCGAAATCTAGAAAGATTTATTTTTATTTTTTGTTAAATCTTGTTGTACTTAATTGACTATTTTTTCTCGCAATCGAAGTGAAAAATAGAGTTTTCACCGCGAGACTAAAAGTCAATATAAACCCTCGGATACATAGACACCCTCGCTAAAGCTCGGGTGGCTAACCACCTCGGGTATATATTGGCTTATTTTAGTCTCTCGATAAAAAATATACTATTTCACCACGAGACTAAAATAATACAAACACTCGCATAAATAGACAACTCGGGTATATATTGGCTTATTTTAGTCTCTCGATAAAAAATATACTATTTTGATCGTGGCTGTTGGCGCTGATTGCCTTGCTCTTATACTTGGTTCTGATAGATATTTACTAAATGTAAACAAGTCTTAAATATTGAAATTACCCCATTAAACTATCTAAAGAAACATTTGCATTTCTGAATTGAAATATAGTACTCTAGTTTGTATTACAATCAAAGTTAAGTAAAGTGTTTAAAATGCTTGAATGTACCAAATCTGACAGCTGAAGTTTGTTTACATTTAGTTAATTACTTAAACGTTTCAAGTATAGACAAAGATTTTATTTTATGCGTTGAACGAAAACAGCGAAAACTTATTTGTTCACCGATTTACAATACAATACAATATGGCGTCCGCGGATCGGGAGACGAGCTGTTGGTAGGCCTCCAACAAGATGGAGCGACGACCTGGTTAAGATCGCGGGATCGCGGTGGATGCGAAAAGCACAAGACCGGTCTGAGTGGAGAGCCTTGGGGGAGGCCTATGTCCAGCAGTGGACGTCTTTCGGCTGACATGATGATGATGATGATGACAATACAATATAAGAATAATAAGAATAAGTATAAGAAATCTTTATTTCGCATAAGTAATGGTTAGGTACAAACATTTTCATGCTAAGATGAAAAGAAAAAAATAAAAAAAAAATTCAAATGCGAAAAAGGAGTCCACTCAGCACTTGTCGGGTCACTAAAGGTGGCTCGACGCTGATATTACGTGGATCCAGGTTGGCATCCAATACAGAACTACGCGACATACCACACAACAATACACACACATAAATACTCTTTATTGTACACCAGAAATGATATTATTCGATTTATTGTCCTTTTTTCAATTTTGTAATTTTTCCATCGCTGTCCTGGCGCTGTGAACTGTTAGGTAACATGTGTGGTCTACGTATGCGTATTTTTTGCAAGCTCCTGATTTTGTTCGTTAACTTTTAATTGGTTTACGATGACGTTACCCTGCGCACACAGAATATTAATTGTGTTAATTAGCTAGCGCTGCATTTCTACAATCCACGTATACTCCAATTCAATAGAATCTAACAATCCTGTAGACACTTCCAGCCTTCTAATATGAACACCGGGCTGCCTAAGGCTTTGTGATGTGACTATTATTCTTTTGTGATTCCTTTTAGATGATAATTGCAACAACAGGGACATATATAATCAAGCGTGCCCACGTTAGGGTGTGTTAAATGTGTAGAAAATTGTTAGATTCTATTGAATTGTACTTTAAAGCTTTTAGGTTTCCCTGCTACTTGTGTCGTGCTGTATTTTTTGGCTTTCATACCCTCGAATTATTAAACAGAACCTTTATATCCATTTGTATATCTGTTTATTTCTTTTGCCCTGAATTTATTGAACCAGTTTAGTTTAAATTTGGGGTACAGTCAAATCCACACTTTACTATGTTATCTATCCATATATAATATTATAAATACGGAAGTGTGTTTGTATGTTTGTGTGTTTGTATGTTTGTCCGTCTTTCACGTCGAAATGGAGCGACGGATCGACGTGATTTTTGGCATAGAGATAGTTTATGGGCCCGAGAGTGCCATAGGCTACTTTTTATCCCGGAAAAATGCACAGTTCCCGAGGGAACAGCGCGCGATAACCGAATACCACGCGGGCGGAGCCGCGGGCAAAAGCTAGTAATATTATAAATACGAAAGTGTGTTTGTATGTTTGTCCGTCTTTCACGTCGAAACGGAGCGACGGATCGACGTCATTTTTGGCATAGAGATAGTTTATAAGCTAGAGAGCGACATAGGCTACTTTTTATCTCGGAAAAAGCACCGTTCCCGAGGGAACAACGAGTGCTAACCGATTCCTCGTGGGCGAAGCCGCGGGCAAAAGCTATTAGGTGTATTATATGTACAAAAATATCTCGTTTAAAGGTATTAGATAGATAGATGGATTTACGAAGCCGTGGATAAACATTAGTGATACATAAATAGCCGGAGCATTAAAAGTTTCCCATTTTCCCTGTTTGCTACAGGATAAAACTATGAGTTATTACTCTTAGTATGAACGTGACGTTACACGTTTATAAGTACTGTACATTACGAAAAAATTAGGGGCTATGTGCTATGTAATATTGTAGAGTGGCTCATTATCTTAGGAGCAATGTGAATGTCTATCGAGAGACTAGAGGAAAATTGGACTAAGTACTACATGAGAAACATAGTCTATTATTACACCTAATTAGCTGACCCGGCAAACTTCGTACCGCCTCATTTTTTTCATATTTACTCACCTTTTAAACCTTCCCTGGACTTCCACAAATAATTCAAAACATAAATTAGCTAAATCGGCCCAGCCGTTCTCGAGTTTTAGCGAGACTAACGAACAGCAATTGATTTATATATAGCTTGGTTTTAAATAAATAAAATAAATAAATATGGAAAGAAAGAAAGAGAAATAAATAAGTACATTTATTCACAACACAACAATAGACAACCCTACACAAGACACAACAATATTATTAAGTGGACAACATAGATAGGTAGTAAGATATTTTATGTGTCATTGCGGTTGTAAATCGGACACTGGCTCAGCATGATGCTGAGACGTTAAGAACGCCCCAGCGCTGATTTTCTGCCAGCACCGTCGGTGACCCTCTGACCGCTATAAAAACATACTACACACTATTAACCATACATATAAAACTACATGAATTTATAAACTACAAAACATATTTATATTGTGACTTTTTTAAATATGAAGTTAGTACGTAAACATAATTATTAAATACAGTGTACACAATTACCAAGTATAGGTAACATACTTACGCGGGCCGGGAAAAGATTTCAAACGATAATTTTACTAAACGTGAAATGGTAAAAAGAAAGCTTACGAAACTTACGAACCATGTCATCGGACAAACGATGATTATTCTAATAGTTTTCGGGCAAATGAAATTCGGTCAATGATTTCTAGTGTTTCAGGTAGGGTACCGTCTAGTGGCTGTATTAAAAGGAGACTGAGGAATCTGTTGTGAGAGAGGGCAGCAGCGCTCTCTATTGCCAACTACGAACTCCCTCATTAATTCCAAAGAAACACTTAAAGGTTGGTTGAGGGCTGTTTTACCATCCATTGATTAGTGTTAACTGACGGTTAAATGTGAAGACGGGATCACATTTAACCGTCAGTTAACACTAATCATTGGATGGTGAAACAGCCCCTAAATCTCTCAAGGGTGCAGCCACTTAGAAGGGAAGAGAAAAAATGCTGTAGGGCAATTCCAAAAATAGTGGCACCTTAACCTGTCATTTAGTTTTTGAATAGAAACTATGCTCAATTTATTGTTTTCAGAAAAAATAAAAATGTTCACAGGTAAAAACCAATCGAATACACAAAGGCCAGGCATTTTTATTAAATTTCAATCTATCAGATTAATAAAAAAAAATAGATAGTGCCAGTTTTTACTGTAACCTGTCTTGTCCAAACGCGACACTCTTCGAGTTTTAGTTGTATAGTTTATTCGTATACAATTTTATGTTAAAAATATATTAGCGCTATATGACAACAGGAATATAACTTTATCAAAAATATGTTGCACGGATTTTATATATCATTTTCAAATAACAATATCCACGCCCGAAATTTGTCCAGCGATATTTTCACTGTTACCTGTGTGTTCACAGTACAGCGTCTCACTCACACAGAAATAACATTTGTAGACCATAATTTGCGGCAAAACATTCCGTCAGTATCCATCTAATCGCCAAGCAGAGCATTCGCGGCTGTACGAACATAGTTTTGTGGTGACAAGTGATCGAAGGCAGGAATCTGGAGTTTGTAACGTGTATTGTTACTTTAACTTGTCGTGATTATTAGAAGATATTGATATGGGACGTTTTTTACTTATTTAATTAAAATGTTCTATATAATCATATCTGATTGTACTGAGAGTGAGGCATTCATATTATTAACGGTTTTTAAGTAATCGTCTAGTATACCTACTTTTCACTGTAACCTGTGTCACTTTCACTTGTAATCTACATACAGGTTAAAGTGACTCTTAGCAGGTTAAAGTAATAAATAATTTTGAGTGGCATTTTCGAGTTCGCTATTAGGGTATCAGTACCTAAAGTTGTTGATATGCCAACTTGTTCACTTGGCGATTTTTAACAGCTGCAAGATGTTCCTTGTCCCTCTCAGTTATTGTTCTTTTCGTTTGTCCGGTATAGGAACTTCCGCAACTACAATCAATCTTATAAACACCCGGTGTTTGGAAGGGATCGACATCCTTAGGTGTCCTAATATGCTTCGCGACTTTGTACAAAGGTGTGTACACTACCTTGATGGAATACTTGCCTACAACGGCTCCACGTCACTCCTTTCACATACTCGTAAGACATATACGCAGGTTGTCTAGCTACATCAGGATGTTTGGTTCTACGTTTCCTTCTGGGCTGCCATTTAGTCACCACATATCCGTCACACTTTATTACCACCTGAACATATTTCAACTCGTCCTCAGTCACAGAAATCAAATGCCCTATTTTGCAATGAACTCGCAAAGGATGAGATGTCTGGGATAGTGGTGAGACGATGCATTCAGAAACCTATCTATGTGCGTCGTCTTCCTATCGACGGTATATGTCAAAGAACCATCCGCTCTCGCCATTACCTTTACATCAAGGAAAGCTAATGTATGCCCATCTTTCAACTCATAAGTAAAATTAATCTTTGTATGAATGGAATTAAGATATGCAATAAACTGTTCCACTTCAGGTTTCCCACCTTTCATAACGCATAAAACATCATCGACGTACCGCTTCAACAATTTCATATTCCACGCTTGTCCATCCAGATATTGACTAACTTCCCCCGAATTATCTCATAGCATTCTTTAAGAGAAACACTGGTGAAAAGCGTTGCCACATCAAAACTCACCACAACGTCGTCTTCTGGTTCCAACTTAATGCTGCTGAGAATTTCTACAAAATGGCGAGAATCCTTAACATAAGATGACGTTTTCCCCACAAGCGGCCACAACATCGATGCTACGTGTTTTGCAAGTTAGGAGAAGCCATTTGACTTACGATACTTAGGTCTTAAAGACACGCCCATCTTGTGCACCTTCGGCAAACCATATAACTTCGGCAGCTGCGCGTTCTTCGGCTTGTAAAGGCTCAAAATCATCACCGTCAAACACATCCTTTAGTATGACAACAGTCCTTATACGGCGCGTGATTCTGGCCGTAGGTTTGTACGACACTGGCTTATAGACCTGATCGACATCCAACAAATTGATTATTTTACTCTCGTAATCATTAGAGTCCATCACAACAGCAGCATTACCCTTGTTCGCTTAAGTACGAAAAACCTCCTGGTTCTTCCAAATATTACTTAAAGCCAAACGCTCTTCCGCAGTGACATTGTTTTACGGTAAACTGTCCTTTCTTAAAATAACCGCAACATCTTGCCTTAGGACATCGGCGTCACTCGAAGTCACTTTATTGTGCATAATTACTTATTCCATGCTACTGATTACGGTTCTATAAGGAGTTCGTTTCGGTGTCAAAGCATAATTCAACCCCTTTGCCTCTTGATACATACTCTTTTGCACAAAATCTGTAAAATTTAACTTTAACCTGTAATCTTTTCTCTACTAACCTGCGCAATGTAACTTTAACCTGTATCTCCAAAATTTCAACACGCTACAATTTCTGTATTTTTATGAATTTTACGGTGCCCTTTACAAATATGCCCCAATTGAAATATTTAAAAAATATTTGTCAAACTCAATTGGTAAAACTGGCCCATTTTTTTTCGACAAAAAACTTTAACCTGCCGGTGCCACTATTTCTGGAATTGCCCTGTAGTTTATTGAAATCTCACCCATTTCAATGAGGAAATATACTGGTAATGGTTTAATTATGAACTACGTATTTTATTAAGATAGAAATAAATCAAAAAGCATAAATAATACTAAATATTATAAACTAAATTAAAAAAGGCCCCTGCGGCATTATGCCGAAGATGCTGGCAGCATTTCCTCGTTGAATCGCTAGGCTAATTCTTTGAGCGAGGTAGCTGCCAGCTCTCCGGTCACCGGTGGCATCGATAAGCCAATGAGGAAATTATATATACATTTACACTCGTTATATAACGTTTTAGAACATAAGGCAATCATCAAAGGTGTTCTCGTTTAACGGGACCTTTAATGACATTGTTCCTGAATAAATTATCGACGCTAAATAAAAATAACGCTAAATAACATTCGATGATTTTAAAACTGGCTTTTGTCCTTTTAACCACAGACGCAAGAAGGTGGGGTTGTAAAACTTGTAGCACCCCTTTTTTACGCTGGTGTTTATCAGTTCTTATAGGTTATTAGAAAACTATGAGGTCTGTGGTGATTTTTATGTATTTTTTTATGTCTGTATGCGTAATTTCCACTGAAAGATATGTAGTGTGTTTGTGTATGAGTTGCGTCTCACACAAACACTCTCCCAACCAACATAACTATATACAACTTAGACTATAAGTTAGACCTAATACTTTAAAATATAGACAGTATTTATACGCATCATTCGTGAGCTTCACTTGTCCCCTCGTATCGCCTCCTTACAGTGACTGTACTCGATAGCGACGGCGTAGGTAAATTATTTGTAGAAACGCTGTACAATTCTCCATACAAATAATTTACGCCGTCGCTATCGAGTACGGTCTCTTTAAACTCATGGTAGTGGTGGTTTTGCAGGTGGTAGGACCTTGTGCAAGTTCCGCCCGGATTGCTATCACCATCTTGCTTGCTAATCCTGCCGTGAAGCAGCAGTGCTTGCACTGTTGTGTTTCGGCGTGGAGAGTAAGACAGCCGGTGAAATTACTGGCACTTGAGGTATTCGATCTCAGGCCTCTAGGTTGGCACGCATCTGAAATACCCTTGGTGCTGCAGATGTTTATGGGCGGCGGTGATCTCTTACCACCAGGAGACCACTTGCTCGTTTGCCTTCTAGTCGGATAAAAAAAAACAGATGACCCCATCGGTGCTGCGTAGTACCCTTAGTGTAAGTTTTCGGTTACAAAATACGTCTCTATCGCGTTCGAGTTAAAATCCCAATTTGTATGGAAACACGAACAGCGCCTCTAGCGGAACGTTTGCGATGTTCGAATTTCCATACAAATTGATGTTTTAAGGCGAACGCGACCGAGACGTATTTTGTCACCGAAAACTTATACAAAAAAAAATTACGGAACTCTCGTTGCGCGACTCCGACTCGCCCTTGGCTTATTTATCGGTACAGTCGCCAACCACGCATGTTCTAAATATTGAACCTCGTCCCCATTTTCACATTTATGTTTTTGATGGGATTATATCCGAATCATATTTTATTTAAGTTACTACTATGTTTTTTTGATATCCGAATCTCTAATGGCTTTCTCTCATCCCTAATTAAGATAATACCTTTATCTCGTCGTTTTTCTTTACATGAAAAGAAGGAAAGGTAATGTTACATCAAACTTTATACCTTGTTATGTGAATATAATTTGACTATTTTTACGACTCGTAATAAGCCTCAGTCTACAAACGGTATCCTTATAGCTTATAGGATTACATACTTTCAAGAAAGACCCTTTTTATTATTATCCTATCTTTTGCCCGCGCTTCGCCTGCGTGGAATTCGGTTATTGCGCGCTGTTCCCTCGGGAACTGTGCATTTTCCGGGATAAAAAGTAGCCTATGTCACTCTCGGGTTCATAAACTATCTCTATGCCAAAAATCACATCGATCCGCCGCTCCGTTTCGACGTGAAAGATGGACAAACATACACACACACTTTCGCATTTATAATATTAGTATGGATGTTTTTAAGAGCCGTGGTGACTAGTGATTTGAACTAAGGCATCTCAAGCAGAAGATCGTGGGTTCTAAGTTCTGAGTTTTTCGAAACCCATGTGCGAAAATTAGGTACATGTTGATTTTTTTTTATGATAGTATTTATTTATTTGGCAAAAATGATTTACCACGAGCATTAGGTTAAGGACACGTGAGGAAACCTGCACGAATCTACGAAGCTATTTAATGGTGAGTTTCCAATCCGCACTGGGCCCGCGTAGTACCTATGGCTAGATCTCATGCTTCATGTAGATTGTATTGCTGTTTGTTTTCCTCAATAAAGAAAATAAAATAAAAATAAATAAATCTCTCATTCTGATAGGAGGTCTGTGCCCAGCAGTGGGCTGGAATGATGATGATGTACCTCATCTTGTAGAAACGAAAGTCTTATAGGATCACTTTTGTCCGTACCGTCCTCCTCCTTCTTTTCTATGTCACCTAAACCCAGACCCTTAAGTTTTTGTTCTTCACACAGGACTTGAACGCTGTACCGAGCGTCCAGCACGAAGAGGGGGAGCGGGGAGGGCGTCTCCAAGACCTGCTGATGATCTACCGGCTCGTCAAATCACAGCTTCGCGAGGAAATACAGGCGACGGAGCGCAGGTGGGCACATTTATCATTAGAGTTGCGCCCGCTCGGTCTTTAAAGGGAGCGCTCCGATCTCGGTCAATCGGTCAAATGAACTAGTTCGGTCTTTTAGTTCCTTTGGCTCCTTTAGTTCCTTTAGCTCCGAGGAGCGGCTCCGACCGAAACAATGCTTAAGATCGGGGAGCGAGTTTATTTAGCTCCGCTCTTTATTCGTTTCCTCGTTCAATCATCTATCGTTCACTCACTCCCGCTCCCAATGCTCGCTCTCATACCGTTAAGCTCCGACTCCGACCGATCGAAGCTAAGGAGCGCGGACCGGGAGCGGGACCGAGACCGATTAAGATCGTTTACGAGGAACTAGTTCTTTTCGGTCTGCGATGGGAATTCATTCTTTTTAGTTCTTAGTTCAGGACCGACTCAAGCCTATTTATCATGCTTTAAACTAACTTTGGTGATTTTAACTCGGAACTATTACCACACCGGAGACGTACTAATATCATTTATCACGTTAAAAACGAGATAATTTACCTCGAAGTTTGACCTTGTAATACTTTTTTATTTAAATGGTTTATTTTCTGCCGTAAGAAATGGAAACACGTATTTTATTTCAATAATTTAATTTTAACGTTGTTATATAAACAACCGTAGTCTGTGGTCACGAATCGACTGAAGTGCAGAGTGTTTGGACAGACAGTATAATCGGGGGGGGGGGGGGGGGGTGACACTCTTTGCAACACACGGCCTCAACTACTACTACAACTGCAGTACCGCGAGACCCCCTTAGAGGCCGTGTAGAGCGCGCGTCTGTGTGAGTGTGTTCGTTTCGATCGATTTGTTCTTAGCTTCCATACTGCTTTACCTTATATATACTGTGGTTCTGTGGAATAACGCTAAGTCTTTTCAGAGCAAGTCACGATTTTCGAGAGATGGAAGTCCCCGACGAGAACAGCCTCGCGAAGAGGATCCCGCCGGCGGACAGGCCTCGGCTGCAGCAGCGCTGGAAGACCAAGAAGGGCCGAGGCATGGGTACGTAGCCAATCTATATTTAAATCCACTCAAAGCTTGACTTGATTTCATGCAAATTACCGCAGTGGCAGTGGGCGGGGCACATTGCTCGCAGGACTGATGGCCGATGGGTCAGAAGGTTCTCGAATGGCGTCCGCGGACCGGGAGACGAGCTGTCGGTAGGCCTCCAACAAGATGGAGCGACGACCTGGCTAAGATCGCGGGATCGCGGTGGATGGATGCGAAAAGCACAAGACCGGTCTGAGTGGAGAGCCTTGGGGGAACCCTATGTCCAGCAGTGGACGTCTTTCGGCTGACATGATGATGAAAGCTTGACTGAAGACCCCTTAAAGGGACAAGTTAACTAAATAAACTCCTCTGAGCTCGGAACTTGGGCACGCATCTCTTCGTGCCCAAGTTTGAATCCACGATCCTCTGCTTAGAGGTTAAGCATACGACTTCTATTTAAGTCTTCTAACATTACTATAGATATGTATCAATAAATACTTCAGTGCTTCTTCAATGACTACAGTCGTGATTAGGTCCATGGGTAGTTTTTTTTTCGGTACTGAGAAGGGTTTTTTATTAGGTATTTTTTGTTTCAACTTTATGGTTTTTCACACGTTTACCGTGACAAGTATATTTATTTTTATCTACGTCTGAAAATGTAAACTTTATGTCTTTACATAAACATCTTTTCTCACAAAAAGGGTCAGCTCATTCGAAGACTAAGTAAAATTGAGATAGGCCAAGATAATCAGCATTCACCAGTCAAGAAGAAAATTGACATGGATAAAAATAGAGCTTTGATTTTATCTCGCGAATAAGAATATCTGGAGTTCAGTTACTATAGCGTTTTTCGTTTTATCTGAAAAAGTTAAACGCAATCATAATATTGCCTTCCATCTCACTTTCTCAGAAGCCATGTCGTTATATGCAGGCTACCAAATTTGGTTGCAACTAAATAAATAAAACCCTGGGACAATTTTTTGCGTATTGACTAAGGGATTAATGACTTTGTTTTTAATTAATTTGTACTTACCTGTGTGCATTAAAGTTCATAAACTTGTTAAAGAAGTGTCGGACAAGCTCTTCGGCGTCTCAGGAGACCATAGGGCCGGTAGCTTCTTTGCCCAGCGCCTAAAGTTTGGCGGTGCAGAAAGGCAATGCGTCCTCCGTCCTGGGGACGATGCCCTAAGTGAGCGATCTCCAGGGCATTTTTATTTGTAATTATAAGTTTTGTAAGATTTTGGTTTGTTTAGTTATTTTGATTTTTTAATAAACTTTTTGTAAGGCCAGGTTTTTATTAATATGTATTCCGACTTATACTTAGGTTTGGGTTAAAAAAAACTTGATCAAAAATATCGGAACTGAACACGCTTTCATGCCGTTAACAATAGACCCGATCAGATATTTTTGATAAAGTCTTTGCTCACAAGTTTACGAACCCGACCCTGCATACACCTTACAATTAGTTATTTATATCGGCTTTAATAATACAGGGTGGACCTGTAACAGGGGCAAAAAATTAAAACACATATTCTCTTACTCAAATGGAACTACTTTTAGTTCTGTAACTCTCAAAAATTATGTAATTTTATCATTATTTTTATTTCAAACAAATTAAATGGTATTAAAAATGTACGGCATCCAATAGCCTAAGCGACATATCCTGTCATGCAAAATGACGGATTTCGCAATACATTGCTTATTCATTATTCGATAGGTTTTATTAGATACGATGGAACAATAACCCACTATCCATTGAAAAACAAACATGGTATCCGAGACAAGGTGTTGATATTGATATTTTTATAAAAGTAATATTCTTTTTTACCGCACTTAAGACACAATGTACTATTTTAGGGGAAAATAAATAGGCAGATCCTTAACGTTGTGCGCCAGGCTGTAATAATTGGGATAAGGGCCTGAGAACTACGAATAAATAATTCTCAAGAAACGTAACTGCTCGCAATGAACGCTTCGTTCGTGTTGTGTTCGAATTTTATGTCTCTGGAAAGCAAATATTCATATGAATTTAACGACTCTGAGGAGAAATCGAGGGAGCTCCACTTCGCGGAGCTCCTATTCCGCCTAATCAAGGCGCTTCGCGCCTTGGCAAAATTTTCTAAGCCTTTTTTTCGGGCGGGGTTTTTATTTTTACTGGCGTTTTTTTTAATTTTTATAAATCTCTTTCCCCATAGGTCCTCAAATGGTTTGCTACTTCAAGTTATGCGCGTTCCGAAATCCTGCATAAGGTTTATACTGCAGCTGAAGTACGTCCGGGATATTAATAAGCGGTATGATTTTAATTTCAAATATGAGGAAACTTCAATAAAATACCAGCAATTACTATTTATTTCCTTAAAATTAGAATCAAAACGTTTGCTCTGAAAGTTAGCTGCAAGGTCTTTTATCTATGGCAAGCTTTTTTTTCTTATAAATAACAGGAAAAGTATTTATTGAATGCGATTCAATTTCTTCTATACTCCAATTCAATAGAATCTAACAATCCTGTAGACACTTCCAGCCTTCTAATATGAACACCGGGCTGCCTAAGGCTTTGTGATGTGACTATTATTCTTTTTTGATTCCTTTTAGATGATAATTGCAACAACAGGGACATATAATCAAGCGTGCCCACGTTAGGGTGTGTTAAATGTGTAGAAAATTGTTAGATTCTATTGAATTGTACTTTACCTACATACCTACGTATAGTTGCCGTTCTGAAAATGTTTAAGTCATAGTTTAGTTACCTACATTATAAAGCCACTTAGTGGAATGTTGACGACATAAAATAGTTATTTGTTATGCAAGGCTGGAAAGTGACTGTTTGGCGCGAGTGCATATGTTGAAACCTGAGCAAGCGAAGGATTCTAAGGTTGAACCACGAGCGAAGCGAGTGGTTCAAATGAAGAATCCTGAGCGCAGTCGAGGGTTTCAAAGGCACGAGACGCTAAACAACTTTACAGCCGAGCGAAACACACAATTTTTCACCTCATTAGAGCGAGAAAATGGCAAATGGAACTTTCTTTGTTAACACGTCAATATTCAACGCTTCCTACCTCAACCTCGTATGTAAACGAATTATATACAACAAATAAACACTCTATCGTACTTAACATAAAAATGATTCTATAGCAATTTTGTGGCCAGATACGAGGTTGTGAAAGTAAGGGGTCGATGTATTCTCAAGGGGGCAGCCGTTCATGATAACGTTCGAATTTCAAAAACTCTTTCCAGCCTAGAGGATAAAAAGCTACTTTCCACGCAGATTTCGAAGGATACAGAAAGCGTTTTCGAGCTAGTGAGGTGAAAAAATAATTGGAAGGCACGAATCCCGTAAAAAAACGCTTTATTTTAGCCCTATAAACCAGATTAATTTTTGTTTACTGTAAAATTAGATTTTTTTGTTGCTTTAAAACAAATAAATAGTTAGTTGATTGATTTGGCAAACAAATAGCGAGTTATGACGTCATAAGTCACTATTGCCATTGAATTAACTTTTATGGGAGAATTGTGTTTTGACAGCGCATAAAAAGTACGTCAGTGTGGTCAGGTGGTGTCAACATCCCTATTAATTGAAGCTATACATATACTCCAATTCAATAGAATCTAACAATCCTGTAGACACTTCCAGCCTTCTAATATGAACACCGGGCTGCCTAAGGCTTTGTGATGTGACTATTATTCTTTTTTGATTCCTTTTAGATGATAATTGCAACAACAGGGACATATATAATCAAGCGTGCCCACGTTAGGGTGTGTTAAATGTGTAGAAAATTGTTAGATTCTATTGAATTGTACTTTACTTGGTTTGGATATAAATTTTTACTCCATGTAAATAAACAAACTTCATCTGTTGATTTGGTACCTATATTCAAGGTTTCTTTTTACATTTTACTTATCTATCATTGTAAGAGTAGTGCATTTTAATACCGAAACATAAATGTTTATACCGGGTGTGGCCTGTAACACGAGCAAAAAATTAAAACATAGATCGTCCCCGTGAAACTGAACATTATTTTTAAAAGTCGCTCAACGTCTTTGAATTTTCCTTTTTTCATACAAATTAAATACTGCCATCAATGTACGCCATCCTAGAACACAACAGAACTGACGTCGCCTGTCACGCTACAAACATCAAGCATTTTGCTTTACATTGCTTCTTCGATTAAACTTAAAAGTGTAATAAAAAATAAAAAACTAATTATTTTCAAAATTCGCTGAACTAATGTTGTTCAGTTCGAGGAGTATGATCTATGTTTTAACTTTTTGCTTATATTACAGGCCACACCCGGTATAGATAGTTCGATGGGAGCACTACAATATTTAAGACACCAATTGACGTTGTTTTGTTTACATTTAGTTAAATACCTATCCAAACCAAGTATAAGCTTAGTTTTATCAATTTAAAGACTTAGTTTTATCAGTAAAGATCGAGTTTTAATAATTTAGACCACTTTGAGAATACTTTTAATAACATCGGCTCGGAAACTTAAACGTTTCCAAGGTTTGACATTAAATATGTATAAAATGGTTCATCCAAATTATAGAGCTCTCCTTTAAGTCATTATTAATGTATAGCTTATTAAAATTAAACTGGAATCGTTTACATTTGTTGTGTACAATTAGATATTAAATTATAGATCCAATAAATATAAATTAAACAAACAGCTTTTTCCAGTTGAGAGAGAATAAGTTAATTACTGAGAGTGAGAACCACCCACTCTATTTGTTTCTTTCATTATATTTTGACGAGGAAATGTATATTTAGAATGACACTAAAAAAGACTGGCAGCTTCTACTTACCTAATAAAATTAGTGAAAAATAAAAATAATTTATTTACAGATAATACAAATACGTTAGAAGTGACAACGGCTTGTTTACGAATTACGTTAGTAGATGAATAAATCGAGGGTATTCTGGCAAAACAGAATAAGTGCAAAATAAAAAAAAATACATAATTATTAATATATATTTTATTTAAATTGACATTCAGTAGGTACTTAATGTTTTTTTTTTCTCTTAGATGGTTTAATTTGTTAATAAAACTTTGATTGAATGATCAAGTGCGGCTATAAACAATAACTTCATGTATTAGAATATTGTATTGTATTTGAATATTGTATAGTAAATGATATTTTAACCAACTTCATATTAACATATATTTGCATGTATACTTGTGTACGTATGACAAATAAATTATTTTGACTTAGACTTAACAAGGACCTGTAGTTTATTTACTGCTATAGTTAGATACTTATCTATCTCGGCATGTGAAATATTAATGAGATTTAGATACAAGTCTTCGATAATGTATTTTTAAGTAAGTAAATACTAAACCTGAAAATAAAGTAAAACTTTGTACATTACTAAAATTAACTGAAAATTGGACTTTCCTGTGATTTTGGACTTCTACAACCTTACCTATACATGCATACAAAGGTTAAAATTAAAATACATTTTAAAAGACAACCTCAAATAAGTAACAAATATTTAGATAACGTCATAATTTTAAATATTTCGCGTTAACGTTGTATTTTATTTAGAAATATAAAAATGAATATTTTTCTTGTGCGTTATGAAATAAAGATTTCAAGAAGTTTATTTTTTATTTACTAAAAATTCACTAACACTACCCCTATTTCTGAAATGTGATAAGCGACAGGTGACATTGACAAATAAATTGATTGAGTGATGCATGTTAGAACATATGTGTCGCACAGATGAAGCTGGCACGGTTTTCGTTCAATTGTAGTTCATTGACACTGAAAATTCGCTTCATTTACAGAAATTTTCTCAATAAAATTCGTCAATCCGATATGAATGACAAAAAACCAGAATGATGGACTGAAAACGCCAGAATGAGCGTATAAGGAAAACGTACGAGTGCTCGTCACTGTACCAATAGTTGACATCTTTAATCGTACGTCATTAGCAATAGAGATGACAGCAGGATGTCATGGCATTAGCGTGTCGAGCACTCGGACGTGTACCTTAATAAAATTCGCGCTAAGTGTAGGCCAGCCTTAATTGTCAATTTGCTTGCGATTTTTCTTGCGATACGGCTCAATACCGCACCACAGTATATAATGTCGGCGGCCGATCGTGAAATCCACCAGATCACGAAATTCCTAGGCATATCGTGAAATGGTGCCATTTCATGAATTGGCTAAGGGACATCCGCCATATCGTTTAAAACTCACCGTTTGACGACTTGCCTAGTGACGTTTAGGCAGATCATGAAATTTCTGAATCATGAAACGCCGCCATTTCATGATTTGGCTAGTTTTTTTTTATTCGACTGGAAGGCAAACTAGCAAGTGGTTCTCCTGGTGGTAAGAGATCACCACCGCCCATAAACATCTGCAACACCAGGGGTATTGCAGATGCGTTGCCAACCTAGAGGCTTAAGTTGGAATACCTCAAGTGCCAGTAATTTCATCGGTTGTCTTACTCTCCGCGCCGAAAAACAACAGTGCAAGCATTGCTGCTTCACGGCAGGATTAGCGAGCAAGATGGTGGTAGCAATCCGGGCGGACTTTGCACAAGGTCCTACCACCTGCAAGTTCAGGCAGATCATGAAATTCCTACGCATATCATGAAACGCCGCCATATCGTTTCTGGCATTTCACCGCTGCCGCGGCCCGCTCGTTTCGCTCGCTCGGCTCGTGCGTAGTGGTCACAATTCATACTAACCACTCCTCGCTTCGCTCGTCGTACCTCAATTTTTCGTTTTTTCAGCATATCACGATGTGCCCGGTATAAAGCTAGGAATAGCGAAGAATGCGTTACTCTAATCGATCTGCCGTATTGTTTCTCAGGCACATCGTGATATGCCTGGCCAACTTTATGCCATTTCACGATATCTAGTAATTTCGTGATCTGGCGGATTTTGCGATCGGCCGCCGACATATACATACAATACTGTGACCGCACGGCAATTACTTTCTGCCCACCTGTTGTTTTCCAGCAGTAATTGTGTCTGGGCTTCACCTACGAGTTAATATGTCACGTCGTCTGTGACACTGTCAAATTGGAACTCTGACGCATGGCAACAAATAAACATTTACGTGACGTAGGGATGTTTTTTGTTTCAGTCATTGTAAGTACAGTCAAGTGAAAAAATATTTGTCTATTTGAAGTACAGTGGGGGTAGGAAAACCTTCGTCAGTTATTAAATTGATTCCTTTACAAAGTCATAGACTCTTAGTACGTTTTGAAACCAAAGTACTAAGTAGATAAGTGCATAACAAATTATACTTACTTGACATGATAACAAGGGTCAAAATAGTATACACCTCTAAAATATCTAGTTTCATATCAATACAAAACCTTTTTAATAAACAACTTAATAATATAATAGTTTCAATTTTATTCAACTGGAAGGCAAACGAGCAAGTGGGTCTCCTAGTGGTAAGAGATCACCACCGCCCATAAACATCTGCAACACCAGGGGTATTGCAGATGCGTTGCCAATCTAGAGGCCTAAGACGGGATAACTCAAGTGCCAGTAATTTCACCGGCTGTCTTACTCTCCGCACCGAAACACAACAGTGCAAGCACTGCTGCTTCACGGCAGGATTAGCGAGCAAGATGGGGGTATAGGTAAAAAACTTAAGTAAAGGACCTGTTGTATGTAGTGGTGCACAGAATTGATATGGAGCTTAAGTCATTTTGCGAATTTGGAACGTCAATTTGTTTATATGGACAAGTTACTACTACATACAACAGGTCCTTTACTTAAGTTTTTCACCTATAGCAATTCGGGCGGACCTTGCACAAGGTCCTACCACCTGCAAACTACTGTTAAGTACAGACCTACTTCTGCTGATGACTGTACCTACAGTCGAGGACACTGAATCACGTCGCCACAGATATAGATTATACATGTAATCTATCTGTGATTATATCTGTGCGCGTCGCGTACATACCAGGTCCCACCTTTTCATGGTCAATTTTGCTACGATTTTTGTGGAAGATGTATGGAATGCCAATAAGTACGTATGACATTATTTAAGTAGCACAAAGGTCCCACTTTGGTACGCAGTTCAGTTTATTTGGACTGTACCTACCGCATTACATACTTAACAGCACACTAGTATTTTAAGCAACTGACGTGGAATTTTCTAATGTAGATATTGCGATAATATTGGACTTGGATGGCTACACAGGGTATGTACGCAGCTTTTAATTTCGTGTGATGTAAAAATTATGTTAGGTACTGTAGCTAGGACTAAAATAAAAAAGAAAACAAGAAGCAGATCAAGTTTTTATAAAATTAAATCGAACTTTTAAATAATTACGGAATGCATCCTTAAATTTGATTGTGAAGTATTGAACGCAGCGTATGATGCAACGTCAGCTTCTTGTTACAGTTGACAGCTGTAGGGCTGTATGATCGAATTACAGGTGAATGTCGATAGTTGGTTGGTTGGTTTGTATTGTATGTCAGGCAAGGCAAGGTTAAGGCAAAAACATGTAAAACTATATTTTCCATAAATCAACGATTTAATAAATAAATAAATATCATGAAACGCTTGACACCAATTAACCTGCTCCTAAAATAAGCAAAGCTTATGCAATAGATACTAGGCAACGGATAAACATACTTATATAGATAAATATATACTTGATTGCATATTAAATATTCAAGACCCGAAAACAAACATTCGTATTATTCATGCAAATATTTGCCCCGGCCGAGAATCAAACTCTGGACCTCAAGCTTCATAGTAGGGTTCTCTAACCATTTGGCCATCCAGTTGTCTGAATACCATGTTTTTATGCAAATAAATTATAAGTACATTGTATTAATAAATTATACCTAATTTAATTTTCGTTTTACGAAGCTTGAGAATTTATTTCGTCAATTCATAACTATCGCAACTAATTTTACCATGTTATTTCACGTAAGTTCGACTTATTCTCACATAGTTTACCTACTTATGATCACGGCCACTGTCATGTGACCTAATTAATATTAAGATAATTTTAACAATGTTTTGTTCTGTGCGATTAAGTCTTGGGAATGATAATCATTATTTTATGAATTATTTGCAAAATTTATACGTCAACATTTCAGACAAAATTGTGTAAAATTGTGTGTTGAGTACACAATATCCATTATTAACCATTGTACGAATAATTAATCAAATAACACATATGAAAAAATGTGGTTGATATGGTAAACATGCACGAAACGGCCGTCTCTGAAGTGAACAAAATGTCGATATTGTATTTTCGAAGCTTCCGACATCACTACCACTAGTAGTGTCAAATTCTTTACCGCAGGTAGAAGCTGTTGTTGTAGAAATGCATATAATAAAAGTAGAAATACGTAGTGTCTATCATTTTTAACGACACAAACGCCATCGCGACACCGTATTTATTTTAAAAATATATAGAAATAATTTATGCCGCGCGTGTTTCCTCTAAGTATTACTAAATTAGGTTAGGTGCGTCGGTGTCAGTTACAAAAATGACTTTTCCCGAAGGAAATGGGCTTGTTGGCCATGAGAATATGCAGCCGAGGGCAGAGCGGAACTATGGGGTGAAGCAGGCGTATGAAAATGGTAAGTTTTTCACACATTCCTTCACAGAATCACTTACTAATGGTGCCCCATGTGATGATTTTTTCAAGGATTTTGGCTGTAAAGCTTGCTATTATATCATGCCAATATGTAAATGAAGCTGGCGGCGCTTTGTAATAAATGTACAATTTATTTTCCCTTGGTAACCTTTCAACTGAACATGTAATATGTGCAGACAATAGCCTTCTGGGTCCTGAAATTTTTTAACAAACTTAACATTTAAGTAAGACCTTGTCGTGGTTGACCTGCTTTATTATATTGGATATTATTTCAAAATTCTTGGAGTTCTTAATTCAATGAACAATTTGTACTTCATAAAGCATATTCGGCTGTTATTCTTAGTGTTAATTAGCCCTTTATAAAGTGCGCAAGGACTTGGGAGGATAGAGTTGACTCATCGTCGAAAATACCAACCTTTTGAGATGCCACATTGTCTAACTCGCGGGCCCTTGCAATCACCGTCTCTTTCTACCTGTATTCTTTACTGTTTGATAGAAAGAAGTGGTGAAAATAATTGTGATTATTGTGTGTTAGACGGCCTCTGGTTTCTGTAATGGGTAAGTAATATGAGATATAAGAATGTATTATACAATATTCATAATATATATGCTCACTTTATATAAACTCGTTTAGTATAATGTTCAATGAATATAATGAATGAATAGGACCTTAGGACCTAACGGTCCACCTAAAGCAAATATATAACATAAACACTCTAACTTAACCGAGTTAATAATTTATTTATAAAATTATAACACATAGACCTCTATTTAATTAAAAATAATAATTATATGAAGTAAAAAATACATGTTTGATGAGAAAAGCAATTTTATTTACTAAGCAATATTAACAAACTTAACCTAACCTATGTAACGGGACCCCCTTTGCTTGAGTCCAACCGACCTGACAATTATGGGATTGTGAAGTCAGTGAATTTTAATTTAACTAATTAACTAAATATTCATACTAATATTATAAATGCGAAAGTGTGTTTGTATGTTTGTCCATCTTTCACGCCATAACGGAGCGACGGATCGACGTGATTTTTGGCATAGAGATAGTTTATGGGCCAGAGAGTGACATAGGCTACTTTTTATCCGCGCGCGATAACCGAATACCAAAATGGCAAAATACATCTTCCTAAAAAAGCAAGGGTGAAAGCCATAATAAAAAAAAGCTATAATAATGGTTTCCAGCTCTACAAGTGAATTTTGACTAATCCTTTCATTCGATATTCAGACACCTGCCCCTGAAAACTCTTAGATACCTACCTACCTACAAATTTGTATGGAACCTTGCGTGAGTTCGAGTTTTTCATTTAATTATTTTTCCTAGGTACTAAATAAACAGTCAATGAAACAAGTTCTCCAACAGGTGTAACAAAACAAAACCCATTGTGGTCATCAATCATCTAATGGGAAATGTTGAAGAGCATGACAAATGTTTATGTCCTACCTTTAAACGATAACATACTCGTATCTGTCCTTGACAAATATGTTATGGTATGGATTAATTCTACTACAACTATCTGTTTATTGTAAATTTTTATGTTATCTTATCAAGTTGTCAACTGGTTTATTTGAGGCGCTTCACACTCTTGGCATAAAAAGGTGTAAAAATAACTTGTCATCAAAATCAGGATCAGTGTTTTCTATTGTGTCCGTCTAAAGAGAAACATGAAATTTTTTAAATGTAATATTTTAAAAAGGTTTAATTCAATTAATTTTTGGAAATACAGCTCCATCGATTGCTACCACCTTCTTGCTTGCTAATACTGCTGTGAAGCAGCAGTGCTTGCGCTGTTGTGTTTCGGCGTGGAGAGTAAGACAGCCGGTGAAATTACTGGTGCTTGTGGTATCCGATCTTAGGCCTCTAGGTTGGCAACGCATCTGCAATACCCCAGGTGTTGCAGATGTTTATGGGTAGTGATGATCTCTTACCAACGATTCCGCCAATGTCGAGATTGAACAAGACTAAATCCATTCTAGGTAGTTTCGGTGTGCGATACTCTGATGAGAATCTAAAATAGACTACACAAATATAATTTGTAAATTTTTGTAAATTTAACATAATGCGGTAATAATGGAGGAAAACATACTAATCTATGAAGGAAATTCCAAATAGGATGTTGTGGTCGGAGTTATTCCCGACACTCCTCTTCGCTTCGCTCGTCATTCCCCCAAATTTTCCGGAACTTATATTGACAATAAAAATGACAGAGTACACCAAAGAGAATATAACCACTACGTTTTAAGAGGCGGGACTCCCATACTAGCGAATGGAATCGAGTTTGTATTGAGTCTGCATGGCAAACCATTACCAAAATGTACGCCAAGCCAAAGATCCGTTTAACGCCAAAAAACAATACTACCAACATAACAGATTTAAATAGTGCAGCATGCTAAACGTTTGCGCTTTTTATCGATATCGATAAAATGGTGAGGGTTGAAATACAGGCTTAGGTCAACAATTTTTGTAATCAAATTTAGGTTAAGATCGAGTCCACACTTAAGTCGTATACCTACACATAGTATTGGATTTAGGTGTGGACCCAAAATATAATACAAGTTTTCTATTGATTTCCTTTATTTTTTTCAAAGCCCTGTTTTCAAAGTGATCTTCACGTATGTATTTTAATACATGTAATTTTTTTATGGAAACATTCACCAAATCTTCTTTTCCCACTAGTTTGTGCCCTGCATCTGAAAACATTTTATCGTTAAAACAGAGGTATTTATTTTTTTAATTTACGGTTAAAATGTTATGTAATCACTAAACTCAATAATTTATCCAGGCTGTGTGTGTCTTGTCTACCCATGATCAAGATATTTTCAACTGCATTGAAATATCGGAAGTTTGAAAATGCCTATAATTATGGTCATATTGCATGCAAGTTGTCATAAAGTTCCGATCTTTCTTCTTCTTATGTAAAGTAATATTAGTTGCACTGATAAACAAATAAGCCTACAGTTATCGATAGTTGTAGTACACATCCCTAGTGGACAATGATAAGGATATTAAATATCTATTTCCCTTTGTTTATTTAACTTGCTGCTACAAAATATAGCTAAAAGTATCTAAGACAATACTTACCGGTTCTCGTCAAAGGGAAATTTTGCCATAAAAATCCTTTTTTCGTGATTATGTCGACTTGTTCGATTTCCACAAATTTCACACGTTATAAATCGTCTTTTCGGTGCCAATTTCACAAAATATGTTTACTTCAGTCACGTGTCACTACTTTAGAAAACAATTAAGACGAACTTAAATAGAAATCTAAAGAAATTAACGAATAAAGTATGCGAGTCACAATCACAAGCTAAGCAACATGCCTGACATGACACTCATGACAGTTGACCTGACAGCTAAACTGTACTGAGGTTTTAGTTTATATTATGGTAATGGTTTGCCATGCAGATTCCATACAAAAATTTTTTTGTTCTAAGTTGCGCGAGACTGGTGTACACTACCAAAATGTCTATAAAGTAGGGAATATTTGACCACTTCCAGCAATGGTTGTGTAAGATAGTTATGTAAGGGGAATAAAAATAAAATAAAAATAAAAAATAGCCTTTATTCGCTGATAATAAAAAAATACAATATTATAGATTGTTGACACCAGCCACATTCGTATCAGGTTGTCTCCAGGACATAGGCCTCCTCCAGCCGCTCCCATTCTCCTCTATCCCTCGCTTCTCTTCTAAACTCTTTAGGCAGATCATCCTCCCACCTCTTGTGTTGCCTTCCTCTACTTCTTTTGCCATCCCTAGGGTACCAAAGTGTGACATCTCTCGTCCATTTCTCTCTCGCTGACCTTATAACATGGCATGTAAGGGGAATAAGGTGAAGTTAATTACATCAATCTGAAACCTATAAAGGACCAAGTCTTGTATATGTATATTTATACACGCGGTATCGTGTCAAGCCTGTATATAATGAGAATCTCAGAAACGGCCCCAACGATTTCGATGAAATTTGGTACATGGAGGTTTACAGGGATGACAAATCAATGGCCTTCTTTTTTCTCAGTACGTTGTTGTCAAGTGTCAAGCGTTGTGGAGTTTTGCCGCTAGCGGAATTCGCCCGTAATAGAGTAAAGACTAGGTTCATCGTCTCGTATTATTTTAATTATTTTGTGTGAGATGAATTTATTTGTCACGCAAACAAATCAATAGTTCTGACATTCTTTGAAGGGGATTTTGTTCGGCAATGTGCGTCCTGGTTTAAATGTCATTGGATGATAGGGATGATTCGAGCGGGAGTGTGGAGGGCCATAATAACAATACTATGTTACAAAAAAACGAGACAGATGTAGTAAAAATGATTAATGATATAAGTATGTGTTATGCATTATCTTTTGGATATTTACTGTCTGAGTATCTGAGCTATGATACTTTATTATTTCATCATCATATCACGCACAGATATAGATTACACTAGATTACGCAAATGCATCTACTTCGCGTGTCAGAAGGGCTACTCCGAAACACAACGTTCGAAGTTCGTCTAGTGCGCTTCCTCTCGCTCTCGTATTAAATAGTATAAGTGTGAGAGGGACCGCACGACACGAACTTAAAACGTTGTGTTTCGGAGTAGCCCTTCTGAACCCCGACCTAACGTCGGGGTTGGTCCCATACAAAGACTGACCGCTAACTGACTATCATGACTAGTGACTGACTCGAGCCCCACGGCGCGGGCGGGCAGCGCATTTGAATCGATTTTGCGCGGACACCGGGGAATTCACATCGCTAATTCAATGTTTAGACGTCACAGTAGATATAAAAAAATGACATGGTTGGTTTTCATACAGATTAAGGTGTTTGCGTTATCTAGTGTAATCTATATCTGTGATATCACACAAACAATTGGTATTATAGTGTCATTGATATCTGATAATCTTAATCCTCTTCTGGTGTATGATAAGTATATATATGGTATGTGTATAGTAAATTGGTTATTTTTTCTCATCATTAACCAGTAATTAGCAAGGCTCGGATACCGGTTAACTTTCCAAACCGTTATCACGTTCTTGGCGCAAAACCTTTTCATTTTTCGTTCGCAAAACCGTTATTTTTAAACCGGATTATTTTCATTAGTCACTACCAAAATACCGAAACCGACTAATAACATAGTTGGCGTTAGTGTGGCTGCTAAAGCGACTAATGAAAAGGATGCAAGTTGAAATGTTCGTGCATAGGAGAAATTCGTGTCTAGTCTCCTGTCCAGCGGTGGTGTAGGGGAATAGCACGCAGCACGGATATCTGAGGTCCTGGGTCCGATTCCCAGCGCTGGCCTATTTTTCTGGTTTTTCTGTGCATCCATGTTTCAGCTTGTGTTTTCGTGTGAAATATAATAATAATAAATAAAAAATAAATATCATGGGACACTTGACACCAATTGACCTAGTCCCAAACTAAGCAAAGCTTGTACTATGGGTACTAGGCAACGGATAAACATACTTATATAGATAAATAAATACTTAAATACATATTAAACATCCAAGACCCGAGAACAAACATTCGTATTATTCATACAAATATCTGCCCCGGCCGGGATTTGAACCCGGGACCTCAAGCTTCGTAGTCAGGTTCTCTAACCACTTAGCCATCCGGGCGTCACAACGCGTGACATACGTGTGAAGTATACGGGTGACCGTAAAAGTAACAAAAATTTGGAGTTGAAATAAAAAATACAAGAAGACTCCAAAAAGTAATCTTACCTATCGTTTGCTGATGAAATCGGTGTCGAATAAATGTCTACTCGCAAAACTAGTTCTTATAGCGTCAGCGATACTCTGAAGTGCTATTTGAGGTTTGTCTATTTTAGTCTAATACTAAAATTGTAATACTTGTCAGTCATTAAATTATTTGCATAAGTGCTTCTGTCAAGTAGCACCTACATACACCCGTGCGTGCAAAGCCGGGGCTAGCAGCTGGTTTAGAAAAAATCCAGTGCTAAGCTAAAAGCAATTCGTTATAAGAGAATTGTGGCAAATTTTCTTTAAAATTGTACGCAAAGTTTGGCCTAAAGTGGCAATCAAAGAAGCCAATGTTCAAAAGTACCTAACCTAGTTAAAACTCGCCATATTGCTACAGTCTGCGAGATCAATTGTCGCCGTGTGGTCGTTGGCGCGATGGGTTTGATTAGTAAGTGAAGTGTTTGTGCTTATAGAAATGTCTTATTTTGGGGCACAGTGAGTGAGTGCTTATAGAAGAAGCAAGCCCCTCTTCCTTACTGGACACACAGGGCACGTGCCCAGGGCCCCGCGATGGATTAGGGCCTCCTAGTCCCTACTCCATTACCAAACGATAACCTATAGCTAAATAGTGCTTTATTATGGGCCTCATTATATCCCAATTTGCCCAGGCCCTCTAATAGGTGAAAGACGGCCCTGAGAAGAAGGTTACTTATTCGACGGTATTACTTTGTGATTTTCTATTAGGCTGCGAAGTGGATACTCGCTGACAGCGCGGCAGGCGGTGGCAGCGAGCGTCTTCTCTACCGACTCACACGAGCCGTTGTTGTCCAGGGTATATCAGGCAGGCCCAGAGGTTGCTCTTTCCCATCCGATGAAGTTCTAACGCCTGAGTAGTACTCGGGGAGATGTCTGACGTCACACCTCATGCCATGATCGCCCTATTTAATTAAAGGAGCAATTTTATGTATATTTCGGGGATCTCGGAAACGGCTACAACGTTTTCGATGAAATTTGGTAGGTATCTACGTACGGTAGTTGGTAGGTTTTCGGGGATGAAAAATCGATCTAGCTTAGTCTTATCATTGGGAAAGCGCTTGGTACTGAGCTTTAGCCCGAGCGGCGCGCGGTTGCCCAGGCACTAGACGTATAAACGACCAAAACTGCAACCCTAAAGTCTTTTACACACTGCGTTTTTCTTTCTTCAGAGCAGCCGTGTGACTCGCGTGCGTATCGCCTTTTTTTCGAGACAAACGTGCGTCGACGGTGCGTTTACAAAACGCGGTGTGCAAAAGGCCTTTGTATATCTTCTAGAATTTTCTAGATGAAAACATGTCTACTTCATTTTTCTGACTTTTAATCTATTGTTCCAGGCGGCATCAAAGCCGGGGCAGACCGGGCGTTTCGCCTCGCCTACGGGATTTTATCCCGGAGGAAGGCAGCGGAGGAAGGTGTGGCCAGGCTCGCCAGGGTCCTGACGGCTCTGGACCTGACAGCCTTGGGGGTCGGGAGCACCCTCGGGGTCGGAGTCTACGTGCTGGCTGGAGACGTGGCCAAGAACTACGCGGGGCCGGCTGTGATACTGTCGTTTCTGCTCGCTGCTGTGGCTAGTGTTTTTGCTGGTAAGTATCATGCTTCTGAAGCCTTTCTTAACCTAATTCTACGTACGTAGGTAGTGGAACTGCCACCTACTCCAAATTGGGGATCTGCAGAAAACCAATGGTCAGCTTTTGTACTTGATAAAGGTAGAGCGTGATTGTTTAACTCCCAAAACGCGCCATCTTAACTTTATGACACTGGAAAATGGCGCCTCTTGGCATTTGGCCCCATACCACGAAGTGTAAAACTCGAACTTCGTATGTTGCCGTTCCGCTGACGCTTATGTCATTTGATACGGGAGTGAAAGGGACGGTGCGATACGAACTTCGATTTGCGAGTTTTGTAGTAGCCCAACTGGCGCCTAGAGCGATCGCTCTTCTTGCTCTACCAGGACGAACGCTGATAGTGTTGAGTGAAGACCCTTTTTACCCCCGACGCAAAAAAAGGGGTGTTATAAGTTTGACCGCTGTGTCATTCTGTGGCACCGTAGCTCTTAAACGGGTGGACCGGTTTAAATACGTTTTTTTTACTCGAATTTGCCTCTGTAAAAACCCTCATTGAAGGGAAAATAGACGGCAGGAGAGGCAGCGGAAGCGTACAGAATGGCGATTACTCCACCGACAATATAATGATGATGGCGATGATGATTAATAACCTACTTCTAGAAAAAAAAAACTTCTCACGTATATTAATCGCTTCGTTGGTTTTGTTTGTAAAAGAAACCATCATCTGCTTTGAAAACAGCTGTGCTAACAGTCTGCGGTGCTTCGTAATTGCATAATTTCCAATCAGAGATGTCAACAGAAATTTGTGGTCTAGAAAAGTTCGTTTCCAGCAATCTATTTTCTATCTTGTCTGTGCTAACGTGGCTGCTCTGTTCAGTTTTTATCGAAGCTGACTTTCGCTCTTATTGTGTGGTTGTTTTGTATTAGTTTTTTATTTCTGCGGCTTATGTTGAAGTTTAGTTTTATTTAGTGACTAGCTTTTGTCCGCGGCTAGGCCCGCGTGGTATTCGGTTATCGCGCGCTGTTCCCTCGGGAACTGTGCATTTTTTCGGGATAAAAAGTAGCCTATGCCACTCGGGCCCATAAACTATCTCTATGCCAAAAATCACGTCGATCCGTCGCTTCGTTACGACGTGAAAGACGGACAAACACTCAAACACACTTTCGCAGTTATAATATTAGTAGGGATTGATCTACGCGCGGCTGTAGCTGCAATTTGCAATCCACAGTTTTATCAAGATTTTTATTTTGCGCGTTAAAAATGAAACTATGCAAAAATATGACGTAGCTACGTCGACGATATGGTGTGTGTTGCTAACGATGTTTTGCGTTTGATTGATTTCTGGTTTCATATTGTATTCTATTTTAACTCGGACTATTTAAAATTTCGCGCACGCGTATTTTGTGTCACGTTGAGTTAGTTAAAACTATCCTATAACAATCGACGACTGGATGGCTAAGCGATTAGAGAGCCTTACGATGCTTGAGGTTCCGGGTTCGATTCCCGCCCGGGGCCGATATTTGTATCTCTCGGGTCTTGGATGTTTAAGTAATATGTATTTAAGTATGTATCCATACTAATAATATTATAAATGCGAAAGTGTGTTTGTATGTTTGTGTGTTTGTCCGTCTTTCACGCCGTAACGGAGCGACGGATCGACGTAATTTTTGGCATAGGTTTTTGAGATAGTTTATGGGCCCGAGAGTGACATTGGCTACTTTTTATCCCGGAAAAATGCACAGTTGCCGAGGGAATAGCGCGCGATAACCGAATACCACGCGGGCGGAGCCGCAAATATCATGGGACACTTGACATCAATTGACCTAGTCCCAAACTAAGCAAGTACATACTTATACTATCCACTTATTTTTGGTAACTAGAGTTACCTGTCAACGATATCTTATTTGTTATATTAATAGTTTAACTCATAATTCGAAGCAAGCGAGTGGTTGGACACTAGACAACGAATAAACATACTTATGTAATGTCATGTCGGCCACTGGGCCAATCGTAAAATCCGCCAGATCACGAAATTCCTAGGCATATCGTGAAATGGCGCCATTTCATAAATTGGCTAGGCGACATCCGCCACATTGCTCAAAACTCACCTTTAACGATTTGCCTAGTGACGCTTAGGCAGATTATGAAATTCTTAGGGAGATCATGAAATTCACGAAACCCGGTTATGTATGAGAGTTAAAACAACAAATTTAAATGGCATTTTTATTAAATCTAAAATCGAAGCCATGATTCTTAAGAACAGATTTCGCTATCTCATTAGTTTCTGACTTCTCCCTACTCACTCATTTGTATTAATCATCCTTGTATTATACAAGGGAGTGCAAATGAGGGTACAATTCATGAGATACAGTTTTGCGACGGACAGAAGGACGAATAGTACAGCGACATTAAGATCCTTTTGTATATTCCAACGCGAAACTCGAAAAACTAAAAAGCAATACTTGGGGCTGTGAACTGAACCCGGTTTCTCATCGTTCCTTTGTAACGCCCAAAATTCTATTTGTCCGTTTATGCCCTAATTCGGTCTGCCCTGAGGTTCAATTGGAGTACGAGCATGGAGTTTGGCTAATTGTTATTGAAGTCTGAGGTCGATTGTAATGAGCTGCCAATGGGTTGTTAGAGGTACTTACACTCACGCTGCCGGGAATAGGGGTCATTCAAGTATTACGTAAGCAGAATTTTAGTAATTTTTAACCCCCTCCTCCCCCTTGTCACCGAAAGTCAGCAAAACCCTACCCCCTCCCCCCTATGATTACGTAAACATTGGTATATATTTTTAAATTTATTCCGGTTTCTTTATTGTTATTACAAAAATTTACAAGAAATAATAAATGAATATTGCTGACGTAAGCGCCATCTGGACCCCCCTGGCCCCCGTGTCATCAAAAATAAGCAAAGCAAGGACCCCCCACTCCCCTCCCGTGCTTACGTAATACTTGAATGACCCCATACGTTGTGGGGGCTCTTAGTAGCAACGTGGACCGGCGTTCTGGCATAAAGTAGGGCGACGTTCTCTTTATTATTTAAGCGTAAATAGCATGCTTTACCATTGCACCGACTTTTTTTTCAGGGTTATGCTACGCCGAATTCGGCGCTCGCGTGCCGAAGGCCGGTTCGGCTTACGTCTACAGTTACGTGTGCGTCGGCGAATTCATCGCGTTCATAATTGGATGGAATCTCATTCTGGAGTATATTATTGGTAAGGAAAACGATGGTTACAGGGTGTAAGTCGCACAATAAATTAGTTTTCTAGTATATAAATGACAAAACCTTTATTCAATTAAAATCAAATATGTACAATTAATAAATTACAAATTAAATTAAAACGTAAATGAAAAATTAATAAAGAAAAAAAAACAAAATATCAAAAAACTAAAAAATAACTAAAAAAAAAAACATAAAAAACAAAAGGAATATAAATATATAATAATATATATATAAATGATCTATTTATTTATGTAGTCTTATGTAGTTAATGGTGTGTATTACAGTGTGTCTTTATAACGTTCAGAGGGTTGCCGACGGTGCTGGCTGAAAATCAGCGCTGGGGTGTTTTTAACGCTTCAGCATTATGCTGAGCCAGTGTCTGATTCACAATCGCAATGACACACCTTTGTGTTGTTTATTTGTACCAAATAGTATTGTTGTCTTGTGTTTTGAATAAATGTATTTTCTTTCTTTCTTTCTTTTAGGTCGAGCGGGGCTTACTTACTTACTTACTTTAATTTATCGGGCCCGCAAATCTGTCTGCAAAGAATTAGGTAGTTTCCTAGTAAGATAAATACTTCATTAAGAACTGTTTCACCACCCATTGCTTAATTTTAATTGACGGATCGGTGGATGGTGAAACAAGGGGTTTTTCTCTGAGATTAGATTAGGTATCTGTAAATATTGGAATTGTAATAAATCTTTTGTCAGTGAAATAAAAATAATGAGGCCTATGTCCAACAATAAAACTAAACTTTAACTCCGCACCTGGCAGTACTGTAGGAGTATACTGAGAGGGGTGTCGGCTGAAAAACAGCGCTGCTTGGCGTCGCTCCTCCAGTAGCATTATATGCTGACGCCGACGCCTATTAGCACAATTATAAACTTTGATTTTGTATGAAATCTTCATCATCATCATCATGTCAGCCGAAAGCACGTCCACTGCTGGACATAGGCCTCCCAAGGCTCTCCACTCAGACCGGTCTTGTGCTTTTCGCATCCACCGCGATCCCGCGATCTTAACCAGGTCGTCGCTCCATCTTGTTGGAGGCCTACCGGCAGCTCTGTATGAAATCTTATTTTATGTGTTTTGTGGATTTTTTTTTCAGTGACGTTCTATTGCTGATATTATGATATTTTTTGTTTCTCTCGCCAGGTGCTGCCTCGGTGGTTAAAGCTCTGAGCGAGTACCTGGATTCGTTGCTGGATAAGGCCATATCCACCAACCTGGAGGCAATAATGCCTCTGGACTCGCCACACTTGGCTCGCTACCCGGATCTGTTCGCTTTCTCGGTCATCATGCTGTTTTCAGGTTAGTAAAAAGCCGTGGTGGCCCAGTGGTTTGACCTATCGCCTCTGAAGCAGAGGATCGTGGATTCAAATCACAGCTCTCTTCTAAATTCATGTGCGAAAATACATTTAAATGAGCCATGAGCTTTACGGTGAAGGAAGACATCGTGAGGAAACCTGCACGAACCTGCGAAGCAATTCAATGGCGCGTGTGAAGTTTCCAATTCGCACTGGGACTACGTGTTAACTACGGCCCAAGCTCTCTTATTCTGAGAGAAGGTCGGTATAAGGGCTAGAATGATAATGATGATGAAAAATAAAATATATCACGGGAACTAAAATAATTTCTTTGCTCACCCGCGACCTCATGAACATGATAGCTAAGTTAATGGAAAATATAAAACAGTTGTTGTGGTTTGTTAGTATAACGTGTGGTAGCATGGTGTTGCTCTGAAGATGAGCTCTGTTTGGGTTCGAAACGCGTCAGTGTAGTGTGGTGGTGATGATAGATTTGTGTAATTTGTGTGTGTTCTTACAGTGTGAAGTTTCCGATCCGCACTGGGGCCGCGTGAGAACCACACGGCCTAAGCCCTCTCATTCTGAGAAGTGGTTTGTGCCCAGACGTGGAATGCGTCACTAATTAGTCTAAATGAAATCGGTGTTATAATATAACGTAACAGCGATCGCGATTGCGTGTTAATAGAGCTTCATTGATTTGAACTCTACTACATTAACATTGCACGTTGTAACTCAAACTGAGAGTGTAATGACCTCCAGACTCTAAAGTCGGTTTTGGACTAGCAAGACGACTGTGACGACCGGATGGCCTAGTGGTTAGAGAACCTGACTACGAAGCTTGAGGTCCCGGGTTTGAATCCGGGGGCAGATATTTGTGTGAATAATACGAATGTTTGTTCTCCCGTCTTGGATGTTTAATATGTATTTAAGTATGTATTTATCTGTATAAGTATGTTTATCCGTTACCTAGTGTCCATAGTACAAGCTTTGCTCAGTTTGAGACTAGGTCAGTTGGTGTCAAGTGTCCCATTATATTTATAAGAGAAATCGTGCAAATTTAATTACAACTTGCACGATTTTTCTTGCAATTGTAATAGCTCAGTTTTATAGGATTTTAAATTATTAGATGCAGTGTTTGAATTGAAATTCCGGGATCTTACAAAATTCCCGTGGGTATTACACGTTTGTTGACATTTCTCGAGGTTATCTTGATCCCGTTGGAATATTGAGATAAAAGAGAGAAGTAGGTACGTACACACACACTCACACACACATCCAAACATCACGCCTGTATTCCCAAATACAATGGGGTAGGTAGAGCACACGAAACGTTACCGCTTCGGAGCCACTTTTTAGCAATTTTAGGTTTTCATTTTGACAAAAACGGTACAATAGTGACAAAAAAGAGAAAAGTAGCGTATACTACCCAGATGTCTCGATTATTAGCGTAAAGATCGAACAAAAATTCCCGTGGGAATTCCCGAAAATTATATCATGGTTTTCGATGACGTCCAAAACAACCGAAATTTAATGACTAAGCCCAAACACACACACATACACAAATTTTCCCATTGATAATATTAGCAGGATTTCTTTTTCTTTTTCAGTGGGTCTCGCATTTGGCGTGAAGGAGTCAACGAAGTTTAACAACTTCTGCACCGGGGTCAACTTGTGCGTGGTAGTGTTTGTCATCATCTCTGGATGCTTCAAAGGTGCACATATGACTATATACTTAGTTATTTACCACACATACACACATAAATTGGGTAATGTTCTTAATTTTTTTATTTTATTTAAATAAGAAATGAAAATACATTGTACCTTATATTAAATGTTCGACAAACTGTGAGACAGCTGTGAGCTCAATCAAATCTTAAACCACGACAAGTTAGGTACTTTTAAAAAATTAATACCAATGTATATCTTGGTTCACTAAAAATTGCAGACAGTGTAAACAAACCCATATACCTTCATTCATTATTTGTTGATTTCTAGTGAAATAGTTCTTTGTGATATGAGGTCGGTAAGTAAGGTTCTACAAATGAGTTGGTTTTCATCGTCACGAGTTTATAAAATCTTGCCGACCCGTGTATCATACGACGTTTTTCAATACATTTGTGAAAAAATAGGCAATAAATAACACAAATTTGAAAAATAAAAACAAAACAACGCAAAGTTTTACAAAAATGGCGTGTCCGTAATGTGCACGCGTAGGTTTTGTTTTTAATTAGGTTAGCTAAAATTATTAGGCAAAGGTTCAATGCGTTCAGCCATTGCGATTTTTAGAATAAATTAAAGGTGGAAATCATTAAAATCTGAGGTGGTAAAATTACAGTTTATAATAATTCCATTCAATTTTGCAAATTAATTACTTAGTTTTGTGTATTTATACATTTTTCTGAGTATAAGACGATATGTTTTATTTTTGTCATTTAAAAGTCTTTGCTTGTAAACTTTAAAATGAAGAATTAAAAAAAGTATAAAAAATTGCACTAGTGCGGTAAAATTAACTTACGATCCATTGAAATTGAATTTGAAAAAAAAAACAGTATTATAAGGATAACAGTGGACGATTTTCGCTTGACTGTGATGTAGACTTTTTACGACCTGTCAAAACGTAATTCCCTCATGGATCCAGTATATTAATTAATTAATTAATTAATTCATTTATTTATTCAGACCACAAAGATCCATACATTATTAGTAATTAACTTATAACTATGTTAGTATACATATTGGACAAGTGATAGTGTGCTATTAATTAAATTTTGCATTATATAGAGCACTCATCTCTTATAGCTATCATCTATCATATTGGCTGCCATCAAACTTTCCATCTCTACAAATTTTCGCATTTATAATATTAGTGCGGTTTTGCGAGCGATTAAAACCCAAGTCCTTCTCTGTCAGAAGCCTGTGGCCAGCGGGACGTAGGATGGAGGCGATATTTTTACCTTATTTATCCCTATCTCACAGCGGACTCCAAGAACTGGCGTATACCAGCGTCGGAAGTCCCCAAGTCGGCCAGCAAGGACTTTGGCACCGGGGGCTTCGCGCCGTACGGGCTCGCTGGCATCATCAAGGGGGCAGCTGTCTGCTTCTACGGGTTCATTGGTGAGGAAACATCCCATTGCGATCGTCCATAAAGGTTCATTTCGCAACGGATTTTCGGTTGTCAAACGTTGACCTGATTCTTTTAGTAACTCTTCGTTTTGCAAACTCAAAAACTAAATATTTCAGGATTTATTTAAGGGCCATTGTGTAGAAACTCATGTACAGTCGGAGTAAAAAAAGGTTCATCACTCTAAGATCTATTTTCCTTTGCTCAGTATGAGCGCTAATCTGTTTTAGCGATTGAGTAAGACGTACTGCGTCAACCTGTCAATCTGCTAAACATCAGGTGGCCATAGTGGCCCTACAACTACACCTTGTCACTGACAAAAACTGACAATTTGACTGACAATTAAATAGAACATTATTTGATTTCAACGTTTAAGAAGTTATCATTAAAAAGGTTTTGTATTGACATGAAACTAGATATATATTAGAGGTGTATACTATTTTGACCCTTAAATTGTTCTCGTGTCAAGTAAGTATAAATTTCACACGAAAACACAAGCCGAAACATGAATGCACAGAAAAACCAGAAAAAATAGACCAGCGCTGGGAATCGAACCCAAATGAAAAATGAAAAAATGATGATGAATGTGTGAAATTTATATAAACTTTCACGGGATGACCGTAAAAGAAACAAAAAATTTGGAGTTGAAATAAAAAATACAAAAAGACTCCAAATCGTAATCTTGAAGTAAGTATAATTTGACATGCACTTGTCTACTTAGTACTTTGGTTTCAAAACATACTAAGAGTCTATGACTTTGTAAAGGAATCAATTTAATAACTGACGAAGGTTTTCCTACTCCCATTGTACCATCAGCCAAATAAGTGGTCTATCCATTTTTAAACACGTTCCTATCAAATGAATATGTTGCTAAAGTCGAACTTTCAAGTTGACTGACACGTCTATTGGCATTATTGTTTTAATAAATATATAAATAAATATCATGGGACACTTGACACCAATTGACCTAGTCCCAAACTAAGCAAAGCTTGTACTATGGGTACTAGGTAACGGATAAACATACTTATATAGATAAATAAATGACATGCAAACGATTATTAACTTTAAGGTTGTAGACCACATATTTGGGTGATGGTACATCGTGTAGTATTACATCTTTAACCTCCTGAAGCCCACCATATAAATATAAAAAAAATTGACAAAGCAATTATAATCTAATATTATGTTTCGAGAATAAAGTAAACTGCCGTCAAACTGCCATGGTGCAAAACAATAGAAAAACAAAAGAATTCTTACTTTGTTACATTGCCATAGATTCCTAATTCCCTTGAACTTATTGTGTACATTCTATTGCACATTGGGCCGCACGAGGTTAAATTCTTCTTACCACCTTTATGCTGACGATTTGCTAATTTATTTTACTGCTAGTCTCGATGATCTTTATCAACTAATTGAATTCATTAACACTGACCTGAATACCATTCGCGACTGGGCTGCGAGCTTCGGTCTCAAGATAAACACAAACAAAACGCAAGCAATTGTTATTGGCAGTTCATATTTTATCTCTCGAATGTCTGACTTGGTGGTTCAAAACTGCATGGTAATTTGATGGTACAATTATACCTTCCTCGTCTACCGTCAGAAATCGAGGGACCATCATGGACCAAACTCTTTCCATTTACCTCGGGAACTGTGCATTTTTCCGGGATAAAAAGAAGACTATGTAACTCTCTGGCCCATAAACTATCTCTATGCCAAAAAATCACTTCGATCCGTCGCTCCGTTTCGATGTGAAAGACGGACAAACATAGAAACACGCTTTCGCATTTATAATATTAAGTATGTATTGGACACCTTGGTTAAGCCTTGAACTGTGGGGTTTCCGAATTTTTTTTATGTTAGAGAGGCCAGACAAACTAACTAGTGGGTCACCTGATGTTAAGTGATCACCATTGTCCATAGACACCCGCAGCGCTTTAAGCGATGCCAGTAGGTTGTCGGCCCTGCAGAAAATTGTACACATGCCTCTTAAAGGTACCCAGGTCGCAACTCGATCTGATCATGACTTTAAATGACCATGTCAAGGTTTCGACTGCGTGGCGACGGCGGGCGAGGAGGCGCGGCGGCCGCAGAAGACCATACCGTTTGCCGTGGTGGCCTCGCTGCTCGTCGTGTTCCTGGCTTACTGCGGTGTATCCTCGGTGCTTACACTCATGATGCCCTATTATATGCAGGTACGGTTTTTTTTGGTTACGGTAGTTATGATTTAGTTTGGTTTTGGACAGACTTCGTAACTGAAAAGACCGTTTCGGGACAGGATCCCCCCGCGACAAACGTATTCACCCCCAGATGGTCGGATGACGGTCCAGCTGTGTACCAAATACCTCACAATTCTTAAATAAACTCGAAATATTGTGTATCCCTACGCTTTTGACGTCTTTTTCAACCTAGACGTAATGTACTATTAATGACTGGTGCTTTACAGGATGAGAAGGCCCCGTTCCCGTTCGTGTACGACCAGCTGGGGTGGCCGTGGGCCAAGTACGCCGTCAGTGTGGGCGCCATCTGCGCTCTGTGCTCCAGGTAATACCAGTTGGCCAGTTTAAAGCAGTTTCTCTCCCTCTCTCTCTCTCTCTCTCTCTCTCTCTCTCTCTCTCTCTCTCTCTCTCTCTCTCTCTCTCTCTCTCTCTCTCTCTCTCTCTCTCTCTCTCTCTTTCTCTTTCTCTCTCTTATCATCAGCTTTCTTACTTGAAGCAATAATCTTACTTGGTGTTGCGACGGGATAGAAATATAAGTAATTTTGCAGAAGATTGTTTTTTTTTATTCGAATAGATATCAAACGAGCAAGTGGGTCTCCTGATGGTAAGAGATCACACCGCTCATAAACATCTGCAACACCAAGGGTATTGCAGATGCGTTGCCAACCTAGAGGCCTAAGATGGGATACCTTAAGTGCCAGGAATTTCGCTTCCTGTCTTACTCTCCACACCGAAACACAACAGTGCAAGCACTGCTGCTTCACGGCAGGATTAGCGAGCAAGATGGTGGTAGAAATCCGGGCGGACTTTGCACAAAGTCCTACCACCTGCAAAACTGTTTTATTGGTTCATAGGTTCGTTACAAGTAACAGATAAAAATCGCCATCTTTAATTTAGCAGTGTCGACGGACAACATCTCCAAATGCGCCATCTATCCACAGAACTCGGAACTAATAGAAACCATGACCATCATGATTATGATGATAATGATAATTATGCTGTGCTGGGACCTTTTTATAGCGGCAACACTTCTTATTGTTATTTTTCCTAACCTTAATGTGCGAACTCTGTGGTGTAAATGAAGGTATAGTCACACGGATTGAGAAAGGTATGCTTGGATGGTTTGGGCATGTGGAGAGAATGAGTGAAAACAGATTGACTAAGCAGATCTATAAGACGAGCGTGAATGGGAACGTTGGGAGAGGAAGACCTAGACGAACGTACCACGATCAAATCGGGAACATTCTGAAGAAAGGTCGGGTCAGGAGTACTCTAAACCGACGTGCATGCATGAAAAGATTGATGAATGTAGAGGAAGCGAGAGTTGTATGCCAGAATCGTAGCAAGTGGAAGGATGTAGTCTCTGCCTACCCCGTTGGGAAAGAGGCGTGATTTTATGTATGTATGTTAATGTGTCATTGCTGTTATAAATACATTATTTTCTTTCTTTCTTTCATCTTTCACTTGAAAAATCTCTATGTACCTTTCTGTACTGATGATATTTATTATTTATCCCCCCTCTAGCCTGCTGGGCGCCGTGTTCCCCCTCCCCCGTATCATCTACGCGATGTCGAACGACGGTCTGCTATACCGCTGCATGGGCCGCGTCAGCGAGCGCTTCCAGACGCCGCTGGTTGGGACCATCGTCGCTGGACTCTTCACAGGTAACACACGTGCCACAGCTAAAAACCCACCAAACGCCTGCACACGCCTTCCAACGCGTGTCAGTACCAACCAGTCCTATGGTCGGGTGCAGATCTCATAGAAACATACGAGTACGTCAAACGACGTGGCGCGGCGTGGAGCTTCAATAGTATTACCGCTTTAAAATATGACAATGTGATTTCATTTCTAACTAGCTGTTGCCCGCGGCTTCGCCCCCGTTGTATTTTTTATGTATTTTCTTCCATAAAAACCTTCTCCTGACAGTAACAAACACAATAAAAAAAGAATTAACGAAATCGGACCAGTCGTTCCCGAGTTATGCGCTTACCAACACATTTTGCGATTCATTTTTATATTATAGATGATGATGAACCACTAGACCATTGTTTCCTAACTTGTGGTCCGTGGACCCCTGGGGTCCGCGAGCATGTTTGAGGGTCCGCGGTCCCATACGCATCTATCTTAGAGCATTATGCACAAGCAGCACCAACCTTCTCATTAATGTTTTTCTACGAAAAAGTTTTTTTTTGTTTTTTAATTTAATGAAAGAATACTAAAATGTAATATTGTCCGAAAATTACACCTTTTTTCACTCAGGGGTGTCAGGGGCATTATACTTGTTTTTCTTGGGGGTATGTATTACCATTCAGTGGTGTTCCCTAACCCTGAAGTGTCGTGATGCAGGCACCCTGGCGATGATCTTCGAGCTGGAGCAGCTGATCCACATGATGTCCATCGGGACACTGCTGGCTTACTCCATGGTCGCATCATGCGTACTGCTGCTGAGGTAACTCCTTTTAAACTTATCAGCGATTGACTTCTGTTGATACCGTCTTTACCATAACGGCACACGTGGCTCGTACCACTATTATTATTATTATTTCATCTAAATCGGTTAAGCGGTTTAGACGTGATGAAGTAACAAACAAACAGACTTGAACTTTCGCATTTATAATATTAGTGGTATTGTTTGTTTGTTTGTTTGTTTAAACTCTTTATTGTACAAAAAGGAAATAGGTACAAAAATAACACACAAAAGACAGTGCTAAGTACAAAGGCGGACTTATCCCTGAAGGGATCTCTGCTCTCTGGTATTTGAGGAGAAGCCTATGCTCAGCTACGTGCATATGAATATTTCTCAAAAAGGTGTCCATCTTCAGTTGTCCACTTATTAAAAAAATAACGTCGTGGGCAAAATGGCTCGTTTTATGCACTTGTTGTACAATCTACTATTAATGTTGTAGGTACGAGCGCACCCAGTCGGCCCACAAAGCGGCGGACCCTTTGAACCTGTCAGTCCGCGCCGTGCTGCGCCAGCTCGTGAACGCGGACCGCGCGACCGCGCCCACTCGGCTCAGTGCTGCCACCGTCACTGCGCTTGTCACCTTGTACGGTAAGCGTACATTTATTTCTTAAGCCTTGTTTACATTTTGTTAAGTAGCAAGTGCAGGTGAGAAGTGATTAGTTGACAAGTTTTTACGATGATAAGTACTTCGTGCAGGTGCAAAGTGTGGAACAAAATGAAGGACGAACAAAGACTACTTAGCTACTTAACAGGCAAAAATAGGCCGGGCGTTACTAGTGTTTACAAGTAGCGGCACGAGAGTTTAGCGCTGAGTGAACGGTGGAAGGGATAGCTGCGCATGGGTGCATGGGCGCGGGGGACGTAATGCGACTGGAAAGCCAATCGGCGCTACGCACGCCCGCCCTTCCCCGTGTGATACCTTACTTTTGACTTCTGCGCAATAACCGTCAGCGCTAAACTCTCATGCCGCTACTTGTACCCGCGGCTTCGCACGTAAATCATTGGGTCCAGCAGCCGAATTGGAATTCCGGGATTTTAGAAATGCCCGAAAATTAAATCGTGGTTTTCATTGACGTTACATTAAAAACAGTCATGTCAAATTTCATGACTCCAAACCCAGTGGTTGATTATTTCAAGATTTTATCCCTATCCCGTGCGAACATCAGGATAAAAGTAGCCTATGTGTTATTCCAGACGTCCAGTCACCTACATCAAATTTCATGACTCTAAGCCCAGCGGTTGTTACTTAGATATTTTAACCCTATCCCGTGGGAATATAGGGATAGAAAGTATTCTATGTTTTAATCCAGGTTATAAACTAACTTTTTGCCAAATTTCATCCAAATCCGTCTAGCCGTTTCAGCGTGAAGAAGTAACAAACATACTTACTCACTCACATCCTCACTCACAAACTTTCACATTTATAATATTAGTAGGATATTAGGATACCGCAGGAAATTTGGAATGTACTTATACATTATTGTAGAGGCACGAAAGTAAGCAATAAATGAGCGAGTTAGTTTGAAGGCCGACCCGATGGGAAGGCCTTTGATAATATGAGTTCATCTATTGCACTTCTGACCGAGACTAAACATTGTGCTTTTCACGATCACTGCGACGAAATAAAAATATTGTCACCCCACCCGCACGTCAGTATATTCTAAAAAGTCGTATCGTATTATGAAATACATATATTGATACGACCTGTTTTCGTAATGTGTTACATTGTTGTCGTGTTTTGCGAGCCATAAACGAGTCGGTTGTTAAATTTACATTATATAGACAGTTTTGGGTACTGGATTTAGGTTATATATGGCCACATTTTCGAGCAGTGTCATGAAAAGGAATTATTCCTTATCTACATCATAAAGATAATTACATTTATTCAGTACAAATGAAAAGTCGTCCACATAAATTGACTTTTTTGAATTCGGATCAAAGTTGATCTGAGTCTAACATCCGGTACAAGGGTCTGGGTCTCGTAGTATTGCTCTGAAGATGAGCTCTGATTGAGTTCGATACGCGTCATTGTAGTATGGTGGTCATAGATGGGTTTGTGTGATTTGAGTTTTCTTGCAGTGTTAGGGTGGAGGAACTGCATGAACACGCATATCTTGCATATACTTAGCTATTATAAAGTCGCGCGTGAGCAAAGTTATTGTTTCAATTCATTGACGTCTGTAATAAATGGGAGCCTGTTGTTTTACCAAATTTATTTTGGTCAAATTTCATTTCCCAAACAATTTTTAGCAACTTTTTGTTTGGCAATGCAAACTTTGGCACAATTTTAATACGAATATTTTCATTACGTCAAATTTTCACTCGACAAAATATTATTACGAAAAATTACATTATGGCATTTGGTCATTTAGCAAATGCTTTAATAAGGCAAAAACATTAGACAATAAAATAAAATTTGTGCGAGCGAGCGAGCGAAGCGAGCGAGCAAGACGGTTCGGAGCAGAAGCGACTCGGATAGGTTAGGTTTAGAAGGCTAAGGCGGGAGCGAAGCGAAGCGTAGCTCCCGCCTTAGCCTTCGATGTTAGGTTTTTTTTTTATAGCAGCCACGATAACATATTTGACTAAATGAAATTTGGTCAAAGTAATATTTGGCAAACCAGATATTGCTTAAACATGAACATGCCAAACACTAGGTTCGCGTAATAATTATTTGTCAAGTGTCAATTTGGCAAACGATTATTTGGCAAATGAAATTCTACGAAAAATTTTTTGGGAAGTGATAATTTGTCAAACATTTTTTGGTAAAACATAGGTAACCCGTAATAAATACTTCCGTTTCATTGCAGGCATCTGGTGTTTCGTGATGATGTCAAGCGTGAACCACTACGGCGCAGCGCTGTGGTCGCAGCCGGGAGCGTTGGCTGTGTTCGGTAGCGGCTCGCTGCTTGTGGTGGCCACACTGTTCGCTATATCGCGGCAGCCCGTGTCGGAAAAGAAACTCGCTTTCTCAGTAAGTATCTTTTTAGGGACTGCTTCATCATTATCATCATCATCATCAGCCGGAAGACGTCGACTACTGGACAAAGGCCTCTCCCATAGGACGCCACAGTCAACGACAACTCGCCACTTGCATCCACCGGTTTCCCGCAACTCTCACGATGTCGTCAGTCCACCTGGTGGGAGGCCTGCCAACGCTTCGCCATCCATCGATTAGTGTTAAATGACGGTTGAATGTGTTGCCGTCTCCGTCTATTCGAACAAAACAAATAGAGGCGGCATCACATTTAACCGTCAGTTAACACTAATCAATGGATGGTGAAACAGCCCATTAGTGTTTCGGAGCCAAATTGGATAAAATAAACCCTTTTAGTTTCGCCATTTCTGTTTCTTCGTCTGTCTGTCTGTCCGTTCGTCCGAGGCTTAGCTTAGAGATTATTAAGCTATTAAGTCGTGCTAGAAAACTGTAATTTTGCATGGTTATACTTATGTAAGTAGCAATTATGACACAGGAAAACCAGAAAAATAGACTAGCGCTGGGAATCGAACCCAGACACACACAAAAAAATTTGGAGTTGAAATAAAAAAAAAAAGACTCCAAATAGTAATCTTGAAGTCGGTATTTGTTTGAGCTTTTTTAACATAGGATACCTTTTATTCCGGTAGAGGGCGCCACCGCGCGATAACCTAGATCCGCGCAGACGAAGTCGCGGGCATAAACTGAATGAATGAATTCCACCCTTGAATCACGAACAACTAAGAGGAGCAATATCCCAGAGGGGCCATAGATCAAACCACTTGACCACCACGGCTTTGCTGACTTTAATTTGCACGGAGCCCTCGGCGCGCGAGTCCGGCATATACTTAGCTAACGTCCCTTGCCCCAGGTGCCACTGGTTCCATGGCTGCCCGGCCTCAGCATCCTCATCAACGTGTATCTCATGCTGAACCTGGATTACATGACGTGGGTGCGGTTCGCCGTCTGGATCGCCGCAGGTCAGTGGATCGTTTGATAACTTTTATATTATCATCATCGTCGTCGTCATCATTACAATACTCTCGTGTGGCCCAATGTGCAACAGAGTGTACACAATAAGTTCAAGGGGATTAGGAATCTATGGAAATGTAATAAAGTAAAAATTCATTTGTTTTTCTATTGTTTAAACCATGGCTGTTTGACGGCAGTTTGACTTTATTCTCGAAACAATTAGATTCTAATTGCTTTGTCAATTTTTTTCAAAATATTTATATGGCGGGCTTCAGGAGGTTAAAAGTAATAGGCAGTTGTTTGACTTCATATATCTACACACGTCTGTTTTACTTTTTTTAGACGCCAACTCTAGCGATCCGCCCAGGCCGTAGATATAAATTTCAAGAGTATGGCCGAGTCAATCTACTGCCTATTATTTGTATTGTTTCATCGCAGGTGGTAGGACCTTGTGCAAGGTACGCCCGGATTGCTACCACCATTTTGCTCGCTAATCCTGCCGTGAAGCAGCAGTGCTTGCACTGTTGTTTCGGCGCGGAGAGTAAGACAGCCGGTGAAATTACTGGCACTTGAGGTATCCCATCTTAGACCTCTAAGTTGGCAACGCATCTGCAATCCCCCTGGTATTGCAGGTGTCTATGGGCGGTGGTGATCTCTTACTATCAGGAGACCCACTTGCTCGTTTACCATCCAGTCGAATAAAAAAAAAATCGTTGTCATCGCCGTCATCATTATAGCCGTCGTAATAGTAATCTTCGTCATCATCATCGTAAAACTCACTTTTTTGGAGAAATTTTTTTAAACTATTCGAATCGATTGTGCTCTGGATTCTGAGTAGAAAAAACCATATTTTTCCAAAATTTCAAAAATAATGAAAGGTTACACTTTTTTTTTAAAACGCCCTACGATTAAAGATTTAAATTTCCTATTGTGCCGTCCCCCTCACGCTAATAATATTTAACACTAGCGTGAGCGAGACGGTACTATACAAACTCCAATTTTCGGAGTAGCCCCCTGAATGAGGGCTATCGCGAATGAATTTTCCGCTAGACGCGCTAGTGTAGCGTGAGGTCAACGAAATGTCAAATCTCATAGTTTTTGGGTGAGCTACGCCGGTTTATTTATAATTAGAATAATTTTGTGAATATTTTGCATTATCTGAAATGAATTATGGCAATAATGCGATAAGGGGCAATGAACGTCTGTAATTTGAGACAGTTTTGTCTTTCGAAAACTTTTGTCCTCCCTTTTTTTCCGAACAAAACGGGATTATGCAATACTGTGGTTGCTCGATATGTTTATGGCACTGTTTTACAATGTATTAAATATGATTTTAGTCTAAACTTTGTTTTCACGGCCGTTATAACAGACTTTTAAAAACCTCACGCAACAGTGGCGCCATCTAGTGAGAGAAAAAACGATAGCCCTGATTAAGCTAGTGTGTAACAAAATCATGTTTATTCACAGGTCTCCTGATCTACGCGACATACGGCGCGTGGCACAGCTCAGAGCGGCGCCGCAACCCGGACGTCCAGTTGTCCGTGCTACACAACGATAGCCACACGGCTTTGCTCGCCCACAACGCGCTCGGCTGACCCCCGACCAGCCCCACGGGGACCGTCGTCTCTTTCATATCCAGCATATAGGATAAGGACAAGAGTTACCATGAAGCTTTTCGTAGAGTTCTTAGTTTGTTGCGCGTTGAGTCGCGAAACGTCAGCATTGAAAAAAAAATGTTAAAAACAATGTATTTAAATCGACAAAAATATAAATCAAATATTGTACAAATGTTTAAATGACATGAGAACATTAGTTACTGAGTGTCCATATCGGCTCGTATACTTATTGAAAGTCCGAATGTAATTTTTGTCAGAATTATCGTTTGTCATAACTCTTTATTCTCTAATTCCAATGATTGGTTACAATTCTTATAAAATAAACCTAACCTATAGTTTTCTATAGGATGACCATTTAAAAATTTTAGCAAAATATAAGGTTTCAGTAGGAAAAAAATTCGGACAAACGATGATTCGGACAAAAATTACGGTACGACCCAGTTATTAAAATTCACAAAACTGGAAATTCCTGGCTCAATCTTTAAAACTAAGGTATGGTAGAGAAAGTCAGGACTGACGAGGTTATGTGTTGCAGTATTGCAACCAGCCGTCTAATGTCGGCTGAGCAATTTACAAAATTTACTGAGAATTTGAGTATTTTTGAAATACGATTGCCTTTAAGTTTTAAGTGTAATAATTATTAAGTAAGATTATATTCTTACTGTGTGACGTTAATCATTATAATCTCAAACAAATCTCAACTGCATCTGTTCCTAAACCTAGCTGCCAAAGTATTTAATATATTATTTAATTTTATTTAACTTGTCTTGTTTGTGTCTTTAGATGCACAATACGGTGTTTCACTTTTTTTTTACTTTTTATAAACTATCGAACGGAAAAAAAAGCTACGTTTAAATACATATAACAGAGTTACAGAGGTTTGAAGAAACGTGACGTTATTAATGCAAGTAGCGCCGTGTCTACTTGATTGATAGAAGCGTTTTAGAAAGAGATAAATAGAATATTAGTCACCTGAAGCCCACCATATAAATATTTTGAAAAAAAATTACAAAGCAATTAGAATCTAACTGTTTCAAGAATAAAGTCAAACAGCCATGGTGTAAAACAATAGAAAAACAAAAGAATTTATACTTTGTTACTTTGTCATAGATTCCTAATTCCCTTGAACTTATTGTGTACATTCTATTGCACATTGGGCCGCACGAGAATTAAAAAAAAAACACTTAAGTTTTATGTTCAACCATACTATTTTTTTCTTCACTAAACATTTTGGCAAGTGACAAATTCTAGACTTGTCCAATCGTCACTATTTTGACAAAGCTCGTATCTCAAATCAATAAGACAACAAGATTGACCCTTGAGATAATGTCCGTAAAGCTCACTTAGAAAAACTATCGATTTAAAGGTACGACTATTTTAAATTAGTGAAAAAAATTATGTTATTTATTATCAAATATTCACTTTTTACTCTTATTGCGATGGTTTATTCCGTCTGTAATTTGGACTTTAATTTAATGTAAAGATTCGACTGGTATACTTGATACAATTTGTAGATGTAGTACTTATTAATTAGAATTTAGGAAATTGCGAGTGATTCCAGTATTACATAGGCGCTTGGCTGTGAAACAGCGATATATTATGTATTTATAGCAGACGGTACTTACTTTTTTGCAAAATTTTATTTGTTAGACTTGGTAAACTGAATATCGGCCTTGAAATTTACCATTTCTTAGATAATTCCTATTAAATTATTAATCATTCAATAAGTATTATGATTAACATATGTGATTAGCATTAAGATAATTATTAAGTTTTTTTTTTCTGTTTATGCTTGTTATATTGCAATATTACGGACAATATAATAATGTTTGTCAGAAGTTGATTGTTTTATTAACCGTAGACATCGCGGAGAAATTCTATACTTTTTTGTTGTTTACAGTTATTATGGTGAATCTTGTTTTGAGCTATACGGCACAAATTTCGGTATCATAGTAATTTGTTTCATTCGATTTTCGTTCAATTCTTATTTCGTTTCATTCTGTATTCGTCACTCGTTATTTATTCGTCTTTTTCACGGTCCCTATCTGTAACTTATAACAACTTATCTCATTCTTAATAAGTCTTATTCGTTTATCGTCACGGTCTTCATTAGACTTATTCTTCATTCTTCCCTTTCGATTTCTGTCTCATTAACTTATTCGCCTCATTTTTCCAAGATCACGGCGGTTGAATTTTGGGTTTTGTTGTCCTCATATTATACGAAAAGTATAGCACAGAAATCAATGATATTTTACAATCAAGATCTTCATTATATTTTCTATGCTTGTGTTTTTTTTAGATTTTTGTAAAAATGCTTTAATAGTCTGTAATTCTCGTGCAAAGTTGACATCTTTTACTTGTCGACTTTTGAGCTCCTGTAATTCTGATATTACACGTTAATATGAAAATCTGATTTAGTCACGGCCGCGACAACGTATAATCCGGCTTTGCACATTAGACAAGGTAAAAAGCTTGATTGATAGTAAAAAACAAAAGAAATATTAAACTGTCGTAATTTGTTTGTAATTTATAAAACCTGACATCCCGAGTGTCATAGGTGTCGACATTCGTTTAATTGAGTCTTTTCTTTTAGTTGTTTAAGTATTGTTTTTCTTTTTCTTTGTTTGCGCACCTCATGGTGCTCACTGGTATAAATTGTAGGTATATTAGTATCAGTAAGTGAAATGTAACAATTTCTTTTGAGAAATAAAGTTCTATAAACATAAATAATCGACATAGTACGAATGTTTAGAAGAAAATACGATGGGAAAGTGTTAGGTACTTACAACATCTGCAATTCATTATGGTTTTATTAAGTAAATCAAAAGAAATTGTCAATTAAAATAAATTTTATTTCATTTTCGACTTTATCAAATCACAGTTTGTTAATTTACACTAATTTTACTTACAACTATTTACATCGTTTATAAGTTAACAATCACATAAACCCTAACATTACCTAATTATCACGGGCATACTATCACAATCATATCATTAAATACTAAGCTATTTTAAACTAATCAGCAAATCCAGCATAACACTTTTTATTAATTGTTACAGCTATATACAATTCAAGTTGTAATTAATACTACATAATAAATTCAACACGCGCGTTTGACAACAACTATATTAATCTAGCTGCCAGCTCACTGCCAACCTTGTTAGAGCAGTCACAGAGTACATTTTCGAATGACAACTGCCAGAGAGAATAATGTGGGGTACGTAATAAAGAGATCTCTCTCGAGGCAGATATGCCTAGCCCTATACCACGAAGTGCAAAACTCGAACTTCGTGTGTTGCCGTCCCGCTGACGCTTATGTCATTTAATACGCGAGTGAAAGGGACCGAAGGAAGGACCGAGGGAAGTCCGAAGGAAGAGCGTCGGAAGTTGCCTAAATGTGGCCAATTTGAGAAACTTTAATGGTGTGATTTTGTAGTTTCTGTATTTGCTCACTAGATGGCGGTAGGAGTCACTACAAAATAATCACTATGATGAAACGATAGCAGTGAGGATATACTCTACTATGTGGAGAAGAAGAACAAATATTAAAAAATATATATTTTTGTAGTTTTGGGCGTAGTTATATTTTTCTGATAATGTGGATTAGGACGGACTGCATGAAACATATGTGTCGCACAGACGTAGATTTTGCGGATTAACGATACCAAATTGTAGTTTGCTTATTTATAATATAAGTAATTTTTATAATGCTTTGATTTGCTGATTAGAATTTAAATTGCCTTTTTATTTTAATAAAAAAGCTACATAAATATTTACATTATTTAAATTCAAATATATACATACATTTTGTGCATATAGTTGCTTATGTTACGTATGTCAATTAAAATATACCCATCTGCCATTTAGGAATATTATTATACCTACTATTATGTATAAGTAAATTGAGTACATAACCTACAATAAAATTATAGAAGGTCTCTACAAATGGCTGTTTTAAAACAACTTAGGAAGGTTTTGCTTGAACCTAGATTTTTTTTATTCGATTGATAAGCGTTACTTTGAGGAGCTCAATATCGTATTTTTTTTATTTTTTACCCTCGACTCAAAAAAAGGGGGGTGTTATAAGTTTGACCGCTATGTGTCTCTGTGTCTGTATGTGGCACTGTAGCTCTTAAACGGATGGACTGATGAGAATGAGTTTTTTTTTTATTTGAAAGCAGGTTCTCTAGCGATAGTTCATAGACATGTTTTATGAAAATCAGTTCGGGCGTTTTTGAGATATTGAACTTTTTAGTGACAAAGTCGGGGGTTTTCCAACTTTTTTTTGGTTAATGTATTAAATTTATTGTAATTATGAGTTTCACTCGCAATAACCTAACCAACAAAAAGTTGGAAAACCCCCGACTTTGCCACTTTAAAGTTCAATATCTCAAAAATGCCTGCACTGATTTTGATGAAACATATCTAAGAAACATCGCTAGAAAACCTGCTATCAAATAAAAAAACCGCATTCAAATCGGTCCACCCGTTTTAGAGTTACGGTGCCACAGACAGACACACATAGCGGTCAAACTTATAACACCCCTCTTTTCACGTAAGGGGTTTAAAAACACAGAGAAATAAGCCTATATAAAATCATTTGATATTTATAAATTAAATGCATTTGTAACCTTTTTCATGCGAATTGCAAAAGTTACCTGAAATCAGAATGGCAAGAATGACGAAATAACTACGGTATGTGATATAACATTTTTTAAATATTTGATTTATACCTTACAACAAAACACGGTAAGGTAAGTACACAACACTAAATTTGAAATGTGTGGAATATAAAGATTGTTAACTTTTCATTTGACAAAGTCTTAATCAGCTTAATTACTTACTTATTTCACGAGATAAGTCCAATTTCGAAAATACAAACTGAAATATAGATGCACAGAAAAATAAGACCAGCTCTGGGAATCGAACCCTTGTCCTTGGCATTCCCTGCCACGTGCTATACCCCGTGTATTCAGCGGTGGTTTAGCACGCGGAATGCCGAAGACCTTGGTTAGATTCCCAGCGCTGGTCTTATTTTTCTGTTTTTTCTGTGCATCTATATTTAAGTTTGTATTTTCGATTTGAGTTTTACGGGATGACCGTAAAAGTAACAAAAATTTGGAGTTGAAATAAAAAATACAAAAAGATTCCAAAAACCAATCTTAAGTCCAATTATTTAAAAAAGTTCTGTAAATAGTTACACTGCTTTATATACTTAACCCTGGAATGATATTCTATTATTTTAAAATAAAACTTATAGCTAAAAGACGCACCATACGTGGAAGAAAGATGTAAGTAGACTTGTATCTTTTTTCCACAAAAGTTTTCATAAAAAAATAGTTCAGGCACTGGTACTAACTTTAGCTGGGCGACCGAGCTTTGCTAAGCGTTTTCCCAGAGATAAGACCCAAAACTCATACATACCAAATTTAATTGAAATCGTTGGTACTAAGTAGAAAAGTGCATATCAAATTATACTTACTTGACATGACAACAAGGGTCAATATAATATACACCTCCAACATATATCTAGTTTCATATCAATACAAAATCTTTTTAAATAAACAACTTCGTAAAAGTTTCAATCAAATAATTTTCTATTTAATTGTCAGTGTTTGTCACCTGATTGTTTAGCAGGTTGACAGGTTGACGCAGTAAGTCCTACTCAATCGGTAAAGCAGATAACGCTCATACTGAGCAAAGGAAAATAGATCTTAGGGTGACGAACCTTCTTTTACTCCGACTGTACCTACATGACCTTACCACAAAATACATAAACACGTCCTTGCCTTCAACACAAGTTCAATGTTGTCTAACTTTTTGTAACACGGACAAACTTTTGGTCTTGGAAGTATAATTTCGTCCCGTTTTGTCCTGCGATTGTTCAGAACTTTGTGGTCACTTGGTGTTTGTCCTCGCTTTTCCCGTTACTCGTGGTCATGGTCGCCTCTTTAGTTTCGTTAAGGGAACTATTTCTGACGCCGTAGAATAAGTAAATCGTGTATCCTGAAATAACAGAAAAATAGGTAAATTATTCGTTATTCCCGCGGTATAGAAAATTCCGCGCTGCTTTGATGAAGTCATTGCCGCGCTGGGACAAAGGCATACGTCATAGAAAAATTAACACTAACTGTCAGACTGACTTACACATCTACCCAACTTAGACGTAGAAATATAAAATACATAATTGCATTCAGATTTCCTCACAGATATGATATAAACGGAGGTCCGTGGATTTCCTTTACGATGAAATCATCATCATCATCATCATCATCCTGTCAGCCGAAAGACGTCCACTGCTGGACATAGGCCTCCCCCAAGGCTCTCCGCTCAGACCGGTCTTGTGATTTTCGCATCCACCGCGATCCCGCGATCGTAACCAGGTCGTCGCTCCATCTTGTTGGAGGCCTACCGACAGCTCGTATCACGGTCCGCGGACGCCATTACGATGAAATACAAAGTATTTATTGACGAAATCTACTCATATTATAAATGCCAATTCTATCCATCTTGTATTTGTTTTCTAATAGGCAAGTTTTTGCGAAAGCTCTCATAAAAAAAACGTTATAAAACATTTGAAAACACGACGAAACGGTTCGAGAAAAGTTAGGTTGGGTTAGGTTAGCTTCTTTTTTAACTCCCGACGCAAAAAGAGGGGTGTTAGGTATAAGTTTGACCGTTATGTGTGTCTGTATGTCTGTTTATGACACCGTAGTTCTTAAACGGGTAGACCGATTTGAATGCGTTTTTTTATGTGAAAGCAGGTTTTATAGCGATGGTTCTTAGATTTATAAAACTTACCGACAGCAAGCCAGACGATGAACCGCACCCACGTCTGGTAGTCCAGCTGAACCATCAGGTACACGTTCATGCACACGCTCAGGTACGGGACCAGCGGGACCAGGGGCACCTGCGGAGGGGGGGGGGAGGTTAGCGTGGATTGGGTCATTTCCAAAGTAGGCAGAAAACAATATAGTAGATTGAGGGTGGAAAGTGACCCATTGGGTGAGGTGGTAGGACCTTGTGCAAGGTCCGCCCGGATTGCTACCACCATCTTGCTCGCTAATCCTGCCGTGAAGCAGCAGTGCTTGCACTGTTGTGTTTCGGCGCGGAGAGTAAGACAGCCGGTGAAATTACTGGCACTTGAGATATCCCATCTTAGGCCTCTAGGTTTTCAAGGCATCTGCAATACCCATAGTGTTGCAGATGTTTATGGGCGGTGGTGATCTCTTAGCATCAGGAGACCCACTTGCTCGTTTGCCTTCCAGTCGTATAAAAAAAAATGTTTAATGTGCTGTGCAATAGTTCGAGGGGAAATGGGTAATTTCACCCGAGTTAGACACTCTACTTTTCATTTCGACTGTGAGGAAAGCAAAATACAACAAAAAATTAGAATAATAATAAAATGAATTTACAGATATTCAACCTCCAACGGTACCTTTTCGGGTGACAGTCTTTACCGGCCTGGCTAACACCGACATGTAAATACCGGCCCTGCTTTTCGTGTACTCGCCCATAGAAGCTCCTGTCAGTTTGTATGGGCGTGTACACGAAAAACAGGGCCGGTATTTACATGTCGGTAAAAACATGCCGGTAAAGACTGTCACCCACCTTTTCGGCTGACCACTTGCCACGGCCGACGATAAAAAAAATCGAGTTGGTCACGACCAAAGAGCTTATATACAAAACTGGAGGTTGAACGCCGAACCAAGAAGTTTGACCTTTATTACTTATTTATATATTCCAACTCTGTCTTAACCTAATTAAAGAATGAGATGGAATATTTTTGTAATGCAATAAGTTCAAATCTCTTGTTTCAAACGGATGTTCGGCGTTCAACCTCCAGTGTTTTATATAAGCTCCTTGATCAAAATAATTTTCATCTCTCCTGTTCGGAAATCTTTGGCATCCTCACGTCTCTTAAAAAATTCACCAACCCGGTGGGAATGGTGTTGTTGCACACCATTACACTGGTACTCACCGTGAAGCTAAGATGCGCTGTGCTCTGCCTCGGTTGCCGGCAAAGTATGACTAGAAGCACCAGCAGAGCAGCGCCCAGAGCGATCAGGGCTGCGTCGCCGGCCACGCTCCGCTCGTACGTCAGTAACGCGCAGGTGATGAGAGCCAGGACAACTGGAAACAGGTTTGATGCTGAACAGGCCCCTCTTTCCCACTGGGCACACTGGGCACACGCCTGGGAAGCCGTGGTGGCCTAGTGGTTTGACCTATCGCCTCTCAAGCTGAGGGTCGTGGGTTCAAATCCTGGCTCGCACCTCTTGAGTTTTTCGAAATTCATGTGCGCAATTTACCACGAGCTTTGCGGTGAAGGAAAACATCGTGAGGAAACCTGCACAAACCTGCGAAGCAATTCAATGGTGCGTGTGAAGTTCCCAATCCGCACTAGGCCCGCGTGGGAACTATGGCCCAAGCCCTCATTCCGAGAGGAGGCCTGTGCCCAGCAGTGGGACGTATATAGGCTGAGATGATGATGATGATGACACTGGGCACACGCCCAGGGCCCCGCGATGGATTTGGCCCCCCTAGTCACTACTCCATTAACAAATAGTAACCGATAGTTATAGTCTACTCTCGCCTGAAAATCAGGCTTACCGAATGCAGCATGTTGTGCCCAGGGCCTCTAATAGGTGAAAGACGGCCCTAAAGCCGAAGGAAGACTAGCGGTGGAAGGTATCGTTAAACAAAATGTAAGAAAATTGCAGTGCCGTGACAGGAAACTTACTGGCATGTTTACTTTAACACCTACAATGATCTAATTTGGTCGTATCTCTGGAAAAAAACGCTCGTCTTCAAGTTTTAGCCTGAGCGAAGCTCGGTCGCCCAGGTACTAACAAGTTACTTTTACTTTTGATTATTAAGGTAAACACTCTACACAAAGTAGAAAGAAAGAAACTCTTCACGCATACCACAGAACTAATTTGAACACAATTTGGTATGATTTGATTTGACATTGGGGTTTTTATCCCAAAAATTGTAACAGTTCCCGCGAGATAGCGACAACCGAATTCTAAGCTGTTGCCTCTTTGTTTAACGAACTTTTGCCATCTCTTTCTGTCACCATCTTACACCATTAGACAGAAAGAAAACTAATGAATGCGTTAGCAAGCGTCCGTGCGTTAGACAATAGGTACGGCTCATGGATGTCTAGAATATCACTTATTTAGCTAAGTTCTGAAATAGAGGCACTTACACAATATGACGATGGAAGACTTGGCGATGGATGCCGAGAGATCAGTAGGTCTCTTTATCCCTAGTAGATTGAAGCTCTGCTTGGCCACGGAGTACGGCGTGTCGGGAGTCGGCTTCATGCCGTTGATGGAGAGATATGGCTCTTGCTCATATCTGGACAGTTTTAAAAGGGTACGCATTAGATAGATGCACACTTGCATGAGTATAAAATATGGGCATGTGGTTCCCAAAAAAAACCGGCCAAGAGCGTATCGGACACGCCCGAGATAGGGTTTCGTAGCCATTACGAAAACATTAAGTAATATTTTTCTAGGGATTTCGTATTTTATACGGAATGTTCCAAGTTTAGGTATATTTTGTACCTTAGGCTGCTATTTACTCTTAAATTACTAATAATTCTCAAGAAAACTGAACCTTTATAGTTTTCCTTGAAAGTTTGATAAACTTACTACCATCCTGAATTTTTTTTTATTTTTCCACCCACCAGTTTAGATTTTAGAGGGGGGGGACGCTCGATTTTAGTGAAAAATTGCACTTTAAAGTTGAATATTTGGGAAACAAATCACTGAATCGAAAAATTGTTTTAGCAACCCTCTAATGATTTCAAAATACTAAATTTTTAGGTATCTATGATCAACCAGTGTTAGCAGAGCTTCCTAAGAAAGTGTACCCACGCAGTGTGTCATTTTAGATGAGACATGAAAAGTTGCAACATAGTGCCGTCTCGATGGGAGAACGAGGCCGCTAACCGACAGGAGTGGAGAGCTAAGGTTAGGGCTAAACTTAAATACGCAAGCACGATAATCTGAAAGCCCGACCATCTGCGACAATCAGTTATAAATTATGTTAACATAACAGTGTTCTCACGTGCCCGCACTGTGTGAGGATCTTCTATAAGAAGATTGGCTACGTAAGCCACTTGCGAGCGCATGAGACACCGCTTGAAGCTGTTGCCATGGCCGAAATCGGCCGGATCAGATCATCATCATCATCATTTTAGAAAATTGACATAGACAGACGGACATCAAAAAGAATTGATTGTGCTTTAAGAGCTATCTTCATATCAAATTTTTAGTTTCTAGGACAACCGGTTTAGTTGTCGGTTGCGGCAATTTGTATGAAAACACCTTTTTTAATGATTAAGTATATCTTTTCATGGGGGGGAGGCCTTTGCTCAGCAGTGGGACACTTCGACCGGCTTCTAAATAATAATACTTAATAGATTTTCAAGGGTGTTGCCAAGGGGGGCCAGGGAGGGGCTGTCCCCCCCCCCCCAAGATATTATAAAAAGTTGCTTGACTTGTTTTTGACTTGACTTGCTTTATCGATCACGGTTCGTACTACAAGTGAAAAGCTTGATGTGCTTTCGACTTTCTGTACAATTCATACTTTTCTCATTCTCCATATCAAATTGCTGCCCCCCTGGGCCATTTGCTCGTGATGTCCTTGATCTTTTGAAGATGACTTAGAAGTCCCGACGATTATTCTAAATTGTAGTATTTCTGTTTTTCCAAATATAGGCATATTACCTGAGGATGAGGACACTGGTAGCGACGATGGTGTAAGCGAGAAGAGTTCCGATAGACATCATGTCGATCAACTGGTTCAAGTTAAACATTGCTGCCATGATAGCTGTGACAATAAAAAAATACTTATATAAGGATGGCAAACGAGCACTCACTCCTGTTAGTAAGACATCACCACCACCCATAAACATCTGCAACACCAGGAGTATTCCAGATGTGTTGCCAAACTAGAGGCCTAAGATGGGAAACCTCAAGTGCCAGTAATTTCACCGGCTGTCTTACTCTCTACGCCGAAACACAACAGTGCAAGCACTGCTGCTTCACGGCAGCGTACCGTAAGTATCATTAACATGTGCTCTGTAAGCTCCTTTGTCGACTATATAGTTGCCAACCTAGAGGCCTAAGATGGGATACCTCAAGTGCCAGTAATTTCACCGGCTGTCTTACTCTCCACGCCGAAACAATAGTGCAAGCACTGCTGCTTCGCGGCAGAATTAGCGAGCAAGATGGTAGCAATCCGGGCGAACCTTGCACAAGGTCCTACCTACACTCTCTTCAAAGCTCGCTGAGCAATTCTGAGCCTATTTTTAAGACCTACAACACCACGTCCTATTTATACTGTACCTGATAATAATCCGCTCAAGAATGTTGCCAATAGAGGTGTCTTAGTCCACCCGTTGATGGCTGCAAAAGGCCTGAAGAGGACGCCGTCGCTGCCCATGGCATACAGGACTCTCGGCAATGGGAACATGGCTCCGAGCAGGCTGGTGCAGAGGGCGAAGATAGCTCCAACCGTTACTATCCACTTGATGACGGGAAGACCAGCCTCCGTAAAGACGTGGGGAAACGGGGCGTCGGCATCCTGAAACATTTTTACAAGCTTAGACGTGCGAGCAACTTAGACTAAGTAGTGCCTAATTTGTACTACTGAGAAAGTTTAATAAAAAAAGGCTGTTAAGTACACAGATTTAATGCATAAAATTCTTTTTGTCGTATCGAGAAATTAATAATAGATATATACTATGCGACAGTACTATGTCATGCTAAATCAACTAAGCGTTGGTGGACGTCCTATCCTACGCTGTGCTATACAATCTTTATTCGAGAACTTTTCGGCCCCAATGACCGTCTGTTCTCCGTGCCCATTGCCACTTCAACGAGTTAATTTGGTTCACTACTGACCTGCAAATAATATGGCCACATCATTGTCAGCACTGTCGCAATACTGAAGTACGAGACAAATATCACCACCAAGGACAAGACAATCGATAGTGGTATGTCTCTTTTCGGGTTCTTCGCTTCCTCCCCCGTTGTGGCCACGCAGTCAAAGCCAACGAAGCCGAAGAAGCACTTGGCGGCACCAGCCATGACTCCAGCGACTCCCCAGGGCATGAAGCCTCCGTTACCAGCTTGGCTTTGGTACTCAGGGGGGATGTCTTCAACCTTTATGCGCCAGTTTGCTGGGTTGCCTGTGAAGTTTTGTAATTTGATAGAGACTGAGTGTCAGGCTTGTTAGGACATTTCAACTAGTTTCATTTGTTCCATGGTCTGATCAATGGTATTTTATATCCGATGCAAAAACAGGAGTGTTATAGGTATGAAGTAATGTCTGCCAGTCTGTGGCATTTAAGAATAGACTGTTACTGAACCAGTGAGATACACCTTTGACCTCATCTGCACTTTACACAATCAGTTTTATAAAATTCCCCATTTGGGAATTGTTTCAGTCGTGATGTTTGTTTGTGTGTGTGTGTTTGTGTTTTTAAATTATAACAGTTGAACATACTCTTGGCAGCTCCAGCAATGATCACGATGATAACGGTAATCATGTTGAGAGCGGTGAACACGTTGTTTAGTTTTGTAGACTCCTTCACGCCAAACGCCAGAAGCACTGGAATCAGAACGCAGGAATGAATATCTACTTAACTAGTATTTCCAGGTAAGGAAATCACCAGAATCAGTTCAAAAGATCCGAAGCAAATTTTTGAGATGTTAAAAAGTATGTACTCGTAGTGACCGACCCGCAAATAATAATAATATTTATTTAATTATTGCGGAAGCCGTGGTGGCCTAGTGGTTTGACCTATCTATCGTCTCTGAAGCAGAGAGGGTCGTGGGTTCAAACCCCGGCTCGCACCTCTGAGTTTTTAGAAATTCATGAGCGGAATTACATTTGAAATTTACCACGAGCTTTGCGGTGAAGGAAAACATCGTGAGGAAACCTGAACAAACCTGCGAAGCATTTCAATGGTGCTGAACTATGGCCCAAGCCCTCTAATTCTGAGAGGAGGCCTGTGCCCAGCAGTGGGACGTACATAGGCTGGGATGATGATGATGACGATGATGATTGTAGTAAACATAGCAGTCACCATTATCATTATTAGGCTTTGGGTATCTATATATATAAAAGGCAAACCTGACTGGGTTATATATCAACGCACAGCCCAAACCGCTGGGCCTAGAAACTTGAAATTTGGTACAGAGGTTCTTTTTATGATGTAAGTGAGCACTAAGAAAGGATTTTTAGAAATTCATCCCCTAAGGGGGTGAAATGGGGGGGTGAAGCTTATATGGAACTTTCTCATTTCTGGACTTAGAAGTATGAAAATAGGTGTATAGGTTGTCGATTACCATTAAAAATTATCTGTGTAGGTGAAATGGATAAAATTTCCCTCTAAAGGGGTAAAATAGCGCGCGATAACCGAATTCCACGCGGGCGAAGCCGCAGGCAAAAGCTAGTAATATAATATAATAATTGGTCAATTAAGAATACTCTAACATGGCTTTTCAAGTCAACTTAAGACATCATCGTCAAGGGCGTAGAGTAAAGTAGCTTCTAGTCGAGGTTGGGGCAGGTGGCATTTTTTTAGGTCGGATCCGGAATTTTTTCAAAAGTTACCACATTATTACACAATTTCCGGGAGGGGCGGGCAGCTTTCTACCGTGCCCCCTCCCCCCCTTTGAGCCCATGGACATCGTACTCAAACTTACAAGTAATCAGCAAAACCAGCACAAAAGCGAAGAAGTCTGGGTAATCAGCCATGAAGGAAACGTTCATCGGCGCCCAGTCCGTCATCGTCTTAGCCATGGTGTTATTGCAAAGGCTGTCGATATAGTTAGCCATGCCCTTGGCAACACTGGCGGTGCCGATGACGTATTCGAGGATGAGGTTCCATCCGATGGTGAAGGCGATGAATTCGCCGACGCTGACGTAGCTGTAGACGTAGGCGGAACCAGCCTTGGGGACTCGGGAAGCGAACTCGGCGTAGCAAAGGCCTGAAAAAAGATTACGAGAGAAGTTAGTTACGTTTATCCGCGAAATCACAGCGGCAAACTAATTATGATGCTGAATTTGGTATTAAAATTGACGTTTAAGTAATAAAAGCAAAAAACGTTTAATGATAATAATACTTTTGAAGACAGTTACGTTGGCCTTTTTGGCTTTTGACTGGACAAAAATATACAAGGAAGGAATATAGAAAATAAACTAAGGCTATATAAAATACAGCGCAATGGAGTCAACGAATCGAGGCTAAAATAAATACATACAATGAAATAAAATAAAATTGCACCATTCATTAAATTCTTGACTGATTCAGTCATAACATAAACTTTATTGTTATAATCCTTTTAATCCGTGGCCCCTTTTCAAATGAGATAGGCACGGGAGTAAGAGATAACGCAATAATTTGACGCAGAAATTATGCGCCAAACGGCATTGATGTGGAAACAAAATAAAGTTCTGGGTAATCAATCATCATTACCCGGATGACGGCCACTGCTCGTCCCTTAGAACGCTACAATGTATGACAACTCGCCACTTGTATCCACCGGTTCCCTGCAACTCTCGGGAGTAATCATAATGACAATGATTTCATTTCCAAGACTCTCTCTAGGATAACAATCAGTTTTTACCAGCATTTTTATCTTCGTTCTTAAATCAAACTGCCAATTGCTTCGTCATTTCATTACATTTTCTACAGAGCTGGGATCAGGGTCAACATTCCAGAAGCTCGAATCATAACATAAACCTAGGCGCTGTAACGCTGCCACTGTACTGTTACAATCGTTACGTTCTAGTTTAAGGCTGTCTGTCTTTTGGAGCAGAGCAAGACAGCGGAACAGTGAACGAGATAAAATTCCAAAAACAGAGTTGCATAAAATCTCAGTTTCTCTTCAGTAGACAGGAATATGACTAGCTTAAAAATTCATACAAAACCGGAATTCAGAGCGAAGACGCGAAGCGAGAGAGAGTGGGAAGGAGACACGAGAGCGAGACTACTCCGCATCACTTTCTCGCTCTAGCTACGTGCCAACAGTGGTGAGGCAGCCATAAAATGTAAACTTCCTTACCAGCAAAAGCCGAGGCAATGGCAGCGACCAAGAAGCTCAGCGTCACGGCTGGTCCGGCGACAGTCTTGGCGACAGCTCCAGCCAGCACATAGACTCCGAGGCCCAGGGTGCTTCCAACGCCGAGGGCTGTCAGGTCGAACAGACCCAGGCATCGGGCGAGTTGGGTCGAACCGATCTCTCCCGAGTCGTCGAGCCGCTTGCAACGCCGAAGGACGTGGAGGATACGGACGCAGCTCATCTGAAACAGAATAAATTTAATTCAAAGTCAATTTAGGTATTTAGATGTGTATTTCTTTTCTGGTTTATAGCTTAAGTTACCTGACGAAACTTTTTGTGGATTTTTTTTGTGGATTTGTACTCTATTTAGGTCATAATAATAAGCAATTGGGCCAATCAACTTTTTTACCGACACTAATCTGTCTGCGACATTTATCAGACAATGGCAGATTTTTGTAAGTAAACATGTTTTTTCTGTAATTTAATAGATGGTGTACATGAATACCTGCCATCCTACGTAAGTTTAACCTATTAAACCGTGAAATATTTTGTTGGAAGTACGATTTTTTGGTAACCAGAGACAATTATGGTAACGCAGGAGACGACAAAGTGTTGGTACGGTAAAATAGTTGATTGGCCCAGTTATGAATGTAACAAATCGCTCAAAGGTTCGGAATAACCTCTGTTGAGAAGATTCCGGCAAGAGACTCGACGAGCTATACGTTACTCTTATATTTTAATAGGTAAATGCTGTTATTGCTTGAAAGTAACAGAGATTGTGTATATATAATGCTTCATGGAGTTAGTCTACGCCTCCACCAGAGATGTGATATATTGAGAAGAATGTGTTTTACAGGAACCAAAAAGAAAAAATATATTCTTTGCAACTCAAAAAACGTTGCAATAGAGAACCTTCCCTTTAAGGGATAAATTCGCCTTTATATATCTTATTATCCTGTGTTCTGTTATTTTCATGTGTTTTTATGTACAATAAAGATTTTTTACAATACAATACTAACCTAGGCCATTCTGATTGGCAGTAAGGGTTTAAGACATTAAAGGTTTGGACTATAAATACAAAACCGGCCAAGAGCGTGTCGCACACGCCCAAAATAGGGTTCCGTAGCCAATACGAAAAAATTAAGTAATATTTTTCTAAGGATTTCGTATTTTATACGGAATCTTCCAAGTTTAGGTATATTTTATACCTTACGCTGCTATTTACTCATAAACTACTATAGTTCTCAAGCAAACTTAGCCGTTATAGTTTTCCTTGAAAGTTTGATATAATGACTACCATCCTGAATTTTTTCAAATTTTTCCACCCACAGGGTTAGATTTTAGAGGGGGGGGGACGCTCGATTTTAATGAAAATTTGCACTTTAAAGTTGAATATTTCGCAAACAGATGACTGAATCGAAAAATCGTTTTAGCAAACCCCTAATGGTTTTAAAATACCTATCCAACGATACCCCACACTATAGGATTGGATGAGAAAAAAAAAATCACCCCCACTTTACGTCTATGGGAGGTACCCTAAAAAAAATTGTTTTTGAATTTTTAATTGTACTATTTTGTCGGCATACTTTACCTATATATCCGTGCAAAATTACAGCTTTCTAGCATTGATAGTCTCTGAGCAAAGCCGCGGACGGACAGACAGACAGACAGACAGACAGACGGACAGACAGACAGACAGACAGACAGACAGACAGACAGACATGGCGAAACTATAAGGGTTCCGTTTTAGCCATTTTGGCTCCGGAACCCTAAAAACTACCTGCATTTCATAAGTTGTTACCTGATCATTTTTATCGCGGTCTTTTAAAACGGCTGCTTCAATAATGATATACTTAGTGTTGAATTTATTTTATTATCATTGTTTCAAGAGGTAGGTTATTGTTGTCGATTGCTTTATGAATGTCTCACGTACTACACGTGTAATGTTAGGTACAACACACCTACACTCATCAAGCACGTTCTACGTAAAGTGAACATAGTTATTATCTGTGAAGTGCCTATTATTCAATGCAAGTAGCTACAAAAACAGCGTCTCATGTATATTTCAAATTTCAAAGTAGGTAATTCAGTTTTTTTTTTCTCATAAGTTCTGCTATAAGAACTACCATCGGTTAGTCGTGCGCCAGAGTTTTGTGAGGTAGTCGCGCGAGCAGACCGGCAGCCGTCTAATCGCGTGGCTCCTAGGAAGAAGCGCGACGAATTAGCCCAAAACATGTCAAGCTAAACTCGATTTAAGACGTGAGTTATCCGTTACAATACCTTTTAACAACAAAGTGATCCTTATAAGGGATCCGTTGTCACTTTTTGTCTCGGGTGCTAACAGAACCCTACAACTTAAAAAAGCTGATATTGTCATTTCAAAGTTTCATCATCATCATCATCAGCCGGAAGACGTCCACTGCTGGACAAAGGCCTCCCCATTTAAAACGCCACAATTAATGAACGACATCACGCCACTTGCATCCAACGGTTTCCCGCAACTCTGACGATGTCGTCAGTCAACACCGGAGTTCGTGGTCGCCACTCGAGCAAATTCAATTTCAAAGTTAATTATCTCAAAAACATTATCTAAGAACTACCGGAAGGGCCATATCAAAAACCACATCGGAATCGATTCGTTTGAGAGCTACGAAAACACAGACATACAGCCAGACAGGCTTACCGATATTGACACAGATAAAACACTCCCTCTTTTTGCATGGGCGGTAAAAAGTGAAAATGCAATTAAGTTCCCCAACCTCTAGCAACCTAGATTTTAGTCTAGAAGACTGATTCCAGGTAAACAGGAAGAAAAAAGTTAGCACGATGCCGTTTTTCAATGATGTCACTTTGATTTGCCTTATCTGTGGCATAATGGCACGTGACAGCCGCGTGCAGGCAAGGTTAATGTTGGCATAGTATGACATTGAAACCATTCATCAACGATTCAGGGAAGCTACTGCGAACTTCGGAAATCGAAGTTCGTATCGTTCCGTCCCTCTCACGCTCGTATTAAATAATATCAGCGGCAACGGGACGGCAAGATACGAAGAAGAGGCCGGGAATAGCTCGACTGATTTTGCAGTCAATTGGGAAAATTAGCGAGTACCTACGATGCAGTGCTAAATGCAAAGCTATAAAAGTATAACGTGACTAACTTATTGACAGCCTAAATTGGAGCTCATCTTGGTTTACATGTCGGCAGCCGATCGTAAAATCCGCCTGATCACGAAATTCCTATGATTGGTTTTTTGGAATCTTTTTGTATTTTTTATTTCAATTCCAAATTTTTACTTTTACGGTCATCCCGTGAAATCTAAATTGAAAATACAAACCGAAACATAGAGGCACAGAAAAACCAGAAAAATAAGAAGAAGAATAAGATTGAAGGCTTCTCGTTGAGAGTTAGACAATATAGATGGCGCTAGGTAACTGCTTAAGTTACAAAGTAAAGTAAAAACAAGCTGAGATATGTGATGCATAGGGAAATTCGTGTCTGTGCCGTTGACCAGCAGTGGTGTAGCGGTATAGCACGCGGCACGGAATGCCGAGGACCTGGGTTCGATTCCCAGTGTTGGTCTTATTTTTCTGGTTTTTCTGTGCATCTATGTTTCGGTTTGTATTTTCAATTTACGAAATTCCTAGTTCCTTTGCAGTTATACAGGTTTATATCATGTGCAAGCCCGGGCTCGAAGCCCCGACCCTTGGCTTGATTGACCGTAGGTAGATCAAACCACCAAGCTGCTATGAACTGAAGCTCAAGACTTGAAATTTTAGTACTTTAGAACATGACCCTCGAGAGTCATAAGCCAAGTCATAAGAAGAAAAATCATGCAAGTTGCATTACATTGCGGCGCTCGATTGACCACTACAAACTCGTTGGCTTTACGGCCCCGCAATGTAATGAACTTGCACGATTTTTCTTGCAAGTCTAAACTCGGCTGTAGAGTGCGTATATCTATAGATAGTATTTTCATTTTTTTTTAAAGTTGCTGAAATAAGCAGAGGAAATATAAAAGAAACTGAATTGATGGACGAAATTGATTACGATAGAAGTAATTCTCAGACTAAATTGACAGTAGGCTAAATTGACTAATAGGCCAAATTAATCATTTCCATCCCATCCATCCATCCCAGCCTTTATACGTCCCACTGCCTGTTGCGCACAGGCCTCCTCTCAGAACAAGAGGTTACAAAATTGATTACCTGACATATCAACACACAGTTTGACTTGTAGGAGCTTTAAATTTTGCAGTAACTTTCTTATCGTGTCGAAGATCACTAAAAATTTAATTAAATCACGGTATTCCCACGGCATGGGGAGTTCTGAAACTGGAGCAAAATTTCAGGTGTAACCTAAAGCCTATATCCCTGTATCACTAAATGATTAAATGATAGAAAAGGCACGTCGTAGGTCTGACTCTAGAATGCAAAATGAAGTCGGTTCAAAAACCATTTCATCAGCTCATCCAATAAGATAGAGAAGTGTACACAGAGACAACTATCCATTTAACTACTTACGTTTAACCACGCTTCACTGTAACCAGTTTAACAGCAACAAGACATAAATTATTATAATTTACATAAAAAATAAATATAAATAAATAAGCAAAAGTACAAAATCACGGCGTGACAAGGTACCAAACAGTGACAAAGGCAAATGGAAAAACTGCGCGTCATACGACGTATTTACTCAGACACAATCTTTATTGCTACTCATCCTTGGACAAATAATAGCGCATCTGTAGACACATTATATCCTGAATGTCTGTGTTGTCTTCTGTCTGAAATATAAGAATGGAAAGAAAACTTGTATAATGAATTCCTGTTAAATAAAAATAATACTTTGTTCCCTAACTATCTGACATACCAAACCTAACCAAGGTTGTGTACGGTTGTTTTGCTCTAAGGATGAACTTGGTTTAGTTCGAAACGTTGAAGACTTAGGCTATCTTAAGGCCGTGGGTGATCATAGTAATTGTCTATAGTTCCAAAATCAGCACTGAAAGGGGCCAAATATTTCCTACTTTCGAGAGATTTCAGTGATATAATTGGTCACTTATATACCTAGGTACTCTTAATTTAGGTTTCGGATAACCTAAAAATCAAAAAGATGGAAAATCGCCGACTTTGTCACTCCATAGTTTGATATCTCAAAAACGGCTAAACTGATTTTTATGAAAAATTTCTAAGCATCATTGCTAGAAAAGATGCTTTCAAATAAAAACCGCATTCAAATCGGCCCACCCGTTTAAGAGCTACGATGCCACAGACAGGCACACAGCTAGACAGGCACACAGACAGACAGACAGATACATAGCGGTCAACTTATATCACTCCTTTTTGGATCGGGGATAAAAAATTAGGTACGACAAAAAGCGAAGTGGAGGTACAAAAAATTGCGTCCGTAATTTCACGTTTTTTATTCTCTGGGGCTTTTCATTAAAATAATAAATCGGCTGCAGTTAAAGTAATTGTCCATTTATTTCAAAACAATTAACTCAACGCTTTACAACAAGTACTCGTATAGTACGTGTCTAAATGACAATAACCACATACGATTTCGTATAAGTATTTTAATCAGAAACAGGGACAAAGAAAAAACGAATGCTGTGGTAGTGGTAGCTTAATGGTTTTAATAATAGCTTCAATAGAAAACCCCATACTTCTGTTAGACCATACGCATCTGCCATATAAAGACACCAATGCAAGCAAATTTCATCATTGCTTTACCACTACCACATACACTACTGGAGAAATCAATCAAAATCTTCATGCAAGCACAACAAACAAAAACACAGTTTAAAAACAACATAAAAAAACTCATTTCTTATCCGACAACGGTCCAAATTTCTTTTCCCATGCCAACCTGTGCTTTTGCTTCATAAAAGCCTTCCTCGCATCTCCATAAGCCCCTAAATCCCCATACTTAATAAACCATGCTTCTTCACCATCCTTATACTTCTCATACAAAGGCTTGCATACGTTTATATCAGGTGCCTCAAACATCATGCAATCTTCGAAACGTTGCCTCAAGATGCTCAGGATCTCAGAGTCTACCGCCCTGTCTCTCTTGTACTGGGAATTAGCTTCGAAGTCACAAATAACATCATCAGTAAAGCATTGGTCTATTGTGGGTACTCGTTTGAACTGCCGGTGGTACCAAGGGTACTTCTGCTGGTTGGGACAGACGAAGTTCTCTCTAAAAGAAGTTACTGGACCATCAATGAGGTTGTAGAGAGTGCTCATGAATGCTCCGAAGCCGTTTTCTTCGCAACCCATTTTGATAGTTTTCTATGACACTGAGTGATACGAATTTGTTTTGATGAGGTATTGACAGGGTATTGACGTGTGAAAGTAACATGAAGGTTGCATGTATAGGACTTGAATTTTTACCTCGTATATAGATCGATAGTGAAGAGTAGAAATGAGGTAGAAGTTCATTCGGAAATTAGGAAAGAAGTAGGAAAGATTGTAACAAAACTTGTTGAATTACATCAAAAATATTTAATTAGTAACAATGCACATTAAGAGATAATAAATGATGCATTTTAATGCGAATGCTTGAAACATATCATTACATCACCAGTAAATCTTCTTACCCTGGCTCGTGGCAAGACACGACACGAATGAAAAAGATTTTCGGAAAATCTTTACAAACTTAGAAAAGTGTGTTGAATCGAATACTTAATTACACGAACACGAATAACATGAAATTAGAACTTAATTAATTAAAAGTAAAATAAAAGTAACTAATAACTAAATTGTAACTAGAAAAAAATTGTAAAAGGATCCCCTCCGCGACATGGAGCCAAAGAAGCTGACAGCATTTCCTTGCTGTATAGCAATGCTGATACGCTGTGCGAGGAAGCTGCCAGGTCCCCTGCGGTATCCGAAAGTTAATTTTTACAAATAGTTCACAAATAATGTCTCATGATAGCTTTTAAGTAACTACTCATTTATTAAGGTACCGGGTTTTATAATGTGTTGTATCGCTACACTTCTAAAAAAAACTAAATGAAATTACAATTGTAAGGAGATTAATTGCGACCAAATCTAGACCAAATCTTCCTTTTTTTATCTCATCGATCACGGCACGACCCAGTTCAGAAGACGAGAGCATATATGATTGTTAGATTAGTGGGCCAGGTCATTTTCCTAACAGTGTTTTAACGACATCAATACGTATGAGTGAGAATCCATTAATCACGTTTTAAGATCGTATGAATACAATACCAAGGTTGACATTGGTATGGGTAGTTTCAACTTATTACACTTTGGAAATAAACCGGTCTTTTATTATCTTAGTTCTTTGTTCCGTGAAAGTAAGGCCTAACGGATTAGAAGTTTTCAAAAGGTATAAGATGTGGAACTAAAGATAAACACTGCAGTGTATCGTTTTCTTTCTTTCTTTTCGTGTCGCGTGGATGCGTTGCGAGGAATTTGTTTTTCATGAATCAATAGGGAACACCTCATTTACCTCGCCTCTGTCCGCTTGGCTGTTTGCACCAGAAGAGATGTGCTGTGCGAGAATAAATGGAGAAAGCTCCAGGGCTAGATTTAGGGGAAGGCAAACGGGGCAACAGCCCGGGGTCTCCACAAAAGAGGGGCCTCCGCAATAGACAGATAGATTAAAATTCTAGAGATAGATTTTTTTAAATTCCGACGAGTAAACATAATCAGTAAGGGCACTTGAGGTATCCTAACTTAGGCCCCTGGTATTGCAGATGTTTATGGGCGGTAGTGATCTGTTACCATCACGAGAACCACTTGCTCGTTTGCCATCCAGTCAAATAAAAAAAGACAATACAGCGCCCTACCCGTTCAGTACAATTCCTTGCTCACCCGCGATCTTCTTCTTCTATGGACCTCCGCAAAGTAACGCCTGATTCAATAAATTATTTAAACATTCGGCACTCCATCGGAACTAACCGCTAACTGGTCTTTCTGTGCATGTATATTTCAGGTTGTATTTTCGATATGGGTTTTACGGGATGACCGTAAAAGTAAGAAAAATTTGGAGTTGAAATAAAAAATACAAAAAGATTCCAAAAAAAAATCGTAATAATAATATTTCTTATACAAACGACACCGAAGGAGGCGATAGTATTTATTACAAAAGAACATATAATCACTTTTATCACACTACAAACAAACTCCACTGCCAATAAAAACTTCGCATAAAGAAAGTGGATTATGTTTTTCATTGTTTGATTATTTATACAAGACTCAACAGGCAAATACCATGCCAAAGTTATCTGAGCTAGCAACGATGGCGCTGTCATCAAGTCAAACACATAATATAGTATGAAAAAAGTTTAGTTCAGATTTTGACCGAGGTTTTTATAAGTTTGTGTTAGCTCTAGACTGATAAGAGCATCGACCTTTGTAGAAGTCTCTTGCAAATTATTATTTTTAACTTCCAACACAAAAGAGGGGGTGCTATAAGTTTGGTTTTAACGTGCAAGCGAGTTTGCTTGTGGTATCTTAGCTATGTTTTATCAAAAGCAGTTTAGCCGTGAGACACTGTCGTGGGTTTCTTAACTGTTCTTTCTATAATTCCAGATGTCCACCTATCTATATAACAAATATCATCAAAATCCGTCCAGCCGTTTTAACGTGAACGAGTAACAAACATAGAGACAAACTCTTACGTATTACGTAACGCAATTAGGGGAGGGGGGGTCTTATAATACGTTACGATGCGTTACAGGGGTGGGAGGGGGTTGGCTCAAACAACGCGTTATGTCACAGCTTTTTGTAACAAGTAGGATACTATAATGTCCTCAAAAGTGAGAAATTCGCATCATCAGTTGTTGTTCTGGGCCTGTAAATGCTCTCATAGCGAGTTACTAATGTGACTGTGCCAAAAACGTCAACTTAGTTCGGAAAACGGCTAAAGAAAAGCTATAAAAAGTAATAAGAAATGGTCATTTTGGTGTTACGAACAAATAATATTGAACAAATAATATTATTTGTTCGTAGTTTTGGTGTTACGTAACATTTAGGAAGGGGGAGGGAGGGTACAGAAAAATGTTACAGCGCGTTACATTTTCAAAAATCTCCAAAAATTGCAAATACAAACTGAAATATAGATGCACAGAAAAATCAGAAAAATAAGACCAGCACTGCTGTCCAGCAGTAGTGTAGCGGTATAGCACGCGGCACGGAATGCTAAGGACCTGGGTTCGATTTCCAGTGCTGGTCTTATTTTTCAGATTTTTCTGTGCATCTTCATCTCAGTTTGTATTTTCAATTTAGGTTTTACGGGATTACCGTAAATTAAAAAATTGGAATTGAAATAAAAAAATACAAAAAGATTCCAAAAACTAATCTTAACCCAAAAATTGCGTTACTTGAACGCCCCCTCATTCTCCGCAGTTGTATTCGCGGGCAAAAGCCGCTTAATGTTTCAAGTTCAACTTGTCGATATTTTAGGATCATCAGGGCAATTTCGAATCAGAGTCAGGGTCTGCAGCTAACAGGATAAATACGGCGGAGACGATGTTATAAGCAGCTGCAGCAAGGCCAACCACCGCGTGCTTGCATTATAACTCGATCATTTTAAAATTCAAACGTTTAAAATAACAAGTGTTTAATAGAGATGGTTGACGCCATTAAAAATTGATTCGAAAGCACACTCCAGTAAAACAACGCTTTACTTTGTTTGTTTGTTTGTTTGTTTATACTCTTTATTGTACAAAAGGAAATACAAAATATCACACAGAAAGAAGTTGTAAGTACAAAGGCGGACTTATCCCTGAAGGGATCTCTGCCAGTCAACCTTTGAGTGGTAGAGAAGAGCAATCGTAAAAAATAAGGATCGACAAATAGAGCAAAACATATATAAACCACATGCATGTATAAACCCTAAGTACCTAAATATATACAATATTATACAGAATACAAAATATTAATATACCAGAATCCAAATATAAAACAAATAAATACACATAATATATTATATACAACACATAAATAACACAAGTATAAAAGATAACTACTTACTAAATAATCAAGGAACATGTGTGAGCCACATCTTCTTCAAGGTCTCCCTGAACGAGTATACGGAGGAAGATTGTCGGACAGCGGTCGGCAACCGATTCCACAGCCTAGCCGCATGCACAGAAAAGGAATTGGAGTATATCTTAGATGAGGTAGAAGGAGATGCTAGGAGGAGATTGGTGCTTGAACGCAAACGATGTTGGCTGCCTTCAGCTAAGTAGCTGAATCGCTCGGAAAGGTATAAAGGAGCTGAAGGATTAAAAAGAATGTTGAAGAGCAATGACAGAATATGGACGTTTCTACGGTCCCTGATAGGTAACCATTTAAGTTGCGCGCGAAACTGTGACACGTGGTCGTATTTACGGAGACCAAAAATGTACCGAATACACACGTTCTGGAGGCGATCGAGCTTGTCAAGCAGCCCCTCACTCAAATCCAGGTACCCAACATCACCATAATCGAGAATCGGAAGCAAAAGAGATTGGGTCAAATTGGGACTTTAGTCCCGAAAACCAGATTAATTTTTGATTTACTGTAAAACTAGATTTTTTGTTGCTTTAAAACAGATAAATAGTTAGTACCTATAGTTTAAGAGTAAATAGCAGCCTAAGGTATAAAATATACCTAAACTTGGAATATTCCGTACAAAATACGAAATCCTTAAAAAAATATGACTTAATTTCTTCGTAATGGCTACGGAATCCTATTTCGAGCGTGTTCGACACGCTCTTGGCCGGTTTTTTTTATCACGTTCACCTGTATTTCCGACAAACGTATGTAAAAGAGATGTTGTAATACTAGATACGTCATCTTATGTTACATACATCCACTCGTACAAGGAATTAGATAATAGTTATGAAGCAATCATTGATCGAGTCGGACCTCGCAAAAAATGCAGCTACAGTTATAGCAGCGGATCTATGAGTAAAAATAGCATGCGTTATGTGATTTTATAGCAATTGAGAAGGTTACAATGTATAATGAGGGCTATCACGTATGATGATTTTTTTTTATGTTAGAGTGGCCAGTGCCTTTAGTGTAAGTTTTCGATTACAAAATACGTCTCGATCGCGTTCGCGTTAAAATCTCGATTTGTATGGAAACACGAACAGCGCCTCTAGCGGAACGTTTGCGATGTTCGTGTTTCCATATAAATTGAGAAATTGAGATTTTAACGCGATCGCGATCGAGAGTATTTTGTAACCGAAAACTTACACTAAGGGCACAGACAAACGAACTAGTGGGTCACCTGATGTTAAGCGATCACCACTGTCCATCGTCTGTCTGTCTATTAACAGTCCCATGTATGTATATTTATGAGATTTGTTTGTTTAATTTATTGAATCAGGCGTTACTTTGCGGAGGTCCATATCAATGAACTACTTAAAAGAATTTCCTTGCTCACCCGCGACCTTACGATAGCTAAGCTTATGCAAAATATGCGCGTTCATGCAAAAACTACCCACAAGATATTAACAAAACTACCGTACTACTGTTTGTTTGTCAAAAGTCATCTATGGCTGTTCAGGACGCGTGGAAAAGCAGTAAAATGTAGGTTTAACACGAGGTTCCCTAGCTATCTGGTAATGCCGGCTAAAAGGAATAAATTGCATTGTAGAAGCACTTATTGTATGAGCATTTCTATTTATATCACATTATGTGATGACATAAAAAATTTGCCTTTAAATATTTTCAAAGGCCAACTAAAAAAACTGGTTAATAGAGCACTGTTTCTACTCTGTACAAGAATACTTTGAAACACTTCCATAGCTAAAATATGTGACATGTTATTGAGTATGGTTTGAGTTGTTAATTTTGTTTACTATTTTACTCGTAGTATGACATATAAATATAATTGTATAGTGATTATTATTTACTGGATTTTGCCCGCGGCTCCGCCCGCGTGGTATTCGGTTATCGCGCCCTGTTCCCTCGGGAACTGTGCATTTTTCAGGGATGAAAAGCAGCCTATGTCACTCTCGGGACTATAAACTATCTTAATGCCAAAAATCACGACGATCCATCGCTCCGTTACGGCGTGAAAGCGTAACAAACAAACAAACTCACTTTCCCCTTAATAGTAAGGATATAGTAGGGATGTAGAAGGCAAGAATCCCAGACAAATATATTCAAAAATAAGTTAAAAATCATCCTAATCAATAAATGTCAAACAATACAATACAAACAACAAATTATTCTGTCAACGAGTTTTTAAATGATAAAACCGTAAAATAATTAAATATTAATAAGCGAATAACTAATAATAATAACTATTAAACGAATTTCTGACTTTTTATATGCTTTTTTTATTTTTTTTATTTGACATGACATATATATTATCTAAATCATTACATTTGATAGCTCTTTGACATAGAATAATATCAATCAATCAAATGACTTTACAATGTTATTATTCTGTCAACGAGTTCTTAAATGATGAAACCGTAAAATAATTAAATATTAATAATCGAATAACTAATAATAATAACTATTAATCGAATTTCTGACTTTTTTATATGCTTTTTTATTTTTTTTATTTGACATGACATATATATTATCTAAATCATTACATTTGATAGCTCTTTGACATAGAATAATATCAATCAATCATACATTAGTATGAGTGTAATATATCATTTCGTGTAAGTAATTAATATAATATAGTATTTGAAATTATGTAATCTTAGATTTAAAGTACTTATAAACTGCTGTTGTGTGCCCTTACAGGGCGTCATGGATCGACTTATACAAATTACGAATGTGACATCTTATCGTAATGAACATGACTTGACAATAAATAAATAAAAAATAATAAAAAAAAATATATTTTTATACACTCGTATACCTTTTTCTTAGAACCAAGCTATATCTTTTCAGTCAAAACCGCGGGCAACAGCTAGTACATAACATAAACAATAACAGATCCTGTAGGTGAGGGGAAGTCGGCGACTTCCTGAGACGGATTTAGGTCTAAGACCATTTTATTAGTCGTACATCTTCATCAATGCCGAGGGGCCCTGGAATAACGAGTACCTATAGGTGAATCGCACAGATATGGATTACGATAGATTACGCAAATGCATCTACTTCGCGTGTCTGAACCCCGATCAAACGTCGGGGTTGGCCCCATACAAACACCGAACGCTAACTGACTAATCATGACTAGTGACTGACTCGAGCCCCACGGCGCGGGCGGGCGGCGCATTTGAATCGATTTCACGCTGACATCGGGGAATTCACATCACTAATTCGCTCTTGAGACGTCACAGTAGATCTAACTAGTGACACGGTTAGTTTTCATACAGATTGAGGTGTTTGCGTTATCTAGTCTAATCTATATCTGTGGTGAATGGTGATCCACTGTGGAACCTTTTCGTAGTAAAAGTCATAGTGACATCGCATTGTTTGACAAGCGAAATTCATTGTGACACTACTATGAGAACTTTCTACGATGAGTCAGGAATCAAATGATTCGACATTTCGTTGCAAATAATATCAGAATCGGGTACGTTTGCCAGTTTACTTGCTGTCACTATCAAATATTGCCAGTTTATAACATTTTTAGGGTTCTCTACCCGAAGGTTGACAAATGGAACGCTATTAAATAATATCGCTACGCTGTCTGTATGTCCGTCCGTCTATCTGTCTATTACGGGGCTGTGTGAAGAGCATGTCAACTCAAAAGAGTACCCCGTTATAATTTAAACTTAATTTAATTTCCGGAAAGTTTAAATTAAAACGTGAATTATTTTAGACATTCTTTAATATTGGAGCTTGAACATATTTTAGAACTTTTACCCGCGGTTTTACTCACATTTACTGTTACACCGATCAATTAAAATTTCGGGAGCTCGCAGTAACTTCCAAAAACTATATTCTTCATTAACTTCCCATAAATAACACGCGTGCCAGATTTCATGTCCCTAATCCGTGGTTTAGAGTTCAGATTCAGCTGTTAGCATACAAAATTCCATTAAAAGCCGTTCAGCCGTTTCAGCGTTGAAGAGTAGCAAACACACGTTAACAAAGTTTCGCATTTATATTATTGGTAGGATTTGTCGTTTTAGTCACACAATCGTAAATAATCGTAATATGCTACTCGTTCACGTGTGAAATATTCCGTTAGGAAATACACACACACACACACACACGTAAACTCAGTCACATATACAAACATCTTCTTTACCCTTTTCCATTCGCTAAAAATAAAATGTAAGATTGGGTTAAATATTACCATGTTGAACTAAGAGCCGCACTTTCTGTTAATTCTCTAAGATCTGGATCTCCACGACACAGGCTGTGCCTAGTGTGGAGATCACTGCTTCTCTTGTATGGTTGAATTAATTTTTATGGTCAATAAATACATTATTATTATTATTATTATTATACAGCGCTACAATGCCGACACTTTCCACGGTAGGTTTAAATAGTCATCATCATCAGCCGGAAAAGGTGGTAAAGGTTTTGCAGGTGGTAGAATCTTGTGCAAGGTCCGCCCGGATTGCTACCACCATTTTACTCGCTAATCCTGTCGTGAAACCGCAGTGCTTGCACTGTTGTTTCGGCGTGGAGAGTAAGACAGCCGGTGAAATTACTGGCACTTTAGGTATCCCATCTCAAGCCTCTAGGTTGGCAACGCATCTGCAATACCTTTGGTGTTGCAAATGTTTATGGGCGGTGATGATCTCTTACCATCAGGAGACCCACTAGTTCGTTTGCTACCCGGTCGAATAAAAAAAAGTCCACTGTTAAACAAGGCCTTCTCCTCAATCCGCAACTCTCGCAATGTCATCTGTCCATCTGGTAGGACGCCTACCAAAGCTTCGTCGTTCTGTTCGTGGTTGCCACTCGAGGACTTTTCTCCTCCAAAGGTTATCTGTTCTTCGAGAGATGTGGCATGCCCATTGCCACTTCAACTTATATTCTTGGAGCTATGTCGACGACTTTAGTTTTAGATATTATGTAGTTTGTATTAGTTAATGTATTGATTTTGAAATCAGCGCTGCGGTGTTTATTATTATCGCTTCAGAATTATGCTGAGCCATTGTCCGATTCACAACCGCAATGACACATACTTACGTGTTGTCTATATTGTTGTGTCTTGTATTATGAATACATGTATTTTCATTCTTTTTTCTTTCTTTTAACATAAGTATTTCAACTAGATTTCAACATAAAACTATTTGTTTACCGCTTAAGCAGTTGACACACTGAGTTGAAAATTGATTGAATTATTGTAAAGAATTATATTCGGTTGCATTGTGTAGTTATTACAAAAGTTTTATACATTTAGAATCAATAGTAGTTTTTCGATTAGAATTTCACAGTTATATCGACTTAAGTATTACAATGTATTGCTTAATGTTATGACGATGCTGGTGTATCGAATGCGAATTCAACTTTGAAATGTTACACTAACAAAACATCTTGCACAGCTGTTTTTAAGAAATATTGGATGTTTTAGTGTTCTTTTGGTAATAATAATAATAATTCATTTATTTATCGGATGACATAATTGATCCAGCTTTTTTAGTACCATTAAAGCAATAAAATACTTATTAACTATGTTAGTAAGTTATACAAAACTAAACAAAACATTTACCGCCTAGCAGTCATGACTAGGCTTGAGTCGGTCCTGAACTAAGAACTAAAAAGAATGAATTCCCATTGCGGACCGAAAAGAACTAGTTCCTCGTAAACGATTTTAATCGGTCTCGGTCCCGCTCTCGGTCCGCGCTCCTTAACTTCGTTCGGTCGGAGTCGGAACTAAAACGGTATGGAAGCGAGCATTGGGAGCGGGAGTGAGTGAGCGATAGATGATTGAACGAGGAAATGAATAAAGAGCGGAGCTAAATAAACTCGCTCCCCGATCTTAAACATTGTTTCGGTCGGAGCCGCTCCTCGGAGCTAAAGGAACTAAAAGACCGAACAAGTTCATTTGACCGATTGAACGAGATCGGAGCGCTCCCTTTAAAGACCGAGAGGGCGCAACTCTAGTCATGACAGCCTCATAGTGCCTCATAAAAGGGGAGTCGTACCTGGCCGCCACAGTGGTCATGATGGGGTTAATGAACTAAAAGAATTTTTTTGCTCACCTGCGACCATATGGTGATATTCTTTTAGTTCATTAATATGGACCTCCGCAAAGTAACGCTTGATTCAATAAATCATTTATTCTTTTGTTTTCTTTTTTTCATCGTGTGATACTTGGATTAGTAACACTCAAGTACCTAATGTTCATTGAAATGCAAAATATCATTGTTTCACTTAAATAAGATGATAAACGACTTATACCCATTCACTGAATTGTGTATCAGAGGAGTTGCGTTAAAATTTTCGTTAGACAAGCTGGTGCGAATTACAAAGAGGCGACTGTAGAAAGGGACTATGTAAAAGAGCGGTCACACTGCTGCTTAAAAAACGGTGACCATACGAAATCGCAGTGACGTACCGTATGCGCACCGGCACCGTTTTTATCGCATGCTCTCTACACCGCTGCTTGAATGAAATACGGAATCGCAGTGACGTCCCGTAATCGTCAGGTTTACCGAACTAAAGTCGTGACGTTTACGGCACGTCAATGCGATTCCGCACCGTTTCAGGAGGGTGTTTATGCTATTCGTACAAATATTCAAGATATGAACAAAAACCTGAAAAAAGGTACAGTCAGCTGCAGAGAAAAGGTACCCCCCTGTAACGGCGGTATCCATACTACCGCCATTACAGGGGGGTACCCTTTCTCTGCAGCTGACTGTACGTTCAACTAAGAGATTAATTCTAACTAGGCAAAACCTACTACATTAGAATGGACGAAGCCACATTTTTTTTAAAACCAAACTAACTAACGAAATAATGAAAATACTAACAGAAATATAGATGCACAGAAAAACCAATAAAATAAAACCAGCGCTGGGAATCAAACCCAGGTGCTCGGCATTCCGTGCCGCGTTCTATACCGCTACACCACCGCTGGACAACGGTAGACACGAATTTCTCCTATGCATCACATATCTCAGCTTGTTTGTTTCTTATTTAGCCACTTAAGCAGTGACACTAGCGACATCTATGCCGTAGCCCTCAACGACAATCTTTCGGCATTCCATTGAATTTTAATAATAATAATTGCCTTAGCTAATGCGCTCAGAGGGGCAACTACGAAACAAAAACCAAGTTCCTATCATACCATCCGTCTCATTCTCGTTTTGAATAATGCAAGCGTGAGCGGGACGGCAAGACACGAAGTTCGAATCTTGCACTTCTTGTAAAAGGTGCTCCTACTGTGTCGCCGGCGTTACGGAAACGATCCACATCGAAGGCCGCGTCAATGCCTTTTCCTTTCGATACAGTCGCACGCGCATAATAAACACAATCGGCGCTCGAAATCAAATCACATAACAATGTAACTGTTGTTACTTCAAATTAGCTGTTTAGGTGAGGTTCTTTATGAGAATCAGTGTTCACAACCTGAAGTACCAGTATATACACTCTCATCTATGGCTAGGCAGCTATCGTACTAGGGCCGTAAAATTATCGTATATTCGTCAAAATTATAAAAAAATATCGTACCTATCAGGATATTGACTATAACACATTAAAAAACATATGAAACGGAGCAATAATACACAGACTTGAAGTAAAAGTACGATAATTATCGTACGGTTGTGAACGCTGATGAGAATAACATTTTTGAACCCCCAACGCAAAAATAGAGTTTTTTTGGGTGCGCGTGTTGCAGCAGCCGCCGAGTCGCGTTGCTCCGAAGAGGCAGGGCTACGGATTAGCCCGAAACATGTCGAGTTAAACTCGATTTAAGACGTGAGCTATTCGGGTCAATATATTTAATAGGTTATAAGTGTGACCGCTACGTGTGTCTGTAAGTCTGTGTATGTCTGTCTGTCTGTGGCACCGTAGTAAAAACGGGTGGACCGATTTGAACGCGGTTTTTTTTATTGAAAGCAGGTTTTCTAGCGATGGTTTATCAAAATCGGTTCCGCCATTTGTGAGTTATTGAACTTTGAAGTGGCGAAGTCGGGGATTTTCCTACTTTTTTATTTATCGATATTTTGTACCTAAGAGAGAAAATGTTTAGGTACAATATCCTCTTAAGAGCGCGCATACATTTTGTCCCAACTCGTCATTTGCGCGATCTCCTGCTCGGGCGGTGTGATTCGCCCGCACACTACCACGGTTTGATGTGTGCGTGCGATGTGGCGCTGGCGACACAACTTGATCATTGTACATTTTCCACCGTAGTAAACTTAAGTTTTGTTGTCATATAAATATTTTAATTTTTTAACAAAATAATGTATTTTGTTTCAAGTTCTTTTTTATCTTGCCCTGTTAGTACGTTAGTTAATTAGTAAGTACTTATGGATTACATTTTGGAAGCTAAACTTGACTAAATGTGCGTTTAAATTTTTTAGATTGAGTGAGAATTTTACATACGTGTGTAAATCAGAATAGATGACAATGCAATATTGTTATGATGACTCTGATCTGATGAAAAAGCTGGAAGGTGGCCATAGGAACTTTGTAATAAATCCCTATAACCACATCGACTTTGGGTTCGTTTGATTCGTCTCGAAATGTACTTTGGCCCTAGATGTTAACAATGGATAATAATGTACAGTCAGTAAAAAAAGTTAGTAATAAAAAAATAATTTTTCAGTGCGCACAAAACATTTACTTAGTTTCAATGTTTCGCGCACATAATGATGGTATATTGTGTGAGGGCACGCAGTACTTAGTAAATAGCTAAATATCTCATCATCATTGCTCATAATGCTACCAGATGTTAGACTCACAACACACACACAACAGCAACACAACATCCACGTTGTCTAACATCTGGTAGCATGGTGTACGGTTGTGTTGCTCTGAAGATGAGCTCTTGTTGAGTTCGAAACGGGTTGATGTAGTGTGGTGACGGTAATAGATGGTTTCGTGTGATTTATGTGTGTTCTTACAGTGTGGAGGTGGAGGAACTGCATGAACACGCATATCTTACATAAATTTAGCTATCGTAAGGTCGCGGATGAGCAAAGAAATTATTTTAGTTCATCATTGCTCATATTTTCATATCAATATTTAAGACAACAAATACAGGAGTTGTCAAATACCGTTTTCGTTATTACGTCAAAAAAAACGTTTGTTGTATGGGAGCCCTCCTTAAGTATTTATTTTATTGTTTTTAATATTTGTTGTTATAGCGATAACAGAAATACGTCATGTGTGAAAATTTCAACCGTCTAGCTATCACGGTTCATGAGATACCTACAGCCTAGTGACAGTCAAGGACAATGGAGTCTTAGTAGTAGGGTCCTGTTTTTATCGTGTCAGTACTTAATCGCGAAAAACTTTTTCACGAAAACTTTATCAAGAATTTATTTTATTTTATTTATTTATTTATTTACTTACACAATAAATATACATTTAGATTCGAGAAAAGAAAAAAATATGTCATTACTTTTGGAATCAAGATGGCGGATGACATTTCAAGGCCGGGAATCGACATGAATGTCATTTTAGACTAATTTGGCAGCCTTAAATGGGAATTTGACAATATATTTTGGATATAGGATGGCCGATGACATATCGAACCAATAAAATGCCATAGGTGTCATTTTGGACTAATTTGGCAGCGCTAAATGTGAATCTGTCATTATTTTTTGGATCCAAGACGGCGGATGACATTTCGAGGAAAGAAAATGTCATGGGTGTCGTTTTTGACTAATTTGTCAGCGCTAAATGCGAATCTGTCATATTTTTTTGGATCCAAGATGGTGGATGACATTTTGTGGCAGAAAAACGATATGGGTGCCGTTTTTGACTAATTTAGCAGCGTTCAGCGTAAATCTAACATCATTTTTTGTTCCAAGATGGCGGATGACATTTCAATTTCAAGGTCGGAAATTGTCATGGATGTTGTTTTCGACTAATCTAACACTATTTTTAGGATCCAAGATGTTCATTCCACTATCTCGGATCTAAAAAATTAATGTCTAAACGCATTTATCGCTGTCAACTTAGTAAAACGACATCCATAACGCTTTTCTGCCATGAAATATTATCCGCCATCTTGGATCCAAAAAATAATGACGGATTCGTATTTAGCGCTGCAAAATTAGTCGGAAACGACATCCATGACGATTTCCGGTCTTGAAATATCATCCGCCATCTTGGAACAAAAAAATAATGTTAAGTAGGTATATTTACTCTGAACGCTGCTAAATTAGTCGAAAACGATACCCATGACCTTTTTCTCACTCGAAATGTCATCCACCATCTTGAATCCAAAAAATAATGTCAGATTCACATTTAACGCTGCCAAATTAGACGAAAACGACATCCATGACTATTTCCATCCGTGAAATGTCATCCGCCATCTTGGAACAAAAAATAATGTTAGATTTATGCTGAACGCTGCTAAATTAGTCAAAAACGGCATCCATAACGTTTTTCTGGCATGAAATGGCATCCGCCATCTTGGATCCCAAAAATAATGACAGATTCGCATTTAGCGCTGCTAATTTAGTCGGAGACGACATCCATGACGATTTCCGATCTTGAAATGTCATCCGCCATCTTGGAACAAAAAATAATGTTAGATTTACGCTGATTCGATTTGTGGCATTCGAACATGGCGGATGTAGAAAATATATAATTTTACTATTTCTGTTTCTTTGGCTAGTTGAAGTATAATTTTGATAGTGTTTTATGCGGCGATTAACCTTAACAGTGAACAGTGAAATGACGGATGTAGACAATATCTAATTTTGCTATTTCTGTTTCTTTGGCTAGTTGAAGTATAATTTTGATAGTGTTTTATGCGGCGATTAACTTTAACAGTGGACAGTGATCACAAAATTCTATATTGCTCTCGTGTCTGACATTTTTTAATGCGCAAGTTGTTTCCACGTGGTTTCTGGAATTTTACTATCAAGTTGCAAAAACTACAATCACCGTACAACGTCCCTCTCAAAGAGAGTACTTTGACACTGGCGAAATTGTCCTATTAAATAAGACAGAAAGCCATATTTTAAAAGAGAAGAAGAAGAAGAAATTAGTCGGAAACGACATCCATGACGATTTCCGGTCTTGAAATGTCATCCGCCATCTTGGAGCAAAAAATAATGTTATATTTACGCCGAACGCAGCTAAATTAGTCAAAAACGACACCCATATCGATTTCCTGCCACGAAAGTCATCCGCCATCTTGGATCCAAGAAATAATGACATTCGCATTTAGCGCTGCCAAATTAGTCGAAAACAACATCCATGACGATTTCCGGACTTGAAATGTCATCCAGCATCTTGGAACAAAAAATAGTGTTAAATTTATATTTTCGTTTATTGCCCATATCTGAAATTAAGTATAAGATTTTTACTGTACAACTAGCTTTTATTTACTTTATATACTAACTCACTATCATGCTAACATGTATACAACAGGGCAAGTCAAATGAAAACTTTAACAACTTTTAGTTACCTAGATTTAAAAATTAAAAGACAATATTTGTTACCACTTAGAACCAAAGTACTCCTCAAGAAAAATCTAATGAGCCCAAGCTCGATAGGGTTATGTCGTTTTATTACAGAGTTCTTATGGTCACCTTCCAGCTCCATCATCAGATCAGCTTCATGTCATAGTAATATTACATTGTCATTTAATTCACACATCCATGCAAAGTTTCAGCTCAATCGGAAATCGAGAAGTGGGCCAAATTTAGCTACCAAAGTTTGACCAATAGGTGCTTAAACACTAACATACATATAATACTAATAAGGCAAGTCATACAAAATGCTTGTGAATTGTAAAATTTATATACCCGTATAAGTTTGAGTGAAAATTGCATAAAATTAAAACATTTAATTTTAACAGGTAAAATTACTTTCAAGTATCAAGCAATTGCGGATGCGCTATAACTATCGAATGTTTACAGTAATGGTTGGTTAAGGTTGTTAACCTTTCTGAGAGCGCAGAGCGATACGTCCGTTCCTTGGGAGAGCCCGGCGCTTTCTGAATCGTAACTATTGACGCGCAGGGTTATATTATCGATTTCGGACCGAAGTTTAGAAAATTGTCAAAATTAAATGAGCTATTATTAAGCGCTGAAAAAAATATTACAGACTAAACATTACCTGCAGATATATAATAAAATTGTTTTATTGGTAAATACATTCTAATAAATGAGAAAAAAAAATATTAAATAGACCGATTTAGACATTTTGTAGAATGGTATTTGAATAATAATAGCTTATATTTTGATACATATGACATCACTATGCATTAAAAGACTATATGTTCTATTATAAAATATTAAATTTACATCGTCTGTGGTGGGTTATAATGGCATTATTTCGCATGAAAGTCAGCTCTGACGCGTATTTTCGGAAAACCTCACCTACGAAATAATTTGGTAAAAAAAAATCGCTGATGGAAACAAATTAAAATTACCGCTATGCATCATAGTAAGAGTTTGTCCATACGTTACATTAGTTTTTTCTGAAAAAATGTAAGCATTTAGACATTAATAAGGCGTTTGAAAAACCTCAAAATCACCGAATGGCCAACTTTTTGTATGCACGCTCTTAATATTGTATTGTCATGTCATTTGAACTACCTGCATAAGTACCTAAGTGAGCAAAATACTTGTTTTAGTCGGTTCATTACGCTAATTAGAATTTATAGGACAGTACTATTGAAACGTAGGAAATGGACTGTATAAACTAAAAGGCAAACAAAGAAATAATATGAAGATATATGATATCTTGACTTCAAATACAACCGCACAACACAGCAATAAGACAACTAGAACAATAATAATGACAAGTAACACATAAAAGAAAACTACACAAAAACATAACTACAAAAAATACAAAACTCCAAGGCGTTTGCTACAACTATATTGTTTCTTCTTCTATTTATCTTCTGCTCTACCTATATTTCACACTGTAAAATAAAGTCGTTCACTTCTGTCTGTCCGTATATCCGCTAACTCCTAACCACGCAATACTTTTTTGTTAAGGAAAACAGTTCTTTCCTACCTCATCTACAACCTTGATGCTTTACCTTGGTGAGGACCAAGAACCAGTGGAACCATAGCGCGATATACAGTGTGTTACCGGTAGCCAGCCTTTTTTCAAAGGAGGTTAAACTAAGTACTTATTTGGGCCAATCAACTTTTTTACCGACACTAATCTGTCCGCGACATTTTATAAACAATTGCAGATTTTTGTAAGTAAACATGTTTTTTCTGTAATTTAATAGACGGTGTACATGAATACATGCCATCCTACGTAAATTCACACTATTAAACCGTGAAATATCTTGTTGGAAGTACGATTTTTTAGTAACGCCAGTGACAATTTTGGTAACGCAGGAGACGCCAAAAGTGTCGATAAAATCTCTTCTTCTGTAACTTGACATTAATTTAATTAAGAAACTAAAATACAGACTGTAACTTTCTAACAAAATTATGATTGCTACCAATGTATATTGTATAAGTACATTAGTAAAGTAATTGTAATAAATAGAGGTAGAGTCATTCACGATGACGCGTGCCGTGGTTCTTATTACAATGTCATTAATGGCTAATTTCGACAAAATCACGCGTCTTCGTGGATGACACTAGGTATACAACCTTACAAACTCACAAACTTTACCTCTTTATAATAGTGGTATAGATAACTGGAACAAGATGCAGCGCAAAATAGAGCGACGACATGGTTAAGATCGCGGGATCGCGGTGGATGCGAAAAGCACAAGACCGGTCTGAGTGGAGAGCCTTGGGGGAGGCCTACGTCCAGCAGTGGACGTCTTTCGGCTGACATGATGATGATGATGATATAACTGGTATAAGATTAACGCAAAACGTATCCGGTGGTACGAATATAACAAAACAATATTGTTTGTGACCGAAATGCTATTTGAGTGACTTGCACAACAATGTTTTTCATTCTTGGAAAATTATGCTAAACTGTTTTCATTGTTCATGCTTGTCCGGTTTTAGAATATAGGACTGACTCTTCCCATGGATATCGTAAAAGATGATTAAGAGAAGTTTCCCTGCCGGTCGCGCGGCCGGGTTAGGTAAGTACTTCTTAGGTATTCGTTTGGGATATTACTGTCTTTATCGCTCGTGACATAAGCGCTCACATCTGTCCCCTCGATGCACATCCCCTCCCGCTTCTCCACTTCCCACTAGACAGCTATAGGCTTTTTAAGATTTGGGCGGTTGAATTTTGGGTTTCGTTGTTCTCATATTATAAGAAAAGTATAGCACAGAAATCAATCAATTTTATATTGTGTTATTTAATAAAGTATACCCATTCATCATAAGTCTATCCTCAGCTTCCTTTTACAATCAAGATCTTCATTATATTTTCTATATCTGTGTTTTTTTATATTTTTGTAAAAATGCTTTAATAGTCTGTAATTCTTGTGCAAAGTTCACGTCTTCTTAAAAAACCACAGGCATAGGCAATTACGTCTAGTCCATACTTACAAAATTTAATCTACTCCTGTTGCCTAGTTTTCAAATGAGACCGGGACTACGTTTGTATGGAGAATGGAACGAAGAAACTTCTCTTAAATGGTTCGACGGTACACACAATGTTTGACGTCTCTTGTACCCCCCCCTCAAAAAATATTAGTTCTACCAATTTACGGGCATTTACGGGTATTTATCCCCTAGTTCAGTATTTAATTTAAATCCAAGGCCGTGAAGTCAACGCTCCAACACAAGTATTAGTAACTAAATATATGTAGATTTCCTTAATAAACATAACTCTGTAAACCTTTTGCTTGTTCATACTGGTACTAAAACTAGATTTGCAGTACACCGACCAGTTTTACTTCGAGCTGCATGTCCTAGAATGTAAAGTTCTGGAAACGTCTAGTAATATAGAAAGTAGTTATGTTAATAATGTTACGAATCGCACCTAATGTTTGTACAATCCGTGAGCTTTTAGAAAACCCTTCGGGTTTCGGGGGAAATCGGAAGAATTCGTTAGTAAAAAATGACAATTGTCTTTTTGACTCAGTAGCAATCCATCATACGTAGAGTGCACTCGTTGTGTTTTCATTGATGTATATAGAGCAGTTAAAACCACCAATTGCATATATTTATTTAGGTAGTTTGTTATTTTTCGGAAATTGACTTCCATGGCGAGTCAACTTAAGCAGGGTATTTTTGTAAATAGCCAATCACTGGAAATTGATTATAATATATTTATAAATATTTTGTATATAAGTTGAATTTTTTAAGATAAAAAGTGATCGTAAATATTTTAATAAGGTACTAGACCGTGTTATAGAAGCAACAGGGATTTCGAAAAGTGCATTAAAAAAAATATAAAACGAAAGCAGACCCAAAAAATTCATTTGACGTACCCAAGAGAAGTAGATACGGTATAACAACAGCTCTATATAATTCCAAACAAAAGTACTGTGTTGAGGCGGGGTGTTCTCAATTTAAATTGACGATGGAAGAATTCGAAAATGCTGATTTTGTTTTATTTGTATCATGACAAAAAGTCATATTGTATTAAAATTAGAAAAAGATAAAGAAGCGTAATATTATTATAGTGAGGTTCATTTTGTACTGATGGTTATTCTTTACATAACTTTTTACGGTAACTTTGAAAAGTTTTGCAAGTTGATAACAGAACAAAACCGCGTATCACGATCGCGTGTCATCGTCAATACCCGAAGCATGCTTCTAAAATCCGAAGGTTTTTTTAAGATCTCACGGACTGTACGTTTATGAACATTTATAAATAGTTTGTTAGCGGGAGGCTAGAGGTTAACTTTATATACCTACGGATTCTAAAGACAAGTGCCAATTGTGACAAGTTAAAAGTAATTTTGCTGACGAATAGGTCATCATCATCATCATCATCATCTCAGCCGCAGGACGTCCACTGTTGGACATAGGCCTCCCCCATAGACCTCCAGTTGTTTCGGTTTTCAGCGGCCTGCATCCACCGTGAACCCGCGGCTTTAACCAGGTCATCCGTCCATCTCGTTGGTGGACGTCCCACGCTGCGCTTGCCGATCCGCGGCCTCCACTCGAGAACTTTTCGGCCCCAACGGCCATCTGCTCTCCGTGCTATATGGCCCGCCCATTGCCACTTCAACGAGCTAATTCGCTTGGCTATGTCGGTGACCCTTGTTCTTCTACGTATCTCCGACGAATAGGTACTTGACTATTATTATCCATACTAATATAATGCGAATGTGTATTTGTATGTTTGTGTGATTGTCCGCCCAACGTAGCCGCATCACGCCGTAACGGAGCGACGGATCGATGTGATTTTTGGCATAGAGATAGTTTATGGGCCGAGAGTGACATAGGCTACTTTTTATGATTTTTGCGATGTCTCTTCAAGATACTAGTTTAGAGACTTACGCAAAATATTCTTAAGATATTTGTGCAAGTGTCTACAAAATATCAAAATAAAAACTTGTCCTTTTTCAAGTTGGTAAAAATTCTAGTCCTAAACTAAGCAAAGCTATGAATACTAGGCAATGGATAAACATACTTACATATAAATAAATACATACTTAAATAGGTACATATTAAACATCCAAGACCCGAGAAAAAACATTCATACCTACTTATTATTCATATAAATATCTGCCCCGGCCGGGAATCTAACCCGGGACCTTAAGCTTTGTCGTCAGGTTCTCTAACCACTTGGCCATCCGGTCGTCAAAGTAGGTGCGAGTTAGATTGCGAATTATGTTCACGATGATTATAAAGTACAAATAAATAATTGCTCGAAGGTTAAAATAAGTCGCCATCTGAGATATTACAATGATATGCAGTCATCTCAGCAACTGGACAATTGATAGACATTATATCCATTCATCAAGAAATTGAATTGTTCTCACAGAACATCCGTTCGCACGTAACAATGGAAATAAATACAAGAAAAGTAAATATCATAGACGACGGCAAAATGTTTAAACTGAGGCGGCACAGGGTGGGAAGAATTGTAATTTGTAATGAAACGAAATCGAATTCTTACTTACTGTTTTGGTTTAATTTGACAATCTTTAAAGCCATTTCGCCGAAATTATGTTTCCCAATGGACCATTGGACAAACAATTTTTTAGGGTTCCGTAGCCAAAATGGCAAAAACGGAACCCTTACAGTTTCGCCATCTGTCTGTCTGTCCGTCCGTCCACGGTTTTGCTCAGGGGCTATCAATGCTAGAAAACCGACAAAATGGTACATTAAAAAAATTTAAATGAAGTTTTTTTAGGGAACATTACTTAATTTTTTCGTAATTGCTACGCAACTCTATTTCGGGTGTGTCCGACACGCTCTTGGCTGGTTTTTTTCTGAAACTGTAAACTATTCAGGATATTTTTCAGGCCAATACTATAGAACCATAGGTTAGGTTAGGTGAGTCCATACTAATATTATAAATGCGAAAGTGTGTTTGTGTGTTTGTATGTTTGTCCCTCTTTCACGCCGTAACGGAGCGACGGATCGACGTGATTTTTGGCATAGAGATAGTTTATGGTCCCGAGAGTGCCATAGGCTACTTTTTATCCCGGAAAAATGCACAGTTCCCGAGGGAACAGCGCGATTAGTGGACTTTTGTTAGTTCTTCAAAATTGTTTCATTCTCTGCCCGAATCCCACTTGTTATGCCCACATTGATCATGTCAGGGTCGAATCCCGGTTCTCTAAGTCCTATCTTACGACATATATTAGTAACAAGGACTATCTTTCTAGTGACGTAGGCTAATGGATTAGACAGACAGATAATAAAATTATGTTAGTGTTGACTTAGAGAGCCATTATGATTCGTAATATATATGGGGATTTTCTTAAGAGCGTTAATACCTGATGAGCTGACAATGATGCATTTTTGTTAGTTTTTCTCGATGATTCCATAAAAGTTTCATGAAAATTTAAATTTTGGTCTGATAGGTCTACTCCGATAAATTCTTCGTGATAGAATTTTATATTCATCAAAACGAATTAATATTTATTAACGGTTATGAACGTAAAAAATATCAACCACAGGATCGGAAAAATCTCTGTTGAGAAGAATCCGGCAAGAAACTCAACGAGGCACATTTTCTTAACATATTTACGATATAATTAAATTATATCTTCATTATGTTTCATAAGATGTTGGTCCGATTTCGCTAATTCTTTTCTTATTGTGATTTTTACTGTCAGGAGAAGGTTTTTATGGAAGAAAATACAGAAAAAATTAAACGGAGTGAAGTATTTGGTAATATTTTTTGGAATTTTATTAAAATCGTATGAAATTTCCCATAAACGAGTTTTTAGTTTTAACCAGTACCCTTAAGAGTAAGTTTTCGGTTACAAAATACGCCTCGATCGCGTTCGCGTTAATATCAAACACGAACACCGCAAACGTTCCGCTAGAGGCGCTGTTCGTTTTTCCATACAAATTGAGATTTTAACGCGAACGCGATCGAGACATATTTTGTGACCGAAAATTTACATTAAGGGTACATTGCAGTCTGTGAGATGAAACTTTACGCTTCCCTGTGTTTCTAGTAGCGATAAATAAATACACGGACGGGGTCACGAGCAACAGCTAGTAAACTAAATGTTTCTCAACATGCACCAGTACGCACTTAACCACTCTTTGATTATAAAAGCGGAAGCGTGCGACAAGGGCAACAAGAAAAGTGTGGAAACTACCGCGTGGTTGTTGTCAAAACTTGCCAATGCATGGCTACTTTGTTTCCCAAAACAAACTTGGACCGATTTTTTAATCGGCTCTCCTTCGTAATCAATAATATCGTTTGTCCTAAACTTAAATGCAAACACACTTTTGCCATATCATGATTTTGCCATAATGATCTTATGTCCTAATGCTCTAAATCCCTAATATGCTTTGTACTAATATAGTAAGACATAAAACTTACGAGCAATAATATTAAAATCCATAATAAAAATTCCATAACAGAGCACTTGTTGGCAAACAGCGACTTGCGAGCCAGAAAAGTAAATTAGGTTAGAACTGAGTCCCTAACAGTGATGAACCAGTACCAGAAAAGTAAGTAAGGTTAGGTCAGAACTGCGAATCCTACAGAAACGAACCGCAGGTAGCAAGAGTAGGTTAGGTTAGAATTCACACCAATTGACCTAGTCCCAAAGTAAGCTTAGCAAAACTTGTGTTATGGGTACTAAGCAACGGATATATAATTATATAGATAGATACATACTTAAATACATATTAAACACCCAAGACCCGTGAACAAACATTCGTATTTTTCATACAAATATCTGCCCCGACACGAGATTCGAACTCGGGACCTCAAGCTCAGTCAGGTTCTCTAATCACTAGGCCATCTCGTCGTCTAAGCAGCAGGATGTTGGTCGAGTCCTTTTACTTTCAGTTCTTTGTTCAACAATGGACATCTTCCGGTTGACGAAGTTAAATTAAAATTAATTTGTCTATTTATCAACATTAACCGTAAAGGCCTCGCGAATCAATTTACTCACTCGCCCGACCGTAAACCATTGTCGGGTTGGCAATGCAGTCAATCACGGTTCGTCAAAGCAGATGAACATGACTAATTTAATAATGGATTACTGACAGCGTGTCCACATAGATACAGGACATTTGCATGTGTTATGTGCATAGAACTTAATAATAACCTAACCTAACCTAACCAAGAAAAAGTTGGAAAACCCCCGATTTTGTCACAAGTCGAGCTAAACTCGATTTAAGACGTGAGTTATCCTTTACAATATCATTTAATATGAGTGAGTCTCATGGTCAAAGTTTCATGTTCAAAGATTACAATGCAATTTGGGCGTCATCTATCAATTCTAAATTCATGTAGGTAAAGCTATAAAAAAAATCAAATTAAAAAATCTTTTGACTAAGAAATATCTCGTTTAGATAATTACGGTTTTATGGAATACATTGCATATCCTGTATTAATTTACAATATTGCACAAAAATAGCCACAGAAATAATACTAAGACGAATAACTAATTTTTCCGACTCAGTCCGTAACTAATCAATGATTGTGTTAATTGCTCAAAAAACCGGTAATTGCATCGATTGCATTTAAACTAGCTTTTATTATCGAATTCTTCCGCGCAGAATTCCTTGTAGTGAGGGTACCTAATTCTCAAATAGTCACCCCTTGTTTTCATCGCTTTAAGGGCTGTTTTTACAAAATGAAACATATCTAAGAATCATCGCTATAAATTCTGATTTCAAATAAAAAACAGTACAGACACATAGCGGTTAAACTCATAACACCCCTCTTTTTACGTCGGGGGTTTGAAAATAACGATGTTTGAATACAGTATTCCACCGACCGTTTTACCAACTTAATAGGAGCTGGTTTCAGTCTATCTCCGTACCAAGTTTCATAACCAACTAGCTGTTGCCCGCGGCTTCGCCCCCGTTGTATTTTTTTTAATTTTCTTCCACGAAAACCTTCTCCTGACAGTAGCGAACACACCAAAAAAAGAATTAGCGAAATCGGATCAGTCGTTCCCGAGTTTTGCGCTTACCAACACATTTTGCGATTCATTTTTATATTATAGATTTAACGATTGAAGCGCAAAGTGACAGATAAACAGACAAGAGTAACTTTCGCATTTATAATAAAACTAGCGTTTGCCCGCGGCTCCGCCCGCGTGGTAGTCGGTTATCGCGCGCTATTCCCTCGGGAACTGTGCATTTTTCCGGGATAAAATGTAGCCTATGGCACACTCTGGCCCATTAACAATACAAAGAATACTTGACCAAGGAACAGCTAGATACAGGCACCTATCAGTTGCTTGCAACTGCCTGCCTGATAATTTATGTAATAATAATAAAAAGTAGCCTACGTCACTCTCGGACCCATAAACTATCTCTGTGCCAAAGACTACGTCGATCTGTCGCTCCGCTACTTCGTGAAACAAACACACAAACATACAAAAACATACACTTTCGCATTCATAATATTGGTATGTATATGGATATGGATGAAATTTATGAAAATAAGAATTGATGGATAATATTTCACTTTTTTTGTGTTTGCATAGTTTTAACTAAATTATTGTAGACATAATTAAATTTAGTAAATCTAATTTAGCAAACACAAAAAATACATGCGTATTCAGTTTTTATAGATTTTAATAGTATTTACATAAATGCAGTATATTTTGTTTTAACAAGCACAAAAAATAACCAGACTGTTTTAATAACACTGCGCAGCAACATTGCAATTAACTTTAAGTTTAGCATACCTAATTAAATAGTTCGAACCAAATGAATCATGTTCCACTGTGGAACCTTTGCGTAGAAAAAGTCATAGTGACATCGCATTGCTTGACCAGTGAATTTATTATGACACTTTGTTTGAGAACGTTCTACAGTGGATCAGGAATCAAATGGTTCGATTGTACATAACAGACCACAATAATCATGACAATGTAATACACTCTCTGGCCCATAAACTATCTCAATGCCAAAAATAAAAATCCGTCCCTCCGTTTTGACGTGAAAGGCAGACAAACATAATACAAATACACAAACACACACACTTTTGCATTAATAATATTTATTAGTATAATATATATGGATACTAGATTTTGCCCGCGGCTTCGCCCGCGTCGAATCCGGTTATCGCGCGCTGTTCCCTCGGAAACTGTGCATTTTTTTGGGATAAAAAGTAGCCCTTGTCACTCTCGGGCCCATAAACTATCTCTATGCCAAAAATCACGTCGATCCGTCGCTCCGTTTCGACATGAAAGACGTACATACTTACACACAAACATACAAAAACACTTTCGTGTTTATAATATTAAGTTTGGATGTACCCTTAACCGGATAACAGGTTAAAGCCGTAGGGTTCACTGTGGACGTAGGCCGCTCCCTACCAAAGTAACTGGAAGTAGGTATGTGAGGGGTGGTCTATGTCCAACAGTGGACATCCCACGTGATATGATGGTGATGAACTGTCCTTAAAGTTTGTGGTTGTTAACAAAAATAGAAATCCGAAAGAATTAGAATCAGAAATGATGATATCCGCAGTAGAACTAAGGTTACTGACATAGCCCGAAGAATTGCGAAACTGAAGTGGCAGTGGGCGGGGCACATTGCACGCAGGACTGATGGCCGATGGGGTCAGAAGGTTCTCGAATGGCGTCCGCGGACCGGGAGACGAGCTGTCGGTAGGCCTCCAACAAGATGGAGCGACGAACTGGCTAAGATCGCGGGATCGCGGTGGATGCGAAAAGCACAAGACCGGTCTGAGTGGAGAGCCTTGGGGGAGGCCTATGTCCAGCAGTGGACGTCTTTTGGCTGACATGATGATGATGATGAATAAAAATATACGCGGTATAATGACTAATAGCTTTTGTAAGCCGAAACGTCAAGCCATAACTCAAAAATTTCCAAGTATAACTCATTATCACATGTTTTCCTGACAAATAAATAATAAGATGTTACCTCGAAGCTTGACAATAGCATGATTGGTCACAGGCAATTATTTATTTAGTTCAGCTGACAACATTTTGGTTCAGTTTCGTAACGTGTAGGGAAGGTAAGGTAGCTGAAGCGAATGGGTTAATATACATACTTACAAGGTAATTTAAAAATATCGAGGAATTATTTTATCGGTATATATATAAAAATTAACCCCAAATGATTCTACTGTCAAATAAACACTAAAATTTAATTTATTTTTTAAACCAACTGTATTTAATCTAGGTTTCAACTTAAACAATGTAAATATTTAATTCGATTCAGCTTAATAGGTAATTTTTTTGGTTAGTTGTAAAATAATTTTAACTAACAATATACTTTATTGATAAAAGAAACTAAATAATATAAACTATATATAACTATATAACTACTATATAACTTTTTAAGGAAATTTCTAAAAGGTTAGTAGACGTCACAGGTGACCGAAGAGCTGGCAGCTTCCTCGGACAAAGAATTAGCCTAGCTATTCAAAGAGGAAACGCTGCCAGCATCTTCGGGACCTTGCCTAAGGGGTACTCTTTCGACACTTTGTTTTAGTTTTAGGTTAAATTTTTATTTTATTTTAAGTTATTGTTAGAATGTTATGTTTAATATTTTTTTTAGAATATAAGACAATGTTTGCATGCCAATGTACCCGGCTAGGCATGTGATAGCACATTAGCACTATTTTATAAGACCATTTTACCATGTCTCATTTTAACATTAATCAGTGGATTGACAGAAAGTAACATTTTCAATATTAAACTGTTTCAAACGAGAATAAATTCAGAAATACTGATAAATACATCGAAACAGGTTTACAACCCCTAGTGGACAGCTTCGCCCACCCAGTACCACAAATACAAATACAAATATTCTTTATTGATCACCAAAAACAGTACAGAGACATCACAAAAATAAAAAAATCAGGTAGACAAAAGGCGGTCTTATCGCTAAAAAGCGATCTCTTCCAGACTAATGTAGGTGGCAGAAATAACAGACAGGAGAGACGTAAAATTAATAGACAATAAATATTAAAAACAATACAAAAATATAATACTACGAAACGCAACACAACGCCGAAACGATACAGAATTGCAAAGAGAGCGATACGTATAGTTTTTTTCGATGCGAACGTAGTAGTTTATTGGTAAAGGAATTTCTTGGTGGACTGTATTCGCGCTGTAACCGCACGGTCCTTGTGTTGTGTTGTGGTGGATCACATCGCAAGCTTGTGGCCTTGTACATGACACAATGCTCGTTCTGATCGCTGAACACTGACACTGAAATTAGCTATACTCTAGGTATAATCAGCAGCAAAAGTAGACTAATAGTTCATGGTTAACACGCGACTCTATTTTTAACCCCCGACGCAAAAAGAGGGGAGGAGCTTGAGGTCCCGGGTTCGATTCCCGGGCTGGGCAGATATTTGTGTGAATAACACGAATGTTTGTTCTCGGGTCTTGGATGCTTAATATGTATTAAGTACGAGTATGTATTTATCTATATAAGTATGTTTGCCTAGTATCCATAGTACAAACTGTGCTTAGTTTAGGACTAAGTCAATTGGTGTCAAGTGTCCCAAGATATTTATTATTTACTAGCTTTTGCCCGCGGCTCCTCCCGCGTGGTATTTGGTTATCGCGCGCTGTTCCTGGGAACTGCATTTTTCCGGGATAAAAAGTAGCCTATGGCACTCTCTGGTCCTAAACTATCTCTACGCCAAAAATCACGTCGATCCATCACTCCGTCACGTGAAAGACGGACAAACATACACACAACTATACAAACACACATTCGCATTTATAATATTAGTATATAGATTTTTAGGAAGCGAATTGCGAAAAACCGTTAAGTGTTCGACGTCATCTGAGTTAGGTAATAGAATGGCGCGATGGCGTCTGCGACCAGGGCCGGATTTAGGGGAGGGCAAAGGGGGCAACTGCCCGGGGCCTCCACAAAATAGGGGCCCCCACAATAGAGACATCTGAAAAAAAAACCTTCAAATTCCGACGTGTAAATATTAGGAAACAACAATTTGTATATTTCTTCACTTCAATAAGGCAATCAGTAAAATATCAAAAGGCCCTCATTGGTCTCCACTCGTTTGTTGCCCCAAGGCCTCCACACCTCTAAATGCGGCCCTGTCTGCGACTCCCAAACGGAAGGAACGATGTGCGTGCGCAGCATACCAACGAGTTGCGAACTTGCCCTGATTTCTACCAAGGAGAAACTATACTTGCTTCATCCCATGTGCCGACAGCGATACTTGTGTTTAACAGACAAACAAGCAAACAAATATTTTTTCACTTCTCATGCTCGTAAAGTTCATGTTTATGCTGGATCTAGGCGACATAAAATGGCTTTTTATGCACTGTGCATAAAGTAAAATCTTCGTCAAAGACCAAGGTAATCAGGTGTCAACAGCCACAAACAATAAAGTTTCTTCATATTTTTTTGAATAATTTCTAATTTATTTAAAACTAAAATCAATCAAAATAAATAAAAAAAAACTGAATAATATAATTTTAAATAATTTATTGAATCAGGCGTTACTTTGCGGAGGTCCATATCAATGAACTAAAAGAATTTCCTTGCTCACCCGCGACCTTACGAAAGCTGAGCTTATGCAAAATATGCGAGTTCATGCAGTTCCTCCACCTCCACACTGTAAGAACACACACAAATTACACAAACCCATCTATCACCACCACCACAACACACTGATGCTTTTCGAACTCAACCACAGCTCATCTTCAGAGTGACACAACCTTACACTATGCTACCAACACTAAACTCCAATTCAATAGAATCTAACAATTTTCTACACATTTAACACACCCTAACGTGGGCACGCTTGATTATATATGTCCCTGTTGTTGCAATTATCATCTAAAATTAATCAAAAAAGAATAATAGTCACATCACAAAGCCTTAGGCAGCCCGGTGTTCATATTATAAGGCTGGAAGTGTCTACAGGATTGTTAGATTCTATTGAATTGGAGTATACACACATTTGAGTCTAACAACTGGTAGCATCTCTTCATTTCTTTATTTTCATTACATTTGTGCAATATACGAATGTTTACACGAACGTGTGACCCACACCCGTTACGTATTTGTGAAATGTGTTGCCAATCCTATTTTTTTTTATTACGTGGACACCTTAGTTCTACCTTAGTTCTACTGCGGATATCATCATTTCTAATTCTATCCCGCAGAGAAACCCCGAGCATAGCCCTCTCCATAGCCCTTTGAGTGACTTTGAGCTGACGAGCTGTTGGTAGGCCTCCAACAAGATGGAGCGACGACCTGGCTAAGATCGCGGGATCGCGGTGATGCGAAAAGCACAAGACCGGTCTGAGTGGAGAGCCTTGGGGAGGCCTATGTCCAGCAGTGGACGTCTTTCGGCTGACATGATGATGATGATGATGTGGACACCTAACTTTTACCAATGATGTATTTAAGTACTATCTAATAACGTAACAGACGTTAGACAATCAGCAGTTATCAGCTTAAAAATGTTGCGTTTGCAAAGGAGGGAAGTTACATAAAGTGTGTCAAGAGATTGCGACAAAATGGATACAACTATTAGTTGAGTATCTCTATTAGTTAGTAATTACACAGCGAACTAACAAACTGATGTACGCCATCACATACTTTAGAGCGTTTACATTATACCTGTTGAGCTCTCACGTTGCATTTTTGTTATTTTTCTCGATTATTCAAAAAAAAATTGAATGAAAATTAAAAATGCGGTCTGATAGAACTCTTATTAATATAGAAGTTAATATGTCTACTCCAATTATTTTAAAAAATACTTTATTTCAGACCAAACAAAAGTCCAAATTTTTATTCGTGATAGACTTTTATATTCTTTAACAGTTTTATTAACAGTTTTTAAAGAAAATAAAAGGCTATCACGAATGATTACTGGAGTAGACACATTAACTTATATTTATTTTAAAAAAGAGTTCTATCAGACAACATTTTTAATTTTCATTAAATTTTTATGGAATAATCGAGAAAAAATAACAAAAATGCAACGTTGCCAGCTCAGCAGGTATAAACGCTCTTAATCAAAATAAAAATCATTTATTTACTTTTGTGAGGAGAAAATAAATGATTTTTATTATTATTATTATTATCTTTATTTATTTTTATTCTTAGGATTAGGTTTTTATTTTATTTTATATTATTATTATTATTCATTAAATATTCAGCAATGGACACTTTTACACGTCATTTTTAGGGTTCCGGAGCCAAAATGGCAAAAACGGAACCCTTATAGTTTCGCCATGTCTGTCTGTCTGTCTGTCTGTCCGTCTGTCTGTCTGTCTGTCTGTCTGTCTGTCTGTCTGTCTGTCTGTCTGTCTGTCTGTCTGTCTGTCTGTCCGTCCGCGGCTTTGCTCAGAGACTATCAATGTTAGAAAGCTGTAATTTTGCACGAATATATAAGTAAACTATGCCGACAAAACAGTACAATTAAAAATTCAAAAACATTTTTTTTTAGGGTACCTCCCATAGACGTAAAGTGGTGGTGATTTTTTTTTTCTCATCCAACCCTATAGTGTGGGGTATCGTTGGATAGGTATTTTAAAACCATTAGGGGTTTGCTAAAACGATTTTTCGATTCAGTCATTTGTTTGCGAAATATTCAACTTTAAAGTGCAAATTTTCATTAAAATCGAGCGTCCCCCCCCTCTAAAATCTAAACCGGTGGGTGGAAAAATTTGAAAAAATTCGGGATGGTAGTCAGTATATTAAACTTTCAAGGAAAACTATAGCGGCTAAGTTTGCTTGAGAATTATTAGTACCTAGTTTATGAGTAAATAGCAGCGTAAGGTATAAAATATACCTATACTTCGAAGATTCCGTATAAACTACGAAATCCTTAGAAAAATATTACTTAATTTTTTCGTAATGGCTCCGTAACCCTATTTTGGGCGTGTCCGACACGCTCTTGGCCGGTTTTTAAACTACCAGCGCTTTCGGAAAGACCATCATTGCCAAGAAGAATGCGCCGCAAGAAACTTGGCAGAAAGTCATACTTACTGCTATTCGAAGGGCGATAACAATTTTGTTGGTTAAGAAACGCAAATCTAAACACCGTATTTGGGGTCCACCGAAAAACGGCATTTCGGCTAACCGCAATAATATTAGGTATGCTGAGTGAGGATTAAAAAATTTTAAGTACATTTTTACCCCCTGTTTCCCCAGCCTATGATTAAATTTATTTGACAAAATAAAGTTTCTGTTTGTTTTGTCCAAATACACAGAGACGGCATCACATTTATCCGTTAATTAAAATTAATCAATGGGTAGTTAAACAGCCCCTTAGTTTAGGATGTTTGTATATATATATAAGTAAAATATGGGTATTGTAAATTCCATATGTTTTATATGTACAATAAAGAGTTACAATACAATATACAATATATTTAAATAGTAATAATTTAATCATCAGGGCGTTTTCAAAAAAGCCTAAGTACCCCTTTTTTAATTTTGGAAAAAATATAGTTTTTCCCACTAAGATAGAAGAGCACAATCGATTCCGATCGCTTAAAAAAATGTCCCAAATGTTTCATACAAAATTTTAGTTATGGCTACTTGCTGGAAACGCATAAATCTCGAGTTAGTCTTAAGCTCAGTTTAGTAGTGTCAAAATGTATGGAACTGTCAAGCCTAAGCCAGGTTTAACTACTAAATCTAGATTTATTTTTCCTGCAAGACGGCCTTAGTCAGTTTTGTCACGCCCATACCTACTGAGTGTATGAAAAAACGTCACAATAGGTACTGTTATTTTTTTGAGGACATTTTTTAAACTATCGGAATCGATTGTGCTCTTGAGTATGAGTAGGAAAAATCATATGTTTTCCAATGTTTTCCATCAACGTCAATATTATAATTTAAATAAAGTTCTTAACTAATTTTATTTATGATATTCGATGTTTGTTTTTCTGTGTATCGAATATGTGAAAGCATAACCCTTATAGGTTCACATTGTTTCGGCAAAGCACACCAATTTAAACAGGCATAGACCAATTTCCTTAACCTTTTTTTTGTGTCACTTTTTAAGGAATAAATCACGTCTTTTTTCAAACTTTCAGTAGCAGCTTGTACTCAACAAGATAATATTACTTATAGCATCTTAGGTACCGCCGCAGGGGCCATTTTTAGATTTAGGCACTGGTCCCACCGCGAGCTAGTAAGCTATGAGCTATCGGCTATTTTCTAGCCCAAGAAACGAACAAAAGATAATCGCTTCCGTGTACATAAAAGAGAGAGCTATATTTTTATAGTTCATAGCTGGCTGTTCACACTGCCGGCGAGGATACTATCTCACCGCCCGGCGAGTAAGCGATAATTCCATAGAATTGTTTACTAGCCGCCCGCCGATTGTCATCTGTTTCTAATACAGAATTTTACTAGTTGACCGCCGAGCTCGCCGATAGCTGGCGGTGGGACCACTGTTTACTAGTTGACCGCAGCGATAAGCTATCGACTATAAAACTAGCTCAACGGTACTCGCCGAAGCCTGCTTGGCAATCAGAGCGATCATTCTACCTTTCAAAGTGGATGCGAGTGCACGTATATACAATGAATTTAAAACAATCATACGAACTATCTTTGTTGTCAAGTTCGGATGACGATGATGATGTATTTTATAAAAGCGTGTGTGTAGTGGCAGTGGCAATTTTGAAGAGACGGAAGAAAAAAAGGAATATTTTAAAAAGAATGACAAGAAAAATTTGGATGCAAAAAATTAATTATTTCAGAAAAGAATACAGTGAGTTCAAACTGTTCTACGAGTTGACAAACGATGAAAAAAATATATAAATACAAATATATAAATATATGTCCCTATAGTAACAATCGTAACATCATCATCATCATCATCATCATCATCTCAGCCCACAGCAGTCCACTGCTGGGCATAAGCCTCCCCCAAGGCACGCCACAAAACCCGGTCTTCCGTATTCTGCATCCAGTCGCTTCCCGCCCTCCTGCAAAGTTTTTATTTGCTCTTCTTTGCTCTTTAGTGAATAAAATGCAACTTTGCTCACTGTTTTTGAAGAATAAAACAGCTCTTTCCGAGTTCTTTTCTTTCTTTCTTTTTTTTTTCTTTCTTTTTTTTTTGAGCTAGTGTGGTGAAAATGTATTTTCAAATTCAAATTCAAATCATTTATTCAGTAAATAGGCCGAAATGGGCACTTTTACACGTCATTTTTTTTAAACTACCAGCGCTTTCGGAAAGACCATCATTGCCAAGAAGAATGCGCCGCAAGAAACTTGGCAGAAAGTCATTTTTTTCAAAATAAAATAATTACAAATAAAATACTTAAAAACTACAATAAACAATTAAACAAAAAATTACAAAAAAAATAATTAAATAATAATACAGGGATGTATGGGGTCCCTTAGTTACAAAATTAAACACTAACACACTAACTATATTCGACCTCGACTGTACATCGTATAGGTCATTGGCGAATAGCCCCCCGGCTGAGCTAGTGCAGCGAGTAATAGCCCGCCGCACGCAAACACTCGCTTATAGCCGAGCGTCTAAACTAGCAAAACTATACTCGCTTCTCGCCTCTCGCCCACTCGTTTGTAGTTTATAGTTTTACTCGCTAATAGTTTGTAGCCGCCGGTGGGACCAGTGCCTTAGCTTACTGCTTAGCAGTTTGGCGAAAATATTTTTAAGTTGTTATTTTTGTAAATGGTGGTTAATAAATAAAAAAATATAGTTTTAACTTATTTAATTTTAATGTTATTTTTAGTTTTTTTTATTGTACCCATTATACTTTTTTTTTATACAATTTAAATAAATTCTTTCATTTTTATCTAAATTAATATTAAAAGGAGAAAAGGTTTCATTATCTGTTTTAATTTTTATTTTTAATGAAAACACAAAAACTAATAAAAAGCTATATTTCTGAGTAATTAATATCGGCTACATTTTATCCCGGGAACGTGTAAAGTTCCCACGGGACATATAAAGCAACGCTATAAACAAAAACGCAACGGCAACGCTATAACGGCTATAAATTATAATCGCGTGAAAATCGGAAAATTGCTTTTCAAGCGCCGCGAAAAAAGACAACAAAAACAAACGAACTCTTAATGTTAAATTTACAAAAACAAACTTACCTTGAAAACAATAAGAATCGCGTCTCAAATCACAAATAACACTGTGGTAATGCACTTTTTTCTGCGAGTTATTCAATTGTCCCGAGTTCCCGCCAATTCAAATGTCCGCCATTTTAAACGACATGCGCGCGCGCTTGCTACGGACGCACTAACTCGATGAAGGCTGCACTTGAGAAAACCAATAAGTTATACTTTCGCTTAGTCAGTGTTGCATCAAATTGAAGTTTATTTCGATGGAAGTTGGTTGCGTTTCGGTGTGAACGCCATTTTGTTTTGAATTTTGAGGGGTAGTGCGCCAGCCAAGTTTTTAAAAATAATCCATACTAATATTATAAATGCGAAAGTGTGCTTGTGTGTTTGTCCGCCTTTCACGCGTTAACGTAGAGACAGATGACGTGATTTTTGGCATAGAGATAGTTTATGGGCCCGAGAGTGACATAGGCTACTTTTTATCCCGGAAAAAAATGCATAGTTCCCGAGGCGCGCGCGATAACCGTACCACGCGGGTGGAGCCGCGGGCAAAAGCTAGTGTTAGTGTAAGTTTTAGTTTTTTAGCCGATCTACCCGGAGGAAGTTGTTTTTTGAGTGTATTTATCTATCTGTATGGCTATATATGGAGAGGGATTTTTCAATTGTAACAATATTATGATTATCAAATGAAAGTTATAAATTAGCCCTATTTAAATTATTGAGTATTATAAAAATCAATTATATATATTGTTACAGTAAATATATACCGGGAGTGGCCTGTAATACGTGCAAATAATTAAAACATAAATAGATCGTAATCGTCAAGAATATCATTAGTTCAGTGACTTAAAAATAATTCGTTTTTTTATTTTTATTACACTTTAAAGTTTATTCGAAGAATTTTTGATATTTGTAACACAGGCGACGTCAGTTGGGTTCTAGGATGGCGTACATTGAATTTACGATTATATATGTTAGAAAAAAAAAGTTAAGTTTTGATTTTAATTAAGTGGGACCATGATGATCCAATTATTGATCCATAGAGCCTCTAATATTATCCCCGGTTCTGGACCATACACTGTATTATACATGAGGTAGAGTCATTCACGACGACGCGTGCCATGGTTCTTATTACAATGCCATTAATGGCTAATTTTGACAAAATCACGCGTCTTCGTGGATGGCACTAGGTGTATAATACCTACTCCCATTTTCGCAAGAACATCAAAAATTATGAAAAAAATATAAAATATTTAATAACATATTAAAAAATATATATATAACTAAAAAAAATAGCTTAAAAACTCAAACTTCAAAATCGACTTCAGTAGAGTTAAAAAAGTATTAGTTGGGATCTATTCTAACCTACCTAAACCTACTTAACTATAGGATTATCTATTTTATTAATTATATAAACTAAGTCAGGCTAATAAAATTAAATATAATACACAACAAGGGCATAAAACGAGCCAACCAGGCGAGGGTGGATAGATACGTCGAGGGGAAAATGGGTTTAATGCTCGAGTTTTACACTCTGCTTTTCACTTCGATTGCGAGGAAATAGCAACAGTGGAAACAATTGTCCACTTACTACGAGTATGTACCTTTAATTTTTTATGAATTACTGTACAATTATATATTTTTTAGTTTTATTGATTTCTTTTGATTGATTTCACTGATTTTTTTTAGTTTTACATAAAATTAAAGTAAAAAAAAATACTAGAAACTTTTTTGTTTGTGGCTGTTCACACCTGATTACCTTGATCTTAGATGAAGTTTTCACTTTTTGCACTGGAGCATAAAAAGTCATTTTAGTCACCTAGATCCAGCATAAACACCAACTTTACGAGCATGAGAAGTGTTTTTTTTACACATTTCGTAATTAGGTATATGATACTGCCGATACAATACAAAGAATCTTTATTGTACACCAGAAAACAGATACATAGATACATAGAGAAATTACAACAACGATAAAAACTATAAATGTTCTTTGTGAGATAAATGTCTATTGCGTATTCAAATATCTTGGTCAACGAATACGACGCGTGTCCTAATGAACTGACCTAGATCTTATTTGAACCAGAAGTATCAAAATGTGCATTTTAATCAAAGGTACATGAGTACTTGAAACAAAATTCTTTTCGTTGCCTTGTTTCTGCCCACTCTGTCACAAAATATTTTTTTCTAACTAACAAACAACAAAAAAATGTGGTACCATTATTTGTCTTTTTCGATGTGACTAATATTTAAGCAGAGATTTTTTTAAATGTCTATGTTCCATGCAAAAAATTCTACGCCGTCATTTTTTTCAGGGACAAATCAAGACAACGAAAAGAATTTTAATTCTATTGTATTTTTTTTATATGACGCGTATTCAATCTATACAGTGTGTAGCCCAGAACCAGGGATAATATTAAAAATAAAAACAGAGGCTCTATAGATCACCAGTAAGTACTTAATTGGATCATCATGGTTTTTAACAAACTTAATCGTAAATTCAATGTACGCCATTCTAGAACACAACTGACGTTCTCACGCTACAAATATCAAACATTTTGCTTTACATTGCTGCTTCGAATAAACTTAAGTGTTATTAAAATTAAAAAAATCTAACTATTTTTAAAAGTCGCTGAAATACATAATTATGTTCAGTTTGAATAGTACGATCTATGTTTTAATTATTTGCCCGTGTTACAGGCCACACGCGGTAGGTATACGACCGACCGGACGACCGGATGGCCAAGTGGTTAGAGAACCTGACTGCGAAGCTTGAGGTCCTGGGTTCGATTGCCGGCCGGGGTAGATATTTTTATGAGCAATACGAATGTTTGTTCTCGGGTCTTAGATGTTTAATATGTATTTTAAGTACGTATTTATCTATATAAGTATGCTTATCCGATGCCTAGTATCCATAGTACAAGCTTTGCTTAGTTTGGGACAAGATCAATTGGTGTCAAGTGTCCCATGAAATTTATTTATTTATTATTTGAAAAAGAACCCAGTGTTAATACGTTCGCTATAAAACTAAATAGGCGGACAGACATAAACAAACAGACCAAACTAATCCTACAAAGGGATTCACGCTGTCATTGTTCATCCACCATTACCCCTCATATTTCGTTTTCTAGATTTTTTTACCGTACAACGGCAAAACCTACTAGATACTGACAAAATTTTCCTCCAATGGATAGAGCCATATTTAGTTAAAAAAATAACAACAACAACAAAGGTTCCGTCTTTTCCTTTTATGGTTAATACATTTTAACCTTAATACTTTTATAATTAAACGTCCTAGTTAGTAATTAAAGTTTCTAAATTTCAAAGAAAATTTATAATTATTTTTCTACTCCGATACGGTTATTTGTGATTTACTTAATCATGAACACTAATCTAAGAACATAGGTACATAACAAGATCCTAGAAAAGTCTTTAATCCCATCAAAACATAAATGTGAAATGAGAGCCAAGTCGATTGTTGATTTTAACGACAAAAGAAGTGAGATCTAAATGTATGCCAAGTTCAATGGTCAGTCCTGAAATTTACGAGTATTTATAACAACTTCAAATATTATTTCTTCTCATAACTTAGGATAATATATTGAAGGCTAAGGTCAGACTTGGCTAGCTCTCATATACGAAGCCAACTGGCAAAGAGACTGGTCGACGCCACCGGAGACAAGAGGGCTGGCAGCTTCCTGGCACAGCGTCTTAGCATCGCTATCGCTATACAGCGAGGAAATGCTGCCAGCATTCCTGGAAACATGCCACAGGGGCCTTTTCTAGAGTTATATTAGTTTTTAATTATTATTATTAAGTTTTTATTGTTTAAATTATTTGTAAATGTATTATTTGTTCCTCAATAAATTATTAAGTAAAACAGTCATGGAAGAGCCCTATGTTCGATGGCTAGTTTCTACCAGCAAGCCAATTTTTCGGAAGAATATTGTACGTTACATTGGGCAGATATAATTAGTAATATGTGCATTAAAACCTCCTGCACATATCAAAAACATACTGGCTGAATGAACATTCCGCTTTCTCCCGCACGGCGGCGCCACCAGTCAGTTGCGCAAATTTGACAGCTCGAAATGAATGCCGGCCGGCGCGCGCTCTTTTAAATTATTCATAAAAACTCTGAAAGTGCTGTGATTGTGTCTTAAATGTGTCCCAAGGACTGAGGAAAAGAGCCAGAACAAACTGTAAGTGAAACCTATATCTTGCCCAATTCGGTTTTGCTAATTATTTTCAATATTCAAATGTCGTAGTTCAAACATTTTGGTCAATCGAACCGCATCCTCAGTTTGCAAACTAAATACACATTCATACACATAAAACACACATTTCACGCAGTTTTAAGGTAACAGGCTTATTTCTAATCTAAGTTATTTACCTAGAATAATACGTATAAAATAAACGTTTTCAATTTTCGTTCTTTGCAACGCGTCGCGCGCGTCTTTTGTTTTTTAATTCGAAATGGACGAAAAAGAATTCGATGTCGAACAACTTATTAACAAAAAAGAACTGCTTTTTATACGTTGTCAAACGTTATTTGAACTATCCAAATCAACTCCACCAGAGCGTTTAACCGAATTTAATTTGCGACTCAAAGAACTTCATTCGACTCGGGAATGTTTCGAACAATGCATATTCGAGTTAAATTCTTATAATAAGAAACAAAACCCGAAATTTAAACCAAATTATCAGGAAATTCAAACCTTTGACGACATGTATTTCCGTATTCTGAGTGTAGCGGAGGCTAATAGCGACACTTGGCAATCGTGTGACGGCAGCGGTAGCGGACCTTCGTCGCGCTCCGCGGGCCGCGGGCCGGGCGCTGCCGGGCCAAACTCGCGGTCGGCTAAGCCGCGGCTGCCTAAACTAGAATTGTTCCATTTCGATAGCAAATTAGAAAACTGGCAAACATTCTATGACACGTTTACGAGTTTAATTCATAATAACAATGATATTACGAACATTGAGAAGTTTTATTACCTGCTCTCCGCAGTCAGCGGCCCGGCATTGACTGTGGTCAAAGGGATGCCAGTGACGGCCGATAATTATCCGATAGTATGGGCTTTGCTAATCAAAAAATTTGAGAACACGCGTGCCTTAGCTACGAGCTATTTAGATCGACTGTTTCAATTTAAGCCTTTGTCAACAGAGTCGGCTACTGGTCTAAACACATTTTTACAAACGTATCAAGAGTGTGTTAAAGCATTGAAACTTTTGAAAATCAGTAACCTATCGAGTTTCATACTGTTTTATATGGGATTGCGAAATTTAGACCCCGTCACTAGGCGCGAATTCGAACAATCTGTAGATCAAACCGATATACCTACTTACGAACAGCTGATTAATTTCGTGGAGAAACAGGCGCGTGTTTTGGAAATGTCTGAGGTTAAAATTAGTACATCAAAAATTCAGTTTACGCCTAAGAGTGTTCCTAACACCTCTGCAAAGCCGAATTTTGTTCGAACAAATAATAATAATGCTGCTAATTACAGTAGTGCACCGAAGCAGTTCCAAAAGCCGTGCTTGTCAGCTGTGAGTAAGAATAATAGCGAACGATCAAATAGATGTCTATTTTGCGACAAACCGCATTCAACTTATCGATGTTTCGAGTTTTTTGATTTAACACCGGTGCAGCGTCTTGACAAAGTGAAACAGCTTCAATTATGCGAAAATTGCTTTCGTCAGCATTCGTTGTCCGAGTGTACGTCAAAAGTGCGTTGTGTGCTGTGTAAACAACCGCACCATCACAGTATTCACTTAGATACAGTTCCAACTGTTCAAAATTCATCAATTAATCAAAACGGTTCAAATAGTCAAAACATTTCAAGTATTCAAAACGTTTCAAATGGTCAAAATCAAAGTCAAAGGTCAATGCCAAACGTCGGCTTGACTTGTTCGTCAAATTCAACCGTGCTGTTAGGCACTGCCATGGTGCACGTCGCAGATCGATGGGGAACTTACCACGCCGTACGTGCAGTCATTGACAGCGGTGCCATGTCCGGTTATATGACAAAAGAGTGTGCCCAGCGCCTGGGTTTGTCTCGACGCAAGTGTCAGTTTGAACCCATGGGTCTGGGAGGTGCGCCAGTGCAAGATTTCGGTCTGGTTACATGTTCAATTAAACCACGAAACTCATTTGGTCCGGTGCTTAGCACTGATACTGTTGTCGTAAGTAATATAACTAGCAACTTACCTACAGTAACCTTATCAAACAAAGTTATCAATAATTTCAAAAATCTAGAGTTAGCTGACCCGAACTACTTTTCGGCGGCTCCAGTTGACTTGTTGATCGCAGGTGACTTATTTCCCTACATTTATGACGGTCAAAATATACTACCACGTGACCCGGGTTTGCCCGTCGCGATGCATTCCATATTCGGATATGTCATTACTGGTCAGACAGTACTGAGTGACGATTGTGAGTCAAATACAGCCTCGCTCAACTTGTTCTCTGCTAATAAAACTAGTAGTATCGATAAAATCATGAACTCTTTCTGGGAGACTGAAAACGTGCCGTATGACGTCACTAAAAAACCAGAAGATTTGTATGTCGAACAATTGTTCCAAAACGAACACAGTCGCGATACTACGGGACGTTATACAGTGAAGTACCCGTTCAAACCCAGTTTTGATCTCGGCGATTCGACTCCACAAGCGTTACGTCGTTTCAACAATTTAGAAACAAAGCTGAATCGTCTTCCGGAACTTAAGGAAGAATATAATAAATTCATGTCCGAATATGAAAGCCTTGGTCACATGACTTGCGTAGGTGATTTTGGTACTGTGGATTCTAAGTACATAATTCCTCACTTTTGTATTCTCCGACCGTCAAGTACCACGACAAAACTCCGAGTAGTTTTTGACGCCTCATGCAAAACGACAAATAATAATTCTTTAAATTCAGTCGTTTACGCCGGTCCTAAGCTTCAAGCAGATATTAATGAGATTTTAATAAATTTTCGTATACATGAAATTTGCTTGTCAAGTGACATTTGTAAAATGTTTCGAATGACCTTGATCGAAAAATCTCAACGCAATTACCAACACATCTTGTGGAGGTTTCAACCTGATCAACCTTTAAAAGTGTATGAGTTAAACACGATCACATACGGCGTTGCTAGCAGTCCGTATCTAGCGATCCGAGTCCTGCATCAACTGGCTGACGACGACTGCGAGAAGTATCCTTTAGCGAGCAAGGTTCTAAAAAAGGGTTTCTTCGTCGATGACCTTCTGTGGTCAGTGAGCAGCTATGATGAAGCAGCTAGGCTACAGGATGAACTATTAGAGTTGCTGAGTGGAGGAGGATTTCTGCTTCGTAAGTGGGCCAGCAACTGTCCCCAGGTACTGGCTCGGGTTCCAGCTGATCACCGCGAAACGCCCATTGCATTCGAGGATGACAAGGACCTGTCCATAAAAGTTTTAGGTCTGCAGTGGCGACCCGCCGAAGATGTGTTTTCCTTCATATTCCATCCACTTCCAGCTTCACAGGCGATCACCAAGCGTAGTGTCTTGTCACAGATAGGTCGTCAGTATGATCCCTTAGGTTTCGTGGCTCCCTGCATATTCTACGCGAAATGCTTCATGCAGAAACTCTGGCTCCAACAGCTGGGTTGGGATGAGCGGCTGCCTCCGGAACTGGAAAAGGAGTGGCTCACCTACATGTCAGAGCTCCCGCTGTTGTCGAATTTTAGCCACGAGCGCCAGGTTACTGTCAAACAGCACAGCTACTACCAGATACTAGGATTCTGCGATGCTTCAATTCAAGGAATAGCTGCGGTCATCTATTTGCGTAGTTTTAACAATCAAGGTGATTCGAAGGTCAGTCTAGTCATTGCAAAATCCAAGGTTGCACCCTTGAAGACAGTGACCATTCCACGTCTCGAGCTAATGGCTGCGCATTTGTTAGTCAAGTTAGTCAAATATACGAAGTCAATATTGTCTGAACGAATTTCTGTTCATGAAATACTCTTGTTTACCGATTCCTCTGTGGTGCTGAGTTGGTTGAATACACCCAGTTACAATATCAAAACTTTTGTGGCTTCGCGCGTCTCCAAAATTTTGGAGACCGTACAAAGCGATTGTTGGTTTCACGTGAGCGGCGCGTCCAACCCCGCTGACGTGTGCTCGCGCGGAGCACTGCCCTCCGTGCTGCTAGCGACAGCGGAGTGGCTCGGGGGACCGAACTGGCTACACGCACCAAGAGAGAATTGGCCAGTAAAATCAATTGATCAATTTAAATCGGCAAATGTGCCAGAACTTAAAATTCCATGCGCGACTTTGGCTCAAACTAGCGTGCAGGACACAACACGTGATTCAAACCTTGTTTATAATTTAACCGAAAAATATTCGAGTTTTAGCAAGCTTCAAAGGGTCTTAGCGCGTTGTTTTCAATTTATCAACAATTTTAGATCGACGAAGTCGAATAGGAACACGGGTCCTTCGTCTCTATCAGATTTAAAGAACGCACACGATGTGCTCATTAAATCCGTTCAGCGAGAGCATTTTGCAGCTGATATCCAAGCAATTTCCAATGGTTACAGCTGTAGTTCATCACTCAAAAGGTTAGCACCTTATGTCGACCCCCTCGGTTTTCTCAGGGTGGGGGGTAGGTTGTCTTTCGCCGACCTACCGTATCAAAAGAAGTATCCATTATTGCTTCCTAAAAAGTGCAACTTTACAAAAATTCTTATCGACTATTTTCATAAAATTTATTTACATATCGGTCCGCGTACATTGTAATTAAACGATTATTTGCACACGCTGCAGCAGCGACAAAAATGGCATAGGAATTGTCGTAATATTCAAGTTGATGAACTCGTTCTTATGCATGCTGACGCTCCTCCGCTTCAATGGCCTCTCGGTCGTGTGACGGAACTTTATCCAGGAGCTGATGGAGTTGTACGGGTGGTAAAAGTAAAAATCCAGAATGGCGAATACACGCGACCCGTTGTAAAGCTTAGTCCACTTCCAATGGAATTGGATTCAGCATAATTTTTATTTTCCTTTGTTTCTTTGCATGAATTTGACGCAAGAAGGTGTCAAATTTATGACAATTTTAGGTTCGAAATAAGTCATTTATTTTACTCAATTTACAGCTACACGTGTTTAGTTCACTAAGTCAACAATACTTACACTATACAGTCCACTTACCTTATTCAATACCATCCCTGGTTTGGTTTGTAAACTGGGGAATCTGGGGTAGATTCCCGGTGGGGGGTTTATGTACGTTACATTGGGCAGATATAATTAGTAATATGTGCATTAAAACCTCCTGCACATATCAAAAACATACTGGCTGAATGAACATTCCGCTTTCTCCCGCACGGCGGCGCCACCAGTCAGTTGCGCAAATTTGACAGCTCGAAATGAATGCCGGCCGGCGCGCGCTCTTTTAAATTATTCATAAAAACTCTGAAAGTGCTGTGATTGTGTCTTAAATGTGTCCCAAGGACTGAGGAAAAGAGCCAGAACAAACTGTAAGTGAAACCTATATCTTGCCCAATTCGGTTTTGCTAATTATTTTCAATATTCAAATGTCGTAGTTCAAACAAATATAATAAAAACTTTAAAGTTTTAGAACTTGCGAAGGCTAATATTATTCGTATATGAAATTTGCTCGGGGACTATCAATGCTAGAAAGCTGTAATTTTGCACGGATATATAGGTAAACTATGCCGAAAAAATAGTACAATTAAAATTTCAAAAACAATTTTTTTTAGGGTACCTCCCATAGACGTAAAGTGGCGGTGATTTTTTTTTTCTCATCCAACCCTATAGTGTGGGGTATCGTTGGATAGATATTTTAAAACCATTAGGGGTTTGTTGATTCAGCAATTTGTTTGCGAAATATTCAACTTTAAAGTGCAAATTTTCATTAAAATCGAGCGTCCCCCCCCTCTAAAATCTAAACAGGTGGGTGGAAAATTTTGGAAAAATTCATGATGGTAGTGAGTATATCAAACTTTCAAGGAAAACTATAACGGCTAAGTTTTCTTGAGAATTATTAGTAGTTTATGAGTAAATAGCAGCGTAAGGTATAAAATATACCTAAACTTGGAAGATTCCGTATAAATAAATATTACTTAATTTTTTCATAATGGCTACGGAACCCTATTTTGGGCGTGTCCGACACGCTTTTGGCCGGTTTTTGTCGTTAAAGTTAACAATCAAGGCAAATGTCATAATATTGAACTTGGCTCTCATTTAACATTTATCTTTTGATGGGATTTTTGACATCGTCATTGGTAAGTAAACGTAAACATCAATAAAAAACAAAATTTATCTTTCTAGACAATATTTTTTAGTTCATCATTTCCTTATTTCCCACTCGTTTATTGTTGTTTACCTTCTTCTTCTGTTTGCCAGTCTTTTTACCCGACTGCCCGAAGGAGATTATTATTAAAGCAGGAAAAAGTTCAAAGTTTACTTTTTTCTCTGATTTTGTGTTTTAGTTTATACATACCTAGTCGTACAAAAAGTATTTATTGTATGCAAAGCTCGTGGCATCTTCTTCATACGATGTTTGCTACGCTCACATCGTAACTCGCGCCACTCGCGTTTTTAAATCCCTGTTATACAATTGTTGTATAAAATACTACTTATAGCAACTTGGCCTCTTTTAACAAAGTGTTATTAAATTAGGAATTATTGTAATTAAACAGCTGCATAGCATGGGAGGTCACGTGTACGGTAACTTATAAATACCTCCTACGTCAAGGACGTCTGCACTGTATTATAAATTGGTTCTGTCTAGTTTCTTAACCACTTTCAAGTGGTTAACCCTGTTCTTGGCATTGTTTTTGTTTTATAAGATAAACGGATTTATTGAGGAACAAATAATAAATTTAGAAATTATTCAAACTATAAAAACTTAATAATAATAATTAAAAAACTAATATAACTCTAAAAAAGGCCCCTGTGGCATGGTTCCAAGAATGCTGGCAGCATTTCCTCGCTGTATGGCGATGCTAATACGCTGTGCCAGGAAGCTGCCAGCCCTCTTGTCTCCGGTGGCGTCGACCAGTCTCTTAGCCAGTTGGCTGAAGAGATCCCTTGCTCCAGGGCCCCACAGACCGAGCGTCTCTACGCACAGCGTATTAGCATCGCCATACAGCGAGGAAATGCTGCCAACATTCTTGGAACCATGCCACAGGGGCTTTTTTTAGAGTTATATTAGTTTTTCATAAGATACATAATTTTAGATCATTTTTTGTATTTTTTTTAACCCCCGACGCAAAAAGAAGCATGTTATAAGTTTGACCGCTATGTGTACCTATGAACTTTGGTAACCTCTACACTGAAAAAAAAAAGATTTGCTAACAGTAACAAAAAAATTGTTGCTTGTAACATAACATGAGAGACTACAAAACTTAAGGCCTAAGTAGCTAAAAATTAGGTGATGTCTTACAAAATCAGTTTTGCAATATTAGCATTATTTTGGTTCCTAATTAATAAATTTTGAATAATTTATTGAATCAGGCGTTACTTTGCGGAGGTCCATATCAATGAACTAAAAGAATTTCCTTGCTCACCCGCGACATTACGATAGCTAAGCTTATGCAAAATATGCGTGTTCATGCAGTTCCTCCACCATACACATATTTTGCATAAGCTTAGCTATCGTAAGGTCGCGGGTGAGCAAGGAAATTCTTTTACTTCATTAAATTAAATTAAATTTTCAAATAGCCAAACTAGTACAGTTATCCTTTTTTTCAGTGTATTAGAAAAACCCGGAAAACCGATGGCGGTCTCACTTCATCCTAATGAAAAGTCATTAACACCAACTTACTCGCACACTGTCTTTCCATTGAGAGCGTAGCGAGTAAGGTCGTTCACTTGTCTTAACAATACAGGTAGTGGCGATAATAATTTTGAAAATTATATTGACGCTTTTCAATTGTTTTCATCGAACGCTCCATTTGCTTTTAAGTAGCATGAATTTTGTCATCAGGCGACGTTTGTTCTATTAATATCGCGGTCTACTGATATTTGTGAAATATCGTGAAGTTAAGTCAATCATATAGAAAGAAAGAAAGATAATACATTTAATTTAATGGAACACTAGACTCTTCGCACTCGTAAACTATTAGATCTTACAACTCGTAGTTGAAATGAAATTACGGGATTTTTACAAAATCCAAAGAAATTTCATTTTATATTTCAATTGATGTATAATAAATACCTACTCGCCAAATATCACTCTAATCGTTGATATTTCGAAATTTTATCCCAATCCCTCAGGAATATCGGGATAAAAAGAAGCCTAAGGGGTGCATTGCAAAAAAAACTATACGTTATTGTTGTTGCAGACTTTCAGGTATCAAATTTTATCCAAATCAATCGAGCAGTTTAAGCGTAAATCATGTTTTATGTAAAATGTACATCAGATATTTCGGAGTGACCAAGGAGATAAATAATATCGAAACATGAACTCTAATCCCTTAATAATAGAGTGCATGTTCCGATATTTTTGACCATCTTGCCCGCTCCGAAATATCAGATGGTGACTGTACCTATTGATAAAACCAAAGAAAATTTGAAATTGTATTTTTGTAGTGCTACGAGGTTAACAGAAGTATTTGGAAATTTTGGAAGCTGCTAACTTGAGTATACCTACACACTACTGATAGTGGTAGTGGTCCAAACAGCATAATATAATTAATAACCTTACCATAAAAACTTCCTTTTTAATAGAAGCTCTTTTTGCTTACTGTACTATTTGAAAATACAAACCGAAACATAGATGCACAGAAAAACCAGAAAAATAAGACCAACACTGGGAAACGAACCCAGGTCCTCGGCATTCCGTGCCGCGTGCTATACCGCTACACCACTGCTGGTCAACGGCACAAACACGAATTTTCCCTATGCACCACATATCTCAGCTTGTTTATACTTTTACTTTGTAACTTAAGCAGTTACCTAGCGCCATCTATATTGTTTTAACTCTCAACGAGAAGCCTTCAATATCTCCTTCGGAACTAACCGTTCACCCGGACAAGAGATGTCGCTACTAAGCAATCAAATTATGATTGGTTTTTTGGAATCTTTTTGTATTTTTTATTTCAATTCCAAATTTTTACTTTTACGGTCATCCCGTGAAACCTAAATTGAAAATACAAACCGAAACATAGATGCACAGAAAAACCAGATGCCGAGGACCTGGGTTCGATTCCCAGTGTTGGTCTTATTTTTCTGGTTTTTCTGTGCATCTATGTTTCGGTTTGTATTTTCAATTTAGGTTTCACGGGATGACCGTAAAAGTAAAAATTTGGAATTGAAATAAAAAATACAAAAAGATTCCAAAAAACCAATCATACTGTACTATTTGTTGACTGTACTTGCATTAAGATTACTATTTGGAGTCTTTTTGTATTTTTTATTTCAAGTCCAAAATTTTTTATTTCTTTTACGGTCATCCCGTGAAATTCTATATATTTCACACGAAAACACAAGCATATTTCGGCATGTGTTTTCGTGTGAAATATACTCGTATGTACTTGCATTGTCACCCAAACTACATTTGCATACAAAATTTCAAGTCGATGCTATTAACCGCTGAAGAGTTCCATACAGCGAAGACGATCCTGGCTGGACTACTAGGATGTCACTACTAGATTATTATATAGTCACGCGATTTACACAAGTATTCCAAATTTCAAGTCAATCTGACTACTGGAAGTTGGTCAAATTTAACTTGCAAGATTTGATTACAGACAGATAACCAGGACAGGTGAAACTAAATAAAAGCTTGTAAAAAAAAATACCTCTCGTTGCAGTGGGGTAAAAATCAGTAGGTAATAAATAGCAGTCAGTTTGCGATTTAGATTTAGCGATTTCTAGTCTTATGTATGTGCCTAATTAATCATACGAACCTATAAGAATCAAACGATGAATTCTATTCAACTCTAGCGTGAATCAATAGACGCCCCGCGACGAGGGATTACCATAGACGTTGTAAAACATCCCAAGTAACCGCATGTACAACATACCTAGTGCCATTAATGACATTGTAATAAAAACCACGGCACGCGTCATCGTGAATGACTCTACCTATATTAGTATACTGCCTATACAATTCAATAGGCGCTTTGTGAGGGGTAAGGTAACTGAATTCGAGTTGCAGAGGCGGTCTGATCTGGACACGAAACGTGACGCCCTCAAGGCTAAGCCACCCACAGCCATCTCTTACCATTACGTTGACGGTGTCCTTAAGTGCTGACACTGTTTGCGCACGTTCTCTAATAAAATTGGCTATTGCAGTCATTTAAGGGCACACGACCGGGCGAACAACCTTAGCCCTCTCGTCCAATAGGTAGTTTTTAATAGTCGCTGTAGCTGAAATCGGCCAGGAGAGCTATATATACACTATTCATGAATGATGTGACGTCAAAAACAGGAAAATGTAAGACAATGAGGTAAACGAATGTCCGCATGGGCGCTGGCAGGATTATTTCATAAGGATACCATCAGCCAAAAATATATTTTTTTTTATTCGACTGGATGGCAAACAAGCAAGTGGGTCTCCTGATGGTATAAGATCACCACCGCCCATAACACAGGGTTATTGTAGATGCGTTACCATAACCTAGAGGCCTAAGATGGGATCCTCAAGCGCCAGTAATTTCACCGGCTGTCTTACTCTCCACGCCGGAACACAACAGTACAAGCACTGCTGCTTCACGGCAGGATTAGCGAGCAAGATGTGGTAGCAATCCGGGCAGACCTTGCACGGGGTCTTACCACCTGCAATATGTGGTCATCCTAAAGTTGATAATCGTTTGCGCGTCATAAAACAATATGCCAATAGACGTGTCTGTCAACTTGAAAGTTCGACTCTAGCGGCATATTCATTTGATAGGAACTTGTTTAAAACACATATTTGGTTGATGGTACATTGCATTTGGCATCTACAGGTGCATTTATAGATTTCGTTTTGTACCTATCTTAGTTTTCTTGTCCCACTAATATCATAAATGCAAAAGTTTGTCTGTTTGATTGTTTGTTATTTTATCAGGTCTAAACCGCTGAACCGATTTAGATGAACTTCAGTATACAGATAGTTTGAGTCCCGGGTAAGGACATAGGATAGTTTTTATCCCGGAAAATTGCATAGTTCCGGCGGGATAGCGATAAACGACCAACTTTGGAATGAACTGTCGCCTGCGGTATTCCCGGACTGATATGACCTTCAAGACTTCAAGAAAAGAGGGTACCTACCTAAAAGGCCGGCAACGCACTTGTGAATTTACAAAAGTATTCCGCATTTCAAGTCAATCTAATACAGGGGTCTAGGCACCGAATATGACTTTGTCCCATTCGGTGTCGAGACCCTTGGTCCGTGGGGTCCTAGTGCTTTAAAGCTTTTTAAGGAAATTTCTAAAAGGTTAGTAGACGTCACAGGTGACCGAAGAGCTGGCAGCTTCCTTGGACAAAGAATTAGCCTAGCTATTCAAAGAGGGGTACTCTTTGGACAATTTGTTTTAGTTTTAGGTTAATTTATTATTTTATTTTAAGTAAGGTATGTTTAATATGTATATTATTTAGTTTCTTTTATCAATAAAATCTGATTACTGGAAGTTGGTTAACTTTAACTGCGAGATTTGATTAAGACAGAGACAACGGAACAGGTGAAACTAAATAAAATTAAGCTTATAGTAATAATAAACATACGGTAGTAGGTACTATTACTTATTCTGTGCCGAATGTATATACGTCTGTCGATGTTCCTAAAACGGTGTGAACGAGTTTCAATAGCTTACCTATTCCAATTGCCGCTTGAACCACAAATAACTTGAGTTGCAATGTGTTGAAAATACAACACAAACATTTTTTTTAATTCGAATGAGAGCCAATGTTATACTAGGTACCTAGGTAGGTACATCAAATCAAAGCTCGTGGTAGAGCAGCTGTCAAAAATGTAAAAAAAGAAGTTTGTTAGAATCTGTACCACTATGCTATGCTAAAAAGAACCCCTTTTTCAATTAGTTTATGAAAAAATAAAAACTATAACTTTAGTGATAATATTTTAATTGAAAGAAAACCTGCGCCCAATAGTAAATAAAATAATACAATGCAATGCACTCTATGAACCGGTCATCGCAAATACCTACCAATTAAGTGGATGGTAACGATCTCTATACGATACGGTCTGATGGGTTGTGACATGCTTAATTGCACTATCGTCTAAGTATAGGTGAAAAAAAAAGAGAGAGAAGTTGAAGAGAGGTTGAAGAAGATGTGGCTCACACATGTTCCTTAATTAGTTAGTAAGTAGTTATCCTTTATACTTGTGTTATTTATGTATTGTATGTATTGTATGTGTATTTATTTATTTTATATTTGGTAACAGGTATATTAAGGTTATGTATTCTGTATAATACTGTATATATTTAGGTACTTAGGGTTTATATATGCATTTATATTTATTCAAATGTTTTGCTCTATTTGTCGATCCTTATCTTTTTTCAATTGCTTTTCTCTACCACTCAAAGGTTGACTGGCAGAGATCCCTTCAGGGATAAGTCCGCCTTGTACTTAGCACTTTCTTTTGTGTGTTATTTTTGTACCTATTTCTTTTTTTTACAATAAAGAGTTTAAACAAACAAACAAACAAAACTTAAGAAGATGCTGTATGCTCATAATTTATTATGGAACTTACCTAAGTCATTTTCCGAATATGGAACGTCGACTTATCTACACGGACAAGTTAATACTACAAATAACTGGTTATTTTCTTAAGTTTTTGATATTGTTTACACCACGGTTTACACCATCTAAAGCGACCTGCAATAAGGTGAAGGACTCCCAGCCGTACGCGCAGCCGACACGCAATGTTATCAACATCGTACGTAGGTATAATAATAATAATAATAAATAAATAATAAATATTACGGGACAATTCACACCAATTGACCTAGTCCCAAAGTAAGCTTAGCAAAGCTTGTGTTATGGGTACTAAGGAACGGATAAATATAATTATATAGATAGGTACATACTTAAATACATATTAAACACCCAAGACCCGAGAACAAACATTCGTATTATTCATACAAATATCTGCCCCGACACGGGAATCGAACCCGGGACCTCAAGCTTCGTAGTCAGGTTCTCTAACTACTATGCCATCTGGTCGTCTAGGTATAACATCATTGCTTTTCATTTGCTGTTAGTGTTTTGTTTCCTCAATTCAATAGATTCGAATTTATTATATGTAGTAAACCATACAGTAATTGGCCACGTTACAGTAATTGCCCATTTGATTTTTTTATATGAAACAACATTAATACAAATAATTTAGTGATAATTTTTTGCAAGGGTCGCTATCCCTTGCAAAAAAAATGGGCACCTATGTTTTTTGTATTTTATGTGCATGAAAGCTTACTTTCTAAGCTTCAATGCCTAAAAATCTGAGAAATCATAGGTGCTTGTGCTATTTTTTCGCAAGGGGGTTTATAATTAGCACGATATTTGTTTTGATTTACTATCACCACTTTTCTTGGTAAATTTTTCATTTAACTCAAGAGGGCAGTTACTGTACCGTGGCAAATTACTATAATCGTAATTTTTGCCTAGGTAAATCAATTTTTATCCATACTAAATATTATAAATGCGTAAAAGTGTGTGTTTGTATGTTTGTCCGTCTTTCACGTCGAAACGGAGCGACAAAACGACGTAATTTTTGGCATAGAGATAGGTTATGGGCCAGAAAGTGACAAAGGCTACTTTTTATCCCAGAAAAATGCACAGTTCCCAAGGGAATAGCGCGCGATAACCGAACTCCACGCTTGCGAAGCCGCGGGCAAAAGTTAGTTAATCTATATAGCAAAGAAGAGCACTAAAATATTGCATGAAGAAAAAGGAAATAATGTGAAATTGAAAAATAGTTCCTTAATTTTTTTTTATCTACAATGGCCCCCGTTTCAATGTACCTAAAAGGCCGGCAGGGTTTCCTCGTTAGATACTTAAGTACCTATGCTAATTCTGGTTTTGTATGTAAACATCTTTCGAAACGTTGACTTGGAATTTTGACATTTCACTGTTGCAAAGGGTTACAGACCGAAGCATTTGCTATTAATTTTGGTTGATACTTTCCATGCGTTCCTCAAGAAGGGTCTTGATATATGGACACGGACAGGCAGACATATGGGCAATAAACTGATCCTAAAAAATATAAATCCTAACAGAGGCGTACCCAGCTTCTGGCCTAGGGGGGGCAAGTCAGATTTTTAGGCCAAATCGCCCGCGCTTGATTTATCATACACACTACACAAAGACACCTACATGAAACACAAGGTAAGTGTGTAGAACAAACACCTGCAAGGGATCCTGCTTCATAGGTAAACGGGGCATAATATATTGTGTTGGCACTGAGAACATAGGTACAATTTCCAGGGGGGGGGCAGCTGCCCTCCCCTGCCCCCCCCCCTGCGTACGCCCATGAATCCCATCGACTTATGAATCCTAAGCACTAGCAATTTTCAGACCGAAATCGCCGCGAGCGCACAACGATGCCGCTGTGAGCGCGCAGCGAGTTCGCTGCCTTAGTGCCGAAGATAACCTATTAGGTGTACTGCCGTTTCGCCAAAAAACTTTTCGCCAAATTTCACTTCCCAAAAAACTTATCGCAATAGTTTCATTTCCCAAACGAATCTTTGGCATATTTACATTTCGCATTTTATTCATTTGGTCAAATTATCATTTGGCATAATTTTAGTTTGTCAAATTTTATTACGACAAACGTTTATTAAGCAAACGTTTTATATTGGCAAATATTGTATTCCAAAAAAATTTTTGTTCAAAATGACATTTCGCACAAACCAACCACAAAAACCAACTGCTACCAGAAAAGTAGTAGCTTATGTTAGAACTGCGTCTTCCACAGAAACGAACTGCTATCAGAAAAGTGGATGAGGTTAGACTGCGTCCCCCACAGAAAACGGACTGCTACCAGAAAAGTAGGCCAGATTATAGGTTAAAACTGCGTCCCCGCAAAAACGAACTGCTATCAAAAAAGTAGGTTAGGTTAGGTTAGAACTGCGCCCCTCCACAGAAACAAACTGTTCCCAGAAAAGTAGGTTATTATGTCATGCGATATTTTGGGAAGAGTACATTATGCCAAACGATACATTTTACCAAATATTACTTGGCAATATGAAACATGACCAAGTAATTATTTGCGAAACAATAATTTGACAAATAAAAATTTGTTAACTGTAAATTTGCGATAAGTTTTTTTGCCAAATGACTTTTTGCCAAATGATAATTTGGGTAAAATTTTTTGGGATGTGATAATTTGGGAAAAGTTTTTTGGCCATACATTAGTAATCCAACCTATTATTATTGTACGGGAGTCTAAAATATGGCGTTTTTGGCGCTAACGCAGCGAACTCGCTACGCGCTCGCGACGATATCGTTGCGCGCTCGCAGCGAGCTCGGTGCGCGTTCATCTCGCTTTAAACTCACCCGCAAATCACTAGTGTGGTAAGGCCCTAAGGGTTCAATTTTCCCTTTTGAGGTACAGAACCCTAAAAAGTTTTGGATGCTATTATCTTGATTACAAGGAGACTATTTATTATACGTGTTATACCTAATAGACTTGAAATAGGTAGTTTACTCCATGTTTGTGAGCGGCCAAATTCCCCCCATCTATAGTTAACGTTTCTACCGTATTTTTTTCCTTGATGCAATGTGAATCAGTAAGTTAAATGACCCTCCTTTGAGTAGTCGGGTAAAAAACCCGACAGTGCGAGTTGGACTCGGACAATACATTAGCAGACATATGGTACAGTCACTTGGATAAAGTGCGCTGGCTGAAAATCAGCGCTGGGGTGTTTTAAGCTTCAGTATTTTTTATTTTTTTTATTCGACTGGATGGCAAACGAGCAAGTCGGTCTCCTGATGGTAAGAGATCACCACCGCCCATAAAAGTCTGCAACACCACGGGTATTGCAGATGCGTTGCCAACCTACAGGCCTAAGACGGGATACCTCAAGTGCCAGTAATTTCACCGGCTGTCTCACTCTCCACGCCGAAACACAACAGTGCAAGCACTGCTGCTTCACGGCAGGATTAGCGAGCAAGATGGTGGTAGCAATCCGGGCGAACCTTGTACAAAGTCCTACCACCTGCAGAATAATATCGAGCCAGTGTCCGATTCACAACGGCAATGACACCATACCTTTGTGTTGTTTATTTGACCCTAATAATATTGTTGTGTCTTGTGTTGTAAATAAATGTAATTTTCTTTATTTCTTTCTTTGGTGAGAGTCAGTTGCATTCAATGCGTTCTACGCGCTCGCTTTTGTTTTATTTGGGAACGTATTAAAATATATAAAGTTTAAAACGAATAATGGACGAAATATATAATGGTCATTACATATTATACTACATTTTTTTATGAAACTATTGATTAAAAGAACTTTTTAAATCGTGTAATTTACAGATTGGTTTAGGTTAGGTTAGGTTTATTTTATGAAAATCTTGTAAAGTTGAGAATTAGGTACCAAGAAAATTGCGTTATACTGAATGACCATTATGTATTTCGTCCATTATTATTTTTAAACTTTATATAGTCAATTTATTGATGTTACTTGGCCCATGATATATCTAAGAAGCGTTTCAGTGAAATTGCTATTTATTTCTTTCAGGCAACTAAACACAATCCGGAATCAGTTTTACAATACAGGACGTAATTAATAAGCACAAGCACTATTATTGATAAGAAAACCGACGCCAATTATGAAATCATAGATGAAGAATTTTATCAGATTATTTGACAATCGATAGAAATAATAAGTCTTGAGTAATTTTGTAACAACAGAAATAAGGATTGAAATGTTATCGTCTACGTAGGTAGGTATCATTTTCCCTTTGTTTTACGTATATTTAGCATGACGTGACCATCTGATGATCCCTATAAAGGAAAATTAGTATTTCGCAAGGCCGGCAGTTAGCTGATTTTACAATTTCGTGGGATGTATAGGTATTTTTTTCCAATGCTTTCTTTTAAAAACCGACTAAATGAATCCAAACACGAGAGGGTTACTATTAACGGTTGAAGGGTTGTATTGTCGACTTCCTGACTCTTCTGGGCAGCGTTCGGGAAGCTTCACAATGTATTTAAATGCGGAAGAACAAGACCGGTCTGAGTGGAGAGTCTTGGGAGAGGCCTATGTACAGCTACCCATTCACACATTAGGTCATTCATTATTTCAGATAGAAATGGGTCCGACCTATTCTAAAAAACTAGACAAGGCACAGACGAGCCTATCTATCATTCATCAACCTTCAGCCCACTGCTGCCCACTGCCTAATGCCCACCGCTGTCCCACTTTAACAGGGCGCCATGTTACCATCATTGTCATATATGTAGCACTCTGTTGGACATAGCCTTCCCACACATACCTCCAGTTGATTCTTTTGGAAGCGGCCTGTATCGCTCGTGAACTCGCGGCTTTAACCAGGTCGTCCGTCTATCTCCTTCGTGGACATCCTGTTCTTGTGGATCCTTGGTCTCCATTCGACTTTTCGACTCCAACAGTCATCTGTTCTCCGTGCTATATGCTCTGCCCATTGCCACATCAACGAGCTAATTCACTTGGTTAGAGCGGACTGTGTGTACGTTTCCGTATCTTTATTAAGTTAATCTTTTATTTAATAAAATTTGAATGATTTTTAATGGGAACTCCTTTCAGTTCCTAACAACCAGCTCCTAAAACTACCCGCCAACATACACTCTACAACGATACACCAGAGCTCAAAGTCGATTGTTATCACTCTCTGTGATACTAGATAGCTGTTGCAACGTACTTAAGCGCTGAAAGATACAATAGTTGAAGATAATAAGTAAATACAGCTCAATTCTACTATCAGATAACGGCTCACCGTTGCGTTAATACAATGTTCTGTGCCTCCGTAGACGTAATTATTACGAGAGACAAAACGTTTATTTCCACGTTAGTGATACACAAAATTTGAGCGGTCCAGGTTTCCGCTGGAATCAAAGTGAATTGCAGTGCTGATGTAACGTAAACCTTCTCGTTTTGCTGCAAGTTTTAATTATTTTTCAATGAAGTGCGACTTTGGAAACTACGAGTGTGTTGGACTAAGCAAATGTCTAGTTGACTCATATAATCTGTGTGTTCATGCAGTGTTTGTTTGAGATTAGTGACGTAGCTACCGAAGCCGAAATTCGGAAAGATTGTTTAAAGGAATACCTAAAGGTAATGACTGGCTTACGTGGGTCTAACTGTGTTTTCTACATACAAAATCTCTCAACAGTTACCGCCTTGGATTAAAAGGTAATACTTAAATAAATATTTATGATTTGTTATACGTGTTTTAACTTTCAGCAAATGTAGTTTATTGTTAGTTCGAACAGAGGTGTGGTAAAATTCTTCGGAATTGTTTATTCAAAAATTTTGTCTCACTTTTTGACTTGGAACTTTTGATAAGTATTTTGAACATCAAACAATTGTCTGTACGAAAAAATTAGTCGCTCTTAATTTTTTCGTACATACAATTGTTTGATAATACGTTGATGTTTAGTCAAAACTAATTCAACCATTTGCTGAAATAATGTATTATGAATACATTTTAAAATATAGATAACCTAAATATTCCAAAACGTAAATGATACCCCTCTTTTTGCGTCGAGAGTTAAACTGCCTAGTTTTATCAAAGTTAAACAGACACTTTATGTGGGTACAAATTTTACCATTAAAATTCCTATTTATTTGGTACTTTAAGATTAACTCGGCCCAGACTCCAGATTTTGTTGCATTTCAATAAAAGCTCATTGGCTTAATTATTGTTTTTAGCTGACCGCCCACATTTTTGTGTTTTTAGACTCTTCTACAGTTCACTTTCAATGTGCCAATGTTACCCTTCATTCGGTCAAAATACCCCTTATGGTTCTCCTACTTCCATTTGTGAAACATATTTTATTGGGTTAAATTTTCTATGAAATAACCTATTTAACCAACAATAAGTTAGAAAAGCCCCGACTTTGTAACTTCAAAGTTCAATATCTCAAAAACGGCTTAACCGATTTTGACGAAACATGTCTAAAATCATCGCTAGGAACCCTGATTTGAAATGAAAAAAAAAAACAATAGGGGCCGGGCCAGTAGATATAATGAATAAACAATAGATTAAAATACATACTTTCTTCCAATACCTCTCCTTTATTTGTACACACGAGGAAACTGAATCACGTACTAGGGTCATAGTATAACAACCCTACAGTAGGCCGACGCCTTTGAAGTTGAGCGATGCAGGTATTTACTCAAGTAACGACTGTCTAATGTGGCCTTTTTACAGAAGATGTACATACAGTTTTGTTTTATTATTATGAGAGAGAGGAAAACGAGCAAGCGGGTCATCTGATGGGAAATAATCACCACCGTCCATCAACAACAGTAACTCGAGGAGAATTACTGTTGCTGGCCTTTAAAGAAAATACTTTTTTTAAAGCCCCGACGTCATGATTGCCTCTAATTAATCTATCATAGACCTCAATTTCAATAAGTACCTATACCTCGACCAAATCAGTATATATCACCCCAGCCTATATACGTCCCACTGCTAGGCACAGGCCTCCTCTCGGAATGAGAGGGCTTGGCCCATAGTTCCCACGCGGGCCCAGTGCCGATTAGGAACTTCACACGCACCATTGAATTGTTTCGCAGGTTTGCGCAGATTTCCTCACGATGTTTTCCTTAACCGCAAAGCTCGTGGTGAATTTCAAATGTAATTCCGGACATGAATTTCGAAAAACTCAGAGGTGTGAGCCGGAGTTTGAACCCAGGACCCTCTGCTTGAGAACTCTCAATATATACCTAAGTGTTATTTTTTTTAAATAACCTTCCTCAACGAAACCAGTTTCGCAATCACGTGTCGATCCAGGTTAGAATATCTTCTGCAAGAGATCTCGCCTGTTATCAGTTGTTATCACCAGTATCTCGGCCGACGAGCGAGATGGCTGTAGTGTTTTAAATTCTCCGAGATATGGGAGTATGTGCTTGAGATATTTGTAAGTTATCCTTGTTTAATGTTTTAACCTCGTCATGCCAAATTTTAATCATAAAAATCAACAAGAAGGAAGTAGTGATGTAAGATCCTTATCTTGAAACTTGCTTATTATAAAATATGTCCTAAAGGTAGCTCGGAAAAAATAACAGTGTGGTAACTCTAATTCTCGTCGGATTACCAAGATTTTTACGTTTATTAATGACTATAATAATAAGGCAAAAGTTGTACAGATGGAGTGAGTAATCCTTGATTTTCTTGGAAATCGTATTTTCTCGGAAAAGTTCGTTTTAATTATTCTACTCCAGTTAGCCTCAGTATCCAAAAAAGCGTAGGGGGAAGTCGCATCGAGAGGTTAATAATCGATATAGAGTGGTTAACGCCTCAGTATTAGATTTTTGTTTACACTACTTTCTCTGTATAGGTAATTAGACTGTGGGGGTAATATCATCTCAGGGTGATATATACCTCAAACTCGTGGTTTGACTTGTGTCAATAATAAATAAAGTAGGTACCCTGTTTATTTAACCCGTCATCTGCGGAAACTAAAAAAATACCGCATTCTAGTCTCTTTTGTTTTAGTAATTCCAAATTCTACTAATTAAAAAAAAACCCAACTACCGTAAAACTAAAAGGAAGAAAAGAAGTCTAGTGGTCTAGAACGAACTCTGTTAAGTAGCTACGAGTAATTTAAAGTTCAACAGTCGGGACCCATTACCAACAATTATTGAGCTGGTCACGATTTAAATGGGTCCTGACTGTTGAACTTTAAATTAGCTATTTAACAGAGTTCTATGTAGACCACTAGACTCATTTTCTTCCTTCTAGTTTTTAAGGCAGTCGAGTTTTTGATTTTTTGTTATTTAATGTTTTACTAGCTTTTACCCGCGGCTCCGCCCGCGTGGTATTCGGTTATCGCGCGCTGTTCCCTCGGTAACTGTGCATTTTTCCGGGATAAAACGTAGCCTATGTCACTCACGGGACCATAAACTATGTCTATGCCAAAAATCACGTCGATCCGTCGTTCCGTTACGGCGTGAAAGACAGACAAACACACAAACACACTTTCGCATTTATAATATTAAGTATGGATTTTATACTTTTTGATATTTCTGTGAAAATGGTAGATTAGAAGTGTTATAACCTATACATATTTAGAATGCGCTATTTATTTGTTTTCATTTGATACCCATGTACATTTTTTTCATTCCCCCGCTATATTTTTCTTGCAGACTCCATATTGAAATATTATATAGCCTATGTCACTCCAACAGTTATGACGAATCTAATGATACCTCATATGTTAAAATCCCTCCAGCCGTTTAGGCTGCAGCGAGGACCAAAGAAATGACCAAAATAAACCCCACATACTGAAGATAATAGAGCCTGCTGTGCACAGGCCTCCTCTCAGAACAAGAGGGCTTGGGCCATAATTCCCACGCGGGCCTAGTACGGATTGGGAACTTCACACGCACCATTGAATTGCTTTTCCAGGTTATGCTGGTTTCCTCACATTGTTTTCAATAGTTCTATAGCTTTAAATGTTAACTATGTGAGTGTATTAAAATGGCGGTTATAGCAACGGATAATAAAAATAAGATAAAGTCCATGCTTAGAGGGAATTCCAGTAGGTATAACAGACGTAATTTATTCAACGTTTTTATTTTACTCTATCTAAATAATGAAATTTATGCTGTATATGTGTATTGAACTGAAAATTCATCCCAGCCTATATACGTCCCACTGTTTAGGCCTCCTCTCAGAACGAAAGGGCTTGGGCCGTAGTTTCCAAGCGGGCCCAGTGCGGATTGGGAACTATATACACACCATTGAATTGCTTCGCAGTTTTCTGCAGGTTCCCTCACGATGTTTTCCTTCACCGTAAAGCTCGTGGTAAATTTCAAAAGTAATTTCACACATAATTTTCGGAAAACTCAGAGGTGCGATCCGGGGTTTGAATCCACGATCCTCTACTTCAGAGGCCATGGATCAAGCCACCACGGCTTTTTTTAACTGACAATTAAATAATTTAATTTTTTTATTCGACTGGATGGCAAACGAGCATGTGGGCCTCCTGATGGTAAGCATCACCACCGCCCATATATATGTATAGACATCTGCAACACCCCTGTGGATTGCAAATACGTTGCCTAAGATGGGATACCTCAAGTCCAGTAATTACACTGGTTGTCGGCTTCACGGCAGGATTAGTGAGCAAGATGGTGGTAGCAATCCGGGCGGACCTTGCACAAGATCCTAACACTTGCAAAAGCTGCGAAAGGTTAGCAGTAAAACAGCTTAGTTTACATGAAGAGACATAACTCTGTGAAACAAAGATTAAACATGATCTGATCACATGTAGGTACATATAAAGCGTCCACGGAAACAACATGTCTAGTCACCTAAGCAACTTTTTGAGTTATAGCGGTTTGAAAGTTAGCCATCACGAACAATTAATATGGTTATAATTTCTTTCAGAATTAAAAAAAAAAAGTTAAAAAAATACAATTTATAATGTTTTCAGATTATTTAATTCAATGGTAAGTCATAGTACTTTGTAAGCTCTACATTTTGAGATTAAAATCTCAATTTTTAAAAAAGGTGACTAGACATGTTCTTTCCGTGGACCCTCCATATGCAGTTAAAGCGATTTGATTCTTCATTGTTTGTTTTCAGAACTCGTTGATGTATTCATAATGATTAGATTCGTTTCGTTACTGACTGATTTTTGCACAACTAATAATGCAATTTAAAAAAACCGGCCAAGAGCGTGTCGTCTACGTACGTAAATACACAAACAGGGCCTCTAGCGGAACGTTTGCGATGTTCGTGTTTCCATAGAAATAGAGATTTTAACGCGAACGCGATCGAGACGTATTTTGTAACCGAAAACTTACACTAAGGTTACTGCTCACCCTCAAATCAGGATCTTACAAGGAAGGGTACCCAACTGTCCGACTCCGATTTGATTTATTTTGATATATGTTATAGAGTAGTCTAAAATAACGGACACGTATTTTTTTTTAGCTGCCCAAACTCAACCTGTTTGAAGAAAATGTCCTTCAAAGTACTGAAAATTGACCAAACCTTCTAATGTCTGTTGAGAGAGTTGTTCAAGAAAATTGATAATTAATTACTGGTTTCGTTATATGTTGGAGAATGTGAAAAAAGAATGGAGGCGTGTTTTGTCATTTCACCACAAACTCATATTTTATATAAAAAAAATACGTCAAAGTTTCAAACTTTTCGTCGCTTAGCACGACTCACTTCCCTTTGGCTATTTTTTTGGCTTGAAAACTTCTTGATCCATTATCCATGATCCCGAAAAAAAAACAATAAAGAAAAAACATTTGGCGGTTCGATCTATTATTAAAAAAAAAACTGAACTTTTTATTATTTTCGTTGCCGTGCAATCGTAATATCTTCAATTTCAACCGACACCCAACAAAAACCAAAGGTAAGTGAGTGAAGCGACGAAAAGTTTGAAACTTTGACGTGTTTTTTTTATATGAAATATGAATTTGTGGTAAAATGACAAAACACCCCTCCATTCTTTTTTCATGTTCTCCAACATATAACGAAACCAGTAATTAATTATCAATTTTCTTGAACAAATCTCTCAACAGAAATTAGAAGGTTTGGTAAATTTTCAGTACTTTGAAGGACATTTTCTCCAAACAGGTTGAGTTTGGGCAGCTAAAAAAAAATACGTGTCCGTTATTTTAGAGTACTCTATAACATATATCAAAATAAATCAAATCGGAGTCGGACAGTTGGGTACCCTTCCTTGTTAGTCGTCGTTTACCAACGACACCCACGGGAAGAGATGGGTCTGCCCTATTTTAAAATTGGGCATAGTATGGACTGCATTACATTTGTGGAGACATTCACAATATTTTTATCAACAGCTTTATCATTCTTTTAAGTGAACTCTGAACAGTACACTAGTGAAACCAAGCTACAAATAAACGTCTATTCGTATATTTTACTCATCATCATCATGTCAGCCGAAAGACGTCAATTGCTGGACATAGGCCTAGCTCTCCACTCAACCGGTCTTGTGCTTTCCGCATCCACCGCGATCCCGCGATCTTAACCTGGTCGTCGCTCCGTCTTGTAGGAGAGGCCTACCGACAGCTCGTCTCCCGGTCCACGGACGCCATTCGTATACTATATATATTACTATTTTGTATAGAACAAAGAAATTATAATTTCGAAGGAATTTACAAAAACGTCAATATCTCCGTTTCTAGAAACTGCCATAAGGACCCTTTTCTGATCGATCGTCAGAAATTTTCTTTTAAAATGTAATTTCCCACATGAACTTCTAAAAACTCAGAGCCTGGATTTAAACCAACTGTACTCTTGCTTGAGAAGCTACAGATCATACCACTAGGACACAACGGCAATGTTTCGGGTAACCTACATAGTGTAGCAATCATGCTACAAACTTTGTTAACGAGGCCTTCTTGGTCGTTATTTGTAATCTGGCTGTACAATAATCTGGCTGGTTTGCGAATGTCATGTTTTAAAATCAAACTTTTAGATTCGTTCACGAAGAAGGAGTTCTTGACAGATTATGAAATTGCTTTGTTATGACAAGAACTCTGAGTCAAAGGAGCTAATTTGTTTGAAAATAATATCGTATTTGTAATATCAAAGACCAAACATATCATCTTTATTCGTAATTAAAAATTAAGCCGGTATTTTTCCGAACCGGGTAAGTGTCCTACATTTTAACATCTCTATAGTTTTTCCATTTTTTTCGTCTATGCAAATCTCTTATAAAAAATTACTATTTTCAGTTTTCCGTTTTACCTTGGTTTTACCTACTGGAAATCCACATTCGATTTGTCCAGAACAACCGAATACCAACCGTTTTTTTTATTTCCGGACAAACCACGCACACCAGCCATCCTTTTTTAACTGTGTTCCTTATTTGATTTATTAGTTAGTTAGTTCCTTAGTCAATTAATAGTTTATTATAATAATTAATTTTAACTTTCTTTATGGCCAATTTTAATTGTTATTTAGTTCCTTCTTCAAAATTCTAAAATAAGCATTTACACGCATAAATTCTTTTGGCATACCTATTACTATTGACTCAATTATCTATTAGGGATTCCTTTTAGTTTTTTTTTTGTTGTAAACATTAGGTTTTGTTGAAACATATATATAGTTAATCATATGCAAAAATACTATTATTCAATAAATTGTTTATCTTATTCGGCAAATCATTTATTTACAAATTATTCGTAGTTTTGTGGTGCATTTTCCTTTTTTGCGCTACAATATGGCGCCCGATAAATTTTAACTAATTTATATTTCACTTCATTTTTTTTTATCTTCTCAGAGGTGAGTGCCCTACGTGCAATATTTGTGTTTTTTTTAAGCTGAACAAATAATAATTTGATTAATTTTAATACTTTTTCTTAAAGCTTCTGTGTTAATTTTTTTTTTCTCAAATATGGCAGAGGGTGGTGATATTGAACAGATTTTAACTACTCCTAGACTTGCTTCTCCAGTTATTAACCAACCACGTCGTGTTATTCAATCCGATGTGAACGATGATGTATCGCGTATCGTTTCTGACGCCGTCGAACGCCCAGCTTCTATTTCTGGTGTATCAAATGATCCTCATCATTTTCCAAAAGTTTTCGCTAAACAAGAATCACTTTCGAAATGGAATTTAATTTATTCGGGAAAAACTTGTGTACGCGAATTTTTCAATCGAATAGAAGAAGAAAGATACGCCCGTGAGCTCAGTTCCGAATACATAGTTCGTCGTTTTCATGAACTTTTGTCGGATTCTGCTTTGAAGTATTTTAGGTCCATTCGTTCATCAAGCATTTGTTACAATGACCTTAAATCTGCGTTTTACAGGACATTTGACACAGTTGATTATGAATATAAAATCGAACGCCGGTTACGTGAACTTAAACAGACAGAGACCCAATCTGCGCGAGATTTTGTGATTGATATTCGTGACCTTAATTCTAAATTGAGATCACCAATCAGTGAGTCAGATTTATTGACAATAATTAAATATAATTTACATCCCCGATTTTATCCTTGCCTTGCAACGAACGTTATTACTGATATTGACACCTTGTTACAAGTTGTTTCCAATTTTGAAACTTTTCAAGCTAATATTATTCCAAAAGTTGTAGCACCTATAAAAACTCCAGAGAGTGACGCTGCACATCTTCTTTGTCCTAAATGTAACAATCATGGACATTCTTATCGTTTTTGTCCAAATATACCAGGACCTATTTGTTTTAAATGTCACCGTCCGGGTTACATAACCCGCGATTGTCCAGTTTGCAATAACCAATCTACAAATCAAAAAAACTAATTTGTACCGGTGATCTACAAAAATCTACAGTATCACCGGTTGTTTTAACAGATTCTTATGACAACAGACTTTTTATTGAGATTGTCATTACTGGTTGTCGTGTTAAGGCGCTTTTAGACTCAGGTGCACAAATGTCACTCATTAACCGTTCTTTTCTTTCAAAAGTTGATGTTCCTTTTTGCACTAAGAATTTACCATCTGTAGTATCTGCAGATAACTCTCCAATTCAAATTTTAGGAACAGTTAGTTTGCCTTTGTGTTTCAATGGATCTAAGGTTCCACACGATTTTTTGGTTGTGGATAATATAACTTCAAACATGATATTAGGTATTGAATTCTGGAATCGATTCGGGTTGACTACTGTTTTGAGTCGAGCTTTTAATAATGAAATTAAAGAAAACTTATTTGTGCCAAAACCAAATAAGAGTGATTTGTCTCTTTGCATTGGTGAGGCGCGTTTTATACAAGCTCGTGAATTTTTAACACCTGATCAAGAAATTCAACTCCAAGAGGTAATATCAGAATTCGAAGAAATTTCATCTGACAAAATTGGTTTAGGAAAGACTTCTTGGTTGAGTCATAAGATTGAAACTATAGGTCCACCTATTCGCCAAAGGTATTATCCTCTTTCTCCAGCTAAATTAAAAATTTTAAACGAAGAAATTGATAAGATGTTGGAGGCAGGTGTTATCAGACCTTCACGATCTCCATGGGCCAGTCCTGTAGTCATGGTCACCAAGAAAGATGGATCTGTTAGATTTTGCGTCGACAGTCGTAAACTAAATAGTGTGACTGTTCGTGACTCCTATCCTTTACCACGCATACAAGATATTTTGGATAATTTAAGAGGAGCGAAATATATGACATCTCTTGATTTTCGTAGTGCTTTTTGGCAAATTCCACTCCATGATAAGGAATCTTGTGAAAAAACAGCTTTCATTGTACCTCAACGTGGTTTATTTGAATTTGTGCGCATGCCTTTTGGACTTACAAATGCAGCATCAGAAATGCAGCGATTAACCGACATGATAGTGAATTATGAATTTACAGGATTGAGTGATGATTGTGTTTTTGGATATGTTGATGATTTAATTCTGGTTTCACGAGAATTTGACAGTCACATCGGCCTTATCCGTAAAGTGCTAGGTCGTCTTAAACAAGCCGGTTTATCAGTTAATTTAAAAAAATGTGAATTTTGCAAGCCAGAATTAAAATACTTAGGATACATTGTTAACGAAAATGGTCTTCAGACTGACCCAAAGAAGCTCGAAGCTATAGACAACTACCCGGTACCTAATACTGCCAAATCTTTAAGAGCATTTATAGGAATGTGTTCTTATTATAGGCGTTTTGTCGCTAATTTTTCAGCTATCATTGCTCCATTGACTGCTCTTATTGGAAAAAAGAAAGGTCGTGATTCTATACACTGGAATCCCAATGCTCAAAATGCCTTTCTTAAATTAAAGGAAGCACTCATGAATTCTCCTTTAATAGCTTGTCCTGATTTTTCAAAACCTTTTCTTCTTCAGTGTGACGCTTCAGCTGTGGGGGTTGGTTCAGTACTTTCCCAAAAGTTTGATGGTATCGAAAAACCAATTGCCTTTTACTCTAGATTACTTACCAAAACAGAGAAAAATTATGGAACGACTGAACGCGAGTTGCTTGCCGTATTAGAATCCATTAAACATTTTCGTGGATATCTAGATGGTATGAAATTTACGATTATAACTGACCATATGGCTTTAAAATGGTTATTGACTCTCGACAATCCTTCCGGCCGCCTAGCACGTTGGGCAACACAAATATCCCAATTTAATTTCGAAATTGAGCATCGTAAAGGTGTCTTAAATGTCGTACCTGATTGCTTATCGCGTCCTCAGATAAATTTAATTACGTACAACGAAGGCATAAACAATACAACTGACCGTTGGTATAAAAATATATTTTTAGGTGTTCGCAATAATCCTCAAATGTTTCCTGCTTATTCGATACAGCAGGGTGTACTCATGCGGCGTATGCCTTTAGATTCCCCTCTTCATGGCGATCCATGGCGTATTGTTCTTCCTTCTGAAAAAACTCGTGAATCCATTTTGGAAGCACACAACAGTCCAACTTCTATACACCCAGGTGTAATGAAGACTTATCTTTTATTAAAGAAAATTTACTATTGGCCGAACATGTATCACGATATTTCCGAAGTATTACGAGATTGTTCAACCTGCAAGGCACATAAGATTTCTAATACCAAACCACGTGGTAGAATGTTATACCCAAAAAGCGTTACTTTGCCCTTACAGATGATCTCAGTGGATTTAATAGGTCCTTTACCTGTAGCATATTATGGATTTAAGTACATTCTTACCATGGTTGATGTTTTTAGTAAATATGTTTGGTTGGTACCTCTCAAGAAAATTGATGCTAAGAGTATCTGTAGTGCACTCGAAACTGAAATTTTTTTGGTCTTCGGAGTTCCTACATCCATTCTCTGTGACAATGCGACTGTATTTCGCAGTAATTTCTTCATTAATTTCTTGCATTCTTATAATATCGGTGAGCCTTACTACACTCCTTATTATTCTCCACAAGCTAATACAGCCGAGAAATACAATCAAAGCGTCGTTACTTGCCTTTCCATTTTAGTAGAACAAAACCACAGACTTTGGGCACGACTTCTACCTAAAGTCAAATTATACCTCAACTCGTGCATAAACCTAGCAACTTCCTACTCTCCTAATTTTTTAATGTTTGGGAGAGATGTTGTAATTGATGTTAGGCAAGATCGTGAAAATCAGTCTCTAGGTGAGGATATAGCCGAGAGACGGGTTGATCGAGCCTCATGTCTTTCTTCACTCAATGAAGTATTTGCTAAGGTTGCTGATCATCTTTCTCGCGCTTTCCTCGCGAATGCAAGGAACTATAACCGAAATAGAGTTACGGTTACTTTACAGACAGGAGATATAGTGTGGAGGAAGAATTTCACTCGTTCCAGTGGTAATGATTTTTTCTCTGGCAAGCTAGCTCCACGCTTTACTCGTTGTGTGGTAAATCGCGTTATTTCCAACCAAGTCTATGAATTGAAAGATTGTGATTCAAGTCATGTGGGGACTTATCACATAAAAGATATACTGAAATAAGGTGTTTCAATTTTACTCGTTCTTCCTTGTAGAATTCCCAAAATTCCAAAAGACGCCTTGTCCGTCCTGTCCTTCTTTTCGTCCCCAAGAATTCGGCAAAATACTAACCATTTACTTTCTACATAACCTTTTTTTTTCCTACTTAGTTAAGGTGAGTTTTAATTTTATTATTACTAATAATATAACTAATTAGTGACTCTTAATAAGTTCTTTTTGCACATGATTGACTATGTACTCGTATCAATATCGATTTTTATTATGTCCGAAGTACCATATATAATTTTCTTTTGTTAAACTTCTTTCAATTTTTTCTTAACAGATTATTATTATTATTTTAAGAGTTACGCCCTGTGCTATTTTTATATGTGAGTTCACATGTCGCTGCGTAACTCTACTTGATTTTACTTATATCTTGTGTTAATTGTAGAATCAGATAAAATAAAGTTTATGAAATATTTTTAGTTAAGCAAAACAACTTTTACTGTTTTAGTGACCAACTAAAAATGTTATCATTGTTAAAGTTTCCGTTCATAGTCTAAGCTGTTTCTACCTATAATGTTCTGATAACTATTTTGTCATTGTGCTTGCGCAAAAAAGGAAAATGCACCACAAAACTACGAATAATTTGTAAATAAATGATTTGCCGAATAAGATAAACAATTTATTGAATAATAGTATTTTTGCATATGATTAACTATATATATGTTTCAACAAAACCTAATGTTTACAACAAAAAAAAAACTAAAAGGAATCCCTAATAGATAATTGAGTCAATAGTAATAGGTATGCCAAAAGAATTTATGCGTGTAAATGCTTATTTTAGAATTTTGAAGAAGGAACTAAATAACAATTAAAATTGGCCATAAAGAAAGTTAAAATTAATTATTATAATAAACTATTAATTGACTAAGGAACTAACTAACTAATAAATCAAATAAGGAACACAGTTAAAAAAGGATGGCTGGTGTGCGTGGTTTGTCCGGAAATAAAAAAAACGGTTGGTATTCGGTTGTTCTGGACAAATCGAATGTGGATTTCCAGTAGGTAAAACCAAGGTAAAACGGAAAACTGAAAATAGTAATTTTTTATAAGAGATTTGCATAGACGAAAAAAATGGAAAAACTATAGAGATGTTAAAATGTAGGACACTTACCCGGTTCGGAAAAATACCGGCTTAATTTTTAATTACGAATAAAGATGATATGTTTGGTCTTTGATATTACAAATACGATATTATTTTCAAACAAATTAGCTCCTTTGACTCAGAGTTCTTGTCATAACAAAGCAATTTCATAATCTGTCAAGAACTCCTTCTTCGTGAACGAATCTAAAAGTTTGATTTTAAAACATGACATTCGCAAACCAGCCAGATTATTGTACAGCCAGATTACAAATAACGACCAAGAAGGCCTCGTTAACAAAGTTTGTAGCATGATTGCTACACTATGTAGGTTACCCGAAACATTGCCGTTGTGTCCTAGTGGTATGATCTGTAGCTTCTCAAGCAAGAGTACAGTTGGTTTAAATCCAGGCTCTGAGTTTTTAGAAGTTCATGTGGGAAATTACATTTTAAAAGAAAATTTCTGACGATCGATCAGAAAAGGGTCCTTATGGCAGTTTCTAGAAACGGAGATATTGACGTTTTTGTAAATTCCTTCGAAATTATAATTTCTTTGTTCTATACAAAATAGTAATATATATAGTATACGAATGGCGTCCGTGGACCGGGAGACGAGCTGTCGGTAGGCCTCTCCTACAAGACGGAGCGACGACCAGGTTAAGATCGCGGGATCGCGGTGGATGCGGAAAGCACAAGACCGGTTGAGTGGAGAGCTAGGCCTATGTCCAGCAATTGACGTCTTTCGGCTGACATGATGATGATGAGTAAAATATACGAATAGACGTTTATTTGTAGCTTGGTTTCACTAGTGTACTGTTCAGAGTTCACTTAAAAGAATGATAAAGCTGTTGATAAAAATATTGTGAATGTCTCCACAAATGTAATGCAGTCCATACTATGCCCAATTTTAAAATAGGGCAGACCCATCTCTTCCCGTGGGTGTCGTTGGTAAACGACGACTAACAAGGAAGGGTACCCAACTGTCCGACTCCGATTTGATTTATTTTGATATATGTTATAGAGTACTCTAAAATAACGGACACGTATTTTTTTTTAGCTGCCCAAACTCAACCTGTTTGGAGAAAATGTCCTTCAAAGTACTGAAAATTTACCAAACCTTCTAATTTCTGTTGAGAGATTTGTTCAAGAAAATTGATAATTAATTACTGGTTTCGTTATATGTTGGAGAACATGAAAAAAGAATGGAGGGGTGTTTTGTCATTTTACCACAAATTCATATTTCATATAAAAAAAACACGTCAAAGTTTCAAACTTTTCGTCGCTTCACTCACTTACCTTTGGTTTTTGTTGGGTGTCGGTTGAAATTGAAGATATTACGATTGCACGGCAACGAAAATAATAAAAAGTTCAGTTTTTTTTTTAATAATAGATCGAACCGCCAAATGTTTTTTCTTTATTGTTTTTTTTTCGGGATCATGGATAATGGATCAAGAAGTTTTCAAGCCAAATAGCCCGGACAGTTGGGTACCCTTCCTTGTTAGTCGTCGTTTACCAACGACACCCACGGGAAGAGATGGGTCTGCCCTATTTTAAAATTGGGCATAGTATGGACTGCATTACATTTGTGGAGACATTCACAATATTTTTATCAACAGCTTTATCATTCTTTTAAGTGAACTCTGAACAGTACACTAGTGAAACCAAGCTACAAATAAACGTCTATTCGTATATTTTACTCATCATCATCATGTCAGCCGAAAGACGTCAATTGCTGGACATAGGCCTAGCTCTCCACTCAACCGGTCTTGTGCTTTCCGCATCCACCGCGATCCCGCGATCTTAACCTGGTCGTCGCTCCGTCTTGTAGGAGAGGCCTACCGACAGCTCGTCTCCCGGTCCACGGACGCCATTCGTATACTATATATATTACTATTTTGTATAGAACAAAGAAATTATAATTTCGAAGGAATTTACAAAAACGTCAATATCTCCGTTTCTAGAAACTGCCATAAGGACCCAACCGTTTTTTTTATTTCCGGACAAACCACGCACACCAGCCATCCTTTTTTAACTGTGTTCCTTATTTGATTTATTAGTTAGTTAGTTCCTTAGTCAATTAATAGTTTATTATAATAATTAATTTTAACTTTCTTTATGGCCAATTTTAATTGTTATTTAGTTCCTTCTTCAAAATTCTAAAATAAGCATTTACACGCATAAATTCTTTTGGCATACCTATTACTATTGACTCAATTATCTATTAGGGATTCCTTTTAGTTTTTTTTTTGTTGTAAACATTAGGTTTTGTTGAAACATATATATAGTTAATCATATGCAAAAATACTATTATTCAATAAATTGTTTATCTTATTCGGCAAATCATTTATTTACAAATTATTCGTAGTTTTGTGGTGCATTTTCCTTTTTTGCGCAAGCACAATGACAAAATAGTTATCAGAACATTATAGGTAGAAACAGCTTAGACTATGAACGGAAACTTTAACAATGATAACATTTTTAGTTGGTCACTAAAACAGTAAAAGTTGTTTTGCTTAACTAAAAATATTTCATAAACTTTATTTTATCTGATTCTACAATTAACACAAGATATAAGTAAAATCAAGTAGAGTTACGCAGCGACATGTGAACTCACATATAAAAAGATAATTTAAATAGCACAGGGCGTAACTCTTAAAATAATAATAATAATCTGTTAAGAAAAAATTGAAAGAAGTTTAACAAAAGAAAATTATATATGGTACTTCGGACATAATAAAAATCGATATTGATACGAGTACATAGTCAATCATGTGCAAAAAGAACTTATTAAGAGTCACTAATTAGTTATATTATTAGTAATAATAAAATTAAAACTCACCTTAACTAAGTAGGAAAAAAAAAGGTTATGTAGAAAGTAAATGGTTAGTATTTTGCCGAATTCTTGGGGACGAAAAGAAGGACAGGACGGACAAGGCGTCTTTTGGAATTTTGGGAATTCTACAAGGAAGAACGAGTAAAATTGAAACACCTTATTTCAGTATATCTTTTATGTGATAAGTCCCCACATGACTTGAATCACAATCTTTCAATTCATAGACTTGGTTGGAAATAACGCGATTTACCACACAACGAGTAAAGCGTGGAGCTAGCTTGCCAGAGAAAAAATCATTACCACTGGAACGAGTGAAATTCTTCCTCCACACTATATCTCCTGTCTGTAAAGTAACCGTAACTCTATTTCGGTTATAGTTCCTTGCATTCGCGAGGAAAGCGCGAGAAAGATGATCAGCAACCTTAGCAAATACTTCATTGAGTGAAGAAAGACATGAGGCTCGATCAACCCGTCTCTCGGCTATATCCTCACCTAGAGACTGATTTTCACGATCTTGCCTAACATCAATTACAACATCTCTCCCAAACATTAAAAAATTAGGAGAGTAGGAAGTTGCTAGGTTTATGCACGAGTTGAGGTATAATTTGACTTTAGGTAGAAGTCGTGCCCAAAGTCTGTGGTTTTGTTCTACTAAAATGGAAAGGCAAGTAACGACGCTTTGATTGTATTTCTCGGCTGTATTAGCTTGTGGAGAATAATAAGGAGTGTAGTAAGGCTCACCGATATTATAAGAATGCAAGAAATTAATGAAGAAATTACTGCGAAATACAGTCGCATTGTCACAGAGAATGGATGTAGGAACTCCGAAGACCAAAAAAATTTCAGTTTCGAGTGCACTACAGATACTCTTAGCATCAATTTTCTTGAGAGGTACCAACCAAACATATTTACTAAAAACATCAACCATGGTAAGAATGTACTTAAATCCATAATATGCTACAGGTAAAGGACCTATTAAATCCACTGAGATCATCTGTAAGGGCAAAGTAACGCTTTTTGGGTATAACATTCTACCACGTGGTTTGGTATTAGAAATCTTATGTGCCTTGCAGGTTGAACAATCTCGTAATACTTCGGAAATATCGTGATACATGTTCGGCCAATAGTAAATTTTCTTTAATAAAAGATAAGTCTTCATTACACCTGGGTGTATAGAAGTTGGACTGTTGTGTGCTTCCAAAATGGATTCACGAGTTTTTTCAGAAGGAAGAACAATACGCCATGGATCGCCATGAAGAGGGGAATCTAAAGGCATACGCCGCATGAGTACACCCTGCTGTATCGAATAAGCAGGAAACATTTGAGGATTATTGCGAACACCTAAAAATATATTTTTATACCAACGGTCAGTTGTATTGTTTATGCCTTCGTTGTACGTAATTAAATTTATCTGAGGACGCGATAAGCAATCAGGTACGACATTTAAGACACCTTTACGATGCTCAATTTCGAAATTAAATTGGGATATTTGTGTTGCCCAACGTGCTAGGCGGCCGGAAGGATTGTCGAGAGTCAATAACCATTTTAAAGCCATATGGTCAGTTATAATCGTAAATTTCATACCATCTAGATATCCACGAAAATGTTTAATGGATTCTAATACGGCAAGCAACTCGCGTTCAGTCGTTCCATAATTTTTCTCTGTTTTGGTAAGTAATCTAGAGTAAAAGGCAATTGGTTTTTCGATACCATCAAACTTTTGGGAAAGTACTGAACCAACCCCCACAGCTGAAGCGTCACACTGAAGAAGAAAAGGTTTTGAAAAATCAGGACAAGCTATTAAAGGAGAATTCATGAGTGCTTCCTTTAATTTAAGAAAGGCATTTTGAGCATTGGGATTCCAGTGTATAGAATCACGACCTTTCTTTTTTCCAATAAGAGCAGTCAATGGAGCAATGATAGCTGAAAAATTAGCGACAAAACGCCTATAATAAGAACACATTCCTATAAATGCTCTTAAAGATTTGGCAGTATTAGGTACCGGGTAGTTGTCTATAGCTTCGAGCTTCTTTGGGTCAGTCTGAAGACCATTTTCGTTAACAATGTATCCTAAGTATTTTAATTCTGGCTTGCAAAATTCACATTTTTTTAAATTAACTGATAAACCGGCTTGTTTAAGACGACCTAGCACTTTACGGATAAGGCCGATGTGACTGTCAAATTCTCGTGAAACCAGAATTAAATCATCAACATATCCAAAAACACAATCATCACTCAATCCTGTAAATTCATAATTCACTATCATGTCGGTTAATCGCTGCATTTCTGATGCTGCATTTGTAAGTCCAAAAGGCATGCGCACAAATTCAAATAAACCACGTTGAGGTACAATGAAAGCTGTTTTTTCACAAGATTCCTTATCATGGAGTGGAATTTGCCAAAAAGCACTACGAAAATCAAGAGATGTCATATATTTCACTCCTCTTAAATTATCCAAAATATCTTGTATGCGTGGTAAAGGATAGGAGTCACGAACAGTCACACTATTTAGTTTACGACTGTCGACGCAAAATCTAACAGATCCATCTTTCTTGGTGACCATGACTACAGGACTGGCCCATGGAGATCGTGAAGGTCTGATAACACCTGCCTCCAACATCTTATCAATTTCTTCGTTTAAAATTTTTAATTTAGCTGGAGAAAGAGGATAATACCTTTGGCGAATAGGTGGACCTATAGTTTCAATCTTATGACTCAACCAAGAAGTCTTTCCTAAACCAATTTTGTCAGATGAAATTTCTTCGAATTCTGATATTACCTCTTGGAGTTGAATTTCTTGATCAGGTGTTAAAAATTCACGAGCTTGTATAAAACGCGCCTCACCAATGCAAAGAGACAAATCACTCTTATTTGGTTTTGGCACAAATAAGTTTTCTTTAATTTCATTATTAAAAGCTCGACTCAAAACAGTAGTCAACCCGAATCGATTCCAGAATTCAATACCTAATATCATGTTTGAAGTTATATTATCCACAACCAAAAAATCGTGTGGAACCTTAGATCCATTGAAACACAAAGGCAAACTAACTGTTCCTAAAATTTGAATTGGAGAGTTATCTGCAGATACTACAGATGGTAAATTCTTAGTGCAAAAAGGAACATCAACTTTTGAAAGAAAAGAACGGTTAATGAGTGACATTTGTGCACCTGAGTCTAAAAGCGCCTTAACACGACAACCAGTAATGACAATCTCAATAAAAAGTCTGTTGTCATAAGAATCTGTTAAAACAACCGGTGATACTGTAGATTTTTGTAGATCACCGGTACAAATTAGTTTTTTTGATTTGTAGATTGGTTATTGCAAACTGGACAATCGCGGGTTATGTAACCCGGACGGTGACATTTAAAACAAATAGGTCCTGGTATATTTGGACAAAAACGATAAGAATGTCCATGATTGTTACATTTAGGACAAAGAAGATGTGCAGCGTCACTCTCTGGAGTTTTTATAGGTGCTACAACTTTTGGAATAATATTAGCTTGAAAAGTTTCAAAATTGGAAACAACTTGTAACAAGGTGTCAATATCAGTAATAACGTTCGTTGCAAGGCAAGGATAAAATCGGGGATGTAAATTATATTTAATTATTGTCAATAAATCTGACTCACTGATTGGTGATCTCAATTTAGAATTAAGGTCACGAATATCAATCACAAAATCTCGCGCAGATTGGGTCTCTGTCTGTTTAAGTTCACGTAACCGGCGTTCGATTTTATATTCATAATCAACTGTGTCAAATGTCCTGTAAAACGCAGATTTAAGGTCATTGTAACAAATGCTTGATGAACGAATGGACCTAAAATACTTCAAAGCAGAATCCGACAAAAGTTCATGAAAACGACGAACTATGTATTCGGAACTGAGCTCACGGGCGTATCTTTCTTCTTCTATTCGATTGAAAAATTCGCGTACACAAGTTTTTCCCGAATAAATTAAATTCCATTTCGAAAGTGATTCTTGTTTAGCGAAAACTTTTGGAAAATGATGAGGATCATTTGATACACCAGAAATAGAAGCTGGGCGTTCGACGGCGTCAGAAACGATACGCGATACATCATCGTTCACATCGGATTGAATAACACGACGTGGTTGGTTAATAACTGGAGAAGCAAGTCTAGGAGTAGTTAAAATCTGTTCAATATCACCACCCTCTGCCATATTTGAGAAAAAAAAAATTAACACAGAAGCTTTAAGAAAAAGTATTAAAATTAATCAAATTATTATTTGTTCAGCTTAAAAAAAACACAAATATTGCACGTAGGGCACTCACCTCTGAGAAGATAAAAAAAAATGAAGTGAAATATAAATTAGTTAAAATTTATCGGGCGCCATATTGTAGCGCAAAAAAGGAAAATGCACCACAAAACTACGAATAATTTGTAAATAAATGATTTGCCGAATAAGATAAACAATTTATTGAATAATAGTATTTTTGCATATGATTAACTATATATATGTTTCAACAAAACCTAATGTTTACAACAAAAAAAAAACTAAAAGGAATCCCTAATAGATAATTGAGTCAATAGTAATAGGTATGCCAAAAGAATTTATGCGTGTAAATGCTTATTTTAGAATTTTGAAGAAGGAACTAAATAACAATTAAAATTGGCCATAAAGAAAGTTAAAATTAATTATTATAATAAACTATTAATTGACTAAGGAACTAACTAACTAATAAATCAAATAAGGAACACAGTTAAAAAAGGATGGCTGGTGTGCGTGGTTTGTCCGGAAATAAAAAAAACGGTTGGTATTCGGTTGTTCTGGACAAATCGAATGTGGATTTCCAGTAGGTAAAACCAAGGTAAAACGGAAAACTGAAAATAGTAATTTTTTATAAGAGATTTGCATAGACGAAAAAAATGGAAAAACTATAGAGATGTTAAAATGTAGGACACTTACCCGGTTCGGAAAAATACCGGCTTAATTTTTAATTACGAATAAAGATGATATGTTTGGTCTTTGATATTACAAATACGATATTATTTTCAAACAAATTAGCTCCTTTGACTCAGAGTTCTTGTCATAACAAAGCAATTTCATAATCTGTCAAGAACTCCTTCTTCGTGAACGAATCTAAAAGTTTGATTTTAAAACATGACATTCGCAAACCAGCCAGATTATTGTACAGCCAGATTACAAATAACGACCAAGAAGGCCTCGTTAACAAAGTTTGTAGCATGATTGCTACAATAGGTACCAAATTTCATGGAATCCGTCCTGCAGTTTTGATTATCTAGCGTGGATAAATAACAAAGGCACACACATTTGGCAATAATGTTATTATTAGAATTTGGTGTTGCAGGTTTAGTAATTGTCCAAAACAATATTACCTAAATAATATTGACCCGGATAACTGACGTCTTAAATCGAGTTTAGCTCAATATCATTCAATATGATCAATATCAATCGATATCATTTAACAAGAGTGAGTCTCACAGTAGTTTCATGTTCAAACCAATATTATTTGAATCAAAGATAAAATTCCAACTTCTTATCGTACTGATTGTTACAAAGGAATTTAAAGCTGTCAATAAAATACCATCTCTGTTATGACAATTGTTATTTAAATTAGTCATATCCAATTTGTCATGATTTCAACATAATTAATGTTTATGATATGGTACTTATTCAATAAGTTTCTAGTTTTTCACGCGTCTGTACACGTCCCACGGCTGGACACAGGCGTTACAGGCTTGGGTTGCAGTTCCCACGCGGGCCTAGTGCGAATTGTGAGCTTCACACACACCGTTAAATTAAGTTGCAGGTGTGTAGAGTTGTCCTGCACCTTAAGAGCTTGTGTTAAATTTCAATTGCGATTTCCAAATACCAAATAACGTAGAGTTTAATTATATACTTACCTACCAACAAGGTTTTTTTGAAGTTATTGTATTACCAGTGTATCTGCCTGTCTATGGCACCATAGCTCTAAAGCGGGTAAACCGATTTGAATGCGGTTTTTTTTATTGAAAACGAGGTTTTCTAGCGATTATTTTTAGACATGTTACATCAAAATCGGTTTAGCCATTTTTGAGATATTGTACTTTGAAGTGACAAAGTCGGGGGTTTTCCAACTTTTTGTTGGTTAGGTTTTTCAAGCGTACGAATCTATCATTTTGATTGCATCTAACCACAGTAGGTACCTATCTATTTGCACCGTAGTAGCGCCATGAAAGGTTAACTGAGCGATAAGATTTAACTGCCAGATTACGGTTGTTGAGATTAAATCCTGATTCCGAATACCGTGTAGATAAATGATTCAAATAACAATCTTTGTATTCGAAAATTGGGAGTAATGTTTTAGTAAAATATTCACAGACTATTTCTGAATAAAGTGCGCACTCGAGTTTGTAACCAAATATTAGTAAGTAGGTATTTATTTATGTCATATACGTATTAAAGAAAGAAAGAAAGAATAAATTTATTTACCTGAATTCGGCACAACAAAAATAAATAAATAAAATTACCTACTGCTAAAAACAGACAATATTATAGGTATATTAGGCACCAAAAGAGAAAATAAATAAACATTATTGTGCCGAAAGAAGTAAAATGGGCCATACCTACTCACTCAGCGTATTGCTACAGCAAGCCGCAACGCTGGTTTTCATATATACGTATGACCCTAATTTAGATGCTTTAATATTCATATGGGCGTACTTTATCAACAATCTCCTTAAAATTATTTTATTTTGTCTCTCTGTCTAATAAACGTGCAAAATAAACAAAGATCGCATCGAGACCGCATCATCGGACTCTGTCACACAAGATTTTAGGAACATAACCCAACCTTACCAACAAAAAGTTGGAAAACCCCATTGTCACTTCAAAGTTCAATATCTCAAAAACGGCTGAACCGATTTTGATAAGACATGTCTAAGAACCATCGCCAGAAAACCTGATTTCAAATAAAGTTTAAAAAAAACTGCATTTAAATCGGACTACCTGTTTAAGAGCTGCGATGCCACAGAGAGATAGACACATAGCGGTCAAACTTATAACACATTTTCCCGTCAGGGGTTAAAAACAGAAAGAGAGAGAGTAATAAGAACTAACTGGTCTGAATTAATACCTACCCATAATGCTAAAAACCGTGCTAACATCGGTTTGGTAGTCTACACAAGTAGTAACAGACATACAAACGTACAAATATATATCTTTTTATTCTGAACACATATGCGGTACCACTACCATGAGTTTACAGTGTACCGTACTCGATAGCGACGGCGTAAATTATTTGTAGAGGCGCTCTAAATGCTCCATACAAATAATTTACGCCGTCGCTATCGAGTACAATCCGTGAGCTTTTAGAAAACCCTTCGGGTTTCGGGGGAAATCGGAAGGATTCGTTAGTAAAAAATGACAATTATCTTTTTGACTCAGTAGCAATCCATCACGCGTAGAGTGCACTCGTTTTGTTTTCATTGATTTATATAGAGCAGTTAAAACCACCACTTACATATATTTATTTAGGTAGTTTGTTATTTTTCGGAAATTGATTTCCATGGCGAGTCAACTTAAGCAACCCTGCTTAAGTTGACTCGCCATGGAAATCAATTTCCGAAAAATAACAAACTACCTAAATAAATATATGTAAGTGGTGGTTTTAACTGCTCTATATAAATTTAAATTGCCAATTATTCCTGTAAATTGCCAATCACTGGAAATTGTTTACAATGCATTTATAAATATTTTGTATATAATTTGAAATTGTTAAGAAAAAAGTTGGTAGTAAATATTTTAATAAGGTACAAGATCGAGTTATAGAAGCAACGGGGACTTCGAAAAGTACATTAAAAAATATACATATAAAAGGAAAGTAGACCATAAAAATTCATTTGACATACCCAAGAGAAGTAGATATAGTATAACAACAGCTCTATATATTTCCAAACAAAAGTAGTGTGTTGAGGCGGGGTGTTCTCAATTTAAATTGACGATGGAAGAATTCGAAAACGCTGATTTTGTTTTATTTGTATCATGACAAAAAGTCATATTGTATTAAAATTAGAAAAAGATAAAGAAGCGTAATATTATTACAGTAAGGTTTATTTTGTGCTAGTGGTTATTCTTTACATAACTTTTTATGGTAACTTTGAAAAGTTTTGCAAGTTGATAACAGAACAGAACCGCATGTCACGATCGCGTGTCATCGTCTATACCCGAAGCATGCTTCTAAAATCCGAAGGTTTTTTTAAGATCTCACGGACTGTACGGTCACTGTAAACTCATGGTAGTAGTACGGTTCTCCGTTCCGTCGGGAGTAAAAAGGCGGTTTAAAACTATGTTATTATACAGCCTTTTATTATATTCCCAGCAGCAGCAGTCAGCAGTTATTATATTGCCTTCTGAACCAAAAAAATAAAGTGTGCCATAGATCTATCTGCCTATCGGGTGACTGAAGAGTGTCACCCCCTATCTGCCACGCTGCCTGCATAAATTGACAATCTGTCAAGACCTGTTAAATCTGTAAACAATCAAGATCACATATTAATTTATTTTAAGTGCAACATTTACATGGGATAGTTATATTGTGCAATTCGACTTAATGTTCAGGTAGACGAAAATTTTATCGCTCGTGTGCCTTTAGAAATGAAATTGAAATGGAATGAAATTATTATAAACCATAACTACTATTGTATCGGTCCATGCAGTAAGATAATGAACGATTAAAAATCTAATTTAGCAGTAATGCTCTTGAATTACTTATGATTTGCCTCTGCTCCGCAACTGCGCCTCCGCAAAAGTAGTTTTAACGGAGGTTTATAAGATTTACGTTTCGCTACTCCGTTTGCGAAGAACCCATTAATCGCAGTCCCGCACTATGCAATTTTTCGGGATAAAAACTATCTGTGACTGTCCCAAGGACTCAATCCAAATCGGTTTAGCGGTTTAGATGTGAAGAAGTTACAATCAAACAAACATACAGACAGAAACTTCAGCATACATTTATAATATTAGTGGGATAAGTTTCTTACAGATGGCCATTGGGGCCGAAAAGTTCTTGAGTGGAGACCGCGGATCGGCAAGGGCAGCGTAGGACGTCCACCAACGAGATACGCGGATGACCTGGTTAAAGCCGCGGGTTCACGGTGAATGCAAGCCGCTGCCAACCGAAGCAACTGGAGGTCTATGGGAGAGGCCTATGTCCAACAGTGGACGTCCTACGGCTGAGATGATGATAATGATGAAGTTTCTTAACGGCTGCGTATCTGAATATCGAATGTTAAAATACCGAATGTATTAAAATATCGAATGGGTCATAATAGAAATAGAAATAAATAGAAATAAACTTTATTGTATAACTGTGTACATAATAGGGTAGTTACAAAAGGTAAATAAGTCTCAACAGTAAAAAGAAAAGGTATTTCTGTTAAGACTGTAGGTATTTATTTTAGATTGTTATAAATGTAACCTAACCTAACCTAACGGGTTCTATACGATGCCGTTTTAATCAATCCCGTGCCCTTAGTGTATGTTTTCGGTTGCAAAATACGTCTCGATCGCGTTCGCGTTAAAATCTCAATTTATAATGGAAACACGAACAGCGCCTCTAGTGGATCGTTTGCGATGTTCGTGTTTCCATACAAATTGCGGTTTTAACGCGAACGCGTACGAGACGTATTTTGTAACCGAAAACTTACACTAAGGGCACTGATAAGTTTTCGGTTTTAGAAAATAAACCTTTCGATATTATGTCCCATTCGATATTTTAACATTCGATATTCAGATGCGTACCCTTTATTAACCTTTGTACCTACAATAAAGAGTTTACATATAGATATACATTATGTTGAATGATGTTGATTTGCAGATGGTGTGCTAACCAATCCCGATGCGGGCAGGTGGAGCGTCGTACTGACCAATGGCAGGCAAGCAGGCCTTCTGGCAACTAACGCGGAAGAAGAAGTTTCAGCCCGAACAGTTTGACACTAGCAACTTGAGAAGGTTAGAACTACCACAATTTTCAGCAGATGCAGGTACTAGGACTTTGTGCAAGGTCCGCCCGGATTGCTACCACCATCTTGCTTGCTAATCCTGCCGTGAAGCAACAGTGCTTGCACTGTTGTGTTCGGCGTGGAGAGTAAGACAGCCGGTGAAACTACTGGCACTTGAGGTATCCCATCTTAGGCCTCTAGGTTGGCAACGCATATCCAATACCCCTGGTGTTGCAAATGGTGGTGATCTCTTACCATCAGGAGACCCATTTACTCGACTGTTGTCCAATGGAATAAACCCGGATAACTCGCGTCTTAAAACGAGTTTAGCTTCACATGTCACTAAGGGTTTCCCTATATCTATCTACCAAAAAATATTTTATGTCCACGCAATAAGAGAGAAAAAAACGACCAAGAACGTGTTGGATACGCCCAGGATAGGGTTTTTCGCGACCTCAGTATCGTCTCCCAACAGGTGGGTCTTAAGATGAACATGGACAAGACTAAAATTATGTCAAATGTCCATGTCACACCCGTGCCGGTTATCGTTGGGAACGATGCACTCGAAGTTGTTGACCACTATGTTTACCTTGGACAAGTTGTCCAATTGGGTAGGTCCAACTTCGAAAAAGAGGTCACCCGAAGAATCCAACTCGGATGGGCTGCGTTCGGGAAACTTCGTGATATCTTCTCGTCCAATATTCCGCAGTGCCTGAAGACTAGAGTCTTCGACCAGTGTGTGTTGCCAGTGATGACTTATGGCGCTGAGACGTGGTCCTTGACTGTTGGCCTCTTAGAAAGGCTCAGAGTCACGCAACGAGCTATGGAGAGAGCTATGCTTGGAGTTTCTTTGCGCGATAGAATCCGGAATACGGAAATTCGTCGAAGAACTAAAGTCACTGACATAGCTGGAAAAATATGCAAATTGAAGTGGCAATGGGCGGGCCACATCGTTCGAAGAACAGATAACCGTTGGGGGAGAAAAGTTCTCGAGTGGCGACCACGAACCGGAAGACGAAGCGTTGGCAGGCCTCCCACCAGGTGGACTGACGACATCGTGAGAGTTGCGGGAAACCGGTGGATGCAAGTGGCGAGTTGTCGTTCATTATGGCGTTCTAAGGGGCAGGCCTTAGTCCAGCAGTGGACGTCTTCCGGCTGATGATGATGATGATGAGGGTTTTTCGCGATTCCCAAGGTCAAAAAATCGAATTGCTTTTAAATTCCAGAGCAATAATGTATTATTTGGAAGAAACGAGTCAAAATGGTGTTGTAGAGCGCCATCCTGCCCTGTCTCGTGTTTTTTTCCCGTTCTGACGGTTCACTTTTATAATAATAATAATATTTATTTGTTTAACACAGGTATATGACACTGTACAAAAGATCTTAAATTTTATCTGAAGTATCACTGTGTTCCGCCGCAAGGCATACAAATTTTAATTGTGCTGCATTATAAAAGCAAAGTTTACATTATTCTCATTCTGTTAAAAATTTATTTACAGAATAGACTTTCGTTAATAGAAAGTTACACATAGCTTTTTTGAAAGTAGATAAATTTTCTATATTATTAATATTTTCCGGTACTTTGTTATAGATTTTGGGTCCCATTCCCAATAAACTCTTCCGAAACAGTGCAGTTTTACCAGACATATCCTTTGTTTATTCTGGAGGCGAACACTCTTGAATTTACAGAATAAGTGCAAATTACATCTCACAAAAATGACCATTTCAAATATATACAAACACTTCACTTTTATATTATAGATTATTACTCGATCTAACCTCTGGCTATACGGTATACCACCCTGATTCTTCCAGATGCCTGAACCGCTGGGACCTGACGGCGCTGGGCCTGGGCAGCACCCTCGGCGTGGGGGTGTACGTCCTGGTGGGGGCGGTGGCGCTCAAGATAGCGGGGCCTTCTGTGGTGCTCTCGTTCCTTATAGCGGCCGTAGCGTCTCTCTTTGCAGGTTAGTTGCTTTACAGATCGCACCCTTCGTGCGAGAAACGCGTAAAACATGTTAGGTTTGTACCTGTTCTACGCGTTTCTCGCACGAAGGGTGCGATATGTAGCTGGGCCAATCAACTTTTTTACCGACACTAATCTGTCCGCGACATTTTTCAAACAATTGCAGATTTTTGTATGTAAACATGTTTATTCTGTAATTTAAAAGATAAAAACTCTCAACTCATCTTATATCATTCCCTGGGATTAAAAGTATCAGTATGTCAAATTTCATCTAAATTGGTTTAGATGTGAGAGAGGTAAACAAACAATTAGACTTAAAAACTTCGGCATTTTCCTATAAGTGAGATGAGTGAAAATCGCAAAAGTTTAAGACATTATATCGAGAAGGAACAACTCTGTACTCGTCACCAGTTTATAATCCATACTAATATTATAAATGCGAAAGTGTGTTAGTATGTTTGTCCGTCTTTCACGCCATAACGGAGCGACGGATCGACGTGATTTTTGGCATAGAGATAGTTTATGGGCCGGAGAGTGACATAGGCCACTTTTATCCCGGAAAAACAGTTCCCGTGGGGACAGCGCGCGATAACCGAATACCACGCGGGCGAAACCGCGGGCAAGAGCTAGTAAAAAATATAAACCTAGGTTGACCTAAGGCAGGTTATAAACAATTTAACGTCTGTTTACAATTTAACTACACTGATTATAAACTCAGTTTGTACAATTAACCAATGACGCAAAATTAGGCAGCATTCACACGCAATACCGTCTCTACCATGAGGTCAAGGAGACCATGTCCAGAGTCCCCAACCTCATGGGGGTCAGGAATGTGTATGTATGTAGAACAAAAAAAATTGTTCTCATTTTGTGTGTCTGTGTTCTTAGACATGCTTCATCAAAATCGGTTCAGCTGTTTTTGAGATATTGAGCTTTGAAGTGACAAAGTCGGGTGTTTTCCAACTTTTTGTTGTTTTTTTTTTATTTGACTGTATGGCAACAAGCAAGTGGGTCTCCTGATGGTAAGAGATCACCACCGCCCATAAACATCTGCAACACCAGGGGTATTGCAGATGCGTTGCCGACCAAGAGGCCTAAGATGGGATACCTCAAGTGCCAGTAATTTCACCGGCTGTCTTACTCTCCACGCCGAAACACAACAGTGCAAGGTTAGGTTATTACTTCCAATGCAGAGAGAGATAGAGAATTGGGTCTTTCAGTGATATGACTTTGGCACCTAGTGCTCAAGGGCCACACATATGCTACAACTCGTAAGACCCACAAATTGTACCATTACAGGTACATTGAAATTATTATTTACTTGCGTTTGCCCGCGGTTTTGCTCGGGTTATGGGAACCGAAGCCCGAAGGAAGAAAATTGGAACATGTATTTTATGCATCCAAGCTCCGAAACTTTGATAGAGCGTAATTTCTATATTTGATGACAAAATGGCGCTAGCATATTACAGTATGCATGGTTCATTGGGGGCATATGCAAAAGGCGTATTTCGTAATAATTCAATTTTTACTAGCTCTTCAAGAATTTCACGTTCACGAAACATGTCTGAGAGCTACTGCGAAATTCGAAAATCGAAGTTCGTATCGTACCGTCCCTTTTACTCTCGTATTAAATAACATTAGCGTCAGCAGGACGGCAAGATACGAAGTTTGAATTTTGGACTTCGTAGTATAGGGAATGCTCCTAAAGGGAGCGCCAAAGTTCACATACTCTTCTCTAGTCATACCGTATTTTTTGTCCGAATCATCGTTTGTCCGAATTTTTTTCGCACTGAAACCTTATATTTTTCTAAAAAATTTAAAATTACTGACAGTTGAGTAATCCAACTTAGGCCTCTAGGTTGGCAACGCATCTGAAATACCCCTGGTGTTGCAGATGCTTATGGGCGGTGGTGATCTCTTACCACCAGGAAAACCACTTGCTCGTTTGCCTTCCAGTGAAATAAAAAACAAAATGGTCATCCTATAGAAAATTATAGGTTAGGTTAAGTTTATTTTATAAGAATTCTAAACAATCATTGGATTCAGAGAAAAAAGAGTTATGACAAACGATCATTCTAACAAAAATTACATTCGGACTTTCAATAAGTATGCGAGCCGATATGGACCCCTCCTAATGATGCGCTTGTGGATATACCCTAAGATTTGTGTCGTGACGTCATTCCTTGCCAATTGCAGGGCTGTGTTATGCGGAGTTCGGCTCGCGCGTACCTCGTGCGGGTTCCGCGTACATATACACGTACGTGACCGTCGGACAGCTGGCTGCGTTTGTCATTGCGTGGAACATGATACTGGAGTCGCTTTTCGGTAAGTTGTAGCATCACCCTAACCACCACAGTTTTTTTATGTTAGAGAGGCCAGATAAACGAACTAGTGGGTCACTTGATGTTAAGTGATCTGATCACCACTGTCCATAGATACCCGCAGCGCTTTAAACGATGCCAGTGCATTGTCGGCCCTGCGGAAATTGTACCACAGCTGCACAGTGGTGGTAGTCTGTCCCGTGCCCGCCCAACCAGCAGCGGCTGTTCTGTTGGCTGGGCAACAAAAACCTGTCACACATGTCGCATTTTGACTCCGACCCTATCCGAAACTATCCGAAATTTTTATATCGGATTCGATTACGGTTACGGATAGTTTTTTATTTCGGATATCCGATAGTTTCGGTTACGGATACGGAGCTCCATAAATGCTCTGCGGTGTGAAGAGTAAGGGGAAGCTACAACAGGCTAGACGACAAAAAAAAACTGTTCAGTTCATCAGGTGGATAATTTAAAATTTATTGTGCACATATTTTTTTTATTTTGTTTGACAAACAAAAAATGACGAGGAAAAGTTTCGAGTGACGCCACTATGTGGTACGATTTTCAACTTCATATTTAATACATATTTGCATGTATACTTGTGTACGTATGGCAAATAAATTATTTTGACTTTTCTTTTACCGTATAGTGACGTCACAAGCCCCCACTCCGGAAGTTTGATGATCTATGCCTTTGTTGATTTTAATAAATACCTAGATAAACCAAAAAATACGTGTCCCATATTTTTCCATAATCTAACTGTGGCTAAATAGAATGACGTATTTTGAACCCAGTCATCATCCTTATTATTTTCGCCGAAAGACGTATGCAAGTGCACTTCTGATCCACCTGGGGCGACCACTCGGTCAAGAGTATTACCAACTTAGACGAGAAGTGGAGTGGTGGCTTTAAGCCCAAACAAAGCCAAGAAAAACGAACAGTCCTAGGTCCTATGGCGTAAATTCAACGTTTCTATGAATTATTTCGATTGGCCATCTATCTCTCTTATGGCCATCTACCCCGGAATTACGCTGCTGGGCACTGCGGTCTCCTTACTGAATATGCTTTCCATTTACAGGAGCAGCAAGCGTAGCCCGCGGTCTCAGCCTGTACATAGACTTGATGGCAGGCCGGAGCATGTCGGCTTGGTTCGCCTCGTTCGCCTCCCTAGACGCGTCCATACTGGCTCCATACTTCGACTTCTTCGCCTTCGGGATCGTACTTGTTCTAGGAGGTGAGTGACCTTGAGTTATTATTTCGCTAATCCATATCTTTGTACGCAAAAAGCCTTTGCCTATTTTTTATGAAAAACAGCCGTAAAAAAATTCCAACGCCCAAAATTCGAACCCAAAAGCCGTTAATTTAACATTAAAACATTAATAACATCTGTGTAAAATGTATTTCTGACTTCGAGGTTTTACTTAGCAGTAAGTGGATGAGGGCGTTTTCAAATAGAAGTGTACACATACATACCCTTTCTTTTTTTTTGAAATGTTGATAAAAATATGGTTTTTCCTACTCAGAATCAAGAGCACAATCGATTCCGACAGCTTAGAAAAATGTCCCCAAAAAAAATTACATGATATGATAAAAACAGCCGGATTTGATCAAATTCCTCAGGGATGATAAAAAGTCATGAGCTATGATCAAGTCCCGGGCGATGATAAAAAACATCGCGTTGTATCATTTCCCTTGCAGAATTCAGTGATTTGATCAAGTCTCCGAGCCGTTTTAGGGGAATGATAAAATTATAGCAATGGCCGATGGATTTCTTCATTTCCCTTAGCAATTTGATTAAATCCCTAAGCTGTTTTAGGGAAAAGATAAAGCGAGTTATTTAAGTCAACTAGATTCGAACATTTTACTAAACACGTCTAGTGATTTGATCAAATTCCTAAACATATTTAGGGAAATGATAAAATTCACGATTCTGGACTCGCAAAGCGCTGTGTCGTTATTGTCATGCTCACCCTCGTACCAATGAGTTTTTTGGAACTAAGTGTGTACAAAATATCATTAAAACTTGATTATTATCCCTGATCCCTGCGGGAGATCCCTGTTTTTATCTTTTCCCTGCAACATAATATCCATATCCATACTAATATTATAAATGCGAAAGTAACTCTGTCTGTCTGTCTGTCTGTCTGTCTGTCTGTCTGTCTGTCTGTTACGCTTTCACGCCAAAACCGCAGAACCGATTTGGATGAAATTTGGTACAGAGATAGAATAGCCCTTGGGAAAAAACATAGGCTACTTTTTATCCCGATATTCCCACGGGATAGGGATAAAATCTCGAAATAAGAACCTCTGGGCTTAGAGTCATGAAATTTGGTATGTAGGTAGTTGGACGTATAGAATAACACATAGGTGACTTTTTGACCCGATATTCCCACGGGATAACTAGGGATAAGATCTCGGAATAACAACCGCTGGGCTTAGAGCCATAAAATTTAGTATGTAGGTATCTGGACCTCTGGAATAACACGAAGGCTACTTTTTATCCTGATATTCCCACGGGATAGGGATAAAATTTCGAAATAAGAACCTCTGGGCTTAGAGTCATGAAAATTGGTATGTAGGTAGTTGGACGTATGGAATAACACACAGGTGACTTTTTCACCCAATATTCCCACGGGATAACTAGGGATAAGATCTCGAAATAACAACCGCTGGGCTTAGAGCCATAAAATTTAGTATGTAGGTAGCTGGACCTCTGGAATAACACGAAGGCTACTTTTTATCCTGATATTCCCACGGGATAGGGATAAAATTTCGAAATAAGAACCTCTGGGCTTAGAGTCATGAAATTTGGTATATAGGTAGTTGGACGTATGGAATAACACATAGGTGACTTTTTGACCCGATATTCCCACGGGATAACTAGGGATAATATCTCGAAATAACAACCGCTGGGCTTAGAGCCATATAATTTAGTATGTAGGTATCTGGACCTCTGGAATAACACGAAGGCTACTTTTTATCCTCATATTCCCACGGGATAGGGATAAAATTTCGAAATAAGAACCTCTGGGCTTAGAGTCATGAAATTTGGTATGTAGGTAGTTGGACGTATGGAATCACACATAGGTGACTTTTTGACCCAATATTCCCACGGGATAACTAGGGATAAGATCTCGAAATAACAACCGCTGGGCTTAGAGCCATAAAATTTAGTATGTAGGTAGCTGGACCTCTGGAATAACACGAAGGCTACTTTTTATCCTGATATTCCCACGGGATAGGGATAAAATTTCGAAATAAGAACCTCTGGGCTTAGAGTCATGAAATTTGGTATATAGGTAGTTGGACGTATGGAATAACACATAGGTGACTTTTTGACCCGATATTCCCACGGGATAACTAGGGATAATATCTCGAAATAACAACCGCTGGGCTTAGAGCCATATAATTTAGTATGTAGGTATCTGGACCTCTGGAATAACACGAAGGCTACTTTTTATCCTCATATTCCCACGGGATAGGGATAAAATTTCGAAATAAGAACCTCTGGGCTTAGAGTCATGAAATTTGGTATGTAGGTAGTTGGACGTATGGAATCACACATAGGTGACTTTTTGACCCAATATTCCCACGGGATAACTAGGGATAAGATCTCGAAATAACAACCGCTGGGCTTAGAGCCATAAAATTTAGTATGTAGGTAGCTGGACCTCTGGAATAACACAAAGGCTACTTTTTATCCTGAAATTCCCACGGGATAGGGATAAAATTTTGAAATAAGAACCTCTGGGCTTAGAGTCATGAAAATTGGTATGTAGGTAGTTGGACGTATGGAATAACACATAGGTGACTTTTTCACCCAATATTCCCACGGGATAACTAGGGATAAGATCTCGAAATAACAACCGCTGGGCTTAGAGCCATAAAATTTAGTATATAGGTAGCTGGACCTCTGAAATAACACGAAGGCTACTTTTTATCCTGATATTCCCACGGGATAGGGATAAAATTTCGAAATAATAACCGCTGGGCTTAGAGTCATGAAATTTGATATGTAGGGAGCTGCACGTCTGAAATAATACAAAAGCGACTTTTTGACCCGAAATTCCCACGGGATATCAAAGGATAAAATCTCGAAGTAACAACCACTGGGCTTAGAGCCATGAAATTTGGTGGGTAGGTAGCTGAACCTCTGGAATAACACATAGGCTATTTTTTACCCCGATATTCCCACGGGATAGGAATAAAATTTTGAAATAATAACCGCTGGGCTAAAAGTCATGAAATTTGGTATGTAGGTAGCTGCACGTCTGGAATAACACATACGCTATTTTTTATCCCTATACTCCCACGGGATATTTCAATTGCCACTACCAGACCGATTAGTTTACGCGTGCGAAGCCGCGGGTAAAAGCTAGTATACTATATCAGGATATATACTTTATAATCGTATGTAAGTACAAGTATTTATATATTTTTTACAGTTCTGCTGGCATTCGGTGTCCGTGAGTCTGCGATGGTAAACAACGTCTTCGCTATCTTCAACATGATTATCATCCTGTTCATAGTTATTGCTGGATCTTTCACTGGTGAGTTGATGCTTAAGGGCCTAGGTACGCTAGCTGAGGTGGTTTGCACGGAACGGGTGGACGCGTATTGAAAAATAGAATGAGCTGCGCTAACTGCGGTTGTTAGGTACATGTAGACAGTGTAGGCCCTTATAGTCCTGTTGCAATAATTGGTTCGTTTCACACATTAATTTCGAAAATCCCAAGAGTTGGAAGTCAGGAATCGCAGACTTTTGTTTGAGAGGGTATGAGTTTTGACTACAATCTATTACGGCTTTAAGAACGACTGTCATTTGGATATTGGACGGCCTCCCACTCGATTGACCGACGACATCACGAAAGTTGTGGGCAACCGTTGGATGCAACCGACAACTTCTCTTTAATTATGGCGTCACAAGAGGGAGGCCTATCCTGTAGTCACTACACTACACTCTTGACTCTATCTCATCAAGGCTTCTTTTCTATTCTGAGAAAAGAAAAGTCCTCGAATGGCAACCAGGAACCGGGAGACGAAGCGTTGGCAGGCCTCCCACTGGGTAGACTGAGAATAACGTGAGAGTTGCGGGAAACCGGTGGATGCAAGTGGCGAGTTGTCGTTCATTGTGGCGTTTTAAGGGGGCCTTTGTTCAGCAGTGGACGTCTTCCGGCTGATGATGATGATGGCATATTCTACATTATTTTTTCTCCTTGGCAGCTGACCCTGACAACTGGAGCATCCCCGAGTCCTCGGTGCCCCCCTCCTACGGCGTGGGGGGTTTCTTCCCGTTCGGCGTGTGGGGCACTCTGAAGGGTGCCGCGGTCTGCTTCTACGGCTTCGTTGGGTTCGACAGTATCAGTTCTACTAGCGAAGAGGTGAGGTTTTCTGGACGGAATCTTGAAAATGGAATAAAGCGGGCAAGTGCGAGTCGGAGTCGCCCATGAAGGGTTCCGTAGCAGCAAATAACATAATATAAAAGTTCTTGTAGTTCGTTGTAACTTTGATCGGTGTTTATATTTGAGATGATTGAATGAAAGGTAAATTGTGGTTTACGGTTTATGACGTATTAAAAGGAAACTACTTACTAGATCTCGTTCAAACCAATTTTTGGTGGAAGTTTGCATGGTAATTGTACATCATATATTTTTTTTAGTTTTATCATTCTCTTATTTTAGAAGTTACAGGGTTAGTTACACACGTTTCAACACTTCGGAAGTGTCTCTCGCGCAAACTATTCAGTTTAGAAAAAAATGATATTAGAAACCTCAATATCATTTTTGAAGACCTATCTTTAGACACCCCACACGTATGGGTTTGATGAAAAAAAAATATTTGAGTTTTAGTTGTTTTAAGTTTTTTTTCTATTTTTGTATGAAAATCCTAATGCGCTTCAAAGAATACATCTACTTACCAAGTTTCAACAGTATAGTTCTTATAGTTTCGGAAAAAAGTGGCTGTGACATACGGACGGACAGACAGACAGAGGTGACGAATCCATAATGGTTCCATTTTTTACCATTTGGCTAATAAACCCTAAAAACAAAAACTATAAAAAAAACTGCACGTCAGGCCTTATTTTTATTACCTGGTGAGGTACGGAAAACATCGTGAAAAAACTTGCACACAATTACAAAGAGATTCAACGTCGAGATGATCACGATGACGAGGCATTTTTACCATAAAATACATTGATCACCAAATCACAAAGTTAAAAGTGTTCTTGTCTCGTTTTAGGTGAAGGAACCCCGTCGTTCGATCCCCCAGGCGATCCTGATAGTCCTGTTAATAGTGTTCCTTGCGTACGCCAGTGTCGCAACCGTGGTCACCATGATGGTGCCTTATTATCAGCAGGTGAGGATCCTTAACGTTAACTACATCAATGCACCGGCCATGAGCGTATCATAAATAAATAAAAATAAATAAATATCACGGGACAATTCACACCAATTGACCTACTTAGTCCCAAAGTAAGCTTAGCAAAGCTTGTGTTATGGGTACTAAGCAACGGATAAATATAATTATATAGATAGATACATACTTAAATACATATTAAACACCCAAGACCCGAGAACAAACATTCGTATTTTTCATACAAATATCTGCTCCGATACGGGAATCGAACCCGGGACCTCAAGCTGCGTAGTCAGGGTCTCTAATCACTAGGCCATCTGGTCGTCAAACTCATACTGTGATAAATGTGAATATTTAGAATTGCTGTCGCGTATCAGTCCAGCAGGCGACCGCGGGGGTGAAGAAGAAGCTGGGGGCGGTCGTCGGTTCGCAACTTGTCGTTTGTCGTACGAGCGCGGTAGACGCACTAATTTTGATTATTTTAAGATTTTTGTAAATTCACCATATTAAAACATAACAAATCCAGGATAGCTAGGATAGATTGTTTATTTTTATTTGACTGGATGGCAAACTAGTAAATGTGTCTCCTGATGGTAAGAGATCACCACCGCCCATAGACACCTGAAACACCAGGGGGATTGCAGATGCGGTACCAACCTAGAGGCCTTAGATGGGATATCTCAAGTGCCAGTAATTTCACCGGTTGTCTTACTCTCCACGCCGAAATACAACAGTGCAAGCACTACTTCACGGCAGGATTAGCGAGCAGGATGGTGGTAGCAGTTCGGGTGGACCTTGCACAAGGTCCTACCACCTGCAAAACAAATTGGAAATGATGAAAACATTAATTTGTTTAGGATACGGTGGCATCAGTGGCAACAGCGTTCTCCTACGTGGGTTGGGAGTGGGCGCAGTGGGTCGTGTCCGTCGGCGCGGTCTTTGGTATATCAGCAAGGTATGAACTCTAGTTCTCTGAAGAAGATTGTGTATTGTGTATTTAGTTACGAGGCGATCGAGAGTTCGTTTACGGATAACACAATTTTGGTTCGAATATTTCAGCCTAGCCATAGAAAATGCAAAAAAAAACCGTGATACCCTTTTAGTTTATGAAATTACTAGCTTATGCCCGCGACTTCGTCTGCGCGAATCTAGGTTATCCCACGGTGGCGCCCTCTACCGGAATAAAAGGTATCCTATGTTCATCCTTAGGGTTCAAACTACCTATATACCAAATTTCATCAAAATCGGTTCAGTGGTTTCGATGTCAAAGCGTAATAGACAGACCGACAGAGTTACTTTCGCATTTATAATATTAGTAGGGACTAGTAGGGATATTTACGACTTCAGGTGATTTTCCACCGGCAAGGCGAGACCAGGCGGGACTTAACGAGAATTGAAATTTGTATGCATATAAATTTCGGGCGCCGCCATACAAATTCCAACTCTTATCTCACCTCTCCAGTCGAAAATCACCTTTAGTATTCTTTAATTATGCTGATTTTCCTCCTAATGCTGGTTTTTTTGTCCTTACTGTAATGGCCGCATCTGGCTGCGTTTCTACCAGAGATGTGCGAGGATACGACGCGAGTAACGTGTTTCGCAGTGATTTGGCATGAACCAATCTAGTGAAGACAGCTAACCCGTGCGAGGATAGATGGGTTGAGGAACCGTTTCTAATGGTTCATGACAAACACATACCTCGCACATCTCTGATGGAAACGTCTTCTCAGTCGTACACTCCTGACGGAGTGGTCGTGGTTATAGATTGTCTTGTAGATTGGCTGCGGCTTTTGCGAGACTTCTCCATCTCTCTCTATTTGTGGATGCGCGCACACTCAGTAAGGGAACACTTTGTGGAACATTTAATGGAGTCTGTCCATCTTGTGGGAGATTGGCCGCGAGAACGTTGCCTCTCTACTCGTAGCCTAGAACGTAGCCTTACACAATTTGGTCTCTGGTCTTTTCCACGTACCTTTACACTTGAGTCTCAGTCTTAGCGGCATTTTTTAAGCTGTGTTGATTATTATTTTAGCTTATTTGGCGCGATGTTTCCCCTTCCTCGTCTGCTGTACGCGATGGCTTCGGATGGACTGTTCTTCCACTGGTTCGCCAGGGTCAGCGAGGGCCGCAAGTCTCCCGTCATAGGGACGCTCCTGCCTGCTGCTATTATTGGTAAGGTTCTAGAAAACTATAGAATCATTCGTGTTCTGGTCAGATGGGATCCAGGCTATTCGCTGAAAAGTCCCAATGGATTTATTGCCCATGTGTTTCATAAGGACGGACGATTTTTTTTTCTGGAATTATAAACTACTAATCTCTTGCCCGCTACTCCGTCTGTGTAGAATCCGTTTACCGCTATCCCGCGGGAACTATGCAATTTTCCGGGATAAAACTTGCTATATACAGAATTTCATCTAAATTTGCGGTTAAGATGTGAGGTGCAGTACCGTCTTTACCATAAGGGCACAAGGGGCCAGTGCCCAGGGCCCCTATCCTCAGGGGGCCCCGAAGGGCCGACAATTTTTCTCACATTTTATCTCAAAATACGCATTACACTTTTCTTCAATACATTTTCAAGTCAAGTTACGAGTACGTACTATTCGATTTCGACACAAAGAAACATACAGCCGAATTGAGAACCTCCTCCTTTTTTGAAGTCGGTTAAAAAGGGCCCCAAATTCTTGTGTGCCCAAGGGCCCCACCACAGTCTAAGACGGCCCTGGTGAGGTGTACGTGTTTGTGGTATTTTAACTAAGATGTGATGAGGTAACAAACAAACTTACACACTTTCGGATTCATAATATCAATGGGACTCAAGATTACTTGATGTTGAACGTTTAGTGAAAGAGTACAAACACACACTACGCACGCAACGCACACTTGCAAACTTTCGCATTTATATTAGTAAGATGTTTGTCTGCATCAGTAGTTCCTCATCAACTATCTTTTGGTTCCAGCCCTGCTGGCAGGCTTCTTGGGGCTGGAGCAGCTGGTGCTGATGATGTGCGTCGGGACCCTTCTGTCGTACACCATCGTCGCAGTCTGCGTTGTAATACTCAGGTATCTAAAAAATACCATGGAACAATGGGCATGTGGTTCCCAAAAAAAAAACCGTCACCTAGATTATCAAAATGTATTGGACACGTAAAGCTACCTATTTTTTAAGCAAAAAAAATAAGCCAGTTGAAGTTCTGCGTGATATCACGCCGTGTGACACTGTTCAGTGACACCGTGTTTTTAATATCCGTTAACTTCGATGACTTAATTCATTTAGAGAAACTACATTAAATCTCTGACCAATTAGACTTTTCACAGTGGTGAAATATCGCTAGATGGCGTTAGTAACGTGAAGTCCATTTGACATTTGCTTGCGATTGGCTCATTTAGTTTTTAACCAATCACGAGCAAACGTCAAACGTCAAACGGACCTCTCGATACTAAAGCCATCTAACGATATTTCGCCTCCGTGAAAACCCTCATTAAAAATGCGTATTTGTTATTCCAGATACCGTTCTAAAGCTACAGAGGAATCAAAAGGATACATGAAGCAAATGTTCGGCTGTGGAAGCAGGACGGCAAGCCGTTCCACGGCCTGGATAGCCAACATCACGCTCTCATTGTTCGGTAAGCTCATGTTATTACCATTCAGTAAAAGACCATTGATCATAAAATAAAAAACAAGAGGTATTCAAATGTCCACGAGACTCGCTGATCGTAAATAAACGTTCAACTGAGCATAGCTGCATAATGACGTCAATTGAGAAAGAAAGAAAGAAAGAAAGAAAGAAAGAAAGAAAGAAAGAAAGAAAGAAATAAGAAAGAAAACATTTATTTAACGGCATAAAACAAACATAGAACAAATAAACCGTCTCACCTAGATTATCAAAATATATTGGAATTGCGTTGTCAAATTTGAATCTAATAATTCGAGTAGCATCCGGTACTTTTGTAGCCATGTTGAATCTATAGGTAAAGCCTTTCTTATCAATTTGTCATTTTTTATGTCTGTTTCAGTTCTGATGTGCTTAATAGCAACATTGGTGACTGTTCACGTCGAGCGAAGCCTAGCGCCATCAATAGTGTTGCATGCGGTTGTACTAGTTTTATTTGTGGTGCTCATGATGCAGCCAAGAGTCGATGAAGACGTGCCTTTCAAGGTTAATATGACGTAATTTTTTGAAGTGAAGATCTACCTAAGACAAGTCCTTCTTCATTTGTTTTGAAGCGTTGAACTGTTAAAGAACTTGAAACACGTTAATAATTTCATCTATTTTTTTCAGACACCTCTAGTGCCTCTAATTCCTTGCCTCAGTATCTACATCAACATTTGCCTGATGGTTATGATCAACAAGCAGACTTGGATTCGCATCGCTATCTGGATACTCATCGGTAAAAATTAAATCTTTTTTTACAATAGGTCGTAGGAGGTTCTTTTTCAAGACTTTGTCTACTACCTTCAGAAACGTCATCAATGCCAAGTCATGCACCATCAATATCAATCAATAAGCATCAAAAGCATAATAAAGGTTTAGATAGTAAACATGACATTTATTTACTTTTCAGGCATCCCAGTTTATTTAATCTGCGTGTTCTGCTACAAACAGCTCGATGGAAGGAATGAAAGCGCACACACACAGAAGAACGGTAAACCCCCCGTCCAGATCATAATTGAATCCCCCACACCTCCTGGTACTATCACTCGAACTAGTAACAATGGAGGCAACAAAGAACTGATTGTAGAAAAGCCTGTTGAGTTACAAGAGAGAGTTGTGAGGAATGTAGTTGAAGAAGAAATAATAGTACAGCAAGCAGCTTTTATAGAAAACAATGAAGAAAAGGAAGCAAATATAATCGATTTACTCGATCAAGTAATACAAGCGGAAGAAGACACATATAGTGCCAAAGAAGATGCGTATGGAGAAATGCCGATGGAGAAAGAAGATGATGTTATAGTGTCAACATCACCTGAGTTTATACCGCATAGAAAGAGTCTGAGTGAATTGTCTGATGCTGGGTCGGACGCATCGTTGGGTAATCAAGTGTTATCTAAATATGATGTAATAGCGCAAGTACATAGAGAAGACCTGCCTAAAGTGAGCGAAGAAGACGACCAAAATGAAAATGATCAAAACGAAGATGAACAAAATAAAGATCAAGTTCAAAACGAAGAAGACGAACAAATAACTGCTTTTAATGACAGTGAAACTACTTCTCAGACAGACGAGTCTGGATATTCAGATACTATCGACAGGACAGCATTGACAGAGTCTGTTGAGGAAATTAAAGAGGATGTTCCTTATATTCCAGTGCCACCACCATTTGACGAAAACTATTTCAAAAGTCCTAATTTTAAGAAATCGTACACAATATCAGCAAGACCTAGTAAAGCAAGGTCTATAGACGAGGAAGAAAATAAACCTAGAGAGAGCATTCAGTCAAATGGCTCTCAGGACGACGGTAATATTAAATTTGGTAGCGATAGACAGTTACATTTCATGTCTAAACTAAACAATATATATCAAACCAAAATAGCAGACCAAGAAGATGAACCAAGTGTTATCAAACCAGGTAGACGATCGCAATCTACAGGTAACGTAGTAGAGAATACCGATTATGATGTTAATCGCGAACGTCCACCATTATTCTTAGAATTGAAAAAAGAATTACTAGCACGAGACACAACAAATTTACGAATAGTAAACAAAGAAGAAAAAGAAAAAGAAGTAGAAGAATCTGAGAGCGAGGAAGAAGAAGCAAGTATGACGAGAGAAGATTTGAAGAGCAAACTAGAAAATATATTTGCTACGGGTGGCCCTAAGCTTCTAGCGAAGCCGAGACTAATGAAGTCGAATCCACCCACTCCTGAAGAATCATATCAAACAGATACTTCCAGCACAGAGAGTATAGCGAGATTGCCTAAAATGGAGAAAAACGATACCTTAGGGAGACAGAGGGCGAAATTTGGTGAAGTTTTGAACTCTTTTCGATTGAGCTTAAACAAAGATGATCAAGTATGAGTGACTTTAGTTGCAGGTGTATGGAAAAGGTAAGTGTGAAATAATGTGACTAGGGATATCATTGCAGGGTTCAAAGCATTCCGTAATTTTGTAACTTATAAGCAAGAGTGGGATGCTGGCACGCTGATGATAAATGCATGCAGAATATTTTAGGTTATTTCATCCAAGGACACTCGCTTATGAGAGGTGCCAAAACAAAAAATTACCTAGGTTCAAGTATTTTTGGACAATTCTGGTGACACCATTGACGTACAGTGGGGGTAGAAAAACCTTCGTCAGTTATTAAATTGATTCCTTTACAAAGTCATAGACTCTTAGTACGTTTTGAAACCAAAGTACTAAGTAGATAAGTGCATATCAAATTATACTTACTTGACATGATAACAAGGGTCAAAATAGTATACACCTCTAACATATGTCTAGTTTCATATCAATACAAAACCTTTTTAATAAACAACTCGTAAAAGTTTCAATTAAATAATGTTCTATTTTTAATTGTCAGTGTGTGTGCCAAGGTGTAGTTGTAGGGTTGCTATGATCACCAGATTATGTTTAGCAGGTTGACAGGTTGACGCAGTATGTCCTACTCAATCGGTAAAGCAGGTGAGCGCTCATACTGAGCATAAGAAAATAGATCTTAGGGTGACGAACCTTTTTTTACTCCGACTGTACTTCTTATCTCCGAAATATCTGATCGCGACTGTACAACAGATACAACAATTGTGAAGTAGAAAGAAACTTTCTGACTTTTCTTAAGATGATGACGATGAAACAGATAATTTCAAAAGGTCTTTCTATGTCAATTATTTATTTCAGTGTCATCACGTGTGTGTTTAAATGACTGAAAAACGCTTATGCGCATTGTCGACATTTTACGACTAAATATTGTTCATGAAAACTACGTCTGCCTCATCTTACAGTTAATGCAATTCTTACCAAATGGTTTATTACTGAATTCGGGTATTATAAACCTAGTCGTATGTTTAAGTGCCTTATTTATGTTATTTTGATTAGTTAAGTGTTATAATAAAAAATACGAATTTTAGACACATTTTATTTTATTGTTCCCAACTGGCATCCCAAAGCTCCAGGGATTTTGGGGACCTGTTCGCCACGACTGATATGTATATAGAAACACGCTCGAAACTCGCACATGTGCTAAGGCCCTAAGCTTCTAAGAAAACACGGATAAAAGCCAAATAGTTTTATTAAAAATTTTAATAAAGCACATTTATAAAACTAAATCACTGTGTCTCGCTCTTGTATAATTCTTCAATAAAGTCCTGGAGCTGCATCTCTTTCGCGCAAGCGACCAGCATCTCGTCTATAATTTGTTCCGACACACTGTGAACAATTCGTCCTCGTATTAGAAAAGTTTAAAAACTCACTCAAAAACACATCATTTCGTTTCTCTTAAAGACCCCCAAACTAGCGTCTTTCGAGCGCCGTCGTCGTACAGTCACCAGCACCAATATCTGACACAACAAGCGTGCATAAATATCTGATACGACTCTATTTCTAGGGCCTGAAGGACGTGTCAGATATTTTTAGACGCTTCGCTGTGGGAGATATTTATACAGGTGACTGCACCAGCGTCCGCTGAGGTGGAGACGAGCGGAGCGGAGAGTACGCGTGTAGGGATCGAACAACCCCTACATGTCTGATGATAATGAGGCGGTGACAAGATGTGGATTCAACTAATTGACAAGATTTCATATTTCTAAGACTATAATTTGATTCGTTCTCTGTATTCTGTTTGGAAAGAGAAAGTCACTGATATTTTTAAAATTTCGCTACGATTATTAATTAATTATTAATTAATTATTGGCATAACTCCAAACTACCATACAATAGATCCATTACTTTTGTCTTGTCTCTATTAAAAAAAAAGATCATGTAAATCTTGCGTAAATCTGCCGTAGACGTTGTGAAAATTATGACAGCTCCTTTTTATGGTGAAAAAGGCAAAGGAAACATATCTATTCTGTCGCAGTATTGGCAAATTCAGATATATCTTTTATATTTTTTTGTATTTTTTTTAAATATGGAGAAATAAATTAAAATAAATATTTTCCCATGTTCAGGAGGCAAAACTCTTTCGATTCCTGTAGAAATAGAAATAGAAGAAATATACAAGTAATTTACAAGTGTTGAAAAAAAATGAAATCTTGTCGATAATGATTGGTCTCCTCTCCGTTTGGCTCGTCTTCACCTCAATGGAGCAGCAGCCTAAGCTAAGTTCGGCAGCCGGCTAGAGCTGGGGCGTCGCGTCGACGCTGCGCGGACGCTGGCACGACGACAACGCTCAAAAGACGCTAGTGGGTGGTTTCTTATACTCGAACATAGATTTGGCCGTCACAGCAGCGTGGCATTAGAGAAGGAAATTCAGCCAATGAGGTCGCAGACTGAATCTCTGCAAAGTATTTCTTCATCATCATCAGCCGGAAGACGTCCACTGCTGGACAAAGGCCTCCCCCTTAGAACGCCACAACGATCGACAACTCGCCACTTGAATCCACCTGTTTCCCGCAACTCTCATGATGTCGTCAGTCCACCTGGTGGGAGGCCTGCCAACGCTTCGTCTTCCGGTTCGTGGTCGCCACTCGAGGACTTTTCTCCCCCAACGGTTATCTGTTCTTCGAGCGATGTGGCCTGCCCATTCCCACTTCAATTTACATATTTCTCCAGCTATGTCAGTGACTAGTTCTTCGACGGTTAGTACGGTAAGTATTTCTTACCTGCCAATCATTTCCCATGGTTTCCCCACAGCGCTGTTAGCATACATGGGACTGGACAGCATATGCTGCACGAACTTCGTCCTGTACTGGAACATGGACTCAGCCGCCTTGGCCGTCACGTTGAAGGTAAGGCGGTAACGGTCTATATCCTTGACCTTGGGTTTCGGGGTGTACTGGGGCTTGGGGATCTTCTTTTGGATGGTCTCTTCTAGAATCTGGAGATAGGATGAAATTGTTTGAGATTCCAGTCAACTTTAAGGCTCTACTTCGTCAAGAACTTGCTGAGTAGGTATAACGTTTGTAACTAGTTTCTAGCACGCTTAAGAGATGAGCCATGCGACATTTTTGGTGAATTTGCTATCCCTAATAAAAAAAAACTTATGTGTGACCCATGAGTCATGGCAACCAAATACACTTGTGATTATCCTGTTTGATATGGAACCCTTCTGGAAGTATTCTAGAATATTCTTACCCGTAACAGTTGCGGTGTGCTGGGCTGGCGGGGACTGCCACCGTTGATGCACAGCAGCTGGGCATTCTTGGCACCCGACACACGTTCGTTCTTACCCCTGTGGGCAAACAAGGAACATTTTAGCACAGTATATATATATAAGCTAAAGCAGTATGGAAGCTATAAACAAATCGATCAAAACGAACACACTCACACAGACGCGCACTCTACACGGCCTCTAAGGGGGTCTCGCGACTGCAGTACTGCGAAACCCCCTTAGAGGCCGTGTAGAGCGCGCGTCTGTGTGAGTGTGTTCGTTTCGATCGATTCGTTCGTAGCTTCCCTACTGCTTTGCTTTAGCTTATATATAGGTACTGTGATTTTAGTCTCAGTTTACACTAGTCACGATACTGTCATCGTTCGATACCTATATATTATAGAAAATATTTTTTTATATTTCAAACCATATGTATTACAGACACTTGTGACGAATTTAATGATATCGTAACTATACGCTAAACGCTGTAAAGAGGATCAAAGAAAAACAAACACACACGGCAGTCGGGCAATAATATTATTGCACCTACATTAGTTATTTATCTAGTCTAGAGCCATTAGGGCTAGATGTCAACAAAATAGAAGAAACTAATTCGCACCTTACCAATTAAAACATTATTTACGTCACTTGTGAGTTTAATCAGCAAAGTAACTAATTAGCAGTGAGTACTTAAGCTCATAACATAAATAACAATTTAAACTTGATAATTAATTAAAACGTTTGCGTCTAGAGGTTTTGACTTTAGCTAATGTAATTACCAAGTTCCACACCCCGTTCGCTTTTATTAAGCACCAGCCTTTAGGAACGGTCATCATGAGCCACCATGGAACCATTTCACAGTAAACGTCATAGTGACATCACATTAATTAACACTGAACATCGTAATGACTTTTCTTTTGAAAAAGTTATTTATTTATTATTTATTTATTTATTCCAAGAAAAATTTACAGCATTACAGTTAGAGACCAATGCGCTGTAAAATTAAAAGTATACAAAACAAAAATATTTGAAGAAAAAAAACTATCTATAGTTAGGGATTTTTGAACGTCTTCGCCGTCGCTACCCTAAAACGACGGAACACCACACCCTCCAGCCAGAAGTCGGAGCGCAGGAACATCTGCTGGTGCTTGGCAGGCACTTGGAGTCTAAATGAGCTGAAATTGTTAGCCCTTTGAGACTCGAGCGGGATGATGGATATCTCTAGCTGGGCTCCTTGTAACCGGGCCTTTACTGCCGCGCGGACGTGCTCCATGGCGGCTCGTCAATTAATGCCCGTGGCTTCGCCCGCGTAAACCATTATTGAAATTCAGGGATTTCGCAACAATTCCCAAAGGGATTCATAAGAATTACATTATAGATGTCAATAAATTAAGTTGCGCAAAAAGAAGTATCTGTTATTATTTTTTTTATAATTTTATTTTTTGATATATTTTGTAATAATGTTGAACATAGGGTAATTATTGATTCACTGTATAATGAGTTAGTTGGTGCCTTAAAGTGTGCTGCCGAGATCAGTTTTGATTCGCGGGAGCGCCGTCGTAGGAGGAAACCAGTGGTAGGCTGGAACAAACATGTGCGTGAGGCCCACGATAGGGCTAGGCTCAGCTTCCAGATGTGGGTTTTATGTGGTAAACCTGCCTGTGGTGAGGTTTACAGTAAAATGCGAGAGACCAGGGGCCTCTTTAAGTCGAAGCTAAAATGGTGTCAGAACAATGAAGAGCAAATTAAAATGGATATCTTGGCTACACACCATGCAGCTAAGGATTTTAAAGGCTTCTGGAAGAGCACAAAGCAGCTGGAGGTTGGGCCTGGTCTTCCAGCAAGTGTTGATGGTCAAGCTGAACCAAGTCGAATTGCTGAGTTATTTCGTGAGTTTTTTAAGGTGGAATCTCCTTTGGGGCCAATGTCGGAGGTGACCGATACTGGGGCTCCACTGTCCGGTGAGTATACTCGTTTCACAGAGACTGAAATCGTGTCGGTAATTAGAGACATGAAGAGAGGAAAGTCACCGGGTCATGATGGCCTCAGTGTCGAGCACCTTCGTTATGCTGGTCCACATCTACCCAGAGTTCTGACAATGTTGCTCAACTTGTGTGTCTCGCACGCATATCTACCTCAGGAGCTGATGAAGACCATTGTTGTACCCATACTCAAAAACAGGACCGGAGATGCATCTGATAAGAATAACTATCGTCCCATTTCATTGGCTACCATAGTGGCGAAGGTGCTGGACGGGTTGCTTGATCGCCAGTTGGCTAAATACATAAATCTAGAGGAGGCACAATTCGGGTTTAGGCCGGGACTGTCTACTGAAACTGCCATCTTGCGACTCAAGCACACTGTCCAGTACTACACGTCGCGAAAAACGCCAATTTATTCTTGTTTTTTGGACTTGTCCAAGGCCTTCGATCTTGTATCGTATAAAATTTTATGGAATAAGCTTTTGAGAGATACTAGTACACCTCAGGAATTAGTGCGAATTATTGAGTATTGGTACGGCAATCAAAGCAATGCTGTCAGATGGGCTGGTGCATTCTCGAGTGAGTACAGGTTGGAATGTGGAGTAAGGCAGGGTGGACTGACGTCTCCTCGGCTTTTCAACCTGTACATGAACGGACTTATTGGTGAGCTTAGCAGAGCAGGTGTGGGCTGTTCAATTGATGGTAAGTGTGTTAACAATGTCAGTTATGCCGATGACATGGCTCTGCTAACCCCATCAATCAGGGCCCTCGAGAAGCTAATAGGAATTTGTGAAAGATATGCGGATTCCCATGGTCTCAGGTACAACGCTAAGAAAAGCGAGTTGCTCGTTTTTAGGGCAGGTAGCAAGAAACCCAGTGCCATTCCTCCGGTAAAGCTGTGTGGGTCTGTTTTAAGAGTAGTCTCCAAATTTAAGTACCTGGGACACTGGGTCACCGAGGACCTATCTGATGACCTAGATGTGGAGCGGGAACGTAGGGCGTTGGCAGTGAGGAGCAACATGTTGGCTCGTAGGTTCGTACGTTGCACAAAAGATGTCAAGAAGACTCTCTTTAAGGCATATTGTCAAACTTTTTATACATGCAGTCTGTGGACCAAGTGTACTCAGAGAGCTCTCAACGCCCTACGTGTCCAGTATAACAATGGGTTGAGGATGCTGCTGGGGCTGCCCCGGTACTGCAGCGCGTCAGGCATGTGCGCAGAGGCGCGCATAGACAGCTTCCAGGCCATACTGCGCAAACGAGTTGCCTCCCTGACGCAGCGCGTACGGGACAGCCCGAACAGCCTCCTCAATACTATTCTGGGCAGGGTGGACTGCCCTATTGTACGGCATTGGAATTGCCTTCATAAGGGTTCCAGACCGGTCTTGTTTAATAATAAATAATTAATAATGATAATGATAATGATTGATAATGGTACTGATAATATTGTTATGATTGTGACATGGAATATTTAATAGTTGATAATTTAATTTAATTTAATTTAATAATCGAAATTGTTATTGTATTGAATGTTATGGAATTATCTATTTGTGAATCTACTAACATAGTTGTAAGATTTAATATTACTAACCATCTATGGACATTGTGTTTGAAATAAATGGATATTATTATTATTATTAAGTTGACTCGCCATGGAAATCAATTTCCGAAAAATAATAAACTAAGTACCTAATTAAATATATGTAAATGGTGGTTTTAACTGCTGTATATAAATCAATGAAAACACAACGAGTGCACTCTACGCGTGATGGATAGGTACTAAGTCAAAAAGACAATTGTCATTTTCTACTAACGAATCCTTCCGATTTCTCCCGAGACCCGAAGGTTTTTCTAAGAGCTCAAGGATTGTAACTACCTGAACCTATTATGTATAACATCACCAATATATTGTTTTCAATTCCCTTCACGTAATTCACGATAGGTTTGTTTGTGCAGTTAATAGTTAGCTAGATAATGTTAGTGGGCTGATGTCACCGAATCGATACCGCGTTGACACACCGTTACCTTACAAAAGCCATGAAAGAAAATATCAAGTAACCATCCATTGCAGGCTTGGTAAGCCAGTTAACTTACAAGTCGTCGAACATATGCCGCAATGTAATTAATGCTATTCGTTACGATTTTTCCATCAGCTATGTTTGGTGAGAGTAAAATTAGTCAGATTAAGTTTTTGGAACAGGAAATAGGCATCAGAGATAATGTTGATTCAAAGGTTTGTTACTGTTATCAGGTACTAATACTTTATTAACAAGTAAAATAACAATACGTCCCGTTACTTCCGTGATTCGGTAAGTACAGTCAAGGCCATAAATATGTATAAGTACACTTTAGTACCTTGTCACTTTAACCACTGTGACAGTTTATGACGAAAATAGACAAGGTACTAAAGTGTATATATATTTTTGCTCTTGACTGTACTTACGCCAAGTAAATGATAATGTTGAATATCGTCGTGTGTCGTGTATTATTTTCTGTGGTAATAACAGATTTTATTATTATTAATAACCTAACCAACTTAGGAAAAGATGAAGAGTTCACGGCATTGTCGTTTCAAAGTTTCATATTTCAAAAATGGCTTAACTGATTCTAACAAAACCAACCTAAAAACCACTGCAGGGAAACTAGTTCTCCTATGAAAAAAACCATATAGAAGTTAATCCATACGTTTGAGAGCTATGATGCTACAGATATAAAGACATAAGCATCAAATTTACAACACCCCTATTTTTGGGTCGGGATTTAACGATAGACATCATCATTTCTTGATTATATCAGCTTCAAGTCTTCCACTGTTGAAAATGGACTTTCTCTCAACGTTTCCATGATGTAAATTTGAACTGCTGCAGCCAATAGTTTCTGGCAATCTTCACCAGATCATCCAACTTAACCTACTTACTAGCATTTCGCTTTCAGTACGTGGTCGCCACTCCCGAAACTTACGCTACCAATACTCATCAGTTTTTATGAGCCATATGCTCCAATTTGTGTTCCTAATACTTCTAAGTGTGAATGGAATTAGAGTCACTCAATTAAAAAATCTTCAGAACGAAATATTTTTTTAACGCAAGAGCTTTCTTCCGTCTCATTCAACTTTTAGTATGCCATCAGCCAATCGATCTAATACTACAAAACTTATATTAAGAGAAGTCTCTTCGTTTCATTCTCCATACAAACGTAGCCCCGGTCTCATTTGAAAACTAGGCAACAGAAGTTTGTAAGTGAAATTTTGTAAGTATGGACTAGGTGTATGTGTGTAATATCAGAAATGTGTAATATCAGAATTATTGGAGCTCAAAAGTCAACAAAAAAAAGATGTCAACTTTGCACGAGAATTACAGACTATTAAAGCATTTTTACTAAAATCAACCATTTTTACAAAAAACCACAGGCATAGAAAATATAATGAAGATCTTGTTTGTAAAATATCATTGATATCTGTGCTATACTTTTCGTATAATATGAGGACAACGAAACCCAAAATTCAACCGTCCAAATCTTGGAAAGCCTACAGCTATCTCGATATACATTAGCGGGAAGCGGAGAAGCGGGAGGGGATGTGCATGGGGGGGACAGCTGCGAGCGCTTATGTCACGAGCGATAAATACAGCAATATCCCAACGAATACCTAACGCGAAAACTTCTCTTAAACGAATATGCAGTTTACTACCGCATTGGTACCAGGCGTGCCACCCCACCGAAGGCTTGTCTCTGGTAAACATCTCCCCTGTTCCTTATTTAGCAAGGCCAAGGTCGAGGGAATCGTCATCATGCCGTGACACACCACTGTTTATCAACGGACGCCTTTGATGATTTATTTTATGATTTGTTATGAGTTCTGAAATGTTGGTACAGCTAATATGTTTTCATGTTTGTGTATAAAGAGGATTACGTTTTACGCAGTTGATTTCCACAATTTATTCGCATTTGTGATAGATCTACGAGGAAGAATATATAGCGAAGAATTATAGCTTAGGCATAAAAGCGGAGGTAGTTGATCTCAAGAAAAGAAAGACCGCGATAAAGTTTTGGATTTAAATGTAAATATTCCCCTTTTTTTCTGAGTTGCCGATAGAAATGACATAACAGAGCGCAGCATTTGAAAAAATCTCATCACCGTAGCAGCAATAAAACCAAGGAACGACGGAACTGAAAGAATGACATCAACAGTATAAAGAGCAAGGCCGTTTCAATCTAAAATGCATTGGGACGATTATCTTATAACGCCAGTTTCAGCTTTTTACGACAATTTGTCCGACACGACAACAATGTCAAACTTACACGTCTTAGTAATTTGGTGACAAACAACACAAAACTAAATAAAACATTACATTATAGGTAGTTTACTTCTTTAGACAGGTTAGTTGGTGTCAACTGGCCAAAAAAATTAGATAGGTGCCTGCTAAACATTATGTATTTCTAAATAATTCAGCGCTCCAATGATTGATATCCAATTGATTAGTATTTTTCCTGGAACAACAAAATGTTTTGCCTGACGCATACACTCCGCCACAACAGTCACAGTATCTGTGTATTTTTAACATGTCAAAGGTCGTCTATGTACATGACTCGGATTTTAAGTCATCTTCTATTAATATAGTTAAATTATCTAGCAAAGTTGCATACAAATCTCGTCAACAACAACAAATATTCTTTATTGCACACCATAAAGCAGTACAAAAAAATTATAATATAAACACTTAGATTCAGGGTAGACAATCCCGTCTTTTTCAAATAAATATCACGGGACAATTCACACCAATTGAAACACTCAACACCCGATAACAAACATTCGTATTTTCATACTAATATCTGCCCCGACACGGGAATCAAACTCGATCCGGGGATCTACTTATTGTTAGTGAAATATTTTTTCAAAATGCAGGAACACCAAGATATTATTTTTGTTGATAATTATACTTTTGCAGATGCCATTGATTAAAAATGGCAGTGGATTGTTTCGTGAATACTTCATAATTTATGTCAATTTCATTTTCATTTGCTTTTGTTCGATGTTTCCTTTATTTTCTATTTCTTTTTCTATACTTATGTAAATCACGTGACAATACAATAATCTAGTACCTACTTCTAGTAGTGACATCCTGGTAGTCCAGCCAGGATCGTCTCCGCAGGACGCAACTCTTCAACCGTTAACAGCATCGACTTGAAATTTGGTATGCAAATGTAGTTTGGGTGAAAATGCAAGTGCAGTCCACAAAAAGTACAGTCAGCAAAAAAGCTTGTATTAAAAATGAAGTTTTTATGGTTAGGTTATTATTAAACGATTTTTACATATCTGCAAAATTATGACAAATTTTCCACATCGATACAGTCATCTTTATTGCGATAAGGTATAGCGCATAATTTGTCAATCAAGTCAGTGCAGTCACGTAGGCAATCAATATGCATAAATAGTATATTGGCAACAAGAGCTGGTGCATCAATAAGTTAGTATGACCTAAACGCACGCGTGGCCTAGGTTAATTTTTATGCTGCCCTAATTTAGCAAGCTAATGGGCACTTGACTTATTTACCGACAGTTAGGTGAAGTCATCCTAGAACCCAGACCCAGAACCGGGCAGAGAAACGTTGATAGACAGGAGATGAGGTGGATCGACGACCTGGTCAAAGTGGCGGGAAGGTGCTGGATGAGGAGATCGCTGGACCGAGATGAGTGGCGAGAAATGCAGGATGCCTACACTCAGCACTGGGTGGCTATGGGCTGAAGAAGAAGAGGTGAAATCATGGTTTGAACTTTCCCATACATCAACATTGAACGCCGTGGAACGGTATCATATTAAAGTTGCTAATCCTCAGAATCTTCAGCTAATTAGTCTCTGATGTGATCCCATAATTATAATCACTTTGGTGAACGTATACCAACAGATACTGTTTCAAAAAGAAGTAATGCACTGCGCTCAAAAGAGATCAAAATGGTTAAATGGTATGGGACGAAACATTAGAAATATTAAAAATAAATTAGAAACACTACAAATTTAAACGCAATGAAGTTAGATTAAAGTTTAAAAATAATGCGTTTGTCCACGATCAGGCTTAATGGTAAGCTAAGTGTGGACAAAGATGGGCGACGCTTCCTAATAAATGTCCTAAAAGTCACTGTAGATTTGAAAACAGAAAAATTGTAGCGATCAGAGAATACAGACGCGAGCAAGGAATTCAACTCATGTCGGTTGTGATTAAAAAAAAACTAAGATGGATATCCTTCAGAACCAAAAAGTTAAATAAATTCTGAATGCTAAATAAAAACACATTTTCTCGAAACATGACACAAATGATATTATTGCAATAATTGGAAGTCTATCAGTTCCTTTTACGGATATGCAGATATGTAGGTACAGATATAATTCACGCAACTCTTTCTAGGAATCAAAGTCATTGATAACTTTCATGTGTTATCTCAATCTACAAGAGCACAATGATGTATGGGTCCGTAAGTAACGGGATAAGACAATAACATGGAAAAGTTATACCAAAATACTTAAATGGCAAGGTAAATAAATGAGCCATTATATCCGGCTGGTGACCAACCGGTTAGAAATTCAAAATATATTAAGATAAGTGAAAAAAGTCAATTTATGTCATTAAAATCTCAAAACAAGTAAGAAATACTAATGGAGTGATCAGAAAGGAGAAGTATGAAAGTGCAGGCACATGTCCTGATGGTAATGGAGCAAGTGAAAGATAGAACAAAACCTACAAGTACAAACAGTAAAGGTGAAGTCTTGACCATGACAGATAGGTATAAGTTTTAGTAGGATTCAAATTGTGTCAATGTAATATTTTATTAATGAAAAAATGATCTACACGTATAAAAGGAATGTACCAATGCAAAGGTATCGCTGGATTATATTCTTTAGATAAACTCGATAAAAATGTTCCAATCATCGGTTTACGAAACAAATACCACGAATAAATTATAAAACACAAATAACAATGTAATAGTTCAAGATAAAGATTATTTTGGAACTTTTTATCTGCGATAGGTACACTGGCGCATAGCAACTTTTTTTTTAAACTATTACGTGTGTCACTGCTGGGCGTAGGCCTCTCTTCATTTCCACCACTAGTCTATGTCATGGTTTCTCCCACTCAATCTCATATTTAATTTACCTATTTTATTTTCGATCTGTTTCCGCTTCATTAGCCATCCCATCCCATATTTTAGAACGCAATGGGTAGGGATTTGGACCCATTTTTGTAGGTGCATTTGGAAGTTATGACCAGCCCAGTCACAAAAAAGTTTAGCGGCCTTGGTTCTTGATCTTGGTTTGAACCCAGTCTGCTATGTGCTTCATATTACTAAAATTACGTTTGCGGTTTCGGCCATGTTGTAGCGGCCATGGTCACAAGTAGATTGAAACGATTATTTAAGATTTTTAAAACATGTCCAAGTTAGTTTTCACCATAACTAATATTCTCATGGCAACCATCGTCAGTGACTAATCTCTTTATTGCTCCACCAAATTTAGCACCTGGCGATCCACAACTAATTACTCAGATGGACCAATAAGGTGAACGCGTGGGTGTGACTCGAACGCTGTCGAATCTTGCGTCTCTATTGCACATTAGTTAAGTAAGAGAGAGAATTTCACGTGAAACAGTTAAGATAAATGAATTGAAGTCTTTATAAAGGCCGATGAAGATTGCGTCTAATGTAAAGGACAACGGTATTATAACGTAATAACGTAATGCGAAAATTTTACCGTACCTCATATCTACTAAAACTATTAGCTGTGTGTGTGGTTTTTTTATTTTTTATTTTTTTATTCGACTGGACGGCAAACGAGCAAGTGGGTCTCCTGATGGTAAAAGGTCACCACCGCCCTTAGGCACGTGCAACACCAGGGGGTTGCAGATGCGTTACCAACCTAGAGGCCTAAACCAGTATACCTCAAGCGCCAGTAGTTTCACCGGCTGTCTTACTCTCCAAGCCGAAACAACAGTGCAAGCACTGTTGCTTCACGGCAGGATTAGCGAGCAAGATGGTGATAGCAATGCGGGCGGACCTTGCACAAGGTCCTACCACCTGCAAATTCACCTGATTCAGTGAATTGTCTCCAGGGTGTCTAGGCCAGGGGCTAATGATGAGATGACTCACCCGTTAGAGGCACCGGCGCCGGCGCACAGTCGCCGCAGCAGCCGAGACACCTCGCAGGGTGATACTTCCGCGTCGATCTCGTTCTGCGAACAAAATTATTCATCACATCATCATCCCAGCCTATATATGTCCCACTTGCTGGGCACAGGCCACGGGTAACAGCTAGTTTTAATAATAAAAAAATATACTTAATTATGTTTCTTAGGTAACCTTCACACTAAACTCTGGGCCTGTATTCGCGGACACCAGTTTTTAGGGTTCCGGAGCCAAAATGGCAAAAACGGAACCCTTATAGTTTCGCCATGTCTGTCTGTCTGTCCGTCTGTCTGTCTGTCTGTTTGTCCGTCCGCGGCTTTGCTCAGGGAATATCAATGTTAGAAAGCTGTAATTTTGCACGGATATATAGGTAAACTATGCCGACAAAATAGTACAATTAAAAATTCAAAAACAATTTTTTTTAGGGTACCTCCCATAGACGTAAAGTGGCGGTGATTTTTTTTTTCTCGTCCAACCCTATAGTGTGGGGTATCGTTGGATAGGTATTTTAAAACCATTAGGGGTTTGCTAAAACGATTTTTCGATTCAGTAAAGCGTTTGCGAAATATTCAACTTTAAAGTGCCAATTTTCATTAAAATCGAGCGTCCCCCCCCCTCTAAAATCTAAACCGGTGGGTGGAAAAATTTGAAAAAATTCAGGATGGTAGTCAGTATATCAAACTTTCAAGGAAAACTATAACGGCTATGTTTGCTTGAGAATTATTAGTAGTTTATGAGTAAGTAGCAGCGTTAGGTATAAAATATACCTAAACTTGGAAGATTCCGTATAAAATACGAAATCCTTAGAAAGATATTACTTAATTTTTTCGTAATGGCTACGGAACCCTATTTTGGGCGTGTCCGACACGCTCTTGGCCGGTTTTTATTTATTGAAAGAATAATTGATAGAACCCAGTCAATTTCCCGAGGGACACAACCGCTATCACAATCCATACTAATATTAAAAATGCGAAAGTGTGTTTGTATGTTTGTCCGTCTTCACGTCGAAACGGAGCGACGGATCGACGTGATTTTTGGCATAGAGATACTTTATGGACATGAAACTACCGTGAGACTCACTCAGATTAAATAATATTGTAACGGATAACTCACGTCTTAAATCGAGTCGCGTGCTCCCTTGAAGAAGGGCTACGAAATAGCCCGAAACATGTCAAGCTAAACTATACAATATCATTAATATGAGATACTTTCTAGGTTCAGAGAGTGACCTAGGCTACTTTTTATCTCGAAAAAATGCGTCCCATTCGTCCCATCAGCATGTTCCTACCGCCATGAGATCACTGCGCGGACGCCGGGCCCGGTCCCGAACCCAAAAGCGCGGGTAAACATCTCCCGTCGCGCCCGAAAACGCGAACATTACGTCATGCGACGATAACGCCGCAGCGGACAGTGGGAAAACAGTATCACAATATGAATACCACTCAGTCACAACCTACAAAGGATTTTCCGACAAATGGCACAGAACGAGGGTAGAAAGACCGCACTCAGGGTCATACATCTATAACTACTTTCCATCAAATGGCATAATCAAATGGCACCGAACGAGGTTAGAAAGAGCGCGGACGTCTGCAATCGCATTGACCATATGTTTCCTCTAATTTTTAAAATCCAAAGCATGACGACGAAAATCAGAAAAGGGAATAAATGAGAAACTGTATGTTTTGTATAAAATTTTATTTCTCAATTTTATATTTGAAAAATGTAACAGATAGCTACAAAGACAATAGCGCTCTCTTTAAACTTTATGTAAGAGTCAATAAATTATAACAGTTATAAAAGTTTTTGTGATAAAATATGCATAAGCCACAAACACTCAAGTTACGATCAGGATAATTTATTTTATAACACTCTAGGTGACTTTTTTTAAGCTTTCTTTACCAATAACCCATTCATAAACCCAAAAACCTGGCGTAGTTACCTAAACACAAACAGCAAGTCATAATTTCAACGTCACCGTAATCTAAATAATTTCTAGGAGCTCATAATTTTTACAACCTTACTGCATCTTATGCGACTTCTGTACCGCAGCCGAGTGCCTCGCTGTGCCTTGCTCGGCAGTCTTGGACGCGAAACCGCGACTAACGCACGCGAGTGATAACCCGACCGGTCGACCGATCAGTTTGATTACCCATACAGCATGGTGAGTGTTTGTAAACTTGTCGCTTGAGCTCTGCGCGATTTGAACTATTTTCAATTGTTTTTTTTTTCATTTGTGAGGAATACTACTTATAAACAAAACAACACTGGCGATTGTTTTGTTTATAAGTAGCATTTCGTTGCGGTACTGCCTTTAATCTGATACACTGTAATTTAATAGCAAATTTTTTTTTACTGGCTGATATAAAAAAAAACTTTAGAATGTCACAAACGCGCAATTCGTTAAATTTAGTACACACAACACATAGTTTATACCTTTGACTAACATATATATATGATACACGTATCCCGGATAATTACATAGTTCCTCAAGTTGCGAGCAACAGCTACCTATCCATACTAATATTATAAATGCGAAAGTGTGATTGTGTGTTTATATTTTTGTCCCTCTTTCACGCCGTAACGGAGCGACGGATCGACGTGATTTTTGGCATAGAGATAGTTTATGGGCCCGAGAGTGACATAGGCTACTTTCTATCCCGGAAAAATGCACAGTTCCCGAGGGAATAGCGCGCGATAACCGAATATCACGCGGGCGGAGCCGCGGACAAAAGCTAGATGTTAGATAATTTGTTTCTTAACGATAATGATTTATATGTCATATTTTGGAAATAAAATAATTCTACAAATGTGAGAAACGACATAATCATCTATTCTTGATGTCGTCCAATAAATAATATCTCATATTTAATCACGCGTCTTGAATTAAATATGTTAATTTGATAGTCATATAATGCAAACAACTTGCCGATACAATACTACTTTATAGTGTCAATAGCGAGAAAAGATCTGTTTTTCTTCCGATGACATAATGCAAAATTAGTTAATATATTATCAAAAACACTGTTATGCCTAAAAATAAGTGAGTTTTTTTATCCGACTGCGAAGAAGGAGGGTTATGTGTTTGACGCGTATGTATGTATGTATGTCTATGCCTATGTCCTCTCATAACTACTCAACGGCTGAACCGATTTTAATAAATGATACGTCATTGGATTTGTCTTAATGATGCGAGTGACACTGGATACATAAAATTCTTAAAAAATCAAAATAGCGGATTTTTGGCGCCAAATTGTAAGTTTTCAAAAAATGGTTGTTATTCAAACCTATCGAGTTGGGTATCAAATGAAAGCTAATAATTAGCCCATTATAAAAATATATGGGTTTTAACCGTTTTAATATACCATTTTCACAGAAAAGTGTGAAATAAAACAATAAATTTAAAAAAATCAAAAAACCCGACTGCCTTAAAAAATACTAAAAAGAAGAAAACAAGTCTAGTGGGCTAGAACTTTGTTAAGTAGCTAACTTAAAGTTCAACAGTCGGGACCCATTTAAATCGTGACGCTCAAAAATTATTATTTTCTGACCATAGTAAAGGTGTACGATGAGCACTTATTAACTATGGAGGCTAGGATTTGAAGCCTTTTTTTAGGGTATCTTGATGGTAAGAGATCACTACATTATTATTAGGTAATAGTAGTAGTATTCTGCCTCAAGTCATCTTAACTTTAACCCGTCGCGCAACCAAAGACTATTGGGTAATTTTGGATAATACCCTGTTTTTTTTTTATTTGACTGGATGGCAAACGAGCTAATGGGCCTCCTAATGGTAAGAGATCGCCACCGCCCACAAACAACTGCAACACCAGGGGTATTGCAGATGCGTAGCCAACCTAGAGGCCTAAGATGGAATACCTCAAGTACCAGTAATTTCACCGGCTGTCTTACTCTCAACGCCGAAACACAACAGTGTAAGCACTGATGCTTCACGGCAGGATTAGCGAGCAAGGTAGTGGTAGCAATCCGGGCAGATCTTGCACAAGGTCCTACCACCTGCAAAAGCTATGTGAAAGGGTGATTGAAACTAGCAACAAAAATTGACTAATCACAGTAATCACGAGTACTTAGATACGCGCCACTGTGACGCGCAGGGCGTTTAACGGGTTAATATTATAAATGTGGAAGTAAATCTGTTTGTATGTTTGTTACTGCACGCTTAAACCACAGTATAGATATAAGCTAAAGCAGTATGGAAGCTACGAACAAATCAATCGAAACGAACACTCACACAGACGCACCGCACTGCAGTACCGCGAGACCTCTCAGAGGCCGTGTAGAGCGCGCGTCTGTGTGAGTGTATTCGTTTCGATTGATTTGTTCGTAGCTTCCATACTGCTTTAGCTTATATATATATACTGTGGTTAAAGCGCTTAAGATAAAATTTGGTATACAGATAGTTTTGAGGCTTAATGAAGGAAAATAGTTTTCTGCGGAGATGAATTCTGTGACGGGATAAATAGCAATAAACGAATTCGGGACGAAAACACGGACAAAAGCTAGTAAAATATATTTCCATCATAAAATTCCGACCCAAAAACACTTTTTAACGACATTTTAAAAAGTGCTTTAATTATAATTCCTGGACCGTAACACGTCAACCTATATTCCTGTATTTCCAACAATAATAATACTTATTCTCGTACCCTGGCAGAATTTCAGCTGTCTGAGAAATTGCAAGCAAAGTGAAAACATATAAATCAAAGTAATAATAGCTTTACATCGCTCTCGTGACATAGTAATGAAAAGGTGAATAAACCTTCATTATTAAAATTAATGGTATTCTTGAAAAACATAGACATAGTTGTCACATTATTACCTATCGTTAGATGAGGTAGATGCTTAAGTTGCTACGATGAGACTAAATATCCATACTCCACACTAAGTAATATTATAAATGCGAAAGTGTGTGTTTGTATTTTTGTCCGTCTTTCACGCCGTAACGGAGCGACAGATCAACGTGATTTTTGGCATAGAGATAGTTTATGGGCCCGAGAGTTGACATAGGCTACTTTTTATCCCGGAACTATGCAGAATTCCCGTGGAAACAGCGCGCTATAACCGAACTCCACGCGGGCGAAACTAGTTAAAAATAATAATTAATGCAAGTTTTTTGTTGACTGTACTTGCATTGCCATTAAATTAGAGACTTGATAATATTAATTATAAGAGTGGCCAACTGCACTATGGTGTGGCGAGGCAAGATGAAACAAAACCACTATTTTCACCAGAACCTACGTCGTCACGAAGGTTCACTAATCCACATAAATACGATCACGACCACTGTCAAGAGCGTAGCAAACTTCATCAGTTGTTTGAAAGAAAGAAAGAAAGTAATAATTTATCGTAAAAAAAAGCCGTGGTGGCCTAGTGGTTTGACCTATCGCCTCTCAGGCAGATGGTCGTGGGTTCAAACCCCGGCTCACACCTCTGAGTTTGCCGAAATCCATGTGCGGAATTACATTTGAAATTTACCGCGAGCTTTGCGGTGAAGGAAGACATCTTGAGGAAAGCTGCACAAACCTGCGAAGCAATTCAATGGTGCGTGTGAAGTTCCCAATCCGCATTAAGCCCGCGTGGGAACTATGGCACAAGCCCTCTCATTCTGAGAGGAGGCCTGTGCCCAGCAGTGGGACGTATATAGGCTGGGATGATGATGATGATTGCCACAAAAAAAATAAACAGTTGGAAAAGAAAAACATACGCTAAACCTAATCAGTAAAACAGTTTTTGCCAATTGAATCGACCATAATTTATTTGTTTCAAAGTACTTACATACTTAACTAAATCTTGTAGTTACCTACTTGAAAACTAGTCTAGTTTTCAGGGCACTAATAGTTTTTTATTTTACTATAGTTGCGTCAGGATATTATTGTTCAATGGCGTCAACTACTCAAATAATACTTAATAGATTATTTTTGTTTTGCTAATATTACGTTTTAAATGTACCTACTCTGACAATCTTTATACCTACCAACAACCCGGCCCAGTCCAAGTGCAAAACAAGTAAATTAGTCATCACCAATTTACTCTATCCTTAAGTCATTTCAATGCAGTGACACATACGAAATAACGGTAACATCCATAATGTTTACATTTAGAAAATTACAATTATCAATCCTACGTGATGTCCAAATAAGGCAAATGCTTTTAATCAAACATGGTTCACGGGCTCCGCTGGCTAATACTGACAGACAGGCGCCCACGTTTAAGACTAACAAATATAATAAAAACTTAAACATGATTAACGGTGCAAAAAGTTATCTATCAATTTATCTGACCGTTTGTTTTATTACTTTCGAGTTTTTAAAGTAACTATTAATTAAAAAAAATTATGCACGAATCCTTTTTTATTTACCAAACAGATAAGTTTTGAAACGCCTATCCGTAGCATCCGCGTTTTAAGTCACTATCCTCTGGAAATTCTCCATAAAATTCATCCTAAAAAGCTTCATCATAAAAGGATTTCTTATGGAAATTTCAGCTTTAATCCAACCGGATGGGCTGGGTATTGATAGCCAAACAATCAGTCAGTCCCCAGTAGGTATCTTGCATACGCATGCATGCGTAGTCCCTGGTGTTGCAGATGTTTATGGGCGGTGGCTTAGATAATATAGACGGTGGTGATCTCTTACCACCAGGAGACCCACTTTCTCGTTTGCCTTCCAGTCGAATAAAAAAAAATCTTGCAAAAACATTGACGTCACGAATGTTATTTTTAACTACCCCACTACTTATACTTTAGGTACACTCTTTTACTTACATAAATATCGGGATATTATTAATATTTTTTCAAGCAACCACATAAATTTACACAAAATTAATTCGACCTAGCTAAATTTACAATATCTTAGTACAAAATCAAATGAAATCTAACGTTTTAAACTTTCGTGATCCTCACTCATAGTCAAAATACCACAAACGGGACTTATCACAATAACACACACAAGTAATATTTACTACTCGTCTACTCGGTCTACTCGTGACCACGGCAACTGCAAGGTTGCCGAAACGTCGAGGTAAATATTACTTGTGTGTGTTAGCGTGATATGTCCCGTTTGTGGTATTTTGACTATCAAATGAAATCGTTAAAAATATTATTAGTTTTTAATTATTTCCTCATAGGTAAACAAAATAAAAATAACTCTTCTTTCTTAACGTGCTAACCATACCTATTTACATCAACATAGTAAGTAACATCGACGAATGTCAATGTCAAGAGAAAGGTGAGCTACGTCGTTGCATCTCCCGGCCACTTAGTTTTATTGGCTTCTAACTCCATCCCATAAGCAAACAATGGCTTTAATTTTTTTGTGTTTTAGTGTTTCGAGTTTAGCGAGCATTCTTTGGTTGCGTTGAAAGCTTTTTGGAAGACCAGCCATTTTGCTACTTCGATTATTATTATTATTTTTTACTTAGCTTTTTTTTTATTCGACTGGAAGGCAAACGAGCAAGTGGGTCTCCTGGTGGTAAGAGATCACCACCGCCCATAAACATCTGCAACACCACGGGTATTGCAGATGCGTTGCCAACCTAGAGGCCTAAGCTGGAGTAGCTTATAGTGTGTCCCACTGCTTCGATTTATAATATAAGAACGAAAAATATTAACATATCACAATGTTAACATGTCAAATATGTTCATCGTGTCAATCATTGCTATCACATTAGTTTGTGTAAATACCTTGATTTTAGAGCAGCTCGATATTCGATATAAAATCAAGGTACACGGAACAAAACCAGAATCTACTTAGGCGGCCTTATCGCTTAAGAGCGATCTCTACACTTATGGCTTTAGTCGAGCAAAGATTCATCCAATAGCGAACTGGCAGAGTTGACCAAAGTAATAAACCAAATTGCAAAATAATCGACAAAATGCAGCGTTTCCATACTGAATCACGCAACATTATTTAGCGAGAAATGTCACACCTGCTAATCTCAAACTTATCGCAGTTATTCACCTGGCTGTACGAATGAAATTGCACGTTGCGAAACTGCCAAGTGTCCACGCGTCATACTGTGAACTGATAGCATTTGATGCCTAAACGTTCATCATCACATCAGCCATAGGACGCCCACTGTTGGACATAGGCCATAAATCTCCAGTTGCTTCGGTTGGAAGCGGCCTGCATCCACCATGAACTTGCAGCTTCCAGTCATCTGTCCATCTCTTTGGTAGATGTCCTACGCTGCGCTTACCGAAACGCTTTTTTGGAAATCAAAACAGCTCATATGGGCACCTTATTTTAAATTAAATTGAATTAAACTTTATTTCAGATGTTATTACATTCGTATATATAGTGTTAGTAATTATTAATCTAAATCTAAATCGCGATGGCGCTATAGCCTTTACTTGCCCGACCCAGTACGCCAGAATGGGGCAGCCGTACCTATCAGCTATGACACTCAGAATGCTGTTAATATAATACTGAATACCATCCGTGCGAGCCTTTAAATGAACTGAGATTTTAAATGAACTGTTTCTTGATATATTTTAGCTAATGTTGCAATACATTCTTCCAGATTCTAAGTTTATTTGCGAACTGTTTTCCGCTGGCGTTCGTGTCGTCACAGTTTTGTGCATGTTTTTATGAGTTTAGTTTTAAATGAGTCCCAATCAGCAGCGTTGCGGCTTACCGCAGCATTGTGCAGAGTGGGGCTTACCCCTTTGAGTTTTTGAAATTGATAGCAGAAATTACATTTCAAATTTACCACCAGCTTTACAGTGACGGCAAAACATCTTGAGAAAACTTGCATAAATCTGCGAAGCAATTCCATGGTGCGTGTGAAGTATCCAATTGGCACTGGGCCCGCGTGGGAGCTACACGGCTCAAGCCCTCTCATTCTAAGAGTCGTCATCATCATTTCAGCCGAAAGACGTCCTCTGCTGGACATAGTAGGCCTCCCCCAAGGCTCTCCACTCAGACCTGTCTTGTGCTTTTCACATCCACCGCGATCCCAAGAGATCATACAAAGAGTAGATTTTTTTTTAAATCTTTTTGTATTTTTTATTTCAATTCCAATTTTTTGTTACTTTTACGAAAAAAAAACAATCTTAAATTGATTGTTTAACAACGATCTCTTGCCCGGGTGAGCAGTTAGTTCCGATGGGGTGCCGAAAAGTTTCTCGATGAGGGCTACGGCATAGATGTCGCTAGTGTCGCTGCTTAAGTGGCTAAATAAACAAACAAGCTGAGATAAGTGGTGCATAGGAGAAATTAGTGTCTGTACCGTTGTCCAGCGGTGGTGTAGCGGAGCACGAGAACCTAGGTTCGATTCCCAGCGCTGGTCTTATCGATGGTCCAAACGAATAAACGTGCAAAGGCTCTTACACGAAAAAATTTTTTTCGCTTTTTTAGCCTACATATGGCCCAAAGTATGTCGTCAATTTTTTTTACACCGATCCGATTAACCGTTTTTGAGATAAAATGTTTTAATTGTTTATTCGTTGGTAATTATTCCATACAAATTTACACGAATAAAATTCCAAGAGTGTGATACCGTTTTAATGGTTGTATTACTATGACACGAATAAACGCGCAATGGCTGCCGTACGGTTTTTAATGATGAATTTGTTCAACTCAATATGGGTGATAATACTTTGCACGTTTATTCGTGGTAAACTTTGTAAGTACGGTTCGTGCAAGCCAGCATTAAACTTTTATTCGCGTTTAGTCTTTTTAGTCAAATTCTAGTAAATAGCTCTAACACATTTACTAACGAGAACTCGTTTACGTATTCGCTCTTGCGTGTCATTTTTTTATTAAAATTTTGTAGTATTGACATTTACATAACTTAACCTATATGATAATTTGTTGCTATGGGATGAAACAACTTTCTTACGGAATGTATACTGGGAGTAAAATGTTAGTAATGCACTGAAGCTGTAATATAATTACAAAGAAGAACGCGTAACAATACTTCGCGAAAGTTTAGCAGGTGTTGCGAGGTGCAGGGAGCAGTGCGTGTGGCTATCGCATGCTATCGCGCTCCAGTGACGTAGCGACTTGTTACAAACAAGACGCCGCTGCCTACTTTGAGCATTTAGCAACCTTAAAATATTACGCAAGAAAGTACTATAAAGTAAGAAAAATGGATAGAAGGAGACGATGTATGAAAATGTTAAATATGGTCGATCCGATCGACAATTTCATAAAAAAAATTAACAAAAAAGTAAAACCGCCTCCAAAAAAATAAAAAAATAACAAAAAATGGAACCGACTATAAAACTCTTGAATATATTTTTCTAGGTACCTACTAGCTTGAATAATTTATTGAATCAGGCGTTACTTTGCGGAGGTCCATATCAATGAACTAAAAGAATTTCCTTGCTCACCCACGACCTAACGATTGCTAAGCTTATGCAAAATATGCGTGTTCTTGCAGTTCCTCCACCTCCACACTGTAAGAACACACACAAATTACACAGACCTATCTATCACCACCACCACAACACACTGACGCGTTTCAAACTCAACCAGAGCTCATCTTCAAACAACAACAACACCACAACAACTGGTACTGGTAGGTAAGTACTGGTGGTTTAACAACTGGTAGCATGGTGAACTATCATCACCTCTCCATAAATCCGAGCAAAACGGTGGTAATATCATTTACCAGAAAAAGGGACCTAAAAAAACATACAGACTTTAAGAATGTATTACAGGGAACTAAAACTTTCCAATGAAGTAAAATATCTTGGAATAATCCTTGATAAAGGGCTTAACTTGAAAAAAAAAACAGGTGGAATACATTATGACCGAAGCAACGAGAGTGTTTGGCATGTGTCCATGAGATCCGCATATGGAAAACATGGGGACTCAACCCGAAAGTACTGAGATGAATCTACACCATACTGGTGAGACCTATCATACTGTATGGGTGCCTCGCCTGGTGGCCTAGGACACAACTAAGCACATGTAGGAATCTACTGGCTACAATCCAGAGAGTGGCCTGCATGGCTATCACAGGGGCGTTCAAAACAACGCCGACAGCAGCAATGGAAGACTTACTGGACCTACCACCACTGCATATTGCTATAGAATCCGAAACGCGAAAGTCGTTGCACAGAATGAAAATATACGGCCTTTGGAACGATTCCGCTCCGAGGACGAAGCACACCAAAATGGAACAAAACAAATACCTTGATAGTATAATGGCGATGGGTAGCGACAAAATGCAACCAAAGTACATATTCCGAAGGAAATTCAAGGTACATGTTCCTACAAGGGCAGAATGGGCAGAAAGACTGACATTGCCCGAAGGCAGTGAAAATTCATGGTATACGGATGGGTCTAAAATAAAATCCGGTACAGGATCCAGCATTCATGCCAAGGACTTCAACAGTAGTGTAAGCATGGGAAATTATGCAACCGTCTTTCAAGCAGAGACGTATGCAACTATCTCCTGTGCACGGGAGAATATAGATAGGAAGGTAAAGGAAAAAACTATCTTTAAACTCAGTGACAGTCAAGCAGGCTCTAAAGGCACTCACATCGCCAAAGGTTGACTCAAGACTGATCTATAATGGAGTACAAGCATTAAACAAGCTTAGCAGACGCATCAAAGTGAGACTTGTTTGGATCCCAGGACACAGAGCCTTCATCGGAAATGAAAAAGCAGATGAGCTAGCAAGGGAAGGGTCAATGAACAAAAATATAGGGCCCGAACCGTATGTGGGACTTTCACAGGGTGCCATAAAGAATGCTATAAACAACCACACCAGATTCAAACACCAACAAGAGTGTTAAACACTGGAAGGTCTAAAGCAATCAAAACGATTCATTATAAATGTCAGCACTAGCTGGACTACTCTGGACACTCAGTAGGAAACAACTCCGACATATCGTCGGGGCATTTACAGGTCACTTCGATACTAAACACATACTAGGAAAGATAAGACTACAGAGCAATGAGGATTGTAGAATATGGTGGCGAGGAAGACGCAACAATGGAATGCATTATGTGTGAATGTGACGACCTCGCCAGATTAAGAATGAGACTCTTTGGCGTTGGATACCTCGCGCCAGGAGACTTTAAGGTACTACCGCTACGTCACAGTATATAAATACAAGTAAATACTTGAATTTGTATACTGTGGCTACGTCAAATCATCCAATTTATGGAAGAGGTGATAAAAGCAATGGAGTAAGTGCGAAGGAGGGGTTATTACACAAAAGAACCATCAAAGTGTATCCGCAAGGACCCCTAAATTTAAGATAAGATAAGATAAGATACCTGGTAGTTATTTTTTATTATTATGTTCGCCAAAACTAAATCAAATAATCTTGTTTCGTATTAATTTAACATAAAACTTTCAAAATAATTCAAGCAAAGATGTGATATACTAAGAAAAAAATATATTTTGAACTACAAGACTCGCTTATTGTATCATAGCGTAGAATAACTTTAGCTAATTTAACACGAATAACATTGCAAAAGCCGATTGCAAAAATAAAAAGTCGGTTAATAAATAACGAAAATAGAGGATAATGGACAGTGCGCATAAACTATTACCCTTTTTAAGACGAATAACGTTGCAATGAGTCATTACAAACAGTGTCTTGATATTTTATGATTCGAATATAAAAATAAGCAGGTTTTTCGTTATTTACAGGAAAGGGGGGGAAAATAAGGGTAAAATATTTACACTGTTTTGTAGGCAATTTAAATACCTAACTTACAATATATAATACATATATATGGGCAGCTTCAATTTTCAGATATCTTTGATAAACTTGGTTTTATTTTTCCTGTAAAATTGCTGTTTTACGATTACACGTTTATTCGTTTGGGCCGTCGTTATTGTTCTGGTTTTTCTGTGCTATATTTCAGTTTGTATTTTCGTTTTAAGAGTATATTGGGATGATGAACTGGAAGTCTCCGGTAGTTCATCCGCATTTAGTGAGTGTGTTAGCGTTCCGATTTGCACTACACGAACAGACCGACAGCAGCACGTTAACATTATTATATCGCACAAATCACGGCGTCCGATGCACGCGGCACTGTTAGCCGAAACAATTATAAATACTCGCGATAGCACGTGGGTTCCGTACACGCCTACGGCATATTTTAAGAGACTAAAAAATCGCGGTTATCAATTCGAACGTATACCTACGTAATATTGTCAGAATAGCAGTTTACCAGCTTTTCAACATATGGGTGTGGCAATATTCGTAAGTGTAGTCAAAGTCTAAAGTCAAAAGTATTTATTTGCCAGAATACAGTACAGGAAGGTCGTATATTGTTATATACTACAAGTTGGATTACTAAATATACTATAAGTTGGATTGCAAAATTGGAATACTACTTACCTACCTACTATACTTTCATTTCGTAAGGGTATTCTGTTTAAAAGTATTTAAATAGCAACCAAATAAGTATTAGGAAAAAAAAAGTTAAATTGAATTCTTGTGACGTATAGACATCATTTAATATAATAATACAGGGTGAAATCTAGGACGTGATACAAAATTAGTGTTTCTTGCTCAGTTAATGCTGTGTCATATAATGCATTGACTCTTTTGTTGAAATAAGTCTGAAAAAAATTGTGGTTTCTATACATTATTGAAATAAGAAATCATGAACAATGTATGGAAACTGCAAATTTCAACGCACTTATTTCAACAAAAGAGTTAATGCCTTATATTATCCAGCATTAACTGAGCACGAAACACTAATTTTGTTTCACGTCCTATAGTTCACGCTGTATAGTAAATCTGTTTAAAAACAAAATATCTACCTCGTTGAGTTTCTTGCCGGATTCTTCTAACCGATGTTTTTCCGATTCGGTAGATCTTTTCGACATACATAAGTGCTTAAACTAAATAAAGATATTTTGACTTTGACTTTGAATAAAATTAATGATAGAGCCAAACAGCCAAATAAGAAAAACACGATCTGCAAATTCCCATTTGAAGACCAGTTTATTCATTTAGAATAGGAAACAATACCAGGAAAATATTTGTTCTAATATATTTAGTAACCCACATTTTTTCCAGAACATGAGCATGGCAGCAAAAAACCATTATTAATATTCAAATATTATAAATGCGAAAGTTTGTTTGATAGTTTGTTACCTACCTTCATCACGTCTAAAGCACTGACTGAACTGGTTAAATATGTATACACTATGAACTGTCACAGTGGTTAAAGTGACAAGGTACTAAAGTGTATACATATTTTTGCCCTTCACTGTACATATATTTTGGTTCCCACCCGGGGAAGGACATAGGATAGGTTCTTATTCCGGAAAATTGCTTAGTTCCCGCAGGATAGCGATAACTGAATTCTACGCGGACGGAGTCACGAATAACGGCTATATATTATGTCATATATTGCTGTATCATATCAAACTTTCGCTCTAACTGGGACATATAATGATCTCCTCTACAGAACGTATTTCTCAATGAATTCTCTAAAAACTTTGAGAACAGGTGTGATAATTAAACTTGTCGAATTTTCAACCATTCAAGGTTTGGTAATTTTTCAAAATTGGATGGCGATGGGGTTTGAAAACTTAAAATCTCAAGTTCAGCTATTTTGAAAAACTAGTGAAGTTAGTAACTTATACCAACCAATCGGTGATCTCTTACCACCAGGAGACCCACTTGCTCGTTTTTATTCCAGTCGAATAAAAAAAAACATCTTTTTCTACCTTCACCTTCTACCGTGTGACAGAACGAAGTGGTGAAAACAATTGTGATTTCAATTGCGTTAGACAATAAGGCCTCTGTTCGGATTATTCGGAGTAGTTCTTTTGGCGGTACAAAAAGAGAGAATATTTTAGTCTGCAGAGGCGTAGTTGGACCGGGGGGCGGTCCGCCCCGGGCGGCACATTTAGGGGGCGGTAAAATACCATAAAAATTTAATGGCCTGTGTGATTCCCAATCCGCTCTGGGCCCGCGTGGGAATTACGGCCCAAGTGTTCTCATTCTGAGAGGAAAACCGTGCCCAAAAGTGGAACGTTTATAGGCTGGGATTATAGTGATAATTCCATAACAAAAAAATGTCGCACCTACGATTCGGACCGATTAGAAAGAGTACTTTTCTTCCACCCCGAGCAGCAGATACAGAAGCACTGTTGATGAAAAGAACTAAAGGAACTACTGCGATTAATCAACCTGTTCTCAGTAAATTGAATCGCGTTCCTATCAATAGTTCATCGAAATTTATCTAAACGCCCTCCTTGAAATCATAGTTGCACACCCATTACGCCGTAACATACTAAACAAACGTTTTACGACGAGATATTTTTACACCCGTGAGGGTTTCCGAAGCGCACGCTGGAATCCTAAACCAAACATCTTAGTCAGATTCTAATAACGTTGGCACTCTCACTAGTCGATTTGTCACTTAGATAAATACAAGAATTTATTGTTGGACCGCAGAGCTGGACATTACAAAGACAACGTAATCCTTGAAAATTTTTGACCAGTTATTTCACGCTTTGGCGTGCAACTTCACCGGGAACTTTGCATTTTACCGGGATGAAAAGTAACCCATGACAATCAGGGATATTGTAGCTTTCTAGTGGTGAAAGAGATTATCGGTTCAGTATATTATTCTTAGAAATGACGAGGTGTCGAAAAATTCGGTTCCCTCCTGATTGACAAATTTTTGACACGCTTTCTTAGCTTCACTTGTAATTGAAATTACATAAGTTACATTTATGTAACGGAATCTTAACCCGCTTATTATTGCAGTACTGACATCACATCTCGGCCTATATACGTCCCGCTACTGGGCATAAATCCCCTCTTATAGAATGGGAGGGCTTGGCCGTAGTCCCGGGAACTTCACACACACCATTAATTCCACCATTAATTTAAATTGCTTCGCAGGTTTATAAAGGTTATAAAAGCTCATGATTATGATACATTTCAAATGTAGCTTCACACATGAATTTCGAAAATTCAAGAGGTTCCCGAGGTATAGAGGTTTCTGGCAGATGATGGAATAAAGCAATCACTGCGCAATATCCAAAATATATGTAGACGACATCTTTACTAAAAGAACGGTTGTATTTCGCCAACCATAGCACTGTCCACACCTTCGCATCAACACTGACAAAGAACAATTCGTCAGGCGACTTTGACCCAATCTTGAATCCATTTATATCAATCTGCGCGAATTGGAGTGGATTCTGGAGTGCGGAGTCGACAATAACGCCCACGCGCGGACTATTCTCGTCCTAGTTTTGGGTCGGCGCGCGCAGGGTTGCACTGTTATGATATAAAACGACCGAAACAGAATCAACGTGATACTAAAAGAAAGAAAATACATTTATTTGACGCCATAAAACAAACATAGAACAAATAAAGACATACATGACGCTAAATAGGTTCCCACTCAGCATAATGCCACGGCAAGCCGTGGCGCTGTAGGGCTACTACGAAACACGAAACTCGAAGTTCGTATCGTATCGTCCCTCTCGCTCTCGTATTAAATAGTATAAGTGTCAGAGGGATCGCACGATACGAACTTCGAGTTTCGTAGTAGCCCTGCTGATTTTCAGTGAGGACCTGAACCTGGACCTGAACTGTGAAAAGGGCGAGAGACGCTCCTTTACTAATTCTTAAGTGACACAACTGATACAACACAGAGCAGTTGCTCTGCTCTCATAAATTTCTCGTGTTTTACAACTATGTAGATGTCTTTATGTGACATGGTAGCTTCAAAGGATGGACTGATTTGGATGCAAAGGCTAGTAGTTTAATCATATTCGATTTATTTACAAGTGGCCTTTGCTCGCGACTTCCTCCGTGAAGAATTCGTTTATCGTGCGTCTTCGGGAAGTACTATTTTTTTGGGATTTCTTTATCCTATTACTAATAGAACTAATGTCCCGTATTTCGGTAATAAATTATTTTATAATCATCTTCGCCATTATCAGACGGAAGACGGTGACTGTTGAACAGAGCCCTTTAGAACACCAAAATGAAAGACACCTAGCCTTGCATTCACCGGTTACCCGCAATTCTCGTGATTTTTTGTAAAAGTAGAATTTCCTTGCGTTTAGAGGCATTAGAAGCCGTGGTGGCGTAGTGGTTTGACCTATCGCCTCTCAAGCAAAGGGTCGTGGGTTCAAATCCCGGCTCGCACCTCTTGAGTTTTTCGAAATCCATGCGCAGAATTACATTTGAAATTTACCACGAGCTTCGCGGTGAAGGAAACCTGCACAAACCTGCGAAGCAATTCAATGGTGCGTGTGAAGTTTCTAATCCGCACTGGGCCCGCGTGGGAACTATGAACCAAGCCCTCTTGTTCTGAGAAGAGACCTGTGCCCAGCAGTGGGACGTACATAAGCTGGGATGGATGGAGAGGTATTAGATGGTTTTGATGTCTCTAGCATCACTGACGACACCAGCGACAACCCTGCACGCCTGCAGCCAAAGCCAACTGTGTAACGTCTCGTCCGAGACGCTATTTACCTGAATGCGCGAGCACATACGAAACAGATCATGAAATCGGAGATTGCAAGGTTAACCCGCATCGGATTGCTAGCATCATCAGATACCCACTGTTGAACACCCCTTAATCGTTATAATTAATTATTTAACAGATGTAGTCTTTCCATTCTTTTGTGCTTTTTCCGAAGCGGTAACGTTTCGCGTGCTCTGCCTTCCCCATTCGACAATACAAGCGTGATGTTTGTTGTTTTGTTTTTTGTAGAAAGTACTTAAAGACCTAGACCTGGGTCACCAGCCTTGTGATTTTGGATAGTATACTGTTTTAATGTTTATTTGGGCACAAACGGTACATGGTTCTTAAAAATAGACAAATTACAATTGACATAAACCAATACAGCTGCCACCACTTACTGATTCATTTAAGTATATAAAAAAAAAACATGAACGGGAAACAAAACTGAAAACAGGTTACTAAACACAAATACGGTGAATGAAAATAACAATATAAAGATAAAACTGCTAAATTTTTACCATTTTTTTTTTATTTTTTATATTCCATACACAATTAGTATTTCATAAAGCACATTCCGCCGTTATTATTAAGAGGTCATTTGTTCTCTATAAAGTACGCGGGGAATTTAAAGTATACCGAACATTTAATTTTTTTCATGTCATTTTGTAAACGTGAAACTTCATTTAAGGGTATTTATTTTAGTGTTTGTTAATATTGTACGTACTTTAATATTTTTTACTATTATTGGGTTCATAGCTACGGGAACAGTGAATCAATTTTTCTATAAAAGCATAAGGTAAAAAAACCTAATTGATAAAATTCCACATAAAGATACTATGTCGACAAGTGCTTGATAACCGTTATCAAACCACATATACTTTTCCCTTAGCTATCGGAAATGTTATTAATATTTTCAATACTTTTTCTGTAATACGCGTACGTAATATAATAAATGTGATTAATGAGTAATGATAAAATATATATATATAATTCTCGGTACATAATTAACACCATTACGTGGTTAAAAACAAGTGTGAAAAGTTATTATTACAAAAGTCTCCTTTATCAGCTATTTATTGTATAATTACTGTTTATTACTAGCTTCCCGAACAGGCTTCACACGTATACCTTACTTAAATTCCATCAACTAGTCAAGTTCGTTTGACTTAACACCCCTGTAAATGTTTTTCGGAAGTTTTTAATTGTGGTTAACTTAACGAATGTTTCCATACATTAGATCGATGTTCTTTGAGTCAAAATTTCCGATGAAAATCCTTTACGGGGACGTTCAGTCAAACCAAGTAAATAAATTGCTGAAAGAATTTGACACGACATCGAACAAGAACACGAGAAGAATTTGCAAGACATCTTGCATAATATACTCAAAATAAATTTATACCACAAACCTAGTTCAGATCTGAAAGTTATAAAAAAAACTCACTTTTTGCCCTTATTTCCTGAATATGTGTGAATAAAAAACAATATCATTACAAACTTTAAAACACATCGTAAATTAGGAACCTTGAATACTGTTTTACAGTATTTTAAACAGTAAGGGTTAGGCCACTAGTGTCTTGGACAAATTAACATCATTTGACGTATTCAATGTTCCTATAATCAAAATGAAAAGCCAAAAGTAATACTGTAGTTTTAACAGAAAGTGTACCTGATATCGACATCTCATCGCTTGACGAGGGAATCCATTATGCAATTAACATTACTCTCAGACCGTTTGACTGACTGTAAGTCAGGAATCAAATAGTTCTAAGTTTATAACTATTATGTGATCTCACAAAAAGAAAAATCGTTCAAGTTGCATTACATTGCGGGACCGTAAAGCCAACGAGTTTATAGTGTTTAATCGAGTGCCGCAATGTAATGCAACTTGCACGATTTTTCTTGCAAGTCTAAACTCAGCCTATGATATGTTGACCGCGTTCTCACTCTCAAGTTACTCTTCAACATACGGTCGTGATCTGATTAAAGGATTCCAGTAAACACACAAAGAGCGGCTGTGGTGTCAGTAACTGTTTGCACACAAGTAATTAGCAGAGCGTGAAGTCTTAAGGATCAAGATTCAAACCAAGCATCAGAGTTTAAAGGGATACGTAATTTGGATATATAAAACCTAGTCACTTTAACTGGCGAGCGATTTTCGATTTTATTCGATCGATAATACTTAGAGCGATTCCAGACTATCCCGATATCGACGATGAAATATACACCTGTCTTTCATACTGTCCGGCGCGATATCGGATATTGAAGCCGACACCGATATGTTGGCGGCACTATCGGACGCCCGTGGGCTGTCGTACAATGTTTGTATGTGTGCTATACGTGTATCTTAATTGTCTCTGTGTGTGCATTGCACTAAGCTATCGGGTGTCGGGTGTAGACCATCGTCGTCCGACACCTATATCGGATCGGATAATCTGAATACGCTCTAACCTGTGGCGGCACCGTCAAACTCCCGGGCGCTCGCAATCGCATTAATTATCTCTTCCTACACCGTGACAGAAAGTAGTGATAAAGACGATTGAAATCCCAAAGGTGTTAAACAAGGCATCAGGTTGTTATGTAGAGGAAAAAGGTAAAGAGTGCAATCAATCAGATAGGAAGAAGCTATTAGCTAGGCAACTTTAGGTAGGCAATTCAAAGTATCCTTAATAACACCGAAGTTGATAAGAAAAATTCAAAATTTCCCCAATCACGTGGCTCCGACCCAAAATAATATAAACATCTTTCACTAGTCAACTGCCAGACGAAATGAGAAGATAATTAATTTGCAATCACAAACGATAGCGTCGGATTTCAATCGCAAATTTTACAACAACTTAACGATCCATTAAAACTAGTCAACGTCTTCGAGTGCAGCAGGCAAACTGCCACGCACGCATGCAAAGTATCACGTAACTAAGTACTTGCGTTTAATGAAGTTATCCCACAAACAATACATATATCACTCTCTAAGTGGCCAACCAATTGACATTGTTTACCGCGATCGACTCACTCGACTAGATGGCTACGATGATGCAATGGAATAAAACCCTAGGGCGATAAAGTTATTAGGTGTCTAAGAAATTGTGTTTTATGGTCGACATCAAATGTAACCAATTGTTTATTTATTATTTATTTATTTATTTATTTATATTACAAATAAGCTCTAATGGCTCCTTTAGATGCCCTGTACTTTTCTTTCTTTCTATCAAAAATTTTATTTAAGATTTGGTGCTGTAGAGTAGAGAGTTCAGATAACAATGCAATAATTCATTAGCAACAACATTATTGTTACTTTAAGCAACTTTTAGTGTCAACAGAACCGTTTAAAACTGTAGAAATAACAATTCTACGACAATATACATACATAAAAACATTTGTCATTAAATTTATGAACCATCAATTACTCATAGTGATATCTGTATGTAGACATCGCGCCTGTCCGATCGTATTATGCATATAACTCAAGAAATTATGTTAATTTTAATGACAACAAACAGCATGTGACAATTATGTCAATTATTATAACGTTCATCACCTTCTTTTTATGGATGTTAATGTATGTTATATAAACGAGATGTACTTATACTGTCTGAGCCTAGTTATATATAAGAAGTGACTAATGAATTTATTGCAATAGAGATACAGAAAGTTAGTACACCTATTTGAAAGAGAACTAGTCTCTGATGATGGACAAGACGCACCAGATGATTATGATAATGAGATTATGAATAGTTTTTATTGATAATTATTGCATCTCATCAATTTAAAGTGTCATTAATAGTATAAACGTCTCACACAAGTGTACGCAAATTAAATTCCTGTAATAATTTGGATGGAAAGGCCATCATTTTTTTCTTGAGTATTAAAAATACTCTAATAGCACAACTACTAAAATTAACTAAATTCATTAAAACATACAAAGATACTAAAATAACGCGAAACACCGCTATAATCAAAGATCTAAAACAAAATTAATTGCTCCACCGTAAGTCCAAAAGCCAAACACTTCTGTTAGACTATAGGTACTTACTCCAAAAGATTAAACAGTATTTCAACCATGCGATCATGACCTAATCTGCCAACTAATACTAACTATTGAACCACTAAAATAATAATTAAACCACCTTAACATTCAAAGCATGCTTTATACCCATTGTCCCATAACCATTCTGACACACTTTCATGACTTCGCTCTCTTTGATCCAAATGGGTTACGGCCTGCATTATTGCATGCTTCCTTGTAGCCTTTAACAGCTGGGTCAAGAACACGTACGCCATTAAAAAAAGGGTGAAAATAAATAGCTTAAGTTTCACTCCGACATTCGCACCCCAGATCATAGGTTAAAGGGAACGAGAAGTAAGAACGTGTAAAAACTGTTGTCTATTCCGGAGGTTTAATTTTAGAGGATATACATACACCTGCATCGATCTTAAAACCATCATCAGTTGACGATGTAAATGCTATCCAACTGCGTTCGTTCCTTTACAGTTTGAACAATAAATTATTTACCTGATTACATACAACACACAGTTCTTACATAACACATCCCACATCTTCCTGCCGGAAAGAATTTGCATGTGGTGATGTCATGTCATACAAAATTGATGCTTATCGGACATGTCATTCGTATGCGTTCTGCACCGTGCGCCAAGGTCGTCGATTAGATTAGTCCTGCCTTTCATTGTATTGGAATTTTATGCTGATTTTTGGTTATGACGTCATCACTATGTTTCTGATTCACGGTCTTGGCCCGGATAATTCTACATCGCCCTGGAGTCTGCATGCATACTTACTTACTGCTCACAGTTGTTAAGTTAATATGAAATAATCTGGAAATTCTCCACAATGTTGTGAGTCTCAACCATTGATTGATTCACTAGAAATGTTTCCGATGATTGCCGTTAGGTATGCCACGCACACGGTAGCCAGCAAATAATTCGATAGCAAAATCAATATTGTAGTTTTTAAAAGAAAATCATATCCCAGGCATGATTTTCTTTTAAAAACTATACAACATCGATTTCGCTATCGGTATAGTATGTTGATGAATGTGATTCTGAAGGATTATTCGCAGTAGTTGCCTTGGCAGTACAAATAAACAACAAAAAGTTGGAAAACCCCCGACATTCTCACTTCAAAGTGCAATATTTCAAAAACAGCTGAACAGACTTTGAACATGTCTAAGAACCATCGATAGAAACCTGGTTTCAAATAAAAAAACCGCATTCGCCCGCATCGGTTCACCCGTTTAAGAGCTACGGTGCCACAGACAATCACACATAGCGGTTAAACTTATAACACCCCTCTTTTGGAGTCGGAGGTTTAAAAAGAGAATTATTAGGTACTATGAAAAAAAGGAACTAATTAACTACTGCGAGTCATCCAAACTGAATGAGGAAAGATTCCGTCTCATATTTAAGTCGAAGGAGGTTAAAATATAGCTTTTATTTACCACAGTTAGAGTAAAATGACATTGCCACTGCAATTACGAGGATAGAATGCAAGAATTGACGTTTCTTTTTTTGTTTCAGTCGAGCAAAGACGAACCCGCAGTTTGCAGCAGCTGCAATGCCGTCATCAGTGGCAGAGTGAGTAGCAAGAAAACTGTAATTTTTTCTGTAATTTCTGTAAAAGCTCGGGCTCTACAGAAAATCAGCGTTGCTTCACCCACTGTGTAGCAACACATGCTGAGTGGAGACCCTTTTTCGGTGACTACTGGTGTCACCACCATTACGATATATTTTGTTGTATTTTATAGATCTATTGTTTAACTTATCCATTTTATTTAATTCCGCATGGCTCCTAGTGCCGGCCGGCCGAACTACCCGCCTGCGGGCGCCGGCGCTGGCCGAAGCAATCATTGTACTCACTAGATCACCGTGTAAATCTACCTTCTTTGTACAATTCATTCGCATTTTGCACCTGTTTACTTTGTTATGTTGTTTTTTTTTTCTTAATATACTTATTTATTGTCGTGTGCTGCATGCTCTAAGTCTAATATTAATTCAAATTGTTTAAATATTCTCATATAAGTGAATTTAATGTAATTCTTTTGAGAATAAAGTATCTTTAACCCGAACTTAAATTAAGTGTTTGATGGTGGTACTGTTGGAGCCGTGAATAAACCATTTTTCTTTCTTTTTTTCTAATTTCTCCAGAGGGGTGACATGTAGGTACTTTACAAACCCTTCTTCGTATGATCTTTGAGACTAGGCAGCCGAAAATAATTCCCATACTATTATACGCCTTGTTTATTTTGGTTCACGTTAACTTCGACAAACAACTCGGTTCATTACTAAAAAACGACTTGGTAATTTTTGGTGAAATCGAAAAATAACAAAACAATGCGAGTGTGTGTGTATGTATGTTTGTGTGTTTGTCCGTCTTTCACGCCGTAACGGAGCGACGGATTGACATTATTTTTGGCATAGAGATAGTTTATGGGTCACTCTCGGGTGACATAGGCTACTTTTTATCCCGGAAAAATGTAGTTCCCGAGCCAACAGCGCGCGATAACCAAATACCACGCGGGCGGAGCCGCGGGCAAAAGCTAGTAAGTGCATAAAAACAGTCATTGTCAAAAACCAAATTTTACAACTTACAAACAAAATCAATGAGAGACAGCCACATAAAAGAGACGTCAAAAAACTCTGTTTAAAATTGAAACCGAGTAAAACCGGGTCAAAGAACTCTACTGCGCTTACGTGACACTCGACAGTAATCATACACAAAAATATAAATTGTCAAGTTCAAAGAGATAAACGTAATCTCCATATCATTTATCAACTGATACGGCGGTACAGGGGGCGGACGATTAAAGTGTACAATTTCATAACAATGACGAGCGAATCGACGCGTCGTAATGTACGAGTATAGTGTAGATATGGAAGTTGGCGATTGTACCTTTGAATTAATTATATCGATAAGGTAATATGGTTTTATGTACGGGTTAGTGTCGGGTGCAATTTATTAGATATATGACGTCAATAGTAATGAATTCATTATTAATACTTTTACCTATTTATATGATATCCCTAAAATATCGATGCCAAAATTACGAGAAATGATACAGCAGTACCCTTAGTTAGACTAAGGTTACACTAAGTGTAAGTTTTCGGTTACAAAATACGTCTCGATCGCGTTCTCTCTCAATTTGTATGGAACCACGAACAGCGCCACTAGCGGAATGTTTGCGATGTTCGTGTTTCCACATAAATCGAGATTTTAACGCGAACGCGATCGAGACATATTTTGTAACCGAAAACTTACACTAAGTGTACGAGGGGTAGGGGTACGGTAAGGGTTCATAATCGCAACTGCTGATTGCCCATGGATTTTTCATCGCAGTTCCATTGTAGTTGGTACAACTGCACGTAAACTGCACTTGCATGTGGTAGGACCTTGTGCAAGGTCCGCCTGGATTGCTACCACCATCTTGCTCGCTAATCCTGCCGTGAAACAGCAGTACTTGCACTATTGTATTTCGGCGTGGAGAGTAAGACAGCCGGTGAAATTACTGGCACTTGAGGTATTCCAACTTAGGCCTCTGGGTTGGCAACATTGGCAACGCATCTGCAATACCCCTGGTGTTGCAAATGTTTATAATAATAATAATAATAAATTTTTATTTCAGACCAATGATCCATATTATTGTTAGTATAATTCGTACAGACTTAAAACTAGTGTTAGTGGTAAACAATTAATACACGTACACGTGGGCGGTGGTGATCTCTTACCATTAGGAGACCCACTTGCTCGTTTTCAAATAATAACTGACAACTTCTCAATGCCCGCAAATTCCTTATTAAAATAGATCGTCCCGACATTTTTCCTCCAAAAACTGGCACTATTAATTAAAACAAAACGTGCCAAAAATACCGCGAGAACAAAGTGTTTCCACATTTATTTTCAGCGATGCCCAAATGGCTTGTACAACAAACTTATCTCTGCTTGCGGACAAATTCGGAACTGTTACCTCGTCATGCTAATTCTACTATAAACGTAAACAGAGACGTCATTTAGGACTGTAAAAGTAAATTTGTCAATCATACACATAACATGTTGATTTTGCAATGCACTAAGGGCTGGTGTGAAAGATTGTCGGTCAGTGTGCCTGTGATTGTTTATGACTGTTATTTGTTAAGTATATAAACACTTGGAACTCGGGATTATCAAATAGGCTACTTTTTATCCCCATACAACCTGCGCGGTCGGAATTTATCTACTTAAATAAAATCCCGAATTCTCAAGCGCTATCTAGAGATAACATTTTGAACGGCTGTTGCTTATACAAAGTTAATGAAGATCACAATGTAATGTAATAATGTAAAAATGTAAAACCTAATGGTTAATGGATACGCAAGAAAAGTCGCAAGTAAATAAATAAAAAAAAAAATGCTAAAAATGGATTTAATGGAGTTCTTCTTGGCCGTGCAAATCCAAGAATTTCTGTGCATGCTAATTGTTATATTTTTGCCGCATACCGTTTTAAATTTGTCCAACACTTTTCTTGACTTTCAACTAATGACTGTGAGTTACAAGTTAAAATTAAATCGCCTTGACCGCCACGGCCTGAAATTGCTAAAACAGTTTCGATGTCATTCTTTATTTTTACGTGAATCACACGTGCCGTGCGCTACAAAGACCGTTCTGCTAATAGTCTATAAATTGAGGTTAAATTATGATTTGGCGTAAATTATAAACTGCTAACACTCCCAAGAGTCCCAAGACTTTCACGTAACAAAATATTGTTTAAATTAACCACAAAAGTCTTGCTCACATTGCAGCTGTGATCACTATTCTGTGCCCGTAGTGTAAATTTTCGGTTACAAAATACGTCTCGATCGCGTTCGCGTCAAAATCTAAATTTGTATGGAAACACGAACAGCGCCTCTAGCGGAAAGTTTGCCATGTTCGTGTTGCCATATAAATCGAGATTTTAACGCGAACGCGATGGAGACGTATTTTGTGACCGAAAACTTACACTAAGGGCACTGAAATGTAGGTTGTATCACGCGTTTGTTTAACACACGGGGTTTTCGAACTACCCACACTAAATTTAATTTTTTACCGGCATCCTATCCTATCACACTGATGTTCAACACTGACAATGTCCGGCGATATGTCCGAATGTTCGTCCCTGCCATGGGTGTACCCAGGGAGACCCCCCCCCTGTATTTTGTTTACCTCCCTACTACCTATCTACTGTTATCGATAATTATGTTTATTTACTTGACTAGGTGCTTATAAAATTTTATGAATAAAGTTACGGCTAAAAAACAGACAATCTTATATATTAGGCACCAAAAATAATGTAGCTTCTATCATAATAATCGCTCATTTCCTCTTATTTTCCCTTAGTTATATATATTATGTTCTCTGTGGTTATATCGAAATCTTTAGAGCGGTGTCCGAGATCCCCGAAACAAACAAAAAGCGAACAGAAAAGAAACATTTCAAGATATTACAAACACGATTCATAAAACAGGCCCAATAACAATCGCTAACTCCACAGCAAACACCCCTAAGATGCAGCCCTGTTAACCGTCCATCTCTCCAACAGATCGTAACAGCGCTGAACAAGAAATGGCATCCGGAGCACTTCCAGTGCCACACCTGCCGCAAGCCCATCGACGGCGCCAAGTTTCACCAGCACGACGGCGCCGTCCACTGCGTGCCCTGCTTCACCGAGCACCATAGCCCTCGGTGCCACGGCTGCGGGGATCCTATCACCGACGTACGTACATACATACACCTATGCTTGATGTTTCGCATCCGACTATTTCTCAAATCTTGATAATAGGGATGACGACTGGGTTAAAAATATATCATTCTATTTAGTCCGACAGTTAGATTATGGAAAAATATTGGACACGTATTTTTTGTTTTATCTATTTATTAAAAATTGACAAAGGTATAGATCATCAAACTTCCGGAGTGGGGGCTTGTGACGTCACTATAAGGTAAAAATCGTACTATATAGTGACGTCACTCGAAACTTCTAAGCACTGTATCCTCGTAATTTTTTGTTTGTCAAAAAAAAGAAAAAGATATGTGCACAATATTTTTAAATTATCCACCTGACGGACTAAATAGTTTTTTTTAGTCGTCTAACCTATTGGTCGCAAGTGGGCCGAAAAGTCACATAAACACAAGTTTTGAACATGAAACTACCGTGAGACTCACTCATATTAAATGATATTGTAATGGATATCTGCGCGCGCCAGCAGAGCGGTGGCGCGTAGTGCGGTGCGCGTGTTGCGGCAGCCAACGAGTCGCGTGCTCCTTTGAGGAAGGGCTACGAAATAGCTAGAAAAAGCTCGATTTAAGACGTGGGTTATTCGTTACAATATCATTTAATAAACACAAGTCGCGAGAACCTATTCCTAGAAAAGAATAAGGTGACTGACTGACTTTCGGCACGAAAAATCTTTGGGGATCATAGAGATGCACTAACTAGAAAGGATGTTTATACCCGACTGCGACAGAAGGAGGGTTATGTTTGGCAATCCTCACGCACGGCATAGAATTTTTTTAGTTTTCCACAGCAGCTTCGGGCATATTAGTCGTGGGATAAAAGACGGCGCCAAGTGTTATGACGAGGATTTAATGTTTAGCCTTACTTGGAATCATGACGCATATTTTCATCTTAAATAGTTAGGTAACTTATATCGCGTAGTAATCTGGTCTATTTCAGAAGATAATACAAATAATTATTACCATTTAAACTTTATATTTTATTTGTATTCTTGTATTCAACTAGTTTTATTACGCGGCGTCTTTCCTTAAAATGAAAAATCGGCAAACTCTAATCTGTTGAAACTTCGAAAAATCTTTTCTCAGTACATCTCTTCGAACCCCTGAGAACATGTTTTCCAGTGTCAGACAGTCACTACAGATCTAAATAAATAAGTACCTAAATATTATAGGTATATGGCAAGAGGACTAAAATTCATAACTCCTCGCCTCATTTCCTTTGCACCCATATTGAAAAAGAAAGACTACCCGATTGTAACCTTGATTATGTTTTTGCTTGATGACTAAGTTTACTTGGAAAACGACGCTGTCACAGTGATTCAATGTCAACAGGGTGTTCCACGCTCGTAAACGATTTACAGCACGCGTTTATTACTCCATAAGGCCAACCACGACATGTGTAGCCGGCGGCGGACAAAGATTTTCTAATACATTACGCGTATGGACCACTAACCGCTGAGGGAATAGTTTCTGAACCATGTAATGAACAGAGAATACGCTCACAGCGCGTCCAGTAAAGTCGTAGGTGGCAATTGTTTGAGAAAAACGCTCGTACACCGCATAGTTGGCTGTTACTTTGTAGTTTTTAGTTTACGGAAACATGTCGTTATTGGTTTCTGAACATGACATTTGAAATGAGTTGCGGTATTGACTATAGAATATTCGCGATTCATTTCGTTCCGCTAATAGAAGTACTTGTCTCTCAGACGGCTTGGCTAGGAGGGATGCCGCAGTATATAGTTTTGCGTTGGATTACTATTACGTCTTGTGGCAAAGGACGATGTAGTATAAAAAGAAGGAGTAGCGGGGCCACTCCGAAATTTGAAGTTCGTATCGTGTCACACACACTCCTGTTAAATAGTACAAGTGTGAGCGAGCCGACACGTAGAATAAAGCCTGGATATCTTGTAGATAAATTTTCCCTCTATATAGATTTGAAGACGACCAAAGAACTCAGGCGCGAACAGGGAATTCCTAATTTTAGCTCTACAAGTTCAAACAATAAAGGGAATGATTTGGAACACAATCAAAAACAATAATATCTATTGAAATGATTTCTACGCAGTTACCCTGTTTACCGACGAAAATAGCTAGGTTATCATAGACTTATCTTAATCCTGTAAAGGCATAATAATCCAAAACTAGATTAAATCTATTAATCTTCCTCAAATAGACGGTGGAAGTAATCAATGGCCTCGACTAAACATAAGTAACTATTAACTAACAACTGATACGAAGAAAAAAACAATGAGTGAATCATGAAGTCTTCTTTGACCCATAAAAGATACTCCTGTATGTATACCTATAATCATACAAAGCATTGGTGAATACGGGATAATTCGTCCAGTTCTTGGGTTAGTCCAAATTAAAGTCGCTACAAAGTTTTTTCCTCGGAAACTTGCATCCATGATGTCATCTCATCAAGTCTTTGACGTGTTACAATTAGAGTGCTTTCGCACTACGTGAAGATATGGTCCAAAGTAGCCGTAAGACTATGGAATACATGGAAGGGTCACATAATAACGAAGGGCCACAATAGATGGATCTCCCTCCAGGCAGATGTTATCCCTGCGGACCTAAGGCCGAAGAAGTCGGAAGTTACATTTATGCATCCGAGTTGAAAAATTCAAAAACTCGATGTTGGGGTCCCTAAATTCGGTCACAAGATGGTGCTAGGAGTTACTACAATCTTTTGGCGTGTAAAATTTAACAAATTAGTAGTTTAAACATGGATTAGTAACTTGTTAAAAGCCGTAAGAGTCCGAAGGATCGACAATTGTGGCGTTCTTTTGACTCCTATGTCCAGCAATGCGTATCTGACGACGATGATTAGTTTAGTAATCCCATTCCATGCTGACCTCATGGACAAACAAAAATGTAATAACGTAGCAGAAATAATTGATTAAATGGAAGGTGATGCGGCAGTTTCCCCGTCTTGTACAGTAGCAAAAAACGCGGCCGAAATGAGACAGCCTATGAATCACTCATTAATATTGTGTAACAAACAATATGTGTATTTTCCTGAAATAATACCACAATTCAATATCTAAGTTTAAGTGAACAAATACAAGCATAAGAAAATACAAGAATGCAAATACAAGAAGAAAGAAAGAATGGAAAAAACCTCTTAAGCAACATAGTACCGAGTATACTAAGGCATCATAAAAATATGGGTGTTTTGTTTTTAACATTTGTGTATCTCAGGTTTTGAAGGCACTATATGGTGTAATTTGTGTGCATAACACTTGAGCAGATAAAATAAACACAGTAAGATTTTAAGTAACGGCTTGACAATATTTGCTGTGCGACGTGTGAATGATGAAACTCTATTGATAATTAATAACCGGTTATAATTGATCGTTTGATAAGATCATTAGGCGTTAGATGTGAATTGATCTATACCTATAAAAGCCGTGCAAAAAAAAGTCTAACCAAAACATTTTTTTAAATGTTTCAACTTGGCCAAATGAATGCATTTTATTCTGAAACTTTAAATATTTCAGGATTTTTATAAAACTAACCTAACTTAATCTACCAGTAGGATTTTACCAAGACCATTGTTTCAAAATAAATCCTGAATTGTTCACAGTTGCAGAATAAAATGCATTGAGCTAATGAAATAATACTGAAACGAATTATTTGTGAAAAAAATTGGGTGAAATAATATATATATACTATTTTGACACTAATTATTCCTACATTTATCATTGGTCAAGTGAAGCCATTTCCTTCAACACTATTGACGTATTTGTCTTTAAATTACTGCGTTTCAAGTGGAAGAAAAACAACTGCATGAAGATGTCGTCAAGGAAAACATCTAAACATTAAACAAAGATTTATTTGTCGTGGTAAGCGATTTAAATTAAACGCTCATTCAGTGTACAAAGAGCGTCATCATGCTCATAAAGCGAGAACGTGAAACAAAAGAGGAAATTAGAATTGCAATGTAGACAACTGATCTGCAAGTTTATGAACGTAGCCTTTACCTCACAAGCTCAGAGTTGCTCAGCGAGCTATGGAGAGGGTTATGCTCGGGGTTTCTCAACAGGATCGATTCAGAAATGAGGAGACACGTAGAACGAGGGTCACCGACATAGCCAAGCGGATTAGCTCGTTGAAGTGGCAATGGTCAGGTCATGCCATGAAGCACGAGGAAAAAAATAGCCGTAGCGGCCGAAAAGGTCTATAATGGAGACGGTGGATTTGCAAGCGCAACTAGATGGACGGATGACTTGGTTAAAGCCGAAGTTCACAGTGGTTGCAGGCACAGATATAGATTACACTAGATTATGCAAATGCATCTACTTCGCGTGTCCGAACCCCGACCAAAACATCGGGGTTGGCCCCATACAAAGCTTGAACGCTAACTGACTAATCATGACCAGTGATTGACTCGAGTCCAACGGCGCGGGCGGACGGCACATTTGAATCGATTTTGCGCGGAAATTGGGGTATTCACATCGCTAATTAGCTCTTGAGACCACAGTACATATAAAAAAGTGACACGGTTGGTTTTCATACAGATTGAGGTGTTTGCGTTATCTAGTGTAATCTATATCTGTGGTTGCAGGCCGCTTCCAACTGAAGTTGGATGTCTATGGGGGAGGCATATGTCAACAGTGGACGTCTTACGGCTGATTTGTAATGATATGACTTTACTAAATTCCTTCAAGAAACTTCCTGCCTTCGAAGAACTTTCGCAAAAAACTAAACCTAAGAAACAGTGGTTGAGATTTGGGGATTTTACATGCGTACTAGTCATATAAAATACCCGTTCCATATTTGGCACATAACCTATTAGCAGTCAAAATCTTAATAAAGCAATGTTCGTCACCATTCGTTCCACCCACTTAGTAAAGTCATCAACAACACCTAATTTATAACTAATGTGTGTGACACATCAGGTACTTATACCATAAATTTAAGAAAAAGTTAAGGGAATAACTCTTTTTTTGTATTATTTTGCATTTTTTCTATTTGGAAATTAAATCAAGTGAAAAATAAAAAGATAGATCTTAAAAAGTGAAAAAAAATTTGTCTGCACTTCTAAGTTTGCCGCGACTTTTGGATAGCGGCAGAGTAAGAGGACTTTTTTATATTTCAATAATGGGTGTTTGTAGGTACAATACAATGACTCTTCATTGAAAACCGTTTAGTAAGTTATACAGAAAACAAGTTTAAAGGCAGAAAAAATACAAGTTACGCAAGAGGTGGACATAATCCCTTCAGAGCTATATCTAGGCAACCTCCCATAACAGAAATAAACCAGATCTCGATAACAGTAGGTGAGATAATTTTACAAGAAATAAGAGCAATAACAGAAATACATAAAAATAACCATACAAACAATATTTAGCATTCAAATCTACTCGATATTTCCTCATCGATCATAACTGCGCTGAAGCATCGAGCAAACACGATCTATCACGTAGAAAATAAGGAGAAACTACGCGGACTAGGGGTTACCCAGGGTTAAGTAGTGTCAAATAGTATGAAACTGTCCCCCTTCCTTTAAATTAGTGCATGATTAGGGCCCCTAATCCAGGAATAACGATCCAATTTTTTAACTTTAGACCGTGCAACCCTAAATCATTTCATATTGAACTATAAAATTGTTGAACTTTAAGTGAAAAGTGACAGTGGTAGTAAAAATGTTGTTTTTTAATCGACCTGTCAAATAACTAAGGTCGTAGCCATAAGAGCATAGTTTAAGGTCGCTTCTGTCACAGTATAAGCTAATATATACTGTGCTTCTGTTGACTCAGTGCGGCGCGGGGCCTTATACGGACAGAGGAAAGTGTTACTCACTGGTTTGAGCTTCCTCATCATATTAGGTAAATAGCATACACGTATTTATGCATATTAAGTAAATAAGCAAAATTGTTGCCAGTTTGAAATGTTTTTCAAACTTTCGACTTCTTTTTACACGTTGAACTTTTTATTTATTAATTTGAGAGCAAACGTGCAAGACTAGAGGTGAGATTCTCTAAACGAACCCCGTCTGATGTTTTAACGGCAAAAATATGGTACGACGAATGGGTATTTGTACACATTGCTTTAGACCATTACTAATTTTATATGATTTAAATTCGGGCTTTGTTGATTTTAGAGAAGCTCGATATTTCGGCACATTTGCTCGTGTTCATGGCGCATGCAACTGTGCCGAAATATCGAGCATCTCTAAAATCATGGCACCTAGGCGGACGGAACAAAACCCGAATTTACATCATAAAACGGAGTAAAATGGGTATTTTCGACATACTTTTAGGTACATTTGGCTTACCTAAAGCCGGATACTACGGGAAATGGCCGTTTTGACATTGAGAAGCTATGAGAAACGGGTCTATTGGGAATAAGGTCGTTTAAAAAACTAGTTCGGAACGTATATTTTGGGAAAGGATGTTTTAAGAAACCGATAGCATGTTGCGAAACCGTCAACGCACCTGACTCCAGAATATAATGTCTGCGAGCGCGCGGATCAAGATTAGGGTAATGGTTGTCTGCTGTAAGCGGCGATAATTTCAAGGACGAAGATCGTTTAGACCAGGTTCGCAAACTTTTTTCTCGTAGACAATTTTCAAAGTTTTACTGTTTTCGCTAGATCTATTTAGATCCCCGGCTGCTACAATTTCTACTTTATTATCAAAACTCTTTAAATATCCTTTTTAGGGTTCCGGAACCAAAATGGCAAAAACGGAACCCTTATAGTTTCGCCACGTCTGTCTGTCTGTCTGTCTGTCCGTCCGTCCGCGGCTTTGCTCAGAGACTATCAATGCTAGAAAGCTGTTATTTTGCACGGATATATAGGTAAACTATGCCGACAAAATAGTACAACTAAAAATTCAAAAACAATTTTTTTTAGGGTACCTCCCATAGACGTAAAGTGGCGGTGATTTTTTTTCTCATCCAACCATATAGTGTGGGGTATCGTTGGATAGGTATTTAGTTGCTAAGATGATTTTTCGATTCAGTAATTTGTTTGCGAAATATTCAACTTTAAAGTGCAAATTTTCATTACAATCGAGCGTCGTCCCCCCCTCTAAAATCTAAACCGGTGGGCGGAAAAATTTGAAAAAATTCTGGATGGTAGTCTGTATATCAAACTTCCAAGAAAAACTATAACGGCTAAGTTTGCTTGAGAATTATTAGTAGTTTATGAGTAAATAGCAGCGTAAGGTATAAAATATACCTAAACTCGGAAGATTCCGTATAAAATACGAAATCCTTAGAAAAATATCAGGTACTTAATTTTTTCGTAATGGCTACGGAACCCTATTTTGGGCGTGTCCGACACGCTCTTGGCCGGTTTTCTTTTTTCAAGTCAACATGGACCCCTAGGCGTTAACCGGACCACTTTGGGAATCTCTGGTTTAGAAAGAAAGAAAGAAAATACATTTATTTAACGCCATAAAACAAACATAGAACAAATAAAGACTCAAGATGACTACGGCAAGCCTTGCCGCTCTCACTGACGGAACAGAATAACAAGAAGAAGTACCTAGTTGATCCACCCACCTAATAAAACTCTACACTTAATAAACCGCTCATTAAGTACGTCATCTCTAAAACCGCTACAGTCACACCTGTATTAAGTAGTGCATTCACGCGACCATGACCTTGGCATGCGGTCACCGTTTCTTTGGTTGCCGTGAACCCAAACAGCGGAATCACCTTTTTGATCGACTACAGGGAAATAAAAGTTTCTGTTTCCGTCTTTCTCTGGAATCTCGGGAACTGCTCTAAAGATGAAATTTGCTATTGATCTAGCTTTTGCCCAGAGATAGGCAATTAATTATATTGACGATCGGATAGAATTTGAATCTCCGGTCGGGTCAGATATTTTGTATGAAAAATACGAATATTTGCTCTCCAATATTTAGTATTTAACAACTATTCAAGTTTTTCTCAATTTAAAACTTAAATTTTAAGTATTGCAGCAACTCCTGGCGCCATTTAATCAGCAAATATAGAAACTCCAACACCCTGCATTGCGTTATCGAAGTTTCTCATCTCAACTCTATCGCATGAATAAAACTTCCCACTTTCGTAGAACTTCGATCCCCAGACAGGAATTATATCGTCACTACTTTAAAAAAATCTCGTATCTAAAATCAATATGTCAACAAAATTGAACCTTGACATAATGTTCATAAAGTTCACTCAGAAAAATTATCTATATTGAGGTACGAGTTTTTTTTAAAGTGACGATATCTGCCTTGGGAGATCTCTCTAATGTGTCTCTATCCCCATACGTTTATGCGTTGCCGAATACCCATAACATAAGCATAGCTTACTCAGGCACTAAGTGAATTAGTGTCAATTATCCCATGATAATAATTTATTAATTATCAAGTAATATATAAGGGCGTTTGCACAATTTTGCCGGTATACATACACTTTTATAGTCCATGCGGAACGCAAGCAATGGTGTCGGGACGAATTAAGAGTACTGCCAGTGACCATCTGGCACTTCCATTTAGTACAACACGACGATTATCCACATACCGCATTCACACACCATACGAGCTGTCATTCGTAACAGTTTAATGGCAATCGATCTGTAATTATTAGTAACCGTTCATTGATAATATTGATGTAATGTTTTAAGTGCGTGTTCATTTTTGACTGACATTTCCTCATATGTAATTATGATTCGACTTTTTGTACCTAGGTATGCTTATTTTAATTTTTGTGCAAGTTTTTACAGTGCCCGTATCGTGTGTAGGAATATAAACACGTAAATGCGCATCAATTTTTAGTGTAACGTCAATGAAAACCATGATTTAATTATCGAGAATTCCCACGGGATTTTTTTTAAATCCCGAAATTTCAATTCAGCTGCTTGATCTAATGATTTTTTTTAAAATTCCACTGGAAGGCAAACGAGCAAGTGGGTCTCCTGGTGGTAAGAGATCACCACCGCCCATAAACATCTGCAACACTCGGGTATTGCAGATGCGTTGCCAACCTAGAGGCCTAAGTTGGAATACCTCAAGTTCCAGTAATTTCACCGGCTGTCTTACTCTCCACGCCGAAACACAACAGTGCAAGCACTGCTGCTTCACGGCAGGATTAGCGAGCAAGATGGTGGTAACAATCCGGGCGGACCTTGCACCAGGTCCTACCACCTGCAAATTTTTTTTTTTTTTTATACGACTGGAAGGCAAACAAGCAAGTTTGTGGGTGGGGTTTAGATTTACGTTTGCGAAGCCGCTGGTAAACAGTAGTACTTAATTAATAAAATGTATAATAACAAAATGATAGGCTGATCGAGCCCATGGCTCATAGAGAGCGAGTCGAGCCATCTTGTTTCCTTGATGACATCACCGCCAATGTTTGGAACAATGGGCCGTAGACTAAATCTTCATTATTGTGACTAATCATTTGTTGTTGTTACTGACGGTGTTTCTACGTCGTGTAGGCAGTGCTCAGTTACTATCAGTTACCATACAGCAAAGTACTGACATGCCGACATGACAGCTGGGAAAATATGCAAATAGAAGTGGCAATGGGCAGGCCACATCGCTCGAAGAACAGATAACGATCGGGGGAGAACAGTACTCGAAAGGCGACCACGAACCGGAAAACGAAGCTTTGGCAGGCCTCCCACCAGGTGGACTGACGACATCGTGAGAGTTGCGGGAAACCGGTGGATGCAAGTGGCGAGTTGTCGTTTATTGTGGCGTTCTAAGGGGGAGGCCTTTTTCCAGCAGTGGACGTCTTCCGGCTGATGACGATGATGAAAGTACTTCCCCATTGCCATCGTTGACATTAGTCTCTTTACTCACATCATCATCAGTCGGAAGATGTCCACTGTTGAACAAAGACTTCACCCTTAAAACGCCACAATGAACGACTGATCCGTCTAGTGGGAGGCCTGCCAACCCTAAGTAACTACACTATTACAATAACCTAACCTTATATATAGCCTATATTATGTCCCACTGCTGGGCAAAGGCCTCCCCTTTCCTCCGCCACTCCCCCCTGTCCTGGGCATGCACCTGCCAATCGAGCTGAAAAGCGCTCAGGTCGTCCCGCCATCTCCTCTTGGGTCTGCCTCTGCTCCTATGGCCATCCCTCGGATCCCATTCGGTTACGATTCGTGCCCATCGGTCCGGGTGCATGCGGCAGACATGTCCGGCCCAGTCCCACTTCAGCTTGGCGGTCTTGACACCCACGTCTGTGATACGAGTTTTGGAGCGCAATATCGTGTTTCTGATTCGATCTGTTTTTCGAACACCCAGAATACTGCGCTCCATTGCTCGTTGGCAAACCTTGAGCCTGGACTTTTGAGCTTCAGTCAATGACCAAGTCTGTGCGCCGTAGGTTAAAATGGGAAGAATACACATGTCGACGAGTTTGCGCTTAAGTGACAGAGGAAGGTTGCCCTTCATTAGCGTCTTCATGGACCAGAAGCTCTTCCAGGCATTATCGATACGCCTATCGATTTCTCTTGACTGCCTGTTCTCGAAGGATGCTATCTGGCCCAAGTAAATATACTCGTCGACGTACTGGATATCTTGCCCATCTACCGTAACTCTACGTTTCACGCTGTTGGTCATTACCTGTGTCTTCGCTCTGTTCATTGTGAGTCCAACCTCAAGACTCGCCGTGCTCAGATCTTGGAGCATTTGCTGTAGCTGTTGTGGTGTTTGGGAAAATAAAACGATGTCGTCGGCGAAGCGCAGGTTTGATAATCTTTTGCCTCCGACATCGATGCCCATTGTATTTTCCCAAGAGACCGCCAGCTTTTTGAATATTTCCTCGAGGCAACTGGTGAACAATTTAGGAGATAGCGGGTCCCCCTGTTTCACGCCTTTCTCAATGTCAAAAGTAGGGCCTGGAGCATGCAACTTGACATTTGCTGTACTGTTATTATATATAGTAGCAATGAGTTCAACATAGGTGTTGTTTATACCTTGATTACGTAAGGCTGAAAGAATGGCTGGATGGTGAACACTATCAAATGCCTTGTGATAGTCCACGAAGGCCAGATATAACGGCTTGTTGAACTCATTGTACTTTTCAATAACTTGGTTCAGAGTGTGCAGATGATCGGTGGTCGAAAAACTGGGACGAAAACCAGCTTGTTCCGGGGGTTGATGTTGGTCCAGCAGTGGGGCAATTCTGTTTTCAATAATTTTAATAAATAATTTATATATGTGGGAAGTTAAACTAATTGGTCTGTAATTACTTATATCAGCTTTATCGCCCTTTTTGTGCAACAAAATTATAGTAGAATGGCAAAGGTTCTGTGGAAATTGGCCGGTGAATAGAATATTATTAAATAAACTTGTGAGATGGGGTAGCAAAGTAGCTTTCCCAGCTTTAAGAGCTTCTGTTGTAATACCATCCTCCCCAGGACTTTTTTGATATTTCATGGTCTTTAGAGCAGAGTTGACCTCGTGCTCTGTTATGGGAGGAATGGTATCCGGGCAAGAATAATTCTGAGTTGATGTCGAATGTAGAGAGCCTGAAGAGTATAAAGTTTTGTAGTATTTGGTACATATTTCGGTAATTTTATCCCTGCTATTGTATTTATTTCCGTCCGTGTCACGTAAGCTTGTAATCCACGTTTTCCCTTTGTGAATTCCCTCCTTAGCTGTTCTAAGAGAGGCGTGTGTCCTTAATGCTATTTCAATCATTTTAGTGTTAAAGTTTCTAATGTCTTGCCTGATTCTACGTTTTACTTGTTTATCCAAAATCCTGTGGTGTTCTAAATCATTCTTACTACGTTCTCTATCTTTTATTAACTCAATGGTTTCGCTACTTAGTTTATTGTTATTTTTCCTACTTTGTTTGATAGTATTGCTCGCAGTCTTGATGCTGTGGATAATACCATCGTATTGGGTCTGCACGTCATCTGCATCTCTATGAAGAAGACTAAAACTGTTTTCCAAGGCTATGTTAAAATTATCGCTATTTGTTACTAAGGTGTCACGGTTTAAGAATTTAATTTGTTTTTGAAATAATGTCTTGCGATGAATTTTTATATTAAACTGAATTTTTGCTCGTACTGGTCTATGGTCAGAAGAAAATTTAATTTTGTTCAATGTGGATACATCTTTTATTATATGTCGATTAGAAGAAAGAATGTAATCTATTTCGTTTTTTGCGTTTCCTGCTGGTGAGACCCAAGTCCAACGGCGCTGAGATTTTTTGAGAAAGAAGGTATTACTAATACTCATGCTCTGCCCGAAAGCAAACTGAACAAGGCGACCACCACGTTCGTTCCTAGCACCTAAGCCATGTGGTCCAAGTATGTCGTCATTATCTGATGCTACTTTCGAGCCTACTTTCGCATTGAAGTCACCGAGTACCATGCTCCATGTTCCTCGGTTTTCTTCACATGCCTTATTGAGGAGATCATAATATTCCTCTAACTCGTCATCGCTGTGTGCAGATGTTGGGGCATAAGTTTGGACAAGGGTTAAGGTGTGCTTATCCGAAATAGATAATTTCAGCACAGCTACTCTATCAGAGTAACCTCGGAACTCCAGAATGTTATTTTTCCATTTCTTCTTCACGAGAAAACCTACACCGTACAGTCCACCAATCGTTCCATAATGATAGATTATAGAATTGCCTCTCTCTATTATTTGTTCGCCCTCTCTGCGCACTTTTGATAGTCCCACAATGTCCCACTTGATTTCACTAAGAGCGTGTTCTAGTTCAACAAGACGCTCCTCCTTCATCAAAGTTCGAACATTGTAGGTGAGAATGTGGATGGTGTCGGTGTCCATTTTGCTAAGCGTAGTCGTTTGACGGGGGATCGTATTCGCCCGGGGATTCTTAGCACCCCTTACTCCAGGACCGGTCCGGCTTCCGTCAGAGCCGGGGTCGCTGGAGCGGCCGGGCACTCGGGGCCGAGACGGGGAATTGTGCATTTCATGTGCAATAAGGGGGTTTGGACCATAAGCCCACCACGCTGGTCCAGTGCGGGTTGGTGGGTGGTTCGCCAGAGCCTCGTTCGTTGTTTAGCAGGGTGCACCACGAGCAGGTGAGGTTGGCTTGGAGCCCGAAGGATGTAATATGGACCCCCATACACCCCAATAACCTAACCTTAAAATTTCATTTTGAATACAAGGTTTTTTTGCTGACTGTACTTTGCCACCCAAACTACATTTGCATACCAAATTTCAATTCGATGCTATTAACCGTTGAAGAGTTCCGTCCTGCGGAGACGATCCTGGCTGGACTACCAGAATGTCACTACTAGATTATTGTATTATCACACGATTTACATAAGTATTTCACATTTTAAGTCAATCTGACTACTGGAAGTTGGTCAAATTTAACTTTCAAGATTTGATTACAGACAACCAGACGGACGGACGGACGGACTAGTCGCAGCAGTTCCTTCGCTTACACTTTTAATGAAACTACTACAATTTCGTCGCTCTTGATACGTTACAAGTGACGAAAGAAGGATCTAGAGTCGATGACGATGATCATTCGAACCATTTGATTCCAGACCCCTGTAGGACAGAAAAAATCACCCCCACTGTACGTCTATGGGAGGCACGCCAAAAAAACTTTTTTTCAATTATTTATAGTACTATTTTGTCGGCATAGTTTACATATAATTTTCGTGCAAAATTACGGCATTCTGGCATTGATAGACTCTGAGCAAAGCCGCGGACGGACAGACAGACAGTCAGACATGGCGAAACTATAAGGGTTCCGTTTTTACCATTTTGGCTAGGGAACCCTAAAAAAGGACCTTTTGCGATGTCACTATGACTTTTTCTATGAAAAGCTTCCACAGTGGGTCACGATTTAATTGTTTTGAGTGTACGAATATACAACCGTTTTGCACTTCACTTACGCATACACGACTGTTTTTCGACCTTATCACCTTAGTTGGAGTAGTTTATAGCATGTTAAAAAGGGCAAAACATGCAAGGAAGACTTTTCCAAGGCATCAAGGCTTGACAGCATAGATTATTGCCTAATGAGTAAATTCTCAGTGTTATACGTTAGGGATGCCACACGTCCCCCTACACCGACACAATTCCCAGTGAACTAAAACAATTTCTTGCTCACCCGCGTCTTTATTACAGCTAAGTTTATGCAAGATATGCGTGTTCATGCAGTTCCTCCACCTGCACACTGTAAGAACACACACAAATCACACAAGCCCATCTATCGCCACCACTACACTACACTGAGGCGTCTCGAACTCAACCAGACCTCATCTTCACAGCAAAAGGAACTGCATGAACACGCATATCTTGCATAAACTTTTATCACAAGGTCGCGAGTGAGCAAAGAAATCTTTTAGTTCATTGATATGGTCCTCCGCAAAGTAATGATTCTATAAATTACAAGTACCAGTCCCAGTCCCAGTCCAAGTCCCAGTTTCAAGCGTGCTGTCCCCGTGTCCTGGTCACTAAGAACATTGTCCCGGTCAAAACCACTTTGTCGGTAGGGATGAGGAAGTAATTACAAAAAAAAAACTTTTTAACCCCTGAAACATTCCAAAACGTGCCTCACGTGGATTTCTCGCGATGCGACTTTCTAATGTCTCTCCCAGTATTGTTAAAAGCCTAGTATTGATGTCTGTTTATCTATTTCAGCGTGTGATCCAAGCCTTGGGAGTGTCCTGGCACGCCAACCACTTCGTCTGCGGCGGCTGCAAGAAGGAACTTGGAGGCGGAGGATTCATGGAACAGGTATGTTGATGATATTATTGTTGATAATGTGATATTCAAAGCGGCCTTTGTCGATCGGCGGCTGAGTCGGCGAAAGCCTATGAGGGTTATAGTGTGCGACAAAAAAACCACATAATATGAAGTCTATTTTTGCGAAAATTCAACTCAAAATCAAGTTGTACGGGTCTAAGTAATACTGAGAAATATGGTCAGGGGTATATGAGATAAAAAATTTGAGGAAACCTGCATGCCTTAGTCTGTTTATTATGCAGAAATTAAGAACGCCTACCAAAAATAGCATAGCACTTATGTCATATTGCACATTTACCTAAATAGCAACACGAGGATTATGAGCTGGTACATTATTTAATTGTCATTCATTCCGGGACCCCAAATACGAGGTCGTACATTAACCGCACACTCATATTAAAGCCAACAATGGGGGAATGGATGAAAATTTTAGAAACGCTTGAAACTTTTGTTATCGATAGGAATAACCATTCTAATTAATAAAAAAAAAAACGGATTTTTAAGTACTTAGCATTAATTCCGGTTAAGTCCGGTAGGTTACGGGTTGTTCCATAGTCCACAATAACATACATACATAAAATCATGCCTCTTTCCCAACGAGGTAGACAGAGACTACATCCTTCCACTTGCTACGCTTCTGGCATACAACTCTCGCCCAGAATAAAATACATAAAAAAGAACATTATAAGAAAAAAAAAGGATAAAAGAATATTAAAAGAATATTTTTTTTTTTAGTTCATTGATATGGACCTCCGCAAAGTAACGCCTGATTCAATAAATTATAAAAAAATAATTTATGTGTCTTTGAGTCGATCGTTTTGACAGGTGACATTCTTTACCGGCTCGGATAATACCGACATGGAAATACCGACTCTGTTTTTCATCTACACACCCATAGAAGTTCATTTCAGTTTCTCTCTCACGTCACATCATAAATACCTAATTAAGAGCATTTTTAAGTACAAATTCCTAAAAATCATTTTTCCTGGATTTTTTAAATCTTTGCGTACCTACTTTAATCTATGCTTCACTAAAAATATCTTTGGTATGGTTTTTTATTTATTTATTTATTTGGTTGGTTTGGTTGGTTTTTTGCTCTTGTCAAAGTCAGCTGTTCAAATTATTGGCGGCCATTTTGTGACTTAGCAGGGAGATAAAGGAGGGTCTACGGTCTTCTAACTTTAGCAGAGCCTTGAACAGACGTTTATGAATCATGTTTTTAGCATCGGGCCTTCAAGGAGCCTTCAAGGAGGCTCTAACTTTTTATGAATAAGAAATAGTTTTTTCCGAAGCTCCAAGGGATTACAGATGTAAAGAAACCTCTCTTGTTATTTCCAGGCCGGCCGGCCATACTGCTCCGCGTGCTACGCGGACAAGTTCGCGGCCCGCTGCGCCGGCTGCGCCAAACCCATCACCGACAAGGCTATAATCGCGCTCGACGCCAAATGGCATCGCGAATGCTTCACTTGCAACGTAAGTGGTCAACGCTGATATTGAAGCCACGGTCGGCCAGACGACAAAAAAAAATTGGAAAATCGCTCCCTAGGCGGCGCGTAATGCCGACATAGCGCCTATGGCATGATTTTCTGCTGGCGATCAAAGGGTAAAAAAAACGACAAATTGAGGAACCTCCTTGTTTGAAGTCGGTTCAAAACAGGAAAGTTTTTGGCGCGCCAGGTGGCTACCAATAGCGTCATTACTTGCCTTAACAAATATTCAAACGAATTGAGAAACTCCTTTTTTGAAGTCGATGAAAAAATAGTAAAGCGACCATCTATAGAAAATACTCGGAGCATTCCAAGTCCAAGTGCTCCGATTTGACTTTCACGAGTCCATAAATAAGGAGTGATGAGTAGCTACTAAGTGACTAAATAAAAAACAAACAAGCTGAGATATGCCGAAAGACGTCCGCTGCTGGACATAGGCCTCCCCCAAGGCTCTCCCCTCAGACCGGTCTTATGCTTTTCGCATCCACCGCGATCCCGCGATCTTAACCAGGTCGTCGCTCCATCTTGTTGGAGGCCTACCGACAGCTCGTCTTTCGGCTGAGATGATGATGATGATGAAGAAGCCGAGATACGTGGTGCATAGGAGAAATTCATGTCTGTACCGTTGTCCAGCGGTGGTGTAGCGGTATGTCACGCGGCACGGAATGCCGAGAACCTGGGTTCGATTCCCAGCGCCGCTGGTCTGATTTTGAGTAAACTATATTTCAGTTTGTAAGTACCTATATTGGATTTTCATGAATCCGTCAAAATGGAAGCATTAACATAGGCATAACGACTATTTTATCTCATTTACAGAACTGCAGGAACCCCGTGACCGATTCCACTTTCTCCGTGATGGACAACAAGCCCCTCTGCGGCAAATGCGCCTAAACCGGGACCAAGAACAAGTGCACTTACTAATTAAGGTCTAATTTGTAAAGCCCACCAAATACCGAGTTAAAAATAGCATGGAAATAGCCACCATAGCAATCGAACCCTCCCAAAGCATACTAGTATTTTAAGCGCGCTTAAAACACTCATATCCAATCACAGAATAAGCAACCGTAGATGTGCGGGTAGGAGGGACTAAACCCCCTTCACGAATTCGAAAAGAATGTATGCACCTCCCTCCTCAGTTCGACTAACAAAGCGAGAAAAAATGTAAGACCTGGTATGTTTGATATGCATTATGCATCGATGAAAACATTACATGCGTTAAACGCTAGTATGCTATACCCAAAGCTGTACTGATGCAGATGCACAGAGGCATGCTTGGAGGAAAGTTTTCTAATAAGCACTTCCAGCAAGTGTAACAAACAGAACAAAGATTTGAAATGAGCACGCTTATAAACATACTTTCAAGCATGCTATTTTTGAGCATGTGTATCTATTACGTTTATTTTGTAGGTACCTACTTGTTAAGAACGGAACTCTCTTGAAAAAAAGTTAAATTCTTTGTTAAATAAGCAAGAACTATAAGCTACGTCTTGTTCATAGATGACAGTTGTAAGAGACGTCTATGCTCTATCACAATTTAATCTAATCGCTAAGAAAGAGAGGAACATATATGTCATTTATAAGCGACTCTTTCACGCAAATATGAGCATTATTCGACCAATTTCATTAAGTTACTGAAATAATAATTAGTTTTAATAAACCAAGTACAACTTGTTATATCAAGTCGTATTTTGGGTTTCAAATGAGATTCGCCATATATTTTCAAACAATTATTTAATTTTAAATTATTGTAATCTTAATGCACAAATATGTGGCGTTATCAGCGTGAAGGGACCTTACTGTCGGTATTGAGTTATTAGTGTCCTCATAATCTACATACATTAAGCTATCGAACCATGTAAAAAACATGCGTATATGTCTAATAGTTTTTTTTTTTTTAATTGTTAAAACCCAAAAGTCGTAAAAGGTGATTATGAGTAAATTGAATTCAAACTTCTACACCCAAAAAAAGTATGTTATTGTAGGAGGTTACATAGATAGCATGTTATTTGATGAATAGACTATATGGTCTTTTAGAATTGATGTACAATTCTATAATTGCATACCTGTATTCCTGTTATTTACCACGCTAAAGTGAACAAAGTAATGAAAGTGCGGTAGATGGGTTTTTGCTAAATATTACATTTATAGTATGTTTTTCATTGGATTTTATAGGAGAAGGATATAATTCGAATAATTCGTAACTAAATAAAAATAACTCTGATATAAATCAACATTGTTTATTATAAAAAAAAATCAATTTTAACAAAAATAACTTTTTAGTTTTCTAATTACTTAATCAGTCAAAATCAACAAAAATATATATTCACTACGCTAAAACATAGCTAAATGAGATCAAACATACAAACTTCTATTTAAAAAGTACCTTTTTTCAGTCTCAAAATTCAAGTTAAAGTTTAGTAAAAAGCTGGTACAATCACTACACGTTTTTTAAAAGGGACCTTATCGTCGGTAATAAAACATTTAGTGATATCATATGAAAACAACTATAAAACTTTTGATGAAATTAGATAATATTAATTTTAGATCACTTTAGAAACTAAACTTATACTAAAAACCTGTAAATTGTCTCCGTTAACATTAAAGTATGCACTTATTTAAAAAGGGACCTTATTGTCGGATGTAAAATTTTTAGTAACAAAGTTAAAACAAGTATTCAAAAATAAGATAAATGTTGTAGTTCTAACTATTAATTATAATTTGTCACTCTGTTTAAAGAATCTTACTAATAATATAATTATAAATCAACGAGCTGTAAACCTCTAAAGATACAAATTGGGGTAAATGTCTTCATAACTAAACTCATCATACAATGCGTCAATTTATGGGTGGCCAGTTTTTGAAAATGTACCTATCTTACTGCAATGAAATTAGGCAAATACACTCGAGAGCAAAACTTTTGGGTCACTATAATAAGTTGTAATATTTCGAAAAGTAATGCACCTAGCTGAGTAAAATAAATTTGATTCTTAGACGAATCAAAGTTTATGCTGTATCAACACGACGGAAGGGTGAAGGTGTACAGAAGGCCAGGAGAACGATTCATGCAAGCCTGCATTGCAGAAAAGGTTGCGTACGGTGGCGGTTCGGTACTCGTGTGGGCTGGGATTTCTGCAGAAAGCCGAACAGAGCTAGTACTGATCGAAAACGGTACTCTAAATGGCGTAAGATACGTGGAAGAAATCCTTAATGAACACGTCGGTCCATTTATGGCAAGACTCGGTGAAAATGCTATTTTCATGCATGACAATGCCCGTCCCCATACTGCTCGTGTAGTACAAGACTACCTGAACGATATGTCGGTATTCGCCAGGTATCAGCAGGTACCCACTAACACTTTCCGCACGTAAATACAAACACTAGTGTCCGACCGAAGTTTCGGTTTCGGTTTCGGCGAATTTCGGCCAAAAAAGTGATTTGGCCGAAGTTTCGGTTTCGGCCGGAATCTGGCCGAAACCTTCGGCCGGGCCGAAATCACTTCGCGGCCTCTCACGGCTCTCGCATCGGGAGCGCTCGGCTTAATTCGGGCGCGCTCGGCCGGGTAGGTATAGGTAATGCATCGGCGGCCATCGGGACCAGCGACAGTAGTATGCATGCAGTTTGTGACGTTTGTTTGTGAACCAAGTGGCGCGCGACAAATTATTATTTACTTTTTAGAATCTGTTACTGCATTTATGCTGTGATTAATGAACAATACCTTTGATATTAGGATTGTGAATTTAGTTTAGACGTGATAAGAATAGGTTGTTTGTTTTGAATAATATAATACCTATGCCGCGAATTAGTGAAGTCTTGATAACTGCAGTAAAAGAATACCTTATTAAACTATTACTACTATCCCTTACATATGTAGGTAGGTGTGTTATTATAAATAACAAGTAAATAGCTTAACTTATAAAGTTTAAATAGCAGATATATATAACTTATTTATTTGCCGCAATGAATTGAAGACCTACTCTTACCAAGTTGATTTATGTTAAAGTAGCATGAATGCTGTGATTTCTCTTGCAATGTTTGACTTTGTCACATGGCGTATTATTCTATAACTTTGTTTAAAGATCTCTCTGATTACAGTGATAATACTATAATTTATGTAAAAGTTGATTTATGTTTAAGCTGTGACTTATCTTGTAATTGACTTTGTCCAGGTATTATATTAATTGGGTAACTTTGTTTAAAAGTTTATAGACTTGATTTTATTTGGTTTAAAATTTCATAATTTACTTCTACTTATATCTATATTCATTAAAAATAAACGTTTGCGATTTTGTTTAACAAAAAAATAACTGTTCTTATATAAAAAATCCTTGCAATAACCTTTTCCTTACGATTTGTACAGTAATTTTGAATATTTTGATACGTCTTCAAAAATTTCGGTTTCGGTTTCGGTTTCGGCCGAAATCAGAAAAATACCGAATATTCGGTTTCGGTTTCGGCTAAAAATCGTGTTTCGGTCGGACACTAACAAACACCAGTTCGAGCAGCAACTGACGAACGAAACGAATTGTGCACGCGGGTGCGCAGCGAGTGAGCGAGTGGGCAGAGCCGATACCCGAGTCAGAAAGAGACAGCAAATCCTTTGATACGCGCCGCCGCGTCGCGTGCCCCGCCGACAAGTACCGTCATGTCTTCAAAAACCGATACAGCTCACACAGAAAGCATACGACAGACACACCGACAGTTAGGTCCCTTTCTCACTAAACTTTGAGGGATATTTTTAACCCATAAAAATCGATTTAAAAACCTGTGTCTTTGTCAAATTACAATTTAGAGACTACTTATTATAATGGAGTAAAAAAATAAAATATGTTTTTTTTCGACATTTTACTTTAAAGGTGATTATCTCGGAAACTAGAACCGACAATAAGGTCCCTTTTCATAGATAACGTCACATATAAATTATAATTAACAAAAACGTAAAGACATATTTCGGTGTAAGTTATATAGTGATACTGTATGGCTAAGTCATCCTAAAGGGCTACCTATAAGGTATTTATTTATTTCGTATGTATTTTTGTATTCGACAAGAGCTATTTTAAAATGTGCTTTTCTTGATTATTTTTTTCAATAAACTATTTTTGTTTAAGATGCTCTCTTTTATTTACATAGAAAATATCCTAAATGACAACTTATTACAATATAATGTTTAAAATGTTAAGTGATCCCCCCCCTTCTTTATGCCCGTGCCTCTTGTACTGGTGGCTGTTCGTTCCGTTACAAATACAACTCTAACCTTAATAACCTATTTTTCTAGTCATCAATAGTAATTAGATAATTTATTTTCGGACATAGATTTGGACAGGATTTCGACCTATCAAAATTCGGCCAAATAACTAAACAAAAGATTATGCACAATAAAATTCGGCCATGTTAATATTATGCTAAAATAAATTCGGGCAAACCATTATTCGGCTTATACAGAATTATGCCGAACTAAATTTCGGCAAATTTAAGATTCGGCGTAAATAAATTATACGAAACCTGTTATGCGTAATCAGTTTCGGACATTAAAAAGTATGCTAAATAGGCACCCCTCTGGAACAAACGCAGCCTCACTCTTGCTTCCACCTGTGAGGTCGTTAGTACTATTTTATATTCTGTGGTAAGGTCTACCAATGACGTGTCTTCATTCAATCACCACACGCATCTCAAAAAATCCGCTATGAACACAAAAACGAACACTAACCTGTCTATCTAAGCTCTCCTCTTTCCCACCCAAAGGATGAGGGGATCGCTTGTCGGGGGATTGGGGTTTCTCGCGACCCGATTTGGGGGATCTGGGCGACATGACCCTTTCAGGAGCAGCAGGCGACAGTGATACGTCAGACGTGACTTTGACAGAGTTGAGTGCCAGCTTTAGTTCTTGTGATGACACGTTCAATTTCTGATTCACGTGCATTCTAGATGGCGAACGAGTGAGGCGAGGGCTCGTGTTGCGGCTTTTGCGGATACCTGTGGAGTTTTGAGTTGGTCAATAGTAGATTGTACAAGAACAGCTAAGCCCTGGCCCTGGTTAAGATCGCGGGATCGCGGTGAATGCGAAAAGCACAAGACCGGTCTGAGTGGAGAGCCTTGGGGGAGGCCTATGTCCAGCAGTGGACGTCTTTCGGCTGACATGATGATGATGAGATTGTACAACATGTGCATAAAAGGAGCCATTTTATCCGAGGCGTTCAATTAGCCCCCCGAGCTGGTACGGCGAGGGTGGATAGACACGTCGAGGAGAAAATGGGTTTAATGCTAGAGTTATTTTCAATTTTTTTCTACGGAGCTGATGGAAAAACTTTAACTAGAAGTGTTATTGGTCAAAAATTGTGTAGGTACTGACCGCGTGGCGTGTTGTTTTTGCTGCGGCGTGGCGGCGCGCGCGGCGAGTCGCGCGGCGAGATGCGAGGAGTGTCCTCGCGACTCATATGGCTAGGTGTGTTCTGCAATATAGTCCGTAGCTCTTAAACGGGTAGACCGATTTGAATGCGGTTTTTTTTTTTGATAATAGGTTTTCTAGCGATGGTTCTTAGACATGTTTCATCAAAATCGGTTCAGCCATTTTTGAAATATTGAACTTTAAAGTGACAAAGTCGGGGGTTTTCCAACTTTTTGTTGGTTAGGTTATTTACTGAAGCTTATTTTCACAGTAGCGTTTTTTTTTTCAATCAGAATCGACACTGACACACCGTGTGCAAATTTACGAATAACATAACCTAAACCTACCTGTTTTTGTGTCCATTCCTGTTTGAAAAAAAAAATGCGATTGTGAAAATAAGATTCAGTAAAAAATCATATAGGGAAAAAAAGCATTTGAGAAAAAATGCGAACGGAAATTTTGCTACTAGGAAACAACGATTCTGGGAAATTCATCTAACAAACCCAAATTTTTCTCTATATGAACTTGAAATTTTATGAGCAAATTCGATGTCAAATTGCAATAAGTCTTACACAAAGGACACTGGTTAAACTGCCGCTCACGGATAATAAGACCCTTGAAATAGTAGATTGTACAACAAGAGCATAAAACGAGCCATTTTACCCAAGACGTTCACATTTCATAGAAGGATTTGCAAAATTAATTACTTACAATTTCGACGGCCTCAACCATTGTTGGTATGTTGTCTTCACGCGGCTTTTCACGCTTGCGCTGCACGCCGCCCGGCGCGCGCATGAGCGGACGACGTGACCTGACAGACATACATAACAATTATTATATCTTTATTCAATTTAGACTATTTATAAATAAATAAATAAATATCATGGGACACTTGACACCAATTGACCTAGTCCCAAACTAAGCAAAGCTTGTACTATGGACACTAGGCAACGGATAAACATACTTATATAGATAAATAAATACTTAAAATACATATTAAACATCCAAGACCCGAGAGCAAACATTCGTATTATTCATACAAATATCTGCCCCGGCCGGGATTCGAACCCGGGACCTCAAGCTTCGTAGTCAGGTTCTCTAACCACTTAGCCATCCGGTCGTCATTCACAGGATATACGGTACAATAACATCTAAAAAATGTCCTAAAAATAAATTAACTAAACTTACCTATAACAATTATACGTATAAAAAGAAATAAGAAAGAGAGAAAATACATTTATTCACAACACAAGACACAAAATAGCATTAGGTACAAATAGACAACACATAGGAAATTATGCGTCATTGCGATTGTGAATCGGAGACAGGTGCAGAACGGGTGCAGAACGGATGCAGGTGGTAGGACCTTGTGCAAGGTCCGCCCGGATTGCTACCACCATCTTGCTCGCTAATCCTGCCGTGAATCAGCAGTGCTTGCACTGTTGTGTTTCGGCGCGGAGAGTAAGACAACCGGTGAAATTACTGGCACTTGAGGTATTCCAACTTAGGCCTCTAGGTTGGCAACGCATCTGCAATACCCCTGGTGTTGCAGATGTTTATGGGCGGTGGTGATCTCTTACCACCAGGAGACCCACTTGCTCGTTTGCCTTCCAGTCGTATAAAAAAAAAAAAAAAAAAAAAATATAAAAAAGACTGGCTCAGCATAATGCTGAAACGTATAGTAATCAGCAAGAGATGGAATTTTCATAGCAAAAATCAAATGTCAAGAGGGATTGACCATTGTGTTTAATCGACTGATGTCTGGGCGACCGAGCGCCGCTCGGGCTAAAACTCGTTAATAAGCGATTTCCCAGAGATAAGACCAAGCTAGATCGATTTTTAACCCCCGACGCAAAAAGAGGGGTGTTATAAGTTTGACCGCTATGTGTATCTGTGTGTTTGTGGCACCGTAGCTCTTAAACAGATTGACCAATTTAAATGCGGTTTTTTCTATTTGATAGCAGGCCTTCTAGCGATGGTTCTTAGATATGTTTCATCAAAATCGGTTCAGCCATTTTTGAGATATTGAACTTTAAAGTGACAAAGTCGGGGGTTTTCCAACTTTTTGTTGGTTAAGTTATCACGATCAACGATAGCTTAGCATAGCCAGGTGACTTTTGGTGTAATTATCTAATCACTAGCTTTCACGTCAAAAAAAATCACGTCGATCCGTCGCTCTGTTACGGCGTGAAAGACGGACAAACACACAAACATACAAACACACTTTCGCATTTATAATATTAGTATGGATTTCACCTGGGCGTCTTCTTTTTCTGCGCAGCATCCTCCGGCTTGCTGTGTGTGTCTGCTTCAACCAACCTCGCTTTTGATGTGCAACTATAATAAACGAAAATTAAACTGTATGAAGGCTGCAATGGTTTGAGTTTAAACTGTTTAAGTTTTTTTATTTTTACAAGTATCAGATCTGGCCGCTGAATTACGTTTTCCTGCTCGTCAAAGTGCTACGCAGTCAAGGAAACTGAATCATGTACAGTCGAGCTCATAAACTTGTGAGCAAAAATTTTATTAAAAAATGGACGAGTGGACGCACACCAACTCAAAAAGGCGACCTGGCAAACCTAGACGGCGATGGCGGGATGAACTAGACTTCTTCTTGAAGGACTGGCCCTTGTATGCAGGGGACAGAGAGCAGTGGAAGTATTGGGGGGAGGCCTTTGCTCAGCAGTGGGACAAAATGGGCTAACAATATTTAAATAACTGAACACGCTTCAACGCAGTTACAAACTTTAAAATTATGTTCAAAATATGATTATAGATGACATTTTAGTTCCTTATTTCTGCGATATGAAGATTTGCACGCACTTACAGTACATGTCGTATTCATCATAATAAATTTTATTATATACTAGCTTATGGCCGCGACTTCGTCTGCGCGGACCTAGTTTATCGCGCGGTGGCGCCCTCTACCGGAATAAAAAGTATCCTATGTTGATCCTTGGGGCTTAATCTATCTCTATACCAAATTTCATTAAAATCTGTTCAGCGGTTCCGACGTGAAAGCGTAACAGACAGACAGACAGACAGAGTTACTTTCGCATTTATAATATTGGTAGAGATTTAAATGTAAAAAAACGGGACAGCCCTAGGAGACTTGTCCCAAGCTACTAAGAACGGCGAAGTATGCAGCTGGGGCTCCTCCCACCCGCGTCTCACCCCTCACACCCCGCACTATTGCTGTCTAGCCGTCTCCGTCGGATTACTGTAGGGAAACCTGTTATACTGTGCCTTTACTATACTTATACTTAAGTTCTTACCCGGAATCCCTGCTGCTAGAAGGTTTAGAATTGACACGGAGCGTGTCTAACGAATACATGGACAGCTTTGCGTCAGTTTCCGTATCTAGAATAAAAGTATAATTCAATTTGATATCTCTCAACGAACTATTCTTGTGTATCCCGCTAAAATAATAAATGCGAAAGTGTGTAAGTCTGTTTGTTTGCCTGTTGCATCATCGCGCCTAAACCGCTGTACCGATTTAGATGAAATTCGGTATTCCGATATTGTATAAATATTATCCCGGAAAATTTGCATAGTTCCCGCAGGATAGTGGTTTATTCCAGTGTGTGTTGCCAGTGATGACATACGGATCTGAGACGTGGGCGCTAACGATGGGCCTCATAAGGAAGCTCAAAGTCACTCAAAAGGCTATGGAGAGGGCTATGCTCGGGGTTTCTCTGCGGGATAGAATCAGAAATGATGATATCCGCAGTAGAACTAAGGTTACTGACATAGCCCGAAGAATTTCGAAACTAAAGTGGCAGTGGGCGGGGCACATTGCTCGCAGGACGGTCGTGATGGTCGATAGGGTCAGAAGGTTCTCGAATGGCGTCCGCGGACCGGAAGACGAGCTGTCGGTAGGCCTCCAACAAGATGGAGCGACGACCTGGTTAAGATCGCGGGATCGCGGTGGATGCGAAAAGCACAAGACCGGTCTGAGTGGAGAGCCTTGGGGGAGGCCTATGTCTAGCAGTGGACGTCTTTTGGCTGACATGATGATGATGATGATGAGTGGTTTATTCATGGATTACGGCTCGAATGATTTGGTTAAAATTTGCAATGTGCAATGAACGATTGATCTAGATTGTTCCTATCTCTGGGAAAACGTGCGATCATATATCTATGTCCTTGTCCTTCACAGAGTCTGAATGTATGTCCATCTCAAATTACATCTAAATCGGATCAGCAGTTTAAGGGTGAAGAGTTAACAGACTGTTTGTCTGTCTCGAAAGAGACAGAGAGGCAGTTCCTTACTCATTTATAACATTTGAAAGGATGGATTGGATACGGTTGACACTAGTTGTTAGAGGTGTTAGAGTCTAACAACTGGTAGCATGGTGTACGGTTGTGATACTCTGAAGATGAGCTCTGGTTGAGTTCGAAACGCGTCAGTGTGATGTTGTGGTGGTGATAAATCGGTTTGTGTAATTTGTGTGTGTTCTTACAGTGTGGAGGTGGAGGAACTGCATGAACACGCATATTTTGCATAAGCTTAGCTATCGTAAGGTCGCGGGTGAGCAAGGAAATTCTTTTAGTTCATTTATAACCTTCCTCTTTGGCTCTTCCGTAGCCGGGTAAAAGGCAAAAAGGACTAAAAAGAGAAAAAGGTCTACTCACTCGCTCTGTAGCCTGGCTTAGCCCACATTCCTATAGGTCTCTTCTTACCCACAAATCCCACGCTAGATTTCTTTTTTAAGCGTATAGTTGCCTGAAACAAAACAGCTATTTTTAGGGTTCCGTAGCCAAAATGGCAAAAACGCATCCCTTGTAGTTTCGCCATGTCTGTCCGTCTGTCCGTCCGCGGCTTTGCTCAGGTACTATTAATGCACAAATATAGGTATACTATACTAAAATCGAGCGTCACCCACCTCTAAAATCTAAACCAGTGGGTGGGTAAAATTCGCAAAGATTTAGGATGGTAGTAAGTATATCAAACTTACAAGGAAAACTATAACGGTTAAATTTTCACGAGAATTATTAGTTGTTTAATAGTAAATAGCAGCCTAAGGTATAAAATATACCTAAACTTGGAATATTCCGTACAAAATACTAAATTCCTGGAAAAAATTTAAATACTTAATTTTTTCGTAATGGCTATTTCTGGCGTGTCCGACACACTCTTGGCCGGGTTTTTTTAAACCTACTTTTTATCCCGATATTCCCACGGGATAGGGATAAAATCTTGAAATTTCAACCGCTGGGTTTAGATTATTGAAATTTTGTATGTTCTTAACACAACCTCAATGAAGACCACGATCTAAATTTTGGGAATTCCCAGAGGAATTTTGTAAAATCCCGGAATTTCTCGAAGCCGTGGGTAAACTCTAGTGTCAAATAAAGGGCTAAAGATATAAAACTCACAGTGTTTTCCAAATTAAGGTAGTTGATCACTCTCTGCAAGTATTCTCCGCTCGCGGTGTCCAGGTTTTGACAAGTCTGCAGGAGTTCCTGCAAAGATAAACCCATTCAACACAATGATCTTTCAAAACATAACTAATAGGATTGATGGAAATATAACGTTTACAAGGAGTGGAATATATCACTTTAACATTTATTTATCGTATTTCATATTTGTACCAAGTTTCAAGTCCATGCCGTTAAGCGTTGAAGAGTTCCAAAAAACCAATCATAATTTCATTGCTTAATAGCGACATCTCTTGTCCGGGTGAGCGGTTAGTTCCGATGGAGTGCTATTTTTCTGGTTTTCCTGTGCATCTATGTTTCGGTTTGTATTTTCAATTTACCTCATTATGTAGCTCTATGGGACACACGATGTCGCCATCTCGTACAAGCTGTGTAAAAGTCTTGAGGCATTCCACGCACTCGCGCAGCGGGGCTTTCTGGGTGAACCATTTGTGGAATATCTGGAAATACCGAGTGTGTCAATTGACAATGTTAAAATTAATTGACAGTCTTAAGATATTTTTTTTTATTCGACTGGAAGGCAAACGAGCAAGTGGGTCTCCTGGTGGTAAGAGATCACCACCGCCCATAAACATCTGCAACACCAGGGGTATTGCAGATGCGTTGCCAACCTAGAGGCCTAAGTTGGAATACGTCAAGTGCCAGTAATTTCACCGGCTGTCTTACTCTCCGCGCCGAAACACAACAGTGCAAGCACTGATGCTTCACGGCAGGATTAGCGAGCAAGATGGTGGTAGCAATCCGGGCGGACCTTGCACAAGGTCCTACCACCTGCAAAATGTCGATGTGTTTGGAAACTTACACATAATTACCTAAAAGAAAATCGAAAAAACCGACTGCCTTAACCTCGCAAGTCCTTGACTTATTTACCAAACATAGTTCTACAGACCGAGCCTTGTATTCTGAGTCATGTGATTATAAGGTTTGTCTTTAAAAAAAAATGGTCGTCATTCCTTTCATTTGTTGTTTACTTTACCTTGTTTACTTTGTGCATAATATTTCCCAAATAAGTGTAGACATATCAGTGAATCGTGTACCTTAGGGGGAAAATGCCTTAGTCGCCACGCTTGGCAGGCGGGTTGGCGACCGCAGTTACATCCGATGTTTCGCGGAGGACGCTGCTGCCCATCCTCCGGTTTATCCCTTAGTCACTTCGCAGTGTCTTTTTTTTATGTTAGAGAGGCCAGACAAACGAACTAATGGGTCACCTGATGGTAAGTGATCACCACTCCAAATTACCGCAGTGTTTGAAGTCAAAAGTCTTTGACCAGTGTGTGTTGCCAGTGATGACATACGGATCTGAGTCGTGGGCGCTAACGATGGGCCTCATAAGGAAGCTCAAAGTCACTCAAAGGGCTATGGAGAGGGCTATGCTCGGGGTTTCTCTGCGGGATAGAATCAGAAATGATGATATCCGCAGTAGAACTAAGGTTACTGACATAGCCCGAAGAATTGCGAAACTGAAGTGGCAGTGGGCGGCGCACATTGCACGCAGGACTGATGGCCGATGGGGTCAGAAGGTTCTCGAATGGCGTCCGCGGACCGGGAGACGAGCTGTCGGTAGGCCTCCAACAAGATGGAGCGACGACCTGGCTAAGATCGCGGGATCGCGGTGGATGCGGAAAGCACAAGACAGGTTTGAGTGGAGAGCCTTGGGGGAGGCCTATGTCCAGCAGTGGACGTCTTTCGGCTGACATGATGATATCAGTGAAAACTTTACTGGTTCATGATTTACCTGTATGTATACTAGCTTCATGTATGATTTTATTGCTGTTTGTTTTCCTCAATAAAGAAAAAAAAACTCTATGGGAGACTTATGTTTTGACAGCTCATAAAAAGTACCTCAGTTGATTGGTGGTGTCAACATCCATATTGCCGCTTAACTAACCTGCAAAGACTGGAGCATGTTCTGGTACAGAGACACAGCTCTGGTCATCTGCGTGCGGAGGAACGTGTGGCGGGCGAAAGGTAGCGCTGTGTTGTTGTGACGGGTTATGTCGTGAACCTGAAAGTAAACGTTTGCACTTTTATCAGGGTTTGTACAAAAGAAAGAAAAGCTTGTAGGATCATATATTTCACACGAAAACACAAGCTGAAACATGGATGCACAGAAAAACCAGGAAATTAGATGTTATAGAATCCTACAAGTTAAGATTACTTTTTGGAGTCTTTTTGTATTTTTTTTATTTCAACTCCAAATTTTTGTTTCTTTTACGGTCATCCCGTGAAAGTCCAGCGGTGCAGTACAGTAAGGGAATAGCACGCAGCACGGATTGCTGAGGACCTGGGTTCGATTCCCAGTGTTGGTCTTATTTTTCTGGTTTTTCTGTGCATCTATGTTTCGATTTTTATTTTCAATATAGACTTTTATATTCCTTAAAAACGAATGTTAAAGAAAATAAAAGTCTATAACGAATAATTATTGGAGTGTCTACTCCTAACTTATAGAAGTGTTCCATCAGACAACATTATTAATTTTCATTCCATTTTTATGGAATAATCGAGAAAAACTAACAAAAATGCAACATTGCCAACTCAGGAGGTATAAATTTTCTGCCGCAGAAAAGGTTTATTCTTATTAGTTTTTTCCTTCACCATTTTTGAGAAAATCTTTAAGTATATTAGTCTCGGCTGGAGCAATTACTGGCTTCGTATTAGTTAAACGACCTCGCAAACTCGTCCGTTTAATTCTCATACCACTGTCTTTCTAGATGGCGCCACTGTTGCGTGAGGTTTTTAAGTGTGGCTTTCAAAGTCTGTTATTACGGGCGTGAAACAAAATTTAGATTAAAATCATATTTAATACACCTTAAAACCGTACCATAAAAATATCGAGAAACCACCGTGTTGCGTAGTCCCGTTTTGTTCGGAACAAAAGGGAGGGCAAAAGTTTCCAAAAGACAAAACAGTCTCAAAACACAAACATGCATTGCCTCGTAACGCATAATTGACAAGATTTTAGATTTCTAAGACTATAATTTGATTCGTTCTCTTTATTCTGCTTGGAAATAGAAAGACGCTGATATTTTTAAAATTTCGCTACGATTATTAATTAATTTATTACAAATTTTTTAAGATGTGCTTATTCGAAAAGAGCTTAACTCCAAAACTACGATATAATAGATCAAGTAAATCATGCGTAAATCTGAAGTAGACGCTGTCAAAATTATGACAGCCCCTTTTTTTGGTGCAAAAGCCAAAGGAAACATATCTATTCTGTAGTAGTATTGGCAAATTCAGATACATTTTTTTAAATTTTTTGTATTTTTTTAAATATGGAGAAATAAATTATAATAAATATTTTGCCATGTTCAGGAGGCAAAACTCTTTCGATTCCTGTAGTAATTTACAGGTGTTGAAAAAATTTAATCTTGTTAATTATATTAATTAATTTCAGGTAATGCAAAACATTACACAAAATCATTATAATTATAATAAAACAACCCTGTTGTGTTTCAAAAAGAGAACTGAATTTATTGTTTTTAATTTTTTTATAGTCATAGACAATTAACCATCAACAAATATAGAAAAGGTCCAATAGCACAATCATGAATATTTAGATATAATAATAATACAACACCCCCACTATATCTAATAATCATAGAAAGTTGTGCATTTAATTTATACAAACACCAAACCCAATAATTCTAGAAAAGTATAGTGTTTCTTTGCACATAAACTTTTGGTAAATAAATCAGCGGGCATATCAGCTGTTGGCAGATAGTACAACTTCACTATATTATTTGAAACACATTCTCTAGCAAAATGATATTTCACATCAATGTGTTTAGATTTCTTGTGAAGTACTGGATTTGTAGATAGCTTCTGTGCACTCTGATTATCATTAAATAAGCTTAAAGTATACATTTTATGAGTTATTTCAAATTGCAAAGCTCTTAAATATATAGCTTCTTTACATGCCTCTGAAATACTCATATACTCTGCTTCACAACTTGAAAGTGCAATAGTTTTTTGTTTCCTACATTCCCAAGATATAATACCATTAGATAATAAAAAACAAAACCCAGTATATGATCGTCTATCCAGTGGATCATTCGCCCAATCAGCATCAACAAAACCTTTAATTTCAGAATTTCCACTTTTACAATATTTAATACCAAAAGACTTAGTCTTTTTTAAATATTTTAAGACTCTCTTAGCATAATGCCAATGCTCATCTGTATGACAGTTATTGAATTGACTTAAGTAACTTACAGAGTAAGTTATATCTGGTCTGGTTAAAACAGAAAGATACATCAAGCTACCTATGAGCTGTTGAAAAGGTACTTGATCATTTAATTTTTTATCCATGTTTACACTCAGTTTAGTTTCCATTGGAGTGTCATAAGTCTTACAGTCAGTCATGTTAAATTTCTGTAACAAAGTATCAACATAGTTTTCCTGATCTAAGGTGACTGACCCTTCCAACTTATTGAATTTCACATTCATTCCTAAACATTTCTGAACCTGTCCCAAATCTTTGATTTGAAATTGACTGGACAACACTTTCTTTACATTTTCAGTTTCTATTTTATCATTAGAGAAAATAAAGAAGTCGTCGACATAAACTGTCACAATGGTTTTTTTATTTTCAACCATTTTTGTGTACATGCAAGGTTCTAATTTTGACTTCATATAACCATTATCAACTAAACAGTTATCCACCTTTTTATTCCAGGCCCTCGATGCCTGCTTCAAGCCATAAATTGCCTTTTTAAGTTTTAATACTTTATTAGAGCTACCTGGGGAATCATAACATTCTGGTTTCTGCATATATATGGTTTCCTCTAGGTCTCCATTTAGAAATGCAGTTTTGACATCCAAATGGGTAACATCAAGTCCTAATTGAACTGATAGCGAAAACAATAACCGTAGGGTCGTGTGTCTGACGACAGGTGAGAAGGTTTCTGTGTAATCAACACCTTGTTTTTGTGAAAAGCCTTTAGCTACAAGTCTAGCACGATACCTGACATTGTTTTCACTGTCATATTTTTTACGCAATACCCATCTACATTGGACTATAGTACTGTTTTTAGGCACATCAGTAAGTTCCCACGCATTGTTATAGTCAAAACACTGTAATTCATCTCGCACTGCCTCTAACCATTGTTCTCTTTCTGGCCCTTTTAAAGCCTCTACAATAGAAAGTTCACAAGCATCTTCATCAATACTATTTCCTACACAAACATTCGAAAAACCATACCTGTCTGGCTGCTTTCTGTTCCTACGGGAAGCACACCTTTTTTCAACATTCACAACACTTTCCACACTACTTACAGAAGACTCTTCATCTGGGTAATAAGTGTCATCACCATCATGAAACTCTTCACTTGTGGAATCATCTGATGTATCCCCCACTGAATCCACAGTGGCAACAGGCGTTGATTGTGATTTTCCCTCAATCTGAACTAAACTTTCTGCCGGTTTAGGTTTTTCGATTATTATCACATCACGGCTAGTTGTGATATCTTTTGTTCTTGGAATGTAGATTCGATATCCTTTTACATCATCTGGATAACCGACTAGAATGCCTCGCTCAGCCTTTTTATCCCATTTTAGTCGCTTCTCTTTGGGTATATGCATCATCACAACACTTCCGAAGACTCTCAAATGGCTTATATCTGGCTTTTTCCCTGTCCACAATTCGAAAGGTGTTTTTCCATTCAAGGCTGATGCTACTGTCCTGTTTTGCAAATATACAGCAGTATTGGCTGCTTCAGCCCAAAAACTTTGGTCTAGCTCTGCATCGAATAATAGACATCTTGCCTTCTCCACCACTGAGCGATTAGAACGTTCCGATAAACCATTCTGTTCGGGCGTGTAAACATTGGTTTTCTGATGAAGTATTCCTGCTTGGCTCAGGTAGTTATCAAACTCTTTATTGACAAATTCCTTCCCATTATCGCTCCTTAGTATCTTTATTTTTCTGTTCAGCTCATTTTCTACAGCTGCTTTGTAGCGTTGGAAACAGCTAAAAGCTTCACTTTTGTTTTTCAAAAAATAAATGTGGATCATGCGGCTATAATCATCCACAAACAAAATGAAATATCTGGAGCCACCAATTGAAACATTGTTGAACGGGCCACATACATCTGTATGTATTATTTGCAGAAGATCATCACTTCTATTGCCATTCTGTGGAAAAGGTAAACGACTCTGTTTGCCTTCACAACACACTGTACATGACGACTTAGTTATATCTGCCTTTCTGTCAAGTGTGAGACCTTCCACGGCATCCTGCATTCTGTTCAAATAGTTGCTGTTGACATGACCAAGCCTGCGATGCCAAATGTCACTTGAAGTCACCACTGCAGCTAACAACTCAGGCGTTCTCAGCTTGTATACTCCATTTAATAAACAAGCTGTGGCTACCAGCACATTAGCCTTATTAAAAATTTGACAGCCACCATCTGTAAACAACACTCTGTTGCCTTTAGCAATCAGTTGACTCACTGATATGAGATTTGTGGTTAAACTCGGAACACACAATACTCCTTCAACAACCACATCAAACTCACAGTCATCTGTCAATGTCGTAATTTGCACATCGCCGGAGCACTTAACAGGTACCTTTTCTTTATTCGCAACAACAATCTCCTTAACGGAATGCTCGTTCGAAACATTTTTAACCCAATGTTCATTCGCAGTTAAGTGTGCACTCGCTCCAGAGTCGATATACCAATCATTCTTCGAAAAATTACCATTCAAGAACACGGCACTGAATGCGTTGGTTTGTTTTCGTTCACTAGAATTGGTAACTGATGAATCTTTATCAACATTTGTGCATTGATTACGATAATGTCCCGTCTGTTTACATTTATAACATTTTATGACTTTCTTTGACTTTGACGTTGACGTATTATCTCTGTCTTTGGTTCCGCTAGTGCTGCCATATTTTTTTTTATGATAACTCGCAAAAGCTCCGCTGACGTCGCCACTGTCTTCCTCCAAGTCCATCAACTTTGTTTTAATGGCGTCTGCCGTTATTTTGATGCCCGAATGTTCAATCGCCATTATCATCGGCGAGTATTTGTCAGATAATCCAGCCAAAAGTAGCGATCCGACCCATTCGTCATTGATACTAAAGCCCGATCCACTTAATTTTTGACTCGTTTCTATGATCTGTGTTACATACGATGTCATAGAAGTACAGTTTTCAAGACGAATTGAGATTAAAGTTCTTAACAAGCTAATTCTTCTGGTGAAACCAGAATCATCAAACAGCTGTTTAAGTGTATCCCATAACTCTTTTGTAGTCTTCGCGTCTTTGATGTGTACATATAGCGGCGAGTCAATCGTTAAGATCAATTTGGCCTTGGTTTTCGCATCAGCTGCGGCTTCACTTGGTTCTGTAACTCGAATACTATCCGAAGTTCCCTCCAACACCAGAAAATTCTCCGCGGCGAAAGCCCATTCCTGATAGTTCTCACGTCCCTTCAACTTGGGCACACTCACAACATAATTAGAAGTCATTTTCACTAGCACAGCGTATTTTCAATCTGCGTAAACTTATTCAGCACTAAAATGCAAGTTTTATCGCGAAAATAAACGTTTTTTCTGGGCCATAACCTATAATAAAACAACCCTGTTGTGTTTCAAAAAGAGAACTGAATTTATTGTTTTTAATTTTTTTATAGTCATAGACAATTAACCATCAACAAATATAGAAAAGGTCCAATAGCACAATCATGAATATTTAGATATAATAATAATACAACAATAATTATAAATAAAACCGCGTAGCTCATCCAAAAACTATGAGATTTGACATTTCGGAGACCTTACGCTACACTAGCGCCTCTAGCGGCGAATTCATACGCGATAGCCCTCATTGCCTACTTCCAGGTCACGACAATAATCTACAATTATAATTGTATTGTATTATGAAATTGAACGAACCTGCCGCTTCAGCTGGTACAAGTAGATGCGTGTGTAGCGAGCGCAGAACTCGCCGCACTGCCGCTGCAGTTTCGGCAGATCCTGAGGCTCTATCTTATTCAGGTCCTGAGCGTCAAGAGTTGTGCTAAAAACACAAATGAGGCTGCGTTTCAACCAATGTACGAGGGTATTTCCACGAGCGTCCCAACCGCTGTCAGTCCCTTGCCTGAGATTTTAAGAATTGGAAGGCAGATTGTTTTTTAATTATGACGTAAATAGCTTCTGTCTAACTCAGGCCAGAATCTATTTCAATACAAAAATCAATGCATATGAATTATTTACTTCTTAATATAAACAGCTAGGGACTGACAGCGGTTGGGACGCTCGTGGAAATTCCCACGAGGATGTGTTGCGAGGAATGTGTTTTTTGTTTATTCCCAATGAATCACACCCTAAACTGTCACACTGTGACTGGTTGGGAATATTTTTGATTAAAAAAATCCCAACAAGTCACACTGTTATTAAACGGGATGGTTTTTAATGTTTGTTCCCAACGAGTTCCCTTACCTGTCACACTGTGATTTGTTGGGAATATTTCTACTAAAAAAATCCCAATTAGTCACACTAAACAAAACAAACATCGAAGGCTAAAGCGGGAGCGAAGCGGAGTGTAACTTTCTGAACCTAACCTGTCCGAGTTGCTTCGCTCGCTCGCACAAATCATAAGTGTACCTAGCTAGTTGGGATTTTTTCTAGTAAAAATATTCCCAAAGAGTCACAGTGTGACGGTTAAGAGTGTGACTCGTTGGGATAAAACATTAAAAACTCGCGCTCGCGTGTTGTGGTTACAGTCATACTCCTTTCAATACTCAATATTCAATTTTATTTATTTTTGTTCATTTCGCTTGGTTGTTGTACCCAATTTTTCGGAATTTAAATTGACCAACTAGGTACATTACCGAAATCTTTTTGAAGTACCTACTTAATAAATAAATTGGCCTCTTCCAGTGCTTATCGCCAGTATTTATCGGCGACAGTTAAAATTAATCAATGGGTGGTGAAAGAACCCCTAAGTTTATTTTATTAATTATACTCTACAAGTTGCAACCTGCACGGAGTGCCATGCGCATGTTCGAATTAGCTTAATTTAATTGTACGTAAAACTAGGCCGAATATCCGGCGGCCGGATATCCGGTATCCGGCCAAACCACTATCCGTTTCATCTCTAGATATAATACCAGAAGACGGGTAGCAGCGTTTTGAAGACAACCCTACATCCTAGAGGTATACAGCACTCGCCAACCCGTTTGCCAAGCGTGGCGGGTATTGCCACTACAGGTGAGGGTGAGGCCTATGTCCAACAGTGGATATCCTATAGCTGTTATGGTGATGATTGTAAAACACTCACATTATGTTCAACAGTTCCGAGAGCACCTTCGACTGCAACTCCTTCACTTTGGCGCTGTAAATGCTCGTCTCGATCATAGTTCTGACGTTTTCTGACGATTTCTCTGTAACTATGAAAACACGTCCATGTGGCAAACTGGTATCAAAGTCAAAGTCAAAATATCTTTATTCAATTTAGGCTATAACAAGCACTTATGAATGTCAAAAAAATCTACCACCGGTTCGGAAAAACCTCTTCTTCTTCTCTTTTAAAATATGGCTTCTGTCCTAATTTAATAAGACAATTTCGCCAATGTCAAAGTATTCTCTTTCGAGAGGCAACGTTGTACGGTGATTGTAGTTTTTGTAACTTGATAGTAAAATTCCAAAAACCACGTGGAGACAACTTGCGCATTAAAAAATGTCAGACACGAGAGCAATATTGAATATTGTGATCACTTTTCAATGTTAAGGTTAATCGCCGCATAAAACACTATCAAAATTATACTTCAACTAGCCAAAGAAACAGAAATAGCAAAATTAAATATTGTCTACATCCACCATGTTCGAATGCCACAAATGGAATCGGAAAAACCTCTGTTGAGAAGAGTCGAGGGCCGATTTAGGCCCATCCGTTTGACAGCTAATAGATGTCAGCGTGAAACTTGTACCTAACATCCCACTTTTTGCGTCAAAGTAAGTATTTCAGTACCCTTAGTGTAAGTTTCCGGTTACAAAAAACGTCTCGATCGCGTTCGCGTTAAAATCTCAATTTGTATGGAAACACGAACATCACAAACGTTCCGCTAGAGGGGCTGTTCGTGTTTCCATACAAATTGAGATTACAGATAGAGATACACTCATCATCATCATGTCAGCCGAAAGACGTCCACTGCGGGACATAGGCCTCCCCCAAGGCTCTCCACTCAGACCGGTCTTGTGCTTTCCGCATCCACCGCGATCCCGCGATCTTAACCAGGTCGTCGCTCCATCTCGTCTGAGGCACCGACAGCTCGTCTCCATTCGAGAACCATCTGACCCCATCGGCCATCAGTCCTGCGTGCATGTGCCCCGCCCACTGCCACTTCAGTTTCGCAATTCTTCACACATACACTAAGGGAGATACACTAAGGGTACAGTAAATGTTGGTACCTTGAATATTGTTTTCCGGGCGATCGGGATCTGGACTATCTCTTCCGCGCACCGTGCAGGGACTCTCTATAGTGGAGTCGTTGGTCGCCTCCTGTTCCGGACCTGCTCAGACAATAGTAGTTTATGCGCCTGTTACATAATGAAAACCAATAATCATTCACTAGCTTGGGACTAGGTCAAATGGTGTCAAGAGTATCATGATATTTATTATTATTATTTTAAGCGAATTTAGAAAATCGAAGTACGTATCGTATTGTTCCTCTTGCTCTCATAAAGTCAAAGTCAAAATATCTTTATTCAATTTAGGCTATAACAAGCACTTATGAATGTCAAAAAAAAATCTACCACCGGTTCGGAAAAATCTCTGTTGAGAAGAATCCGGCAAGAACCTCAACGAGGTATATTTAAAAAATAAAAAGAGATTTACAATATTAGTAAATGATATCTATATAGGTACCACATCACAAGTATTTAACACAACTTTATTTTTAACACAGTAGGTTCGCTATTTGAAGGAATCGCTAATGCGGATCGGAATTATTTCCAATTTATTTTTATTGTCCATGATATAATCATTGACTTTATAATAAGCCTTAGATATTAAAGTCTTTTTGACAATAGATTTGAATTTTGTATTCGTTTCGTTTGTAATATTTTTTGGAATTTTATTATAAAAACATATGCAATTTTCCATGTTTTAGCGAGTTTGTAAGATGGAACTTTAAGCTTCCCTGTGTTTCTAGTAGCCTTTGGCTTATCGACGTTAGTGGGAAAATCACATATGTTCTTCCTAACGTACATGACTATTTCAAAAACATAAAGCGACGGCAGGGTTAGGATACCCTTAAGAAACGTCCTAGTGGACATAGTCTCATACTTTTCGATACAAAGAATATATTTTTGCCTGACACGTTCCTATTACGCTCATGGTATAATACTGTGATGTGGGTATAGACCATTACTTTTTTTTTATTCGACTGGATGGCAAACGAGCAACTGGGTCTCCTGATGGTAAGAGATCACCACCGCCCATAAACATCTGCAACACCAGGGGTATTGCAGATGCGTTGCCAACCTAGAGGCCTAAGATGGGATACCTCAAAACCTACCTACCTTACGTACTTACCTTTAAATAAACAGCTTACCAGAGAAACTCTCGTCTTTCTCGTCATCGAATATATGGATCATTTCGCAGGCCTCGTGGTCCGACTCTTCGGCGAAAGTGACAGTCGTCTCCCGAGGCTCCGGGGGCTCCACAGCATTTTCAGGCTGCTCGGATACCTGACAAAATGTGTTATCACCGTCATACATGTTTGCACAGTCAGACCCAGACCATAGTAAAAGATGGTAAAAGAGAACAAAGTAGGTTCACCACGAACAATAGTACGTGCACGCCGGTCGGCGCCGGTACGCAAGCGTTAAATGCAAAAATGTGTTTGTATGTCTGTCCGTCATTTACGTCAAAACGGAGCGACAGATATTCGTGATTTTTGGCATAGAGATAGTTTACAGAGAGTGACATAGGCTACTTTTATCCCGGAAAAATGCACAGTTCCTGAGGGAACAGCGCGCGATAACCGAATTCCATACGGGCGAAGCCGCAGGCAAAAGCTAGTTAATAATATAATTGGAAAATACTAACAGTTTCTTTAGGCTCTTCCTTGACATTTTCCTTTCTCATTTTCCTTAGTTCAGCTTCCATAAGCTCTTTGAGACAATCATCAGGTAGTTTCTCCAGGAACTGGTACGGGTCATCTGAAAATCGAGATTTATCTTCACTAGCTTTTAGCAGCATCTCCAAAGTCGCCATTCGCGTCAACTATTCGCTACAAGGCGGCAAATGAATTGTTTTCTTTGTATTTACGAGGGGTGATCCAAAAGTAATGATAACTAATATGTAAAACAACTGAAGTAGCCGAAAACTAAATTTATTTCTCAACGTAATCTCCAAGCAAGTCTAAACACTTAATCCATCTCTTCTCCAGACCGCGAATTCCATTTAAAAAAAAATCTTTTTCGCGACTCTCCAAATATGCCTCTACAGCGGCTATGACCTCTTTGTCGTTCAAATATTTTTTGCCTCTGAGGTGTTCCTTCAGTCGTGGAAACAGATGACAGTCGCTGGGGGATAGGTCTAGTGAATACGGGGGTATTTTAGCAATTCGAAGCTTGCGTCCTGGATTGCAGCTATTGCAACTCTGGCCTTATGAGGAGATGAGTTGTCTTGGTGGAACAGTACAACAGCACGTAGTTTGCCCTGTCGCTTCTCTTTGATGGTTTCCCGCAATCTTTTTATTTGTTCGGAGTAGTATGAGCCTGTGATCGTGGCTCCTATTTCCAAGTAATCGATCATTAGGACTCCTTCGGTATCCCAGAACGGACGCCATAACTTTACCCGCTGAACTGGCGACCTTGAATTTCTTCGGTGTCGAGGAAGACGGTCGCTTCCACGTCATAGACTGCTGCTTGGTCTTCGGATCGAAATGGTGAATCCAAGACTAGTCCGCGGTGACATATCGACGCAAAAAAGTTTCAGGGTCAGCTTGAAATTTTTCAAGATTGCCTAATGACTTCTCGTAATGAATCTTCTTTTGGTCGTCAGTTAACATTCTAGGCACCCAACGAGCGGATACTTTTTTCATGTGCAATTCTTCGGTTAAAATTCTTTGAATGCTGCCATAAAAGATCCCTGTGACTTCATTTAAATATCTGATTGTCACCTTTCCATCAGTTAAAACTAAATTTTCAATTTTCTTGACGTTATCCCCAGTACAGACGATGAACGGACGGCCCTCGCGGTGTTCGTCTTTATTTGATGTCCTACCCAAGTTAAACTCCTTGCACGAGCGTGCAACTATAGAATACGGATGAGCAGAAACCCCCAATGTTCCCGCCAATTCAATGTGTATATCTTTAGTAAAAAAAAATTTCAAACAGAAGTACTTAATAACGGCTCTCATTTCAGTTTTCTCCATTTTCACGAATTTAATCCGACAAGTCACGAATAAATGCATTTAACTCACTGACAGACATATATATTTTAATTATTATTTTTTTATTTTACTAGCCAATAACCGCTTTAAAAAATAAAACCTCTTTTTACTTTACTGGGCCACTAAAAGTAATCAATTATCATTACTTTTGGATCACCCCTCGTAAGTAGATTTTCAAAAATTATATCGACGCTTGAAAGGAGATATTGACTAAGCGATTTTTTTTTAAATAGCGAGTTATATACATGTGTAGAATCAGTCAAATTGATATTCACTTAGTCAATTTATCCTTTCAATCGTTGATATTGTCTTTATTAAATTGTATACTACTCAAAAGAATATAAGAGCTACTTGAACTTCACCAGTAAAATGGAATCAAAAATATGTTAGAGTTTTTAATTGAATACATACTCGTATAATTGGAAGAAAAGTACTGTATACGTTGTATTTAACAAAACAATTTTTAAACAAGGAATGTTATAAAGAATTATACATTTATTAGTATTTTCGTTTCACCCATGAAATTCGTGTGGCCCCTATTTTATTTGAGTAGTATATCATCGATCAAATATTATTTTTGAATGCCATGATGTATAGAACTCAAAATCGCCATATTGTTGGTTACGCCTTTTCGTGATTCGATCGACGATATGTAGTATTAGTTGAGCATAATAGACATAGGCTTGTGGCCTGTACATTTCCACTTAAGATGCCTTATTTTTTGCATTTCTGACGTTTTTGTTTTGTGCCTAATTAAGTCACTGTTTTTATTTTAGCAGATTTCCTTAAAAATGAATGAAACAAACCTAATTTGGTATAAATACAAGTAGTAATGACAGTGTTTAGTTGAATTTTAATTTTGTTTTATTGTTTGATTTAATTTTGTTTTATAATTTGATTTAATTTTTAATTTGTAATTTTTATTTGTTATATGTAATTTACAATGATATAATGTAATGCTAATGTGATTCAATTTAATAAATAAATACTTAACTCTTTTTTTTTTAATATCAGTTAAGTTTAGTTAGTTTTTATTTTTGTAATGTCTCTGTGCTGCTTTTGGTGATCAATAAACAATATTTGTATTGTATTGTTAAAGTCAGACACTAAAAAAACATGTTCTGTAAAATCCTCACCACTACAGACGCTGCTAACAACATCCTGCTCCTTGACAAACTCCTGCCAGATCTTACTTTCCAGCTCTTTCAGCCGCTGCCGACGAGAAAGCTTCCACGCTCGGGATAGCTCACCACCTTCAATATACTGCAATAATATATATTTTTAATTTCATATTGTAGCCTTTAGTACACCAAATGTGCTTTGTCAGCCTCAGGGGGAGCTGCAGAAACATGTTTCCGTGTACTAAAACCAAGTTTCTGAATGCAACAGTCTGTCTAATGAACTTGTAAATGGGTTGATGTTACACAAAAGATCCCTACGGGTCGAAGTGTATCCGCATGGACCCCTAAATTCAAATGGGTCAATCAACTTTTCCCTGTACCGCATTGCCATGGTTACGTTCCCTGGACAACTCTTTAAAACCACGAGATTCTCCATGTTTTCTGTGGTTGTAATTCATAGAGATTACATTTTTGTCATAGTTACAAGCCCATTGGACAATCTTTTAAACACATTAGTAGCATATATCATAACAGTTGTTTTAAGAAACTCTGTCACTGTTGTCTCTTGGACAACAGGACAGAATAACAAGCAAGAAAAAGTTGATCTACCCAAATCATCCCCTACCTAATAATCAGCCGATTGTTGCTTACATTGTAATTTTTTCTCTGTGTATCTGTTTTCTGTATCACTTACTATTTTAGGTGTACCTACAATAAAGAGTTTTTGTATTGTATTGCATTGTATCATCATAGCCTCTAAAAGTGGACTACTGAAAATCGCTTTAAGTCCCCATTCGTAAAGGAAAAATAGAAAGTGTAAAAATATGAACTTACCTATTCAAAGTTTTAAAAATAAGTACCACAGGCTCTTATTGCGACGTAATAAGGCCGTAGTAACATATTTTTGAGTGGTTCGAATAGATACTTATTATTGCACTAGACGGTGCAGTAAAAGTGTAGAGTCAATATCAAAGTAACATTATACCTAGATCTATGCTATTGCTGTTGTTAAAGATCTTTGTTTTAAATGGATTGCAAATGCAATTATACTACACACTTGCATTCATCGTCCGTTGTCTAACATCCATCACGCTAACAAAAACTATACCTATTAGTTGCTAATAGATTGAAATGGGGAACCTGCAAATCCATAACTTCGACTTTATTTTCCGGCATGAAGGAAAAACCTCGCAAGCACGTCTCCATCTTTGTATATAAACACGGTACTAATATACTGGCCCAAAACTTGGTTTTCCTATGTATTTATCAAAAACTTTTCATGGAAACGGTCACGAAAAACAAGAATCAAAACAAAATTTTAAAGCTGTCTCAGTGACAGTGACATATGACATCGCGACAATCGCGACATTTTGATCGGAAACGACGAATTTTCATGGACTTTTAATGTTTATTAAGTTTTTTATTATGTTTAGTCCGTGATTCCGTTTTAAAACTTACGTCACAAATTAAAACACTATTATTTTAGTATTAAAAAGGATCGAGTACAGTTTATGTGAGCTTTTTCTTTTCACAAGTTATAATACGTAGTTTTGTTGATTCAAAATTTTGACTGTCAGTTGGAAGTGAATTGGTTGCTAGGCAACCTTTTTGTTTACTGTCAACATAAAGCTATCAAATGTCTGTCATTTTAACACAATTTAAATCAAAAACTCCTTGAAAACTCCTCATTTTATACTATTCTTTCATTTATTTAACTAAATATGATTAAAAAAAGTGTTCACATCCTGAGATATATGGATAAAAAGTGCTTTAGGTAAAACTTGTGCAATTTATGTTCTAGAACGATTAAGTACAACCCGTCCGCTGATGAATAGTGCGCGCTTTGTGTCGCGTGTTTGAACATACTATCAGATTATTCAGATTGTTTTTTAATTGGTACTATCATAGTGTCGAAATCAGTATGTTATTTACTGCACGGCGTTTGGGTGACATGGGGGCACCGTCTATACCGGCTCTTCAACCGTTGTCCAGGCATTTCCCGCAATGGAGTAGAACTGCTATTTTAACTTATGGAGGAGGAGAAGACCCGGAAATACAGGTAAGTTTATAAATAAAATTAAAAAAGGCCCTCGTTCTACGATATTTATTTTTAATATTTCGCTCACTAGATTTTTTTTACAAACACGGCAAATCACGCTAGGCACTGCCACTGCCACACTGTAAGTTGTTTTCTGATGGACAGAAATATATTATAAAAATATATACTTAGTTATGATCAATTTTAGCGAGTCGTTTTTTTGAATAAAATAAATTTTAGCTGTAGAGACGTAATAAACAAACATCTCTTTTATTGTAATTGTACTAAGCTTTTAAAATTTAAACAGTTCTTAATGGTTTCATTTTAAGTCTCTCGAATACAGTAAAACAGGGTAATTTACACAGAGTGGAAAGTGTTCATTTCGGTTTTACCGCTTTAGAAATCAAAAGATAAATATGTAAAATTCTCATATTTTCCGTTTCACGTGGAGATAAACTTCTTATCTACTTATTTAAGTATTTAACCTGCATGAGGGTTTTAACGATTAAATGTTATTTATGTATAAGAAAGTGTGCCATTTTTATTGTGCTTAACAACTGCCTTAAGTAACTTTTTATTCTTGAACTAAATCAGAGAATATAATTAAATGTGTACCAGATTACTATCTCATCTAATAAAATCGCATGAACATGATCGCAATAAGTACATGAATCCACACTAATATTATAAATGCGAAAGATGGTTTGTGTGTTTGTCCGTCTTTCACGCCGTGACGGAGCGACAGATCGACGTGATTTTTGGCATAGAGATCGTTTATGAGCCCGATAACGATAACGGAATTCCTTGCGGGCGAAGCCGCGAGCAAAAGCTAGTTTGAATATAATTTGAATGGTATCCGAGACCTACTTAAGTACGTAAACTTTAATAGCTTTCAATAACCCGACTTGTCAATTGTATATTATTAACTATATTTTAAATAGGTAGACTGCAACTTCCTTCGCGTTCTGTTGGAGCTCTTCACTTTCCCGTAATAAAAAGTATCCTGAGCGAAAACGCTGAGATAGAGCAGCATAATTAGGTAATGTGTATTTTTTAATGTGGTTAAGTAATTCCAGATAGTACTCCCTAGCCACCATGAAAATGAAAAAAATTATTCGGGGAAAAAAAATAAACATAAAAAATTAAAATAAATAAAAAATAATCGAAAATACACATTTACTTGCACCTGAAATGGTCCCGCCTCAGCATAAAATGCGGATTCCTATGGAGGAGCCAGCGCTGGTCTTCCGGCGAGACTACTATTACATACAAGTACAAATGTATTCAAAGTTTAAGTCTTCATACAAATTCATCTATACATGTCATAGATGGAATCAGATAGATGATATGGACATATATGGATACAGATAACATTTACTGTGTTATCGACTTAGTGCAAGTAACACATAACGGTGAAAGATAGCAGCTACCTAGTATATATTTTCCATTCTATATTCTAACACCTACTCATTTCACACCTGCCGCATGTTTTACCATAAAACCGGTAAAAAAAATGCATCAAAATGTAAATTTAATACATTACGTTTCCAATCACGCAATTGCTCTTAAGCTGCCGTAATTCCCTAAAATACCAATTTCCGAAAGCTATAATCAGACCTGAAGATGACACGCCACAAAGCCATCAGCACAGTTGGCAGCGGGCCACGGCAGTGAGGCAGTGACAGTGAGTCAGCGATAGGTAGAGCCGAGTGCGTCGGCGCGATCGATAGACACTGCACCCCGCCCCTTGCGACCCCGGGCAATCTTAACAACACCGAAAACCCGGATAATAACCAAAAATAATCAAGTCCGGTTCAAGGGCGGTCGGCAACCTAAACTACATTATATTGCGATTTATTACGTGCAAGCAAGGTCGGACGCAAATGTCGGTGTGTCAGTGCAAGCACGCGCGTGCCCCGAGGTAGTTCACAACAAAGTTAATTGCTCGGTCACATCGGCCCGGTGCTGCAGCGATGGCTTCCAAAGTCCTCGTGCCTACTGGACCCTTTACCAAACTCCAAGTAAGTGTCTATTGGTAAACGGCAATAACTAAACAACAATGTAAGTAATTTAATTAACATTGTGATTTTTTTTTTAATTGCACAATCGGACACAAATTATTTTTATTTGTAGTCAAAATAGGCGTGTACAATGTGCATTATTGTGCATATGACGATTGTTCTATTCAAATATGTAGGAAACCCACTGAATTATTGAACACCGTTAAATGTTTAGTTAAGTTATAAAAAAGAAAGAAAAATATCTCGATATGGTATTGTAAGTAACAAAGAAATAATTAATCATCTATATATTGCATGTCTAGTGTAAAAAAGTGCATCACAAAGAGATGTTAGCGGACAATGACATCGGAAAAGCCATCCCGGCATTTCACACAAAGAGGTTCATTGATAGGGCGGCGCATTTTTTCACCTGGTATAAATCATTTTAGTAACAATTAAAAATAAATAATTATTAATATACAAAAGCTAAACCGTATTTAACTAAATTTAAAGCGATTGGCAAAAATAAATTTTTGATTGCTTAGTAATAATAATGGTGTCAAGATAATGACTTGAGTTTTCCTCATTAAATAACTAGGGATTTCAACATAATTAATTTTGTTTAGTCTAATTTCATAAGACTAGCGAGCTTTTGTTTTCATTTTATTTAGACTATCTAGCTGAGTCATTTCGTCTTAATAATGCATCAACTAAAATTATATTAAATATTTAGGTTCTAGATGCGAAAATGATTAAGAGACAGTCAAATGCAATATTTTTACTAATAGTGAATCGAGTATAGTAATAACAGAACATAACAATAACAACTAAATCTACCACTATTTTTCACGCTCTATCTAGACTTGCAACTATGCTTGACTATGTAGATAGATTCAAGAGTCTTCTGGATCATGAATGCATGATCTGAAGTTGAAATAAATTCGATTCCTTTTGAGTACAATAAGTTCTTCTCTCAACTGGTCCAGGTAAAGAAGGCTCCCGCGGAACCAAGCAGCAGTGGTTTCGTCATCAGCGGAGATGCCGTCGCCAGGGTTGCTCACTTGGAGCACAGTGTGCGCTTTCTGCAAGAACAGCACCGGCTGATGCTGGGTGGCCTCCACAATGAGATCGAGGCGCTCAGAGAAAGGAATAGAGGTAGGCACGAGAAAATTGATAAACGTTGTCCCTTACGGAGCTAGAATGATCGTCCAGTTTCAGTATTCCACACGGCAATGCATTTAGAAGTGATTAATCATCTACAGCAATGTATTTTTCCGCAACTAGTATGTTTATATATATCATCTAAATAAGGCTTTATTAATAAATAAAAATAATAAATATCACGGGACAATTCACACCAATTGACCTAGACCCAAAGTAAGCTTAGCAAAGCTTGTGTTATAACATAACTATATAGACGATACATACTTAAATATATATTAAACACCCAAGACCCGAAAACAAACATTCGTATTTTTCATACAAATATCTGCCCCGACACGGGTTATTACTTCAATATAATATTCAATGTATTCAATTTGATTGGGTGTGGTTAGTAATAATTTGTGTTATTATAAATGTCATATTGTTACTTACGTCAAATTGTGTTTCTCTATTTCGCGTTTTCTGAGAAAATCGAAAAACTCCTTTTAGTATCTAACTACCTATGACAGAATAATTTACGCACATTTCTTGCGAGAGTTAAATTTCTCAGCGTATTGGAGTGGTGACTGAGGATGCGCAATTGGCGAGTATGTTCGTTGTTTCCTTCATGTAAATATCCAATTCTATATGTTTTTCATGACACTGCCTTAACGCGGCAACAATGTGAAGTAAAACTAGTTAGAATTATCATTGTCAATGTCAATCTCAAATAACTTCGACATGAAGAAACAGTTTATTTTTGTTAAAGTATCACTGAGCCTTATGTTAAGCTCATAACACGCAATCGACTCATAAGCGTGCCATTATTTTTATACTAACAACAACAATAATCATAATTCTGTGGATAAACGACATGCCAACTTCGTAGTAAAATTTACACAGGATATGAAATGTCGTAAATTTGCAGGGGGAATTGGTGTTTGTTTTCATTCAGAATCACTACTGTTTAACAAGTAGGTAACGTAGTTACAAAAATAAAGTTTTCGTCCATTTAGTTGTACAGTCGAGTTCATAAACTTGTGAGCAAAAATGTAATCAAGAATATATCTGAACACGGCTCTATTGTTAACGGCGTAAAAGCGTGTTCGTGTGCATTTTGATCAAATTTTTGCATAAGATTGGTTTTTTGGAATCTTTTTGTATTTTTTATTTCAATTCCAAATTTTTACTTTTACGATCATCTTGTAAAACCTAAATTGAAAATACAAACAACATAGATGCCGCTAGTGTCACTGCTTAAGTGGCTATATAAGAAACAAACAAGCTGAGATATGTGATGCATAGAGGAATTTCGTGTCTGTACCGTTTTCCAGCAGTGGTGTAGCGGTATAGCACGCGGCACGGAATGCCGAGGACATGGGTTCAATTCCCAGTGCTGGTCTTATTTTTCTGATTTTTCTGTGCATCTATATTTCAGTTTGTATTTTCAAATTTTTGCTCACAAGTTCATGAACTCGACTATACAATTTAAAAAACTTAATCGTGTTTCAGGTCAGAACCTTTTCCCTATACCTAAATATCTTGTTGACATTCCCTGTGAAATGTTGTATCCAAAGGCAATACTTTTCTCAATCTTCGGGCTGTTTATTAATATAAAACTTTGACAAAAAGTATGCAAGCTTGATGTATAAAGGTTTGCAAGCTAGATTTATTTGTTTTCTTTCAGTACCTTTTGTTCATGGAGATACGTGTATAGAGTTAATGCAACCCATGATACGTCGATTACACGCGGTACATTGACATGTTGGGTCGATAGTATCGATCCATGTCTTTGAACTCATCTGGTTTTATTATTCAGGATCTGAAAATGGCATCAGTAATAGTTAATGTTATTTTGGTTTCTTACGTTTTAAGACTGAATGCTTCGTTCTCGTTACGATGTTTGTGTATTTTTGGTGTAAAAATTTAGTTTTTTTTTTGTAGTGTTATCAATATTACACGCAGAGGAAGACACAAATAATAGCTACTAAATAAATACATGCAGGTGTATACTACTTTTCTTTACATCTATTGTTAATTTTTTTTCACCAGATCTCCAGTTTCAATTGATATTCAACAAGGAATCATCCCCAAAGAATACCTCGCCTGCGTCCGAAGAAAATGCCGATAATACTGAGGTAATATTATATGTATTATTAACATCGTAGTCATCGCTAAACAATTGGACATACGAGAAATAATTGATTAAATAGGGAATCAAAACTATAAACTCTTAAAATCCTGAAACGCGCACCTTAGTTTTACGAGCGCACTTTAGTCATAATAAATAATGATGATTTTTTTGAATTTCGAAGTTTTTTTTTACCATTGGCTGTTTCGTTTGATTCCAGTCCAGCCGCGTATAATGAAATAACAAGGACTAAGTATAGAGAAATTGACTGGTACAAAATGATGTAATTATTGTCTCGAGATACTCACACTGAGTCTGCCGTAGTGCATAATATTTATTACATACACTGTATTAAAATTTCATATTATACTTACTAGGAACAAGTATAATCTTACATTGATTTTATAAATGAATAGAATACATTTATTAATTTGTATTTATTGTTTATGAAAAGGAGGCAAATCTGAAGCGTGAGGTGAGCCGTCTTGAACGGGAGGCGGCGGCGGCGCGGGGCGAGGCGCGGGCGGCGGAGGCACGCGCGCTACAGCTGCAGCGATTGGTCGATGCTCAGAGCGAGTGAGTAGCAGCAGGAATGCAAAGGAGTAGAAAAAAGTCACTCGTAATAGAGATGGGAAAGCACTATCGATATATGTCCGGGATTTTGGAAGTCCATCTAATATTATAAATGCGAAAGTTTCTAAATCTGTTTGTTTGTTGGTTACTTCTTAACGTTTGAAATGCTAAACCGATTTAGGTGAAATTCGGTGAAAGATAGATTCAGTCCCGGGGAAGGATAGGATAGTTTTTAACCCGGAAAATGGCATAGTTCCCGCGGGATAACGATGAACGAATTCTACGCGGACGGAGTCGCGGGCAACAACTAGTCATTAATAAGAAATAATAATTGGAAACCTGTTTCACCACACAATGATAAAATGTATGTGAAAGATATATCTGATGCGGGCCCCTATTGACTTACTTTGAATAAACAGAAAAGGCGTCGCATTTATTTGTCACAATTTTATCCATGAGCGGTGAAACAGGCCGTAAAGGTTTAGTCATACTAGACTAGATGCACTCGATTTTCTGCGGTTCGGTCCACTTAAACAAAACAGTATGGAATATTAATGATGTTATTAACAAAATTTCTACTTCCTCACATAGAAACAAACACACATACATACACACACACACACACACACACACATACACACGCAAACTTTCGCATTTATAATATAAGAAGGACAAGTGGGATGTGTAGTTCCTGGAGGAGCAGGATAGCGATATTCAAAGACGAAGTCGTGAACAACAGCTGAATCTGATATTGTTTCCCAGCAAACTGCGCGCGCTGTCGCTAGCCGGGGCGGCGGACGGGGCGGGCGGGGCGGGCGGGGCGGACGGGGACGCGGCGTGCGCGTGCTCGGCGCACGAGTCCCGCGCGGAGCTGCGCGCGCGCCTCGCGGACGCGGAGCGGCTCGTGCGCCGGCTGCGCGGCGACGCGGACCGCCAGCGGAGAGAGGTACACGCCGGCGCCGTCACTAACCTACTGTTCGACGGCGCGCACGCACAAGAAGCGCACGTACGTCGCCAGAGATGTTCAATAACTTGTAGGTGTGGGGTTGTACACGATATATGTATTTAACTAGCGACCCGCGCTGGCGCAATATTCAAAAATAAAGTCTCTAATCAAGGGCACTTTGACGCCCATTTCACCTTTAAACATTTTAAGGGAAACGTGGAGTAAATGGATCTTATGCATTTCATGCTCAGAATGACATTTTTAAATTTGTAATATCATTTGAATGAAATGTTCGATTTTAATAATTAAAAATAGTAATCCAGATATATTGAAACACTTTTAAATACGAAATGATATTTTTGGATAACAATCAATGCGATAGGGATGTCGACACCACCAATCAACTGAGGTACTTTTTATGAGCTGTCACAACACAATTCTCCCATAGAGTTTCATGACATCATAAGTCGCTATTTGTTCGCCAACTCAAACAACTAAATATTTATTTGTTTTAAAGCAACAAAAAATCAAATTTTACTGTAAAACGAAAATTAATCCAGTTTAAGCGCTTTTTTACCGGAGTCATGTCTTCGAATTATTTTTTAATGGCGTCAACATCCCTATTTTGGTTGGCATTTTCCATTGACTTATAGCATTTTCTATCATCTTTTAATAAGTAATGTAAAAAAGTAATTTGTCTAATCAGATTTTGCGGAGGATCAATGAACTATAATCAATTGGTATTTTGCTCACCGCGACCTTACGATAGCTACGTCTATGCTACAAACAAACCATAAGGTTAGCTGCATACTGCGTACGTAACCTAAGGGAGAAAAATATATTTATGGGACTGCTAATACACCTGAAAGTTATTGAATATTACCACCAATGAAATAAAAATTGCATGTGGATTATTTATATGCAAAAAATAATGCTCAATTGCAGGAATTTACGTACGCTTAATATACTATGTATATGTTACTAGGATATTATGAGAATAACATACAGTATAAATATAATACAAAAATATTTAGAAGCCAATGTGCATGGTACATTACGAAGTATTTTAACCGACTTTTGTTTTTGACCAAATACTCGTAATAAGTCGGTTTTATTTCCTGTATAACAAGCAGTGACGTACCTATTCACAATAGGGGGGCTTGAACTAATTGCTTCTGTAGAATATAAACAGTGCCAGCTCTAGCCCTTGATATTATATATTCTGTGCCCTTGATCAAGGTAGAGTGAGATTTTGTACACCGCTTCCGCGCCTTTCAAAATGCGCCATCATAATTTTCGATCACTCCTCTAATTCTATCCTGGCGCTAAATTTTAAACGTTGATGCACTTATCTACATTAAATATATTGACGCGAATAACTCACGTCTTAAATCGAGTTTAGCCCGACATGTTTTGAGCTAATCCGTAACCCTTCCTTTTCGGAGTAAGTCAGTCAAGTTGTTAGTTTCGTTGGGCAGTCGTGCTAGCAAAGCGGCGGCGCGCAGTACGCGTGTTGCAGCATCCGCCGAGTCGCGTTACTCCGAAGAGGACTGGCTACGGATTAGCCCGAAACATGTCGGGCTAAACTCGATTTAAGACGTGAGTTATCCGGGTCAGTATATTTATATAAAATAAGTGAGTCTCACGGCAGTTTCATGTTCACTTATATAAATTTTGAGGAACGACCTCCATCCAATGACTGCTTTGCGTCTTATACTTAAATACTTTGCTCCTTATACGTAAGGCCCGTATACTCCAATTCAATGGAATCTGACAATCTTGTAGACACTTCCAGCCTACTAATATGAACACCGGGCTGCCTAGGGCTTTGTGATGTGACTATTATTCTTTTTTTATTCCTTTTAGATGATAATTGCAACAACAGGGACATAAATAATCAAGCTTGCCCACGTTAGGGTGTGTTGAATGTGTAGAAAATTGTCAGATTCTATTGAATTGTACTTTATGTCCTATAACATCATCAAAGTTGAAGTGACCCGTTTAAATGACCCGCCGGTGTCTGCAGCTGCAATGCATGAAGAATTCACTGCACGCGTCGCTCCGCGCCACCGGCCTGGACGGGGGCTACGGCTTCCAGAACAATTACCATTTCCCGCCCGTCCACACGCCTGACTTCTGGAGGGAGCCGGTCAGAGAGTGAGTATCGCCTGCATTAAATTTAAGGTTCAAAGATGCCTACAGGTTTCATTACCGTACTGGCACTTGAGGTATCCCAACTTAGGCCTCTAGGTTGCCAACGAATCTGCAATACCCCTGGTATTGCAGATGTTTATGGGCGGTGGTGATCTCTTATGGCAAACGAGCACGTGGATCTCTTAGATCCACTTGCTCGTTTGCCATCCGAAGTCTAATAAATAAATAAATGAATAATAAGTTTTCCAATGATTTTTTCCAATCCAGAGACTACGCGATGATGGGTCGAGGGCGGAACGCGCGGCGGCCGCTCACCTTACCAGAGCTGGCAGGCCAACAAATACACCGTTCAACTGTCTACGCCAATCGTTAGTATTCTCACTAGCCATTAAATACAAGTGAAAAGAGTGTCTGTGTGTATTTTGATGTGCTGTTAACGGCTGGATAAATTTTATGTCGATATTCCCGCGGGGTTGGAATTAATGGATAAAATCGAAATGCTTGTGTGTAAGTTTGTGGCTCTTCCACACATATGAATTGAATTGAAATAAAATTTGACACACAAATCTAATACCTCTAACCGAGCAATTATCTTATAATATTTATTTATTTCGGGGATCTAGGAGAGGGTTCTAAGGATGTATATGATATTTGCTGAATAAGTATGTGGGGGGTTTTGTTAGTGAATCGATTTATCTTGGTCTTATCTCTGGGAAAACGCATGTTTTCGAGTTTTAGCCCAATCCACTAAACCTTTATCAGGGTAAATCCCCCTGATAAGTACACAATCGATTGAATCGATCAGACAATAGGTTCTTCACTTTCTTTCAACGCTCAGGCCCGGAGACAAATTAACCGCATAATGCAGCGATGGTTTCAGATCACACACGGCCACGTGCCAACGGTTACGACAAGAAGAAGCAGGCCAATGGCGACGCTCCACCAAAGACTCCAGAGGAACCTCCTGGTAAGCTGCCAAGCCAAAATAACCTAATTACAGATGTAGTAAATAAACCGTAAAACGTGAAAATTTGGAACACACGACTCACATACGTTCTTGTCTATTGTACTGACAGATGAGGAAAATCCCGGAAACACGGGATTTAAAATCCCGGATTTGAAACCCCTCACTAAAATTTGATTTTTTATATTATTTTGTTATTTTTATGCGAAAAAGCTAATAACAGAACGACGAACTGATTCAACGTTTATCTTTTCTCTACAGGAGATTTATTATACCTTCAACCGATTTGGTCCGGCCATTATACATATAAAAATATACTCATGTATTTGTTCCACCACTGTACAAAATTTTCTTTTATCAACTACGCCAAGCTAAATAATGTTTGTTTTTGATTATTAGAAGTTTACTGACCTTCACCATGTATGGCCACTTGCTGGAAACACATAAATCTCTAGTTAGCGTTGAGCTTAGTTTAGTAGTGTCAAAATGTATGGAATGGAACTGTCAAGCTTAAGCCAAGCTTAACAACTAAGTCTAGATTTATTTTTAACTGCAAGTGGGTCTTAATCTTACCTTTTTTTGCTGTTCCTATTTTCGCCACAATTCGGTTTTATTTTTTCCTATTTGTTTTTTTTTTTTGGTTATATTGCAGAGCGGCACCGCTTAGATCCAATACGAACGAACGTTACAAACCTCGAAAGTCCGATCGTCGACTCTATCGATAAGTATCCAGAGTTGAAAATCGTTGTCACAAAAATGATACCTCAAGTATTAGGTGAGGGAATTTTTAGTTTTTATTTTTTTAAATGTACCTAACCCTAAGGGCGTGCTTCACCACTGATTGGTACATTTTATGTGACGGTTACGTCATGCCATTTCTGTTTATTCTCGCAAAACAAAAAGAGATGGCATCCATCAGTGTTGTTACATAAAATTTGTCAACGAGTGGTGGAACATACCCCAAATGTTATTATTATTTTGTTTATTGCCTTACTAACATACTTAATCATTCATTATGGTAACACATTTTTATCGGACGATGACAACTGCTGGACATACAAGGATTTCTACTAGGTACCGTCGCTTTTGGGTTACCCATAGCCATAGCAGTTTTCCCATGATGTTACTAAGAGGGCGGCTCGATACGTCCCGCTGACACTTATTTAGTACGAAAGTGAGAGAGGCGGTACGATACGAACTTCGATTTTCAAATTTCGTTGTAGTCAGCCCTCCGGTAGCGAATTTTCGTGACGACTATTTTGAGAAAATAGTGAGGTAGTTTGCCCTTGCCTTTCACACCGCAGCGCTGGAGTCCGGAGTTCATAGTTAGGAACAAAAAACGCTGCTTCTTTTTCTTACATAAGGTCTGCGTCACTTTTTATGATACCCTCGGAAAGAAATGGGTCTGTCTTATTCTGAAATCGTAGACTCCACAATATGAATCTCTACTTAATCCTAGCGTTTTACATTTTGGGATTTTATCCCAATCCCGTAGAATTTCACGATGGAAAGTAGCTTATTTGTTACTCCAGACGTCGAACTATCTTCATACCGAATCTCATCAGTTTTGGCGTGAAGTACCTACTCGTAACATTATAAACGCATGCATGCATTATATACTCATGAATTTTGACTATGTATTTATAAAATTTGTAGGATTATAAGGACGCGTTAAACACTTCATCATTAGATGGATGACAATACGAACTCCGGTTTGAAATTTATAAATGTTTTTTTTATTTTTTTAATAAAAAAAATATAAATTATGTTCCAGCGAGCACAGCAGCAGCGCCGGAGCGGCGCCGGCGCAACAACCATCGCAAGCACGCAACCCTCGACCACACGTAACTCGCCGCAGCTGTCCTACTCTGATGCAATTATTAGCGGTGCGGGGGACAGGGATGGCTAACGCCACCGTCGACTAAACTGTGTAGTCAGCACTGAAGAACGCTACGAATTTTCACTCTACGCGATTCGATAAACGTTAGTATTGGGTTTGTTGAAAACTTCTCTCGTGATTATAAATCCCTACGCTTTGATCAGCGATTTGGCCGAACACCGTGGCATAACAAGTAGAAAAGTTAGTGTGGATACGACACTAAACCTACGATACCAATTAAACTGTTTAAAAAAGTTGTTTTAGTGTAAAGTATGCCTACCTATAAATAAAATAGGCATTTAATAAGCAGCATTGATTATAATACATACCTACATAATATTCAGGGAAAGTGTTGTAGCTGGAGACTCTATATCTTAAAAAATAAAAACAAAAGCGGAAATAATTGAACCACAAAGGCATATAGGCACTTAAAACACTTTCAACTAACGCAACTAGGTAATAAACCTAAGTATAAAGAAATTCAGATAAAAGAAAACAAAGTCTGTTTCGCAACACGTAGATGGCGTATCCACACTAGCTGAATGATTGAGAGGTTATTGACCGCCAGTTGCAACCGAATCCCGGATCACTGTAAAATACTCGGAAGTCATTCCTGTCCCGCCGTCGTTGGTTGTAGCTCTCGTTGATGTATTCTTAGATAGACTAACTTTACAATCACAGATCGTATTAAAATATATGAAGAAAAATATACGAAGTAGTCACCTACTTACAGTCGAGGTACTTATCTCCTAGTTTTGTCAGGACACACGTCAAGATTAATTTGATTGAAGTGATACATGTATGTACATACTATAGTAGTGCATTATTATAATATTTAATTGTCATAGTGGTTTTATATCGCAGATTACACATTCTCGTTTATTGTACTGAAAGATAAGGCGAGTCCCGGGAACCCGGGATTTACAATCCCGGAGTCAAAGTCCCTCACTAAAATCCGGTTTTTATGTGAAAAAATTTGTAACTGGAACCAGAAACTGATTCAATGTTTACAGTTTATGATGAATAAATGGTTATAAGCACGGAATAGAAAAAACTGTTCTAAGTTATTTAGGACGGAGACTGTACAGATGGGGTCCATATCGGCTCGCATACTTATCAAAAATCCGAAAGTAATGTTTGTCCGAATGATCGTTTGTCATGACTCTTTTTTCTCTGAATTCAATAATTATTCAGAATTGTTATAAAACGAACCTAACCTATCCTATAGTATTATGTAAGATGACCATTTAAGCATTTTAGAAAATTTTAAAGCTTCAATGAGAAAAAATTATAACAAACGATGATTCGGACAAAAACTACGGTATGATTTGCGAAGAGTATGCGAACTTTGGCGTTCCCGAGTACTTACCTGTTAAAAATGTTTTACAAATACTTATTTAAAATACAAATAAAAAGAGACGGCCAAAGTGATCTAAGTCAATATTTTATTTTATTAGTAAAATTCAACTTATAGCATACATTGTACGAGAGCTGCAACCTGTAAACAATATAAAATGTAGCCTTATCCAATATTAATCTAAATACTATTATGATTATTAAAATATTATTAATAATTATTGATATGATATTATATTTATTGCGACTTGATGGTGTTTTTTTCGGTTCTTGGACCTTTTTATAACAAAACTAGCTTTTGCCCGCGTGGTATTCGGTTATCGCGCGCTGTTCCCTCAGGAACTGCATTTTTCCGGGATAAAAAGTAGCCTATGTCAGTCTCGGGCCCATAAACTATCTCTATGCCAAAAATCACGTCGATCCGTCGCTCCGTTACGGCGTGAAAGACGGACAAACACACAAACACAGCATTTATAATATTAGTAAGTATGAATTAGTATTTTACTTCGGTCAGCGAAATCCTTTAAATCCTAGCTGCTAATATAAAAAAAAAACCGGCCAAGAGCGTGTCGGACACGCCCGGAATAGGGTTCTGTTCTGTAGCATTTACGAAAAAAATAAGTAATATTTTTCTCTAAGGATTTCTCATTTTGTACGGAATATTCCAAGTTTTGGATTCCAAGATTTGGTATATTAAAGGATTTTAAACATTTTACTTATCTATAATTTTAATACAGAAATGTAAATGGTTAGATAGTTTAGTGGGGTATTTTCTTGGTATTTTAATATTTAAGACAAAACTTGACGTTGTTTTGTTTACATTTATATACTTAGTTAAATACCAATCCAAATCAAATATAGTAGTTTCCAATTTAAAACAAAATAAAAACAAAATCGAAATTTCACCTTTTTATTGAAAAGTTTCAGCTAACAAGCATTGAAAAAAAGTTCTCATTATCGCTATAATTAAATAAATTACCCAAAAACCACAACAAAGAATTATGAACAACATCGTCATTCATCATTAATATTTTCCCCATAACTTCCCTTTTCGAGGAAAATCGCTCTAAAATTAAACTATAAATTTTGAAATTTAACTCTAAGTTGGCTAAAGCTCTTATAGAATATACGAAGTCCCAACTATTTTTAGTGATATTCTCCATACATTTTAATGTAGTTTCTACAATTTTGTGAAGCAGTTCATCGTTCATGGATTCATTGAAGTCTCGATGGCACGAAAGGATGAAGAGGAGATGAAACGATGATTTTGTAAGTTTCTTCTGTGATAGCGACTGTAGTATCAGTAACACGTGTTCTTGCCTGGAAAATGATTAACATACAATGTTAATTCAAACCGGTCCACTATTTTACAAGGTTTTATTTTCGTAAAGTTGCATTGTTTTTTACCCCCCCCGACGCAAAAAGAGGGGTGTTATAAAGTTTGACCGCTATGTGTTTCTGTCTGTGTCACCGTAGCTCTTAAACGGGTGGACCGATTTGAATGCGGTTTTTTTATTTGAAATCAGGTTTTCTGAGTATGGTTCTTCGAGATTATGTTTCATCAATATTGATCTTGAGATATTGAACTTGGAAGTAACAGTTTTTTGGTGATGGTAGTGAAAATTTTGGGGTTTCTCCTACTTTTTATTGGTTAGGTTATTTCCGTGGGAACATCGGGATAAAAAGGAGCCTATGTATTATTCCAGACGTCCAGATATGTACCTACTTTCCAAATTTCATGACTCTAAGCCCAGCGGTTGACATTTAAAGATTTTAATGAAATTTTGGTATGTATGTAGAAAGCTGGACATCTGGAATAAAACATAAGCTACTTTTTATCCCGATATTCCCACGGGATAGGGATAAAAATCTCGAAATAACAACTGCTGGGCTTAGACTCATGAAATTTGACATGGGAATTCCCACGGGAATATTTAAAAAGCCCAAACTTTTAATTCTGCTGCTGGGTCTAATGATCAGCATTAGTGTTATCATATATATTAAATGATACTTTAACGGATAACAGAACTCACGTCTTAAATCAAGTTTAGCTCGACTTGTTTCGGGCTATTACGTAGCCCTTCTTCAAAAGAGCACGCGACTCCTTTACAATATCAATTTTAATCATGAAACAATACCATTCCGTTACAATATCATTTAATATGAGTGTGTCTCACGGTAGTTTCATGTTATCATATAATTGGATTTAGCACACTCAGCTCGGTTAGCCAAAAGACGCGAGTTCAAATCCCAGTTAGTAAAATTGAAAAACTTTTGATTCACCTGAAATCATCCCCCATTTGGTACGCGAATTGAGCGAGCGCACTTGCCGCGGCATCCACGACGTCGTCGCTCGGTGACGTCATGAGGCCGGCCAGTTTCGCCACCGCGCCCTGTGACATCATCAGGGAGACCGCGCGGGCGCCCGAGCCCGCCATGTTGCCGAGTGTCCAGGCGCATGTTATCTGCAAGATCATTATTACAAATGGTTATTTTAGAAGAGAAAGGGCTCTGGGAACAAGCGCCCATGGTGCATTATTGCAGGTGGTAGGGCCTTGTGCAAGGTCCGGCCGGATTGCTCGCTAATCTTGCCGTGAAGCAGCATTGCACTGTTGTGTTTTGACGTGGAGAGTAAGACAGCCGGTGAAGTTACTGGTGCTTGAGGTATTCCAGAGCCTCTAGGTTGGCGACGCAACTGCAACACCCCTGGTGTTGCAGGTGTCTATGGGCGGTGGTGGTCTCTTACCATCAGGAGACCCACTTGCACGTTTGCCATTCAGTCGAATGAAAAAAAAAATTCAAAATCCTTGAATAGGTATACCAAATCCTGGAATCCTTTTGTGAATTTCTTGTAATTAACTGACATGTATTTATAATGTAGTTTTTCAAAAGGTAATAAATAAATCTATCTATCTATCTATCATCATCATCATCTCAGCCTATATACGTCCCACTGCTGGGCACAGGCCTCCTCTCGGAATGAGAGGGCTTGGGCCATAATTCCCACGCGGGCCCAGTGCGGATTGGGAACTTCACACGCACCATTGAATTGCTTCGCAGATTTGTGCAGGTTTCCTCACGATGTTTTCCTTCACCGCAAAGCTCGTGGTAAATTCCGCACATGATTTTCGAAAAACTCACAGGTGCGAGCCGGGATTTGAACCCACGACCCTCTGCTTGAGAGGCGAAAGGTCAAACCACTAGGCCACCACGGCTTATCTATTTATGCTAAAACTATATTAGGTACTTGGTGACACGACAGGACACCAAAAAGGGTCTACACTCAGCATGTGTTGCCGCACATTATGTGCAGCAACGCTGGTTTTCTGTGGAGCTCAGAAAGCAAGGGACAGTTTTAAAGTTTTGCATGAATTTGAATCAATTTGTATCTGCACGGGTAAGGAAGTGAAGAAATATATAGTATTATTAATTATTATCATACTTTTCTTTTTTTATATATATAGCTACTTTAAATAATAATATAGGTACAATTAAATAAAACTTAAGTAAAAACTATATAAATTCTAAAAGTTTGAAGTATTTACTTTTACTGTATAGTTTTTTTTCAATTTTCTTAAAAATTTGTTTTGCATGTTATTACTTGTAACATACGCTCGCTCGAGCAACAAAAATTCAACTGATTTATATGTGGAAACTGTTTTGGCTTATGTACAGTGGGGGTAGTAACCTTCGTCAGTTATTAAATTGATTCCTTTACAAAGTCATAGACTCTTAGTACGTTTTGAAACCAAAGTACTAAGTTGACAAATGCATATCAAATTATACTTACTTGACATAATAACAAGGGTCAAAATAGTATACACCTCTAACCTGCCTCTAACATATATCTAGTTTCATATCAATACAAAACCTTTTTATTAAACAACTTCGTAAAAGTTTCAATCAAATATTGTTCCATTTAATTGTCAATGTTTGTCAGTGCCAAGGTTTAGTAGTAGGGTTGCTGTGGTCACCTGATTATGTTTAGCAGGTTGACCGGTTGACGCAGTGTGTCCTACTCAATCGGTAAAGCAGATTAGCGCTCATACTGAGCAAAGAAAAATCGATCTTAGGGTGACGAAACTTTTTTTACTCCGATTGTACCATCTAAGTTATATTTATATCCAACTGTATAATATAATGCTGTTTGTTGCCCAAATAAATAATTAATTAAAGTGTTAACGGAAGGCAGACTTACAGCCAAGTCAACGTTGAGGCTGTCCAGTGCTGCGAGCAGGTACGGCCCCGCCGCCGTGGCCACCGCCAGGGACGCGCGTTCGTCGCCCAGCGACAGGTTGCAAAGGCAGTCCGCTGCCACGCACTGCCGGCTGCCCTGCCCTGGATACAAATAATTTTTTTAAGGTTCCATACCCAAAGGGTGCGAACGGGTCCCTATTACTGATCTGCGCTGATACTCCGCTGAAATATATATTATGTACTAGCTTTTGCCCGCGGCTCCGCCCGCGTGGTATTCGGTTATCGCGCGCTGTTCCCTCGGGATCTGTGCATTTTTCTGGGATAAAAAGTAGCCTATATCACTCTCGGGCCTATAAACTATCTCCATGCCAAAAATCACGTCGATCCGTCGCTCCGTTACGGCGTGAAAGACGGACAAACATACAAACACAATTTGACATTTATAATATTAGTATGGATATGGATAGTATATTAAATGCCTAAATGCCAATTTTCATAGTTTTATCTTCGACAGCGACGAACTTCCACCATATAAACTTTCACCCCCTATTTTAACCCCTTAAGGCCTCTTTTTCGCGATAAAAGATAGCCTATGTCCTTTCCCAAGGTCTATTCTATCTCTGTACCAAATTTCATCCAAATCGGTTCAGTGGTTTTGACGTGAAAGCGTAACAGACAGACAGACAGACAGACAGACAGACAGACAGAGTTGCTTTCGCATTTATAATATTAGTATGGATTGTACAACAAGAGCATAAAACGAGCCATTTTACTGGAGACGTTCATAAAGCCACCCTCGGGTGGTACGGCGAGGGTGGATAGATAGACACGTCGAGGGGAAAAACCCCCGACAAAAAAAGCCGCCAAAAAACGACAATTAAAAAGTAAAAATAATTATGCACTACCTAGCTGTTGCCCGCGACTTCATCTGCGAACAATTTTCGTTTATCCCTATCCCGCTGGGACTATGCTGATTTCCCGCAAAATTAGCCAAGTTAATTTAGTATAAGTACCTAGTAATATTCTTTTTATTTAAGCGTCGTCGGTGTCGGGGGACCGCTAAGGTTAACAGAAACTAAAGTACATATGTTGTATTTTTTAAAGTAGTTGGTAGGACCAAATTTCATCACAATCGGTTCAATGGTTTCGACGTGAAAGCGTAACAGACAGACAGATAGATAGATTTATAAAAAAAAGGCAGATCAGCATGCAATCTTTTAAAAAATCCATTTACCAGTTAATTCTCTCACTAATCCTCGTACCGCACCCTGTGTGCTCAGAACTATTTCCGTGTATTGTGGGTTCTCCAGAAGGCCATTCTTCAATGTGCGAAGATCTGACACACTCACCGTCGATTTACTTTTCAGTCTGTTCGCTATATCTGCTATTACAGCTTGTGTTACACTGAAAACATTAAGAAAATCAACTGTTTAAAGAAATACCAAGCAAGCCTCATGGGTGCTCGCTCAGTTCCCTACACAAGGGGCAGATCAAAGAAGTGATAAACGCAAATTGCCCAAATTAGCTTTGCCAGATGTCGGCTCTGAGAGCCAACAAATGACCTGGCCATTGTGCATGGGACCCGATCCCACAAGAAATCTCTCAGTTTGAGTTCCGAATACATTCACACTGGGACAAGTCTTCTAAATGCAATACTTAAGCAGTGTTAATGCCCTGTACATGCAAACTTTGGAACCGACTATCTGTTTTTCTGTCTTAATAGAACATGGGTGTCTTTAAAAGGTGAATTTTTTTTGGGGTGCAATATTTAAACAAATTTACTAATAAAAAAAAACATGGTACAAATAAAAAAAACGTACTTAACTAAAACTACATACAAACTGAACTTATAAATAAAAAATTTGCTCAAAATCGCTGCCAGGTGGTAAGGTGGCCAGAAGGCTGGCAGCATTACCACTATATGGCAATGCTTATTCTTTGCGCTAAGAAAAAGCCAGCCCTCTGGTCACCAGAAGCCACAATTAATTTTGACGACAAGGTAAAAGGTAAAGTAAAGTAAAATAAGTAAGTAGGTAAGTAGTAAAGTAATATACAGGTATTACTTCTTGCAAAACCAGCAATGCACCAGCAGTTACCAGTTAGCAGTTAAAATGGTACTGTAGGTGTTCATCATCATTATCATCAGCCTATAGCAGTCCACTGCTGGTCATAGGCCTCCCCCAAAGAGCACCATTGCGCTCTGTGATCGGCTAGACGCATCCAGCTTCTACCAGCAGCCTTTTGAAGATCGTCACTCCACCTGGCTGGAGGGCGTCCTACGCTATGTTTACCAAGATACATACTTAAGTGCCAATGGATTGCAGTAACTATATAACATCATTTAAAATGTCGCTACTTGCCCGAACAAGTCTTGTCTTGCTCACTTGTTGCTATAAGTTGAGTAAGTATGTGAAATGATAATTTTAACATACATTTTTTTGAATATAATACCTATATAACTACGTAAAACTGAACAAAGTCGATGACGAATGATAATTTAACCAAACAAAAAGGTAATTATAGAGATCTTACTTTTGACTGACGATGTTGCGGCGAACATTTGTTTCTTTGTCTCTGCAGGCCCGTCGGTTGACCATCAAAATGGAGCGACTGAATTCTCTGATTGTCTCAACAGGTTGATCTTCCATTTCTTCTATTAAATTTACTGACTTTTTCGCCTATAAACTATAAAATAAATTGTTTTGTGCTACGCAGTGCAATATTTATTATGACTGGACTGACAGTCTGTCTGAGTAATCTGATCTGATAGATTGTCATAAATGTCATACATGACAGTTATGTTACTGATGACAGTGACAGAGCAAGAAAGTATTTATCTGTGATTTTTTGAAAAAAGTGTGTCCTACTTGTAGTAAAGAATTCGTGACTACGTGGCTAATATTTTTAGTGATTATTTGTTTGGATATTTATTCGTATGGGAAAATAATTGGAGTTAATGATTCATTAATTTTTAATACTTACTTTTACACACATTCATTACGCTGATTAGGTATTTATTTGTTAAAATTTCAAGATGGACTCAAACACAAATTTTCTACAATCAATTAAAAATTAAGAAGAAAAGGTGAATTTAAAAAGTCATAAAGAAGGGTCCGATTCGCATTATAATAAAATAAAGCAAAATCTATTGCTGTTGCTTCTGCTCTTATAATTGTGTACCTTGTCTGGTTTGGACTGCATAAATTTTGTTACTTTGATTTATAAAAATACCTTCATTGTTTGTTATTTCGTGACAACAACATACTAATAAAAAAAAAGTTAAAGGAGGGGAAAGCTGTGTTTTGTACGTTCTGGGTTGCTATAATGTTACCGGGTATGGCCTGTAACACGGGTAACAAATAATTAAAACATAGATCGTACTTGTCAAACTGAGCATGACTTTTAAAAATAATTAGTATATTTTTAATTTTTATTACTTACACATTAAAGTTTATTCGAAGAAGCAATGTACCTAAAGCAAAATGCTTGATATTTGTAGTGTGATTAGGGTTGCCACCTTTTTTAGGGCGAATAAAGTATTTTTTCATTTTGGAAGGACAAAAATAGAGTACACAGAATAAAAAAAGAGTATCGCCAAAATTTGGTGGCTGTGGATACCAGTTTATTTAGTCTCATAGGTACTCATAACCAGTAACGAGCCAGTAAGAATAAGTTTTACGTAAATAGAGTATTTTAGCGTACTTTATTGGTGTCGTAGATTATAAAGTACGCCTACATGAAAAAGAGGACAATACTCTATTTTAGAGTACGGGTGGTAACCCTAAGTGTGATAGGCGACGTCAGTTGGGTTCTAGGATAGCGTGTACATTGAATTTACGATTAGTAAGTTTGTTAGAAAAAAAACGAAAAGTAAAGTAAGTATTAATTTTAATTAAGTGGGACCATGACCTGACCATATAGGTAAGGTAGAACCTCTGTTTTTAATATTATCCCCGGTTCTGGGTCACACATAAATTGTAGATAGTTTGTTCCAATCATAAAAACATTAGATTGTACATTATGTCCTTATTGGTCCACTACTCTTGCAAAATACAGTTTCTTGGTTAAAGTATTCACCACTTCAATGTTGGTTTTTCTTATTTCGATTACTGGAGAGGTGGTTTGTAAATCCGGTTGATAAACTGAAAATTTGTCGAAGAAATCCTCGAATGTCTTGTAGATGATTTCAGGGAGAGTTTCGTTGTCGCCCACGGCAGACAGTTTGTCGCAGAATATCTTTAGCGGGCTGAAAATAATAACAAAAGTAAATAAAGATATACACAGCAGTAGGTGCTACAGTTTGCAGGTGGTAGGACCTTGTGCAAGGTCCGCCTGGATTGCTACCACCATCTTGCTCGCTAATCCTGCCGTGAAGCAGCAGTGCTTGCACTGTTGTGTTTCGGCCTGGATAGTAAGACAGCCGGTGAAATTACTGGCACATGAGGTATCCCATCTTAGACCTCTAGGTTGGCAACGCATCTGCAATACCCCTGGTGTTGCAGATGTTTATGGGCGGTGGTATCGCTTACCATCAGGAAACCCACTTGCTCGTTTGCCATCCAGTCGAATAAAAAAAAACAGTCAGTCAAATAAGCCTCCCCGTGTCATATTATACCTTATTGTACCCTAAGGCTGACCAGAATTATTTAAGAAACCTCGCCATGTTGCGGAAAACCAATAGAACTAATTTCTTGCACTGGTAACACTAAATTAAAATGTCATCTGTCTATTGCTGTCAAGCCCGCTCCACACTTAGCCCGCGGATCGCGCGCAATGGCTGCGAAGGGGCGCGAACGCTAAGTGTAGAGCCGTTTCGCATATTCTTCGCGGTTTCGCGCTTTGTTCCCCAATTTTTGTCGGTTTTTGTCCCGCGTCAAAGGGAGCGCGAAGCGCGAACGCGACGTAGTACGAGACGCGGGCGAGTGTAGAGTCGTTGTTAAATTCGCGGCAAGTTCGCTCCGCGAAATCGCGCCGTGATTCGCGGACTAAGTGTGGAGCGCCCTTCAAAGTTTAACGTTGTTTGCGCGTCGTATTTTATCCAAAGCCGAAGATTATTCACGATGAATGATGAATTCACGATGTATAAAAGTAACTATTTGTGATAGAAAAAGTCAGAAGGGGTCTGGAGGGGTGCTTTGTTAACTACCGTTGTATTTAGATTAAGATTTTATGTAGGTACAAAATTTTTTATCACCAAATTTTACTTTTTTAACACCGAATTTTTAACACCTAGGGATAGTTATCGCAAGATCGCAGGTAAGCAAAGTAGTTTATACTCGTACGAGTAGTTCGTTGATATAAACCTCTGAAAAGTAACGCCTGTTCCAATACTTCCAATAAATCTATAGGTTTACCCGTCCAAGATGTCAGCGGCGTCTAGCTTGTTCTCCATGCACATTCTGCGTGCAGCCTTCTCGAAGGTGCCTGGCATGTGGAAGGAAATCACGTCACCGTGCGTAGCGAGAGTAATAATGTTGGAAGGCGAAGGCTCTTGGGGCCCATAATGACCGCGTCTTGCCTGAAAAGGAAACTAAACTTATGGGGTCTGACTAGGGTTGCCAACTTTTTTTACAATAAATAAAGTATATTTAGGCCTCAGAAAGAAAATAAACAGTATTTTGGAAATATGAACATTATTTTAGAACAAAACAGTGTTTTATTGTTTTAAAGACCAATTTTTAATCTTTTTCCCACAACTAATTAATTTAGGTGCGCTTTTTTTTGTATATTTACATTGACAACGCCACTTCTGTGATTGACTAACTAAGGTGCACTGACTTAGCGTGTGCTTAGTGCTAGGCATTTTGATCCTGAAAACAGTATATTGTATACTTTATTTTTGTTCAACAGTAAAAAGTATAACGTTGTGAAAAACAGTATTATACTGTACAGTATAATACTAATACTGTAGTACTGTGTACTGTACTGTACTGTACAGTAGTATAATACTGTTTTTAACAGTATAGTTGGCAACCCTAGGTCTGACGCGTTTTATTTTAACCACCATATTCCGTGTGTTATGAAGATCTGACGAACAAAGGTACCCAACTTTTCGGCTCTATTCTGGGGGCACGGGAGTGCCCCCGCCAAGACGAGGCAAGCGAAGCGCAAGGGCACTACCTACCTCTTCTCGAAGTGCTTCGTCGTATTTTTGAACCTTCTTAACTTGGTTTCGGATTATACCAGATAAACAAAATTTTCGGGATATAATGTCAGTGGTTGACTTATTAAAACTATAAAGTTTGAATTGCATAGCTCTTATACTTTAGATTTTATTGATATCTAAAATACCCCGATTTCGTCACTGACTCAGTGATGATCATCAATATTCTTAAGGTTCTTCCTGAAGTCCTACAAAGCTGAAATTTGGTATGTAAGCTAGTAATAGTATACAAACAACGAAAAAATCTTAAAACTTGAAACTTTTACCCCCCCAACCCCTTAAACTAGGGGGTGAAAAGTTGTATGAGACTTCCGCAAATTTTGATGCTAGAGGTCTGAAAATTGATATCCCCCCTATATCAATTTTCCTTGTTATCCTTGTTATAAATAAAACAGAAAAAATACTCGTATAAATATCATAAGCAACTTACTAAAAGAAATGAAATCCCACAAAAACATTTCATGTTAAATATTGCCAAGATGAGACCATGTAGCTCGCACTGTCAAAAAGTAATCAGATCTCTTGTAGAGCCAAGTTTCTAATCCTATCTATAAGCCCTAATTTTACACTAAAGTTGCGACGAAATACTACAGCAGTAACTCGTAGCGAGTAGTTCGTAGCGCGTAGCAGCGTTTTCCCGCTGTTAATCTCGTAGGCGTGCAAACCGTGGACTAAACTGGCGAGTCAGCCGCATTACAATAGAGAAATCTCTCTCACCTTGGTGATGTAGATCTTGGGCTTGTTCGCGAGTGTTGGGTTTCGCCCCAGCTTCAAGTTGTCCAAGATAACAGACTCTTCGAAGCACCGGTTCTCGAATTTCATCCCTGGCTGCCCTCGGTTTACCCCCATGTCTGTTACGATTACTAAACCCACTGCGCCATAATCCGTGAAGTCCCTTTGAAAAACTAAAAGAATCCATACTATATTATAAATGCGAAAATGTGTGTGTTTGTGCGTGGCCGCGGGCAAAAGATAGTAACAAATAAATAAAAAACATCAAAAAAAATTAAAAGGCCTTTTCAGCAGTGGATGTAAGTTGTCTGATTTGATTTATTGAACTATGTACTAGCTTTTGCCCGCGGCTCCGCCCGCGTGGTATTCGTTTATCGCGCGCTGTTCCCTCGGGAACTGTGCATTTTTCCGGGATAAAAAGTAGCCTATGTCACTATTGTGCCCATAAACTATCTCTATGCCAAAAATCACGTCGATCGGTCGCTCCGTTACGACGTGAAAGACGGACAAACATACAAATACACTTTCGCATTTATAATATTAGTATGGACGGATGGATTACGTTGAATGATACTTAACCACACAATGATACAGTAACTATACTACTTATGATAAGGCGTATTATAAAGTTAATGAAAATATCATGGAAAGGGATATTTGGAAATAATTCCGATCCGCGTTAGCGATCTCTTCATATAGCGAACTTATTTGTTAAAAATAAAGTTGTGTAAAATACTTGTCATATATATTTAATAATAATTGTCAATCTGTTTTTAGGGTTCCGGAGCCAAAATGGCAAAAACGGAACCCTTATAGTTTCGCCATGTCTGTCTGTCTGTCTGTCTGTCTGTCTGTCTGTCCGTCTGTCTGTCTGTCTGTCTGTCCGTCCGCGGCTTTGCTCAGAGACTATCAATGCTAGAAAGCTGTAATTTTGCACGGATATATAGGTAAATTATGCCGACAAAATAGTACAATTAAAAATTCAAAAACAATTTTTTTTAGGGTACCTCCCATAGACGTAAAGTGGCGGTGATTTTTTTTTTCTCATCCAACCCTATGGTGTGGGGTATCGTTGGATAGGTATTGTAAAACCATTAGGGGTTTGCTCAAACGATTTTTCGATCCAGTCATTTGTTTGCGAAATATTCAACTTTAAAGTGCAAATTTTCATAAAAATCGAGCGTCCCCCCCCCTCTAAAATCTAAACCGGTGGGTCGAAAAATTTGAAAAAATTCAGGATGGTAGTAAGTATATCAAACTTTCAAGGAAAACTATAACGGCTAAGTTTGCTTGAGAACTATTAGTAGTTTATGAGTAAATAGCAGCGTAGGGTATAAAATATACCTAAACTTGAAAGATTCCGTATAAAATACGAAATCCTTAGAAAAATATTACTTAATTTTTTCGTAATGGCTACGGAACCCTATTTTGGGCGTGTCCGACACGCTCTTGGCCGGTTTTAAAAAATATACCTCGTTGAGTTTCTTTATTTTTAGTTTTAGTTTTAGGCTACTCATTATAGGACCCACTGAAAACCAGCGTCGTGGCCCCCTGTCTCGACTTATGCTGAGTGGACTCCTTTTTTGAGACAACTGCCACAATACACTTGTCTTTTAGATTTAAGAAATTTTTAAACTGTTTTTTGTTGTTGTTGTTGTTTCGAAATAAATTTTATTCATTCATTTATTCATTCATTCATTCATTCATTCATTCATTTATTCATTCATTCATTCATTCATTTATTCATTCATTCATTCATTCATTCTTGCTGTGTCTAAAACTAAACTTACATGTGTCACACATATTGTAAAGTTCGCTTCTAGTGGAGGCGATGCCGATGTCCACCTCGAATCGGAACTCCTCAAATGCATTCTTCAACGAATCAACCACGCCTGTACGCACATAGGGGTCAGGTGGTGTCGTGATAATCATCATGGCATTCTTGGAGTAACTGTAAATATTAACAAGTTTAATTAGTAATTATAAGCAAGTAATTAGTAAATATAAGCAAGTTTTTGACGACTTGAAAATAGGAGATTCACAATTCAGATACATTTATTATTTAGATACATTCTACCCCGAAAAATACCTTAAACGCGTAAAAATACCCTAGATTTAGGGTAAATTACCCTAAGGTGTGGAAACTGGTACAATCAGTCGCACGCGACGCGCGCAGTTAGCGCTCCTCATACTTACTATTTTCAATAGGCGTCCTCCCACTCCATGCAAACCGCGTCAGCTAGTGTAGCGCCTAAATAATGAAAGAGACAGACACTACTCGTTTCCGGAACATTCGAGATATAGGTATGACGTCCTAGCTGGACAGAGTGCGAAATTACTGTGAAGTGTTCTTTAAATGTTTTGTAAAGTTAAGCAGCAGTGTGAAAATAAATCATACTCTTATTCATCGGTGTTAAAAGTGCTTTTCAATCAAAAAATCACCCCACAAACGTAACAATACTTACTTGTACAGCTCGTACGTCAGTCTGGCTCTCGTGGTCACTCGGACCGTCTCGTCCACCGCAGCCTCCGGTGCCTCATGCTCCCGCGCCCTCCCGCTGCCACTAGCTCCCGGGCACTCTTCGAAACAAGCGTGCTCGGTGTCACTATCACTAAACGGCAGCGCCGCTTGCTTGAAACTGTATCCAAACTTGTCCAATATGGTTCCTGAGCCTGTGTTTGGCGGCATTTTGGCTTTTTGTTCTCCACGCTACGAATAAGAGCGACGGATGTCACGCAAACATAACGAATGTTTGCTATTCAGTGACAATCGGTGTTGATTGAATGTTATCTCTGTCTACACTGATATCGATATCTTTTTGATAACTTATCTTTTGATTTAGCAAATTAAACCCGTCTTAAAATATTAATTTATACAAGCGATGCGAAAGCAAGTTTCAATTATTTCAACTATAATTAAATGGCTTAATTATAATTTCTATTCGACACATTTTTGTGTCCCACTATATTTTATGCTAACCCTTAATTGGGCATAAGGAGTATATTTCCCACTCTTATTTTGCGATGCTATTATCGCTCTGAAGGTAGCTATATCCCTCTTAGTGTCAATATAAAAAAAAACTATAATTGATTAGTCTATGCCCAAAATAAAATCTTCTTCTCTCTTCTCCTCTCTCTCTTTAAAAAAAAAAGTTTAAAAAACTGAAACTCGACTACGGAAGAAGCGCGAAATAATAAATAAGACTAAACGCAATTCACTTGCTCCTCCATGACCACAAATATGAACCTTAACAATCAATTTTATGGTGGCATGCGACCACGGCACTCCTCCTGAAGTCTGTGTACAAGAATTTCAGATAAGAATATTTTCTTGCTTGATTGAATCAGGCATTACTTTGTAGAGGTTCATATTTGTGGTCATGGAGGAGCAAATGAATTGCGTTTAGTCTTATTTATTATTTCGCGCTTTTTCCGTAGTCGAGTTTCAGTTTTTTTTTTTTTATAATTTTGGGATTTTATTTTCTGAATAATGCCGTTAAGATTTGCCTTAAAGATTTTTTTGCTTCTCTAACTCCCCCAAGGACATTGCATCATGAGGGTTAGGTACCTAAATAAAAGTTTCCGCAGATCCAGATCATCATCATCATATTAGCCGTGTAGAACGTCCACTGTTGGATAATTAGCCTCCGCCATAATCCTCCAGTTGCTTCGATTGGAAGCGGCCTGCATTCACACTGAATCCGCAGCTTTGGCCAAGTCATTCGACCATGTCATTGGTGGAAGTCTTACGCTACGCTTGCTGCTCCGCGTTCACAATTCGAGAACTTTTCGATCCCAACGGCCATCCGTTCTCCATACCATATGGACTGCCCATTGGCACTTCAAAAAACTAATTCGTTTGACAATGTCGGTGACCCTCGTTTTTCTACATATCTCCTCATTTTTTATTGGAACCTGTAGAGAAACAACTAGCATGTCTCGGATCCATATGTTATGAGTATCACTGACAACACAATCTGGATACAGACTCGGCTTAAGGCGCTAAGGAATTTTGGACGAAAAGACGTTGAGTAGTTTCCCAAACGCTATAATAGCCATGCAGTTGGATTCGACGATTGTCCTCCTTGTCGAAGTTGGATTTACCTAATTGGATTGTTTCATAAGACCTATCTAATAATGCCTCACACGTCAGCTTACGTTAAAAAAAATATTTTAATCACCCAGTTTTTTTTACGTAACATAAGACCAATATATTTTTTTATAAGAAGGTATCCTATGTTACCCGGAGTATAATAACGAATCGATTGACACCTTATTTATCAAAATCGGACGCGTAGTCTTGATGCTACGGTGGAACAACAACATACATACATAGACTGCTAAAATCATTATTCTTCCTTTGGCTTTGCCGTAGTCGAGTAAAAAAGTTAAAGGAGGGGAAAGTGCGTTTTGTACGTTCTGGGTTGCTATAATGTTACCGGGTGTGTCCTGAACCATGGGTAAATAAATAATTAAAACATAGATCGTACTAGTTCAGTGACTTTTAAAAATAATTAGTTGTTTTATTATTTTTATTACTTACACTTAAAGTTTATTCAAAGAAGCAACGTAAAGCAAAATCTTTGATATTTGTAGTGGGACAGGCGACGTCAGTATAATATTAGTAGGATTATAATTAAAATGTTACTGACTGTACACCTGCGCGCTCCAACTTCAGAGAGAGCTAGAAATTTGCCACGGACAATAGGTACTTGTCAAACTGAGCATAGTTCAGTGACTTTTAAAAATAATAAGTATATTTTTAATTTTTATTACTTACACTTTAAAGTTTATTCGAAGAAGCAATGTACCTAAAGCAAAATGCTTGATATTTGTAGTGTTATAGGCGACGTCAGTTGGGTTCTAGGATAGCGTGTACATTGAATTTACGATTAAGTTTGTTAAAATAAAAAAAAAAACAAAGTCAAGTTTTAATTTTAATTAGGTGGGACCATGACCGGTAACATAAAGGTAGAACTTCTGTTTTTAATATTATCCCCGGTTCTGGGTCACACAATATAAATAGGTAGTTTGTTCCAATCACAAAAACATTAATAGGTAGGTACAAACTTTTAATCAACTGTATTTTTATGTTTATTTTTTTTTAATGTATGATGACCAGATGGTCCCAAAGGAAGAACAGTGCCGTTCGCGAGACCGGCAGATTGCTGATTTGGGAGTTGGGACCATTTCGTGACATGCATAACTTTTTTTTTTGTTTTTTATTTAGGTATTTTATTTTTGTCACGAATAAATGTTATGCTGTTAATTATATCTTTAAAATATCAAGTTTAGTCAAAACTACCAACGGGATTTTCAAAACTTTAATTAGTCAACGATTGAAGATTTTATGCAGTTTTTTCAATGTCCTGTAAACTTACTCAAAATGGACTTAGAAGGTTAACGAATTAGGCCGACGTTTTCTTTCTTTCTTTTTCTTTCTTTCAACCTCAAAAAACATGAAAATAATGAATTTCTACCAGTTAGAAGTATATTCGGGTAAACGTCTGAAAAAATTACGTCACCCTCGTTCAATCTTTGTTGCACGTTGCACTGTAAAGGTGTGAATAAAGAGAACAGCATTTTAGCTTTTTTATAAACCTACTTTAATAATACTTAAAGTAATAAAAATAATAACGACTACTATTTATTTTTGAGTAGTATACATTATTTATAACGAAACTGAATACAGTAACAATGTCGCGTTGAATAGGGTCGCTATTACGAAGTTCAAAAATCGACGTACCGTCCCTCTCATTCTGGTATTAAATAGTATAAGCGTCAGAGGGACGGAATGACACGAACTTCAATTTTCGAATTTCGGATGCCCCGCTGATTGTGGGCCAGATAGTAAACATTGCCCTTTGCCCTTAGCGTAAGTTTTCGGTTACAAAATACGTCTCGATCGCGTTCGTGTTAAAATCTCAATTTGTATGGAAGCACGAACATCGCAAACGTTCCGTTAGACGCGCTGTTCGTGTTTCCATATAAGTTGAGACTTAAACGCGAACGCGATCGAGACGTATTTTATAACCGAAAACTTACACTAAGGGTACTTATTGGTCCACTACTCTTGCAAAATACAGTTCCTTGGTTAAAGTATTCACCACTTCAATGTTCCTTTTGCTTATTTCGACTATTGGAGAGATGGTTCCTGTATTCGGCTTAGACACTAAAAATTTGTCGAAGAAATCCTCGAATGTCTTGTAGATGATTTCAGGGAGAGTTTCGTTGTCGCCCACGGCAGACAGTTTGTCGCAGAATATCTTTAGCGGGCTGAAAATAATAACAAAAGTAAATAAAGATATACACAGCAGTAGGTGCTACAGTTTGCAGGTGGTAGGACCTTGTGCAAGCTACCACCATCTTGCTCGCTAATCCTGCCGTAAAGCAGCAGTGCTTGCACTATTGCGTTTCGGCGTGGATAGTAAGACAGCCGGTGAAATTACTGGCACTTGAGGTATCCCATCTTAGACCTCTAGCTTGACAACGCATCTGCAATACCCCTGGTGTTGCAGGTGTTTATGGGCGGTGGTATCTCTTACCATCAGGAAACCCACTTGCTCGTTTGCCATCTAGTCGAATAAAAAAAAAAAGTCAGTCCCGTGTCATATTATACCATATTGTACCCTAAGGCTGACCAGAATTATTTAAGACACCTCGCCATGTTGCGGAAAACCAATAGAACTAATTTCTTGCACTGGTAATACTAAATTCAAATGTCATCTGTTTATTGCTGTTAAAAGTTTAACGTTGTTTGCGCGGGGACTAGTAATGCTCGACCCTGTATTGCTCAGCCATCACTGTACGACCTGATAATACGAACTCATTTTGGATTTGAATTATCAAGTCGTACAATATTAGGTCATGCATTATTAGGGTGTCCAAATTTTTGCTCGGTCTGTTAATGCTCGACCTGTTATTGTACGTCGTTATAATCGGAATCCAATCGAATCGAATGACTATAGATTTGTGTTAGGTTGTGTTAGGTTCATTTGTGATCACAATGCGCGAGCCGAACGAGCGCAGCGAGCGTGCCGCGGTAGCGGCCGGCGAAGCGCCAGGACCAAATTAAGTTATTTTCTACTAAATTTATTAATATTCGGTGTACACGAAAAACAAATGATCAGTCGTGAGAACCGCTTGCTTCCTGTCAAAAGTGTGCTCCGATTATTAGGTCGTACAATATCAGGTTGTCCAATAGCACCTCAAACATTATTGGTACAGGGTGATAAAGCTCGACCCGTATTCCAAGTGGCATGTGATTGAATTATCAGGACGTACAAAATCCGTCGAGCATTGACCAGGTCGTACAATACGTACACCCGTTTGCGCGTCGTATTTTATCTGAAGCCGAAGATTATTCAAAGCCTTAGAAGGAAAATAATTCACGATGTATAAAAGTAAGTATTTGTTATAGAAAAAGTCTGAAGGGGTCTGGAGGGGTGCTTTGTTAACTACTGTTGTATTTAGATTAAGATTTTATGTACAAACTTTTTTAACGCCAAATTTTTAACACCTAGGTATAGTTATCGCAAGATCGCAGGTGAGCAAGGTAGTTTATACTCGTACGACTAGGTAGTTCATTGATAAACCTCTGAAAAGTAACGCCTGTTCCAATACTTTCAATAAATCTATAGGTTTACCCGTCCAAGACGTCTGCGGGGTCTAGCTTGTTATCCATGCACATCCTGCGTACAGCCTTCTCGTAGGTGCCTGGCAAGTGGAAGGAGATCACGTCACCGTGCGTAGCGAGAGTAATAATGTTGGAAGGCGAAGGCTCTTGGGGCCCATAATGACCGCGTCTTGCCTGAAAAGGAAACTAAACTTATGGGGTCTGACGCGTTTTATTTTAACCACCATATTACGTGTGTTATGAAGATCTGACGAATAAAGGTACCCTACTGTTCGGCTCTGATCTGGGGGCACGGGAGTGCCCCCGCCAAGACGAGCCAAGGGAAGCGCAAGGACACTACCTACCTCTTCTCGAAGTGCTTCGTCGTATTTTTGAACCTTCTTAACTTGGGTTCGGATTATACCAGATAAACAAAATTTTCGGGATATGATGTCAGTGGTTGACTTATTAAAACTATAAAGTTTCGATTGCATAGCTCTTACACTTTCGATTTTATTGATATCTAAAATACCCCGATTTCGTCACTGACTCAGTGATGATCATCAATATTCTTAAGGTTCTTCCTGAAGTCCTACAAACCTGAAATTTGGTATGTAAGCTAGTAATAGTATACAAACAACGAAAAAATCTTAAAACTTGAAACTTTTACCCCCCCAACCCCTTAAACTAGAGGGTGAAAGTTTGTATGAGACTTCCGCAAATTTTGATGCTAGAGGTCTGAAAATTGATACCCCCCTATATCAATTTTCCTTGTTATCCTTGTTATAAATAAAACAGAAAAAATATTCGTAAATATATAAGCAACTTACAAAAAGAAATGAAATCCCACAAAAATATTTCATATTAAATACTAGCTTTTGCCCGCGACTTCGGCCGCGTATACTTTAGTTATCAGGCTATATGTTTTATTTAATTAACCTCCATATTGTACGAACTACCCCCTCCCTTTTATTGAAGTCGTCAACATCATACGGATCATTTTAAATGGTAACCAGCCATATTTTTAGTGTAGAAATAAGGAAGTCTCATAAAAACTCCCCCCTAATAAGTCGAAAGCTACTTCTTCTTTCTTTATCTTTGCCTACGGAGATAATTTTTATTTGTTATCAGGACCCTTAATACCAATAGTTATATGTATACAATTTTCATACTGCTAAGTCCAGAAATCAGAAAATTTCAATACAAACTTCACCCCCCAATTTACCCTTTTAGGAGTAATTTTATCCATTTCACCTAAATATATAGTTTTTAATTGTAATCGAAAACTTGTATACCTATATTTTTCATATATCTAAATCCAGAAATGAGACAATTGCCATACAATCTTTACCCCCCATTTTACACCTTTTAGGGGATAATTTTATCTATTTCACTTGCACAGATAATTTTTTTTTATTTTATTTATTGAGAAGAGAAACAAACGGTCGTATACAAGAATGAGTACAGAAATACTTATGATTAACATAAGACCTACAGTTTCCTTAAATTGTAAATGTGCTAAATACAATCTAAAAAGGATTATAACTAAAAAATATTTTTAGTTTTTTTTTTTTTTAAGTTAAAGTTTTAAAGTTAAGGTTATTTTAAAGTTAAGATTATTTTATGATGTCGGATTCTTTGCTAAAGATGTTATTGAATTTTGAAATGTTTAATTTTGGATATTAAGGTAACTTGCGGCATGTATTATTCCGACATCTTAAAATAAAATATTATTATTTTATTTTTTAAGTAAATAACTACATACAATAAGAAAAATTTTAAATTGTAATCGAGAACTTGTATACCTATTTTCATACTTCTAAGTCCAGAAATGAGAAAATCTCCATATACTTAATCTTTACCCTCCATTTTATCCCTTTAGGGGGGGAATTTGATCCATTTCATCTGGACAGATAATTTTTAATTGTAATCGAGAACTTAAACACCTATTTTCATAGTTCTAAGTCCACAAATGGGAAAATTTCCATACATACTTTACCCCCCATTTTACGCCATTAGGGGGGAATTTTATCCCTTTCATATACTCAGATAATTTTTGATTGTAATCGAGAACCTATATACCTATTTTCATAGATCTAATTCCAGAAATGAGAAAATTTCCATACAAACTTTACCCCCCCATTTTACACTTTTAGGGGGGAATTTTATCCATTTCGCTTACACAGATAACTTTTTATTGTAATCGAGAACTTATATACCTATTTTCATACTTCTAAGTCCAGAAATGAGAAAATTCCATACAAACTTTACCCCCCCATTTTACCCCTTTAGGGGGACTTTTATCCATTTCACCTAAACAGATCATTTTTAATTGTAATCAAGAACTTATACACCTATTTTCATACTTCTAAGTCCAAAAATGACAAAATTGCATATAAGTTTCACCCCCCCATTTCACCCCCTTAGGGGATGAAATTCTAAAAATCCTTTCTTAGTGCTCACTTACATCATAAAAAGAACCTCTATACCAAATTTCAAGTTTCTAGGCCCAGTGGTTTGGGCTGTGCGTTGATATATAACCCAGTCAGGTTTGCCTTTTATATTATAGATTGCAAAGACGAGACCATGTAGCTCGTACTGTCAAAAAGTAATCAGATCTCTTGTAGAGCCAAGGTTTCTAACCATATCTATAAGCACTTATTTTACACTAAAGTTGCGACGAAATACTACAGCAGTAAGTCGTAGCGAGTAGTTCGTAGCGCGTAGCAGCGTTTTCCCGCTGTTAATGTCGTAGGCGTGCAAACCGTGGACTAAACTGGCGAGTCGGCCGCACTACAATAGAGAAATCTCTCTCACCTCGGTGATGTAGATCTTGGGCTTGTTCGCGAGTGTTGGGTTTCGCCCCAGCTTCAAGTTCTCCAAGATAACAGACTCTTTGAAGCATCGCTTCTCGAATTTCATCCCTGGCTGCCGTCGGTTCACCCCCATGGCTGTTACGATTACTAAACCCACTGCGCCGTAGTCCGTGAAGTCCCTTTGAAAAACTAAAAGAATCCATACTATATTATAAATGCGAAAATGTGTGTGTTTGTGCGTGGCCGCGGGCAAAAGATAGTAACAAATAAATAAAAAACATCAAAAAAATTAAAAGGCCTTTTCAGCAGTGGATGTAAGTTGTCTGATTTTTTGCCCGCGGCTCCGCCCGCGTGGTATTCGTTTATCGTGCGCTGTTCCCTCGGGAACTGTGCATTTTTCCGGGATAAAAAGTAGCCTATATAAGTCACTATTGTGCCCTTAAACTATGCCAAAAATCACGTCGATCCGTCGCTCCGTTACGACGTGAAAGACGGACAAACATACAAATACACTTTCGCATTTATAATATTAGTATGGACGGATGGATTACGTTGAATGGTATTAACCACACAATGATACAGTAACTATACTACTTATGATAAAGCGTATTATAAAGTTAATGAAAATATCATGGAAAGGGATATTTGGAAATAATTCCGATCCGCGTTAGCGATCTCTTCATATAGCGAACTTATTTGTTAAAAATAAAGTTGTGTAAAATACTTGTCATATATATTTAATAATAATTGTCAATCTGTTTTTAAAAAATATACCTCGTTGAGTTTCTTTATTTTTAGTTTTAGTTTTAGTTTTAGGCTACTCATTATAGGACCCACTGAAAACCAGCGTCGTGGCCCCCTGTCTCGACTCATGCTGAGTGGATTCCTTTTTTGAGACAACTGCCACAATACACTTCTTTTAGATTTAAGAAATTTTTAAACTGTTTTGTTGTTGTTGTTGTTGTTTCGAAATAAATTTTATTCATTCATTTATTCATTCATTCATTCATTCATTTATTCATTCATTCATTCATTCATTTTTTCATACATTCATTCATTCATTCTTGCTGTGTCTAAAACTAAACTTACATGTGTCACACATATTGTAAAGTTCGCTTCTAGTGGAGGCGATGCCGATGTCCACCTCGAATCGGAACTCCTCAAATGCATTCTTCAACGAATCAACCACGCCTGTACGCACATAGGGGTCAGGTGGTGTCGTGATAATCATCATGGCATTCTTGGAGTAACTGTAAATATTAACAAGTTAAATTAGTAATTATAAGCAAGTAATTAGTAAATATAAGCAAGTTTTTGACGACTTGAAAATAGGAGATTCACAATTCAGATACATTTTTTTATTTAATATAATTATAAAAAATCAAACAAATCGATCAAATCGGGGATATTCTGTAGAAAGGTCGGGTCAGGAGTACTCTAAACCGACGTGCATGCATGAAAAGATTGATGAATGTAGAGAAAGCGAGAGTTGTATGCAGGAATAGTAGCAACTGGAAGGATGTAGTCTCTGGCTACCCCGTTGGGAAAGAGGCGTGATTTTATGTATGTATGAATGTATATAATTATAATAATATTATATTATAACTAGCTTTTGCCCGCGGCTCCGCCAGACGCCTTGCACGCCGCATGAATCCGAATAAATTCCTCTGAAGGGAAATACCCGTCTAGCTTTACACTTAAAATTTGAGGCACTACAAAGATGCGGCTCCATGAAAATACGGAGCAGAGTTAGTCGTAAAACCGTAAAACTATCCGTGCAGGTGAATGAGAGAAATCGGATCTAGTGGTTAAACTAACGTACAAATAACAGTTTTAAGAAAACTTTGGACCGTATTTTCACGAATTCGAATCGGATGTAGGGCGAAAACACTTTTAAAGTACCTATTCCGCAAGCTTATTGTTTCTGGTGTACAATAAAGAGTATTGTATCGTATTGTATCGTATTACAGCCTCAATTTAATGTTTTTAAGTTTAATCGGTTTTATTTTTAATCTGCAGGGCTACTACGAAACTCGAAGTTCGTGTCGTGCGGTCCCTTTGAGACTTATTATTTAATACGAGAGCGAGAGGGACGGTACGATACGAACTTCGAGTTTCGTAGAAGCCCAGGCTGTCGCGGTTGCACTGTGCACTGAAAAAAAGGATAGCTGAACTAGTTTGGCTACTGACTTTTGTTTACGTTTAGCCAAAATTTACTAATTAGGGACCAAAATTACATAAATTATATAATTATATCGCGTCCTCCCACTCCATGCAAACCGCGTCAGCTAGTGTAGCGCCTAAATTATGAAAGAGACAGACACTACTCGTTTCCGGAACATTCGAGATATAGGTATGACGTCCTAGCTGGACAGAGTGCGAAATTACTGTGAAGTGTTCTTTAAGTGTTTTGTAAAGTTAAGCAGCAGTGTGAAAATAAATCATACTCTTATTCATCGGTGTTAAAAGTGCTTTTAATCAAAAAATCACCCCACAAACGTAACAATACTTACTTGTACAGCTCGTACGTCAGTCTGGCTCTCGTGGTCACTCGGACCGTCTCGTCCACCGCAGCCTCCGGTGCCTCATGCTCCCGCGCCCTCCCGCTGCCACTAGCTCCCTGGCACTTCGAAACAAGCGTGCTCGGTGTCACTATCACTAAACGGCAGCGCCGCTTGCTTGAAACTGTTTCCAAACTTGTCCAATATGGTTCCTGAGCCCGTGTTTGGCGGCATTTTGGCTTTTTGTTGTCCACGCTACGAATAAGAGCGACGTATGTCACGCAAACATAACGAATGTTTGCTATTCAGTGACAATCGGTGTTGGTTGAATGTTATCTCTGTCTACACTGATATCGATATCTTTTTGATAACTTATCTTTTGATTTAGCAAATTAAACCCGTCCTACAATATTAATTTATACAAGCGATGCGAAAGCAAGTTTCAATTATTTCAACTTTAATTAAATGGCTTATAATTTCTATTCGACACATTTTTGTGTCCCACTAAATTTTATGCTAACCCTTAATTGGGCATAAGGAGTATATTTCCCACTCTTATTTTGCGATGCTATTATCGCTCTGAAGGTAGCTATATCCCTCTTAGTGTCAAATATAAAAACTATAATTGATTTGTCTATGCCCAAAATAAAATCGTGAAACGAAACGCAAACATGTCATGTTTGACACATGTCAGTCAGAAACGTCAGTTGGTGTCAACAAAATAGTGCTGAGTACGTGCGGAATATTTAAAAAAAAAATGTTTTTTTTTTGTTTTATAAAAAAAAAAAAAAAAAAAATAGTTCAAAAAACTGAAACTCGACTACCGAAAAAGCGCGAAATAATAAATAAGACTAAACGCAATTCACTTGCTCCTCCATGCCCACAAATATGAACCTTAACAATAAATTTTATGGTGGCATGCGACCACGGCACTCCTCCTGAAGTCTGTGTACAAGAATTTCAGATAAGAATATTTTCTTGCTTGATTGAATCAGGCATTACTTTGTAGAGGTTCATATTTGTGGTCATGGAGGAGCAAATGAATTGCGTTTAGTCTTATTTATTATTTCGCGCTTTTTCCGTAGTCGAGTTTCAGTTTTTTAAACTTTTTTTTTTATAATTTTGGGATTTTATTTTCTGAATAATGCCGTTAAGATTTGCCTTAAAGATTTTTTTGCTTCTCTAACTCCCCCAAGGACATTGCATCATGAGGGTTAGGTACCTAATTAAAAGTTTCCGCAGATCCAGATCATCATCATCATATTAGCCGTGTAGAACGTCCACTGTTGGATAATTAGCCTCCGCCATAATCCTCCAGTTACTTCGATTGGAAGCGGCCTGCATTCACTGCTTTGGCCAAGTCATTCGACCATGTCATTGGTGGAAGTCTTACGCTACGCTTGCTACTCCGCGTTCACAATTCGAGAACTTTTCGATCCCAACGGCCATCCGTTCTCCATACCATATGGACTGCCCATTGGCACTTCAAAAAACTAATTCGTTTGACAATGTCGGTGACCCTCGTTTTTCTACATATCTCCTCATTTTTTATTGGAACCTGTAGAGAAACAACTAGCATGTCTCGGATCCATATGTTATGAGTATCACTGACAACACAATCTGGATACAGACTTTCGGCTTAAGGCGCTGAGGAATTTTGGACGAAAAGACGTTGAGTAGTTTCCCAAACGCTATAATAGCCATGCAGTTGGATTCGACGATTGTCCTCCTTGTCGAAGTTGGATTCACCTAATTGGATTGTTTCATAAGACCTATCTAATAATGCCTCACACGTCAGCTTACGCTAAAAAATTTTTTTTAATCACCCAGTTTTTTTTACGTAAAATAAGACCAATATATTTTTTATATAAAAAGGTATTCTATGTTACCCGGAGTATAATAACGAATCGATTGACACCTTATTTATCAAAATCGGATGCGTAGTCTTGATTCTACGGTGGAACATACGTAAATACAAACATAAATACATAGACTGCTAAAATGATTACTCTTCCTTTGGCTTTGCCGTAGTCGAGTAAAAAAGTTAAAGGAAGGGAAAGTGCGTTTTGTACGTTCTGGGTTGCTATGATGTTACCGGGTGTGTCCTGTACCATGGGTAAATAAATAATTAAAACATAGATCATACTAGTTCAGTGACTTTTAAAAATAATAAGTTTTTTTATTATTTTTATTACTTACACTTAAAGTATATTCGAAGAAGCAACGTAAAGCAAAATCTTTGAAATAGAAATAGAAATATATTTTATTTGCTTTAAATGTTGTTACAAAATGATGTTTACAATTAATTATGATTCAAACATTTAAACTTTAGAAGGCATGCAAATATTATCAAAGTCAAAAATATTATAAACATGCCTATTTATATATAACATAACCTAATTTACAATTAATTCATATCATTACTAAAATATTGTTTAATTGAATAAAAACACTTTTCAATAAGCCAACGGAACAATTGAGTTTTAAAAGGCGTTAATTGGAGCTCCTTTATTGACTCCGGTAAATTATTGTATAGTTTTATGCACATGGCATAACTATTTCTCCTTCTTATGTCCGTATGCATCCTTGGCAGAACCAACCTATTAGGATACCTAGTATTAAAGGAAACTGTGTCTCCTTTCTTTTTAAACATATCAGGATGCAGCTTCACAAACAGGCAAGCTTTTGATATTTGTAGTGGGACAGGCGACGTCAGTATAATATTAGTAGGATTATAATTAAAATGTTACTGAATGTGTACACCTGCGCGCTCCAACTTCAGAGAGAGCTAGAAATTTGCCACGGACAATAGGTACTTGTCAAACTGAGCATAGTTCAGTGACTTTTAAAAATAATTAGTATATTTTTAATTTTTATTACTTACACTTTAAAGTTTATTCGAAGAAGCAATTTACCTAAAGCAAAATGCTTGATATTTGTAGTGTTATAGGCGACGTCAGTTGGGTTCTAGGATAGCGTGTACATTGAATTTACGATTAAGTTTGTTAAAATAAAAAAAAACTAAAAGTCAAGCTTTAATTTTAATTAAGTGGAACCATGACCGGTAGGTAACATAAAGGTAGAACTTCTGTTTTTACTATTATCCCCGGTTCTGGGTCACACAATATAAATAGGTAGTTTGTTCCAATCACAAAAACATTAATAGGTACAAACTTTTAATCAACTGTATTTTTGTTTATTTTTTTTTAATGTATGATGACCAGATGGTCCCAAAGGAAGAACAGCGCCGTTCGCGAGACCGGCAGATTGCTGATTTGGGAGTTGGGACCATTTCGTGACATGCATAACTTTTTTTTTGTTTTTTATTTAGGTATTTTATTTTTGTCACGAATAAATGTTATGCTGTTAATTATATCTTTAAAATATCAAGTTTAGTCAAAACTACCAACGGGATTTTCAAAACTTTAATTAGTCAACGATTGAAGATTTTATGCAGTTTTTTCAATGTCCTGTAAACTTACTCAAAATGGACTTAAAAGGTTAACGAATTAGGCCGACGTTTTCTTTCTTTCTTTTTCTTTCTTTCAACCTCAAAAAACATGAAAATAATGAATTTCTACCAGTTAGAAGTATATTCGGGTAAACGTCTGAAAAAATTACGTCACCCTCGTTCAATCTTTGTTGCACGTTGCACTGTAAAGGTGTGAATAAAGAGAACAGCATTTTAGCTTTTTTATAAACCTACTTTAATAATACTTAAAGTAATAAAAATAATAACGACTACTATTTATTTTTGAGTAGTATACATTATTTATAACGAAACTGAATACAGTAACAATGTCGCGTTGAATAGGGTCGCTATTACGAAGTTCAAAAATCGACGTACCGTCCCTCTCATTCTGGTATTAAATAGTATAAGCGTCAGAGGGACGGAATGACACGAACTTCAATTTTCGAATTTCGGATGCCCCGCTGATTGTGGGCCAGATAGTAAACATTGCCCTTTGCCCTTAGCGTAAGTTTTCGGTTACAAAATACGTCTCGATCGCGTTCGTGTTAAAATCTCAATTTGTATGGAAGCACGAACATCGCAAACGTTCCGTTAGACGCGCTGTTCGTGTTTCCATATAAGTTGAGACTTAAACGCGAACGCGATCGAGACGTATTTTATAACCGAAAACTTACACTAAGGGTACTTATTGGTCCACTACTCTTGCAAAATACAGTTCCTTGGTTAAAGTATTCACCACTTCAATGTTCCTTTTGCTTATTTCGACTATTGGAGAGATGGTTCCTGTATTCGGCTTAGACACTAAAAATTTGTCGAAGAAATCCTCGAATGTCTTGTAGATGATTTCAGGGAGAGTTTCGTTGTCGCCCACGGCAGACAGTTTGTCGCAGAATATCTTTAGCGGGCTGAAAATAATAACAAAAGTAAATAAAGATATACACAGCAGTAGGTGCTACAGTTTGCAGGTGGTAGGACCTTGTGCAAGCTACCACCATCTTGCTCGCTAATCCTGCCGTAAAGCAGCAGTGCTTGCACTATTGCGTTTCGGCGTGGATAGTAAGACAGCCGGTGAAATTACTGGCACTTGAGGTATCCCATCTTAGACCTCTAGCTTGACAACGCATCTGCAATACCCCTGGTGTTGCAGGTGTTTATGGGCGGTGGTATCTCTTACCATCAGGAAACCCACTTGCTCGTTTGCCATCTAGTCGAATAAAAAAAAAAAGTCAGTCCCGTGTCATATTATACCATATTGTACCCTAAGGCTGACCAGAATTATTTAAGACACCTCGCCATGTTGCGGAAAACCAATAGAACTAATTTCTTGCACTGGTAATACTAAATTCAAATGTCATCTGTTTATTGCTGTTAAAAGTTTAACGTTGTTTGCGCGGGGACTAGTAATGCTCGACCCTGTATTGCTCAGCCATCACTGTACGACCTGATAATACGAACTCATTTTGGATTTGAATTATCAAGTCGTACAATATTAGGTCATGCATTATTAGGGTGTCCAAATTTTTGCTCGGTCTGTTAATGCTCGACCTGTTATTGTACGTCGTTATAATCGGAATCCAATCGAATCGAATGACTATAGATTTGTGTTAGGTTGTGTTAGGTTCATTTGTGATCACAATGCGCGAGCCGAACGAGCGCAGCGAGCGTGCCGCGGTAGCGGCCGGCGAAGCGCCAGGACCAAATTAAGTTATTTTCTACTAAATTTATTAATATTCGGTGTACACGAAAAACAAATGATCAGTCGTGAGAACCGCTTGCTTCCTGTCAAAAGTGTGCTCCGATTATTAGGTCGTACAATATCAGGTTGTCCAATAGCACCTCAAACATTATTGGTACAGGGTGATAAAGCTCGACCCGTATTCCAAGTGGCATGTGATTGAATTATCAGGACGTACAAAATCCGTCGAGCATTGACCAGGTCGTACAATACGTACACCCGTTTGCGCGTCGTATTTTATCTGAAGCCGAAGATTATTCAAAGCCTTAGAAGGAAAATAATTCACGATGTATAAAAGTAAGTATTTGTTATAGAAAAAGTCTGAAGGGGTCTGGAGGGGTGCTTTGTTAACTACTGTTGTATTTAGATTAAGATTTTATGTACAAACTTTTTTAACGCCAAATTTTTAACACCTAGGTATAGTTATCGCAAGATCGCAGGTGAGCAAGGTAGTTTATACTCGTACGACTAGGTAGTTCATTGATAAACCTCTGAAAAGTAACGCCTGTTCCAATACTTTCAATAAATCTATAGGTTTACCCGTCCAAGACGTCTGCGGGGTCTAGCTTGTTATCCATGCACATCCTGCGTACAGCCTTCTCGTAGGTGCCTGGCAAGTGGAAGGAGATCACGTCACCGTGCGTAGCGAGAGTAATAATGTTGGAAGGCGAAGGCTCTTGGGGCCCATAATGACCGCGTCTTGCCTGAAAAGGAAACTAAACTTATGGGGTCTGACGCGTTTTATTTTAACCACCATATTACGTGTGTTATGAAGATCTGACGAATAAAGGTACCCTACTGTTCGGCTCTGATCTGGGGGCACGGGAGTGCCCCCGCCAAGACGAGCCAAGGGAAGCGCAAGGACACTACCTACCTCTTCTCGAAGTGCTTCGTCGTATTTTTGAACCTTCTTAACTTGGGTTCGGATTATACCAGATAAACAAAATTTTCGGGATATGATGTCAGTGGTTGACTTATTAAAACTATAAAGTTTCGATTGCATAGCTCTTACACTTTCGATTTTATTGATATCTAAAATACCCCGATTTCGTCACTGACTCAGTGATGATCATCAATATTCTTAAGGTTCTTCCTGAAGTCCTACAAACCTGAAATTTGGTATGTAAGCTAGTAATAGTATACAAACAACGAAAAAATCTTAAAACTTGAAACTTTTACCCCCCCAACCCCTTAAACTAGAGGGTGAAAGTTTGTATGAGACTTCCGCAAATTTTGATGCTAGAGGTCTGAAAATTGATACCCCCCTATATCAATTTTCCTTGTTATCCTTGTTATAAATAAAACAGAAAAAATATTCGTAAATATATAAGCAACTTACAAAAAGAAATGAAATCCCACAAAAATATTTCATATTAAATACTAGCTTTTGCCCGCGACTTCGGCCGCGTATACTTTAGTTATCAGGCTATATGTTTTATTTAATTAACCTCCATATTGTACGAACTACCCCCTCCCTTTTATTGAAGTCGTCAACATCATACGGATCATTTTAAATGGTAACCAGCCATATTTTTAGTGTAGAAATAAGGAAGTCTCATAAAAACTCCCCCCTAATAAGTCGAAAGCTACTTCTTCTTTCTTTATCTTTGCCTACGGAGATAATTTTTATTTGTTATCAGGACCCTTAATACCAATAGTTATATGTATACAATTTTCATACTGCTAAGTCCAGAAATCAGAAAATTTCAATACAAACTTCACCCCCCAATTTACCCTTTTAGGAGTAATTTTATCCATTTCACCTAAATATATAGTTTTTAATTGTAATCGAAAACTTGTATACCTATATTTTTCATATATCTAAATCCAGAAATGAGACAATTGCCATACAATCTTTACCCCCCATTTTACACCTTTTAGGGGATAATTTTATCTATTTCACTTGCACAGATAATTTTTTTTTATTTTATTTATTGAGAAGAGAAACAAACGGTCGTATACAAGAATGAGTACAGAAATACTTATGATTAACATAAGACCTACAGTTTCCTTAAATTGTAAATGTGCTAAATACAATCTAAAAAGGATTATAACTAAAAAATATTTTTAGTTTTTTTTTTTTTTAAGTTAAAGTTTTAAAGTTAAGGTTATTTTAAAGTTAAGATTATTTTATGATGTCGGATTCTTTGCTAAAGATGTTATTGAATTTTGAAATGTTTAATTTTGGATATTAAGGTAACTTGCGGCATGTATTATTCCGACATCTTAAAATAAAATATTATTATTTTATTTTTTAAGTAAATAACTACATACAATAAGAAAAATTTTAAATTGTAATCGAGAACTTGTATACCTATTTTCATACTTCTAAGTCCAGAAATGAGAAAATCTCCATATACTTAATCTTTACCCTCCATTTTATCCCTTTAGGGGGGGAATTTGATCCATTTCATCTGGACAGATAATTTTTAATTGTAATCGAGAACTTAAACACCTATTTTCATAGTTCTAAGTCCACAAATGGGAAAATTTCCATACATACTTTACCCCCCATTTTACGCCATTAGGGGGGAATTTTATCCCTTTCATATACTCAGATAATTTTTGATTGTAATCGAGAACCTATATACCTATTTTCATAGATCTAATTCCAGAAATGAGAAAATTTCCATACAAACTTTACCCCCCCATTTTACACTTTTAGGGGGGAATTTTATCCATTTCGCTTACACAGATAACTTTTTATTGTAATCGAGAACTTATATACCTATTTTCATACTTCTAAGTCCAGAAATGAGAAAATTCCATACAAACTTTACCCCCCCATTTTACCCCTTTAGGGGGACTTTTATCCATTTCACCTAAACAGATCATTTTTAATTGTAATCAAGAACTTATACACCTATTTTCATACTTCTAAGTCCAAAAATGACAAAATTGCATATAAGTTTCACCCCCCCATTTCACCCCCTTAGGGGATGAAATTCTAAAAATCCTTTCTTAGTGCTCACTTACATCATAAAAAGAACCTCTATACCAAATTTCAAGTTTCTAGGCCCAGTGGTTTGGGCTGTGCGTTGATATATAACCCAGTCAGGTTTGCCTTTTATATTATAGATTGCAAAGACGAGACCATGTAGCTCGTACTGTCAAAAAGTAATCAGATCTCTTGTAGAGCCAAGGTTTCTAACCATATCTATAAGCACTTATTTTACACTAAAGTTGCGACGAAATACTACAGCAGTAAGTCGTAGCGAGTAGTTCGTAGCGCGTAGCAGCGTTTTCCCGCTGTTAATGTCGTAGGCGTGCAAACCGTGGACTAAACTGGCGAGTCGGCCGCACTACAATAGAGAAATCTCTCTCACCTCGGTGATGTAGATCTTGGGCTTGTTCGCGAGTGTTGGGTTTCGCCCCAGCTTCAAGTTCTCCAAGATAACAGACTCTTTGAAGCATCGCTTCTCGAATTTCATCCCTGGCTGCCGTCGGTTCACCCCCATGGCTGTTACGATTACTAAACCCACTGCGCCGTAGTCCGTGAAGTCCCTTTGAAAAACTAAAAGAATCCATACTATATTATAAATGCGAAAATGTGTGTGTTTGTGCGTGGCCGCGGGCAAAAGATAGTAACAAATAAATAAAAAACATCAAAAAAATTAAAAGGCCTTTTCAGCAGTGGATGTAAGTTGTCTGATTTTTTGCCCGCGGCTCCGCCCGCGTGGTATTCGTTTATCGTGCGCTGTTCCCTCGGGAACTGTGCATTTTTCCGGGATAAAAAGTAGCCTATATAAGTCACTATTGTGCCCTTAAACTATGCCAAAAATCACGTCGATCCGTCGCTCCGTTACGACGTGAAAGACGGACAAACATACAAATACACTTTCGCATTTATAATATTAGTATGGACGGATGGATTACGTTGAATGGTATTAACCACACAATGATACAGTAACTATACTACTTATGATAAAGCGTATTATAAAGTTAATGAAAATATCATGGAAAGGGATATTTGGAAATAATTCCGATCCGCGTTAGCGATCTCTTCATATAGCGAACTTATTTGTTAAAAATAAAGTTGTGTAAAATACTTGTCATATATATTTAATAATAATTGTCAATCTGTTTTTAAAAAATATACCTCGTTGAGTTTCTTTATTTTTAGTTTTAGTTTTAGTTTTAGGCTACTCATTATAGGACCCACTGAAAACCAGCGTCGTGGCCCCCTGTCTCGACTCATGCTGAGTGGATTCCTTTTTTGAGACAACTGCCACAATACACTTCTTTTAGATTTAAGAAATTTTTAAACTGTTTTGTTGTTGTTGTTGTTGTTTCGAAATAAATTTTATTCATTCATTTATTCATTCATTCATTCATTCATTTATTCATTCATTCATTCATTCATTTTTTCATACATTCATTCATTCATTCTTGCTGTGTCTAAAACTAAACTTACATGTGTCACACATATTGTAAAGTTCGCTTCTAGTGGAGGCGATGCCGATGTCCACCTCGAATCGGAACTCCTCAAATGCATTCTTCAACGAATCAACCACGCCTGTACGCACATAGGGGTCAGGTGGTGTCGTGATAATCATCATGGCATTCTTGGAGTAACTGTAAATATTAACAAGTTAAATTAGTAATTATAAGCAAGTAATTAGTAAATATAAGCAAGTTTTTGACGACTTGAAAATAGGAGATTCACAATTCAGATACATTTTTTTATTTAATATAATTATAAAAAATCAAACAAATCGATCAAATCGGGGATATTCTGTAGAAAGGTCGGGTCAGGAGTACTCTAAACCGACGTGCATGCATGAAAAGATTGATGAATGTAGAGAAAGCGAGAGTTGTATGCAGGAATAGTAGCAACTGGAAGGATGTAGTCTCTGGCTACCCCGTTGGGAAAGAGGCGTGATTTTATGTATGTATGAATGTATATAATTATAATAATATTATATTATAACTAGCTTTTGCCCGCGGCTCCGCCAGACGCCTTGCACGCCGCATGAATCCGAATAAATTCCTCTGAAGGGAAATACCCGTCTAGCTTTACACTTAAAATTTGAGGCACTACAAAGATGCGGCTCCATGAAAATACGGAGCAGAGTTAGTCGTAAAACCGTAAAACTATCCGTGCAGGTGAATGAGAGAAATCGGATCTAGTGGTTAAACTAACGTACAAATAACAGTTTTAAGAAAACTTTGGACCGTATTTTCACGAATTCGAATCGGATGTAGGGCGAAAACACTTTTAAAGTACCTATTCCGCAAGCTTATTGTTTCTGGTGTACAATAAAGAGTATTGTATCGTATTGTATCGTATTACAGCCTCAATTTAATGTTTTTAAGTTTAATCGGTTTTATTTTTAATCTGCAGGGCTACTACGAAACTCGAAGTTCGTGTCGTGCGGTCCCTTTGAGACTTATTATTTAATACGAGAGCGAGAGGGACGGTACGATACGAACTTCGAGTTTCGTAGAAGCCCAGGCTGTCGCGGTTGCACTGTGCACTGAAAAAAAGGATAGCTGAACTAGTTTGGCTACTGACTTTTGTTTACGTTTAGCCAAAATTTACTAATTAGGGACCAAAATTACATAAATTATATAATTATATCGCGTCCTCCCACTCCATGCAAACCGCGTCAGCTAGTGTAGCGCCTAAATTATGAAAGAGACAGACACTACTCGTTTCCGGAACATTCGAGATATAGGTATGACGTCCTAGCTGGACAGAGTGCGAAATTACTGTGAAGTGTTCTTTAAGTGTTTTGTAAAGTTAAGCAGCAGTGTGAAAATAAATCATACTCTTATTCATCGGTGTTAAAAGTGCTTTTAATCAAAAAATCACCCCACAAACGTAACAATACTTACTTGTACAGCTCGTACGTCAGTCTGGCTCTCGTGGTCACTCGGACCGTCTCGTCCACCGCAGCCTCCGGTGCCTCATGCTCCCGCGCCCTCCCGCTGCCACTAGCTCCCTGGCACTTCGAAACAAGCGTGCTCGGTGTCACTATCACTAAACGGCAGCGCCGCTTGCTTGAAACTGTTTCCAAACTTGTCCAATATGGTTCCTGAGCCCGTGTTTGGCGGCATTTTGGCTTTTTGTTGTCCACGCTACGAATAAGAGCGACGTATGTCACGCAAACATAACGAATGTTTGCTATTCAGTGACAATCGGTGTTGGTTGAATGTTATCTCTGTCTACACTGATATCGATATCTTTTTGATAACTTATCTTTTGATTTAGCAAATTAAACCCGTCCTACAATATTAATTTATACAAGCGATGCGAAAGCAAGTTTCAATTATTTCAACTTTAATTAAATGGCTTATAATTTCTATTCGACACATTTTTGTGTCCCACTAAATTTTATGCTAACCCTTAATTGGGCATAAGGAGTATATTTCCCACTCTTATTTTGCGATGCTATTATCGCTCTGAAGGTAGCTATATCCCTCTTAGTGTCAAATATAAAAACTATAATTGATTTGTCTATGCCCAAAATAAAATCGTGAAACGAAACGCAAACATGTCATGTTTGACACATGTCAGTCAGAAACGTCAGTTGGTGTCAACAAAATAGTGCTGAGTACGTGCGGAATATTTAAAAAAAAAATGTTTTTTTTTTGTTTTATAAAAAAAAAAAAAAAAAAAATAGTTCAAAAAACTGAAACTCGACTACCGAAAAAGCGCGAAATAATAAATAAGACTAAACGCAATTCACTTGCTCCTCCATGCCCACAAATATGAACCTTAACAATAAATTTTATGGTGGCATGCGACCACGGCACTCCTCCTGAAGTCTGTGTACAAGAATTTCAGATAAGAATATTTTCTTGCTTGATTGAATCAGGCATTACTTTGTAGAGGTTCATATTTGTGGTCATGGAGGAGCAAATGAATTGCGTTTAGTCTTATTTATTATTTCGCGCTTTTTCCGTAGTCGAGTTTCAGTTTTTTAAACTTTTTTTTTTATAATTTTGGGATTTTATTTTCTGAATAATGCCGTTAAGATTTGCCTTAAAGATTTTTTTGCTTCTCTAACTCCCCCAAGGACATTGCATCATGAGGGTTAGGTACCTAATTAAAAGTTTCCGCAGATCCAGATCATCATCATCATATTAGCCGTGTAGAACGTCCACTGTTGGATAATTAGCCTCCGCCATAATCCTCCAGTTACTTCGATTGGAAGCGGCCTGCATTCACTGCTTTGGCCAAGTCATTCGACCATGTCATTGGTGGAAGTCTTACGCTACGCTTGCTACTCCGCGTTCACAATTCGAGAACTTTTCGATCCCAACGGCCATCCGTTCTCCATACCATATGGACTGCCCATTGGCACTTCAAAAAACTAATTCGTTTGACAATGTCGGTGACCCTCGTTTTTCTACATATCTCCTCATTTTTTATTGGAACCTGTAGAGAAACAACTAGCATGTCTCGGATCCATATGTTATGAGTATCACTGACAACACAATCTGGATACAGACTTTCGGCTTAAGGCGCTGAGGAATTTTGGACGAAAAGACGTTGAGTAGTTTCCCAAACGCTATAATAGCCATGCAGTTGGATTCGACGATTGTCCTCCTTGTCGAAGTTGGATTCACCTAATTGGATTGTTTCATAAGACCTATCTAATAATGCCTCACACGTCAGCTTACGCTAAAAAATTTTTTTTAATCACCCAGTTTTTTTTACGTAAAATAAGACCAATATATTTTTTATATAAAAAGGTATTCTATGTTACCCGGAGTATAATAACGAATCGATTGACACCTTATTTATCAAAATCGGATGCGTAGTCTTGATTCTACGGTGGAACATACGTAAATACAAACATAAATACATAGACTGCTAAAATGATTACTCTTCCTTTGGCTTTGCCGTAGTCGAGTAAAAAAGTTAAAGGAAGGGAAAGTGCGTTTTGTACGTTCTGGGTTGCTATGATGTTACCGGGTGTGTCCTGTACCATGGGTAAATAAATAATTAAAACATAGATCATACTAGTTCAGTGACTTTTAAAAATAATAAGTTTTTTTATTATTTTTATTACTTACACTTAAAGTATATTCGAAGAAGCAACGTAAAGCAAAATCTTTGAAATAGAAATAGAAATATATTTTATTTGCTTTAAATGTTGTTACAAAATGATGTTTACAATTAATTATGATTCAAACATTTAAACTTTAGAAGGCATGCAAATATTATCAAAGTCAAAAATATTATAAACATGCCTATTTATATATAACATAACCTAATTTACAATTAATTCATATCATTACTAAAATATTGTTTAATTGAATAAAAACACTTTTCAATAAGCCAACGGAACAATTGAGTTTTAAAAGGCGTTAATTGGAGCTCCTTTATTGACTCCGGTAAATTATTGTATAGTTTTATGCACATGGCATAACTATTTCTCCTTCTTATGTCCGTATGCATCCTTGGCAGAACCAACCTATTAGGATACCTAGTATTAAAGGAAACTGTGTCTCCTTTCTTTTTAAACATATCAGGATGCAGCTTCACAAACAGGCAAGCTTTTGATATTTGTAGTGGGACAGGCGACGTCAGTATAATATTAGTAGGATTATAATTAAAATGTTACTGAATGTGTACACCTGCGCGCTCCAACTTCAGAGAGAGCTAGAAATTTGCCACGGACAATAGGTACTTGTCAAACTGAGCATAGTTCAGTGACTTTTAAAAATAATTAGTATATTTTTAATTTTTATTACTTACACTTTAAAGTTTATTCGAAGAAGCAATTTACCTAAAGCAAAATGCTTGATATTTGTAGTGTTATAGGCGACGTCAGTTGGGTTCTAGGATAGCGTGTACATTGAATTTACGATTAAGTTTGTTAAAATAAAAAAAAACTAAAAGTCAAGCTTTAATTTTAATTAAGTGGAACCATGACCGGTAGGTAACATAAAGGTAGAACTTCTGTTTTTACTATTATCCCCGGTTCTGGGTCACACAATATAAATAGGTAGTTTGTTCCAATCACAAAAACATTAATAGGTACAAACTTTTAATCAACTGTATTTTTGTTTATTTTTTTTTAATGTATGATGACCAGATGGTCCCAAAGGAAGAACAGCGCCGTTCGCGAGACCGGCAGATTGCTGATTTGGGAGTTGGGACCATTTCGTGACATGCATAACTTTTTTTTTGTTTTTTATTTAGGTATTTTATTTTTGTCACGAATAAATGTTATGCTGTTAATTATATCTTTAAAATATCAAGTTTAGTCAAAACTACCAACGGGATTTTCAAAACTTTAATTAGTCAACGATTGAAGATTTTATGCAGTTTTTTCAATGTCCTGTAAACTTACTCAAAATGGACTTAAAAGGTTAACGAATTAGGCCGACGTTTTCTTTCTTTCTTTTTCTTTCTTTCAACCTCAAAAAACATGAAAATAATGAATTTCTACCAGTTAGAAGTATATTCGGGTAAACGTCTGAAAAAATTACGTCACCCTCGTTCAATCTTTGTTGCACGTTGCACTGTAAAGGTGTGAATAAAGAGAACAGCATTTTAGCTTTTTTATAAACCTACTTTAATAATACTTAAAGTAATAAAAATAATAACGACTACTATTTATTTTTGAGTAGTATACATTATTTATAACGAAACTGAATACAGTAACAATGTCGCGTTGAATAGGGTCGCTATTACGAAGTTCAAAAATCGACGTACCGTCCCTCTCATTCTGGTATTAAATAGTATAAGCGTCAGAGGGACGGAATGACACGAACTTCAATTTTCGAATTTCGGATGCCCCGCTGATTGTGGGCCAGATAGTAAACATTGCCCTTTGCCCTTAGCGTAAGTTTTCGGTTACAAAATACGTCTCGATCGCGTTCGTGTTAAAATCTCAATTTGTATGGAAGCACGAACATCGCAAACGTTCCGTTAGACGCGCTGTTCGTGTTTCCATATAAGTTGAGACTTAAACGCGAACGCGATCGAGACGTATTTTATAACCGAAAACTTACACTAAGGGTACTTATTGGTCCACTACTCTTGCAAAATACAGTTCCTTGGTTAAAGTATTCACCACTTCAATGTTCCTTTTGCTTATTTCGACTATTGGAGAGATGGTTCCTGTATTCGGCTTAGACACTAAAAATTTGTCGAAGAAATCCTCGAATGTCTTGTAGATGATTTCAGGGAGAGTTTCGTTGTCGCCCACGGCAGACAGTTTGTCGCAGAATATCTTTAGCGGGCTGAAAATAATAACAAAAGTAAATAAAGATATACACAGCAGTAGGTGCTACAGTTTGCAGGTGGTAGGACCTTGTGCAAGCTACCACCATCTTGCTCGCTAATCCTGCCGTAAAGCAGCAGTGCTTGCACTATTGCGTTTCGGCGTGGATAGTAAGACAGCCGGTGAAATTACTGGCACTTGAGGTATCCCATCTTAGACCTCTAGCTTGACAACGCATCTGCAATACCCCTGGTGTTGCAGGTGTTTATGGGCGGTGGTATCTCTTACCATCAGGAAACCCACTTGCTCGTTTGCCATCTAGTCGAATAAAAAAAAAAAGTCAGTCCCGTGTCATATTATACCATATTGTACCCTAAGGCTGACCAGAATTATTTAAGACACCTCGCCATGTTGCGGAAAACCAATAGAACTAATTTCTTGCACTGGTAATACTAAATTCAAATGTCATCTGTTTATTGCTGTTAAAAGTTTAACGTTGTTTGCGCGGGGACTAGTAATGCTCGACCCTGTATTGCTCAGCCATCACTGTACGACCTGATAATACGAACTCATTTTGGATTTGAATTATCAAGTCGTACAATATTAGGTCATGCATTATTAGGGTGTCCAAATTTTTGCTCGGTCTGTTAATGCTCGACCTGTTATTGTACGTCGTTATAATCGGAATCCAATCGAATCGAATGACTATAGATTTGTGTTAGGTTGTGTTAGGTTCATTTGTGATCACAATGCGCGAGCCGAACGAGCGCAGCGAGCGTGCCGCGGTAGCGGCCGGCGAAGCGCCAGGACCAAATTAAGTTATTTTCTACTAAATTTATTAATATTCGGTGTACACGAAAAACAAATGATCAGTCGTGAGAACCGCTTGCTTCCTGTCAAAAGTGTGCTCCGATTATTAGGTCGTACAATATCAGGTTGTCCAATAGCACCTCAAACATTATTGGTACAGGGTGATAAAGCTCGACCCGTATTCCAAGTGGCATGTGATTGAATTATCAGGACGTACAAAATCCGTCGAGCATTGACCAGGTCGTACAATACGTACACCCGTTTGCGCGTCGTATTTTATCTGAAGCCGAAGATTATTCAAAGCCTTAGAAGGAAAATAATTCACGATGTATAAAAGTAAGTATTTGTTATAGAAAAAGTCTGAAGGGGTCTGGAGGGGTGCTTTGTTAACTACTGTTGTATTTAGATTAAGATTTTATGTACAAACTTTTTTAACGCCAAATTTTTAACACCTAGGTATAGTTATCGCAAGATCGCAGGTGAGCAAGGTAGTTTATACTCGTACGACTAGGTAGTTCATTGATAAACCTCTGAAAAGTAACGCCTGTTCCAATACTTTCAATAAATCTATAGGTTTACCCGTCCAAGACGTCTGCGGGGTCTAGCTTGTTATCCATGCACATCCTGCGTACAGCCTTCTCGTAGGTGCCTGGCAAGTGGAAGGAGATCACGTCACCGTGCGTAGCGAGAGTAATAATGTTGGAAGGCGAAGGCTCTTGGGGCCCATAATGACCGCGTCTTGCCTGAAAAGGAAACTAAACTTATGGGGTCTGACGCGTTTTATTTTAACCACCATATTACGTGTGTTATGAAGATCTGACGAATAAAGGTACCCTACTGTTCGGCTCTGATCTGGGGGCACGGGAGTGCCCCCGCCAAGACGAGCCAAGGGAAGCGCAAGGACACTACCTACCTCTTCTCGAAGTGCTTCGTCGTATTTTTGAACCTTCTTAACTTGGGTTCGGATTATACCAGATAAACAAAATTTTCGGGATATGATGTCAGTGGTTGACTTATTAAAACTATAAAGTTTCGATTGCATAGCTCATAAACTTTCGATTTTTTTGATATCTAAAATACCCCGATTTCGTCACTGACTCAGTGATGATCATCAATATTCTTAAGATTCTTCCTGAAGTCCTACAAAGCTGAAATTTGGTATGTAAGCTAGTAATAGTATACAAACAACGAAAAAATCTTAAAACTTGAAACTTTTACCCCCCCCCCCCCCAACCCCTTAAACTAGGGGGTGAAAGGTTATATGAGACTTCCGCAAATTTTGATGCTAGAGATCGGAAAATTGAAATCCCCCCTATATCAATTTTCCTTGTTTTCCTTGTTATCCTTGTTATAAATAAAACAGAAAAAATACTCGTATAAATATCATAAGCAACTTACAAAAAGAAATGAAATCCCACAAAAACATTTCATGTTAAATATTGCCAAGACGACCCATGTAGCTCGCACTGTCAAAAAGTAATTAGATCTCTTGTAGAGCCAAGGTTTCTAACCCTATCTATAAGCCCTTATTTTACACTAAAGTTGCGTCGAAATACTACAGCAGTAAGTCGTAGCGAGTAGTTCGTAGCGCGTAGCAGCGTTTTCCCGCTGTTAATGTCGTAGGCGTGCAAACCATGGACTAAACTGGCGAGTCGGCCGCACTACAATAGAGAAATCACTCTCACCTCGGTGATGTAGATCTTGGGCTTGTTCGCGAGTGTTGGGTTTCGCCCCAGCTTCAAGTTCTCCAAGATAACAGACTCTTTGAAGCATCGCTTCTCAAATTTCATCCCTGGCTGCCGTCGGTTCACCCCCATGGCTGTTACGATTACTAAACCCACTGCGCCGTACTCCGTGAAGTCTCTTTGAAAAACTAAAGAATAACAAATAAAAATAAAAGTTTGTCACTCTTCTGTATCTACCGTGACATCGCGAATTCCCCGATGTCCGCGCAAAACCGATTCAAATGCGCCGCCCGCCCGCGCCGTGGGGCTCGAGTCAGTCACTAGTCATGATCAGTCAGTTAGCGGTCAGTCTTTTTATGGGGCCAACACCGACGTTGGGTCGGGGTTCGGACACGCGAAGTAGATGAATTAGCGTAATCTAGTGTAATCTATATCTATGTCTAAAACTGAACTTACATGTGTCACACATATTGTAAAGTTCGCTTCTAGTGGAGGCGATGCCGATGTCCACCTCGAATCGGAACTTCTCAAATGCGTTCTTCAACAAATCAACCACGCCTGTACGTACATAGGCGTCAGGTAGTGTCGTGATAATCATCATGGCATTCTTGGAGTAACTGTAAACATAAGCAAGTTTTTGACGATTTGAAAATAGGAGATTCATAATTTAGATGCGTTTTTTATTTAATATAATTATAATATAACTAGCTTTTGCCCGCGGCTCCGCCCAACGCCATCCACGCCGCACAAATCCGAACAAATTCCTCTGAAGAGAAATGCCCGTCTAGTTTACACTTAAAATTTGAGGCACTACAAAGATGCGGCTCCATGAAAATACGGAGCAGAGTTAGTCGTAAAACTATTTACCTATCCATCTAGGTGAAATCGAATGAAAGAAATTGGATCTAGTGCGTAAACTAACGTATAAATAGTTTTAAGAAAACTCCGGAACGTATTTTCACGAATTCGAATCGGATGTAGGGCGAAAACACTTAAAGTACCTATTCCGCAAGATGGCGACCAATTGCAACAGCCTCAATGTATTTAAGTTAAATCGGTTTTATTTTTAATCTGCAGGGCTACTACGAAATTCGGAACTCGAAGTTAGTGTCGTGCGGTCCCTCTGACACTTATATATTATTTAATACGAGAGCGAGAGAGACGGTGCGATACGAACTTCGAGTTTCGAAGTAGACCATCTGTCGCGGATGCACTGTGTAGTGTGAGCTGCGCCACGCGCACACTTTCCCATTATGTTACCTATTATACTTAATAAGGATTAAGCTAATTTAGACTCTTAGGTATCTTGTGAAGGGGCGGTAAATTTATCTTGCATCATTCGTGAGTTTCACTTGTCTCCTCGATTGCTTCCTTACATGACCCTGCCAGGATTCGAACCTGGAATCTTCTGATCCTCAGTAAGTACAGGCTTACGGGTGCAGGTACAATTAGTCGCACGCGACACGCGCAGTTAGTGCTACTCATACTATTTTCAAATAGGCGTCCGCCCACTCCTTGCAAACCGTGTCAGCTAGCGTAGGGCCTAAACACTTACTTGTACAGCTCGTACGTCGGTCTGGCTCTCGTGGTCACTCGGACCGTCTCGTCCACCGCAGCCTCCGGAGCCTCGTGCTCCTGCACCGTCCCGCTGCCACTAGCTCCCGGGCACTCTTCGAAACAAGCGTGCTTGCTGTCACTATACGGGTTCGCCGCTTGCTTGTAACTGAATCCAAACTTGTCCAATATGGTTCCTGAGCCCGTGTTTGGTGGCATTTTGGCTTTTTGTTGTCCACGCTACGAAAGAGCGACGGATGTCACGCAAACATAACGAATGTTTGCTATTCAGTGATAATCGGTGTTGGTTGAATGTTATCTCTACACAGATATCGATATCTTTTTGATAACTTATCTTTTGATTTAGCAAATTAAACCCGTCCTAAAATATTAATTTATGCAAACGATGCGAAAGCAAGTTTCAATTATTTCAACTTTAATATAAGTAGGGATTTATTTATTTCCCCAACACATTTTTGTGTCCCACAAAATTTTATGCTAATAGGTATCTAATAACTAAATCCATCCTTAATATTATAAATGCGAAAGTGTGTTCGTATGTTTTTCCGTCTTCCACGCCGTAACGGAGCGACGGATCGATGTGATTTTTGGCATAGAGATAGTTTATGGGCCCGAGAGTCCCTCCGGAGTGTTGCGTCAAAGTCGTAAAATGTCCAGTGTCAAAATTACGTCCAAATCATAAGAAGTCAATATCTTACAGCGTCTAAGTATTGCCACGTCTAAGTCTCCGACGGTCCAAATCGAGAAATGTCGAAGTCGTAAAATGTCCAGTCTATACTAATGTCTTAGTCTCGGCTGGTCCATATCGAGAAATGACCAAGTTGTAAAATGTCCAATCTATGCTAATGTCTAAGTCTCGGCCGGTCCAAATCGAGAAATGTAAGTCGTAAAACGTCCAATCTATGCTAATGTCTAAGTCTCGGCCGGTCCAAATCGAGAAATGTATAAGTCGTAAAATAAAGTAATACACACCTGATGTAAAGTAGTTACTGAGGCCTATGGACACGAGAGACCAAAAAAGAACACATATGCGTTGCCTACCCTGAGAACTGAGGTGGAATACCTCTGTGCCAGTAATTTCATCTGCTATCTTACTGTTGTATATCAGTTGTCTATGAGAGTGTTTCATAGCAACCGTTGTTGATGATGATTATATTTCGTTTTACAAAGCCTCGTATTTTATTTAGAAAATGTACATTCAATGATGGTATCAAATGGATACACAATAAACTGGCGACGAGTCGCGATCGGATCAGCGGGTGCACGAGAGTGAAAACCCGGAGGTAGAATATCTTGTGCGAACTGAATTGGGAACTTCGCTATAATGTCGGTTGGCAAGATAGAAGAAGCGTTCGATCATCATAAGGACAATTGGTCGACTTATGTGGATAGACTGGAGCAGTATTTTGTGGTCAATGATGTCAAGGAAGACCGCAGAGTAGCGCTGTTAATAACAGCGTTGGGAGCAGAAAGCATTATGATTTGTTGGTAACATTGTGCACACCCACCAAACCATCACAAAAAAAATATGGTGAGCTGGTGGAACTAATGTCTGATCATCTGGAACCAGGTAGGAGTATTTTAGCAGAGCGCTATAAGTTTCGTCAACGCAAGCAATCGGCGAACGAGTCTATTGCGGATTATATTACGGACTTACAGAGGCTAAGTAAGTACTGTGATTTTGGAAACTGGTTGAACGACAGCTTGCGCGATCAACTCGTATGTGGATTGTATAATGAAAACATACGATTACGATTGTTTACAGAGAAAGATTTAAAATTTTCGAAAGTCAAACAGTTAGCAATGCAGATGGAGGCGGCGGAAAAGAACGCAGCGTTGATGCAAAGTGCAGGCCGATCATGGAGAACTGAAGGCAGGGACAGCGCCATGTTTTGCGATCAACGGTGGCAAGAATTCTAATTGGAGGACGTCGGTACGAAACGATTATCCGAACAATTTCAAATTACCACGAAGAAAGATCAGTTACGAAGAAGCACTACCGATGCCGAACGTGCAGCGAAAAAGCAACAGCAGCACGAGGCCGGGGAATTTGGGAGCGGCGAGTGGCGGCCGAGCGCGAGCAGGGCCGGACCAAACGCGGTGCTCTGCATGCGGCGGCATGCACGTGGTGCACTCATGCAAATTTCGGGTTTATGTTTGTCGTATTTTTAATCAAGAAGGGCACCTCAAGAAAATGTGTCCAAAGTTATTGAAAATAACCGGGCAAAACTACATAGAGGAGGAGCGCTTATTGGAAGAAAATTATGACTTAGAGGTAAATCTTTCTTTTGTTAAAGAAGAGGGGTTAAGCAAATACAAACCGTATTTAATTAAATTAAATGTTAATGATCAAGACATTGGAATGGAAATAGACACAGGCAGCACTATTTCTTGCATTAGTTCGGAAGTTTTTGATAAACATTTTTCGAACTGTAAATTGATTCCAACCAATCTAATATTAAAATACTATACAGGGGAAACAGCCCGCACGTTAGGAAAAATTAAACCTTGTATTAAGTATAAAAATAAATCGATTTCATTAGATCTTTACGTTATAGCCAACGGCAAAACGAATTGACTAGGCAGACAGTGGCTCGAGGAGTTAGGAATAAATATATGTGACAGATCTGAACTAATGAATTTTGTTAAGACGTCAAATGAATTTAATGTCTCCAATCTTAGTTCCAGATTTGAGAGTGTTTTTGCTGATGGGCTGGGGACGTATGTATAACGGCGGGCTCGTGTCATTGCGGGTGCGGCCGGACGCGCGGCCCGTGTACATGCGCGCGCGCCCCCTGGCGTACGCTCTGCGAGAGCCGGTCGAGCGTGAGCTGGCGCGGCTGGAGAGTGAAGGCATCATCACACCTGTCGAGACTTCCGAGTGGGCTACGCCCATCGTGCCGGTGATCAAGTCTGACGGATCGATTCGCATATGTGGCGATTATTAGATAAGTCTTAACAAACATTTGGACGTGGACCGTTTTCCTTTGCCTAAGATCGAAGACTTATTTGTTAGATTACATGGGGGACATAAATTTAGTAAAATAGATCTTTCTCAAGCTTATGCCCAGTTAGTTCTAGATGATACAGCTAGGTATACGGTGATAAATACCCATAAAGGTTAATATAAATATAACCCATTGATTTATGGTTTGTCTTCAAGTCCAGGGATTTTTCAAAGAATCCTGGAGTAGATGTTTGCAGACATGCCAAGAGTGGGGGTGTTTCTGGATGACGTGATCATAACAGGTGAAGACGACCGTGAACATGTGGAAAACCTTTATAAGGTATTTGAAAGATTGGAAAGATACGGATTAAAGATTAAAAAAGAGAAATGTTCTTTTCTTGCGGATTCAGTTACTTATTTAGGATATGTGGTGGATACAGACGGACTGCATACCTGTCCTAAAAAAGTTAAAGATATTCTGAATGTAACTACGCCGAATAACGTTAGCGAATTACGTTCTTTTCTTGGTATGACTATGTACTATGCTAAATTTGTGAAGAACATCAGTACATTGTTGACACCTCTTTATGAATTGTTAAAAAAAAATATTACGTTCGAGTGGACTCAGAAGTGTGAAGACATTCAATGAGGTGAAGCGATTGTTGGCTTCCAGTAAAGTGCTGGCTCACTATTCGCCAGAGCTGCCGTTGGTCCTGACGACGGACGCAAGCAGCGTGGGCGTAGGCGCGGTCATCTCACACACGTGGCCGGATGGTACGGAGCGCCCGATCGCATACGCTTCTCGAGTGTTGAATAAAGCAAAAAAGTCGTATTCGCAGATAGAAAGAGAAGCGCTGGCGATTATCTACGGGGTAAAAAAATTTCACCAGTACTTGTACGGCCGAAGATTCGTTTTGAGAACAGATCACAAACCTTTGGTGACCATATTTGGAGACAAAGCCGGAATTCCAGTTATGGTGGCTAGCCGGATGCAAAGATGGGCTATCATATTAGGTGGATATCAATATGATATTGAATATGTGCACACCACGAAGAATGGAGCAGATGCGCTTTCACGTTTACCGCCACACAGGGAAAATGAGCAGCAACAGGAAACGGAAATTACATATTTAAATTTCGTGCAAGGTTTTCTTCCGTGGACAAACCAAGATGTAAGGAAGGAAACGGAAAAAGATAGTATCTTAAAGAAAGAACTATATTGTATCAAAGCTGGCTGGCCACCAAATTGCCCGAACAAAGAATTGACACCTTATTTTTCCAGAAGACATGAATTGTACGTCGAGAGTGGTTGTATTATGTGGGGTTATCGAATTATAATTCCAGAAGGCTTAAGGGAAGATATATTAAAGGAGTTGCATAGCAGTCACCAGGGCATTGTCAAAATGAAAAGTATAGCAAGAAGTTTTGTTTGGTGGCCCAACATAGATCAAGAAATAGAAATTATTAGTCGAGAGTGTTTTATATGTGCAGCCGAAGCTTCTTCGCCACCCAGAGTGAAGCCACAACCTTGGCCATACCATTCTGAGCCATGGAGTAGATTACACATAGACTTTTTGGGACCTTACGAAGGCAAAACTGTTATTATTGAGATAAGAGGGTAGTTATTGTTAATAGATACAAGCCCGTTGCACCCGGCTTCAGTCAGTCTAAATATAGCTCGTTTAGCAGATACCCGCGTCTCATTTCCAACGGTCCTATACTCCAAAATAACAGTGGCGACGATTTAATGAATTTCACGCGTGTGTCTTGAGCAAAATGGCAAGCGTTTCAGTTGGATTGTTAAACGCCTTCAATCACGAAGCACAGGAGTGGTTGTTGTATAGGGGACGCTTAGAGCAGTGGTTTTTGGCGAACAATATCAACGAAGAGACAGACAAATCGGGTGTAAAACGTCGAGCTATTTTATTAAGTAGTTTAGCGGAAACTACTTACAGACTCGTGACGAATTTGGCGCATCCGGATGATGTCGGGACTTTATCGTACGAAAAAGTGAAAGTTCTTTTTGACGGTCATTTTCAAACCAAAAAGTGTAGTTTTGCGGAACGACATAAGTTTCACACTGCCACTCAAACAGCGAGCGAATCATTAGCGGACTGGGCGGCGCGCGTACGGGGTCTGTCGTTACATTGCGGCTTCGTGCCGAACAGTCTAGAGGAGACTCTGCGGGACCGGTTCGTTCTGGGCTTGGCAGGCGGGCCGGAGCGGGACCGACTGTTTAGCGAGCCCCTGGAGGATCTCACGCTGGCCCGGGCGCTGCAGCTGGCGGAGGGCGTGCGCTGCGCCAAGGACGGCGCGCGGCTGGCCGGCGGCGGCGGCGGCGGGCCCGCGCCGCTCGAGCTGCACAAGCTCGCGGCGACCTCGCCGCGGGCCCCCCACCCGAGCGCCGCCAACAGCCCCAGGTCGCAGGCGCAGTGTTTGGTGTGCGGTTACTACGGTCACGATAGTAGGATGTGCAAATTCAAAAGGTCATTGTGTAGGAAGTGCGGGGCCAAAGGTCATTTGAAACGGGTTTGCAGTGCGAAACAGAGTGTGATCAACCAGAATTTCCTGCAATGCTGCTCGGATGATGGCGAGGACGGTAAGCGATTATTATTTAATATTCGAACGTATCACGGCGAACCGATGCGAGAATCGATAGTGGTGGATGATATTTTACTGAGTTTCGAGCTGGATACCGGATCGGCGGTAACCGCGATTTCTGAAGAAATTTATTTAAAGCATTTTAAGGGTCATTTTGTGAGAAAAAGTTTTAAAGTACTCCGAGGTTACAATGGCAGTATTATAAATTGTGTAGGTACCATAGTACTACCGTTTTCTTACAAAGGTCAAACGGAAGAGGTTGTTGTTTACATAGTAAAGGATGGCGGACCACCGTTACTAGGCAGAGACTTCATCTCGAAATTTAACCTACAAGTGTGTTCCGTGAATTCCTGCAATGTTGACAGTACATTGGATAATCTAATAAAAAAATACCCTCATTTGTTTTCGGATTCACTCGGATGTTGCACGCAAGTAGAAGTGAAACTAAAATTAAAACCTGATGTCACCCCGATTTTCGTAAAATCTAGATCCGTACCCTTTGCGTTGCGTAATAAGCTCGAGCAAGAGTTAGATCGCTTAGTGGGGCTCGGCATTATTGAACCCGTTACGTTTTCGGACTTCGCTAGTCCGATTGTCCCCGTGCTAAAACAGGACGGTTCTATTAGGCTCTGTGCTGATTACTCAGCTACGTTAAACAAACAGCTCGTCATCGAGAAGTATCCACTACCGCGTATAGACGAACTGTTTGCCAAGTTACACGGCGGCTTACAATTCACGAAACTCGATTTATCTGGGGCCTATAATCAATTAAAACTGGACGAAGGCTCCCAAATGTTGACGTGTATAAATACACATAAGGGTCTTTTTAAATATACGAGGCTAGTTTTCGGCTTGTCAAGCGCGCCAGCTATTTTTCAGAGGACGTTAGAAAAAATCCTGTCGGGGGTAGACGGGGTTTTGCAGTTCCTCGATGATATTTTAATAACGGGTAAAACGAAAGAGGAACACATTTCTAGACTAAAACAAGTTTTTAGTAGACTCGAGGCCGCGGGGCTAGTGTTAAGGAAAGATAAATGTAGTTTTTTTGAGGATTCGGTATCGTATTTAGGATTTGTTATTGACAAACATGGTTTACATAAATCACCGGACAAGGTTAAAGCGATAATAAATGCAAGGGAACCAAGTAATGTTACGGAATTGAAATCATTTTTGGGCATGGTCAACTATTACCGAACCTTTATAAAAAACGCGTCTGCGACCTTGTTTCCCTTACATCAATTATTACAGAAAAATATAAAATGGAGGTGGGGACGCGAGCAACAGGAAGCATTCGGCACAATTAAGAATGCACTCGCCTCCGACAACACGCTAGCGCATTTCAACCCGGATGCGAACATAATTTTAACTGTGGATGCGTCACCTTATGGCTTATCTGCTATTTTATCCCAAATAAATGGGGACGGCCTCGAACAACCTATCTCTTTCTCATCTAGAAGTTTGAATGCAGCGGAAAAACGTTATAGCCAGATACAAAAAGAGGCAACGGCAATTATTTTTGGGGTTCGCAAATACCACCACTATTTATATGGCAGAGCAACGCCGTTTTTATTGCGAACAGACCATAAGCCACTTTTATCTATTTTTAAACCGTCTAAAGGTATACCAGAGGTTTCCGCCAATAGACTGCAAAGGTACGCTTTAATTCTAGCAGCATATAATTATTCTATAGAGTACGTTAGTAGTGTGCATAACGCGGCCGATTTCCTTAGTCGCTCCATGGCGCCTACGTCACCGCAGTCGAGCGGCGAGCCGGGCGCGGCGGCGAGCGATGACTCAGATCTCGCCGCTTATGTCTACTTCGTGGCGGAGCCGGGTTCGAAGCCGGCCCTATTACGCGACGTTCGGAGCGCAACGGAGGCAGATGCGGTTTTATCGCGAATTATACGCTTCGTGCTAGAAGGTTGGCCCCACAGAGTAACGGAAAAAGAGATTAAGCCTTATTTCGATTGTAAGGTGGAACTGTCAGTGGAGAACGGTTGTATAATGAGGGGTACTAAATTAGTGGTACCAGGAGCTTTAGTTGGTAATATTATTGAGGAACTCCATCGGGGTCATTTAGGCATTGCTAAAATGAAGTCCGAAGCGCGCACCCGCTTTTGGTGGCCCGGGCAGGGCGCGGCGCTGGAGCGCGCCGCGGCGGCGTGCGCCGTGTGCTCTCAGCTGCGCCCCGCGCCGCGCCGCGCGCCGCTCACGCCGTGGCCCTATCCTCCGGAAGCGTGGTATAGGGTACATTTAGATTTTTTAGGTCCTTTCGATAACCGAATATATTTAGTGGCAGTAGACGCCTACTCCAAATGGGTCGAGGTTTTTGACGTAAGCAACGGATACGGATCTAAGGTGGTAATCGAGTGCTTGTGCGAGATGATGGCGAGATTCGGGTTGTTTCATACTATTTGTACAGATAATGGACCTTCATTCGTGTCTTCAGAATTCAAAAGCTTTTGTGATACCAATAATATTGCCCATGTAACCAGTCCTGCTTATCATCCAGCCAGCAATGGACAGGCAGAATCTTATATTAAGATTATAAAGAAAGCATTGAAATCTATATTACTATCGGGGGTAAATAAAAAAAAAATTAACTTGAAATTAAATGAATTCCTGTTCCAATACCGAAATTCGAAACATTCATCCACAAATCGATCACCAGCCGAGATATTGTTTGGAAAAAATTTGCGTTGTAGGTTAGATTTAATGAACCCCTTACCCAAGCCGCCATCCGACCCAGCATTAGCAGAGACGGTGAACAAAAACCAGAATTCGCAGGTCCGGCATTACCATGGGAGTAGAAAAATTGATTTGCACCTAGGCAATAAAGTCTTAGTTAAACTACGCACAGGACAAAAAGTGATATGGTCTAAAGGCGTGGTAAACAAACAGGTGGGGAGATCGACATATTTAATTAAACTGTGTGATTCAGATTGTCTCATAAAGAGACACAAAAATCAAATTGTTGTACTTAAGGGGGAGGAAGAAATGGTCGCTAGAGAAAGTACAAGTCGTGAGGGGAAAGCAGAAGCTCAGCCGACCTCTGACACAGAAGAACCCAGGCACGATACGTCGGCAGTCGTCGTAGTGGGAGTTCCGGAAGAGGGAACAGCCGCACCCAACTCAGACTCGGAGAGGGTACTTGCTGCGGAGTCTGACAACTTGAGGTCCGAAGGGGAAGCTGAAGAGTGGGAAGATTGCCCGGAACAGGAGGAACCAGCTGGCGCCCCTGCAAGCCTAGAGAGAGCAAATGACACCGTGCCATCGGGACCTTCCCCTCGCGCCAACAACAGCGACAACGATCACACTGAAGCCGACCCCCCCAGCAGAACTAAGCGCCCACGTCAACCAGTGAATTATAAACAGTTTTTCTAAAATTAGTTATTAAGACATTTAGATTTAGGAAAAAAGGGAACTTCAATTTGATTGAAGTGATTTCCCAAAATATTGGTGGAGGGATGTTATTATTGAGATAAGAGGGTAGTTATTGTTAATAGATACAAGCCCGTTGCACCCGGCTTCAGTCAGTCTAAATATAGCTCGTTTAGCAGATACCCGCGTCTCATTTCCAACGGTCCTATACTCCAAAATAACAAAACAAAGCAAAACATTTTTAGTTATAATAGATGCAACTACTAAATGGATTGAAGCCTTTCACATGGCAAGGACAACAGCGAATGCAGTGATTAAAGTATTGAGAGAAACATTCGCTAGATTTGGACTGCCTAAGGAGTTAGTATCGGATAATGGACCACCGTTCACGAGTCAAGAAGTAGATAATTTCATGAAGTTAAATGGCATAGTACACACTTTTACAGCGCCGTATCATCCCGCGTCTAACGGGGCTGCTGAAGGTGCAGTAAAATTATGCAAGAGAGCTATTAAAAAGGCGGTAAGAGAAGGCTTAGACATAGAGGAAACTTTACAAACCTTCCTACTCAATTATCGTAACTGTGAGCAAGGTACTACCGGGGAAACTCCAGCCATGTTACTGCAGAAGCGACCCCTGCGCTCAAGATTAGATTTGTTAAGAGCCACGGGGGCAGTCGAAGCGAGACTGCATGCTAGTCAGAAAAAACAAATTGAGTCAGCTGGGGGGAAGCCGACCTAAGCAGGTAGATGAAGGTGATCCAGTATGGATGCGCGAATTTAACGCGAGGGATAGATGGGTACCTGGAACTATTTCCAAGGTAACGGGATCTCGAAACTATGTAGTTACAAAGGAAAATGGTACCACATGCAATAGGCACTTGGAACAGTTAAAAAAAGAGTCGTTTATTGTGTGCCGAATTCAGATTCGTCAGACGTTGAACCGGAGGAGATCTCAGACAGGGAAACCGTATCGCCGGATTCGGGACCATCGCAGCCCGCTAGTGCGACGACACTCGCACTGACACAAGCCCATGTTCCGGAGCCGAAACGTATCAGGAGACCTCCTGTTCGTTACGGTTTTGAATTTGACTGAGATTGCTTAATTTTCGGTTTTAAGAGGCATACTTAGTTATTGTTTAGTTTAAAGTAGTTTTGTAGTTTTTTTTTGTTTAGTGGCTTACTTTTGTTTGTGGTATTATTAAAATAGGTACTGTAGTAGGAACTACGACAAGATAACCTCAAATCTAACACCAATTTTGACGCGACAATATTTACGTGAATAACATGTTTCGGAATAAAATAAATGTACTCACGTGTAGCTAGACTCCCGATCTAAAGAACAACAGGCATATTTTAGGCCTGCATTGCTTATAGGAGCTAGATTTACAGCAGAAATACCATGTGTTATGGCAAACTTTCACACTCATTTTCCCATCGAACTGTTTCACGTACAAACACATGCGATACATCAAATTTGTCAAAACATTTGTCACTACCGTTTCACACAACAAGGCGTATTTCAGTAAATTTCAGACGCGGAACTGTCACAAATTTATTGTTTTGATCGGAAGGTACTCGTAGATTAGAAAACTTATGACAGCCGTCAGACGTTTCGATCCACCAAGGATCACACCCGGTCGCACGCGCACATTAACGGCAACGTGTCATAGTAATTTGTGCACTTGCGTCTTGTTGCTTAACGAAATAAGAAATTGGCGTACGAGTTTTCGAGTCTGTAATGGTTTAGAAAAAGTAAAAGGCAGTGCGGACGCGGACGCCCGAGCGACGACCCGCGCGCGCCTGTTAGCTAACACTTTGACATTTCGAACTCCCGCGTAAACAATTCGAGACCAAATATCGCGCCCCGCGGATAACCAAGTGGGTCCAGACATATCGGCAGGCCGTTGCGGCCGTTCTTGCAAGGTCGGCGGTCGCACTATAGCGCCTAGTTGTCTGTGATGTTATTATTATTATAAACAGTGTTCAGTGTAAGCCGTGCCGCGCGGTGATATTCGCGATGTGAAAGCGCCGCACTCAAACCTCCGTAGGCCCTGGCTGAGAGGGCGGCCAGGTGTACTCGTACGAAGCCAAGGAGAGCGTCAAGCCCTCCTTCACCTTTATTGCGCGCGCCGCCAGCTCGCCGCGCTCTTTTGTCGCGCACCGCGCATAACCGCGCGCGACGCATGTCACCCGAAGGCCCGGGCTGCGGGGGCGGCCCGGTGTGCTTGCGCGAAGCCAAGGGTGTGTCAACGCCCTCCTTCACTCCCGCCGCGCGCCGCGCTTGATCGCGCGCGCCCCGGATCCCGTAGGCTCAGGACATCGGCGGGCGGGTCCTGCAGCAATCTTGCGATGCCGAGGGTTTCACGCCTGCCCGCGCACCACGCACCGCACTAGCTACTCCGAGATCGTCGGGCGCAGCCTTCAATCCCCCCAGGCCTCGCCTAGCTACTGGTTAGTTGGGTTCGACGGCCTGAGGGTCTCCGAACTCCCTCCGCAGGCTACGGCCCCCGTAGCCTAGCGCGACACTTCCACCATCGACGAGGTAGTCCCGAAGATCCCGTAAGTGCACTAACTTTTATTTTTCCACTGGCCAGTGCGAGCGTGGATTTGCCCACGCCTTAAAATCAGTGCGCGTTATCGAATGTAACATGGGAATCGGTCCCAGCCCGAGCGTATCGGTTCGTTGAATAGCTCTCATCTATGGAGATGTTTCTGTTTGCGAAATTGTCATTATTGTTGCATGTGGATAAGACAATACACTGTTAATTTGAACCGGCCTTTGTATCATTTCTCTGCCTGCCCTGATTACACCACCATAAGTACATCCGGCTACGGACCTTGAACCAAAGGTCTTTTAGGAAGCCGCTGAGCCTAATCCGAGTAACTTCCCGTTTGTAACCTAAGGTAATGTAACCATCTGCCCGTGAAGTGAGGAGTAAGTAAGTATCAATTCCAATTATACCTCCCGCTTCACGACAGTACAGTATAAGTTAAGAGAGAGGGTGTTGTATATCAGTTGTATATGAGAGTGTTTCATAGCAACCGTTGTTGATGATTATATTTCGTTTTACAAAGCCTCGTATTTTATTTAGAAAATCTACATTCAATGATGGTATCAAATGGATACACAATACTTACCTCCAAACCGGAACACAGTAGTGCGAACACTGCTATCCGGACGGACCCTGGACGAAGTTCTACCACCAGCAAAGATAAGAAAAGAAAGTCGCGAGCACAAGCTAGTATTGAATACGGGTTGCTGTGATTTGTACTAGTAAACTCCTTGAGTGATTTGTAACAAGATAATGACTTGATACTGGCACTTCATAATTAATAAGCAAGTACAAAGAAACGTTACTGTCAATGTCAAGATATCAATCTTTAGAACAAAGAGTATCAGTACTATAGAGAACTTTAGAAGTGAAATAAAGAGCTAGAGACGATTTGCAATGGATCACACTAAGCTAATATTACTGAAAAACCAGAAAGGTGGTAATACTTTACTTTTTGATGGTCACCGTTACAATAAAAATGGAGAAAACCCAAGTCGCAGCATACTTTGGCGGTGTGTACAGCGGGAGATTTGCAGCGGTTCACTCACTACCGACGCCTCTATTACAAACATTATACGCCAGTCTGAGCACGTCTGTGAGACTAATAAGATCAAGAATGAAATTTATATGAAATTAGACCAAACTAAAAAGAATGTATGCGAGGACATGGCTCCTGTGCAACAAATTTACGAACAAAACTTTGATGAGCTCAAACAAAAGGGTTCAAAGTATGTGCAGCATATACCAGACTTTTTGTCTAAAAAAGATAGTTTGCAATCAGCGAGAAGAAAGTTTTTAAATGTTAAAAAGAATCAAGTCGACACATTAAAAGAAGTTGTTGTGCCTCATGCATTAGGTGAGGGCTTTTTGCAATATGAAGATGGTGAGAGTAACAAAATGTTAATATTTTTTAGTCGTACATCGAAGCGAATAATTGAGACATTAACTTCAGAAACTTATTTCGCTGATGGAACATTCCGCACAGCTCCCAAGCCCTTTTATCAGGTTTTTACTATTCATGTTGACCTATTTTCAAGTATTCAGTCAACAAATATTCTTCCTGTGATTTACGCATTACTCCCAAATAAAACCCAAGAAACCTACAAACGACTGTTCGAAATACTGAGAGATGTATTTAATTTACATATCAAAAATTTCAAATGTGACTATGAAACAGCGATTTTGAATGCAGTAAAAGCTGTATACCCAGAAGCTAATATAAGCGGATGTTATCGTCACTATCAGAAGGCAATTTGGCGTAAATCAAAGGAACTGGATTTAAATTCTTCATGGGAATATAGACAAACAATAACAGCGTGCACTAATTTACCGTTGCTACCAGCACAGTACATATCTGAAGCATGGGTGTATATCCAAAGTTTAATTCCAGCTACTGAAAACTGGACAAAATTTTTGGAATATTTCCAAAATCGATGGTATCCTAAGATGACGCCGACAGTATTAAGTTGTGCAAACCAAAAGCATCGAACCACAAACGCCGCTGAAGGATACCATAGGAGATTGAACCTGAAAATTCCGCGAAATCCATCTTTGTTCCTTTTTATTTATAAATTACGGAAAGAAAGCACGCATTATGATTTTAAATTAAAAAAACACTTGTTTGAAGGAATCAAAAAGAATCGCCGAAACCGATGGGTAATTTTTGATCAAAAATATAATTCTATATTAAACAAACTACAAAACAATGAACTGAATGTAAAAGATTTTTTGGAACAAATGAGCCGCATACAGATTTTACAATCTCCTATGTCGTCTTACTTGCTGAGCAGCCCATCTGGCAGCTCGCCCTCTCTCCAGTAAGCTGTAAAGGCCGTCTGAGGCCAACAGCAACAGTCCGTTCGAAATAAAATATAACCTATGTCGTCATATCGTCAAAATTTTTTATCGAGGTCTTAGAATCCATCATAAGCAAACTAAACTGGAAAAATTGTGGCCTACATATACAGGGTAATTACCTAAACCACTTACGATTTGCGGACGATTTGGTTTTACTGTCAGAATCGAGCTTACAACTACAATATATGATAGACACTCTACATAAAGCAAGCAGACAAGTGGGTTTAGAAATGAACATCACAAAGACCAAACTCATGACCAACTTCAAAAAATCAAAAATTAAAATCGAAAATGAGCTATTAGATTATGTGGATCAATATGTATACTTGGGGAAACAAATTGGATTTAACAGAGATAGTAATGAACTAGAAGTGGAGAGAAGAGTCAAGCATACTTGGAATAAGTACTGGAGTTACAAAGAGATATTTAAAAGTGGAATGCCTATCAAATTAAAGAAAACAGTCATGGACTCTTGTCTCATTCCTTGTCTGACGTACGCATGCCAAACATGGAAGTTTACCAACAAAATAAAAAATAAAATAATCACATGTCAGCGAGGAATGGAACGTAGCATGTTAAATATTAAGAAAATACAGAAAATAAGGCACACTGAAATAAGATCTAAAACAAAAGGCAATAGATACTCAGCTATATAGTCAAAAGTTGAAGTGGAAATGGGCCGGACACATAGCGCGTCTAAAGGATAGCAGATGGACAAAAACAGTTACGTTGTGGAAAGGCCCATTGGCAAGCGCTATAGAGGAAGACCATTTACTAGATGGGATGACGACATTAAAAAACTAGCTGGCCCACAATGGCAACAAATAGCCCAAGACCGAGAGAAATGGAAAGCTTTGGAGGAGACCTTTACCTGAGGGAGGTTCCAGCTGAATATATATAATACGTACTAATACATAACATGTTTTATATAATAATTATAATTAGTTAAGTATATATTTAGATAACTTAGATAACATAGATACTAACATACCTGTAAGTTGGAAATAAAAGGTTTTTTTATTCTTTTTTATTTTTATTTTATTTATGTCTTCAGCGTCTTCAACTGATTCTTCGTCGTCTTCAACTGTTGCTTCGGCTTCGTCTTCATCGCTTAATATATTTTAAAACGTGACAGTGATGTTTTCGTATGGCTACAGTTATACTTGGCAATTACTGAGTATTTTAGTTTACTATTATATTTTACTTTAACTGTGTATAAGAACGTATACAGTGTAATAATCAAGGGAATGTTTCAAGTTTAGTTTTTTCGTATTTGATGCTGTCTCAGTTAAGCTTTAAATGTTCAATTTTAGTTAAAGTTGAATTAATACACGATTGAATTATTCGCCCCTTTAAAACCAAAGTGAAATAATGTGTTTTTTTCTCATTTTAAAATTCAGCCAGATAGTGTTTTATTTAAAGTTCAATTTGGAAATGTGAATTTATAAAATTGTTTCACTTTAGTATTAAAGGTGCGTATTGTTCACCATCTTATTATTTATTTTTATAACACAAGCAATATAATATGAGCAAAAGAGATGCACATAACGAAATTTCAGTTTTCGGAAATCGGAGTAACCCTCCTACCCCTGTGCAGTGGGAACAAGGCGTGAGCTTTATGTATGTATGTATACATTTTCACACTTTCAAATTCGGAGTATGATTTAATGATCTTGACATTCTACTACTTGGTTATTTAACGATCTTGACATTCTACTACTTGGTTATTTAACGATCTTGACATTCTACAACTTGGTTATTTTACGACCGGGGCACCTGGTCATTTTACGACTTTGACGTTACACTCCACGCGGAGCCGCGGGTAAAAGCTAGTAGATGTATAAAATTCGCCTAAGTCTTGTCTCTGCGGAAAAATCTGGCTATATTTCAGCTCTGGACTGTGTTAGAGGGTTATTCAAGTACTACGTAAGCAGAATTTTAATAGTCTCCTTTCCCCTATTGTCAGCAAAAATAATCAAAGTTCTAACTCCACCTTGCTTACGTAAACTTCTCTTCTTCTGTCTTCTTCTTGGTGGTCATAACATCAGGGGTGGTGGCAAGCTTTACAATCCGTCGCCATTCCTCCCGTACAGCCCTTCTCGAACACTCGTACAGTAGACCGTTAAGTGCAGCTTTAACTTGGTCCGTCCAACGCATGGGTGACCTGCCGCGTGCTCTCGTGCCTTCAACCTTCCCTACCCTTCCCTTGTTTGCTTACGTAAACAATGATATATTTTTAAGCTGTTAGGGTTTGGTTGTTGTTATATTCTTCAAAATAAGAAAAACAAGCAATTGTAAGAACTATAAAGTTATATTTTCATTAATTTTTATTCCAAAGTTTTAATTATAAGGTCAACTAGGTACTATAATAATGATAGAATGTACATTTTCGTCGATTTTCGTAACACAGGAACCACACAGAATCCTGTCACAAAATTATGATTTACATAACTTATATTTAGGTTTATCTGCTTCGCATGTATAGTCAGGTCAAAGTCAAAAGTCAAAAGTATTTATTTGCCAGAATACAGTACAGGAAGGTCTTACATTGTATACTTTTTATTTCAGTGTATTCAGCCTGCATGCAGGCGTGCAAATATTCTGTTGAGAGGCGAATAGTCTTTTATTACAATTTCAAATTTCCAATGTCAAATACCAAATTAAAATAAATCAATAATTACAAAAACAATTAAAATAAATAAGTTCATAATTTCAATAATAATTTTCAAATAATACCAAACAATACCAAAAATTATGTCAATTTTTCTGCAAATAATTCTTAACGGTATAAAAACATCTGTCGAGAAGCCAACTCGTCAACCTATTCTTAAAACTATTTCCCCGGAGAGCCTTAATATATGAAGTGTATTTCAGTGATAATAATCAAGGTGACGCGAAAATATGGGCCCTTGCCCTACGAACGGCCCCCCTACTCCCCTCACAGCCGTCCCATGCCTCGCATCACAAGAGAATTATCTAACTAGTATTACCATCCTTTTTAGGGTTCCGTAGCCAAAATGGCAAAAACGGAACCCTTATAGTTTCGCCATGTCGGTCTGTCTGTCCGTCCGCGGCTTCGCCCAGAGACTATCAATGCTAGAAAGCTGTAATTTTGCACGAATATATATGTAAACGATGCCGACAAAACACTACAATAAAAAATTCTAAATAATTTTTTTTTAGAGTACCTCCCACTTTTTAGAGTAACTCCCATAGACGTGAAGTGGGGGTGATTTTTTCATATTTTAATGAAATGAAATTGAAATGAAATGAAATTGAATTTATTTGCATTAAGCGTGGGATTAAATTGATGTTAGTTATTTGTATAGAACACACACTTAGCTATTTTAAAGCATGCAAAATTTGTCGTCCTTAAACTAAATGTGAAGCTAAAATTACAGACGCATGTCAAAGAATTAGTAAAAATAATTACAATTACTATTTTCAATAAATATTTTCATGCCAATTATTTCCTAGTTATTATTTTTATGTTCTAAAAAATCCTTTACACTGTAAAAACATTTGTCTCTTAACCATTTTATTATTTTTTTTTTAAATTTTGTTAATGTCGTGATTTGTCTAATTATTAACGGTATCTGATTATATATTTTAATTGACATTGCGTAACAATTTTTGCTATACAGTGCGCTTTTTTGTGATGGTTTGGCTAGTTTTGCAAAATCTCTGGTCCTGAGCCTATGGAACCCTATTTCGGGCGTGTCCGATACGCTCTTGGCCGGTTTTATGATCAATATTAAAAACGTTACTGTTTCATGTTTTTCTGACTCGTCTTTGACGACAACGGCCATGGGTTATCACCAGATACAAAGATCGCTAATTTTCTTCAACTCTTGCGAAGTACAACTCTTTTTTTAACGTGTTCACCACTCCAATAAGGGATGAAAGACTAACCTCGTTGAATATAGGGCCAGTGACCAGCCAAAAGTTCCGGGCTGATGCCTTCATCGTTTGCGTTATGATTTCGGGCAATGTCACGTTGTCGCCCATGGCATCCAGTTTCTTACGGAATATCTTCAGCGGCCTGAAACATAATTGTAATTCATTTCATTAATTCACGCAGCGACAAGAGCTATAAAACTCGCTTCGTTGGGCTATAAAACTATAGCTAAAAAGGAACTAGTTGACTACGGAACTCTGAAAAAACAAGTCTAGGTATAGTCTAGAACCGGGGGTCTTCAAACTTTTTGACTCAAGGGCCTCACTGCACTTAATATAAATTCCTGCGGGCCAAGACTTTGGCTGGTCATGGGGGTAATACATTAGTTAAGTAGACTTAGTCTTCAGAGGGTACAGTCAAGGGTAAAAATATGTATACACTTTAGTACCCTGTCTATTTTCGTCATATGTGAACTGCCATATACTGTCACTGTGGTTAAAGTGACAGGGTACTAAAGTGTATACATATTTTTACCCTTGATTGTACCTAGATACGAGTAACGCTTAAGGAACACACTTGGTGTTGATTTTGTTCATGAGTGGCTATCTATGATTATGACATATTACCGTCAGTGGCGGGTCTTACAAAACGAATTACTAGTAAGAATTACTAGTAAAAAATAATAATAAGACTTAAGACTCAACATTCTTTATACGTGAGTGGGTACAAGTCAACGGCCAAGTCACACAACATTAACTATAATAATCAAGAAATCGCAGTAAGGAACCTTAGGCCTGGCACGACTTTGTCTAGATTTCATTACTTTTTAGAGATAAACAAGCAGCTCCATCGAGACTTGGCTAGTTTTTTACAGAATGTTTTTGGTGGGATCCAATTTATGGAAGAGGTGATAGAAGCAATGGAGTAAGTGCGAAGGAGGGGTAATTACACAAAAGATCCCTACGGGTCGAAGTGTATCCGTAAGGACCCCTAACTTCAAGATAAGATAAGACTGTCATCATCATCATCATCATGTCAGCCGAAAGACGTCCACTGCTGGACATAGGCCTCCCCTAAGGCTCTCCACTCAGACCGGTCTTGTGCTTTTCGCATCCACCGCGATCCTGCGATCTTAACCAGGTCGTCGCGCCATCTTGTTGGAGGCCTACCGACAGCTCGTCTCCCGGATAAGACTGAGACAAGACTGAGATAAGACTGTACTTTAAGGGTTTTAGACTAGGTTTTTATTTTAAGTTTTTCTGTCGAAATAGTCAGATTCTTCTATATTTTTAAACACCTATTTTTGTTTGGATAGCATGACTCAATTTAATATTCACCCATCCGGCTCTTCCTCTGGTCCTAGATTTGGATAAATTTTTATTCTATTTATCTTTGAGTCAACTGTATCCGCGTGTATACCAATCAAATCGCCATGCGTCGAATGCTGTAGGGCATCGAAATGATCATAACATGGTGCAATTGCACCACGGTGGATCTGTAAATAAATAACAAAAACTGGTCATGGACAAATCCTAGTACAAAGGGACTATTAACTTATCACAATAGAGACACGCGGAAAAATGACCAGTCAAATTCGAAGAGAAACGAATTACGTAGCGTGGAGATACTTTTGACCCATTTTGACTCAAAATCTAAGCAAGTAAAATTGAGTTACTTTGTATACCAGTTGTTAGTTTACATAATAACTGATAACGTGGAACTAGTTTGTTTAGTTTTTTGAATCAAATTCAGGTTTTGTCCATAAAATTAGTAATGACCGCGGTAGTCTAAAATGTATAGTTTGTATAGATTCGAGAGGAGGATCGATTAGGCAAATTTTACTTAAATTAGGTTTTTTTATCCTTTTTTTTTCTGCCATTATCATCATCATCATCAGTCGAGAGCCTTCCAATGCTAAACAAAGGGCTCACACTTAGAACGCCACACTTTTTTTTTACTGTGTTCGTACTAAAAGTTATGTCTGTCCCATAATTCGAGATAATAAAATGACGTTTCATGTGTTACCTGTTTTTTGCGTCTCATAAATAGTGATGTGCCGCAACCGGTAATCACCGAAAGATTTTGTAGGTACCTGTGTACCAATATAATATATGTACGTCGTAAAATATTACGATATGAACGGATCCGTGATGTACTAACATGTAGGGCACTTAGGATATTCTAGAAAAGGCAAAATAGGTCTAATAAAAATGCGACAGTTTTGGAGATATTTCGACTTTTTATAGATGTTGATGTTTAAGTTTCAATTAAATTCTAAGTAAGATCAACCTCAATGCTTACCATAAGAAGCTGAAAATACACTTCTTAATAGGTGTTCCCTTCTTTCACAGACAGAATTTTCGTAGAATTTCGTTTCGCAGAAAATATTTTATATAATGTTTGCTCTTCGTATGTTTACTTTGAATATTATTGTTTTAACGACTATTAACTTGAATGGAACATATTTAATAGAAAAACTATTCAATGAATTTTATAATCTCATTCAATTTTTTATCAAACTAATCAAATTGTAGAATAAGTTCCATTTCATTCATTCATATATCCATTTATTTATTACAAATTCTGTTCGTTCGGTAAAATATATTAGAATAGGTTAGAAATCACTACCAGAAAAGTTGGTTAGGTAGACAGCAGCAGGGCTACTCCGAAACTCGAAATTCGTGTGAGGGACCTCTCGCTCTCGTATTAAATAGTATAAGTGTCAGAGAGACCGCACGACACGAACTTCGAGTTCCGTAGTAGCCCTGCAGCGACCCCGTCCGAAACGACTCGCTAAAGTGTATTTATATTTTTTAAATGGGAAGTAGTATATTGAATACTTTAATGTTATTTTTGCTATCGTAAAATATACATTTTTATCGGTTATTTACGAAACCGGAATCATGGAGCCGCACTGTTCGTTTTATGCTGGCCACATTATTTTTACGTTTGACATTTCAGACTGTCATTTTATTATCTCGAATTATGGGACAGACTCATAGAAATGCTAACACACGCCAATTGAATGTCTTAGATAATTTAGTACTGGCCATTTCCTGTCAGTTTTCATTTTCTTCGAAGAGTCAAGCCCGCATAAAGCTTGACTTGCTCCTCCCAGAACAACGCCCCTTGGTTTTACCTACCTCAGTGATATATATCTTCGGCTTATCCAAAAGAGTGGGGTTCCGATCCTGTTTGAAGTTGTCTAAGATGATGGACTCCTCAAAGAATCTGTCCTCAAGACCTGGGTATAGCTCGTCTACTCGCATAGGGCTCAGTATCACCAGCGCCACAGCACCGCAATCGGTGAAGTCTCTTTGAAGAACTAAAAAAAAAAAGTTTGGTAATATAAAGTTGCCTTTAAAATCGTTGTTTGTTGAGATGCCGATAAAAATGTGGGTAGTTGTGCGCCTGTGTTAGTTTTGTCGGACAGTCGCGCGAGTAGAGCGGTGGCGCGTAGTGCGCGTGTTGCGGCAGCCGCCGAGTCGCGTGCTCCTTTGAAGAAGGGTTTCGAAATAGCCCGAAACATGTGTTACCATATCATTAATATTAGTGAGTCTCACGGTAGTTTCATGTTTAAAGTTGTCTTCCAGATTTTAAATGACCTAGCTTAATAGTTTTAACTCTCCAGCAGCTTGGTTCGACAACGTTGTTGTTTTTTCTCTTTGTATCTGTATCGTTCACTATTTCTGGTGTACAATAAAGAGTCTTTGTATTGTATTGTTTTCATATTTGTCGGAAGATTAGGAATTTTATATTTCACTAAGTTCAAACATTAGACCGAAAAGATTTTAACAATTCTACTTGACTCTCAAACTACATCATCATCAACAGCCCACAGCAGTCCACTGCTGGCCATAGGCCTCTTCCATGGCGCGCCACAACACTCTGTCTCCAGCCCCTCGCATCCATCCGCCGCCAGCGACCCTCTTAAGGTCGTCCACCGTGCCTCAGGACGCTCTACACTACGTTTTCCCGTCCGTGGTCGACATTCGAGGACTCGTCTACTCCACCGTTCATCGGTCCAGCGACAGACGTGGTCAGCCCAACAAACTTCAGTGAACTAATTCTTTGAGCAACGTCGGTGACTTTCGTCTAACTACGGGGATTGTTAAATTCAATTTAGATTTAAGGTTCAAGGGTCGAACCAAGTGGAATTGTAAAAATCTTCTTGGTTCGATGGTTCAAGTAAATCTAATATAAAATTTTGCAGGTATTAGGACCTCGTGCAAGTTCCGCCCGGATTGGTACTACCATCTTGCTCGCTAATCCTGCCGTGAAGCAGCAGTGCTTGCACTGTTGAGTTTCGGCGTGGAGAGTAAGACAGCCGGAGAAATTACTGGCACTTGAGGTATCCCATCGTAGGCCTCTAAGTTGGCAACGCATCTGCAATCCCCCTGGTGTTGCAGGTGTCTATGGGCGGTGGTGATCTCTCACCATCAGGAGACCCACTTGTTCGTTTGCCATCCAGTAGAACAAAAAAAAAATCCTGATGGTCCGACCCGACATGTTATACAGCAAGGAATTAAAATTCATCGTCGCCCAACATAATGTTGTCGAACAACGGAAATCGAAGGAGTTTAAAAAAATAAAACCACGCTTTCCCAGCTTTCCGCGGCTCCTAAAACTGCGCATTTTTCCGGGGGAAAAGTGGACTATTTCATTCTCGGGCCCATAAACTATCTCTATGCCAAAAATCACGTCGATCCGTCGCTCCGTTACGGCGTGAAAGACGGACAAACATACACACTTTCGCATTTATAATATTAGTGTGGATTTTAATTTCCGGAATTTGAACAGTATGCCTCAAAAATGTGACCATGTCCCGCATTTACGGTGCGGCAGGCAATGATGTGCTTGACGCTCGTAACTGTTCTAATTGACATTCTCAACAGACTTACATTGTTCACATATCCTGTAAAGCTCTACGTTGTATGTGACCAGTTGAATGTGAACAACGTCAACCTCGAACCGAAATTTCTCGAAAGTGGATTTTAGATCAGCAACCTCGGCATCGCGGTTGTAATAGCTAGTCAAAGAGGTGACTATAAGCATGGCATTCTTGGAGTACCTGAAAACATTCAATATTTAATTAAAACAAAACATGTCTAAGTAATTAGATCAATACAAAACGCTTTTTTTTTATTCGACTGGAAGGCAAACGAGCAAGTGGGTCTCCTGGTGGTAAGAGATCACCACCGCCCATTAACATCTGCAACACCAGGGGTATTGCAGATGCGTTGCCAACCTAGAGGCCTAAGTTGGAATACCTCAAGTGCCAGAAATTTCACCGGCTGTCTTACTCTCCGCGCCGAAACACAACAGTGCAACTGCTGCTTCACGGCAGGATTAGCGAGCAAGATGGTGGTAGCAATCCGGGTGGACCTTGCACAAGGTCCTACCACCTGCAAAAGCTGCTGCTGAGGAATTAGTTTTGAACCTGAACAATCTAAATAGATTTAGCGGTTTATATTTCAAGATTTTACGTGCGTACATTTTGATTCCGCGTGAATAGAAAGGGAGCGCCAAAGTTCGTATACTCTTCGCTTGTCATACCGTAATTTTTGTCCGAATCATCGTTTGTCGGAATTTTTTCCCACTGAAACCTTATATTTTGCTAAACATTTTAAATGGTCATCCTATAAAAAACTATAGGTTAGGTTAGGTTTATTTTATAGGAATTCTAAACAATCATTAGATTCAGAGAAAAAAGAGTTATGACAAACGATCATTCTGACAAAAATTGCATTCGGACTTTCAATAAGTATGCGAGCCGATATGAACCCGAATAGAAAGTATTAACTAGGACTTTTAGATGTGTTAATCTCTAATACGATATTTGACAATGACAACTATTGATATTGCAATATTCTTTATATTATTATAAAAATATAGATACACAGACAATGTATACATACATCCATAACTATCACATGCATTAGTGTCATTTGCTATCCATGTAAAGGATGATTATCGAAACGATATACTCGTTGAATTAGTTAAGTTTTACTCACATAGGTTAGGTTAGGTTAGAATTGCGATAAGGCGCGAAGCGCCTCAACTTCGTGGAATAGGAGCTCCGCGTATACAATACGTATGACATTCATATCATTATGGCATTTTATTTTCAGAAAAACAAGAGTAGTTTCTAGTAAACGAAACATTCGGCCAATGAAATTCGGGCATATGAAATTCGCGAAAATGAAATTATAGCATATGAGTTTCGGCCAAAGGCAATTTTACCTTTAGTTGATTTCGTATTCTACTAGCTCTGAATACTTACTTGTACAGCTCGTACGTCAGCCTGGCTCTCGTGGTCACTCGGACTGTTTCGTCCACCGCAGCCTCCGGAGCCTCGTGCTCCCGCGCCCTCCCGCTGCCACTAGCTCCCGGGCACTCTTCGACACAAGTATGCTTGCTGTCACTATACGGGTTCGCCGCTTGCTTGTAACTGAATCCAAACTTGTCCAATATGGTCCCTGAGCCCGTGTTTGGTGGCATTTTGACTCTTTATAGTCCTGTTTGACGTAGATTAATAAATATGGACGCGTTTCCTTTACTCCATTTATAATACTCAAATCGATATCAATTGACTGAAAGACGTACCTAATACGTTTACCAGAATAGATTGTGATATTTTTTGATAACGATTATCTTTCGATTTAGATTAGAAAGCAAACTTGCCACAGACTATAATGTTACGAGTGCAGTGATACCTAGATTTAGAGAATATTTTAGCAGGATTACATTGTGGAGAGAAGCTAGATAAGATTAGACTAGGTTCATTTATTTCCTTATGAAAAAATGCATTATAAGTACATGAAAAGTAGTTATAAGATATTCACAAAAGGATCGTCAAATTGTATACAAAAAATAATAATAAGATATGATAATAATGGCAAATTACAATAAAATGTCAGTTAAAAATAGAATTAGAAGTAAAAGGTCAAATGAGAATTAAATTTAAAAATAATAACAATAATTTAAGGTAAAAACTTAAAAGTAAAAATTACAATTACTATATCAAATAAAAAATAATTAATGTCATTATTCAGTCAGTCAATTAATGTCAATGATATGATAAAGAGATCTCTCTCCAGAAAGATGTATAGGCTTGATGATCGAAGTCCAAAGGAAGAAAGATGATGTTGCAGTTGTTCTGTGTGACGTCTAGATGGCGCTAGGAGTTACTGCAACATTCATGAAGGAAAAGAAAGAAAAGAAAGAAAGAAAAAGTCTATTCGACAATATACATTAACTTGTAGGTAACATACATAGGTACATAACTTAATGTTTAAGTAAAGCAAACTTATAGCTAGCCGAAATTAATGATTTATGAATTTAATATCTGCCAGTAATTTGTCTCAAATAATTTTACTAATACTGTAATAATTACTGAAATATTGAAAGGCAGAACTTTGTTTAACTACATAATAATAAAAATATAAAAATAATTCATGATGTTTTCTTTTGTTTCTGACTTATTAGAGGGCATAATGTTTGATTGATTGATTTATTAAGAATTTATTTCCTCCATAACACAAATTTAAACAGATACAAACAAAGAGATAGAGTATATGAAACTATTGTAAAAGCTTCCAATGAAGTTACTGTCACCAAGGCCGTAGATTATCTAGACACGCGGTAGAGTGTCAAGCCAAGTTCAAGATAATAGAACTGGCGAGCAGCACCGTGTGTAAAGCCGGGTCCAGACGAGTGTAACGTGTAATGTAACATTACGTGTAATTTAGCGCCAACACGGTGGACGGCACTGCGAGTGTCTTTGTGTTCGCGCGAAAAACCGACAGCCAATGGATCAACACCGAGCGTTACATGTAATGCTCGTAGTGACGTCCACACGTAGAATTCGTGTTACATTACACGATAGATTACATTACACGTTACACTCGTCTGGACCCGGCTTAATTATACCCGAACCATTTAAAGCCACTTTTGATCATCATCATTACTCAAAAACTATTTCACAAAAACATGTCAAATTCGTCTCATAATATTGAGACTTGTTTGTCAGTTACATAAATGTACTTTAAAGTTAACCATACACCTCAAACAGTTATTTAGATATTAACGTCCAAAATCGTAATCACTGACTCATCTATAGATCAAAATTCTAACCCAGTTACAGATGACCTAGAAAGTTCAAATTTGGCATCCAGATAGGTAGATGGGTGAATACAAAGGAATAAATCAGAAAATAGTATTTTTTTATTAATACCTCATAATTTTTCAATTCATTGATTCTATTGGAAAGGAACACTTACTTACTTATGTACTAGCTTTTGCCCGCGGCTCCGCCCGCGTGGTATTCGGTTATCGCGCGCTGTTCCCTCGGGAACTGTGCATTTTTCCGGGATAAAAAGTAGCCTATGTCACTCTCGGGCTCGTAAACTATCTCTATGCCAAAAATCATGGCGATCCGTCGCTTCGTTACGGCGTGAAAGAGGGATAAACATACAAACACACAAACATACAAACACACTTTCGCATTTATAATATTAGTATGGATATGAGAACTAGCCAATTCAGACCTCAGGCTTCAATATATCATCCTAAGTTATGAGAAGAAATTATATTTTCAGTTGTTAGGAATTATTTAATGTTATTATAATTAAATTTCACTTAGCACCAATTTTGATCTCAATTCTTTTGTCGTTGAAGTCAACAACCAAGGCATGTTTAATATGTATTTAAGTATTTATTTATCTATATTTAAGTATTTTTATCCGTTGCCTAGTATCCATAGTACAAGCTTTGCTTAGTTTGGGACTAGGTCAATTGGTGTCAAGTGTCCCATGATATTTATTTATTATTTATTATTATATATCAAATATAATATTGAACTTGGCCCTCATTTCACATTTATGTTTTGATGGGATTTGTTTTTCTGTTCAACATTAAGTCTAGAGAACAATTGATGAATACCAACATTGATTTTGATGCCGACTTTGATAATAGTTGATGACACTGGCTTATTGTTTGTAAAAATACTTTTTACAATGTGTAAATTATCATAATTTTTATTTATTTAAAAACCTAAGTAAAACGTTGCCAAGTTACATCCACTGAAAATTCGATTTCCCGCTGATAGCCAACTTTTTTTACCTTGCAAACGCGCGGCAAAGGATTTGTATGTTTGTTTGTTTGTTTAAACTCTTTATTGTATAAAATGAAATAGGTACAAAAATAACACACAAAAGAAAGTGCTAAGTACAAAGGCGGACTTATCCCTGAAGGGATTTGCGCCAATCAGCCACGGACAGCCAAAGAGTATGGAAATTCAAATATTGTTCTCCATCCAGAATACATTGACACAGTTATATAATACCCCTTACATGTGAATATGGCTTAAAAATAGGTAACAAGGTAAGTAGCAGTATAATTTTAATAAAAAAGTTTATGTATGTACCTACATAAAGTAGGTAATTAACTAATATCATATGGATGTTTTATTGATAAAAGAAACTAAATAATATACACACTGAATATTAAACATAACTTTCTAACAATAACTTAAAATAAAAATTTAACCTAAAACTAAAACAAATTGTCTAAAGAGTACCCCTTAGGCAAGGTCCCGAAGATGCTGGCAGCGTTTCCTCTCTGAATAGCTAGGCTAATTCTTTGTCCGAGGAAGCTGCCAGCTCTTCGGTAACCTGTGACGTCTACTAACCTTTTAGAAATTTCCTTAAAAAGTTTTAAAGCACTATATTTAAGTTTGCAAGGTAATTAACTATATTGAGTTCTAGCAAAGTACAATGCCTTTCTTAAGGTATCTACCACTCCGATTCGGTCTTGAAGGTTATTTGACCGTTTAAACTTCTGAGGTAGAAACTTCTTAAGGTAGTCAAAGTCATCACTTTTTGTTTGCGCAATTATATCTGTCAACGCCATATTGTCACCCATTGCAGCCAGTTTCTTGCAAAATCTCACCAGAGGTCTGAAACATAGTTTTTTTAACTTAATTATGGAAGTAAAATGACCTCAGGCGACCCCAGGGCTGGCACTTACCTTTCGCAAAGATTAGCAATAACAGTTCAGAGAGGTAATGCTGCCAGTGTCTTGGGGTCAATGCCTGAGGCAGAAAATTTGGATGATATTTTTATTTTGTAATATTAGTTTAGTTTAAATATAGTTTTAGTTCATCATCATCATCATGTCAGCCGAAAGACGTCCACTGCACATAGTTTTAGTTGGTTGATCATAATTAGAACTTACTTTTAAAGTAAAATGTTACCTACCTAATTTTAATATTTATCATCATGTTGGGTTATTAGAAAAACCGTGGTGGTCTAGTAGTTTGACCTATATGGCCTCTTAAGCTGAGGACTATAGGTTCAAATTCTGGCTCACATCTTTTAGTTTTTCCAAATTCTTGTGCGAAATTATTTTACCACTACAAGAAAAACATCAGGAGGAAACCTTTATAAACCTGCGAAGCAATTCCATGGTGTGTGTGAACTTCGCAATCCGCACTGGGCCCGCGTGGGATGTTCTGCCGAAGCCCTCTCATTCTGAAAGGAGGCCAATGCCCAGCAGAGGGACGATTAAGTCTGGCATGATAATGATGATGATTGGGTTATTAAAGAAAATAAATTGTATAAAACAGATCAAAATCAAATTAATTACGATTTGGTAGAATGCTTACTTAATAGTAGATTGTTCAACGAGGGACTAAAATAAGACATTGTTGTTGTTTAGTCTAATACCACGCGTGCCGAACCGCGGGCAAAAGCTAGTTAGGAATATTTACATCCGACCTATTAAATTAGTCTACAACTGCGTTATTTAATTACCCATTCTTTACGATTCTTCGGCTGGTTTTTTTATCCAATTCCACACCGACAACAACATTGTTAATTGCGCGGGAGTGAAATCCAATCACGTCCCCGTGTGTCGTATGTTCTAGTCGTAGACCGTTTAGATACTCGTCCAAAGATGTCCAGTATCCGCGACCTACCTGTAAATTACTGTATTAATTAACTCATCATGTCAGCCGAAAGACGTCCACTGCTGGACATAGGCCTCCACCAAGGCTCTCCACTCAGACCGGTCTTGTGCTTTTCGCATCCACCGCGATCCCGCGATCTTAGCCAGGTCGTCGCTCCATCTTGTTGGAGGCCTACCGACAGCTCGTCTCCCGGTCCATGGGGTATTAAGTAACTGCAATGATGTAAAACGATTTATGTGAATTTAAGGGAAGCTGACAACATAAGGGCTCCACAGAAAACCAGCGTTGCTGCACATAATGTGCGGCAACACATGCTGAGTGGAGACCCTTTTTGGTATCCTGTCGTGTCACCAAGTATCTAATATAGTTATAGTGCTAGTGTTAGTCTTAGTCTTAGGTGGTACTTATGGAGCCAAAATAAAGTTTTCTTTCTTTCTATCTTTCTTTCTTTCATAAGAGTGAAAGTGCTTACTTCTGGTCGACTGTGAAAGAAAGGAGCCGGTGGAATAAGACATAGCGACTTTTAATAATAATAGCAGATTGTACAACGAGAGCATGAAACGACCCATTTTACCCGAGACGTTCATGTAGCTACCCGAGCCGATACGACGATAAATGTGTTTAATGCTCGAGTTTTACACTCTGCTTTTCACTTCGACTGCGAGGACATGAAATAGTAACAGTATACACATTGTTCACTTACTATGGTCTGTCCCATAATTCTAGATAATAAAATGACAGTCTGAAATGTCAAACGTAAAAATAATGTGGCCAGCATAAAACGAACAGTGCGGCTCCGTGATTCCAGTTTCGTAAATAACCGATAAAAATGTATATTTTACGATAGCAAAAATAACATTAAAGTATTCAATATACTACTTCCTATTTTAAAAATATAAATACCTACACTTTTACGATAAAGTGATAAAATCTAAGCACAGGTACAGTCAGCTGCAGAGAAAAGGTACCCCCCTGTAACGGCGGTATCCATACTACCGCCATTACAGGGGGGTACCCTTTCTCTGCAGCTGACTGTACAAAACAGGTAAAATGCAGTGTTCATCACTTAGTGCCAACGTAAAAAAATATAATACAGAGAGGCTACTACAAAACTAGAAAAACGAAGTCGGTATGGCAGCGTCCCTTTTACTCGAGTATTGAATGAGAAAAGCGTCAGCGGGACGGCAACATACGAAGTTCGAAGTTGGAGGCCTACCGACAGCTCGTCTCCCGGTCCGCGGACGCCATTCGAGAACCTTCTGACCCCAGCGGCCATCAGTCCTGCGTGCAATGTGCCTCGCCCACTGCCACTTCAGTTTCGCAATTCTTCGGGCTATGTCAGTAACCTTAGTTCTACTGCGGATATCATCATTTCTGATTCTATCCCGCAGAGAAACCCCGAGCATAGCCCTCTCCATAGCCCTTTGAGTGACTTTGAGCTTCCTTATGAGGCCCATCGTTAGCGCCCACGTCTCAGATCCGTATGTCATCACTGGCAACACACACTGGTCAAAGACTTTTGACTTCAAACACTGCGGTAATTTGGATGAAAAGACACTGCGAAGCTTCCCGAACGCTGCCCAGCCGAGTCGGATTCGACGAGTGATCTCTTTCTCGAAGTTGGACTTACCTAACTGGACCGTCTGTCCTAGGTATACATAGTCGTCAACAACTTCGACCGCAGAGCTTCCGACTATTACGGGAGTTGGCACTACATGAACATTAGACATGACAATTAAAACTGTTTTTTTTTACTACCCCTGTGTATTAAACATAATTTTACTGGACCACAAAAGCCGCTATAATAGTAATATGGTGTTTATTTGTGAGATTGTATACCTACACAATCGGGGTTGTACGTTGATTTGGAGACATTTTGATAGAATTTCGTTTAACAGATATTTTTTCTCATAATTGTCGTTTCATAGAATAATCAATACGCAGAAAATTTATTTTGAAGAAATTTAAACCATTGTTTTTTGTTAGAAATATAATTTTTTATTTAGATATTCTTCATAGAATAAGAAATCAAAAATTCATTATTCTCATATTATTTAGTTAATGTAAAAATTACTATCAAGAAAAACATGAAATTCGTTTTCTGATGTTCTCAGTTCTAACCTAACCTAAACTACATTTCTAGTACATAACGAGTCGTTTCGGAGGGTGTCGCTGCAGGTCTACTACGGAACTCGAAGTTCGTGTCGTGCGGTCTCTCACACTTATACTATTTAATACGAGAGCGAGAGGGACCGCATGACACGAATAAATATATGAATGAATGAAATGGAAATAATTCTACAATTTTATAAGTTTGATAAAAAATTAAATGAGATTATAAAATTCATTGAATAGTTTTTCTATTAAATATGTTCCATTCAAGTTAATAGTCGTTAAAACAATAATATTCCAAGTAAACATACGAAGAGCAAATATTATATGAAATATTTTCTACGAAACGAAATTCTACGAAAATTCTGTCTGTGAAAGAAGGGAACACCTATTAAGTGTATTTTCAGCTTCTTATGGCAATGATCTTACTTAGAATTTAATTGAAACTTAAACATCAACATCTATAAAAATTCGAAATATCTCCAAAACTGTCGCATTTTTATTAGACCTATTTTGCCTTTTCTAGTATGTCCTAAGTGTTCTACATGTTATTACATCACGGATCCGTTCATATCTTAATATTTTATGACATACATATATTGGTACACAGGTACCTACAAAATCTTTCGGTGATTACCGGTTGCGGCACATCACTATTTATGAGACGCAAAAAACAGGTAACACATGAAACGTCATTTTATTATCTCGAATTATGGGACAGACCATAGGTAAGTACCTTTTATTTTCATGCATTGCTGATATAATTATAAATATTAAGTTTTATTGATTATTCGATTGATTTAATTGATTTTTAGTTTTATATAAACTAAAAATTTTAGAAAAAAATATATATAGAAACTTATTTGCTTTTTTTTGGCTGTTTACACCTGATTGCTCCTGATTGGTCTTAGACGAAGATTTAACTTTATGCACTAGAGCATTTATGTCGCCTAGATCTAACATAAACACGAACTTTACGAGCATGAGAAGTGAAAAAGAAATTCTTTGCTCACCCGCGACCTTATAATAGCCAAGTTTATGCAAAACATGCTTGCTCATGCAGCGTCTCCACCTTGACACTGTTAGAACACACACAAATCATATTTTATAAACCCATCTATCACCGCCACCTCACTAGACTCTAGTGCACTACACTTTAGTGTAGTGAGGTGGTGGTGATAGATGGGTTTGTGTGATACGCATGTTGTGCATAAACTTTTTATGCTGCTTTTGCAGGTGGTATGACCTTGTGCAAGGTCCGCCTGGATTGCTACCACCATATTGCTCGCTAATCCTGCGGTGAAGCAGCAATGCTTGCACTGTTGAGTTTCGGCGTGGAGGGTAAGACAACCGGTGAAATTACTGGCACTTGAGGTATTCCATCTTAGGCCTCAAGGTTGGCAACGCATCTGCAATACCCCTGGTGTCGTAGATGTTTATGGGCGGTGGTGTCTCTTACCATAAGAAGACCCATTTGCTCGTTTGTCATCCAGTCGAATAAAAGAAAAAAAGTCTTTTATATCATTGATTGGGACCTCCGCAAAGTAACGCCTGATTCTATAAATTATTATTATTTTTATTTTTATATGACTGGAAGGCAAACGAGCGAATGGGTCTCCTGGTGGTAAGAAATCTTCACCGCCCATAAACATCTGCAACACCAGGGGTATTGGGGTATTGGGTATAGCGAATATTTGTTAGTTTATCATGGACAGGGATATTTGGAAATAATTCCGATCCGCACTAGCGATCCCTTCAAATAGTGAACCTACTGTGTTAAAAATAAAATTGTGTTAAATACTTGTAATGTAGAGTATATAGATATCATTTATAAATATTGTGAATCTGTTTAAAAAAAAATACCTCGTTGAGTTTCTTGCCGGATTCTTCTCAACAGAGGTTTTTTCCGAACCGGTGGTAGATTTTTGACGTTCATAAGTGCTTGTCATAGCCTAAATTGAATAAAGAGATTTTGACTTTGACTTTGTCTTAACACTTTACCTCAGTGATGTAAATCTTTGGCTTATCCACGAGAGTCGGGTTCCGCTCTAGTCTGAAGTTGTCCACGATATTAGTCTCGTTGAAAAATCTTCTTTCGAATTCTCTAACAGACGGTTGAGCAACAGCTATGGCGCTCAGTATCACCAACGCCACGGCACCATAGTTAGTGAAGTCCCTTCGGAAAACTAAAACAACAACCAATTTATTGATGTAACGTTTTAAACTTTCGTGATTCTCACTCATAGTCTTGAAATTCATTTATTTACAAACAAACAAATAATATGTAACAATAATTAACAGAAATAAATAATAATAAAAAAAAAACTATAACTAACTTACTCTAAACCTAAAAATCTATATTTACAAATATCTCCCAAGTCGCTACTATTGGGGAGGGTGCCCATAAGGCTGGCTGCGTTTCCTCGTTGTATGGCAATGCCAATACGTTGACCGAGGAAAGAGCCAGCCCTATGGTCACCAGTGGAACGGGCAAGCTTCTTTTTTAAAAATTTAAATAATTTTTTTTGCTTCGGGACCCCGCGGACCAAGCGTTTCAACAGCTCATAGTCAAAATACCACAACGGAACTTATCACGCTATTTTACACAAGTAATATTTACCTCGACGTTTCGGCTACATTACAGTTTCCGTAGTCACGAGTAGACTGAAGTGAACATAGGATACTTTTTATTCCGGTAGAGGGCGCCACCGCGCGTTAACCTAGGTCCGCGCAAACGAAGTCGCGGGCATAAGCTAGTAATAGAATATTTCTTCTAAGTAAAATGAGCTAACTAAAGCATTCAAGTTATTTTCCCTTCAGGGCTCATTAGGTTTTTCCACCTGGTATTTATTTTTATAATGAGAGGGAGGCAAACAGGCATGCGGGTCATCTGATGGGAAGTCAACTTACATTGTTCGCATTTTTCATAAAGCTCTACGTTGTTAATTCCAATGTTGACGACGTCAACCTCGAATCGAAACTTGGCGAACGTGGTTTCCAATTCCTTGATCTTGATGTCGCTTTCAAAAGCATTGATAGTAGAGTTGACAATCAGCATGGCGTTCCTGGAGTAACTAAAAAACATAGAGAAAAGATTTGACACGATGAAGCTCGCACCGCGATGTACAGTCAGCTGCAGAGAAAAGGTACCCCCCTGTAACGGCGGTATCCATACTACCGCCATTACAGGGGGGTACCCTTTCTCTGCAGCTGACTGTACCTACGTCAAATAGACGAGATCGTTTATTTTTAACCCCCGACGCAAAAAGAGGGGTGTTATAAAATTGACCGCTATGTGTGTCTGTCTGTGTGTCTGTCTGTGTCTCTCTCTGTGGCACCGTAGCTCTTAAACGGGTCGACCGATTTGAATGCGGTTGTTTTTATTTGATAGTAGGTTTTCTAGACATATTTCATCAAAATCGGTTCAGCCATTTTTGAGACATTGAACTTTAAAGTCGGGGGTTTTCCAACTTTTTGTTGGTTAGGTTATTACTTGCCCGAATTTCACTTGCCATCACATTCACGTTTGCCATAAAATATATAGAACCGTGCTGTTTTCAGGATTTTTTTCAATCTCGTCAATCATCATTAGAATGCAGTAGGTTAGGTTAGATTATTTTAATGTCAACTCTGAAGAAATTACTATTTCAGAAATAAATTACTTTATGGCAAATGAAAATTCTAGAAAACGATACATTAGGGCATATGGAATTCGGGCAAACGATAGAGAGCGTTTATGTTACACGAGATTCATGCTATGATACAGCGTATAATCATAATCACGCCCCAGAAAATTTCTATCGTGCATAACGTCACTGTTCGTAAATTCCTTGTACATACGTTTGTATTTGTATCATCATCATGGCACAGGCCTCTTCTCAGAATAAGAGGGCTTGGGCCGTAGTTCCCACGCGGGCCCAGCGGGGATTGGGAACTCCACACGCACCATTGAATTGCTTCGCAGGTTTGTGCAGGTTTCCTCACGATGTTTTCCTTCACCTCAAAGCTCATGGTAAATTTCAAATGTAATTCCGCACATGAATTTTGGAAAAACTCAGAGGTGCAAGCCGAGGTTTGAACCCACGACCCTCTGCTTGAGAGACGATAGGTCAAACCACTATGGTGCAGTAAATGAAGGAAGTTGTTGTATGGAGACCCAAGCATTAATTTCTCAGTCGATGAAATTTTGCTTGGTTATTGTTTAGTATGAGCCGTAACTAAAATATAAAAAATCAAAAAAAAAAACGCCTAAGTTAGGTATTTATAAGCTAAAAATCGTCACTACTTTTAAAAAACTCGTATCTCGAAATGGATAATTTTTCCGAGTGCACTTTATGACCATTACGTCAAGGTTCAATTTCGTTCACGTATTGATTTGAGATACGAGATTTTTTCAAAGTAGTGACGAAACACAAATCTGTTTATATTAGTAATTTAATTTAATTTCTGCTGGGATATATTTTTTTTTATATTTCATATATTGTTCCAATATGTTACATGAGTATGTCTATGTTGAAGAAAGTTTGAACGGAGCATTTTTTTTTTTTTCTATTATTTTTTTTTGGATATTTATACAATACTCTTTATTTATTGATACTTTATCATACTGTCAAGTTTTTTCGGGCTGAGGAATTACTGCTGGGTCCACTACCTTTATTTACTGCACTACTAGGCTAACACGGTTTTATTGGATTAAATTAAGTCATATTTTTCTAAGTCATATTTTGTACGGAATATTCCAAGTTTAAGTATTTAAGTATTTTATAGCTTAGGCTGCTATTTACTCTTAAACTACTAATAATTCTCAAGCAATCTTAGCCGCTATAATTTTCCTTGTAAATTTAATATATTTCCTACCGTTCTGAATTTATTCAATTTTTTTCACCCTATAGTTCAGATTTTAGAGTGGGAGACGCTCGATTTAAAAGAATATTTGCATTTTAAAGTTGAATATTTCCCAAACGGATCACTGAATAGAGAAATCGTCTTAGCACTTGTTCTGTTTTGCCAGAATACCCTCGATATTCATGCCAAATTAAAACTTTCTAGTACTAACGGTCTCTGAGATTAGCTACGGACGGACAGACAGACAGACAGACAAACATGGCGAAACTGTAAGGGTTCCTAGCGGACCACAGAACCCTAAAACAGGCTTCTTCACGTATTAAGTGAGGTTTTTTTTAACCCCTGACGCAAAAAAGAGGGGTGTTATAAGTTTGACCGCTATGTGTGTCTGTGAGTCTGTCTGTGGCACCGAAGCTCTTAAACAGGTGAGCTGATTTGAATAAGGTTTTTTTTATTTGCTAGCAGGTTTTGTAGCGATAGTTCTTATATATGTTTTATCAAAATCGGCTCAGCCGTTTTTGAGATATTGAACTTTGAAATGACAAAGTCGCGGGTTTTTAACCCCCGACGCAAAAAAGGGGCGTTATAAGTTTGACCGCTATGTGTGTCTGTGTGTCTGTCTGTGTGTCTGTGTGTCTGTGTGTCTGTCTGTGGCACCGTAGCTCTTAAGCGGGTGGACCGATTTGAATGCGGTTTTTTTTATTTGAAAGCTGGTTTTCCAGTGATGGTTCTTAGACATGTTTTTATCAAAATCGGTTCAGCCGTTTCAAGATCATCAGCTCTTTTGTTCGCTGCGGTAGGAATCTTAGACGCATAATGGGTATTTACTTTACTTTGAAGCATATTTGGGACGTAAAATTTGAAACACCAATGTATGCTATATGACTATGCAAGATTATGCAGTTCTCGGCCTGATGCTGCAGCCAGAACACCAGTAGGTATACTCTTGATAAAACCATAGCAGATATATCGTGTTTGGATTCGTTTCGATCAGTTTTTGATTCTACATACAATGCAATGGTGGCAACAGGATGAGCTGATGCTGCAGCCAAGATATCCAGTACACTAGAAGGCTATAAAAAATAATAGCACATATGTCGTGTTTGGATTCGTTTTGATCAGTAATTGATTCTACATATAATGCAGTGGTGGCAACATGACGAGTTGATGCTGCAGCCAGGATATTCAACACACTGGTACACTTTTAAAAAAATAATATGCCAAAGTTTAAAAAACTTGAAATAAAAAAAACTAAAATTAAAAATTTTAAAAACCCCCGACAAAAAAAACGCTAGAAAAAATAAAAAAAAAAAACAAAAAAAGGCGCCAGAAAAGGACAACTAAAAAGTAAAAAATAATTATGCACTGCCTAGCTGTTGCCTGCGACTTCATCTGCGAAGAATTCGTTTATCCCTATCCCGCGGGGACTATACTGATTTCCCGCAAAATTAGTCTAAGTTAATTTAGTACAAGTACCTAGTAATATTTTTTTATCTAAGCGTCGTCGATGTCGGGAGACCGCTAAGGTAAATACTTTAAAAAATACAACATAATATGTACTTTAGTTTCCTGTTAACCTTAGCGGTCCCCCGACACCGACGACGCTTAGATAAAAAAATATTACTAGGTAGGTACTTGTACTAAATTAACTTAAGACTAATTTTGCGGGAAATCAGTATAGTCCCCGCGGGATAGGGATAAACGAATTCTTCGCAGATGAAGTCGCAGGCAACAGCTAGGCAGTGCATAATTATTTTTTACTTTTTAGTTGTCCTTTTCTGGCGCCTTTTTTTGTTTTTATTTTTATTTTTTCTAGCGTTTTTTTTGTCGGGGGTTTTTAAAATTTTTAATTTTAGTTTTTTTTATTTTACAACTTTTTGTTGGTTAGGTTATAGATTTGAACACTTACTTGTACAGCTCGTACGTCGGCTTGGCTCTCGTGGTCACTCGGACCGTCTCGTCCTCCGCAGCCTCCGGAGCCTCATGCTCCCGCGCCCTCCCGCTGCCACTAGCTCCCGGGCACTCTTCGAAACAAGCGTGCTCGGTGTCACTAATGTCACTATACGGGTTCGCCGTTTGCTTATAACTGCACTCAAACTGCTCCAATATGGTTCCTGAGCCTGTGTTTGGCGGCATTTTGTTAGGGTAATAGCTGATATTGATAGTTACACAAATGATTTTTTGTTTTCGTAGCACGCTTATATATATAAGCTGAAACATACAGATGGCAGCGCGGTATTTATATAAAAACTCGTCACTATTATCAGCGAGATAACGATTAAAGTGACACAATTATCTAATGTAATAAGGCGACAGCCAAGCGACAGCCATTAAGTAATATTTTCATATTCGCAGACTGCCAAATTTCGTACCTACTTGATACCGCGATGAAATGTACAATGGTTTCCCATAAAACTGATGCTAAGTCCGAATTTAATAGTCTGCCACGGCGGAACTTGCCGAAATTACCGAAAAATAGCCACTTCCGGAGCGAAAAAAAAGGGGTGTCATTTAACCCATCTGATACTGAAATAATAGTCATGGCATCAATTAGGATTTTACTGGTAGATTATAGAAAAGCAAAATATGTCAATATTTTTTTTGCCGGAAGTGCTTGGCGGGTACATTTACATAAATACGAAATTCCGGAAGTCAAAATCACGAACTTCAAAATACCGATTTTTATAATTCCAAATGTTTTAAAACTCCTAATATGACTATATTCGGATTCTCCATAAATCCGATTTTTATAAATCCGAAACTTAAAAATACCTAAACTGAACAATAAGAAGTCTGACTCAATAGTAATCTGAAATGTCAAAAATACGAATTCCGAATACCTACTAAAATACCGATTTTCAAAATTGTTAATAAAATTGATTGATCTTCTCTACCTACAGTTTAAATGGCAGAGATCCCTTATGAGATATGGCCGCCTTTTGTATCTGGGAATATCGAGATAAAAAGTAGCCTATGTTTTATTCCAGATGTCAAACTATCTACATACTAATTTTCATTTAAATACGTCCAGCCGTTTTAGCGTGAAGGAGTAACAAACACACTCTCTCACTCACTCACTCACTCACATACTTTCGCATTTATAATAATAGTAGGATAGTAGGATTAGTAGGATAATTCAAAGTAAAAAATAAACAAATGTGAAAACATCAACGCCCTTTATTTTCCATATATAGTTATTATATTATTTTATACCGGTTATAATCTGCGCGTACAAGTTGAGCTAAAGGCAGTAGTTACTAAGCCAATGAAAATTATGAAGGTAAACATCATTATCACCAATTATATAAAAAAAAGTGCATCATTATTTTGTGGAGATTACACTCTTAACACTGCACATTCACTTTCTAAAACAATATTTTTTGTGATGAGCTATAACTAACTAATGAAGTATATAGGTATTGAAGTATATTTAATCTGTACTCAAACTAAATATATATTAAATCTTATTCTAGATGTATCACAATAGTATCATTATTATTTTATAATTTATAATAATACCGCTTGAGATCAAACACTTAAATACATGGCCAAGGAAAGACTGTGTCTTTTTTTCTATAAGTATCGTTCTTTATAATTATATCAAGTCAATATTATGTCAATCTCGAAAATAATATTTTGTTGTTAAAATTATATGAAAAATTAAACTCAGTGCCTACTGTCTTGGCTCAGAGCTCAACTCGAGCGCGCGTTTATTCTAATAATCTAAATATTATATTTACTTATAATTTACTATACATAGATTTGAGTATCAATAATTCTTATTAAAGTTGAACATTTATATACAATTATCACTATTCGTCTTCTGTTATAGATATATTTACATTCCTTGGTAGTATTCTATTTACATATTTTTTACACTGTTGATATGATATAAAAAAATGTAATATTTACAACATTATCGCTATTATATGAGAATAAGTTAAATTTGGAAGCGTGTTTTTATATTATATGATAATCTTTTATCTTTATGTTTTATTATAGGAAATATAAAATGTTTAGGAATAGTGAAATTAAAAATTCTTATTGAGAATGTCAATTATGTGTAAAAATTTATTTATCCATTAATTAGAACAGTAGGAGAGTGCCTACCTACCTTACACTAATAAAATGGACACTATTTAATAAATTATGTAAATATGGATCAGAAATAACATAAGATTTATATGTGGATAGATTTTTTTTTTTATAAAATATGTTTGACAAATTACTCTGTTAACTTACCTAATAACATAACAGATTAATACATTTCTTCGACGCCACCACTTTCTATAAAATTTCTCTGACCAAACTTAAACAATAATAATTAACGATATGCAACATAACAACCAATCGGATGTTATTAACTACCAATGGCGCTCATTTTGACAAATCAGAATTAGGGAAAAGTTCACATAAATTCTGGGAACCAATCGTCTTCAAGACTCTAGCCTCCGTATTAGTTAGATAGATACCGATGATATTCCTTACATAAGTAAAGTAATGTTAGGTAAGTACAGTCAGCCAAGCCACAAAGATATGAATACAGCCAAAGTGTAAAAAATATATATACACGACCTTAAGGAACATTAATGTTCAGACAATAAAATCCTCTAAGTATATTTATTTTTGGCACTTCAAATGTATCTAAGTACATATATTTTAGTTACTGACTGTTTTAGATTACGTACCTACTCTATTAAGAACCCAATATTTATTTCGAATTTAACAAAATATTGATCAAGTACGTACAGGCGAGCTATTTTGTAAGGAAAAAAGTAGTATTTTTTTTGTATTAGGATAGGTATTCTGCCGCCTTAAGGAGAAAAACCATAAGTGACATTTTTTGCAAAATTTTCTTTTCACCAGCCTCGTACTCAGGAAAAAAAAACTGAGTACGAGGCTGGTGAAAAGAAAATTTTGCAAAAAATGTCACTTATGGTTTTTCTCCTTAAGGCGGCAGTATTATGTACTACCTACCATAAACTAATTTAAGCTGTGCTAGTATCGTTTGTGAATGGTATTCACTATTATGTTGCAGAAAATCGAATGTTATAATTTCGTTTCACATAACAATCTTGACCAGAATCATCATATCACCGAATTACATTTTGCATAATTACATTTTTTCGCATACTATCATTTCTCATAATTTTGGGAAGTAGAATATTACATGGCATAATATTGATGAGAATAATATTTATATGTCCAAATAGTTATTACGCCGAAAGATATACATATAAGAAAGAAAGAAAGAAAGAAAGAAAGAAAGAAAGAAAGAAGACATTTATTCACTAATACCGAAGACACACGAATATAATAAATTTTACACAATTACACACAAATAAACCAAAAGGAAATACATGAAAACATATGAAAATATTAAATACAAAATTTTGTGTGTCTCCGCAAAAGCGAAACGGTCGCTGACTCAACATTATGCTGAGGCGTTAAACGCCAGTAGCGCTGACATCTCATAGTATTTAGTTTGCATAGAGATTTAAAGCAGAATAAAATTTTATTAAACTTTTCTTTCAATTAAATTACGGTTATTTTTTAGCCTAACCCTTATTGGGAGAAGTAAGATTCTGGCGATTAACTGGCCATGGCCGTAGTAGGCTAGCTCCGTTCGTGCGCTGTTGTGGTCGCAGTTCCGACCTAAAACCTACTTAAGTAGCTGCTGTTCTGTTCTGGCGGCACGTCCGCTGCTTCCACAGCACGCTTTTTTCTGGCCTTAATTTTGTCTAAGCCCATTTTTATGAAAGCTGTTCGTTCCTTTAACCATATCTTTATGCCACGTTATGGTCAGCACTATTTGGAATTCCGTGAAAATACTTTGGTATTGTACAAACTAGTATTTCGCTATGCCATTATGCCATATAAAAATCGGTGATACTATTGTTCTGTAATTTGATATTCTGCATTAGTATATTCGGCGATAACAGTGTTCTGCAATTTTACATTCTGAGACTGGCTTGGTGACAATAATCTAGACATAAATTTAAAGAAAACCAAAATTATACAATTTAAACCGAAACAAAAGAATCCATTACAACTAAAGTTACAAATAAACAACAATAACATAGAAGAAGTAACCAATTTCAAGTTATTAGGTATAACAATAGACACAAATATTAACTGGCAAACACATATTCAAAACGTAAAAACTAAATTATCTAAGTTCGTATATGCATTAAGCGTACTGAAGGTAAACACGGATCTAAATTGTGCATTATCTGCTTATTACGCGCACGCGTTCGCCTGGCTCCGATACGGCGTGGTACTGTGGGGCGGGAGCACCGAAGCCCAACAATTATTCATCCTACAAAAAAAGTGCATTCGAATACTAGCTAACATACATATACCCGAAAGTTGTCGTCAGCACTTCATAAAACTCAAATTGTTAACGCTACCCTCAATCTATATTTTAGAATCGGCACTGTTTGTACGTAAACATACAGATCTATTCAAGGCAAAAATAGACATAAGCACAACTAGAACTCAGTACAGAAATAAATTGTTATTACCGAAATCGAATCTGGCAATGTTCAGGAAGGGCCCGCAATACAAATGCACACAAATAGCTAACAAAATTCCAGAATATATTAGGCAAGAATCCCAGACAAATATATTCAAAAATAAGTTAAAAACCTTCCTAATTAATAAATGTTATTATTCTGTCAACGAGTTCTTAAATGATGAAACCGTAAAGTAATTAAGTATTAATAATCGAATAACTAATAATAATAACTAATAATCGAATTTCTGACTTTTTTATATGCTTTTTTATTTTTTATTTGACATGACATATTATATATAATTATTTAAATCATTACATTTGATAGCTCTTTGACATAGAATAGTATCAATCAATCAAATGACTTTATAATGTATTAATGTATGAGTGTAATATATAATTTCGTGTAAGTAATTAATATAATATAGTATTTGAAATTATGTAATCTTAGATTTAATAAGTACTTATAAACTGCTGTTGTGTGCCCTTACAGGGCGTCATGGACCGACTTATACAATTTACTAATGTGACATCTTATTGTAATGAACATGACTTGACAATAAATAAATAAATAAATAAATAAATAAATAAATAAATAAATAAATAAATAAATAAATGATTATTATTCGAACTGATAATCATACAAAGTTATGATTATGTAAAAGTATCATTCGGCTAAAAAAAATTATGAGATACCATTCATTCGAAGTGTATTTCGGAGAATCGATATTATGCAAGATAAAGGGAACCCTATGATTGAATATTAGTCAATCGCAAGTAAGACTATAACACCAAATGTACCTGTCGATACAAATACAATTTAGCGATATTTCACGTGTCGTGAAGCTTTTTTTCGGGGTTTTATTTATATGACACTTTTCTGTCTGTCTGTCGGTCTGCACTCTGCAAAAGTCCCTTCTCTTACGCGTATAGAGAATCTATAGCTTACTTTCGATTGTCATAGAAACAGAAACTTAAATGGTATGTGAAGATAGCTCTTAGCACAACCAATAAGAAAAATCTGAAAACCTAATTGTTTTATATCTGTTGGTCTATCTCAGTAACCAACTAAAATTATTCCAATTTGCGTACAATTTGCTTAGGACAAGGGTTCCGCTATCACTGAATATTCATAGGTATCACCTACAAATTTGTACGAAACTCTCGGTGCTCGAGCCAAACTCGCACTTGGCCTGTTCTTTACTTAATTGATACAGAATAATTTATTGAATCATTCGTTACTTTGCGGAGGTCCATATCAATGAACTAAAAGATTTTCCTTGCTCCCCCGCGACCTTGTGATAGCCAAGCTTATGCAAAATATGCGTGTTTATGCAGATCCTCCACCTCCGCACTGTAAAAACACACACAAATCACACAAACCCATCTATCACCACCACCACACACAACTCAATCAAAGTTCATCTTCAGAGTAACACAACCGTACACCATGTTACCAGTTGTTACCAGTTGTTTGAGTCTAGCCAGTAGCAGGGTGAACGGTTGTGTTACTCTGAAGATGATAGATGGGTTTGTATGATTTGGGTGTGTTTTTACAGTGTGGAGATGGAGGAACTGCATGAACACGCATATTTTGCATAAGCTTGGATATCATTAAAGCCGCGGGGGAGCAAGGAAATTCTTTTAGTTCATTTAATTGATACAGATCATACAAATTTGAATAAATTTAATACAGCACATGTAGATCATAAACATGTCTAATGATATCTGACTCTAATGAATGGTGAATCATTAGAAAATATTCTGTAGAGAAACTTATTACTGTCCAGTAAATATAGCAGAGAAAGTTCAAATTTCAAAAAGGGTTAAAATACATACATACTTTAGAATATAGACATTTAGGTGTGTCGTTGACTGGATACTCCATAGAACCAACATTACGATCATTATTATACAATGACAGGTTTCCTTTCTCTTAGTTTACACGAACACGATCTCCTCTTTAACACCACGTTATTATTATACCTAGGATCTTCATTTAACGATTTAGTTGATTCTCGTTGCTATAAAGCCTCAGCTTTTTTATTGATTACTTTAACATTACTAATCTTATCATCTCTTTTCTTCCTTTCGTCTTTCTCTTCTTTGTCGTTGATTAGTTGACAGGACTGACCGTTGATCAGCTTTGAGAAGTCAGCTGGGTCGGTCTGTGTCTCCTTGTCCGCGCAGATCACCCCTGGAATCATTATGTTGAACATCAGCAGGAGGCTTATCTATATTATGTAGGTTTTTTTTTGCATTGACTATTCTTACATTGACTTCCAAATTAAGGGCTGCCATTACTGAAATCTGGCAGCCAGGACAAGAATTATGAAAACCCCGGATTTTGGAGTGTAGAACCTAGAAGATTGGGTCAATTACGGGGTAGGCAGCGCTAGCATAGCATGGGAGGTAGCTCAAAGCACTACCTACCCTAGAATGAGAGCTATCGCGTATGAATTCGCCGCTAGAGGCGCTAGTGTAGCTAGAGATCTCCAAAATGTCAAATGTCACTGTTTTTGGATAAGCTGCGCGGGTTTATTTATAATTAGAATATTTTGCAATATCTGAAATTAACCATTACAATGGGGCAGTGAATGTCTGTGTTTTGAGCCCGTTTTGTCTTTCGGAAACCCTTGTCCTCCTTTTTTTCCAAACAAAACAGGACTACGCAACACTGGTGCATGCTGGATATTTTTATGGTACGATTTTAACTGACTGAGTCTTTGATTGAGGCTCCGAAATCCAGACTCAAGATTTGCCAGCGAGCTATGGAGTGGAGTATTCTAGGTGCTCGAAGATCTGATAGAATCAGAAACACTGATCTGGGCTCCAGAACTCAAATTGTGGATGTGGGAATGAAGACCGCCAAATTAAAATGGAACTGGGCGTGACATGTCTGCCGCATGAATCCGGATCGCTGGGCCAAAATTATCACTGATAGGGTTCCATGCGACGGGCACCGGAGCAGAGGCAGACTTAGAAGGAGATAGCGGGACGACTTGGACCGATTCCAGTCAGATTGGCAAGAGCTGGCCAAGAGTAGAGACGAGTGGAATAAGAAAGAGGCTTTTGCCCTGCAGTGGGACACATTATAAGTTAGTTAAAAAAAATGTGGTTCCTTACGTTTGCTCTGAGAACGTTGAAGTGCGTGCGCGGGCGGCGGCTTGCGGCTGTAGCGCACCGGCATTATGCTCTGGCGCACGTTACGCTCCGGCCGGATCAGGATTATGTACAGCTGGAGTACAACAAACACTGATATACATACTTACATCTAAAAGTCATCACACACTATCCCTGGACAAGTTTGACGTTTGACTACTAATGAGTAATAATTATTCATTTTTTGAAACTTGACATGAAAATTACGTTGTGTTACAAATAATAGGCCGGAACACTTTCCGCTGTAGGCGCTGCGGCGTGCGGTAACTGTAGCGGCCTGCAATGATATTTCATACAAATTTGCCGGCTGCTGGCCGGCAATGCGACCGTCGTTTGTTTCAACGCGCGCTCTGCAGGCCTTGTCCGCCGCCTATATCTGCTTGGATGGCAACCCCCTACTTCCCGGCCTCTACAGTAAAGCACTAATATTGACATGTTCAAAACTCATATTAAATATATTTTCCCGGATAACACACGTCTTAAATCGGCTCTACATGTTTCGGGAAAATATATTTAATATAAGTGTTCTTTCTCTCTTTCTCTTTTTCTAGTCTTGTCGATGAACTAAAATAATTTCTTTGCTCACCCGCGACCTTAAGATAGCTAAGTCTATGCAAATTATGCGTGTTCATGCAGTTCCTCCACCTCCACACTGTACGAACACACACAAATTACACAAACCCATCTATCACCACCACCACAACTCACTGACGCGTTTCGAACTCAACCAGAGCTCATCCTCAGAGTGACACAACCGTACACCATGCTACCAGTTGTTAGACTAACAAACCACCACCACTGTTTTAATTTGTCAAGCAAAACAAAAAACTACCCGCAAAATATTAATAAATTTTAAATGTGATACAAAACTACCTTGATTTTTTAATGTTATTTATTTATTGTCAAGGCATGTTTTAATAACTACCGTTGCTAAAATTAGACCCAAGCCGTAGCAAGGGAGATGACACTAAATTTATTTGCTCATTAATAATAGACCCCATACTATTGTACCTAATTATCTCCATACATTCTAACACATCAAGACGAAACCCCTTGTCACAGTAATGTAACACTTCATACGAATCTGAATCCGATATTGAATGATTTAATTCCAACAGATGCTTGGCAAAATTAGATCTATCAGGATGCCCGTTCCTATATGCCGATACATGCTCCTTAAACCTAGTATTAAAACTGCGCCCGGTCTGACCTACATATACTTTACTGCAGTCATTACAAGTGAGTTTGTATACACCCGATTTAGTTCCTTTATCCATCTTCTCTTTGTGGTTACAAAGTTTAGAGTACAAAGAGTTGTTAGTTTTAAAGGCTACATTAACATTGTTAGATTTTAAAATGTCATAAATTCTATCAGACAAACGACCAACATATGAAATACTACACCTATATTTGTTAGAAGACTGAGGAGGCAACCCGGCGTAAAGCATGCTATTCACTATCCGTGCTTGCTTCCTCCTAACCAAACCATCTACCATCGATTTCGTATAGCCATTTGACGTTGCTATGTGATAAATAGTATTTAACTCTGAATCAAAATTTACCCTAGAAAGAGGTACAGTTAATAATCTATGTACATAACAATGAAAGGCTGCTAACTTATGCTGCCACGGATGATTAGATGATGCTGGTATCACAGCATCTGTGTATGTGGTTTTACGATAAATTTTAAATTGTTGTTTATTGTTTGATCTCGTAATTGTTAAATCTAAAAAATTAAGCGAAAAATTTTCTTCTATTTCTTTTTTAAATTTTATTTTTACATGTTTGTTATTGATATTATCCACAAATAAATCAAGCTGCCTCCTACTTCCCCTCCAACACAGAATTAAATCATCAACATACCTATAATAATACACAATATTATTATTTCCTACAATATACTGATTTTCAAAGTAATCCATAAAAATGTCTGCCATTAATGGACTCAAAGGTGACCCCATTGCTAAACCATCACTTTGTAAATAATAATGTCCATTAAACCGGAAATAATTTTGCTTCATGCATAATGTTACCAAATTAATTAATTCACAAACCTCCCCCGGATGTAAACGCTTCCTTTCCAAATGGTTTTTAAGAATAACCAATGTCTCACTATATGGTACATTAGTAAATAAACTATCTACATCTAAAGAAAGCAATGTTGCGTTGGGCGGTATGCTGATATCTTTAATTTTACTAACTAAATCCGAACTGTTTTTCAAACTGTATAATGGGTTAAAAGAAGATTTTACACGAATAACACTATTTAATTTCCTTGCCAATTTATATGCTGGAGCACTCACGTATGAGACAACTGGACGAACTGGGACATTATCCTTATGAATTTTAGGCAATCCATACAGAATTGGTGCCTGCGGATTCATAGGTATAACAAAATTCTTCTGTTGTTCGGTTTCAAAGGTAAACTGAGATTCTTTGACAAGCTTCTTTAATTCATTGTGAAATACTATTGTAGGGTCCTTTTGTAAAACTGTGAAGCCGTCTCCCTCAAAAAACAAAAACAAAACAAAAAACACAGTTTTACAAAAGGACCCTACAATAGTATTTCACAATGAATTAAAGAAGCTTGTCAAAGAATCTCAGTTTACCTTTGAAACCGAACAACAGAAGAATTTTGTTATACCTATGAATCCGCAGGCACCAATTCTGTATGGATTGCCTAAAATTCATAAGGATAATGTCCCAGTTCGTCCAGTTGTCTCATACGTGAGTGCTCCAGCATATAAATTGGCAAGGAAATTAAATAGTGTTATTCGTGTAAAATCTTCTTTTAACCCATTATACAGTTTGAAAAACAGTTCGGATTTAGTTAGTAAAATTAAAGATATCAGCATACCGCCCAACGCAACATTGCTTTCTTTAGATGTAGATAGTTTATTTACTAATGTACCATATAGTGAGACATTGGTTATTCTTAAAAACCATTTGGAAAGGAAGCGTTTACATCCGGGGGAGGTTTGTGAATTAATTAATTTGGTAACATTATGCATGAAGCAAAATTATTTCCGGTTTAATGGACATTATTATTTACAAAGTGATGGTTTAGCAATGGGGTCACCTTTGAGTCCATTAATGGCAGACATTTTTATGGATTACTTTGAAAATCAGTATATTGTAGGAAATAATAATATTGTGTATTATTATAGGTATGTTGATGATTTAATTCTGTGTTGGAGGGGAAGTAGGAGGCAGCTTGATTTATTTGTGGATAATATCAATAACAAACATGTAAAAATAAAATTTAAAAAAGAAATAGAAGAAAATTTTTCGCTTAATTTTTTAGATTTAACAATTACGAGATCAAACAATAAACAACAATTTAAAATTTATCGTAAAACCACATACACAGATGCTGTGATACCAGCATCATCTAATCATCCGTGGCAGCATAAGTTAGCAGCCTTTCATTGTTATGTACATAGATTATTAACTGTACCTCTTTCTAGGGTAAATTTTGATTCAGAGTTAAATACTATTTATCACATAGCAACGTCAAATGGCTATACGAAATCGATGGTAGATGGTTTGGTTAGGAGGAAGCAAGCACGGATAGTGAATAGCATGCTTTACGCCGGGTTGCCTCCTCAGTCTTCTAACAAATATAGGTGTAGTATTTCATATGTTGGTCGTTTGTCTGATAGAATTTATGACATTTTAAAATCTAACAATGTTAATGTAGCCTTTAAAACTAACAACTCTTTGTACTCTAAACTTTGTAACCACAAAGAGAAGATGGATAAAGGAACTAAATCGGGTGTATACAAACTCACTTGTAATGACTGCAGTAAAGTATATGTAGGTCAGACCGGGCGCAGTTTTAATACTAGGTTTAAGGAGCATGTATCGGCATATAGGAACGGGCATCCTGATAGATCTAATTTTGCCAAGCATCTGTTGGAATTAAATCATTCAATATCGGATTCAGATTCGTATGAAGTGTTACATTACTGTGACAAGGGGTTTCGTCTTGATGTGTTAGAATGTATGGAGATAATTAGGTACAATAGTATGGGGTCTATTATTAATGAGCAAATAAATTTAGTGTCATCTCCCTTGCTACGGCTTGGGTCTAATTTTAGCAACGGTAGTTATAAAAACATGCCTTGACAATAAATAAATAACATTAAAAAATCAAGGTAGTTTTGTATCACATTTAAAATTTATTAATATTTTGCGGGTAGTTTTTTGTTTTGCTTGACAAATTAAAACAGTGGTGGTGGTTTGTTAGTCTAACAACTGGTAGCATGGTGTACGGTTGTGTCACTCTGAGGATGAGCTCTGGTTGAGTTCGAAACGCGTCAGTGAGTTGTGGTGGTGGTGATAGATGGGTTTGTGTAATTTGTGTGTGTTCGTACAGTGTGGAGGTGGAGGAACTGCATGAACACGCATAATTTGCATAGACTTAGCTATCTTAAGGTCGCGGGTGAGCAAAGAAATTATTTTAGTTCATTGATATGGACCTCCGCAAAGTAACGCCTGATTCAATAAATTATCTAGTCTTGTCGCTCAATGCGTGTGTGTGTCATGTTTTGAAATTCACAGCGCATTGTTATCAACTGTAATGCTATAAATTTGCATTGATAAAAAAATCCCTACTGTATTGTGATAAACAAAGTACAAGGATCCTGATTCTTGATAGTTAATAAGAAGGTTACTTTTTTAATGGGTTGAGTCACTTAAGGTCCAACTATACTAGGTCCTTGTTTTTTTTTACTTAATTGGAAAAAAGTGTCAACAACCGACTAACAGGGGGTAAGTATACTTGTCGTGTGTGACCGAAGGATTCTATCCTGAATCGGTCTTTTCAGTCACGAGTGCAAGTATCGTCGTGATCACCTACTTGAATCACCTGTAGAAGACTACGATTAAATATTAAGAAGTCAGGAACTGTGTTAGAAAAATGGCCTTACATGTTCTTAGTAGGCGGGGTTCAAAATCGTGTACTGCCGTTATCATCTGACATTGCATCACGTGCACAAACCAATCCCAGCTTTGTTTCTGAATTTTAACTAATCAACAGCACATCTAGATATTTGCAATATCAAAAATGATTCGTATTTGTATAAGTTGTTTTGGTAGAAAATATTTATGACCATTTTTAGACGACCAGATGGCCTAGTAGTTTGGGACCCTGACTACGAAGCTTGAGGTCCCGAGTTCGATTCCCATGTCGGGGCAGATATTTGTATGAAAAATACGAATGTTTGTTCTCGGGTCTTGGGTGTTTAATATGTATTTAAGTATGTATATGTATCTATCTATATAATTATGTTTATTCGTTGCATAGTACCCATAAAACATGCTTTGCTAAGCTTACTTTGGGACTTGGTCAATTGGTGTGAATTGTCCCGTGATATTTATTTATTACTAGCTTATGCCCGCGACTCCGTCTTCGCGGATCTAGGTTATCGCGCGGTGGCGCCCTCTAGCGGAATAAAAGGTATCCTATGTTGATCCTTGGGGTTCAAACTACCTATATACCAAATTTCATCCAAATCGGTTCAGTGGTTTCGACGTGAAAGTGTAACAGACTGACAGACAGACAGACAGAGTTACTTTCGCATTTATAATATTAGTAGGGATAGTAGGGATTTTTTGTGTGGGATTTTCTTTGAGTTACTTTCCTGAATTATTCTTTATTCGTAGGTAAAAGATGTCAAGGCTTATTATTATTACCTTAGGCGAGAACAGGCAGACGAGAGTGACGCTGGCACTGAGAGAGATAGTGACAGCCATGCTCGTCACTCGCAGCGGCACGTGGCTCGCCGTGCCGAAGTAGAGCGGGACGAAAGCGAGCCAGATCACACATGTCGTGTACATCGTGAAGCCTGGAACAGTGGGAAAGTTTGTGAGTGGGTGGGTGAGTGAGCGAGTGAATAAGCGTGTGAGTGTGTGGGTGACTGAGTGAGCAGGTTGGGTGAGTAAGTAAGTGGGTGAGTGAGTAATTGAGCTGTGTTTCTTTTTTTTCGAGTCTTAAATACACCTGTCTGACTGTCCAGCCTTACAGAAGATTCTGTGGCCAAATTCATTTGCAGATGGTAGGACCTTGTGCAAGGTCCGCCCGGATTGCTACCACCATCTTGCTCGCTAATCCTGCCGTGAAGCAGCAGTGCTTGCACTGTTGTGTTTCGGCGCGGAGAGTAAGACAGCCGGTGAAATTACTGGCACTTGAGGCATTCCAACTTAGGCCTCTAGGTTGGCAACGCATCTGCAATACCCCTGGTGTTGCAGATGTTTATGGGCGGTGGTGATCTCTTACCACCAGGAGACCCACTTGCTCGTTTGCCTTCCAGTCGCATAAAAAAAAATTCATCAAATCTTTTTTCTTATACCCAGATTCTCTGGGTACAAAGGATTGCTTGATAAACCTTTAAATTCGTATTGCATCTTCCGATACCGAAGTTTCAAATCAGACAAATACATCTCAAGGCTATTCTTAGTCAGTACATACTCCGCCAAAAATGTACTAAGTGCTCAATCCTTATTCCGTATTTGGCATTGAACAACTTCCTTCCAATATGAACAACATTCATTTAACGTTATATTTGCGAATAAAATGTACTTTTATCTTTTTAAAATCTCAATATACTTAGAGAGATTAAATTTTACTTGAGTATTCTTAACACAACATCATCATGTCAGCCGAACGACGCCCACTGTTGGACATAGGCCTCCCCCAAGGCTCTCCACTCAGACCGGTCTTGTGCTTTCCGCATCCACCGCGATCCCGCGATCTTAACCAGAGGCCGTATTGCCTAACGTTTCTGACGCTCGCGATCGCAATCAAAATGACAGATTTCGTATACAAAAATTGTCATTTGATTGCGGCAATACGCCACGGCCTCAGGTCGTCGCTCCATCTTATTGAAGGCTTACTGATAGCTCTTAATCCTATCCTACTAATATTAATATTATAAATGTGAAAGTTTGTGAGTGAGTATGTTTGTTACTTCTTCACGCTGAAACGGATACAAGGATTTGAATGAAATTTGTCAGAAAGTTAGGTTATAACTTATATTAAAACAGGATACTTTTTATCCCGATATTCCCACGGGATAGGGACAAAATCTCTAAATAACAACCGCAGGGCTAAGTGTCATGAAATTTGGTATGTAGTTAGCTGGACGTCTTGAATAACACTTAGGCTATTTTTTATCCCAATGTTCCCACAGGATAGAGATTAAATTCCGAACTAATAACCGCTGGGTTAGTCATGAAATTTGGCATTAGTGTTTTAATTTAATGTCAATGAAAACCACGATGTAATTTTAGGGAATTCCCACGAGAATTTAATAAAATCCCGGAATTTGAATTCAACTGCTGTATCTAATGATTTACGCGTGCGAAGCCGCGGGTAAACGCTAGTACAACATAAATATGGCAACAATGATGCAATTATTACGTATTCAGTAAATGTCCTGTTTCAATTCAACTTCAAGAACAAAATGGTTGTTGTAACGTATAAAATCCAACCCGCACTCGTAGTAACAGTGTAGGATCTCATTGTTCGACGTCTATTGTCAAGGAACAATGCATCTAGATATATTGACATAGGGCCGATGACGGTGTAATCAAGATGTCGGCGGGTGTGACTCGAGAGTAATTAACATATACAATGGCGAGTGCTTTTGTTATAGCGGGATTTGGGTCTAGGATTGAGGAGGCTTATGGATTGATTTAGCGGAATGTAGGTCGAGTTTTGGCCTTTAGTCAAGGCATAATTTTATTAAGAGAGAAAACGGGTCCGTACAACACTCTCAGCATGGCTACTCCACCTATTCAAAGTCGCACAGCGAGATATGGATAGAGCTATGCTCGGATTTTCTTTGAAAGGTAGCATCCGCAACGAGGCTGACACAGAACCATTTAGAGAATTAGCAAGTTGAAATGCCAGTGGGCTGGTTATATCTGTCGCAGAACCGACAACCGCTGGAGTAAACGAGTTCTACAGTGGAGACCGCGTCTTGGCAAACGTAGTGTCGGGCGCCCTCCGGCCAGGTGGAGTGACGATTTGCGAAAGACTGCTGGTAGAAGCTGGATGTGTCTAGCCGAGGACAGGGCGCAATGGCGCTCTTTGGGGGAGGCTTATGTCCAGCAGTGGACTGCTATGAATGATGATGATGAAAGGAAGGTTCGGTCTGGGAAGGACATAATCGCGGGATAGCGTTAAAGGAATTCTTTGTAGACGGAGTTGTGGACAAAAGCTAGTCGTACTTAGGTACATGAAACACATGAAAAAAAAACCGGGCAAGAGCGTGTCGGACACGCCTGAAATAGGGTCCCGTGGCCATTACGAAAAAATTAAGTAATATTTTCTAAGCATTTCGTATTTTGTACGGAATATTCCAAGTTCAGGTATATTTTATGCCTGTATTTACTCTTAAACTAATAATAATTCTCAAGAAAACTTAATCGTTCCTGGTAAGTTTGATATACTTACTACCATCATGATTTTCTTCAAATTTTTCCACCCACAGGTTTAGATTTTAGAGGGGGGCGGGGAGGCGCTCGATTTTAATGAAAATTTGCACTTTTCTTATTATTTCTTTTGTGTCATCTAATTTGTAAAAAATGGCGTCGAAACATTCTTGTTTGAGAAAACGTGTTGTGAATTTATATAATTCGAATTTAAACTTGGGGGAAGAAGTACACAGTGGACCATTTTAGTAAAGAAAATGTACCAGTTTATAACATTTACAGAATTCAGGCATCCTTGGCTGTAGCCAGTAAAACTGGTAGCGGTCGCCCATGCCAAGAAAATGGCCAAGAGGAAGTTGCAAGTGGTCCATAGCCCTTTTGACCGTAAATAATTCCGCACATGAATTTCGAAAAACTCAGAGGTGCGAGCCGGGGTTTGAACCCACGACCCTCTGCTTGAGAGGCGATAGGTCAAACCACTAGGCCACCACGGCTTTAAGCCAATAGGCAATAAGCTAGTACTTACATATTATTGCCCTTGACTGTACCTATAAGAACAACTAGAGGGTGGAAAATTCCCTGATTGTGCCCAGCTGATAAGAAGAATTAAGAATTGGGTTCGGAAAACGGTCAGAAATACCGTCCGTCTTTGTCCTGGGCATGTCCTGGGCTTATGTTTATGCTTCGTCGAACTTTTTCTATATTCATTACTTAATAGTTTAGAAAATAATAAACCTTGTATAAATTGCACAATAAACATTAAACATGATTTATCAAATTATCACAGAAGATATTATTACAGAAACTATTCTCATTTTTTTGCTATCACCCGATAGTCGCCAGTGATTGGCGCTTTAGAAAGCCTGGCCGGGTGTGGCGAAACGTGCTGTTATCAATAGAGTTCAAAAATGATTAGATTATGTAAAATAAATATTATTTCGAGAAAGGAGCAATAAATAAAGCAGATTTGTTTGTCATAATCATCATCATCATCATCAGCCGGAAGACGACCACTGCTGGACAAAGGCCTCCCCCATAGCACGCCACAATGAACGACAACTCGCCACTTGCATCCACCGGTTTCCCGCAACTCTCACGATTTCACGAGATTTGTTCATACGATATTTTAGTTTTCGACATTCAAATATGTTGGCATTTATGACTTAGATATAATAGATAGTTCAAAATTTTTACTCGTTCGATATTTTAATTTATTGACATTTAAATCTTAGACATTTTAACTATAGGTATAGCAACTTTCGATATTGTAATACAATCGATATTTTGAAAATCGACCTTTGAACAGTAATTATTTTAATTTTTGATATGGTGAGCAACAACAACACGTTTCGCCACACACAGCCAGGCCTCCATATCGCGCCAATCACAGGCCGCCATTCGACGACGAATAGTAATCGGTACCTACTTTAGATTTTTTCATTAGTCATTTTCTATGTCCCACTGCTGGGCAAAGGCCTCTCCCTCGGATTTCCAACTTCCCCTGTCGGCAGCTACCCATATAATAGATATTTATCGACATTTTTACACATTCGATATTTTAATTAATTGACATTTAAATCTTAGACATTTTATCCACAGGCAACTTTCGATATTGTGATACAATCGATATTTTAAAAATCGACCTTTGAACAGTAGTTATTTTAATTTTCGATATGGTGATGAGCAACAACACGTTACGTCACACACAGCCAGGCCTCCATATCGCGCCAATCACAGGCCGCCATTCGACGTCGAATAGTAATCGGTACTTTAATTTTTTTATTAGTCATTTTCTATGTCCCACTGCTGGGCAAAGGCCTCTCCCTCGGATTTCCAGCTTCCCCTGTCGGCAGCTGCCCATATAATAGATAGTTATCGACATTTTTACACATTCGATATTTTAATTAATTGACATTAAAATCTTAGACATTTTACCCAAAGGCAACTTTCGATATTGTGATACAATCGATATTTTGAAAATCGACCTTTGAACAGTAGTTATTTTAATTTTCGATATGATGAGCAACAACAACACGTTTCGTCACACACAGCCAAGCCTCCATATCGCGCCAATCACAGGCCGCCATTCGACGACGAATAGTAATCGGTACTTTCGATTTTTTTATTAGCCATTTTCTATGTCCCACAGCTGGGCAAAGGCCTCTCCCTCGGATTTCCAACTTCCCCTGTCGGCAGCTACCCATATGATAGATAGTTATCGACATTTTTACACATTCGATATTTTAATTAATTGACATTTAAATCTTAGACATTTTACCCACAGGCAACTTTCGATATTGTGATACAATCGATATTTTAAAAATCGACTTTTGAAGAGTAGTTATTTTAATGTTCGATATGGTGATCAGCAACAACACGTTTCGTCACACACAGCCAAGCCTCCATATCGCGCCAATCACAGGCCGCCATTCGACGACGAATACTCGTAGTAATCGGTACTTTCAATTTTTTTTTATTAGCCATTTTCTATGTCCCATTTGTAACCAACGCTTATACAAGCTTGGTAACAATATTATTTATTTATATACTATGCGTCTATGTACAATAACATGTTTACTTGCATTAAAAAAAAAAAATGAAACACCACAAAGAATGTAAATTTATTGCATCACCTACAAGTGTTCTAAGAGGTCCAAGAATTTTGTTTTTAAGTGTCAACGATTTATGCGTTCGAGTGCGTGAGACCAGCCGTGTTAATTTTTGCTCAAGTAGACTAATAAAGTTATAGATTTATGGGAGTTTATGGAACGTTCTCGAAATTCGAATGCATGATTTTTTTATTATAGGTTTCATAGTAGGGATAGGGCAAGGAGACCTTTGTTTGGAAGGAGGTTTGGAAGTTAGTTAATTTCGGGACGCGAGACGCTACGGTGTTCTTACTCACATATGTGTTCAAATTAATTCATAGTATAAAAGTTAGTGTATCTGTTTGTTCGTTAAATAAAATAAAACGATTAAAATATACGAGAGCGAATCTCGATTTCGATCGTATGAAAACGTGGACTTATAATCAAACTGTGTAGTGTAGTGTTTAGTGTTAAGTGCGGTTTGTGGACTAGACTCTTTGTTCGTGACGCAGGTCGTTATATCTCGATTTCGCAGTAGCTGAGACTTGACGTTAATCAGGACGATAATATTATCGGCAGCTAAGTTTTAGATATAATTTTTGATACAATTATTATTAGTGCTATAAATTGAAATCTGATTTGACTAATTTTTTTTTATTATACTTCTAGGTACTTTCTTGAAATTATTGAAATCTAAATTTAACCAATTACTGACTTGTAACCGAAACTTAATTAATTATAACGCATTGTTTAATTTACTTAATTGATTAAGGTACTTTTGTTATACAAATAGTAGGGGCGAGCCATTGAATAGTAGTTCTAAGTTTGTAGTTGTATTTTTAGTAGTATTTTCTGAATGGTTGCATTTGTTTTCGGCGTGTTTAAGTCGTTCATCGTAAAGCAGAACTGCGTTGAGTGAAATCTATTGTACAAAGAGTGAAAGGGCCCTCTAACGATCTATGTGTGTGGCTAGGCTATTGAGGCGTGCTGGGAGGCCTAGATTTTCAAATCGATTAGGATTTCCCCATACGACCTAAAGGTCTCATTCCAAAGGGTCCCCTTGTGTTTGGATATTTCTCTTAGGTGCGACGTTGTTCGGCGAAGAAGCAGAGGCGAAAACTGATTACTCGTAACATCTACTTGACTTTATTATTCTAACTGAATTACATAACATATTACATTTTATAACCTTAATTTTCTGAAACTAAGCATTTTTATACTTTGCGGTTTAAATAATAAATTTACACAACGTATCAGAGGGTCCTAAATATTTAGAACTAGACGATCACATTAATTTTGGCAAATTATTGAGTTATTAGGTAACTTTAATTACGTGCGTTACTTACTCCAGGGCTTTTATTCATTTCTGATAAGGCCTGGGTAATAATGTTACACACTGCTAGGCAAAGGCCTCTCCCTCGGATTTCCAACTTCCCCTGTCGGCAGCTGCCGACTTTCGATTATGCGTTGGATTTAATTCAGCCTGGGCTGTAGCACGTCAAGACTAAGAGGATAGGCTGGAATGGATGGATGGAATTTGGCACATAAATGCCGAAACATTCAGAGTAAAATCAAAATCAAGATCATTTATTCAGTAAATACCTAGGCCGCAATGGGCACTTTTACACGCCATTTTTTTGAACTACCAGCGCTTTCGGAAAGACCATCATTGCCAAGAAGAATGCGCCGGAAGAAACTTGGCAGAAAGACATTTTATCATCCATCCATAGGTACTAATATTATAACTGCGAAAGTGTGTTTGTATGTTTGTGTGTTTGTCCGTCTTTCACGCCGTAACGGAGCGACGGATCGACGTGATTTTTGGCATATAGGTAGTTTATGGGCCCGAGAGTGACATAGGCTACTTTTTATCCCGGAAAAATGCGCAGTTCCCGAGGGAACAGCGCGCGATAACTGAATACCGCGCGGGCGGAGCCGCAGGCAAAAGCTAGTAATAAAATAATTACAAATAAAATACTTCAAAACTACAGTATACAATTAAAGAAAAAAATTACAAAATAATAATACGGAGATGTATGGGGTCCCTTAGTCACAAAACTAAACACTAACTATATCTACGTTCAGCGGAAGTGTAGAATGCTTCCATTGTCAACATTAAATAAAAATAACAATAATATTGAAGCCGTGGTGGCCTAGTGGTTTGACCTATCGCCTCTCAAGCTGAGAGTCGTGGGTTCAAATCCCGGCTCGCACCTCTGAGTTTTTCGAAATTCATGTGCGCAATTTACCACGAGCTTTGCGGTGAAGGAAAACATCGTGAGGAAACCTGCACAAACCTGCGAAGCAATTCAATGGTGCGTGTGAAGTTCCCAATCCGCACTGGGCCCGCGTGGGAACTATGGCCCAAGCCCTCTCATTCCGAGAGGAGGCCTGTGCCCAGCAGTGGGACGTATATAGGCTGAGATGATGAACAATAATATATTTCTGAAATATACATTTCAGGTCAAATAACCATTAAGCTTTTTGATTCCGAAAGCTTCTACCATGACTAAGATACCGGACAGTAAAAAGGAGCAAATCCTCACCTATATGCTTGCTCTCGTTGAAAGCTTCTGGTATCTTCCTCGTGAGAACCGCATAAACCGTACACACGACGATGAGCACGATGGGGTAGAAGAATGCGATCATATATGATGCATCCACGTATGAGTCACATACGAGCATGTTGTCCTCGCGGGTGGGGTAGTGGAACATGGCCCTGGCGGGGGCTACGATCATCCATACTACAACTATCAGCACCTGTGAAAGAAATGGTATAATGTCATTTGGACAAAAAACATCGCCTGATTTCACTTCCCAAATATGACGCAGTAGTTTTATTTCCCTAACGAGTCTTCCCTAGCGAGTACCTAGAGTAACATTTTGCATTTTATTTATTTGATCGGATTATTTGCATAATTTTACTTCGTCAAGTTTTATTAACTTACTCGTATTGATTAAGCAGAAATTTTCTATTAGCTAATAGGTAATATTATAAAAATATTTGCTCAAATTGTCACTTCACTTCGGATTAGTTTGCTTGCGTAACTTTTGAATAGCAGGAAGCCAGCATGACTTGCTGAAGGCAGAAACGCCTTGGATAGGTTAGGTGAGATTAGAAGACTAGATTTAATTATCGGGGTGATTTTAACAGCCCGAATAACTTCTCTTGAAAATCAAATCTCAATTAAGGTAAAAAAATTATTTCAAGAAATATTCTGGGAAGAAGATGTTAGAGCCAACCGGGGCTAAGCGTTACAATAATAGCTAGAATATTTGATCTAATTTCATATTTTAGTGCCATTTTATGGCATTTTTAATAACTTCTACCCTAATAACCCCAGGTGGGGTGAAAGCGTATTTTACTGGTATTATGTGATCGGATTGGTTGGAACGATTTTATTGGAGACAATTTTATAAACGCACACACGATAAAGCCAATTATTATGTTGTACGCTACATTCTAGCCTTAGTTTAGGGTACTTAGTTGAACAAAAATATTCGGGGCTATAGCGTCTAATTGACCTCATTGGTAGATTACTTTAAAAAGAGAGCTCGGCTACAAACTCTAGTGATCATTTTTTGCACATTCAGTGCCTTAAAAAAAATGGCGTGAGTAGTTCTAAAGGATGTTTTCTTATGATGATTACAATGGACGTATTAGCCCCGTAGACGACATAGCCCCGGTTGTTGACATCATGTCAAACGTCATATACCTGTATAGAAACAAGAGCAGCGCATATAGCCAGCTGCGAGCTCGGGGAGATCAGGATAGGTCGCTTGGCGGAGTGCTTGCTGGCGTTGAAAATACGCGAGATGCGATTGGTCTTTGTGAGGAGGGCCGCGTAGACCACCGTGAAACAGAAGCCGGTGCCAAACCTGGAAGCAGTTTTTTTTTTATTCGACCGGATGGCAATCAAGCAATCTCCTGATGGTAAGAGATCTCCATCGCCTATAAACATCCGCAACACCAGGGCGAATATTCAGCATTTTTGCGTCGTTTGTTTTTTGTCATTAGTGTCTTCACAGTTGTTGTCATTGGTGTTGTAAAAGAGCTAATGTTCAGGGTTGTTTTGTGCCGATGCTGAATTTAGTGTGATTAAAATTCTTGTGTTCTGTCTTTCCGTTGTGCTATAATAAACGTGGGACGCTAATGACGTTTGATCGCGCGGTCAAAACGCTCGAATATTCGCCCACCAGGGGTATTGAAGACGCGTTGCCAACTGGCCTAAGATGGGATACCTCAAGTGCCAGTAATTTCACCGGCTGTCTTACTCTCCACGCCGAAATACAACAGTGCAAGCACTGCTACTTCACGGCAGGATTAGCGAGTAAGTAGCAATGCGGGCGGACCTTGCACAAGGTCCACCACCTGCAAACAAGTTGTATGGTAAAATTGTGATCCTGGAAATATGATTCACACAATTATTTAAAGCAATAACCTAACCAACAAAAAGTTGGAAAGCCCCCGACTTTGCCACTTCAAAGTTCAATATCTCAAAAACGGCTGAACCGATTTTGATAAAACATGTCTAAAAACCATTGCTAGAAACCCTGCTTGCAAGTGCTGAAAGTTTCTCGATGAGGGCTACAGCATAGATGTCGCTGTTGCTGCTTAAATGACTAAATAGGGAACAAACAAGCTGGGATACCTATGTGGCGCATAGAAGAAATTCTCGTCTATATAGGTAAAAAACTTAAGTAAAGGACCTGTTGTATGTAGTGGTGCACAGAATTAATATGGAGCTTAAGTCATTTTGCGAATTTGGCACGTCAATTTGTTTATATGGACAAGTTACTACTACATACAACAGGTCCTTTACTTAAGTTTTTCACCTATACCACTGTCCAGTGGTTGTGTAGCGGTGTGGCACGCGGCACGGAATGCAGAGGACTCGATTTTCAGCGCTGGTCTAAAATATTTTTCTGGTTTTTCTGTGCATCTATATTTCAGTTTGTATTTTCAATATGGGTTTTACGGGATGACCGTAAAAGTAACAGAAATTAGGAGTAGAAATAAAAAATACAAAAAGATTCCAAAAACCCTTCCTTTTCCAGGCCCCACCAATTTAGATACATAGGTATGCTACTACAAAATGAATCATAATTTTGTATTGTTTACCGTACAGTCAGCAAAAAAAGCATGTATTAGAAACTAAATTTTGAACATAAGCTTGTTGACAGAGTAAACATAGAAAACTCATCAATTTCTCAGCTCCATAGCATTGTAGACCTGAATAATTATTTAAACATGATCGCGTGATCCTAAAGAGGTTTTCCTTTCCATTTTATAGTACGGAAATCTATACGTATTCTCCACCCAGCTCTCGAGAACAGTTTTCTTCCGTCAATTCGTTAAAATGTAGGATACCCGGAAAGTCGGAGCTTATATCACTCTTCTGGCCCTATATAATATTTGACTTGACAGCGGTGAAATTTATGGCTTATAACTTATAACGAACAGTATAAAGTATGCTTTCGGATGACGTGTATTAAATTTTTGTACATTTTACGTATAGCATAGAATAGTTAGGTTTTAAATTTATGAGAGGTTTCGTGGTGGAAAAATAATATGATTGGGTGATATAGGTAGGTAGTATCTAAGAATAGATTATACGTCCCAGTCGACCCTGAACACTTCACACAGTTTCTGCAATAAATACTTGAAAGAAAGAAAGTCTAATAAAAAAAATTACCTTTGTATCGAGCACAAGATATCTGTAGGTCGAAAGACGAGAGCAAAGGTGACGAGGTAGCACATGAGAATGCCGGCGAGCAGGACGTAAGATAGTTCCCTCCCGCTCGCGCGCACGACTGGCGTCGAGCTGTGCCGAAACCACACGCCGCAGACAAAACTAAGAGCAAAAGGAAAATTATTTATTAACAAGAGATTGGAATTTTTTTTAAGCTCTTAAACTATGCGTGCTATCGAGTTTTTGGCTATAGTGCCTTCACGAAACATAAGGTAAGTTTGTAATGTTTTTTTCAAAAATCAACACATTATACATAAAATATGGAAGTTGCAGGCGAAGAGTCCAAAAACCCAATTAGATGGAATTAATTTAATTAAAATATAAAAATTACATTTATAAGTTCCTAATCCTAACTTAACCTAAGAGTCTGAGCCAGTGCGATGTTAGCAATTGACTGACACTTGGAGGCTGCGTCCGCCGCTGGTGCGCGGTGCTTGGTCAGCGCCTCGTGCTTCGTGCTCACGCGGCGCCCGGCATGATCGCTTCGTCAGCTAACGCAGCTCGGTTGCGATGTCACTAGATTAGCGATCCGTAGGCACGTAGCGTACATAACACCTCCCCTCTCAGACCAGCAACTATTTTGGAACGCTAGGAGAAAATGTTGCTGGATGGTGATCCTCGGCAGGTCTTTTGCAGGTCAAGAGGATACTGTAGTGGTTGTGTAGTTGCTGCTGGCTTCTGCTGTTTTGTCGAAGTTCTTCCAGAGCAGTTCCTCATGCGATTTCTGTTCACAGCGATAATGAGCGCGATAACGCTAAGCACGATCGTGTAGAAGGAGATCGTGGGATGGTATGGTTGTTGTGTCTTCTTTCAGGCTGTACAGTTGTGAATGCAGTAGGAGCTGATTTGATGGTAGACGTTTTGACCTTCGGGCTTTCTGCCTCTATGTACATATGAATCGCTGTCAGTTGCTATTAATGGATTTGGGTGTGGGTATCAATTAATAGAGGATGGACTTTGGACTATATAGATAATCTAATTGAAAAATAAAACGGAAAAGTGAAAGTAAGTAAAATGGGAAATCGTTAATGGTGGGGGTTTGTGAGGGGATAATAAGGAGAATCTGAATGACTAATAATAAAAATATAAAACTCAAAGTTCTAAGTCTAATACTTGTTCTTTTCTTTTATCATACAAGTTTTATTTTTTTAACCTATTGAATATTTTATTCAATACACGCGAACTTATCATTTAATGATAATATAGTAAGCGTGTATGCAATTTTTTTTTAATACTATTATTTAAGCAAAGGCTTGGCAGATTTTTGCCAGAAACTATGCTTAAAAATGTTGACACTAATATTGGTCAACGCGTTTTAAAATAAAATTACTTAATATTTTATAGCTAACGAGTCTGCTCGATGCAGATTCGCTAGGCCCTAAATTCCGAGGACGGATTTATTTTTTGGGCAGGGAGTGACTTACTTTGCTAAGGAAAGGAAGCAACACGAGATCGATTCAAGTGTACTTACATAAATTCCATGTCCTTGGTGTTCTTGGTGAATCGATGTCTGGATTCCTCTTCTACTCTGCAGACTCCAGGTTCTTTTCATCCTCGATTAGGGCGTTGAAAGCCGGCTGCCCGCGATCGCACGCGCACGGTTGCGAAAAGTCGATCACGATGCGGACTAGCTTCGAGGATCCTACCGACTGCGCCAAATATGGAAGTTGCAGGCGAAGAGTCCAAAAACCCAATTAGATGGAATTAATTTAATTAAAATATAAAAATTACATTTATAAGTTCCTAATCCTAACTTAACCTAAGAGTCTGAGCCAGTGCGATGTTAGCAATTGACTGACACTTGGAGGCTGCGTCCGCCGCTGGTGCGCGGTGCTTGGTCAGCGCCTCGTGCTTCGTGCTCACGCGGCGCCCGGCATGATCGCTTCGTCAGCTAACGCAGCTCGGTTGCGATGTCACTAGATTAGCGATCCGTAGGCACGTAGCGTACATAAAACATATACCTACTGCAAAAATAAACAATTTCCAGGGGGGAGCAGTATCGCCCACACACGCCGAGGGTACGCGCATGGGACCAACTTTACTATCACAACACTACAAAAATGTTAACCCGTTTCGAACTCTCCTCGAGTTCGTCTTCAATGCTATACTTGAGTATATTATAAGTATAATCAGTATGTCATCAAGACTCAAAATTACTCACGAAGTCAGCAATATGCCCACAGAAGAGAAGGACATGGCCCCAATGGCCCAGGCGGAGTCTGGTCGCAGGTAGGCCTCCGGTATGGGCATGCAGTGGGTCCTGGTGGGGTCCGGGAGGGTGCCCCGTCGGCACACTATGCAGGCTGTCTCCACATACGGTGAACGGATCTGATGGAGACATAATTTAATGTGCAGCACAGATATTGATTGCACTAGATAACGCAAACATCTCAATCTGTATGAAAACCAACCGTGTAAATTTTTTACATCTACTGTGACGTCTCAAGAGCAAATTAGCGATGTGAATTCCCCGATGTCCGTGCAAAATCGATTCAAATGCGCCCCCGCCCGCGCCGTGGGGCTCGAGTCTGTCACTAGTCATGATTAGTCAGTTAGCGGTCAGGTATGGGGCCAACCCCGATGTTTGGTCGGGTTTCGGACAAGCGGAGTAGATGCATTTGCGTAATCTAGTGAAATCTATATCTGTGATGTGCAGTGTGGTCTCCAAAAATGCAGTCCTCTAGGAAATTTAAGCCATGCTGTATACAATGTGAGGTATTCTTATTTACAAAGAATGTAGTTGGGCGTTTTCAGAAAAAGTAGAAAAAGTTTTTTTTTAGATTTGGATGAAATTTCGTTCTCCTACTCAGAAACAGGAGCACTTTCGATTGCAATAGGGGAAAAAAATCCCAGGTTTTTCATATAATTTTATGTTATCCATTACACTACCGCCACTGAAACGTGTATGAAAACGGTAACGTAATGGAACAAAAATCTTGAGACACTTTTATTCTCCAATTACAATCTCAAGTGCTCCTGATTCTGAGTAGGAAAACGAAATTCATCCAAATGTATAAAAAAGTAATTTCAACAACTTTTTCTGAAAACGCCCAGCTAGGCTAAGTGAGAAATTTTTATTTAGATACCTTTGTTGTACTCGTATAAACATATAATTAAAGTCGTTTCCTAAAATATAAATGAAATATTTATCTTTAAAAAAAGATTCTTAATATTTGAGTTGAAGTTTAAAAATATAATACTCGTATACTTGCGAGATGGCGACGATGAGCAGATTTAGGTATTTCGGTTCTCTGCTGTTTCGCACAATTATTTTTTCCCAAATGTTTCATTAGTAACTGTTTCATTTCCCAACTCACAATTTTCTCTGAAACCACATTTTTTCAAACTTTCATAAAACAAACCCAACCTAATTTATTTTATACTGTGATTTTATAAAAGCACAATAAAATATATTGAGAAATTGTTTTAGTTTCGGAGAAACTTGTAACTTGGGAAATGAAACACTGGACCTATACCACGAAGTGCCAAATTCGAAGTTCGTATCTTGCCGTCCCGCTTACGCTTATATTGTTTAATACAAGAGTGGGAGGGACGGCACGATACGAACTTCGATTTTCGAATTTCGTAGTAGCCCATCTGGACCTACTGTTGTAATAGACTGTAACGCCAAACGGACCTCTGGTAAATACGAGTAACTTATTCCCACAAAAACATTTCATGTTAAATGTTGCCAAGACGAGACCATGTAGCACTGTCAAAAAGTAATCAGATCTCTTGTAGAGCCAAGTTTCTAACCCTACGTGCCCAGCTCTAAATCTATAAGCCCCAATTTTATACTAAAGTTGCGACGAAATACTACAGCAGTAGCTCGTAGTGAGTAGTTCGTAGCGCGTAGCAGCGTTTTCCCGCTATGTTTATCCGTTGCCTAGTGTCCATAACACAAGCTTTGCTAAACTTACTTTGGGACTAGGTCAATTGGTGTGAAGTGTCCCGTGATATTTATTATTTATTTATTATTATTATTAATCTCGTAGGCGTGCAAACTGTGGACTAAACTGGTGAGTCGGCCGCACGAACCTTTTGCAATTCGTCATAATGAGCTTGAACTTAAAAAGCTATTCCATCTTTTAAACTCTTTCCGTGAGATCTAGTGACATTTTGTCTGTCCGAAAACTCTTTCTCACTCAGTCTTGTGGTCTTACCTCGTACTGCGTGCAGTTGAAACAGTGCCAGCAACAACTCTCCCCCTCGACGTACTGCTTGGCCTGTCCTAACTCGCATTCGGCGCTGCACACAGACTCCGGAGGGCGCCGGGAGTCCCATTTGAATTGGATCTCTGTGGAAAATGAACCGGATTAAAAATCAGGGTATATGACCAGAGGGGACCGCATCTGAATATCGAATGTTAAAATATCATATCATATGGGTCATAATATCGAAAGGTTTAATTTCTGAAACCGTAAACTTCTCAGGATTCATTAAAACGGCATCATATAGAACCCTTTAGGTTAGGTTAGGTTAGATTTATAACAATCTTAAAAAAACACAGTCTTATGAAAAATAATTTTCGATATTAAAAATAGAAATAGAAATAGAAAAACGTTTATTCACATTTCACAAATTACATAAATAAATACACAAAATAAACAAGTATAAAGTAATGACAGTATTTGCGAAATCGCGAAACGGTCTCAGCTCAGCATAGTGCTGGCCGTAGAGGCCAACGCTGGTCTTCCGCTGTGACCGCTTGGTGACTTCACGGACTTCACGGTATATTATGACCCATTCGATATTTTAATACATTCGGTATTGTAACATTCGATATCCAGATACTTAACCGACCAGAGATGGGCATTACTTTGACTCTTATGTACTTAAAAACTTTCGCTTATATAAACACGAACCCAAACGTAGCTATTCGATCTGGTAGTTACAATTGGAATTCGGGTATTTTTCAAAATTCCCCTGGGAATTCCCAAAATTTATATCGTGGTCTTCATTGAGGTTGTGTTAAGAACAACTGTCCAAAATTTCAAGACTCCAAATCCAGCAGTAGCATTTTCAAAATTTTATCCTTATCCCGTGGGAATGTCTGGATAAAAAGTAGCCTTTGTTTTTTTTTATTTATTTATTTGACTGGAAGGCAAACGAGCAAGTGTTCCAGATATCCAGCTATCTACATACCAAATTTCATCCAAATTCGTCCAGCCGTTTCAGCGTGAAGGAGTACAAACATACTCACTCACTCACAGACTTCCGCATTTATAATATAAGTAGAATTAGTAGAATAATAAGACGCAGGTACTTTAGTGCTTATTCTTTAACATTTGTACCAAGACCAATCCGTTAAACAAGATTAAAGAGGCAAGCATTTTACACTAGAGCATTTCTGCAACGCTGAAGTTCCCTGCCTTATTCATACTGCACATTGAAAGAAAACAATCTGTTACTGCACGTTGAAAGGATCCCTGTGTTCCCGCAAATTGAATTAAAGTATCTGGTTTCCGCAAATCGAATTACCTGCGTTCCTCGCCACGACTATTGTTTAAAAAAACTTTTATTGGAAGCGTAGCCGGGCATTTCTATCTACTGTTTTACCCTGAGTTTATCTCTCCGATTTCAACAAAATTTGGAAGTTAGTCCATGATTGCGAGCTGGAAAAACAGGGTCTCCAGCTGTGTCACCAAAATATTGTATGGATGTGTCCGTTTGGTTACGAAAATTATTAAGAAAAATTCGTAACAAAACGGACACATCCATTATTTTGGGGACACATCTGGAGACCGTTTTTCCATGGACTGAGTCTACCTTCCAAATTTTTTTGAAACCGGAGAGTTAAACTCAGGGTGCAACGGTAGAAAGAAATGCCTGGCCAAGTTTTTTCAATGAGGCACTCAAGAAGTTTTGTGATGCTCGAAATTTAATAAAGAAGATTTTTAACAATAAAACAAAAAATGGAATCGACTACAAAACTCTTGAAAATATTTTGCTAGGTACCTACTAGCTCGAAGTCGGTGCCTCAGCACGACCCAGCAGGAGGGATTGAAACGCAGCTAACCACGCCAAAATTTGAGCGCAATTTCGGCAAAGTGTACTGAAACTCTTTGAGGACTACCACCTTTTGCAGGTGGTAGGACCTAGTGCAAGGTCCGCCCGGATTGCTACCACCATCTTGCCCGCTAATCCTACCGTGAAGCAGCAGTGCTTGCAGTATTGTGTTTCGGCGCGGAGAGTAAGACAGCCGGTGAAATTACTGGCACTTGAGTTGCTGGCCTCTTGGTTGGCAACGCATCTGCAATACCCCTGGTGTTGCAGATGTTTATGGGCGGTGGTGATCTCTTACCACCAGGAGACCCACTTGCTCGTTTGCCTTCCAGTCGAATAAAAAAATAAAAAAAATAAAAGGAACTTACCATCCAGGTCCAGCTTAAGCTCCCCATCCAGGTATTCCCCGACCTTGAGCCAACGGAACACCCCTCGGGAGACCTGCTTGAAGTGGAGGATGTTGTAACGTGCTGGACCATCCCCGTTGGCGTCAAAGCGGAACTCGTCGCCACTGAGACCTGCAGTAGATAATAGTATTAATAGTAGATTGTACAATAAGAGCATAAAATGAGTCATTTCACCCGAGGCGTTCATATACCCGAGCCGGTACGGCGAGGGTGGATAGACACGTCGAGGGGAAAATGGGTTTAATGCTCGAGTTTTACACTCTGCTTTTCACTTCGATGGCGAGGAAATGAAATAGCAACAGTGGAAACAATGATTCACTTTCCATGTACCTTTTATTTTGTATGCATTATTATAATAATTCCATTGTTTTAATTTTACTGATTTATTATGATTGATTAGATTGATCTTTAGTTTTATATAAATAAAAAATTAGTTAAAAAATATATATATGTAGAAACTTTTTTGTTTGTGGCTGTTGACATCTGATTACCTTGGTCTTGAGTTGGTATTAGACGAAGATTTTATTTTATGCACTAGAGCATAAAAATTCATTTTATGTCGCCTAGATACAGCATAAACACTAACTTTACGAGCATGAGAAGTGAAAAATTTATTATCATTATATTGTACCTTCAATATAACAAAGGGCATAATGGATGGTGGCGTCCGCGGACCGGGAGACGAGCTGACGGTAGGCCTCCAACAAGATGGAGCGACGACCTGGCTAAGATCGCGGGATCGCGGTGGATGCGAAAAGCACAAGATCGGTCTGAGTGCAGAGTCTTGTGGTAGGCCTATGTCCAGCAGTGGACGTCTTTCGGCTGATATGATGATGATGAATGGATGGAGACTATCGCAAGTGCTGCCTTCTGGCCGAAAGACGTCGTCTTCGGTGGTTGCGGGGCACAATGCCACTGATGAATGCGACGTCAGGGACGTCGATGAAGTCACGCAGTTTTGTCATGCAATTAGTTTTAAATATTGTGTTTTTGTTGATTATATGTATATTAGTCTTTAAGGTATCTATTTATTACACGCGCCGTGTTTCCCGAAATAAAAAGTTACCCCAGCGGTTATCGGTTCTTCGGCTAATATTTACTTTACGAGCATGAGAAGTGAAAACAATATTTTTTTGTCCGACACGTTGCTGTTACGGTCATAGTATGATAATGGTGTAATAGGTAATATCATGACCCATCTCCTAGCAACAATTTTAATAATGTTTTTATTGCCTAAATACACAAAAAAATATTAAACCATTTCTGAGAGCGTTTAACTTAGAATTGGCATAAATTAAATTTGCCGTCGGTACGCCTTCACTCGTCGCCATGGTTACAAAGCCTTAGGAATGGTTGTGATTGAGTTTTATTTTCAAGGCAGCGGTGATTTTTGGAGTTCAACTGCTTTTTTATCACAACGACAACATTTTACCTGGGGTGAGTATTTAATAAACCGCTAGCAGAACTTAATAATAATAATAAGATATTAATTTAATAGTTTGCTTACAATTTCTACATACATAGGTCTTCTTCTTCTTCTTAAATTTAAGAGCTATGCTCTTGTCGGTGGAGTAATCGCCACTCCGCACGGTCTTCTTTCTTAACCTACTGGAAGGCAAAATTGAAGGAAAACGAGGTAGAGGAAGACCAAGATTAACCTATTTTAACCAGGTGAAGGAAAGGGTGGGTGTCGTGTCGTATCAGGAAGTCAAACAGCTGGCCGAAGACATACATAGGTATTTAACAAATAATAAGTAGGTACAATAAAACTATCAAAAGGGAAAGCGACTCAGCTTATGCCTGCGCCTTGCAGAACAAAGTCCTTTGGCTAACAGACGCTGTTTTTCAGTCGCCCTCATAAACCATAACCATAGTAAATACCATTAATTCACATGCGCATATTTTTTTACATATATTGGTGATTTTCTAAATCCATGATACATCACAATAACTCAATCAAAAGAAAAGAGGAACTTACCGGTAAAGTTTACCTTCCGCAAGTATCGCAGCAGCTCTGACCCGCTGGCTGGCTTCATGGCATCACACAGTCCTGGTCTCCCACACACCGCCGCGTGCATGTCTCTGTAACAAACCAAACACACAAACATTTATACATATAGTCGGCAAGCCATCAGTAACTTCAGTGCGTGTGTCTACGGCAGGGATGTTACAGAGCTCCGATTTCATTTCCGTTAAGTCGAAACTTCCGTTTGGTTTGACACATCCGTTTCGGTTCCGGTTCCGTATCGCATGGAACTTGGACGGCGTACATCCAAAACAAAAAGGTTTAAATACCAGTCATTCACTCATCGTCGCGATTGCCAGGTGCTACACTAACATCTTCAAATTCCGATTCGCATTAGCGATCCCTTCAAATTGCGAACCTACTGTGTTAAATACTTGTAATGTATAGTATATACATATCATTTATAAATTTTGTGAATCTGTTTTTAAAAAAAATACCTCGTTGAGTTTCTTGCCGGATTCTTTTCAACGGAGGTTTTTTCCGAACCGGTGGTAGATTTTTTGACGTTCATAAGTGCTTGTTGTAGCCTAAATCGAATAAAGAGATTTTGACTTTGACTTTGATCTCGTCTACTTATCACTCGGGCTCCGGTTCTGGTTCCGGGTCCGTTTTCGGTTCCGATTCCGTTTCTGGTTCCGATAAACTAAATTGAATTAAAGGCCCGCGTGCTTGTTTGTCAATTCGGAGGAGGTGATTCTTGGAGCAAAATATCAGAATGCATCCTCAGCCTGTGGCTGATAATAGAAATAAATTCCTACTTTAATATTATAAATGTGAAAGTAATTCTGTCTGTCTGTTAGGTACGCTTTCACGTCGAAACCACTGAACCGATTGAGATGAAATTTGGTATATAGGTATTTTGAACCCCAAGGATCAACATAGGATACCTTTTATTCCAGTAGAGGGCGCCACCGCGCGATAACCTAGATCCGCGCAGACGAAGTCGCGGGCATAAGCTAGTACCTAATAATATCTTGGGATAAATTACACCAATTGACCTAGCCCCAAACTAAGCAAAGCTTGTACTACGAGTGCTAGACAACGGAATGAGATACATTAGAGATAAATACATACAAACATCCAAGACTCAAAACTCAAGTATTAACATTGGTATTCAAACAGAAATATTTGCCCGTCTCGGGAATCGAACCCGTAACCGTTAGCTTCGTAGTCAAGACTAACAACATACTGCAATACCCAACACTAGTAGCAACAATGTCCTAAATATAGCACAAAATGTAAATACAAACACAGAAATCGCAATATATACTTTAACCAATTACCGGTAAGCAAGAACAAATACAGGAGAGCGGTAATAACGTAATGGAATAAAAACATGGTCGTTAGCGGAACGAGTTTGTTTACCGATGTTTTCGATCATTTACGATTCGATTATGAAACGGTATGTACTGGAAACAAAGGTCAGAATTACATACGTAATGAGATGTGGAATGCATTGTGTTCATCCGTTATGCTTTTAAACCCCTTATGCAAAATTAGACTTAAAAATTCTAGGACATATTATATGTTGGTATAATGTATGTATCTAGTATGTAAAAGTAAAAAGTAAAAGTAAAAAATCTTTATTGGCAAAAAAACCTAGCTCAATACACCTCACAAAAAAATTAGAAATAAAAGTAAACACTAATATAAAAAAAACAAATAAGTAAAAACTAAAAACACTAAGAATGTTAACTAGAATATTACCTAAACTTACTGCTAGCATGCTGCTAGGTTAGGCAATGGGTCCCAATCTCAGCGTATGCTAGGCATGCCCAGCGCTGGTTTTCAGATTGGTCCCTAGGAAAGGGACGGTCGCTACCCGAAATAATGTACTAATGTACGCTGTGTAAACATAAATTTAAACCTAAAAACCCATTAAGTAAGTATCTCAACAGATGCAATAACGATACATAAAAAAAAGTAAAACAATAATAGTGTAATGTAGTGGGTGCTGTGTTGCGTATTTGTGCATGTACCTGAGTATACGCATGTGGCTGTCCGTGATATGATCGCTGTGGATGGGTGTGTGTGATTACTGTGGGTGTGTGTAGATAATCGCTGTGGGTGTGCGTGATCGCTGTGGGTGGGTGTGTGTGATTACTGTGGGTGTGCGTGATCGCTGTGGGTGGGTTGTGTGATTACTGTGGGTGTGAGTAGATAATCGCTGTGGGTGTGCGTGATCGCTGTGGGTGGGTGTGTGTGATTACTGTGGATGTGTGTAATCAATGTGGGTGTGTGTGATCACTGTGGGTGTGTGTACTGTGTAATCGCTGTCTTTTAGTTTGTCGTTATGAGGGAGATTGATACCCGCTTTGGCTATTCATAAGGTGTGTCCTGTCCTGACTAACCGTTTGAATGCTAACAGTGGCATAGGTTCCCGTAAGGGTGGCGGCAGATCGTTCCATATTTTAGCCGCGGCAAATTTAAAACTCCCCTTAAACGATGCTGTTTTGTGGTGTGGGATTACAAATTTAATGCATCTCCTTAAGGGCCTCACTCTTACGTCTGTAACCCATCTTAATTTTTTAAACAAATAGGTAAATAGGCTTTTGAAATTCTAATATTTTATATAGGTATAATTATTCTAATATGTTTAATATTATTTTAGTATTTAGTATGTAAACTCTTTATTGTACAAAAGAAAAGAAACAAAATCGATTTGACAAACTTTGAGATACACTTAACTAATTTAACTTTAACTTCGGTATACAGCGTGTATTTTTGATACTACCTCAAACTTTAAGGGTACCTAGTTAGTGAAGGCCCTAATTATCAAATTTTATTATGTTTTAGTTAAAAAATTAAACTTATTATTTTCCTTACAAAATTAATTAGCACGCAATGTATCACTACGTTATACTACTTTGCTATTATGAATATGATTATGATTATCTTACTGCCTTCTCAATAGCGCAACAAACAAATCATCCAAAACTACGCTTAATGTCCTAACTACAATATGTTCCCACAATAACCTTAACATAACTCAGACAGCGCTACCGCAAACTGTCACGCACTACAATTACAACTCGAAGTCGCAGACATAATTGCTTTAAAATACCCTCGTTTTAATATATTTGTTTATTAATTCAATTCAAGGGTTATAAGCCCTTTTATGGGCGCTTTCCGATTGTAATCCTGGCGGGATAATTTCGGGCCTGGATTTACATTAGTTAATTAAAACTAGTTGATAAGTGTTAAACCAGGCTCGTGCGCAATGCGATTTGGTTTTAGGATTAATACTTTGTTTGTGAAGGAATTTTGGGAGATTTAAGTTACGAAATGTTGGGAAGGATGTACGATGGGTTTGTTACTAGCCCACGTCAAATTCGATTGTTATAATTTGAAACTTAATATCAATTAGTAAAAGATGAAATTTGCTTTAACGTATGTCCTAAATTTAGGACGTTGGGCATTATGAGGTTGAAATGAATTAGTATTGAATGTCAAGGGCATAAATATGTACAGTCAAGGGCAAAACTATGAATACATTTGTCTATTTTCGTCATATTTGAACTGCCATAAGAACTGTCACATTGGTTAAAGTGACAAGGTACTAAAGTGTATACATATTTTTGCCCTTGACTGTACGTTACCAAGAGTTCAAAAATATCTAAACACCTTTATGCTACTAAACCATAAGGACGATGTACCATGTCGGCGGCCGATCGTAAAATCCGCCAGATCTCGAAATTCCTAGGCATATCATGCCTAAAAGTTGGCCAGGCATTTTCGATGTGCCTGATAAACAACACGAAAGATCGATTAGAGCAACGCTTTCGTCGATATTCCTAGCTCTATACCGGGCACATCGTGATATGCCATTTAAACAGAAATACCAAAAAAGTATAAAATAAAACATTATTTAACAAAATTTTATGTTGCACTTTTCGACCCTCACGTGGCACTTAAGACGCTGTAAGATATTGACTTCTTATGATTTGGACGTAATTTCGACACTGGAAATTTTACGACTTTGACGTAACACTCTGGAGGGCGGAACCCTATTAAAATATCATTTCACAACCGATACACAGATGCCGCAGTTCTGCTGCTGAAATATGAAACTTACGTTTCATTTTATACTGCAAGCTTAACTCCAGGTAGAGCAGCATAAGCACTTTGAACTACTTGTTGTTGGAGTGGTTTAAAACAAACCACACTTTTGAGGTTTTCCGGAATTTATTGTTTTATTATTACTGTCAGCAAATAAATATTTTGCTTTTTTTTTAAAATCGACTCGATGGCAAACGAACAAGTGGGTCTCCTGATGGTAAGAGATCGTCACCGCCCGCCACAACCGCAACCGAATTCTACGCTGGCGAAGCCGCGGGCAAAAGCTAGAATATAAAATATACAAGAATTGCTCGTTTAAAGATATTATAGATTTATTATAATTTGCTTGACAAAACTATGGAATATTATGTTGACATTAGTAGCACAAAAGTTGCTACTTTTAACATTGAATGAAATGAAATGAAAATGAAATGAAATGAAATGAAACTTTAATGCCTTTAAAATGTTAATTGCTTAATACATCAATCAATACAATACAATACATTGATAAGTTACACTTTTATACATTTTTATTGATAATGTGTTTACCAATGCTATATATATTCATGTTGGCACTGGGTACCAAACTCAGCATAATTCTGACCACATGACGTGTCCAGCGCTGATTTTCAGTTTGGCCCCTACACGAGGGGTAATTTTGGTTGAAATATTGGTTTGCGTTGGAATCAGTTTCCTCGACCATTATACAGTATGCTTAGTGTATTTTCCCGTTCACAAAATACGTCTCGATCGCGTTCGCGTTAAAATCTCAATTTGTATGGAAACATGGACAGCGCCTCTAGCGGAAACTTTGCGCAACAACTTTTGTGAGTGTAGGTTTGCTACGAAAACTATTTCGTCTGCGTATCATAACGAAAACGGGTGACGACGCCGCACCGTGGACATGTGGCGGCTACGTATCGACGATGAAACACTCGATTTACAACCAACGGTCGCCAACGGTGCTGGCTGAAAATCAGCGCTGGGGTGTTTATTATTAACACTTCAGCATTATGCTGAGCCAGTGTCCGATTCACAACCGCAATGACGCATAATTTCCTATGTGTTGTCTATTTGTACCTAATGCTATTGTTGTGTCTTGTGTTGTGAATAAATGTATTTTCTTTCTTTCTTTCTTTTCTTTCGATTTACGTCTTCGAATAGTAAACGAATGTTTTGTAAAAACTCCAAACTAGAGGCACTAAAATATTAAATAAACGCTCGTTTTTCCACAGCACACAGTCTTTAACTTCTGGGCCAACCACACTCGATTAAAAGGCTACATTTTACCGGCCGACCTCAATGTATTCACCACGCTCTACTTTCTCGGAAAGAACTTTTCCAGCCTAGATCTAAAGACTTCTGGGACAGCGTAAGATGTGTTCTTAAGTTATTTGAAAATGCATTTTTCTTCGGGTTTTGAAGGCTTAGGCTTGCGAAGCCCGAGATGACTGCAATGTGAAGTAATGCATAAAGTATTTAGCTCATTCTATACGTATAGTAGATTGATAACCAAGGGTGGAAAGTGACCCATTTCACACGAGATATTTCTGGCGCTCGAACGAAGTGAGAGCGCCAATAGTTCGAGGGGAAATGGGTTATTTCACCCGAGTTAGACACTCTACTTTTCATTTCGACTGTGAGGAAACTAAAATACTACAAAAAAACGAGAATAATAATAAATTGAATTTACTTAAACCTATCCAACCTCCAACGGTACCTTTTCGGCTGGCCACTTGCCACGGCCGACTATAAAAAAAAATCGAGTTGGTCACGACGGGCATCTAGATGGCCATGCCGAAACGTGAAAAAAAATGTCATTGACGTAACTCAAACATCTTCGATGTCGTGGCTACCCGAAAAATTAAAAAAAACAATTACTTTCCACCCTAGAGGAGAAAACGCAATTTTCCACCCGGCTATCTACCCATGAAAATTAAACGTTCCGAACAGGAGAGATGAAAAATAGATTTTCGGTATTCAGTTTCCTCCTACTCCATCTACAATACGTTATTCTTGAATTCCGTTAACTTTAAGGGAACATTTTAGCAGGTCGAAGAAGTTAATGTCGTATTTGGAGACAACCTTCTTTGACCTGTTAAATGTAATAATAATAGTGGCCCAACTCCAATTACTTAAAACATATATTAAAATAATTAATTATAATAATAAGCCATTTATTTTGGACAGAATCCATAGAGGTTAGTTAATTATAATGGAAATACAAATAAATCAATGTTCTTAATTTGTGAAGGTTTTTTTTATAAAGTCCGTAACTAAATAATTTATTGAATCAGGCTTTACTTTGCGGAGGTCCATATCAATGAACTAAAATAATTTCCTTGCTCACCCGCGACCTTATGATAGCTGAGCTTATGCAAAGTATGCGTGTTCATGCAGTTCCTCCACCTCCAAACTGTAAGAAAACACACATCACACAAACCCATCTATCACCACCACCACACCATATAGAAGTGTTTCGAACTCAACTAGACCCAACCAGTTGTTGTTGTGTGTAATAGTTGTTGGAAATTTTTACGCAATTCTTCTCTCTAATCCTGCCGTGAAGCAGCACTCCTTGCACTGTTGTGTTTCTGCGTGGAGAGTAAGACAGCCGGTGAAATTACTGGCCCTTGAGGTATCCCATCTAAGGCCTCTAGGTTGGCAACGCATCTGTAGTACCCCTGGTGTTGCAGATGTTTATAGGCGGTGGTGATCTGTTACCATCAGGAGACCCATATGCTCGTTTGCCATCCAGTGGAATAAAAAAAATGGAATATTTTAATTTTCTTAATCATACTCGTTAAATGAGCTTATTTTCCAGCATTTTAACTTTATAAGATATTCTTTTCATTAAGTGGAACTGCAACACACTCGTGCTTGGAAAGCTCTTGCTATGCAACTCCCACAAAAGCGCGACCTCTCAGCGTTAGCTTTTAAAAACTAGTGCGCATTGAAAAAAGCACAAGTAATTTTAGATTAAGTCATGAGAAACGCTTGGAAAAACACCGTGTTTATTTTGATTTCTGTTACCTCTGGCAGGCGGCTTAATAGAATCTGGCTGACGAAAAAAATACAGACGTAATCCTATAACGGGGGGTGGAAAAATATGAAAAAATTCAGGATGGTAGTAGGTATATCAAACTTACAAGGAAAACTACTTATAACGGTAAAGTTTTTTGAGAATTTTATTATTAGTAGTTTAAGAGTAAATAGCGGCCTAAGGTATAATATATATACCTAAACTTGAAATATTCCGTACAAAATACGAAATTTTTAGAAAAATAATAATTACTTATTTTTTATCGTAATGCCTACGGAACCCTATTTCGGGCGTGTCCGACACGCTCTTGGCCTTTTTATCTTTAAATGTGCCGGCCTGCGTCTACACACTTATGGCAACCCTAAGTTAACGGGGCACGTGAGCAAAGCCGCGGGCAAAGGGTTAGTAAACACATAAATTCCAAACTTCTCCGTTAACCGCGCGGTTACCCAATCCGGATATCCGGTTTTATTCCGATCAATTATCAGCCTATCGGGCGTGATACTTAGATTCATTTCGCGCTTCGCCGACTTCGCAAAAAGAGGTGCCGATATTGAAACTGTCGATCATTCTGGAACTGGGATTAGAACGGCGTGGCCGCAGATTACATAATCGCTGTTTAACAGATTCAACACTATTTTGTTAAACACCCAATGCGAAAGGAGTGTTTTAATTTGACGCCAATATCTGTCGGTCTGATTTGGCTGACTTATCCCATGTTCTAGGCAAATCATTGTCTAAGTAAGTCGGTCAAATTCTAGGAAAGACATTTTCTAACTAGGTCATGTTCTATGTAGGTCATGAATTTTCTAGAACATGACCTAAGTAACCTAAAGGGCAATTTCGCACATGAATGTCATAAAACTCAGAGCTGCGAGCCCGGGTTTGAACCTACGATCCTGTGCTTAAGAGACCATTGAAGTCAAACCATTGGCCACTACTTTGACTGAATTAACTGGTAGAACTCCCTTAAAGAGATTAGTTCACTTGCACATGTATCTCAAAGTTTGTCAATTGTGTTTATTTATTTAACTTGTATGTACCTATGTATGAAAACTCTTTACTGTACAAAGTAAGTAAACAAACATAATTGACAAAAATTAAATATATGTACAAAGGCGAACTTATCCCTTTAAGGGATTTCTACTAGTCAACCTTTGAGTGGATGAGAGGAGCATTCAGTCACTGACAGACAATAAGCGAGTTTAAAAATTAAAATAGATAGTGGAAGCTACAATACATTGCTTTAAATAATATAATACACAAGTTTATAAAAGAATCCTAACTTAAAAATACACTACCATAATACAAAATAATCCATACTAATATTAAAAATGCGAAAGTATGCTTGTATGTTTGTGTGTTTGTATGTTTGTCCGTCTTTCACGCCGCAACGGAGCGACGGATCGAAGTGATTTTTGGCATATAAATAGTTTATGGGCCCGAAAGTGACATAGGCTACTTTTATGCCGAAAAAATGCACAGTTCCCGAGGGAACAGTGCTCGATAACCGAATACCACGCGGGCAGAACGCGGGCAAAAGCTAGTAATGCATATGCAAACAAAATTGTATTGCTTGTATGTCTACCAGCCAAATATGTGGTCTACCACCCTTAAGTTGATAATCGTTTGCATCTCACAAAATAATAATGCCAATAGACGTGTCTGTCAACTTGAAAATTCGAGCGACATATTAATTTGATAGGAACTTGTTTAAAAATTTATAGACCACTTATTTAGCTAATGGTACAATAAACAATTTTTTTTATTCGACTGGGTGGCAAACGAGCATTTGGGCCTCGTGATTGTAAGAGATCACCACCGTCCATAGACACCTGCAACACCAGGGGGATTGCAGATGCGTTGCCAACCTAGAGGCCTAAGATGGGATACCTCAAGTCCCGTTAATTTCACCGGCTGTCTTATACTCTCCACGCCGAAACACAACAGTGCAAGCACTGCTGCTTCACGGCAAAATTAGCGAGCAGGGTGGTGGTAGCAATCCGGGAGGACCTTGCACAAGGTCCTACCACCTGCAGTTTACAAACATACACAACATACAACAGCTATAACCTAAACAAATATGATAACAGTTAATTTCCTTACACCGAGCGTTTGTTTGATAAAAGAGACACACTGTTATTTTTAAGCTGCGTATAGACATAGTACATTTAGCAAGAAGGAGATCAATTATGATTATAGACCGCAGAATGGAGGCTTTAGTCGAGAAATGCTTCACAAGCCTGGTATTATCCTCATCTCACTCAGATATCTATTCGGAGCTAGATTTTAAAGTACTGCATTAGCGTGTTTTCATGATTCCGTGCCAAGAGAGCGCTAAAAGGAACTTCATTTACTTTAATTTATTTTTCATACGTCTCCTTCAGAAAAGTAACTTTTCCTTCCCGATGAGAGGAAGCAAAGTGCAACTTTTCTGTGTGGCTTTTCTAAGTGTTTTATTAGTTCAGTACAATTAGATCAAAATTTGGCAAAATTAAAGCAAGAGGTTTATCTATCAGGATATGTAGGTTATAGAGAAAAAATAAATTTTACCCACTCTCCCCCCCCCCTCCGGGGGGAGCGTCACCCCCCCGCGCCCTCGAATATGTCCCGGATCGCGGTATTTTCCATTATAAAAGAAAACCGTACACGATACATAAAAAGTGTGTAGGAACGAAATAATCCTTGATAAATTTACTATAAACCTTTCATACATTTAAAAGCGATATCACTTATAGTTCCAGCGCAATATGATACCAAATACTAACTTTTTTTTAAATTAATCTATTTTTTCGGCTAAAAGGTTAGTTTTCTCAAATACTTCACATTTTACCGCCAAGATATGTATGACAGAAGTAAAGAATAGAATATATTCTTTATAAAAAGGTATAATTAATTTCTAAAATCTTTCATTTACCATTGCTATGCTATTTTTTTAATTTAGTTCATTTGGCCATTCAGCGAAATATAAATGTTCGTACTGGTTAAATGGTGTTACTTTAAATACCATTAGATTCTCATATGTTTTCCTATAAGCTATAGGTATGGACCGATTTTCTGTATTTAAAAAAAAATGTAGGCCCTGCTGGGCTTTTAGGAGATAGGGGCGGGGAAATGGTTAATTTTCACCTATTTTCTTAAATAACTTCAAAACGGATTAATTTAAAATAATGAAAAATATATATTAGAGATTTTCATAATGTACCCTTTCATTTGATATGTCACATGATATAGTTTCTACATTTTTTTTTCTAATTTACCCCCCCCCCATCCCCCCAAACTGGCCCCCGTGTTTAAAATTAATTAATTTACTTTACACGTCCGTGTTTGGGTCATCAATTTACATAGGTGAACTAAATTTGAATTCAATCGGTCTAGTAGTTTCGGATCAAATTGGCTATGACAGACGGACGGTTTAGGTATATTTATACCTTAGGCTGCAATTTAATCTTAAACTACTAATAATTCTCAAGAAAACTTAACCGTTATTGTTTTCCTTGCAAGTTTGATATACTTACTATCGTCCTGAATTTTTTTAATTTTTTCTACCCACCGGTTTAGATTTTAGAGGGGGGGACGCCCGATTTTAATGAAAATTTGCGCTTTAAAGTTTAATATTTTGCAAATGAATCACTGAATGGAAAAATTGTTTTAGCAACCCCCTAATGATTTTAAAAAACCTATGCAACGATACCCCACACTACAAGGTTGGATGAGAAAAAAAAAAACACCCCCACTTTACGTCTATGGGAGGTACTAAAAAAAAATTTTTTTTTAATATTTTATTACACTGTTTTGTCGGCATAGTTTACATATATATTCGTGCAAAATTACAGCTTTCTAGCATTGATAGTCTCTGAGCAAAGCCGCGAACGGACAGACAGACAGACAGACAGACATGGCGCAACTATGAGGGTTCCGCTTTTGCCATTTTGGCTACGGGACCCTAAAAAATGTGTAATATTTTATTATAATCTTACTTACGGACTAAATAGTTTTTTTTTTGGTACTTTTTCCTAAGTTAATGTCGCAGTAGCTGATTATGGTGAATTTTCAAAATAGCATAGCAGCGTCAAATGAATGAGTTTAGAAATGAATTATACCTTTTTATAAAGAAGATATCCTGTTCTTTACTTTAGTCATACATATCTTGGCGGTAAAGTGTGAAATAATTGAAAAAACTAAACAATTAACAAAAAAAACTGGATAAATTATTAAAAATGTTCGTATTTGGTGCCAGATTGCGCTGAAACTGTAAGTGGTATCGCTTTTGTATGTATGAAAGGTTTATAGCAAATTTATCTAGGATTATTTCGTTCCTACACACTTTTTATGTATCGTGTACGGTTTTCTTTTATAATGGAAAATACCGCGATCCGGGACATATTCGAGGGCGCGGGGGGGTGACGCTCCCCCCGGAGGGGGGGGGAGAGTGGGTAAAATTTATTTTTTCTCCATAACCTACATATCCTGATAGATAAACCTCTTGCTTTAATTTTGCCAATTTTTCCATACATTGCAATCTAATTTTCTTCAACTATATTGCAAATGGCATTTTTTGAAGTTGATAATTGTAAAGCCACGCCATTTTCTATGCTGGTTGTTCTTTAATAATATTTAGGATTTGTATTTTCAAGTTTTTTAATGCTCGGTGTGAAAAGTTGTATGAGCCACTCGAGAGCAAAGTTTTTTACATCTTGGGCGTTAACACTTGAATCCTTTATTACGCTCGGGATTATACTTTAGAGTCCCTCGCTACATTCTAGATTCAATATACGCCCTCATCGTAAATGCACTATTTTGCTCCCTTGTGACACAAATGACTATTAAATCGTACCTACTTACTTCAGTTTCCTAATGTTTCGGCGAAAAACGTCTGGCAACCTGGTTCATTTCGCAACTGTTCAATATTTCTAAAACTCCCGTTTGTGGTATTTTGACTATGAGTGAAAATCACGAAAGTTTGAAACATTATATTTCTGACACTGGAAATATTTCATAGGATTTTTATAAAACTGACCTAACCTAAAGGGTTCTGAAAAACACGATGGCCCTGAAATAAATCCTGAAATATTTACAGTTTTTGAGTTTGCGAAATGAAAAGTTGCGAAATGAAACAGGTTGCCAAACGTTACGTTGCGAAATGAACGGATACGACCTTCTTCACTTTGATAATTTCTAGTGGAGAATTTCAACCCACGTCCCACTGCTGGCCACAGGTCTCCTCTTTACGACTTGTGAACTATCTGTGTTTTGTGGCGGTGGCGCGTAGTGCGCGTATTGCGGCAGCCGCCGAGTCGCGTGCTCCTATGAAGAAGGGCTACGAAATGGACCGAAACAGTCGAGCTAAATTCGATTTTAGACGTGAGTTATACATTACGTTTTTGAAATAATCATGTACGTTAGGAAGAACATATGTGATTTTCCCACTAACGTCGATAAGCCAAAGGCTACTAGAAACACAGGGAAGCTTAAAGTTCCATCTTACAGACTTGCATACGTTTTTATAATAAAATTCCAAAAAATATTACTAAAGAAACTGATACAAAATTTAAATCTACTGTCAAGAAGACGTTAATATCTAAGGCTTATTTATAAAGTTAATGATTATATCATGGACAGGGATGTTTGGAAATAATTCCGATCCGCATTAGCGATCCCTTCAAATTGCGAACCTACTGTGTTAAAAATAAAATTGTGTTAAATACTTGTAATGTATAGTATATCATTTATAAATTTTGTGAATCTGTTTTTAAAAAAAAATACCTCGTTGAGTTTCTTGCCGGATTCTTCTCAACGGAGGTTTTTTCCGAACCGGTGGTAGATTTTTTGACGTTCATAAGTGCTTGTTGTAGCCTAAATTGAATAAAGAGATTTTGACTTTGACTTTATTACAATATCATTTAATATGATTCATGTTCTTGACCGCACTTGTTTGAAAAAACAAACACCAAAAGCTAATCTTATACAGCGAGTGAAGCCCGATAAAACAGAACTTTACAAGTCTGTTGACTTTCTAAATAATATTAATTAAAAAATTGTATCCGTGTCCGGGACACTTGAGTTTCCCCGTCCTCAGGAGTGACTACGTTGCCTTTTTAAGCTCAAGCATGAGCTTACCGCCTTGAAAAGCTCCCAGACACTCGAGGATACTTAAGAGCTTGACGGACCCGTTGACCTTTGAATTATTCTTAGTTAGCGCTTTCCGAAACGGTTGATAATCAACGAGCGCTTTTTAACCGACTACGAATAAATTAGTAACTTTGATAGCTGCGATTCTGATTTTTAGACAAGGTTTTTCGGATCCCTAGATAGGATTTTATATTTAGGTTTCGACTTGAAAGACGGACAAACATACGTACAAACAGAAACACATACTTTCGCATTTATAGTATTAGTATGGATTCGTAAATAAATTTATTAACAAATTGTATAAACGTTATATAACTGACTACTCGTCTCATCTACTCAAAGGTTGACTGGTAGAGATCCCTTAAAGGGACAAGTCCGCCTTTGTACAAGTATCATATACTAGGCCAAAGATGCCATCAGCAAAATTTTATTTTAGTTTTTTTCCTATTGATTGTGTTGATATGATTATTATAAATTATTAATATTGAATTATTGACATTATTAAATTTGTTATTATTTTGCTTAATTAATTTATTATATCTTATTCCAGTCATGACATCAATTCTTATTTTATTTTTAATTTAATTCTAGAATTCAATCATTTTGATCCAGTTTTTTACCTACATGAGCTATATTAAATAGCTATATTAATTGTGTAAATGCTGTATATGTGTGTCTTTTGTGTAAGTGAATAAATATCTTCTTTCTTTCCTTCTTTCTTTCTTTCTTTCTTTCTTTCTATAATTCTTTGACATTGTCTTAATATGTTATGTAGTAAATTTTATTTTTAGTTGCAGATCAACTAGTTTGTATGATTGAAATATTGTATGCCGGACCCTGACAGATTGTGACGTACTAAATGTAACAATAAGAACCTACAACAATAAGAACCTTACAACAATAAGAACCTATGTACACTAACTCACAACCTATCAATAAATTATGGAATTTGAATAAAAAAATTCCTTAACCAATTCGTTAACTGCGTATTATGATTTTGCCCGAGAGAAAACCGCTCATTCCCTTCAGTAAAACAAATAAGAAGATACTTACGAATGATTTAATGCTTCCATGATTTAGCTTGAGATGTCCCGAATTATAAATCCCCTGGGATAAACCGGAAGATTTATCGAATGTTTTGATGGGCCTAGATTACGTGAGACGATATTAAGTTATAACTGGGAGTAAACATTTACTCTCTCGGGATAAGTTTGCTTTCCATGATTTTTGTGAGAGTATAATAAAATAATCCTGTTTTTTCTAGCTTCTTATCTAAGAGCTTCGGGCATAAAGGCAGTTGTCTCAACGCCGGCGAGAAAGTCTGGCTTCGAGTCGCTCAAGAAAAGAACAAACGATATAGATCCTGTGTAAGTAAAAGAGACATTAATAGTTGCTTGCTGGCTGTTCACACTGTCGGTGAGAACTCACTCTTCACTTAAGATTGGTCTTTGGAGCCTTTTGGTATTTTTTATTTCAACTCCAAATTTTTATTACTTTTGCGGCCTTCCCGAAAAATCCATAATCGAAAATACAAGCTAAAACATAGATGCACAGAATAACCAGAAAAAAGAGACCAGCGCTGGGAATCGAACCCAGGTCCTCAGCATTCCTCGCCGCGTGCTATACCCCTACACTACCACTGGACAGGAGTACAGACACAAGTTTCTCCTATGTACCACATATCTTAGCTTGTTTGTTTCTTATTTAGTCACTTAAGCACCGACACTAGCGACATCTATGTTTTAGCCCTCATCGAGAAACTTTCAACACTCCATCGGAACTAACCGCTCACCCGGACAAGAGATATCTCTCTTCACTCTTTTGTGGCAGCGACAAGAGCTATAAGACTATCTCAGCTATGTTAGCTTGGCTGTTAAATGACGCCGAGTGAGTGGTGTGAGTAATCATCCGTCGCACTCGAACACTCGCCTACAGCCGAGTGACATAACTATTAACTACACTCGCTTTTCGCTGGCCCACTCGTTTCTAGTTACTAGATTTAATCGCTTCTGACTTATCGTCGGCGGTGGGACAAGTGCTAAAAGGTATACGGAGTTTTGTTACTAAGCGTCTTCCGTCTGTCTATCTGCCATATGAATGCCTCTCAAAAACGATAATAGTTTACATAGATAGCTTAAAATTAAATGTACAATACATAGTTAAGTAACTCTCGCCCGCGACAATACAATACAATACAATACAAATACTCTTTATTGTACACCAGAAATAATAAGCGATACAGAAAACAGGTACACAGAGAAGAATTACAAGGTAAGCAATAGGCGGCCTTATCGCTTAAGAGCGATCTCTTCCAGGCAACCTTTTTACAGAAAGAAGGAAGGACTAGTTTACAGCAGGTGGTGCATTAACAGTAAATCAGAAAATGAAAGAGCAACAAAAACCCATCTACACATACACATTATTGCACATATACTACACGTCTAAAATAAAAATAGGAAACGGGATAAACAGTCACATATAAAATTTAATAAACGAATAAAGAAATAAACTAGGATAAAGCTAATTATTACACGATGACAGATAGTGCTCTTTAAGCATAGATTTAAAGATTGAAAGAGATTTTGCCCGTCGTAAGTCAATCGGTAAGGAATTCCACAACCAAATAGCCTGGACAGTATAAGAATAGACATAGAATTTGGAGTTAGAAAGAGGCACGGTAAGGAGAAAGTTCTAAGAACATCGAATAGAAGTTACCGCGACCTTGTCAGGCAAGAATTCCTTTAAAGACACCTAGCTCTATTCTGCGAGAACTACCTATTACTGGGTGTTTATCAACTTACGTTTCCGTGCCCAGTTCTTTATTTTATACAAATCAATAACACTGAAATCCAGCTGTATCACGAGCTAATGAACTTCACTAACCCACTGCACAATTATTTGAAACTGTAGAAGGAAATAAACCTTCCTTCGTATAGAGTGTAGTAAAATATGAGCTAGTTAAGGAGTTTAAGAAAATTCGTAGGATCTAGGAGAAAGAGACAGGTATCTGATCAGTTCGGAGGCTCTGAATAGAATGGCTACTTAACGTAAATCGAACAGATGTGGAATTTAGAAAAGGAAATTTGAATTTAAATGTATTTTTAGAATGTTTGCTAAACCAGACAGTACAAAGAGTTAGGAAGAAACGAGCTGTATCACACCTCGTTACCGAATGAGCCGCACGAAACTTGCCAGAGAGTCAGATGGGGTTTCTTACCTGATAGCATAAGCGAAGGCCATGACAGCATCAGACACGAACTGCAGCTGCCCCTCGAACTCCGTATTATCGGCGGTCAGCTTCTCCAAGCCGGAGCAGCGGCGAGAATACTGCACGTTGTAAGGAGTGCGAGGGCTGCCAGGGTAGCGGCATTGGAAATGGTCCTCCCAGAACTCTGGACAGAAAAAAGTTTGTGTTAAAAATACAAGCTTTTCTGCTGGCTGTATTCTGTTGATTGTGCTTTTTGCAGATGACATGAGCTGAAGGAGGCCTACACCCTAGAGGTTGAGAACGGCTAATGAAGAAGAAGTGCTTTTTGTTGATTGTCCTTGCAATGTAATTTAAACTATACTTTCGTACCAAATTTCAAGTCGATGCCATTTTCCGTTGAGGAGTTCCATCCTAAGGAGACGACTGGACGGACCATAGGGACAAAAAAAATAAAAAAATTATTCAGTAACAAAAATTTTACATCAAAAACAGTTACAGTGCTGGTGCCTCTTTTTAAGTAAACATGTTACTTGTATTAAGAGAACACCGCTCCTTAACTAGGTATCATTACCGAGAGGAATGAATTTACTTCGGCATCATAAAATACCCAAACAACTTTAAAAAGATTGTGTGTGTGGGATGCCACTATCAGATTATTTTATTGCAATATTGTCACCAGATTTACATACTCGTAAGTATACCAAAAGGCGAAAGATTTATTCGCTTTGAAGGGAAACCAGAGTATGTATATAACCCCTCTCATTCTGAGGGGAGACCTGTGCCCAGCAGTGAGACGTATATAGGCTGGGATGTTGATGATGATGAAGTATGCCAAATTCAAGGCGGTCCACTAGAAGTGCGTCAAATTAACTTGCAAGATTTGAACCCCACATAACATACTTTATACTTTGGTAATGTACATTAGAAATAAGTTAAAGAAAAACTCACCAACAAACCAAGGATTTCTGCTGTTATTCTTGACAGTCAGACCAAGGAAATACTCCTTGAAGCCGCTGACGTCGTTGGCTTGGGGCTGGACGCTGATAGTGCCCTCGACGGCCCGTTCGTTCCCGTCAGAGACCAGGGAGCGGGCGCTCCAGCCATCAGAACCCACCCAGCTGAAAGAGCTGGTAGCGTTGATGCGTTCTACTGCCCGCATCACGCCTGCTACTTCTTGGTCGGAGCCGAAAATTATGGCACCTGGGTAAGTAGAAAGAGTAGGTACAGATCTTGAAGCATCAAGTTAGTTACCATGAGACTCGCACAATTATTAAATGATATTGTACCAGATAACACACTTCTTATTGCGCTCGATTTTAATGAAAATTTGCACTTTAAAGATGAATATTTTGCAAACAAATCACTGAATAAAAAATCGTTTTAGCAACTCCCAAATGGTTTTAAAAGGCCTATCCATAGTTCACACTACAAGATTGGATGAGAAAAAAAATCACACCCACTTTACGTCTACGGGAGTTACTCTAAAAAAAATTACACCATTTCGTCGGCATAATTAACATATATATTCGTGCAAAATTACAGCTTTCTAGCATAGATAGTCCCTGATCGACGCCGCGGACAGGCCGACGGACAGAGAGACAGACATGGCGAAACTACAAGGGTTCCGTTTTTGCCATTTTGGCTACGGAACCTTAAAAAAGAGGGAATAAGGCTAAACCATCTTAGGAAAGAAAATAAATAAACTCAGTTTTTTCTGTAGACAAGAATACTCTCAATACAATCCCAGCCTAGCAGCCAAAAAAACAAATTTCATTAAGTTAAAATAGGCAAGACGAGGATAAAAACTAAATTAACATATATATAGCGGGATTATTGAATCGAAAAGTCACGTATTCAATGCTCAGGCAAGAAGAAAATGACCTTCCGGAGGCAGCCATTGGTTAATTTAATTTTCCATTTTGTAAATGTCAAATACAGATACAATTATGATAGCGATTCTAGGAATGGAGGGATGGAGTATTTGGCCGAGACGGACGAAAGTTTTCTCGGCGAAATCATCTACATAAATAAATATCACAGGACAATTCAAAAAAAGCTTAGCAATAAAGCTTGTGTTATGGGTACTAAGCAACGGATAAACATAATTATATAGATAGATACATACTTCAATACATATAATTAAACATCCAAGACCCGAGAACAAACATGAGTATTTTTGATACAAATATCTGTCCCGACACGGAAATCGAACCCGGGACCTCAAGCTTCATAGTCAGGGTCTCTAACCATTAGGCCATCTGGTCGTCATGGATGTATTAATTACAACACAATGGTCAAGTGCATGTCAGGCCACGCGCACTGACATGCGGCAAATAATCAATATTAATTATCGCATCAGCCGCAGAATTTCGGCTAACCCCCAACCAAAGTTCGGCTATGCGCCAAAACGAGAAAATTTCGGCAACTGTGTTGCTTGTTTGAAACAGCATTGCAGGCGTTGTCGCGCTGATATTCGTTCAATCTTTGGCAAGTTGGTGAAAAACTTTAGTACTTAAACGACCTAATGTTGTATGCAGTAGCATACTGTCATTGGTAGCACTTATTAGGGTTTTGCGAAAGTCAGCCCTGTGTATCTTACTCACACATTGACGCGTGTACAGACGTCGTCGTGCCTATGTAGATTCAAAAACGAGTATTTCGTACGGCGTGGCCTCCCTGTACCTGTAGTGTGGTTAGGTACAAGTCGATTCTACAACACTATCATAGTTTTATATAAAGCCTCGTACAGACAAATCGGCTTACAGCAAACTTCATATTGCCGACTTACGGCCTCAAGACGTAACAGTATCCAGAAATAGCTTTTATTCGATGAAAAATAACAAAAGGAGGAAGGAAAAATATTAGTTTTTAAAATTTGACAGATTTTACGTGGATGATTGTTCAAAATGATTTGAAAAAAATAGGAAGAGTCGAAAAAATGTTTTTTTGTCAGTTTCTTTAATGTATAAGAGCGATTAAAGTAGTCCACTTAAGTTATTGCCATACATACTTAAGAAATTTTCATTTAAACGATACAAGAAATTGTGAGTAATAAACACAACAAGATTTTTCGTGTTACTTACGAAGAAGAAGAAAAAGATTGATTTATTTGCCAACATGAACAATACAGGATAGACACAGAATACAAATAAGCAATAAAATAATATAGAATACACACTAAAACTTTAGAGGTAGGTTTTCAAAAATATACAATTACTAGCTTTTGCCCGTGGCTCCGCCTGCGTTGTATCCGGTTATTTCGCGCTGGTCTCTCGGGAACTGTGCATTTTTCCGGGATAAAAAGTAGCCTATGTCACTGTTGGGCCCATAAACTATCTCTATGCCAAAAATCACGCCGATCCGTCGCTCCGTTGCGGCGTGAAAGACGGACAAACACGTAAACACACACACTTTCGCATTTATAATAATACTAGCTTTTGCCCGCGGCTCCACCCGCGTGGAATTCGGTTATCGCGCGCTGTTCCCTCGGGAACTATGCATTTTTCCGGGATAAAAAGTAGCCTATGTCACTCTCGGGCCCATAAACTATCTCTATGCCAAAAATCACGTCGATCCGTCGCTCCATTACGGCGTGAAAGACGGACAAACACGTAAACACACACACTTTCGCATTTATAATATTAGTTTGGATTAATTAATTAAATTGCAATTAGTAAGTAACATTAATATGAACTAGAACAATTCTAAATGTTAAAAACCAAGAAGTAAATTTTTGGAATGTAAGTGTTTTATTTTTGAAATACTTAACCAATTCCAATGAAAAAAAAAAAGTTAAAAAGAACCTGTTTTGACGCCTACAGGGTTCTAAAGAAGGCTACAAAGTAATTCGTTTTTTTTTAAGGTAATTACCTCTCCTTTCCTCAAGGCGTGGGCGATTTGGAGCAATCGCCGGATATTAGAGTTTAACCTCCAATGTAAATTCAATTAGTCCTTTTCTTTAACCTGGTAAGGCCCAACGTTCTAAATTTAGGATATATTATGTTTCGTGTGTTCTGCCTACCCCATTTGGGAATACAGGTGTGTGATGTATCCCTTGGGATAGGGATAAAATCTCGAAATTACAACCGCTGGGCTTAGTCACGAAATTTGCCATGTAAGTAGCTGGACGTCTGGAATAACACATACATTAAGCTACTTTTTATTCCGATATTCCCACGGGATAAGGATAAAATCTTGAAATTTCAACCGCTGGGTTTAGAGAAATTTTACAGAGTTGTTCTTAAAACAACCTCAATGAAGACCACGATCAAAATTTTGGGAATTTCCAAGGGAATTTTGTAAAATCCCGGAATTTCAATTGAGTTAAAATAAAATCCAGATCGAATAGTTTAAGCGTGCGAAGCGGCGAGTAAAATCTAGTAATGGTTTTGATTTTATCAAGCTTCAAATTCTAATGAATATTTGACGTGGGCCTTACGAGGCTAAGAAGTTCCTGAGACATTTCTGACACGTATTTGCCCGGTCTTATACTAACACTTGTGTTTACCCGCGGCTTCGCACGCGTAATTTCCGGGATTTTATTAAATTCCCGTGAGAATTCCCAAAAACTGTAGCGTGGCTTAAACTTTGCAAGTTAATAAAAAGCTTGTAATAACTCAGAGGTGCTAGCCCGGGATCCAAACTCACGATCCTCTGCTTGAGAGGACATAGATAAAACCACTAGGCAGCCACACACAACTTTACCAGTAGGTATCAGTAGGAATATCGAAATTAAATACAACTAGCTCTTGCCCGCGGCTCCGCCCCCGTGGTATTCGGTTGTCGCGCGCTGTTCCCTCGGGAACTGTGCATTTTTCCGGGATAAAAGTAGCCTATGTCACTCTCGGGCCCTAAACTATCTATAAGCCAAAAATCACGTCGAGCCGTCGCTCCGTTACGGCGTGAAAGACGAACAAACACACAAAAATACAAACACACTTTCGCATTTATAATATTAGTATGGATACAACACAACACCGCCATAGTAAGCAGTATAAAAAATCGAGAAATTAATCCATACTTCCATACTATCCATATCAATATACAGGCTGGATTTTGACGAGGGATCTTTACGAAAGAGGCAGATAGTTCAACCTTAGCACTATATTTCCCCCATAGAAACTATGGAAATATATGTTACCGTTTTCAAGTTATAGCCTTTTAAACATTCATACCAAAAACTACTTTGTGCCAACCCTAAACAGATGGCTGGGTCAATGTTCTTACTTGTAAACAATCTTTAGACGTCAGGATATTACATTAATATTTTGCCATTTGTCCATTCTTAGAGGTCTGCGTGCAACGCTAAAAAAATCACTGCAGGATTTGCAGAGGTGATTGTCTCTAGAGTATTTATGTAATTTCTTAGTTAATAATTCTAACCACAACAAATAACTCACATGATATGACATGGCACTGACATTCACTTGAATGTACTCAACCGTCATAAACAATTAAAGAAGATAGTAACCTCTTTCATCATAAATAAAATGTCTCTGTTTACCTACCTAAAATGATAAAAAGGTTTTAGTTCGTTAACTTGCTTCAGCAAATTATTTTCGAATGAATTGAAATTGTTCCCCAGTTGATCAGCAATTCATACAATAGGCTGTCCTTTTTTTATTTCGGTTATCGTCAAAAAATTTAATACTTAACATTATTTGACGGATATTGCACTAAAGTTGTAGTAATTTTTTACAACTATCGAAACTCTTTGCATGATTGAAAATCGATCATAAACATATCATAAATGTGATGTTTGAAATGAAATTGACATTTAAGTTCATTTTATTTACTTTACATGAAAATGCGTCTGTCAGATGCACGTGGATATTTAAATTTTCTCATGTTATACGCGAGCTGCAATTATAATGCGGCTGAAGCTTTACGACGTTACAGGGAAACATATCCACCACCACACCCAACAGGTCGTAGGGCAATTTTACGTGCTTTTGATCGTGTCGCCAACAATCAGCCCGTTGTACCAAGAACAGCTCAGAACGATCAACGTGGAGGACCCGTTATTCGTCTTGAGGCTAGACTTGAAGAAAGAATACTGAGGTATTTTGAGCGGAATCCAAGAAAAAGTTCGAGATCAGCTGGTCGACATTTCGAAATAAGTCATACCGCAGTACTAAAAGTTCTTAAACGTGCCCGCCTTCACCCTTATAACGGAGGAACATTTGAACACCGTATGTAAAAATTGTAATAAAGTAACTGATAATCGTATTTTTGCATTTTATTTGATTTATTTGACTTTGTGTCATTTTTACATCAGTACGATGACAACAACTCTCGGAAATAAACGTAATATCCCGAGTTTTCCCGACGACGACTCCTTAATCTAGCCATCGTGTCGTTATGTGCGGATGCAATTATAGGGTTATCACCACAGTTAAAAATTAGTGAATTTTGTGTTTTTTTTTTTTTACTTTGTTTAAGCTTCTAAACATTATAAATCAACTGTGTATCAGTTAAACAATGCAATATCTCCGTAAAAGTCTCTCGTCGAAATCCTCCCTGTATATATTACATCCATACTAATATTATAAATGCGAAAGTAACTCTGTCTGTCTGTCTGTCTGTCTGTCTGTCTGTCTGTCTGTCTGTTTGTTACGCTTTCACGCCAAAACCGCTTAACCGATTTGGATGAAATTTGGTACAGAGATAGAATAGACCTTGGGAAAGGACATAGGCTACTTTTTATCCCGATATTCCCACGGGATAGGGATAAAATCTCGAAATAAGAACCTCTGGGCTTAGAGTCATGAAATTTGGTATGTAGGTAGTTGGACGTATGGAATAACACATAGGTGACTTTTTGACCCAATATTCCCACGGGATAACTAGGGATAAGATCTCGAAATAACAACCGCTGGGCTTAGAGCCATAAAATTTAGTATGTAGGTAGCTGGACCTCTGGAATAACACGAAGGCTACTTTTTGTCCTGATATTCCCACGGGATAGGGATAAAATTTTGAAATAAGAACCTCTGGGCTTAGAGTCATGAAATTTGGTATATAGGTAGTTGGACGTATGGAATAACACATAGGTGACTTTTTGACCCGATATTCTCACGGGATAACTAGGGATAAGATCTCGAAATAACAACCGCTGGGCTTAGAGCCATAAAATTTAGTATATAGGTAGCTGGACCTCTGGAATAACACGAAAGCTACTTTTTATCCTGATATTCCCACGGGATAGGGATAAAATTTCGAAATAATAACCGCTGGGCTTAGAGTCATGAAATTTGATATGTAGGGAGCTGCACGTCTGAAATAGTACATAAGCGACTTTTTGACCCGAAATTCCCACGGGATATCAAAGGATAAAATCTCGAAGTAACAACCACTGGGCTTAGAGCCATGAAATTTGGTGTGTAGGTAGCTGAACCTCTGGAATAACACATAGGCTATTTTTTACCCCGATATTCCCACGGGATATTTCAATTGCCACTACCAGAACGATTAGTTTACGCGTGCGAAGCCGCGGGTAAAAGCTAGTATATTATATATATTATATAATATTATATTATATCTTATATTTTCTTATATCTATTTTATAAATGCGAAAGTATGTTTGTGTGTTTGTATGTTTGTGTATTTGTGTGTTTGTCCGTCTTTCACGCCGTAACGGAGCGACGGATCGAAGTGATTTTTGGCATAGAGATAGTTTATGGGCCCGAGAGTGACATAGGCTGCTTTTTATCCCGGAAAAATACACAGTTCTCGAGGAAACAGCGCGCGATAACTGAATACCACGCGGGCGGAACCGCGTGGAAAAGCTAGTAGTTGAATAATGGATTAATCATAATTAATTAGTTAAAAGTAAGTGGTCATATCCCATTCCGTCTAACGCAGCAGAAGCCTCAAACCACACTGTCCATAAAACCGCCCAAATACCTTAGATTATCCAATATTAACCCAATCAATCTCGCAAGCCATGAAACAAGGCCAAAATATCGGATAAAAACCACCCAGCCACGCCTAGCCAACACAGCGTGACGTAATCACCACCCACGGGATTCAATTTCTGTAACCACTTCAGCGAAAAATTGTCTCCAGTACGCAGCTGGTATCATGGCCCGGTTCCCAGCCACAATTTATCTCAAACCCATTGACCCTACACTGGTGTGATAGGTACAATGTAGATAACACTTTTATTCGGCAATTTTCTTTTACGGTGGATTACACCTTGTTTACTTTTGGCAACGTGACTTTTCCCTAGTATGATAAACGGGTGTAATGCTGTCTCCCTCCTACCCTCTGTAGAGATACAGTTGGAGTGGGACAAAAAGTCCCGGAGTGCATGTCCGGTAATTTGAAGGGTTTTGAAGTTGCCTTATAAATTTGATGACTTGTGGGAAAATGGGATTTACTCGTAGGTGAAAAATTTTGTGGATGATAATTTTGTTTACTTTCAAACAATTTTTTTTTGTTGTTACAGCCGAAGACCTTTTAGGGACAAAGTGTATGCTGAATGAATAAATAATCATATGTAATATCACTTGCATTTATATCTGCCACAGGGCGTGCAAAAATATCTGACATGTCTTATCGGCCTTAAAAATTTATTGGAGTCGTTACTTAATTAGGGCCTGGAATTTTGCGTATGGTTATTGGCACGAATGTATATATGTAAACTATGTCGACAAAATGGTAAATTCAAAAACAAGTTTTTAAAGGTACCTGCTCCCATAGTCGTAAAGTGAGGGTGATTTTTCTTATCTTACCTTATAGTGTGGGGTGTCGTTGGATAGGTCTTTTAAAACCATTATGAGGTTGCTAAAACGATATTTCGATTTAGCGATTTATTTGCCAAATATTCAACTTTAAAATGCAAATTTTCATTAAAATCGAGCGTCTCTCCCCCTCTAAAATCTAAACGGGTGGTTGGAAAAATTTGAAAAAAATTGTAATGGATGTAACATGGGCTAAGTGTAGTATTATTATCATCAGGGATCAGATGGATTAGCGTCTTTTAATTAAAGGTCATTCAATTAAAAATCATCATCATCATTAAATCATCATCATCATTAATCATTCACCATTCATCATCATTATTTAATTATTAAGCAGTGCTTGCACTGTTGTGTTTCGGCGCGGAGAGTAAGACAGCCGGTGAAATTACTGGCACTTGAGGTATTCCAACTTAGGCCTCTAGGTTGGCAACGCATCTGCAATACCCCTGGTGTTGCAGATGTTTATGGGCGGTGGTGATCTCTTACCACCAGGAGACCCACTTGCTCGTTTGCCTTCCAGTTGGTTAAAAAAAAAAAAAAAAATTGAAATGACACTTGAATTTTACTCACCTCTAGCTCTGGGTTTCGTGAGCAGCTTCTGGACTATGGAATCATAAGCACCCTCATCAGCAACTCCGGAGTCTTTCACCAGCTTCTCCTTGACAGCGATGCAGATGCTGTCCTTGGCTAGCAGCGCTTCCAACTCTTCAAATGCCTGGAACAATAAAATAAATGAAAAGATTTGCACAAAGACCAGATGGTCTACCTATTGCCACTTCAACGAGCTTATTTGCTTGGCCAAGTCGTGGGGGCGGGGATCCTCTACATTTTTTTAAATTTTTTATTCAACTGGATGGCAAACGGGTAAGTGGGTCTCCTGATGACAAGAGATCACCACTGCCCATACACATCTGCAACACAAGGGCAGATGCGTTGCCAACCTAGAGACCTAAGATGGGATACCTCAAGTGCCAGTAATTTCACCGGCAGTCTTACTCTCCATGCCGACACACAACAGTGCAAGCACTGCTGCTTCACGGTAGGATTAGCGAGCAAGATGTTAGTAGAAATACGGGCGGACTTTGCACAATGTCCTACCACCTGCAACACATATCGAAGGTTTGTTCTTCTATGTAACTCCTCATTTCTGATTGGATTCCGCAGAGAAACCAGGAGCATAGCTCACTCTATAGCACGCTGAGCCATTCTGAGCCTATATTTATTATAAGGCCTGCAGTGAAGCACCATATCTCTGATCCATATTTTATTTTACCACTAGCAACAGACACTCAACTGGTTAAAGACTTTCGTCTTAAGGCACTGAGGAATTTCGGACGATAAGACTTTGAGGAGTTCCTCAAACGCTGCCCATCCGAGTTGAATTCGATGATTTACCTCCTTCTCGAAGTTAGACCTTCCTGCTTGGACTGTTTGTCCTAGGTATACAGGCGTCAACTCCGCGGTCTCCATTCGTGAACTTTTCCCCAACAGCCATCTGTACTCCATGCTATGAGTATGTGACCCAGCCATTGCCATCAACGAGCTAATACCTAACCTCATATGTATTTCTAATGAATCAGACCAAATACTAACAAAGGAATTATAGTTAAGAAGTTTTGCGTTAGCTACGAAACATTGATTTAAGCCTAAAAGCCGATTTTAACAGCGACTCGTCATGTAATCCAGTCATTAGGAGAAAGTAATTAACTACCTACAGCTCCGTGCAAACTAAACTAATAATGAAATTAGTTGTAACACGTTTTATGTTTGCTTTCGCTGTAATCACGCGATTATTTCTATTTAAAATGAATAAATGAGTGTTGCTTATAATAAATGGAAACACTTGGTTGATTGTTCGGCTTGGTTCTTCGACCAAGCGTCGTAGGGTCAACAACCGCTGATGATGCTTCGGAGTGAAGCGAAAGACGTGTCTGGGATCTTGTTTATGGTTGTGGTGGTGGGTTCAGTATGTTTAATTTTGCTTATTTACGTTTTTTATGCACTTTTTATGGGCGGGTTAAATTGCATGAAAAAAACCGGCCAAGAGCGTGTCGGACACGCCCAAAATAGGGTTCCGTAGCCATTACGAAAAAATTAAGTAATATTTTTCTAAGGTGTTCGTATTTTATACGGAATCTTCCATGTTTAGGTATATTTTACACCTTACGCTGCTATTTATTCCTAAACTACTAATAATTCTCAAGCAAACTTAGCCGTTATAGTTTTCCTTGAAAGTTTGATATACTGACTACCATCCTGATTTTTTTCAAATTTTTTCACCCACCGGTTTAGATTTTAGAGGCACGCACGATTTTAATGAAAATTTTCACTTTAAAGTTGAATATTTCGCAAACAAATTACTGAATCGAAAAATAGTTTTATCAAACCCCTAATGGTTTTAAAATACCTATCCAATGATACCCCACACTATAGGGTTGGATGAGAAAATAAAAATCACCGCCACTTTACGTCTATCGTCCTATCCCACGAAAACTGCCCCTATGATCATAAGGGCTTTTTTCTTTTATTTCATTTTTACATTCTACATTAATTTAGGCATCTTTCAGTCTAATAATTGTCTTTATAAGTTAAAAACTTTTCATGATATTCAATTTTATTAAAAGGCCACAATTTCATGGCGGCAAAATTTTACGTAAATAAAAGCCACTATCGCCGTTAGGGCTATTCTTTCAGGTGCGAACCGCACGCGTGTGGTGCGGGGTGGGGGCATAAGCGCCGTTCGTTCGTTACTCCGCGGAACGCGATTGTGAACGATATTTACCCGCTTATATCTTTCTATAATAGCTGAGCTATAATATAATGTATTTTTAATTTACACTGTCATGATCTTCGTAAAACGCAGAACAAGGCCCTTGTGCTGATTATGGCCTTTTTCTGCGGAATCGAAAAAAAGCAAATATATGGAAGAGAAGAAGTCGTAATGGCATTTGTGTCTTTATTCTACGATAAAATAATTATTTTGCTTTAATTAATGAGTTTTGGTGTTAGAAAATTAGGTTTATTGGTGAATTTGAACAGTAAATGAAAGTAATTTCAGTTTCCGATGTGTTTTCATCAAATTTAATTAAAAAAAAAACACTTAATTTTATTTAAACTATATGAGCCCTAAAGTCCATAGAGGCTTTTTTGTGGTTTTTATCTTATCATTTAATAAAGATTTTACTATAAATAAGACCTTATAAATAAATTTACCTTTCTGTAAGCTGTTTTTGAATCCTCCACAATTTATATGAAATGAAAGCAAACCTTTTGAGTCTCCAGCGCCGCCGGATTGTAAACAAGAGATCGAGTTTTTACTTTTACTCCATATTAAATCAGAAGTAATTTTAAAATTCAACAATAATGTGAATTTGTCCGAGCTTGTTATAAGTATAGAAGAAACAGAACACGTATTAGATGAAAAAATACAGAACAAAAAAGTAAATAAGGTTCTGTTAAAAATTTCATGGAAAGTGGGTCAAATTTAGCTTTCAAGATTTGATCCAAACAACAAATAAATAAATAAACGGGGCAAGCTAAAGAAAGGCTTGTAAAAAAAAAGGATGAAGTAGGTACAAGAAAAGTGAGATGAACTATCATTAATGATTAATTTTGTAGAACCAACCGTTGTTGAGGAGATTACAGTACAAGAAAGTGAAAAAAGAGAGAAGCCGAAGAAAAAAAATATATAAAATTATCACCTAATTTAAGACCGAAGAGTTTAATCGGCCACTATGTTTAGCGTTTGTGGACTATGAAAAAGCCTACGATTCAATAGAGACCTGGGCTGTATTGCAGTCTCTTTAGCGATGCCGTATTGACTATAGATACATCGAAGTGTCAAAGAGTTTGTACAGCAACGCCACTATGTCGATCCGCTGCAGGACGAGAGCACACAACCAATCCAACTGCAGCGCGGTGTGAGACAGGGAGACGTTATTTTTCCGAAACTCTTCAGAAATGCGTTGGAGGACGTTTTCAAGCTCTTAGGCTGGAATATGTTCGGCATCAATATCAATGGCGAGTACATCGCCCATCTTCGTTTTGCAGATGATATCGTCATAATGGCGGAGTCGCTAGAGGAGTTCAATACTATGCTCAGTTACACCAGTATCGTCTCCCAACAGGTGGGTCTTAAAATGAACATGGACAAGACTAAAATCATGCTAAATGTCCATGTCACACCCCGTTGGCAACGATACACTCGAAAATGTTGACTACTATGTTTACCTTGGACAAGTTGTCCAATTGAATGGGTCCAATTTCGAAAAAGAGGTTGCCCGAATAATCCGATTCGGATGGGCAGCGGTAGAGAAACTTCGTAATATCTTCTCGTCTAATATTCCGCAGTGCCTGAAGACTAGAGTCTTCGACCAGTGTGTGTTGCCAGTGATGGCTTATGGGGCTGAGACGTGGTCCTTGACCGTTGGCCTTTTAGAGAGGCTCAGAGTCACGCAACGAGCTATGGATAGAGCTATGCTTGGAGTTTCATTGCGCGATAGAATCTGGAATACGGAAATTCGTCCAAGAACTAAAGTCACCGACATAGCTGAAAAAATATGCAAGTTGAAGTGGCAATGGACGGGTCACATCGCTCGAAGAACAGACAACCGTTGGGGGAGAAAAGCCCCGAGTGGCGACCAGAAACCGGAAGATGAAGCGTTGGTAGGCCTCCCACCAGGTGGACTGACGACATCGTGAGAGTTGCGGGACTTGCGGGAAACCGGTGGATGCAAGAATTATCATTCATTGTGGCGTTCTAAGAGGGATGCCTTTCTTCAGCAGTGGAGGTCTTCCGGCTGATGATGATGTTACTAAAGTTGATTATAAATGTTTTAAGATAAATAAGAGAAGAAGTTTTTTTTAATGGTCTCAGAGGCGATTGAAATGTTTTTTTTTTTAATGTTACTACTTACTATTTTCTTTGATCCTTATATTTGAGATTTAAGAAGCAAAATATATTTTTGTTATTTAATTTCTATGGAGGTCAAGAGGGGAGGCCTTTGCCCAGCAGTGGGACACTATACAGGCTACTTAAAAAAAAAATTCTATGTTCCTAAAGTTAATTATCTGATCTAAATTAGCGCAGACACAGATTTAAGATTAACAAGAGAAGAACAGTGTTTATTTTATTAATTTCCTATTATAATATTTTTTGAATGCCTGAGAGGTAATTTAATTGTTTTTTTAATAGTGTTACTGTTTTCTTAAAAAAAACTAAATACTTTCTTGAGCGATGAAAATGTTTAACAAGCAGTTTTAAAATTGAGAAATGGCTTAATGGCGATTGTGACCTCAACATTTCCGACGAAAAAGGCCCCAACATACATTAGAACCAAAGTTTAAGGATTACTAGGGTAAATACAACGGAGAATAAGGAATTAAGGAACATAACTATCTTAAATACTATTATTACTACCATTTTTTTATTTCTAGACCAACCACAGGATGTTAATACATGATACTAAAACAAAAAAACATCAATATCTTTGTTATTATTTTTAATAAACACAAAAAAGCTGCTCCTGAAAAGTTGCTGTTTTGCAATTACGACACATTTCGTCGGATAGGACGCTATGGGAGGTACCCTAAAAAAATTGTTTTAGAATTTTTAATTGTACTATTTTGTCGGCATAGTTTACCTATATATTCGTGCAAAATTACAGCTTTCTAGCATTGATAGTCTCTGAGCAAAGCCGCGGACGGACAGACAGATAGACAGACATGGCGAAACTATAAGGGTTCCGTTTTTGCCATTTTGGCTCCGGAACCCTAAAAACATTTTCCCCAACTCAAACGTAGCCGTTGCGCACGACTTGGCCTCACTTACAGAGACATATAATTCCATACTTCCAATTTATTTATTTTATTCCTATTCTTTTTACATTAGGGTCGTTCTCGCGAGTCGTTCAAATTCAGTCATTTTTTTAATTTTCAAAATATTGACGATTTTCGAGAATTTTATGCTTTTAAATGGTTCACATACCCGCGCAGGGTAATGTATGAGTAAAGGCGTCACTGTACAGCTTTTGATTTAGGATTTTTTTGAAGGAAAGTAATGAAGGCTCGGACGGAAATGAAATATGACAGGATGGCAATGAGTGCGTCAGGAAGGTAATGAGATTTATTACAAAATTAATGAAATATGCCTAGATGGTAGTGAGTATATATGGAAAGTAATGAGATTTTCCGTAATAATTTTTAATGATTTAATTGTAATAGAGCTATTTATACATATTAAAACTTGCTAATTAGTGTGAAGAGATGTTTTTATAAAATAAAACTTGTTTTTAATAGTATTTATCAGTTCTTTATAAACAATTTAAGTTTCTTCACTAATTATTATAAAAAATCACAAAAATAGACAGGCATTGTAAGGACCTACTACCTAGTACCTCTATTAGAGGTTCTTACACGATAGGTATATATAAACAGATCAAAAATGATATATTATATCTTTTCAATCTCGAAGTCAGTTACAATTATTTCTTCTACAAATGATCTTTTCTCTGTTTGCTTTAGAGCTTAATATTTTTGTTGTATTTTTCTTGAAACAGTTTCATCAAATAATATCTTTTTTCAACTTTTTGAACTGTTTCTTCTGGCAAGCCTTTTATTAATTCGTTAACTTTTTCCACGCTACCTATTTTCTATTAAATGAACTAAAAGAATTTCCTTGCTCACCCGCGACCTTAAGATAGCTAAGTTTATGCAAATTATCCGTGTTCATGCAGATCCTCCACCTCCACACTGTAAGAACACACACAAATTACACAAACCCATCTATCACCACCACCAAATCAACGAACTCTACCAGAGCTCATCTTCAGAGTAACAAAACCGTACACCCTGCTACCAGTTGTTAGACTAATTAACCACAACCATCGTTTTAATTTGTCATTATAACTCCCCAAGTACCCACTTATATTTTATCCAAACAAAAAAACTACCCGCAAAAACTTAATAAATTTTAACTGTCCTGAAAAACTACCTTGATTTTTTAATTTTTATTTATTTATTGTCAAGGCATGTTTTACTAACTACCGTTGCTAAAATTAGACCCAAGCCGTAGCAAGGGAGATGATACTAAATTTACTTGCTCATTAATAATAGACCCCATACTGTTGTACCTAATTATCTAGACAACTGGTAGCAGGGTGTACGGTTGTGTTACTCTGAAGATGAGCTCTGGTTGAGTTCGAAACGCGTCAGTGTGATTTGGTGATGGTGATAGATGGGTTTGTGTAATTTGTGTGTGTTCTTACAGTGTGGAGGTGGAGGATCTGCATGAACACGCATAACTTGCATAAAATTAGCTATCTTAAGGTCGCGGGTGAGCAAGGAAATTCTTTTAGTTCATTGATATGGACCTCCGCAAAGTAACGCCTGATTCAATAAACTATCTTCTATTGTTTTTGTTACGTTATTCTGTTGTAACTCTAGTTTTTGGGTTCGCTTTCATAATATCTTTTTCTTTTTGTAATTTTCTTACTTCTTCTTTTAAGTTTTTGATAACTTTCATGGCTTTATAGCAAACTTTTTTGACTGAAGTAGATTATTTACGTATGCTACGCATTTCTTCTTCTATCCCGCAGGCGGGATTTTGTGTTAAATGGTCTACATCTGGTTCAAGTGCTGGTACGACCAGATTATTGTTTTCATTGTCAGTAACAGATAGGTAGTGTGGTTGGTGGTGAGTTTTCCAACAAACTTCGTTGTATTTTATGCTGCTCTTTTTTTTGTTCGAATGTTTACGACTGTTTGTACGCCATCTTCGTCTTTCTTCCCTTTGTGCTCTTCTCGCTTTGTGATCTTTAATACTCTGATTTTTTTAATTTTTTTTTTAGATATACGTTCTTCTTTCCTTTTATTTTCGAAGTCTATGTAATTTGGGATCACTTTTCATCTTTATATATTCTTGATTTTGCTTAATCTGTCTTTTCCTAAAATTTCTTCCCTAGTTAGCTTTTTTTTGTGTGAACTATTACGCTGATTTAAAAAGAAATACTACATTTTTATGACTATTAAACAATATATCTTATAATTAAAATAGGTTTTTATTAAAATAGGCTTTACCAGAACCACAAAAATAAATATTACTTCCAACAATCACTACCTTCCAAACATGCTCATTACCATCCAGTGCAAAATTGGAGGGTAAGGATGGTAATGCCATGGAGAGGAATGAGATATTGGCGGTTTTTCTGGATTAATAAATTCCAAATGCAGTTTGTATATTTTATATTTATATCATGAAATAAGTAATCATAAAGCATTTTAATGTGAAATTAAACAAAAAAATAAAATAGTATTTATTGCATAAAATGCTGGAAAGTAATGATGACCATACTGTGACAAAGTACTTTTTGCGCACGTAAATCCAGAATTTCTTGCTAGCGGAACGCATGTCCTCCCTTGACTATATGCGGCGGCACACTGAAGCGGTGCGGGGCGGGAGCAGTGTACTTACTACCTCCATACAGGGAAGAACTTGGGCATTTATTTAATGTTTTGGTATCGCGGAAGGAAATGATAGTTTTCGCTGGACAAAATCATAATCTTCATTCTTTCTATTACGAAGTAGTCTTAAAATTGTGCAAACTTACAGATTTATTCCTTAATAGTTAGTTACTCACATCACTTAAAAAAATTTGAAAGTTTTCTTTTTAAAAGTGCTCAAATATATTGAACAATTTATCAGTACGTAATTTGGAACGGGAGGGAAATGAGATTTGACACTATGTTTTTAACCGCGTAAGTTTAATATTAGGTAAAGGCCTTCAACGCAAAAGACTCCTTTTCTATCTTTTTTAGACCGTTCTTTCTGTATACAACGTTTACAAAAAAGAACATTTTTTGTACCGGTTAGTCGCCCGGAATGGTGATTTGAACGACTCACGAGAACGACCCATTAAAAGGTATCCTATATTACCCGGAGTTTAATAACGAATCGATTGACACCTTAATCATCAAAATCGGATGAGTAGTGTAGACGCTACGCTGGAACATACGTAAATACAAAACATCCATACTTACTGTTAAAATCATTACCCTTCCCTAGGCTTTGCCGTAGTCGGGTAAATAGGCATAATACAACCTATTCCAATACAGATTACTCTTGGTTTGGGCTTTCGAGATGGAAAAAGTTTTAAACCTCAAATTCTGAGAGTTAATTAGCAACCCTATCAGTATGTATTATCGTCAGATTCTGGGATAACCTGTATACGTGGGTGACTAGGAAAGTTTTGAGATATTCAAAATTTAAAAAAGGAACACAATGAAATACAACCTTTTTCACGAAAAATTTATTTGAAAATCGAACGTTGAAAACCATTTGATAAAATATTTAAAAATAAAAAAGTTAGAATTGTTTTTTCTTTCAATTCCGCGGGAATTTTGTGTCAAATATGGATTTGAAGCGAGAACATTTCCGTGCGATTATTTTGTACGACTATAAATTTGGTTTAGATGAATGTACGAGTACCTAAGTGTAGAGAACGATTAGTTTCAGCATTTGGGGACTATTATGCACCATCGCGTGCAACAATTTTTAGATGGTTTGGCCAATTCAAACGGGGGATCTTCTCCTTGAATGATGATGAAAGAAGCGGTCGCCCTTCGACTTCAGTTACAGAAGAAAACGTTGTATACTATACTACATACCAACAGGTCATTTACTAAAGTTTTTCACCTACTCACACAATTCCGCTCTCACTCTAGTTTTGTAATTATACCTGTGCAATGTTGCGTTTTACAATGCAAGCTTGCACTCGCGCACGTTTAAGCCAAACTTGCAGTTAATGCACTCGTGGGAACAGTTCTACATTTAGGAAACGTTTTAGTTTTATGGAAAGTGCTTCGTGCGATTTATTAAGTTGATATCGTTCCGGGAGATGTTAAACACGGTTTTATTTCCGGTAAACTTTTTGAACTGTGTAAGCTGTAAAGTTTTTCGGTTGTGGTAAAATACAAAATTGCACGTTTTTTCTTTTTTTCAGGGCGTAAGTGAATGGTTAAAACATTTCAACAGATTGATTTTATAAAAGCTTTTAATTAAATAACTGAAAATCTCGAACAACTCGAAATCTTTTTCATTTTAAGGTAGTGGATTGCATTTTTTTATTTGACTGGAAGGCAAACGAGCAAGTGGGTCTCCTGGTGGTAAGAGATCACCACCGCCCATAAACATCTGCAACACCAGCAACACCGGAATACCTCAAGTGCCAGTACCTTCATTATTTCGAAAAATATTCGTGTGTTTTGCCGGGCCAGTAATTTTACTTGATGTTACCAGTTATTAGTCTAACACAACCGTACACCATGATACCAGTTGTTAGACTAACACTCTGTTACTCTGAATATGAGCTCTGGTTGAGTTCGAAACGCGTCAGTGTTGTGTAGTGGTGGTGATAGATGGGTCTGTGTTATTTATGTACGTGTTCTTACAATGTGGAGGTGGAGGAATGAACACGCATATTTTGCATAATATTAACTATCATAAGGTCGCGGGGGAGCAAGGAAATTCTTTTAGTTCATTGATATGGACCTCCGCAAAGTAACGCCTGATTCAATAAATTATCCAATTTATCGTGTTTATTTTGGTAACATAACAAATTTTAAAATTCGCTTTCGAGTGTGTGCCCCGATTAAGGGATTACCGCCGTATAAATTGAGGATTTGTCCGGTTGAATCGGAATTAGTTAACCTTTGGGTAGATTACGGTATAAATTTGTTGAATCAAAAACATTTTTAACTCTTCACTGGACAGGTTGGGACGTAGTCATCATTTCAGCCTATATACGTCCCACTGCTGGGCACAGGCCTCCTCTCGGAATGAGAGGGCTTGGGCCATAGTTCCCACGCGGGCCCAGTGCGGATTGGGAACTTCACACGCACCATTGAATTGCTTCGCAGGTTTGTGCAGGTTTCCTCACGATGTTTTCCTTCACCGCAAAGCTCGTGGTAAATTGCGCACATGAATTTCGAAAACTTAGAGGTGCGAGCCGGGATTTGAACCCACGACCCTCAGCTTGAGAGGAGATAGGTCAAACCACTAGGCCACCACGTAGGCCACCACTAGGTGACGTAGTAGTTCGTTTTTATTCTGCTTTTGATTTTTTGAAGTCCGTGTTTAAAAAAAATCCATAGTAAGACCACTTCATTGTTAGCCTGTCTGTCTGTCAAAGCAAATATGCTCCAAATCTGGATCAATCAGGTTATTTTTAGGGTTCCGTAGCCAAAATGGCTTTTTGTCTGTCTGTCCGTTCGTCCGCGGCTATGCTCAGGGACTATCAATGCTAGAAAGTTGTAATTTTGCACGAATATTTATGTGTAAACTATATATGCTGACAAAATGGTACATGTAATAAAAAATTAAAAAATAATTTTTTTTAGGGTACCTCCCATAGACGTAGTGGGAATTTTTTTTTTCTCATCCAACCTTGTAGTGTGAGGTATCGTTGGAGGTCTTTTAAAACCATCAGGGATTGCTAAAACGATTTTTAGATTCAGTGATTTGTTTGCAAAATATTCAACTTTAAAATACAAATTTTCATCAAAATCGAGTGTCCCCCCCCCTCTAAAACTGGTGGGTGGAAACATTCGAAAAAATGTAGGATGGTAGTAAGTATTCTAAGTTTTCTTGAGAATTATTAGTTATTTATTTATTTATACCTAAACTTGGAATATTCCTTACAAAATACGAAATCCTCCCAAAAATATTACCTAATTTTTTTTTATTGACTACGGAACCTTATTTCGGGCGTGCCCGACCCGCTCTTGGGCGGTTTTTGTTACAATTATGTGACGACTTGCCTCTTTCCATTAAAACTCCCGCAGGTCACAGGCGAAGTCGCTGGCAATAGCTAGTAACTATCCTATAAATAACAAGTAATTGATACAAATTGCCTTCGTGAAACTAGTTCCAGCCTGCCTTGTGCAAAACAGCTGTGCCAGTATGTATAATAACCTCTCATTCGTCGTTACTTAGGGGTGCCCCTTATTTTGCATAACATTAATTGTCCTAATATGAATTCGCATAACAGATGTAGCGTAACATAATTGTGCATAATAGCGAACTTGCGTAATTACAAAGAAGCATAACACGTAGCATAATAATGAATCCGCATAATTGAAAATGCATAACATTAGTAAGTGTAACTTGTCCGTACTAATATTATAAATGCGAAAGTATGTGTGTTTGTATATTTGTGTGTATGTTTGTCCGTCTTTCACATCGAAACGGAGCGACGGATCGACGTGATTTTTGGCATAGGTAGAGATAGTTTATGGGCCCGAGAGTGACATTTCATAGGCTACTTTTTACCCTGGAAGAATGCACAGTTCCCGAGAGAACAGCCCGCGATAACTGAACACCACGTGGGCGGAGCCGCGGGCAAAAGCTGGTTGTTCTTATATCGCTAGTAATAAATTAAATATCGTTTTCAGATCAAAATGAGTATCATTTTGAAGACCGGTTTTGTGAGTATCACTCAATATAAAATTTCAACCACAAACCGTTTCATAAGGGAAATTGCTGGTATCTGCTGGACATGTCCGGTCTGTAGAAGAATTAAGAACAAAACAGGGACAGTGTTCAATAATACAATCTCGCATCATAACAGAAACATCTATTACTAAAATTAGGTAGTCAAGTCTGAACAAATTGCTTTATTAATGAAAGATTCATATGAGTATGACAGATTCTGATGACCGAGACTAAGCACAATATTTTTACTTTTGGTCACTATGAGCGCTGCGATAGATTTCATTACCCCCACCTAGTTCTTCGCACCCAGCGAATAGCCTCACTTGGTCCATTTAAATGGGTCAGTATGGACAACTATGAAACTGTAAGACAAAGAAAGATCTCTTTTATGGAACAATGCGAGCGATTTTACCAAAAAGAGTAACGCCATTCCGGTTTGACAATTGAATTCGGTAGTAGTGACGTAAGAAACAAAGAAACGAAGCTTTTGTTTAAGTAAATAATACGACCTAGTACATCTTTCTTAAAATTAATACCGGATGTGACCTGTAATTCGAGCAAATAATTAGAAAATAGATCATACTCGTCAAAGTGAACAAGATTAGTTCATCGACTTTTAAAAATATATTTTTTTTAGTTTTTATTACAGTTTTAAGTTTATTCGAAGAAGCAATTTAAAGCAAAATGCTTGATGTTTTTAGCATGACAGGCGTCGTCAGTTGGGTTCTAGGATGACGTAAATTGATATCATTATTTAATTTGTGAAAAAAAGGAAAATTCAACGACTCCATTATTTTTATGGCTATATAAGAAACAAACAAGCTGAGATATGTGATACATAGGGGAAATTCGTGTCGGTACCGTTGTCCAGCAGTGGTGTAGCGGTATAGCACGTGGCACGGAATGCCGAGGACCTGGGTTCAATTCCCAGTACTGGTCTTATTTTTCTGGTTTTTCTGTGCATCTATATTTCAGTTTGGTTTTTCAATCTATATACTATGCAACACAACTTTATTTTTAACACCGTAGGTTCGCTATTTGAAGGGATCGCTAATGCGGATCGATATTATTTCCAAATATCCCTGTCCATGATAATAATATAATCATTGACTTTATAATATTTATTATTTCTAGAATCTTTCACATTTCTCTTATTAATTATGTTTCTCCTTTCAAGCCAATAGAAAGATGTGGTTTGCATCGCAGCTTAAATGAAAGTCCCTGCTGTGCTTTGTGAGCTCGCCGAGTCGACAAATTAATTTATAGTTCTTTCATAAGTAGAAAGTTGGTTAAATTCCGATTCAAAATGTAAATTACAATTAAATTTAGCGCCGTGAAAAGCTGTTTGCAAGCACGTTATGCGAACATTAAGTGTAATGTAGTTGGCGTTGGTTGCAAAGAAAATGGTAACAACGAAGCGGCTGGTTGTTAAAGAAGCGAGTTTTTTTCATATTTCTTTTGTAAACTTTGACTTTTAATGCATACTGCTGCACCGTTTGATACCCATCCCACACAAGTTTGACATGAATGCTTCATTTCTTTACTATTTGTTCTTGAGAGAACGCTCATTCGGATTGTCTAAAAAACCTACCTTTTTGTGTAAAAATTTCAATTTCATTATTAGAAACTAATTTTGTTGTTTTCTCACAGAATTTCATTACTTTTAAGTATTTAAATTATTTTTTAAACTACAGTAGGCAGGGCCTCGGTAATCCGGAAAGGAAAAAACAAGACCCTTTCCGGATTATCGAGGCGTCCAGATAGTAGTGACAATGACAATGTCAAAGATTTGAGAAGAATATACTACAATATTGGGTGACACTATTTAACGGACGTACAATACCGACATGATCTTTTCTGACACGCCCATAGAAACTCTTGTCAGTTTGCACCAGTTTAGAAGGGCGTGTACACGAAATATATCGGGTTGGTATTTCCATGTCGGTATTATCATTGCCGGTAAATAGTGTCACTCACAATATTGATGGAGTAGACTGGTACCTTGATTCCATAGCTGGACTCCTCGTAAATGATGGACACGTAACTCCAGCCCAGGGTCTTCACGATTTCGACCATGGCGCGCACTTGGTGCAGGTCCGAGGGGATGGTCCTCGTGAAGTACTCAAAGCGAGCCTTGTTGGACAGCTCTGGTGACGTGGAGAAGAAGGAGACCTGGAGAAGAAAATGATAAATTTTAATCAGACGTTTTGTGGGAGGTTACTAAGCCATCTGCACTTTCAGTCAGGTGAGATAGCTCGATAGGTTAGTTACTGATCAGTTATTAAGAAAACGTTTTTGTAGGAAATACTTTTGTAAGAACCATTTTGTAGGCTGTATTTTTTGTTGTCTGCTCTTCTGTTGTTGCATATTCATGTTCCCACTTTCCGAAAACTTCATCAAGCCTATTCGATCATTAGGAGTGGGCGAAATCGAATGATAAAATATCAAACATTGCGATTAAAAAATTATGAAAATAGTCTCACTAACGATTGGGGAAACGTTTGCTAAATACTTTAAATCTAACTATACTTCGTAATTAGAATTATAAAATAGATGAATTTCATTTTTTCTCGACCGTTGCAGTATTAAATATGTATAATCATGGACTTTTGCCGGTTTTATCGGTAGGCCTCCAACAAGATGGAGCGACGACCTGGTTAAGATCGCAGGATCGCGGTGGATGCGAAAAGCACAAGACCGGTCTGAGTGGAGAGCCTTGGGGGAGGCCTATGTCCAGCAGTGGACGTCTTTCGGCTGACATGATGATGATGATGATGGACTTTTGCGTTGCTTAACCGCACTTCGAGGAGTAAACTGTGTCCATTTTTTTTAAACATCGGTGCTCACAAATTAATGCCTGATTCTCTCCACAGTAATTAATTGGCTTCAATTCCTTGCTGTCAAAATATTGCTTCCATTTGACTCCATAATCAGATATCGCGGGTATTACCGCGCGTTCCGCCCCAATTCAATTTCAATCACATCAAACGGTATTATTAACATTATACCCTAATGCATTTTGTATACAAATAAATTACTATATCTATGAACATTAATCACATGTATGCTAATATGTTTATTAAGATTAACAGTTGATATTATAAATTGCTGCAGCCGGCAGAAAATCTACGCATGGCAGGGTTTCATGGTTTTGACAGAACGTTCTATTTGTCCATTAGTCTGCGGGTCACTGAGATTTCGGGGTTTATCAGTTAAAATACTATGCTTTGTGAAAATATTGAATTCAGTCATTCTTGTTAGTGGCATAAGTGTCTTGTAGGCTTTCTTTTTAAATTTAATTAGTTTTAAACAGCCTTGCGATACAACGCGGGAATGCTGCCAGCCTTCCGGGCACAATGAACAGCGACGGTGACCTAGGAGGGATTTTTTATTTATAGGTTAGCCTAGCTTGTATATATATTTTTTTGTACATAGTCATATTTTTAAATGTTCAATGTATTATGTTTTATTGCTTATTGCTATAAATATTTTTTTTTTCTCTGTGTATTTGTTTTCTGTATCACTTACTATTTCTGGTGTACAATAAAGAGTCTTTGTATTGTATTGTATTGTATATAATTTTTAAACTACCGTGGTGGCCTAGTAGTTTGACCTATGGCATCTGAAGCAGAGGATCGTGGATTTGAGCCTGGGCTCAGTCATCTTTAAGTTTTTCGAAATTCATGTGTGAATTTGAAATTTACCGCCGGCTTTACGGTGAATGGAAGCTGCACCAATCTAAGAAGCTATTCAATGGTGTGTGTGAAGTTCTCAATCTGCACTGGGCCTGCGTGAGAACTAAAAATCCAAATTCACACACTCTGATGATGCGAATGAACTTTGCAAAGCTTTGATTGATAATAAATTTAATTTTGTGTTCTCTTCGGCTGAATATCGACAATTGAATGAGATATTGACTATTAAAATATCGACAGTCAAAATATCGAAACTAACCTAACCTTGCTTTCAACTTTTAATAGCAGCTGCAGCTCTGATTACAGGGCTACGGCATGCACTAAGCTGGCATCATCAATTTGGCATCACACTACATCACAACGTCTCTAATTGTGCTTTCTTCTCCTATTTATGTGTATACTGTGTTTTTGTTGTCAATGGATGTTGTGAGTTTGAGTTTTAGATATAAGTATTTATTTAAAAACTCACTTTACATCAACAATAATTGCAATAATAACTTAACTTTAGATATATTAATTTTTGATACTCAGATACGTCCCCGTTCTCTTGGCACAAAAACTTTGACACATCTTATAAACACATCCAAACATACGTACATAGACTGCTAAAATCATTACTCTTCTTTTGGCTTAGCCGTAGTCAAGTAAAAAGTCAGTTTTCTATCAACGGTCGAGTGTTGGACACGTGTTCAACCAAAGTTAGATTTGAATACATCAAATCTACTCCATAAGCATCATCGTCACTTTATTTGCCCCACATCCGAAACCACTTCTGTTCCAAATATGTCACGATCAAATATACCTACTGTATGGTTTCCCCTATATGCTGATACATGCGTAATTACTTAGGGGGAAACGTAATCACTCAATACAGCGTATAGGCAAAGTGGAACTAATACAACCCTCCCAGAATCGGTACTTCGTGCTCCATTTCAGAGAATTAAACTTAGGTACTGTCGTTTGAAGTACCCTAGCCTAGTAGCATTATACTTTGTTTAATTTAGAAGTAAAAAGTAGTTTTTCAAAAGTAGTATTTCTCTAAGACAATTTTCAAAAATAAGATGTTAATAATACAATGGAGACCTCATCATCATCATCATCATGTCAGCCGAAAGACGTCCACTGCTGGACATAGGCCTCCCCAAGGCTCTCCACTCAGACCGGTCTTGTCCTTTTCGCATCCACCGCGATCCTGCTATCTTAACCAGGTCGAGACTTAACACGAATCAACTGCTTAACGATTTAACCTCCGACGCAAAAAGAGGGGTGTTATGTATAAGTTTGACCGCTATGTGTGTCTGTTTGTCTGTTTGTGGCACCCTAGCTCTTAAACGGATGGACTGGTTTGAATGCGGGTTTTTTTATTTGATAACAGGTTTTCTAGAAATGGTTCTTAGACATGTTTTATAGAAATCGGTTCAACCAACAAAAATCTGTATAACCCCCAACATTGTCACTTCAAAGTTCAATATCTCAATAAAAGCTGAATCAATTTTGATAAAACATGTCTAAGAACCATCGCTAGAAAACCTGCTTTCAAAATAAAAATAAACACATTTAAAACGAATCACCCGTTTTATACCTACGGTGCCACAAACAAACATAGCGGTCAAACTCATAACATGCCATTTTTTGCGTCAGCGGATAAAAAAAAGTCAACCGGTTAAATTTGCTCATTGTCTGATGAAGCTCAATCCCTAGCAATATATAACAGTCACCGACGAGCTCCCTTACCATGACGCGCCCAGAAACTTCCGTAAATCGATTTACACTCGACGAACGAAAACGAATTCAATTTATTTTGCTAATACGATTGTCAACAATTCGAGTTACCGCACCGGCATTAATTCATATAACGTCGCTTAGAAACGATCAATATCACGGAATATGGTGAGTGACGGGACCCATTTATTTCCCTAAGTGGGACATGGAAGGCAAGAAGTTAGACTGTATCAAGTCTTGTTAACGGTGTGTGTTTTTGTTGAAGTTAAAGATGGCATTCTGTCAGTTGTTCTTGTACATTACTTTGTTTCTCTTGAATCATTTTCTTTATTGAAGAATGCTGTATTCAAAATTTACTTTGTTTTATTCGTTGTTTGCCTTGAAATTAATAGGAATTATTTCAACAGACGGCAGGTATTAAGTACCCTAAGTGCCGGTAGTAAGTGAATGTATTTTGACTGTGGTTAAAAAATCTTTTCATACATGCCATGCTTACCTGTTGTTGGTATATTAAATAACTAGTTTTACCCGCGGCCTTGCCCGAGTGGAACCCGGTTATCGCGCGTTATTCCCGCGGGAACTGTGCATTTTTCTGGGATAAAAAGTAGCCTATGTCACTTTCTGGCCCATAAGCTATCTCTATGCCAAAAATCAAATCGATCCGTCGCTCCGTTTCGACGTGAAAGACGAACAAACATACAAACACGCACACTTTCACATTTATAATATTAGTAGGGATGTTGCAGTGCTTCTAGCTATTTGGGTTTCAATGGAATAAAAGTACTTCAGAGAGGAGGAGGAGCAAATCCTAGAAAAATAGATCAATGGGCATGAAGGTTTTCCGACAGGAATATCACTAGATAACGCCAACTAGCCTATTCCAGAAACCTTAATTAGCTACAATCAGCAGTCTCGCTATGATCGAACATGATTAGGATGATCAATTATGCAAACTGACCACGACGTCAATTAACAGGACTGCATCTAATAACAATCAATGTAGTTTGGGTGAGAAGTCTGATTTAATAGAACTGAATTTCTGAGTAACATCACCGGCCTTTACTTGTTTAAAATAAAATGGACTAACTTAGTTTACTCTTCGAAGTAGGGGGTCGATGAACCGGCCAACCTAGAGGCCTAAGATGGGATACCTCAAGTGCCAGTAATTTTACCGGCTGTCTTACTCTCCACGCCGAAACACAACAGTGCAAGCACTGCTGCTTCACGGCAGGATTAGCGAGCAAGATGGTGGTAGCAATCCGGGTGGACCTTGCACAAGGTCCTACCACCTGCAATGCTATTAATGTAGATTGGATGAAATATGAACTATGTGTGACAATGTCATCCGTCCATCGCGTTGGTGGATGCCTTTTAAACTACGCTTGTAGAGTGGTCTCTATTTGAGAACTTTTTGGCCTCGACGGACATTTGTTCTTCGTAGTTCGTTCGTATAATAGTTCACTAGTGCCAGTTCAACGAGTTAATTAATTTGGTTATGTCCTCGTTCTATTACGTATCTCCTCCTTTCTTATTTGATTCCGAAGAGAAACCGTTTTTGAAGCATTCGAACATGGCGGATGTAGGCAATATCTAATTTTACTATTTCTGTTTCTTTGGTCAGTTCAAGTATAATTTGTGAGCACAAAATTCTATGTTGCTCTCGTGTCTGACATTTTTTAAGAATAAGAATAAGAATAAGAACATTTATTTGCGAAAATGTAGTAGTAAATACAGTTGGAGAAGAGTTTTTGAGTGCGTACATTTTACTTAAACAAGCATGCAAATTTTACTTATTTATAAACTACTGATTTGTATCATATTAAATAACATTAAGATACTATATAATGTCAAACTCAGAAGTATATTACTTATTTTATAATTTCTGCTGAAGTAAGATAAAATTTAAAGTTGTTCATTTATTGGATCAAAATAATTATTAATGCTATAATAACACTTATCTAAACAAAAATTACGTAATTTATATTTATACTCAGGCATGTCAAAGTTCCTTATTTCTATGGGTAGATTATTATACACTTTTACCATCATACATAAAACATGCAAACACACATGCATACATGCATGCATACATTTTAATGCGCAAGTTGTTTCCATGTGGTTTCTGGAATTTTACTATCATGTTGCAAAAACTACAATAACCGTACAACGTCCCTCTCAAAGAGAGTACTTTGATACCGGCGCAATTGTCCTATTAATTAGGACAAAAAAGCCATATTTCAAAAGAGAAGAAGAAGAGAAACCCCGGGCATAGCCCTTTACGGAGTTCGTTGAGTAACTCCGAGCGAAATTAATGAAATAGTAGCAAATTACCTGTGGTATTTTGAAAAGCCGCAGCAGATTGGCAACTTGTACTGAAGTGACGCTGGATGCTGCTCCAACCACCCCTGATATAACTTTCCTTACTGCAGTAGCATTGCAAGCAAATTCTGCGTCATCTATGTTGCTAATCGAACCTGAAACAAATTAGACATAGAATTTATGGGAGGCTTCGCTCGCGTAACCTTTTAGGTCTAGCAGTTGGTTTGAAGCTCTCTAGAGCTTCAATCTCCATGGAGTTGGGTACCAGCACGTACGTCAGGTTGTTTAGCCTGTGAGAGTCTGGCATTGCCTGGGTTCTGCCGTCCCGGTCATCCATAATGGATTATTCCTGACTGCACGCCCCTAACTCTTGTAAACTGCCACAAATTATAAATTTTTCAAATCTAAAACAATTAAAAAAAAGTCCTAGTATTTTTGGCCCTTAAGAAAGAGCCCTTAAAAAAGAGAGAGAGATAATTAATAAATTCTTATGAGACCTCCCAAAATTTACATATTGGCCTCACTACCTTTAAAAAACGTTTCTTCTGTAAGTAGGTTGCAAAATGTTTAAGGTGTCACTGTTTATATTACCAGCGTTATTCGAAAAACCATCATTGGCAAGAAGATGGCGCCGAAAAAAATTTGGCAGAAAGCCTTTTTTTTTTCAACCAAAATATTAAATTACAATTCTTCATAACTATGAAAGCCAGCAAATCAAAGTAAATTTACATACAATATTTTGTTTCTTTTCTTTTGTACAATAAAGAGTTTACATACATACATATAATAGGCTTATGTATAACCAGACGCAAACTGCGCACCACATGACTATTTTCTATTTTCAGTCTTGGCCAAGTCTCACCATCAGTTAAGTACTCCTCAACTTTGTACGCTTTCTTCAGGAGTGCACTCTTTATGCATTGTTTAAAAGAGTTGTACAGCGATTTCTATGCTTTTACGGAGACTTTATAGTAAAATCTCACGCAATCTCTCACAAAAGATTTACTTACTTTCTGCAGACGGAATGGAGGGACGACAAGCTTGTGCTTACGAGTGTTTAAGAGTTACCAGTGAATTGGAATTTTAGACAGATCCCGCGGGAATATCGGGATTTAAAGTAGCCTATATATAATTCCAGAGATAGCTATATATTATCTGTTTGTTACTTTATCCGAATCCCTACATTCGTCTCAGTTTGAAACAGTAACAAACACACATGAATACACTCACACCCGCACAAACTTTTGCATTTATGATTTAAGGGTAGGAACGACGTTCTTAGAAGCTGCGATGGCAACGTGCCAGATTGAACGGTTAAAATTTGCGGGCTCTCAATACCCCAGTTACCTAACACCTTCGCTCTAAGTAAAATCGACATTAAATCAAGTAAGCAATTTTATTGCGTTAAAAATTAGGTCATTTTTTGCTCGTCTTACAGGCCACACCCGGTATTAGTGTTAGAACACTATGACTATATCTTTCTTCTTCTATATGAATAAACGATCTATATAAATATAACAAATATTAAAAATACCTTTAATAAAGTCCACAGCCATCTCCAGTCCATACGTGTCTTTATCACAATCATCCAAGATATGAGCACCCAGGGTAACTCCTGGTATCAGCTTCAGGTCTTTGTTAATAATATCCAGAGTATACAGCATGGTCTCCAAGGCTTGCACCCCTCCCTGTGGCATGACCGGCCCACATGTCATATTATCTGACCTTTCATGAACCATCATCAAACCCCCTAGAACCAATTCCCCTTCGATGACAGCCTCCCTTTTTATAGGCCAATGCGGATGATGCTTTTTATCCTTCATTTCACCTACTTGATCGTTTGACATGTTCATCCAGTCATACTTCCTCTCATTCTCATTTAGAACTATATCGTAAACTAAATTCCGGTCTAAATATCTAGTGTCATCTTTGAATGTGATGGGGTCGAAAATGTCTTTGAATTTGTCGAAGGTGTCCAGGGATATGTGGTCAGTTTTGTGGCGGTGTCGGTGATGGTGCCGAGGGTTGAGGATGTCGTCTTCTGGTCTCATTTCTGTGTGGTGCAGGACGAGGAGCAGAGGGATGGCAGCCAGCCAGTGGCCCACCATGGTAGTGCCTGTTCATGCCATCGACCTCAAATGCTTGGTCCATGACGCACGACGAGGCGCAGTCATTTTAACCTGAAACCAAAGAAAGTAGACATTAAAGCATCAGAATACAACACCAAAATTAATAATAAATCAGAACATTTATTCTGTAAGAACCTGGCCGCAAAGGGTTCTTTTATACCTAGATATTTTCCTAACACGAACGAAACGTAAAAGTTTGACTAAAATATCTAGGTATAGTTCTTACACATGGCACTTTTTTAAGTATTTCGGAAAGACAATCGCCAAGACGAATACGCTAAAAGATTTTTGGCAGAAAGTCACAAAAAGCATGAAAACTATGACGTAATTTTAGAGGACTTAGTGGAATCACGGAACTTTAACAAAAGTGACGATGTTAAAGTTGATGGTATGATGGTAGTTATTGAATAAGGTAGACGCTCGAGTACTAGCTATTGTCCCGGCAGTTATTATCTTGAACTTTATGTCATTAGCATTTCAAGGACCGTTTACCTTATAATAGTTGCAGATATTTATAAAATTACTAAATAACCTAACCAACAAAAAGTTGGAAAACCCCCGACTTTGGTACTGCAAAGTTTAATATCTCAAAAACGTCTAAACTGATTTTGAAACAACATGCTTAAGAACCATCGCTTTAAAACTTGCTTTCAATTAAAAAACCCGCATTCAAATCAGTCCACCCGTTTAAGAGCTACGATGCCACAGACAGACAGACACATACACAGACACATAGCTTATAACACCCCCCTCTTGGCGTCGGGGGTTAAAAAGGGCTCTCTTCCTAACCTAGTAAAGAGAAGACAATGTCTCACGAGAGTTTGAGTAACATTTGTTGCAGATGTTTGTAGAATAAATACAACTCACAATAACTGTTATGGGCTTCACTCATAAAATAATTGAATACATTTCATAGCAATAAAATTTGTCCAACACGTAGAACATTAACACGTAACAATGAGACGATAAATCAAAATGTATTTTTAAAGTAGGGCGACCGTAAGTCACGTGCGTAGGTACAGTCGCCGGTTAATAAAAATATAATCGCAACATATATAAAAAACACAAAAAAAAACATTTAACTATTGCGTCATACGTTTTTATTTTAATTTGTTGGTGCCTGGTACATTATAAGAATGGTTTACTAATGACTCGGCGAATAATGTTTGGCAACCTGTTTTATTTCGCAACTTTTCATTTCCCAACTGTTTAATATTTTCTGAAACTTTTTTTTTTTTTTTATATAAGAGGGGGCAAACGAACAGACGGGTCACCTGACGGAGAGCGATCAAACTCTAAATATTTTAGGATTTTTATAAAACTAACCTAAACTAATCTAAAGGGTTCTAAACGATAGCCCTGAAATAAATCATGAAATATTTACAGTTTTAGAGTTTGCGAAATGAAACAGGTTGCCATACGTTACGTTGCGAAAAGGCAGTAACCGGTATTTCTTACTATTTCATTTTTATGTGCAATAAAGAGTTTACATACATACATAAAAGACTCGAGAACAAACATTCATATTTTTTATACAAACATCTCTCATAGACCGAACTCTTCTTCATAGTCAGATTCACCATTCGCTAGGCTATTCGGTTGCCATTAGCTGTACCCTGTAGCACAGTATGGAAGCTACGAAGCTACGATCAAAATAAACACACTCACGCAGACGCGCTCTACACACCTCTAAGCACGTGCCGTGTAGAGCGCGCGTCTGTGTGAGTGTGTTCGTTTCGATCGATTTGTTCGTAGCTTCCATACTGCTTTAGCTACTATATATACTGTGCCTGTAGCTACTGAATTCGCTAACATCATTAAAGCAGACTGCTTCTATCTCATTCACACAGTTGCTACATCACAAGCTATTAATACTAAATCAGCCAGGCCGTTACAATTTGGGCTCTAATTTAGCGCTGTGTTTTAGTTGCTTTCTTGTTGCAATAAAGCAGATTAAACGCAGCTCTCTTGCAGTAAACATAACTGCATCAAAAGAATACACTGCCTGAATAGTGCTTGCAGTCAGAATGCAGTTCCAATGCGGCACACAGATTGCAAATTAGCTGCAAGGTTATAATGCAGTTTTATTATCGTAACTGCTGAGATCTAAAATTACAAATATTTATTAAATACTAGCTTTTACCCTCGGCTTCGCACGCGTAAACTAATAGGTCTGGTAGTGGCAATTGAAATATCCCGTGGAAGTATAGGGTTAAAAAATAGCGTATGTGTTATTCCAGACGTGCAGCTACCTACATACCAAATTTAATGACTTTTAGCCCAGCGGTTATTATTTCAAAATTTTATTCCTATCCCGTGGGAATATCGGGGTAAAAATTAGCCTATGTGTTATTCCAGAGGTTCAGCTACCTACACACCAAATTTCATGGCTCTAAGCCCAGTGGTTGTTACTTCGAGATTTTATCCTTTGATATCCCGTAGGAATTTCGGGTCAAAAAGTCGCTTATGTATTATTTCAGACGTACAGCTCCCTACATATCAAATTTCATGACTCTAAGCCCAGCGGTTATTATTTCGAAATTTTATCCCTATCCCGTGGGAATATCAGGATAAAAAGTAGCCTTCGTGTTATTCCAGAGGTCCAGCTACCTATATACTAAATTTTATGGCTCTAAGCCCAGCGGTTGTTATTTCGAGATCTTATCCCTAGTTATCCCGTGGGAATATTGGATCAAAAAGTCACCTATGTGTTATTCCATACGTCCAACTACCTATATACCAAATTTCATGACTCTAAGCCCAGAGGTTCTTATTTCGAAATTTTATCCCTATCCCGTGGGAATATCAGGATAAAAAGTAGCCTTCGTGTTATTCCAGAGGTCCAGCTACATACATACTAAATTTTATGGCTCTAAGCCCAGCGGTTGTTATTTCGAGATCTTATCCCTAGTTATCCCGTGGGAATATTGGGTCAAAAAGTCACCTATGTGTTATTCCATACGTCCAACTACCTACATACCAAATTTCATGACTCTAAGCCCAGAGGTTCTTATTTCGAAATTTTATCCCTATCCCGTGGGAATATCAGGATAAAAAGTAGCCTTCGTGTTATTCCAGAAGTCCAGCTACCTACTGCAGCATTACATCGCTGCATGTACGTTAAATGTTGCAAACTTTTTCAAGCATTTTTACTGGCCGGTTGTATGCTGGCAGCTAACTCTTTCGTATTACAGTTTTGGTTTCTGATTTGAAATTTGAAAATTTAATTTTTGTTTCGTTGGTTCGACTAATGTTTTTGTTTTGGCCTCGATTCCTTGATCACATGTTGGATAGCGCGGAGCTCTCGTCCGAGTTGAAATTTTTATCCTGAATTTTTTATGCGACCAGTTTGTCCTTTAGTATTGTGATACCAGTGCCAGTTTAAGTGTTTTTACCAAGTGGCCAGCTTGTGCCGCGAGTTATTAAGTGTTTGCCCGCTGCTTTTCTGCTGCACGCCCGTGCGACGGGACGTTTTATCGAATTTTCCGATACTGCCGATTTTCATCGGGTAAGTCTTTATTCCGTGGTTGCCTAGGGGGTCGTGTTTGTTTGGGTTTATTTTTCTTGTTGTGGGCTAATTAAAATTTTCTTTTCAGTCCTACCTATACCCCTACTCACATCCTGATCTACCACCTACTCGTGATGGGTGCCGACTTGTGGTATTGTCCGCACGTTTAGTCACGTGAGCCTGGTGCGTGTGTCGCCTACTGCTTCGTGTGTTCCGTCGGCGTGGAGTTCCTGAGGAGGATACCGTTTCGTTGCGAATTTTGTTTAATTATCTATATATTTTTCCTATACGCTCCTTTAGCTAAAAGTTTTTTTCGAATAATTACCTACCTCGTGCGAAAGATATTTTAATAGTTGTTTTTTCGTTACTATAGGTTATACGTTAGTTACTTAGTGAATACATGCATGTAGGCATTAATACTAGCAAACTAACCAGGTCCGTTAAACCAGGAATTACCCTGGAATTCTAATTTGTCTTTTGTACTGGTAGTAGGGTATGTTCACCTTTTCAAAATTCTAAAATAAGGCTTTTCATAAGCGCTTTTCACACCGTCATTGGTAATTATTTGGCTTGCGACTGATTACGATTTTTCCCTCATAACCTTTCAAATTTTAAATTGTTACATAAAATAAATGTGTAGGTAAAACTCACAAAACAGCGCCGTTTTTCCAACGTGTGATTCAAAGGTTAATCCAATTCATGTTTTATTGGTATTTTTTATAATTATTTGTGTGTTGTTTCTATTTATTGTATACTGTGCGGCTTAAATTTTCAATAAAGTGTTTTTACAGCAAATTATACGTTTAATTTATGCCAGCTTGCTTAGGGTTCACGAGCTCCTTCTGAGTTCCTGAATTCTCTTTCTCTTCTTCTGAATGCTGCACTACATACTAAATATTATGGCTCTAAGCCCAGCGGTTGTTATTTTGAGATCTTATCCCTAGTTATCCCGTGGGAATATTGGGTCAAAAAGTCACCTATGTGTTATTCTATACGTCCAACTACCTACATACCTACCAAATTTCATGACTCTAAGCGCAGAGGTTCTTATTTCGAGATTTTATCCCTATCCCGTGGGAATATCGGGATAAAAAGTAGCCTATGTCCTTTCCCAAGGTCTATTCTATCTCTGTACCAAATTTCATCCAAATCGGTTCAGCGGTTTTGGCGTGAAAGCGTAACAAACAGACAGACAGACAGACAGACAGACAGACAGACAGAGTTACTTTCGCATTTATAATATTAGTATGGATATGGATGAAGGCTTTTTTATCCGACTGGATCGAAAACAAGCAAGTGGGTCTCCTGATGGTAAGACAACACCACCGACCTTAGACACCTGCAATACCAGGGGGATTGCAGTTGCGTTGCCAACCTAGAGACCTAAGATGGGAAACCTCAAGTGCCAGTAATTTTACCGGCTGTCTTACTCTCCACGCCGAAATACAACAGTGCAAGCACTGCCGCTTCACGCAGGATTAGAAGATGGTGGTAGTAATCCGGGCGGACCTTGCACAAGCTTAATTCAAAATAACTTACAAGGCTTACTGGGGTCCCTTAGTTTTAAGAATATGAGGTAATCTTTAACGATTTCAGTTACTCTACCAACTTTTGCCTCTTAAACTATAAAGTCCTCATCCTCATGAAAATATCCTCATCTCATCATCATTCGCAGTCTCCATTCGAGACTCTGTGACCATCTATTTGCCACTCATCAAGCTAATTTGACGTCACAAGCCCTCACTCCGGAAGTTTGATGATCTACGAGTACTTTTGTCGATTTTTAGTAATTTCATAAAATAAAAAATACCTGTCACATAACTATCAAACCAAATAGAACAATATAATTTTAACCCAATCGTCACATCGCTTTATAAGTGACATTATTTCTTATAAAACAAAAGCATTTGAGCGTAAAATTGATACTAACTGTACTTCACATGATAGTATATTAATATTTTCGTACCTTTTGGTACGAATGGGGTCAGAGGGTCGGCCGGGCCCGCATCTTTGTACCAAATGTTTTGGGACAGAGGACTGTGAAAACGGACACCTACTTTTAAAAGGGTTTTCAGGGCATTTTCATTAATTTTAAAGGACCTTTAAGTACCGGTGAATTTTATATGAAATGGAAAATAAAAGCTTTTGAACATAGATCTATGAAGTATTTTTAGGGTTTCATTTCAAAAGTAAAAAATGAACTTTGATAGGATCACAAAGTAGCAAATTTGGAGTTGAAACAAAAAATACAAAAAAACTCCAAAAGATAATCTTATTTTGATGCTTACCCCTACCAGTTTCTTCTCAATCAGAGCTCATCTTCAGAGCAACACAACCGCCATGCTACCAGATGTAAGACCGAAACACCAACACAAACACCTGGCCTAACATCTGGTAGCATGGTGTACGGTTGTGTTGCTCTGAAGATGAGTTTTGGTTGAGTTCGAAACGCATCAGTGTGGTGGTGGTAATAGATGGGTTTGTGCGATTTGTGTATGTTTTTACAGTGTGGAGGTGGAGAAACTGCATGAACACGCATATCTTTCATAAGCTTAGCTATCGTAAGGTCGCGGGTGAGCATAAAAATTATTTTAGCTCATTGATTGGTTCGTGCTTTTTTGTAGCCTAAATTAAATAAAGATATTTCGACATTTGGTTTTGGCTTTTACGAGGAACCCTAACATCAAATTCTCTTCTTCTTCTTAGTCGTTCACTCTTGTCGTGGTCGTCATGCTTCGGTCGATCGATTCCTGTGCCACTGCTGCTCTCGCGACGCGTCAAGTAGCCCGATGTCTAGCAGAGTGGGAGCAATCGTTTATATTAGAGTGCGTCACAGATTTGATGAGGTCTGTCCACCGTGTCGGAGAGCGCCCGCGAGATCTTTTGCCCTCGACTTTCCCCTGCACCACAAGCCGTTCCATGGAGTCCTCATTACGGGTGATGTGTCCAAAGAACTTGTGGATTCGTATTTGCACAGTTGACGATAATCTCTCTTAAATGTTGCTCTTTAAAGATCGAAACGTTAGTGCGGCGCACATCAAATTACAAGGTGATATTAAACAAAAGCTTGTAAATACAAACTGGAAGGTTTCGAATTCAACTCCCATTGGTATCAGGTTTTAAAACAAACATACAAAAGCGGAATGTAACGGGAACTTAACACCTTCCAGTTGTTTACGGGAGTCACGGCGTGTTGGCTTAAAAAAATAGACATGACAGTAAAATATTATTACAGACGCACGAATGAAATAGAATTGAACAGGAGCAAGCGGAGGGGAACTGACAACTCGCGGAAGTGTTTCCAAGGTGTTATTGAACGTAAGGAAAATATTTCTGCTTTCATTGGAAAACGTTTTTGAAGAAAATAATAAAAATGTGTTTACTTGGATTTTTGAAGTTTTCGTTTTTTTTGCAGAGTATCTGATACTAGCTTTTGCCCGCGGCTCCGCCCGTGTGGTATTCGGTTATCGCGCGCTGTTCCCTCGGAAGCTGTGCATTTTCCGGGATAAAAAGTACTCTATGTCACTCTCGGGCTCATAAATTATCTCTATGCCAAAAATCACGATGATCTGTCGCTCTGTTACGGCGTGAAAGACGGACAAACACACTTTCGCATCTATAATATTAGTATGGATATAGATATACGGAGGTGCAAGGAAACAAGTCAATACAACGACAGGTCGTTTATTACTGAATTAACTGTACTTAGACAGGAATTTAAGAAGTATAGATGACGTCACACGCATACATCATTATTTCTATAAGCATTGGATCTTGAAAATTGCTTCAATGATTTCGATGAAATTTGTTTTGTGGGAGTTTTCGGGGGTGGACACTCGGGGGTTGTCGCGCGAGCAGAGCGGTGGCGCAAAGTGCGCGTGTTGCGGTAGCTGCCGAGTCGCGTGCTCCTTAGAAGAAGGGCTACGAAATAGCCCGAAACATCAGACGTCAGGTGTCAGACGGTTCTGACAGAATATCAGCGCTGCAGGCGCAGGCGTCTAACTGTTTTTGCGTCTCGGGCGTAACTGTTTTTGCGTCTCCTGTAAACTTGGATTTTCCGACATGTACCCCTTTTCACTGGAGCCACAGATATGTGTGTGAATGTTATTTACTCTTTCACGCTAAAACAACTGGACGGTTTTGGATGAAATTTGGCATGAAGACAAGTGATTCTGGAATAACGTATAGAGTAGGCTTTTTACATATAAAGAAACAAGTAGGCTCCCCTATCTCATCGAAGCTGAATCAGTCAAGTGAATAAAGAAGGTGTACTTAAGTTTTGGTGTTTTCGCGCGCCGCTTGTTTGATACACGCTTTTTGGGTTTCAGCATGAACGACTCTGATAAGGACTGACGTTTGAGAAAGAATTTTTATTTGAAAATGTAATTTTATTCATCCTCGTTTTAAATATTTCAATACTTAGCACCGTTAAACTCGTTTTTATGTAAGTGTACGAGCTTTTAGACGACCAGATGACCTAGTGATTAGAGACCCTGACTACGAAGCTTGAGGTCCCGGGTTCGATTCCCGTGTCGGGGCAGATATTTGTATGAAAAATACGAATGTTTGTTCTCGAGTCTTGGGTGTTTAATATGTATTTAAGTATGTATCTATCTATATAATTATGTTTATTCGTTGCTTAGTACCCATAACACAAGCTTTCCTAAGCTTACTTTGGGACTAGGTCAATTGATGTGAATTGTCCCCGTGATATTTATTTTTTATTTATTATTAAAGCTTCCTTAACTTTAAAGACAAAAAAGACTTTGAATTTGAATTTGAATTTGATCATCATCATCAGCCACAGAACGTCCACTCAAAGTCAAAGTCGAAATATCTTATACAATTTAGACGAAGCATAACAAGCACTTATGAATGTCAAAAAAAATCTACCACCGGTCCGGAAAAACCGCTGTTGAGAAGAATCCGGCAAGAAACTCAACGAGGTATATATTTTTTAAAACAGATTTACAATATTTTTAAATGATATATGATGATAACACAGGTATTTAACACAACTTTATTTTTAACACAGTAAGTTCGCCATTTCAGGGGATCGCTTATACGGATCGGAATTATTTCCAAGCTAGCTTTTGCCCGTGGCTTTGCCCGTGGCTTCGCCCGCGTAGAAATCGGTTATCGCGCGCTGTTCCCTCGGGAACTGTGCATTTTTTGGGATAAAAAGTAGCCTATGTCACTCTCCGGCCCATAAACTATCACTATGCCAAAAATCACGTAGACCCGTCGCTCCGTTTCGTTGTGAAAGACGGACAAACATACATACAAACACACGCACTTACACATTTATAATATTAAGTATGGATAAAGATTCCTTAACTTTATCATCATCATCATGTCATAGAACGTCCACTGTTGGACATAGACCACCCTCATAGCACAGAATCCATATCCATACTAATATTATAAATGCGAAAGTGTGTTTGTGTGTTTGTCCGTCTTACACGCCGTAACGGAGCGACGGATTGACGTGATTTTTAGCACAGAAATAGTTTAAGGGCCCGAGAGTGACATAGGCTACTTTTTATCCCGGAAAAATTAACAGTGCCCGAGGGAACAGCGCGCGATAACCGAATACCACGTGGGCGGAGCCGCAGGCAAAAGGTAGTATATAATAGTACTAACGTAGCCCAAAGACCTCCAGTTGCTTCGGTTAGAACCTGGGGTTATAAAAGAAAGAAAGAATAAAGTTATTTACCTAAATTCGGCATTACAGGGCCCACCAGGTATAGGCTGGGAGGATTATGATGAATTAAACCCACATTTTATAATCCATATAAGCCGTGGTGGCCTAGGTGGTTTGACCTATCGCCTCTAACAGAGGGTCGTGGGTTCAAACCCCAGCTCGCACTTCTGATTTTTTCGAAACCCATGTGCGGAATTACATTTGAAATTTACCACAAGCTTTGCGGTGAAGGAAAACATCGCGAGGAAATCTGAAAAAACCGGCGAAGCAATTCAATGGTGCGTGTGAAGTTCCCAATCCGCACTGGGCCCGCGTGGAAACTACAGCCCAAGCCCTCTTGTTCTGGGAGGAGGCCAGTGCCCAGCATTAGGACGTATATAGGCTGGGATAGAAACCCACATTTTACCTGGCAGCTAAAAAACTAAAAGCAATAAATAATAATAAATAAAAAAAAAATAAAAAAATAAAAAAAAGAAATAATAATAAATAGTGCTTGCACTGTTGTGTTTCGGCGCGAAGAGTAAGACAGCCGGTGAAATTACTGGCACTTGAGGTATTCCAACTTAGGCCTCTAGGTTGGCAACGCATTTGCAATACCCCTGGTGTTGCAGATGTTTATGGGCGGTGGTGATCTCTTACCACCAGGAGACCCAATTGCTCGTTTACCTTCCAGTCGTATAAAAAAAAAAATATTAATATGGGTCCCACTGAAAAACAGCATTGCGGCTTGCCGTAACATTATGCTGAGTGGGGCCCACTTTATACTATTCGATGTTATTTTTTTTTCTTTCCATCTAATGTATTTTTAAGTGTATCGAATGTGTGTAAGTAAATGATGACCAGATGGTCCCAAAGGAAGACCAGCGCCGTTCGCAAGACCTGCAGATTGCTGATTTGGGACCATTTCGTGACATATTTTGTTTTTTCTTTATTTATTTTTTTATCCATTGTTCTTAATGTTTGTCACGAATAAATGTTTTCTTTCTTTCTTTCTTTCTTTCTAAATGTTCTCTCTCTCTTTCTCTCAACAGCGAAACCTCAGAAATACTTAGCAACGGGCATCCCAAATCTATCAAATTACAAAGTTTACCAGAGCCCGTTGCCCTTTAGTTAATTATTTAATGAAACGTTTCTCTATCAACGATTAAAAAAGTCTAGGTAATTCAATTATTTTCGCGTGAAGCAGCAGTGCTTGCACTGTTATGTTTCGGCGCGGAGAGTAAGACAGCCGGTGAAATTACTGGCACTTGAGGTATCCCATCTGAGGCCTCTAGGTCGGCAACGCATGCAATACCCCTGGTGTTGCAGGTGTTTGTGGGCGGCGGTGATCTCTTACCATTAGGATACTTGCTCGTTTGCCACTCAGTCGAATAAAAAAAAAGAACCTCAGAAATACTTAGCAACGGAGATCCCAAATCTATCAAATTACAAATTTTAACAAATCCCGTTGCCCTTTAGTTAATTATTTAATGAAACGTTTCTCTATCAACGCTTAAAAACGTTTAATTCAATTACTTTGATTACTCAGGATCCGGAAAATACTGTTAATAGGCGGCTATTTATTTGTTTTACACATCTGCCATTTGCTGTGGCTGGCTAGGTTTTTTTTAGGGTTCCGTAGCCAAACTGGAAAAAACGGAACCCTTATAGTTTCGCCATGTCTGTCTGTCTGTCCGTCCGCAGCTTTGCTCAGGGCCTATCAATGCTAGAAAGGTGTAATTTTACACGAATATATAAATGTAAACTATGTTGACAAAACAGTACAATAAAAAATTAAATAAATTTTTTTTAGAGTACCTCCCATAGACGTAAAGCGGGGTGATTTATTTTTTCTCATCCAAACTTGTAGTACACTTTTACTATGCTTGTAGTGTGGAATATCGTTGAATAAGTAATTTGAAATCATTAGGATGTTGCTGAAACAATTTTTCGATTCAGTGATTCATTTGTAAAATATTCAAGTTTAAAGCGCAAGTTTTCATTAAAATCGAGTGTCTCCCTTCCTAAAATGTAAACCGGTGGGTGGAAATTTTTTATAACTATAACGGTTACGTTTTCTTGAGAATTTTGCTATCGGTAGTTTGAGAGTAAATCAGCCTAAGGTATAAAATATACCTAAACTTGGAACATTCCGTACAAAATACGAAATCCTTAGCAATTTATGCCTTAATTTTTTCGTAATGGCTACGGAACCCTATTTTGGGCGTGTCCAACACGCTCTTGGCCGGTTTATTAACTAAAGCATCTACAGTAATACATGTGAAATAATCATCCTAATTAGCACATAATCTCGCTGTATACGTTAGTACGCAATTAAGATTCGTCAGCTTAATTCTTACAAATGAGGCTTATTTGATCATTGCTGGCACTCCGCCAGACCAGGACTCTATGCCTTGAGGGATGTTAGTCATATAAGTTGCACTAATTCTTATACAGTACTAGCTGGTGCCCGCAGCTTCGCTCCCAGTGCGTAGTTTTTTTTTTAATTTCCTTAATCTTCTTTTATAAGAACCTCCTCTTGACAATAGCAAACACAACTAAAAAAGAATTAGCGAAATGGGTCCAGCTGTTCACGCGTGATACCGTGACCAAGGAAAATAGGTATTCATTTTTATATATTAAAAAGATGAGTTGAGTAAATAAATACTAGTACTAAGTAGGTATAGCTTATACCTAACGAAACCTATTGCCTCTCAAACTGCTGCAAATTTAATCATATTTTTATTGTGATTTCCGTGGAAGTAATACAAATTGTATACGAGTATCCACTTTTTCGTAGAGGAGCTTAAATTTCGTAATAAATTATGATCAAATTAATATTTGTTTTCAGAAAAACTCTCAAATATTAGCAACAGCGTTAATAAGCAATCAAAATAAATAAGGAAAACCGCCGTGTTGCTCCAAAAAAAAACTAATTTGCACAAAAAACAGACCTTGATAACCGGTTATCTTGGCATTAGGAGAGAAACCAGAATTAATTGGTATTACCCTTCCTGAAACGTCCGCGTTCAAACGAAATTACAATACGGACGCCACCCCAATTTTAGATTTAAATTTAATCGCGAAAGAGTTCTAAATAAAACAAAGGGCAACCTTTATTTGCTGTGATACACAGAGCCTTAAACCATGGTAATACGGCAATGCGGTCCGAATCAAGGATATGTTAATAAACCTAATCCATTATGGCTGGAATTAAAATTCGCTACGGACCATTCATTACCTTGTTTTGTACATTTTATTTTCGCATAATTAAAGAAGAGGTTAGCAAATAATTTGAATTCGAATTTAAATTAGTTTATCAGTAAATTAACTCTCTTGATCTACTACTGAAGAAGATGACACTTTTTACAATGGTTTTCGTGGTCTATGCTTAGTGAATGGGGCTTTGAAACCATTCAAACATCTTTCCGTGTTTTCCAAAAATACATACACCAAACCTACCCTTCACCAAAACTCATCGTCCCTTTAACTCTTTATATCGAGCCAAAATTAATGAATGAAATTAACGAATTAGTACATAGCGAGCAGTCGTGGACCCAAGGATCCCTCGCCATCCGGTACAGTGGTTTAGGGATCCGCAAAATTTCAGATGTCGCGTTACCAGCCTTTTTGTCGCCAGTCCATAGCTCGATCAGTCTCATAGGAAAAATCCTACCTACTCACAAACCTTGCACAAACCATGAGCTTGGACTTGGAAGACGCCAAAAATGCTTGGTCAATTGCTTGCCCCAGTCAAAATTTCAATCCAAATCCAAAAGTTCTTATAACCTAAATAGGACTTATTGTAATGTGACATAGAAGACTTTCATCTCATTATGCAGGTGGTAGGACCTTGTGCAAGGTCCGCCCGGATTGCTACCACCATCTTGCTCGCTAATCCTGCCGTGAAGCACCGTGCTTGCACTGTTGTGTTTCGGCGTGGATAGTAAGACAACCGGTGAAATTACTGGCCCTTGAGGTATCCCATCATAGGCCTCTAGGTTGGCAACGCATCTGCAATGCTCTGGTGTTGCAGGTTTCTATGGGCAATGGTGATCTCTGACCATCCAGTCAAATAAAAAAAAGTGATACAAAGCTTCATGTTCATTAAAAAAAAAAAACTTCGGGTAAAGACTTATTTACCTATCAGCATCGAACCGCATTTAGCTGGATGATTTTTGACTATACGCATCGCAAGTTAGTGTGCTGTTACATGTTTTCAGGTGCTAAAGTATGCTATCGCAGGCTTTTATCTCCTAAAGGACACCAGCACCGCAGTTGAAATTGAAAAACTTTATGGATAGGTCAACTATAAACGTTATTGATCGACCGATCATATAATCATTTATTAATATTAGCAATATTTATAAAAATAAAAATAAAAACACATAACACAAATTTACTAAAACTTGCTTCCTCTTCCAAAGGCAGCGCAGCGCCGGGCATTGTACCCAAGATGCTGGCCGCGTTGCCCCGCTGCACTGCGAGGCTCAGTCTTTGGGCAAAGAAAAAGCCTGCTCTTTGGTCGCCAGAGACGCCGATTAGTTTGTCCGACACTTCTTTCATGAACTTTTTTGTGTCGGACGACCAAGGCCCAAAAGTTTCGACCGCAAGTGCCGCAAAAAAGTAGTTATAGTTACTTAGTTACCGATCATTTTAGTTAAATTCACACCTCGTTTCCACCTTGCTGGAGCCGCGGCCTTCATTCCGTGTTCTAGACGTCCTACCAAATTTCATTAATGAATAATTTTAATTCATCCACCCGTTTTAGCGCGAAGCCGTAACAAACATACACATACAATTGTTGTTGAAGTTAAAGTTTTGAAAGTCAAAGTCAAAACAAGTAAAGTTGTTTATCACGATTGAGTTACATTGTTGCCACAGATAATTTCAAAGACAAGATAGGTACACCTGATTACCTTTTCAGATGTACGAACGAAATAAAAAATTGTAATCGTTGTGAAACGTTAATCGTGCCTCACGCGAACTAAAATCGTCATTCGCGTGTCATACACGTTGAAAATTGTTATTTTCATCGGCACTTTTTAATAGTAGTTAATGATGTGAGCTTTTTTGTTGGAAAACAATATTTTACGAACCGACTTTGTTTTTTAATGGAAGCGAAGATAACGGCTAGTTCTGTGCTCGAGTGTCACGCGAACCAGCAGGCCTACTACGGAATTGGAAAATCGAAGTTCGTATCGTACCGTCTCGCTGATGCTTATTTTATTTAATACGAGAGTGAGAGGGACGGTATGATATGAACTTCGATTTTTGAATTTTGTAGTAGCCCAACAGATACGAGTTTGTTGTACTGAAGTAAATATTATGTAACCATTATGCAACTCCTCCTCTACACTATAAGAACAAATTCCATAAAACCAACTATCACCACCAGCTCATTCTTCTTCTTCTCTTTTAAAATATGGCTTTCTGTCCTAATTAATAGGACAATTTTGCCAGTGTCAAAGTACTCTCTTTGAGAGGGACGTTGTACGGTGATTGTAGTTTTTGAAACTTGATAGTAAAATTCCAGAAACCACGTGGAAACAACTTGCGCATTAAAAAATGACAGACACGAGAGCAATACAGAATTTTGTGATTACTGTTAAGGTTAATCGTCACATAAAACACTATCAAAATTATACTTCAACTAGCCAAAGAAACAGAAATAGCAAAATTAGACATTGTCTACATCCGCCATGTTCGAATGCTACAAATCGAATCCCACCAGCACATTATACTGATGCGTTTTGAACTCTCTTAATCCCTATTTTTTTTATTCCGTGGAATTCTGATAGATGGCAAATTTTGACGTTTCGGAGATAACAAAAAAATTTTTCTCGAAAAATTAACTAATGCAGGTTGAAATATTGGTGCATAGGAGAAATTCGTGTCTAGTCTCCTGTGCAGCGGTGGTGTAGGGGAATGGCACGCAGCACGGATTGCTGAGGACCTGGGTTCGATTCTTAGCGCTGGTCTTTTTCTGGTTTTTCCATTCCGGGACTGAGTCGTCAACGTGACAAAATGTCCAATGGAAGTAAAGTACCACGCAATGTATCACTACATGATACTTCTTTGTTTTTACTCAAAACGTCGCACTTGTTGACGTGACAGCTGTCACAGAACGCTTCTCTCTCGTATCAAATAATTGTGCGCATGACATGGCTGCTCGAAAAAAAATTAAAAATTGTTTACGCTTTGGAAGTTAATTCTAAATTAACCATTTTGTTTTCATGTCGGTTCACAGCATTTAAATCTACGTCTGGTTACAGTTTGAGGCTATATCAACAATACACGCTGTATATGTATACCTCCGCAAAGTAACGCCTGGCTCAATAAATTACAAAATTTCCACGACACGCAGACGACTACAAGCAACGACTATAGTAGAAGATCCGAACTTAAAAAGATCTGAACCTGTATGATAATCGAATGAAATGTATTTTATAATAAACTAGCTTTTGCCCGCGGCTCCGCCCGCGTGGAATTCGGTTATTGCGCGCTGTTCCCTCGATAAATGTGCATTTTCCGGGATAAAAAAGAAGTTGCCTGGAAGAGATCGCTCTAAGGCCTCCCATTGCTTACCTTGTAATTTTCTCTCTGTGTACACCTGTTTCTGGTGTACAATAAAGATACATTCTATTGCCTTGTATTGTATTAGAAATAGTTTTGCTAAAATAATCTTGGACAGGAATTTTTTTATAATTTTTAATGATTTTTTATTAAAGTAGGACAACTCTAAATCAACCATTCGCAATAAACCGGCTCTTAGGTTACTATACAATTTCGTTCTATTATCTAATCAAGTAAAAGTAACTGGCATTAAGTTTATACCTGGCAACCCAGTAGTTCACTCAGGTTAACAATAGCAAACCCAACGTCTACCTACTTATTCTATAGGTTTTGTACTTTAAGTCAATATAAAATTTACTTATTATCACGATGTTGCAACAAAAAACTATTAAAAATCTTTGTTTTAATTATTAAAAATAGCCTGTCCAGGATTTTTTTAGCGAATCTATTTCTAATATATTTTCTAACTAGCTTTTGCCCGCGACTCCGTCCGCGTGGTATTCGATTATCGCGCACTGTGCATTTTTCCGGGATAAAAAGTAGGCTATGTCGCTCTCGGGCCTATAAACTATCTCTATGCCAAAAATCACGTTGATCCGTCGCTCCGTTATGGCGTGAAAGACGGACAAACACACAGACACACTTTCGCATTTTTAATATTAGTATGGATACTCAATTTATTATAAAATAGGTTTCATTCTGTTATCAGACCGGTGCAGATCTTTTCAAGTTCGGATCTTAGACCACTAGTATGATTATACTTTGCGACGCAACCTCATTTTAGGCTCTAATCCCACTGAAACCTTATCAAGTTAACTGTCAAACTGGTGTTCTCCTGACGAAAATTTATTTGGGTATCGTACGGTACCCTAATACCGCAGGCGTGACAGCGGCACGAAACCCTCAGAACATAAATGAAGACGTGCGACGCAATTATAGGCAGCCCACTCGATGTTATACTGGAATTGTGAGATAGAAAGTGTTGGCAATTGAATAGCATGCCGTTTTAGATGGTTGTTTTTTTTGTAATAGAATAGAGTAGAATATTTTTTAATTGAAACAGTTAATTTACATTTTATAAAAAGATTAAAACGATCTAACAAATATAACACTGCGGGAAATTTCCTAAAATACAATTTTCCCTGTCATCTACGTAGGACGTCCACTGTTGGACATAGGCCTCCCCCATAGACCTCCAGTTGCTTCGGTTGGCAGCGGCCTGCACCCACCGTGAACCCGCGGCGTTAACCAGGTCATCCGTCCATCTCGTTGGTGGACGTCCCACGTTGCGCTTGCCTAATATGCTTTAGGTATTTAGATTTTAGGGTTATCAATATTACGAGTAGAACAAAAATGCTTTAGGAATTTAAACGAGTATGCGTAAAAAGTTCGACAGTACGACAGAAAGTAAGACAAGCACCCTTCACCATGCATGGTGAAGGGTGCCTGTCGACCGCATAACGTGTTTGTCCTAAAAATGTTTGGCCGAGAATGTTTGGCATGCTGTTGAATGGAATACTCGTTTGTCCTAATAACTTTTTGCGCATACCTACTCATTTAAATTCCTAAAGTAAGTTTGTCCTAATATTGATAACTCTAAAATCTAATTACCTAAAGCGTATTAGGCAAGCGCAGCATGGGACGTCCACCAACGAGATGGACGGATGACCTCGTTAAAGCCCCGGGTTCACGGTGGATGCAGGCCGCTGCCAACCGAAGCAACTGGAGGTCTATGAGGGAGGCCTATGTTCAACAGTGGACGTCCTACGGCTGAGATGATGATGATGAAAGCATATTATTCCTGACATAAAACCTTCTATAACCCATATGTTGAAGCGAGCGAGCGAAGCGAGCGAGTAAGACCTTCCGGGACACCGCGACTCGGATAGGTTAGATTAGAAGCCCCGGCGTAGCCTTCGAGGTTTTTTTTGTCATCCCTAAACGATCCCCACTATAATATAACAATTACAATTATGCACATCAATCATTCGACTTATAATTGAATAATTGTATGCCATCCGATATAGACCCGCGGGTGAAAGCTATCAATATCATAAGACTTGAGAGTCAAAGTGTCAAAATTTGAGACGATAAAACCAATAATTTTAAATGTTAATCATAATTAATGTAATCATTCATCCGATTATTACGCTAATTTTGATGAGAAAATTAGTGAAATTCTAGGATTCAATATTATTTTCCACTTAAGTACCTAAGGCTCAACGGAGTTTGCAAGAATGTTCGTTATTTACCAATTAATAAGTACCGATATAACTCAAGATCATTAGGTCCCATCACTATACGAGTCTCTAGTATTTGTTACATTACGAGTATATGCATATTACGTGTCTTCACTTAATTGTGGTTTAAACTGTATTAATGGAATGTAAAAATCAGGTGAAATTTATTTCGTATAAACATAGTTCTTCCTAAATGAACATACTTTATTAAATAACACACAATATATAAATATAGTTAACAAATGGACTAAATACTACTAACTAACTTAAATAAAAAATAAAGTAACTTAAATAATATTTTTATATTACTAAAAAAGGCCGCCTCGAATCGTTCCTGACGCAAAGGTGCCCAACACGCTTGCCGCGTTGCCGCGTTGAACGGCGATAGATAGTCTTTGCATCAAGAATGACTCGGAGCGAGAGTCTAATCCCCGGTCCCGCAGCCGGCGTCCTACCTCTTTAAAAAACAACTTAGCCTCCGAGCACCAACAACCGGTCGTCTCCACTGCAAGCGCAACAAATATGTAATTGGAGAGGGCTGAATATTTCTCGCGTTTCCTAAGGGGTGCTGATTCCGCAGCAGCTCCCGCGGTCCTCGTGGTTCGACCCAGGTGCGAGGCTGCAAATGTGCTGACGCAGGTAGCGTCCCAGAGAAGGCACTTTCCCTTCTGCCATGGCACCAAGGTCAGCCCATCAGGTCTTTTGCCATCTGACCGACTAAGACCTGGTGGCTCCAGCACACACGGGACATAGTTCTTTATGTTCAAATATTTTACGCCAGTCATAATCAGACTAAAACTGAAATATACTTCCATATATTTTAAACCGCAACAACTTCTTTTCATCAAGTGTCACCCGCACCGAAACGAAACGAACGAAAGCACTATAAAGTGTAAAGACATCATTGATCTCGACTTGAACCTTTTAATCATCGACTTTATAACCTAACCTAGATTATAAAGTCGATGCTTTTAATAATTAATTTAGTTATGATTCCCTTGACAAAAGTATGAGATGTCAACATGACATTAATAGCACAAAAGTTTCACCCTATACTTGAAACGTTTAGGTAATTAAATAAAATTAAATGTAAACAAACTTCAGCTGCCAAATTTGGTACATTCAAGGATTTTATAAATATATTACTTATCTATTAGTATAAATACAAACTAGACTAGTGTATTTCAATACAGAAATGTAAATATTTAGATAGTTTAACGGGAGAATTTCACTATTTAAGACACCAATTGACGTTGTTTTGTTTACATTTAGTTAAATACCTATCCAAACCAAGTATAGGTCATGATTTAATTTGTTCGACTGTACGAGGCGGTCATTATTTAAGGATACGAAAGACATTGCGTGACTGACATCAAGTATAATGAGGAAGGATTATGAGATTATGCCACAAAATACTAATACATTACCTAACGTGCAATCAATCTGGATTAGAGAACGTACAAAAGTGAATAAGATTAAATAATAAATAAAAATAAATAAATGTCATGACATCATGAGACACAAACACCAATTTGACCTAGTCCCAAAGTAAGCATAGCTTGTACTATGGGTACTAGGAAACTGATAAATATACTCATGTAGATAAATACATATTAAAATATCCAAGACCCGAGAGCAAATATTCGTTATTATTCATAGTATATCTGTTCCGGCTGGGAATCAAAACCCGGGACCGGGTTAAATTGGGGGTCAGGTTTTCAGCTTAGAATTCATGGTAAATTATTGATTGATTATTTGTGATAAATGAACAACAAAATATTAGATTAGGCTCGCGATTGTGGTTATGCACTTTGTAATGATGCAAATTTATTCAACGATATAGTAAAAGTAATAAGTAGTTAGTAGTAATAGCCTGATGTAGTAGTAGTAAAGTAATTTACAGCCTACAGCCAGGGGGAGGTCTGTGCCCAACAGTGGACTTCCTGCGGCCGATATGGTGATGATTAATTCACATGCTAAGCCCTATGGAGACTTAACAAGTCCCTCGCTGTCCTAATTGGATCCCGCAATTAAACACTTGTTAGGCGGCAGCTTATGACTGCGCCACCGGAAACTTCCCGAGACTATTATCCAACCATTAAATTTCATTGCTAAAAACATCTACACAATTGCCCTCAAGTTTTAAAGCACTCGATTAGCATCGCTAGTCTGCGCCCATAAATTATTAACAATTTCTCGGAGAGATTATAATACCATTCTAACTTTGGAAATTACTTGGGAGTTGTTCAGTTTTTGAGGCGCAGGATGAATATGGAATTAACCTCGGTTGAGGCTTGTTTTTGCTAAATCTTGAATTGAAGGCATTCTTGGATTCGACAATATACCTTCTGTTTTGCGACGTAGTACCTGGTGACTTAGAGCCTATGAAGTCACGTACTAAGACACGAAAGAAAGAAATCATTTATTTATTGCAGGCGGTAGGACCTCGTGCAAGGTCCGCCCGGATTGCTACCACCATCTTGCTCGCTAATCCTGCCGTGAAGCAGCAGTGCTTGCACTGTTGTGTTTCAGTATGGAGAGTAAGACAGCCGGTGAAATTACTGGCACTTGAGGTATTCCATCTTAGGCCTCTAGGTTGACAACACCTTTGCAATACCCCTGGTGTTGCAAATGTTTATGAGCGGTGGTGATCTCTTACCATCAGGAGACCCACATGCTCGTTTACCATCCAGTCGAAAAAAAATAACAACAAAAACACATAAACATTAATATATATAGATGCTCTTTCTTTCGCTGGTTGAAAACCAGCACTGGTCTTCTGCCGGGCCACGGAAGAGTAAAATCATGGAGGTCACACAAGACGGACACAAGAATAGTTAATAATACGATTAAGATAAAAAAAAACATTGACAACCGGCCAAGCGTGCAAACATAAATAAATCCTCGCTTTGTGTATGAGGACCTCATAAATTTGAAACCTGTATCTGTTACGGCTCTCGAGATCAAGGTTCGGATACAACCGTTTCTAAGGGAACATTTCCATAGAGTTCTTGTCAGATTAACCGGTTTAAAACAATAAAAACCGGTATATTCCGGCGCAGGATAAACGTCGCCGCCCGCCGCCGGCCGGCCAGCTGTCACTCGTCGAATAAACCGGTTTACTTAGGTTATACTTAAGTTCTTGAAATTTACCGCTATTTTATAAACCGGTTCTGAGCCTTGCTCGAGATACAGCTGTGACAGACAGCCAGCGATGCAAGAGCAATATGGTTCCGTTTGTCACCCTATGAAGAGCCTGATTATACTCTAACCAGGCTAGGTGGCATTGCGTGACAAGCAAACATTGAGAGGACCAATATTAAAATCCTTTCACGCCTTACAGTATCGATTGAATCCAGAGAAAGCGGCCAAACAGTCCTGGAGCACCCGAAGGACTTAAAAGCCAATAATTTAATTAAAAATGGTAAAAGGAAAACATTTCGTGAAGTAATCTTGTTAAGGAACTACGGTCCTCGATTGTCAGGAGTTTTCGGGACGTAATGACATCAAAGGGAACGCAATTAGGACTATTTTTAACCCCCACTTAGAAGGGGGATATAAGTTTGAAGCTTTTGTGTGAATGTTTATGATGATTTCACTCGAAATCTAATTAGGTTAAAGATGTTGTATTGTGGTATCATTGATTGATGGACATTGATTTCTCCAAGGTTTTAAGCACTAGTCAATGTTTTCGCTCATGATAAAATTCTTCAACTACAGTTGTATTTTGACCGAAATGTTACTTCCAATAGTTGGTGTTTGATCGAAATGTGACTTCCGATAGTTTTTCTTTGATCGAAATCTTTAGTAGAAGTTTACACAAATACTACGGTTACATTAAATAGTAGGAAGACCCCTTTTGAAGTACGGAATTGACAAGATTTCATTTTTTCAACACCTGTATATTAACTATATGAATGGAAAGAGTTTTGCCTCCTGAACATGGCAAAATATTTATTATAATTTATTTCTCCATATTTAAAAAAATACAAAATAATTAAAAAATGTATCTGAATTTGCCAATACTACGACAGAATAGATATGTTTCCTTTGCCTTTTGCTCCAGAAAAAGGAGCTGTCATAATTTTGACAACGTCTACTTCAGATTTACGCATGATTTACGTGATCTTTTTTTTTAATAGAGACTAGACAAAAGTAATGTATTTATTATATCGTAGTTTTGGAGTTAAGCCCTTTTCGAATAAGCACATCTTTAAAAAAATTTAATAAATTAATTAATAAACGTAGCGAAATTTTAAAAATATCAGCGTCTTTCTATTTTCAAGTAGAATACAGAGAACGAATCAAATTATACTCTTAGAAATATGAAATGTTGTCAATTCTTAAAACGCTTGGCACATCATTTATTTTAACCATTTTTTTTAACATACATCTCTAGACTACAACAATGAGAAGAAAAGAAAGAGTTCATTCCGTCCTATTCTAAAATCGGTCACGGTATGGACTTAAGGCGCCTGAATTTCAAATTTCTTATTAAGTTGCCGCCATTAATAAAATGAATCCGAAAAACTGTCAAACAGTAAAGTTGAGTTTAGAACTGTCGTTAATTACAATTTGTTTGTAATTATCGCATTAGTGAGTGCCGGATAAGCGGGCAGATTTGTTTTGTTTGGGAAATGTTTGAGGATTTGGAAAATAAATAACAATGAAACGTTTCATACTTGGTATTTTTGTTTCAACTGGCCATATAGATAAAGCTTACTTCAAATTATTTTATTCATCACATCATCATCATCATGTCAGCCGAAAGACGTCCACTGCTGGACATAGGCCTCCCCCAAGGCTCACCACTCAGACCGGTCTTGTGCTTTTCGCATCTACCGCGATCCCACGATCTTAGCCAGCCGCCGCCGTGTGGTGTCGGTTGAGAATTACACCACCCCCTCTCTTCCCGTGGGTGTCGTAAGAGGCGACTAAGAGATAAACCAGAAGACGGGCAGCAGCGTCCTCCGCGAACCATCGGGTATAACTGCAGTCGCCAACCCGCCTGTCAAGCGTGGCGAGTAAGGCATTTCCCCCCCAAGGTAAAAGATAGAAACAAGCCTCAGAAAAAACAAGGCAAAAAGTAGATATAGCAGATGGTAGTGCTCTCACTCTCAGGCTCTGCATAGTAGCAGTAGTGTTGCATTTGGTCAAATATTTGTCAAATGACAGGGTTCCGTCACCTTTACTTATTTGTAGTTTTTAGAGAAATCTACTAATGTAATGTATAAAAAACTTCAGGCACAAAATATTGGTCCCTTTTCTAATGACTTAAGGCCAATTTGATGGGCAATCTGGGTCCCCAAAGGGCTCTGTGCCGAGAAAAACCCAATCATGGAGCGATAGACTCTTTAATCTGTTTTAAATGCAAATGGCGCCGATACCCCAGGGTTGTCGATTGCGGAATATTTAGATTTTTATGTGAATATAATTTGTCTCGTCATCATTCCTGAATTACGGACGGGGTTTAAATTGGGTGATTTAATGGTTGGCGGCGAGCCAAAGGCTGTCAAATATGCGGTGGCAGATTTTTTTTGATTTGATCAGAGGGTTGGGTCGGGAAAAAAAACAGTGTGTCGTTTGATGCGCAGTATTTAGTCACATGGAAATTGGCGTGTATCCTTATCAAAAACAAAATGAGCACTCAAATAGTTAATTGTATTACAAGTGAGCACGACTTATGGATAGTCTAGCGGTCTTAATGAACTAAGTGGTTTCACTTATGTCCTCTTAAACAGAGGATAGTGTGGTCATATTTGCAAGCACCGTTTTGCTCGCTAATCCTGCCGTGAAGCAGCAGTTTTTTTTTATTCGGCTGGAAGGCAAACGAGCAAGTGGGTCTCCTGGTGGTAAAAGATCATCACCGCCCATAAAACATCTGAAACACGAGGGGTATTGCAGATGCGTTGCCAACTTAGACGCCTGAGATGGAATACTTCAAGTGCCAGTAATTTCACCGGCTGTCTTACTCTCCACGCCGAAACACAACAGTGCAAGCACTGCTGCTTCACGGCAGGATTAGCGAGCAAGATGGTGGTAGCAATCCGGGCGGACCTTGCACAAGATCGTACCACCTGCAACTGTGCCTGCACTTTTGTGTTTCGGCGTGGAGAGTAAGATAGCCGGTGAAATTACTGGCACTTGAGGTATCCCATCTTAGGCCTCTAGGTTGGCAACGCATCTGCGATACCCCTGGTATTGCAGATGTTTATGGGCAGAGGCGATCTCTTACCATCAGGAGACCCACTTGCTCGTTTGCTATCCAGTCAAATAAAAAAAAAAGTATCACTATGTTTTGCCTTTTGTTTTGTTACGCATAATGCTTCTTAGTCATTAAAATCAATTCATCAATAATAATAAGCTTTTAGTTGCTATTTAATAGCACCCCCTTTTTTACGTCGGGGGTTAAAAAGAAGTATATAGTTTTTTTTTAACCGACTTCTAAAAAAGGAGGAGGTTATCAATTCGGTGCCTCAGCACGAGACAGCAGGAGTGATTGAAGTCTAATATATAAAGTATGGGTATGAATAAGGTATGTAGGTGAAGAAGACGACTATAGGTCCACTCCTGCTGGCTCGTGCTGAGGCACCGACTTCAGTTTCGTCCCAGCCTATATACGTCCCACTGCTGGGCACAGGCCTCCACTCATAATGAGAGGGCTTGGGCCATAGTTACCACTTTAGACTGGTAGAAAATTATTTCAGGGTTTTTTGTAGTCGGTTCAATTTTTTGTTATAAATTTTTTTTAATTTATTGATCACCATCACCATCCCAGCCTTTACAGTTACGATCCACAGCTGGGCACAGGCCTCCCCTCATAACAAAAGGGCTTTGGCCATAGTTCCCACGCGGGCCCAGTGCGGATTGGTAACTTCACACGCACCATTGGAATTTTTTAAAAGCCGTAGCGGCCTGGTGGTTTGACCTATCGCCTTTCAAGCAGAGGGTCGTGGGCTCAAACCCCGGCTCGCACCTCTGACTTTTTCGAAATTCATGTACGTAATTACACTTAAAATTTACCACGAGCTTTGCGGTGAAGGAAAACATCGTGAGGAAACCTGCACAAACCTGCGAAGCAATTCAATGGTGCGTGTGAAGTTCCCAATCCGCACTGGGCCCGCGTGGGAACTACGGCCCAAGCCCTCTCATTCTGAGAGGAGGCCTGTACCTTGCAGTGGGACGTATATAGGCTGGGATGATGATGACGATTATTATTATTGATTAGTGACAGCCCTAGGTAAGCCAAAGGGCTGCTGGCTCAATGAGCCAGCAAAGCACTTTGCAAATCCAGGTCAGCCTTCAATCTAAGTGGGTTTCGAACTTCAAGGTGCACAACTTAGCCCTGACCTTGATCCCATCTAAAAGTTTTTCTATTTCATCAGGACCATTTTGGTACTGTTGGTTACTTTTCCTAAGGTTCCATAATAAAACAGAACCCTTATAGGATCATTAGAGTTTCTGTACGTCCGTCTGTCGCAAGTTTGCTCGGGATCTTGAAGCGACGGTCAAGTTTAAGTTTAAGTTGGTATAGTTACGTTTAAGTAATCCAAATAGGTAAATGTTACGCAAATAAATGATTACTGTTAAAAAAAAATACTTAGCATTTTTTTTTGTAGACGGAGCTACGACCTGTTTAAGATCGCGGGATCGCGGTGGATGCGGAAAGCACAAGAACGGTCTGAGTGGAGAGCCTTGGGGGAGGCTTATGTCCAGCAGTGGACGTCTTTCGGCTGACATGATGATGATGATGAGAATTTTTCTCATTTCGTAATTTTTTGATGCTTCTATGAAACTTAAACATGTCACAACATTTATAAATACGGAATAGACTTATTATTAACTTTGCTTTTACAACCATATCATAAATATTTCACACGAAAACACAAGCCGAAACATGAATGCACAGAAAAACCAGAAAAATAGACCAGCGCTGGGAATCGAACCCAGGTCCTCAGCATTCCATGCTGCGTGCTATTCCCCTACACCACCACTGGACAAAACACCTGGGTTCGATTCCCAGCGCTGGTCTATTTTTCTGGTTTTTCTGTGCATTCATGTTTCGGCTTGTGTTTTCGTGTGAAATATTTAAACTTTCACGGGATGACCGTAAAAGAAACAAAAATTTGGAGTTGAAATAAAAAATACAAAAAGACTCCAAATCGTAATCTTAACCATATCATAATTAAAATATCACAAACGTAACTTATCACGCTTAACACACGAGTAATATTTACCTCGACGTTTCGACCACCTTACAGTGGCCGTGCTCTCGAGTATGAGTAAAATCACTAAAGTTTTGAACATTATAATGATATCCATAATTATGGGGAAGAAGAAATATCTTTATTTACACATCATATTCTATAAACTATACATAGTAATAACAAATAAATAAATAAATTGATTAACTATCCATAATTATCGTTACAATAAAAAAAACATGCAATTTTTTTTACCCAATGTCAGTCCGATAGTTCAGAAAAATCTAAATAATGAGTTATTACTCATACATCGGAAACCGTCTGGTCGTTTAAGTTATATTATAGAAAACCAATAAAATAAATACATACCTATATACCTACGCTCGAAAAACATAACCCTCTTTAGGGCAGTCGGCTAATAAGTAAACAAAGTATCAAAAATCCCAAATGTTCTACGATATAGCACTATCACCGAGAAAACAGTAACCGATCAGCAGTTTGCGCTTTAAATTTGAAATACTGCTTCTCATACTGAGCACGTGCTACGGCGTAGCACACGTAGCGGATAATGGCGTAGCTCGTAGAGCGTCTACGATTCTTCTAAATGATAAAGTGTATTCGGCTGATTTTAAATCGACTGGGATTATAGTGTTTATTTAACTTAAGATTTTTTTTTTGGAATCTTGATTTATTTATAAACGAACAAATATAATATATACAATAATTAACAGAACTAAATAATAAAAAAAAACTATAACTAACTTACTCTAAACCTAAAAATCTATATTTACAAATATCACCCAAGTCGCTACTAATGGGGAGGGTGCCCATAAGGCTGGCTGCGTTTCCTCGTTGTATGGCAATGCCAATACGTTGTCCGAGGAAATTGGAATTCGAATCTTGTATTCTTTATTTCAATTCCAAATTTCTGTTACTTTTAAGGTCATCCCGTAAAACCTAAATTGAAAATACAAAGTGAAATATAGATGCACAGAAAAACCCGAGAAAAATAAGACCAGCGCTGGGAATCGAACCCAGGTCCTTGGCATTCCGTGCTGCGTGCTATACCGCTACACCACCGCTGCACAACGGTACAGACACGAATTTCCCCTATGCACCACATTATCTCAGTTTGTTTGTTTCTTTCTTATTTAGCCACTTAATATAAGCAGTGAAAGCGTGCTACGGCGTAGCACACGTAGCGGATAATGGCGTAGCTCGTAGAGCGTCTACGATTCTTCTAAATGATAAAGTTAACTTAAGCTGTTGGTTTTCCGAATAAAAAAAAAATAAAAAAAGTGTATTCGGCTGATTTTAAATCGACTTGGATTATAGTGTTTCCATCCCAGCCTATATACGTCCCACTGCTGGGCACAAGCCTCTTCTCAGAACAAGAAGGCTTGGGCCATAGTTCTCACTGTTATTCACACCTTTCTTCACTGTTATTCTTGACTGTTATTCTGTGATTTTTATGGACAGAAATAAACACCCGCTTTCTAACAAATTTAGTAAATTGACATAATGAAAATAAATAATCTCATGTAATGTGTAATAAACACACACCTGTGTAAAATTTGTACACCGGAATTCCGGTTGAATATGTACTTACCACCTACCAAATAAGTGAAACATTGTAATTGTCCATCTGTTTACTCGCATATTCAGCAAATAAACTATCATTTCATTTCATTTCATTTAAAAAAATGATGATGAGATGAAGTTGTCATAGGTATATGCAAAATTTAGGCGATCCGTTGGGAATGGATTTTTTTCAGCGCCACGCCTCAAACATCTTGTCCACTGCTGTGCGTAAGTCTGTCTATACGTAATAAGTTCTTTTTAAGGCTTTTCTTTGAATATAAAATAAGGTCACGTCCAAAATGGGAAGATTACATGAATCCGTTGTTAAAATATTACATTTTCAGTACGTGCGTTGTTTTCAGTTTATTATGTGGGGTATCGTAAAAAATATTTTAGAAATTCAGCCAAGTCATAACATGAGTTACATATCTGAACATCGAATGTTAAAATACAGAAAATATTAAAATATTGAAGGTATTCTTGTTAAGACTATATTTTTTTTAGATTATTATAAATTTAACCTAACCTAACCTAAGGGGTCCTACACGATGCCGTTTTAATCAATCTTGAAAAGTTTTCGGTTTCAGAAAAATAAACATTTCGATATTAGGGGTTGCTAAAACGATTTTGCGATATTATAAAATATATAATATTCAAGTTTAAAGTGAAAATTTTCATTAAGACCGAGCGTCCCCCCCTCTAAAATCTAAACTGATGGGTGGAAAATTTTGAAAAAATTCAGGTAGTAAGTAAATATATCAAACTTACAAGGAAACTGTAACGGTTAATTTCTTGAGAATTATTAGTAGTTTAAGAGTGAATGGCAGCCTAATGTATAAAATATACCTAAACTTGGAAAATTCTGTATAAAATACGAAATCCTTAGAAAAATATTACTTAATTTTTTCCTGATGGCTACCGAACCCTATTTTGAGGGTGTCCGACACACTCTTGGCTGTTTTTTTTTAACTCTAGCGTTTCCATTTTACGCATGCAATGAGACAGGACACACACATAATAATAATAATCCACATCATCATGTCAGCCGAAAGATGTCCACTGCTAGACATAGGCCTCCCCCAAGGCTCTCCACTCAGACCGGTCTTGTGCTTCTCGCATCCACCGCGATCAAACGATCTTAACCAGGTCGTCGCTCCATCTTGTTGGAGGCCTACCGACAGCTCGTCTCCTGGTCCGTGGACGCCATTCGAGAAACTTTTGACGCCATCGGCCATCAGTCCTGCGTGCAATGTGCCCCGCCCACTGCCACTTCAGTTTCGCAATTCTTCGGGCTATGTCAGTTACCTTAGTAATAATAATAATAATAGCCTTTTATTCAGATTGACAATAGAATTTCATAAATAAAATAAACACAGAAAACTTAAATAATGTAAACCTTAATCTAATCTCTTATTTGAACTTAATTACTTTCTGTAGATCTGTTTACCAGTCTTACTTCTTATTTTGAAATAGGACACAAGACTCACAATATTCGAAAGCAAAATATTTGTCGTTTTCGGTCAAGAACTTGGCCGAATCCATACTAATATTATAAATGAAAAAGTGTGTTTGTGTGTTTGTGTGTTTGTATGTTTGTATGTTTGTATGTTTGTCCCTCTTTCATGCCGTAACGGACCGACGGATCGTCGTGATTTTTGGCATAGAGATAGTTTATGGTCCCGAGAGTGACATAGGCTACTTTTTATCCCGGAAAAATGCACAGTACCCGAGGGAATAGCGCGCGATAACCGAATACCACGCGGGCGGAGCCGCGGGCAAAAGCTAGTAATCAATATTCGTGCCACCTCTACTTACAACGCTGTTTTAGTCCCGTGTGTAAAGCGAAAATCACGCAGCGCCATAAATATTGAAACAGCTCTGCTATATTGAGTAGTAAACCCGAAAATAGTTTATCTGTGATAGGACTGTAATAAAATAGTGGCCCGTAAAAGGGCTATAATCTTTCAATAAACTTGAACTGATAATCTGGAGGCAAAGGACGCCTTCTTTGTTGCGAGGAGCGGCAAAAGGTCAACAGAAAACTTTGCGGGTTTGTATGAAGCTTTACTTTGTTATTTTTATGTGCGTGTGCGATTTTAGAATTCCCGATGCAAGAAAGAGGTATGTATCTAAATACTTTATTGTACACTAGCTGGTACCCGCGGCTTCGCTTTCGGTGTAGTTTTTTGATATTTTTTTATAAGAACCTTCTCCTGATAATAGCAAACAAAAAAATAATTAGCGAAATCGGTCCGGCCGTTCACGCGTGATGGCGTGACCAATTGAAACAGGGATGGGCAGCGTTCGGGAAACTTCGTGATGTCTTCTCGTTCAATATTCCGCAGTGGGTAAAGACAGAGTCTTCGACCAATGTGTGTTGCTAGTGATGACTTATGGCGCTGAGACGTGGTCCTTGACTGTTGGCTGTTAGAGAGGCTCAGAGTCACGCAACGAGCTATGGAGAGAGCTATACTTGGAGTTTCTTTGCACGATAGAATCCGGAATACGGAAATTCGTCGAAGAACTATAGTCACTGACATAGCTGAAAAAATATGCAAATTGAAGTGACAATGGGCAGGCCACATCGCTCGAAGAACTGATAGCCGTTGAAAAGTCCTCGAGCGGCGACCACGAACCGGAAGACGAAGCGTTGGCAGGCCTCCCACCAGGTGGACTGACGAGATCGTGAGAGTTGCGGGAAACCGGTGCATGCAAATGGCGAGTTGTCGTTCATTGTGGCGTTCTAAGGAGGAGGCCTTTGTCCAGCAGTGGACGTCTTCCGGCTGATGATGATGATGATGAATCGTGAATGTCCTAGCACATGTCATATTAACTGCACGAATACCATTATTCAACTCGGGCGCGGCTATTTGTATAGACAGTCCAAGATTATTCATTTTATTTTAATTGTCATAATTTATTAATTGTTAAATTAACAAATTCGCGTCGTTAAGTGACGTATAATCTGATTGTGCCAAATATGATAAATTACTAAGCTAAAGTTCTATCAAAATAAAACAGGACTAAAATAACATAGATCTTACTAAAAGTTGAAATTTTCAGAAAAATGGACATAATAATGTGTTGCTTAAACAAAAAACCGTTATTTATGACAGCCCGTGCCGTACCAGCCGTCAGGTGGACTGACGAGATCGTGAGAGTTGCGGGAAACCGGTGGATGCAAGTGGCGAGTTGTCGTTCCTTATGGCGTTCTAAGGGGGAGGCCTTTGTCCAGCAGTGGACGTCTTCCGGCTGATGATGATGATGATGATGACAGCCCGCTCCGTTTACAGAAAGGCGTGTCCTTATCGATAATCCCTAACGCCCTATGAAATAACAAAATAGTATATTATCCCCGAATTGTTATTGATATTGCCACACGCAAGCATTTATGTCTTTATTCATAGTTATTTATAACAAATCGCTAGTAAAATACTTAAACGTTTACAAACTTTTTAAATATTGTATATGATGGGTTTCATACCTTATCCTGTTAAAGCCCAGAGCCACAGATATAGATTACACTAGATAACGCAAACACCTCAATTTGTATGAAAACCAACCCTGTCACTTTTTCATATCTACTGTGACGTCTCAAGAGCGAACTAATGTTGTGGATTCCGCAATGTCCGCGCAAAATGATTATGATTATTATGATTATGATTATTATTATGAACTTGGTTCACCCGTTTAAGGGCTACGGTGTCACAGACACACATAGCGGACAAACTTAAAACACCTCTATTTTTGAGTCGGCGGTTAAAAATGTACACTATGACTGCTGCTAACCCCACGGAGAAGTAGAGTCTGACATAGTTACATTAGTTTTTTTATTTTTTTTATTTGACTCAAAGGCAAACAAGCAAGTGGGTCTCCTAGTGGTAAGAGATCACCGCCGCCCATAAACATCTGCAACATCGGGGGTGTTGCAGATGCGTTGCCAACCACATTTACATTATTCTTTTACGTTGTTACATTAGTTGTACTAAAGCCTCGTTGAAATATAATTAAAAGAAAACTAGGTTGCTGTTAACAGCGGGTGTCGTATTAATTATTTACCCATGCAATCATTATTAAACGCAAAGTAATTTGGATGGATAGTTTTGGAATGCTGCAGTATCGACTTCATGCGCGATTGATTCCATAAACTGCCCCAAATTGTTTTGTGTATAAGCTAGCATTTATTTTAATTTAAAACCGGCTAAGAGCATGTCAGACACGCCCAAAATAGGCTTCCGTAGCCATTATGAAAAAATTAGGTAATATTTTTCTAAGGATTTCGTATTTTGTACGGAATATTCCAGTTTAAGTATATTTTTGATACCTTAGGCTGCTATTTACTCTTAAACTACTAATAATTATCAAGCAAACTTAGCCGTTATATTTTTCCTTGAAAGTTTGATATATTTACTACCATCCTCAATTTTTTCGAATTTCTCTACCCATCGGTTTAGATTTTAGAGGGCGGCGGGGGGACGCTCGGTTTTAATGAAAATTTGCACTTTAAAGTTGAATATTTCAAAAACAAATCACTGAATCGAGAAATCGTTTTAGCAACATCGTAATAGTTTTAAAAGACCAACGACCCACACTACAAGATTGGATGAGCAAAAAAATCACCCCCACTTTACGTCTATGGGAGGTACTCTAAAAAAAAATTTTTTTTTTTATTGCACAATTTTGTCGGCATAGTTTATATGATAATATTCGTGTATAATTACAGTTTCCTAGCATTGATATTCCGGAATGAAAATGACATGGTGAAACTACAAGGCTTCCGTTTTTGCCATTTTTGCTACGGAACTCTAAAAAGGTAAATTTGAGCTCGAAGTAGCGTCGCGTGTAAATAGAAAATGAAATCCGAATTGATTAGGACTAATATTTGTTTTCTTTGTCTCCTTAGATCCAATTTAAAATACCAATATTTCCCCGTAGATTAAACAAAAAGTTAGATGGGAGTTGTGCTTGTGTTGTGATGGGAAAATTGTTGTCAGTTCTGATCAAATTTTAGAGATTTCCTTTATCTTGGAATAGAAATGAGGATTGCGTTGTTTTTTGACCGACCTCAGAACTCCGACTCCGACATTTATGAACCGATTTGTTTTTTTTTGAGTTCGTCTAGGACTGCCTTCAATTAGGGCCCATAAGCACCAAATTAGGATCTGATGATCATATCTTAAGGAAATCGAGGGAACTCTTCAAATATTGGGTCCACTCCTGCTGGCTTGTATGTACTGAGGCACCGACTTCAGATTGGTAGAAAATTATTTTTATGGTTTTTTGTAATCGGTTCAATTTTTAGTTATAAAATTTTGAAACTTTCCATTTTATGGAGCTTTGTTATTTTTCGGCATTAGAATGAATGCGAACAATCTTGACCATATTTTTTTGTTATTCTACCGTTTTCTACATAATTAACTTTATTCTGCGTAAATAATCATCACTGGGAAAGAAGTCTAGTACGAGTACATCTTATTTCAAAAATATTTTGGTAATGTCAGGTCACGTTTACTGTTCATTAAGTTTCCGAAAAATTTAGTACGACGACGAGCGAAGCGAGAACTATTAGGGATAATTGCGACCACAGCGCGCGAGTTCATCGAGCGAAGCGAGCGCGCCGCAGCAGTAGCCAGAGAAGCGCCAGAACCTAACAAATTTAAGAAATAATTAGGTTTTTACCAGTGCTAGTCATTATCATATACCTAAGATGGTACGTACGAAAAACAAGGGAAACAATTTAGTAACCGTTTTCTTGCGTAGACCGGGAATTGAGCTTGAGACTTCAAGCTTTACAATCAGGGTTCTCTAACCACTCGACTAACCATATTTAATGATTATTATAACGGATAACTCACGTCTTAAATCGAGTTTATCTTGACATGTTTCGAGTTATTTCGAAACCCTTCATCACTGGAGCACGCGACTCGGCGGCTGCCGCAACACGCGCACTACGCGCGACCGCTCGCGCGACTCGAGCTAAACTCGATTTAAGACCTGAGTTATCCGTTATAATATCATTAAATATGAGTGAGTCTCACGGTAGTTTCATGACTCGACTAACCAGTTATAAAACAACTAAAACACAATTTAAAAGCACACAAAACAGGTTCAACCATCTTTATTCTTGCAAATCACAACTTAAACACACGCGATGGAATCTGTATTCGTATAAATTCCCAGGATTTACCGTTGTGAGATAAAAATCAGACGATTTGCATCTGGCGCGTAAAACTGTCTTCTTCACACGCTGTCTGCCCATTTTGGGAGAATAAGGGCCGCCCCTTGTAAGGGACACGGTCGCACCGTTGGATAGGGATGTGACAGAAACGATTGTGAAAAGAAGCCTTTTTTTACAAGTTTTTATTTAATTTCATCTGCCCCGTTGTATGTCTGTAATCAAATCTTGTAAGTTAAATTCGAACGATTTTCAGTGGTTGGATTGATTTGAAATTTGGTATACTTATGTATATTGTGTGACAATACAATAATCTGGTAGTGACATCCTGGTAGTACACGCACATACAGCATGGAGAGCAGATGCCCGTTGGGGCCGAAAAGTTCTCGAATGGAGGCCGCGGATCGGCAAGCGCAGCGTGGGACGTCCACCAACGAGATGGACGGATGACCTGGTTAAAGCCGCGGGTACAGGGTGGATGCAGGCCGCTGCCAACCGAAGCAATTAGAGGTCTATGGGGGAGGCCTATGTCCAACAGTGGACGTCCTACGGCTGAGATGATGATGATGATGATCCTGGTAGTCTGGTCAGGAACTTCTCCACAGGACGGAACTCTTCAACGGTTAATGGAATTTATTTCAAATTTTGGTATGCAAATTTAGTTTGGGTGACAATATAAGTAAGTACAGTCAACAAAAAGTACAGTTAAAAATGATATTTTCACCAAAAATTTATTAAAGTCTGATGCTAGTGAGCGTCACTTCCTATAGCATGTACTTAACATAATTATGCAACATTATTGATATAAATTGAAAATACAAACTGAAATATAGATGCACAGAAAAACCAGAAAAATAAGACCAACACTGGGAATCGAACCCAGGACCTCAAATAAAAAAAATACAAAAAGATTCCAAAAAACCAATCTTAATTATTGATATAGGTACAACATGAAAATGACAACTTTTAATTAATTAAATAAATTTGTTTGTCAGTTTAATTTTGTTGTATTTTAAACGTCTTGCGAAAAATTAAGTGTTAATTTTTTTGTAGGAATTATTTTTAACCGTTTTAATTTTTCAAAGTAATCGATATTTTAAATGAGCAGTCAAGCGCAAGTTGGTTATTTTTTTTAAACTTGTTAAGGAGATAAGCCTGTTGCGTGTTTAAAATTGTACGGAATCTTTAATACACGAGACAGACTTACGCTTGGCCGAACTTTTTATAGTCTGTTAGTTAGATTATTACAAAAAATTCAATGATAAACAAGTGTATATACTCGTAAATATTGGAAAAGTATTTTTTGCGTCAATTAAACAAAAAAGTTATAAAGATGTCGCGGGTCGAAGTACCGCGTGACGTCACGACGTGCGACACTTTTGATCATGTCGTGACTTATGAAAAACTGAGTAAATTTTGTTGATAAGCAATTTATTAGAAATTGAGTAGAATTACTAACTTATCAAAACACAGGAATATATCTTTTAAAATAATGAAGATATGTGGACCCACTGAAAATCAGCGTGGTGGCACCGCGTGCCATGACACATGCTGAGGGGTGTCCCTTTTTTGTGACAGCTACATAATATGTATGCTTATTGTTTCGCTGAACTGTATTGTTGTACTTGAAGTTGTTCAAAAATAAATATTTTCTATTCTATTATATGAACTAAAATGATTTCTTTGCTCACCCGCGACCTTAAGATAGCTAAGTCTATGCAAATTATGCGTGTTCATGCAGTTCCTCCACCTCCACACTGTAAGAACACACACAAATTACACAAACCCATCTATCACCACCACCACAACACACTGACGCGTTTCGAACTCAACCAGAGCTCATCTTCAGAGTGACACAACCGTACACCATGCTACCAGTTGTTAGACTCCGCAAAGTAACGCCTGATTCAATAAATTATTCTATTATATTCTATTCTATTCTATTCTATTCTATTCTATTCTATTCTATTCTATTATATTCTATTCTATTCTATTCTATTCTATTCTATTCTATTCTATTCTATTCTATTCTATTCTATTCTATTCTATTCTATTCTATTCTATTCTATTCTATTCTATTCTATTCTATTCTATTCTATTCTATTCTATTCTATTCTATTCTATTCTATTCTATTATATAAAGCTCCTTTTTTCCTCGATACGGAATTTAAAAACTTGCAAAAGTCTTAATACGATCCGGTTCTATACATAGACTGCTGAAGCTAAGCGTATAGCCTTTACAAAAGACATTCTCTGCAGGACGGAACCCCGCTATGTGACCTATAACAAGCACATATTGAATTCTACGATGCACCGAATGATTCCTTGTGAAAAGACGTTTTGCGAAAACGGCTTCGTGTCTCCAGCGAACTTTGCTTTTGATATTGAAAAGGGAAGTAGGTAATAAGCATCTTTATGCTTTTAATAAAGACGCAACTTTAAGCCATAGAATGAAAGTAAGAACGAATTGGAGTCGTTTTTAATCAAAATAATCCTACTAATATTATAAATGCGAAAGTAACTCTGTCTGTCTGTCTGTCTGTTACGCTTTCACGTCGAAATCGCTGAATCGATTTTGATTAAATTTGGTACAGAGATAGTTTAACCCTTTATAAGGCAGAGGCGATTTAGCGACCACATGCATTGATTTAGAAATTCAACCTTATAGTTTTAGTAATAAGTTACAATATTCATTGTAATTATTGAAAATACTACTAGCTTTAAAAATATCCTTTGCCGGATATGTATTCGATAGCTGCTTTTGAATCTGTGGTAGTATGCTCCAACAAATGGGGCCTTATAAAGGGTTAAGCCCCAAGGATCAACATAGGATACTTTTTATTCCGGTAGAGGGCGCCACTGCGCGATAACCTAGGTCCACGCAGACGAAGTCGCGGGCATAAGCTAGTAAAATAATAAATATCATGGGACACTTAACACCAATTGACCTCGTCTTAAAATAAATCCTTGTCCTAAATAAATACATACTTAAATACATATTAAACACTCAAAACCCGAGAGCAAACATTCGTATTCCATCCCAGCCTATATACATACGTCCCACTGCTGGGCACAGGCCTGATCTCAGAACAAGAGGGCTTGGGGCAATAGTTCCCACGCGGGCCCAGTGCGGGTTGGGAACTTTTTCGTATTATTCATCCAAATATCCGCCCGGCCGGGATTCGAACCCGGGACCTTAAGCCTCGTAGTCGGTTCTACCTCTTGGCCATCCGGTCGTCCAATAATAAAATCCGGATTAGGGAAATTCGTCGAAGAGCTAAAAAGTCATCAATATAGCTGTAAAAATTTGGAAGTTGAAGTGAATATTACCAAGCACTGTAAAGTGTCAGCAGCAGAAGTGGATGAGCGTGTACAGTGGTCAAAATGATCTAAATACATAATTTTGAACATCACAACCACAACTGCCATTTACTTATGCTGCTGACAGTACATAGCCCGATATACTTGGTCAATTTTTAACTTTCGAATCGGTAAGACATAACTATTACAAGTAGGTATAGATTCTTTATCGTAAGAAAACTTATAAGAAAACTGGCACCGAAATCATAAACGGGACAAGTGTGGATTTTATAGGCCTCAATAGCTTTGGAATCGAGAAATCATGCGTCTAGGTTTTTACGGGTTTTCTGATAATGGGGGTGAGCGTTAGTCCTAGCCTATTGAGAATGTGATTACCATAAAGTGAACATATGGCCACTTAGGTAAAGCCGCCGAAACTGTGCGAGCTAACTTAGAAGAAGAATAGCATTAGAATACCTCGGTCAAAATTCTTGTTCTTGAAAAAATATGACGGAGAAGAGTTTTGGGTGGCATTTTTAATTTTTCTCTAGTTAAATATTAGTTGCACTGAAAGAAATAAGGTAATGACACAAATAATTTCTGTGTCTGAGTGGTTGGAAACAACGCAACGAAAAGAATTTTGAGCCACCTACATTTTTTGTTAGACTGTATGGCAAAAAAGCAAGTGGGTCTCCTGATGATAAGAGATCACCACCGCCTATAAACATCTGCAACACCAGGGGTATTACAGGTGCGTTACTAACCTAGAGGCCTAAGATAGGATACCCCAAGCACCAATAATTTCACCGGCTATCTTATTCTCCATCAATCAGAAAAAAAATCGAAATACTCATTTTAATAGACTTGATGAAAGTTATTGGGTTCAATGTTGAGAAGCACACTGTTTTTTTATTCTTTTATTTCTTATAAATTTTACTTTTATTTTCTTGCAAAAAATTTTTTACTGTGAGAATGATAAATAAAGCAAAAGCCTTTGTCAAAAACTTCAATCACAAAATTTAGACTTGGCTATAATTGGTATAAGTTTAATATTTTAGACACAATTGACAAAAACATGTTTTCGGTTTTTCCTGAAAAATTTAGTTTTTGCGAATATCATTTTTTTTTCACCGGGGCCGGCGATATAATTTTGCAATACCTTCCAAATTTAAAACTTGTGACAACCCTTATTTGTGTAAATACCAATACAGATTGCACTATCGCTCAACTTCAAAGGCGTCGCCCTACTGTAGGGAAAACTTGCTACACTGTGCCGGTAGCGTCAACGGTCGTCAATCCCTGACCGCAGATACCCGACAAACTAGTAGCCATAAAAACAACGTAAAAACTTAACCCCTTAAACCGCCACAATGTCGACAACGCGTAAAATTCCACCCTTCATTTATTTAAATACTTGTTATAAAGGAGGTGATTACGCTATAAAAACTTAAACAGTCATTGCGTTTGATGATTCCGCAGTTTATTGCTGAAGCGTGACTTTATCTGAATTATATTTTGAAAGGACCTTGGGGGCGGTGATTAAGAGTGACGTCAAGGCTTGAGACTGGTGACCTGTCGTTTCGCCGACTTTAATTACGCAGATTTTCGTTTTGCAGACAAGTATTGGCAGATTTTTCTTTTGGCCGAGCAACTTTTGGTATAATTTCGTTGGGTCTATTATTCGTTTCACCAAGTAGTCGGTAGACAGATTAGCGAAATGCAGATTTACGGTTCGTCGATTGTTTGTTTCGTAATTATTTCAGTTGACCGAACAAATGTTCGCCGAAACACGATAAGCAGTAAGCAGTGCCCTTAGTGTAAGTTTTCAGTTGCAAAATACATCTCGACCGCGTTCCCGTAAAATCTCACTTTATTATGGAAACACGAACAGCGCCTCTAGCGGAACGTTTGCGATGTTCGTGTTTCCATACAAATTGAGATTGTAACACGAACGCAATTTTTTTTTTTTGTGGCAATAAATGTCTTTTTATTTATTTTATTTATTTAACGCGATCGAGCGAGACGTATTTTGTAACCAAAAACTTACACTAAGGGTCCAGAGCTATCACCTGGCATTAAGATGTAGTTGTGCGACGACGAGCGTTAGTGAGGAGGAGTATTAGTTAGAAGTGACCAACAACGCACGAGCCGAGCGAGCGTGCCGTTGCAGCACCCGGCGAGTGCCAGAACCGAATGCTGGCGTCGTGACTTTGTTTTTTTTGACTTCAATATAAAATAAATACAAATTTAAAAGCGAAAAGTTGTTCGAGCAAACGTTCAAAATGTGTAGTGATTACTCGGCTAATCGAATTTCTGTCAATAATTGTTCGGCTTACTGACTCATAAGCCAACTGAATAGTCTACTAAAGATTGAGTTACGCAACGTTAGTCTGCGAAACAATACATCTGTGTAGCGTCATCGGCGTAGCGTTCCTTCGCGAAACGTGGTCAGCCGTAATCTTTAAATTACTATGAATTTTTATTCGTAGAAATTAAATAAATAAAAAAAGTAAAGAAAAGTAATTGGCGCTTTTTTGGTCACGGAACCCAAGCAAGGGTAGGTAATGTTAAAATTCGGATTTTTCTCAGAAAAATATCTTTTCTTCATCTAGTTTTACAGCGCTTTTACTGATCGTAAAAAATACAAAACAAGTCATATGCCATGTTTGTATGTAAATATATTAAGTCGGCGAATCACCGATACGGGATGCTTAGGCTGGGTAGTAAACTAAATCGCGGTTCGGGTCAAGTGCGAACCCTTTTATAAGGAAAGAAAGGCGTAAAAATCGTGTCTGTTACGTGATTGAAGGTTGTGTAGTATATGTTATCACTACAGAATATTGTTGAAGATTTTTTTTTACTTTTTCCTATTAATAATTGTAAATAAACCCCCTTGCAAAAAAAACGGGCACCTATGGTTTTTGTATTTTATGTGTATGAAAGCTTACTTTCTAAGCTTCAATGCCTAAAAATCTGAAAAACCATAGGTGCCCGTTTTTTTTGCAAGGGGGTTTATATTATTAATAGCTTTTGCCCGCGGCTCCGCCCGCGTGGTATTCGGTTATCGCACGCTGTTCCCTCGGAAACTGCATTTTTCCGGGATAAAAAGTAGCCTATGTTACTCTCGGGCCCATAAACTATCTCTATGCCAAAAATCACGTCGATCCGTCGCTCCGTTACGGCGTGAAAGACGGACAAACACACCAACACACTTTCGCATTTATAATATACTAGCTTTTACCCGCGGCTTCGCACGCGTAAACTAATCGGTCTGGTAGTTGCACTTGAAATTTTCGGGATTTTATCAAATTCCCCTTGCAATTTCCAAAATTTATATCGTGGTCTTCCTTCATTGAGGTTGTTTTGTGAATAGCTGTACAAAATTCAAGACTCTAAACCCAGTGCTGAAATTTCAAAAATTTTCCCTATCCAAATTCAAATCATTTATTCAGTAAATAGGCTGCAACGGGCACTTTTACACGTCATTTTTAGGGTTCCGGAGCCAAAATGGCAAAAACGAAACCCTTATAGTTTCGGCATGTCTGTCTGTCAGATCAGGGACTATCAATGCTAGAAAGCTGTAATTTTGCACGGATATATAGGTAGGTAGGTAGGTTTTACTGTATTCTTACAAATAAATGTTTTTGAATTTGAATTTGAATAAACTATGCCGACAAAAATATAAAATAATAATAATAATACAGGGACGTATGCGGTCCCTTAGTTACAAAACTATCCCGTGAGAATATCTGGATAAAAAGTAGCGTATGTGTTATTTTAGACATCGAGTTACCTTCATACCAAATTTCGTGACTCTTAGCCCAGCGGTTATTATTTCAAGATTTTATCCCTATCCCGTGGAAATATCGAGATAGAAAATATGTGTTATTTCAGAGGTCCAGCAACCTACATACCGAATTTCATGGTTCTAAACCCAGTGGTTGTTATTTCGAGAATTTTTCCTTAGGTATCCCGTGGGAATATCGGGTCAAAAAGTCATCTTTGTGTTATTCCAGACGTACAGCTACCTACACACCTACCAAATTTCATGACTCTAAGCCAAGCGGTTATTATTTCAAGATTTTATTCCTATCCCGTGGGAATATCGAGATAAAAAATAGCCTATATGTTCTTTCAAAGGTCCAGCTACCTACACACTGAATTTCATGGCTCTAAGCCCAGTGGTTGTTATTTCGAGATTTCATCCCTAGGTATCCCGTGGGAATATTGGGTCAAAAAGTCGCTTATGTGTTATTCTAGACCTTCGGCTACCTACATTCCAAATTTTATGACTCTAAGCCCAGCCGTTATTATTTCAAGATTTTATCCCTATCCCGTGGGAACATCGAGATAGAAAGTAGCCTATCTATTATTCCAGAGGTCCAGCTACCGACATACTAAATTTCATGGCTCTAAGCACAGCGGTCGTTATTTCTAGATTTTATCCCTAGGTATCCCGTGGGAATATTGGGTCAAAAACTGGCCTATGTGTTATTCCAGACGGCCAACTACCTACATACCAAATTTCATGACTCTAAGCCCAGTGGTTATTAGTTCAAGATTTCATCCCTATCCCGTAGGAATATCGGGATAAAAAGTATCCTATGTTTTAATCCAGGTCATAAACTAACTTTTTGCCAAATTTCATCCAAATCCGTCCAGCCGTTTTAGCGTGAAGAAGTAACAAACATACTTACTCACATCCTCACTCACTCACAAACTTTCACATTTATAATATTAGTAGGATTAGTAGGATTAGTATGGATGATACCGATTAGCTTATTTGTACCGAATTACAGAAAAATAATATAAGTCTAAAGTTTTTTAGTCAGAACGTATAATGAAATTAATCTTTTGGAAAAAATCTCTAAATTATTTAGCCACCTGAGTTCCGACATTTTTTAACAAACTTAGCGTTTAAGACCTAGACGTGGTTGACCTGCTTTGTTATTTAGAATTTTATTTGAAAACTCTTAGAATTCTTTATTCAATGAACAATTTGTACTTTATAATTATAAAGTACGTTCGGCCTTTACTCTTATTGTTAATTTAGGAGGTTATGCGACTGTTGTTTTTTGAAAATCGACTTTTGAGGAGGTCGTGTGGATGAAAAAAAGAGACAAAATGAGGGTTAACGTATATATTTTTGCAGGCATGAAGTCGCCGGCAAAAGCTTCTAATAATACGTCCCGTTTTATTAACTTTCCAGTCCACGCTAGATTTTTTTTTCCATTTTCATAAAACGTATTTGGCGTGTACTGTATGCCGTTTAGAAAAAGAGCTATACGCAAAATTAGTAGTAAAAGAAAGGAATTTACGACTCTCCGCAGAGCGTGTGCCAAAGAGAAGAAAATTAAAGATCGTTCGCTTTAAGAAAATAAATGAAATTATGCAGACTGGTAGAAGAAATAACGTATATTAAAGGTAAAAACAAATCAAAAACAAGCGTAAGACGTGTGCAGGTCATAGCACAATAAGAACAACAGTTTATTTGGTTGCTATGTCAATCATTCTTTCTTTGAACATGTAATAAGATTACATGATTATTGAGCCAGTATTAAAATACGCTATACTGCCTCCAATAAAAATAATACATTTTTTTTCTGAATGAAGATACACTTACAAGACGTATACACTACACATCATCAAAAACAGCTGATAATTTTTTACTTTGACAATCTTCTTTTACTCGTGCACTGTGCAGTAGAAATTTAGAAGCGAACAAAAATTAAGTTTGTTTTCGTTTCCACAAAAGCAAAAGTTTGTGTGTGTTTGTTATTTCTTCGTGGCGCAGCGGCGGGATAAATTTGCGTTAAGTTTATATAGGCTAATTTTTGTCCCCAAAACAGCAAGGTTCATGAGAACCTTCTCATGTTGCTTTTTTTATGGGGTAAATAAAACCCATGCCATAGGGCATACTGTACATATTTTAGAGATGTTGATATGAATATTCAGGGGCTGAGGTGATCATTTTCTATCAAATGACCCACTTTCTCGTGCCTCCCTCTCATAATAGAATAATAAAAATAGAAAACTAAATAAAAGAACATAAACTTTTACCGAGATTCGCTAGATGGCATTGTGTGCATATAAAAACGTACTAAGTATAATTTGATTTACATCAGAATAATCTTTCATCCAAATTCTTACAGCGACAGCAACATGGTAATCTGAGTTTTATTCGAGCAGAAGCGTCAAAGTCAATGTCAAAGTCCAAATATTTTATTCAATTTAGGCTATAACAAGCACTTATGAATGTCAAAAAAAATCAACCACCGATTCGGAAAAACCTCTGTTGAGAAGAATCCGGCAAGAAACTCAACGAGGTATATATTTCTTAAACAGATTTACAATAATTATCTATACATCACAAGTATTTAACGCAACTATATTTTTAACTCAGTAGATTCAATCATAAAATCATTAACTTTATAATACGCCTTAAATATTAATGTCTTTTTAACAATAGATGTGAATTTTGTGTCCGTTTAAATTGTAAAACGTATGCAATTTCCCAGAAACGACTTTTTCTTTTAGCCAGTCTGTAAGATGGAACTTTAAGCTTCCCTGTGTTTCTAGTAGCCTTTGGCTTATCGGCATAAGCTAGTACGAGATATTTTTTGAGGTTAGTGATGTTCAGATGAATATCGTGAGTGCTTGAACTATCTGTCCGTAAGTCCTCTATGTCCCGGCCAGGATTATCTCTCCTTCCATTATTACGAGGATAACTTCGAAGTTAAGAATAATAGCTAATTATTTCTCCGGATAAAGAATCCGCTGATTTTAATGGCTTACCTCCGTAATGGATATATCTTGAAGCTTTACCGTTAGCGGATCGGATTTTACAAAATTTTGAGCTTTAGAAAATGGGTCACACTTTTTTATAAATGGGCTGTAGAATTTGATGATATTTACAATTTTTTTTGAGGACGTGTACTACTACTAGATAGCTTGGAAAATGTACACTCACCAGCACCAATAACTGACACAACAAAGCTTACATAAATATCTGATACGACTCTATTTCTAGGGGCGGAACGATATTATTTACTAATCTTATTACATTTGACGAATTCAATACACATTCTTATGACTGTAATTTATATAAATTATAATGTAATGATGTATTGAATGAATAAATTAACTAAACTAAACTAAACTATAGGCAAATCCCAGCTTACCCCGTTTATCGAAATCGTCGGAGCCGATTCTGAAATTCTTATTATAAACATATTTATATTGTTCAGCGTTAACTGAACTAATAATAATAATAATAAACAAACATTATCACCAAATTTCAAGTTCATAAATAAGTCTTTAAGTTCTAAGTTTTTAGTTTATAGTTAAGTTTTATATTGTAAGCTACATAATAATATTTTATACTACCAAATTTCAATATTTAAATCTTTTATTTTAGCTAAAATATTTTTCTTTCTAATACGTTTTTGTTTGTACGAACAGCAATATTTATAAGCCTGATAATACAAAATACCAATAGTATTATCTTGGCTTGTGAAAATCCAAATTTACATGTAAATGGGAAACAGGGCGCGCAAGTTTTAGAGAAAAGGGGTGTGATAAGATATTGGTTTTCATTATTTTTTTCCAAGTTTTTAGTCTTGCGGTGGAGGCGGTTAAGCTGTGTTATTATAACAACGTGAATGTAAGATTGTTTTGTAAATACCGTATTTTAATATTTATCATTTATTTTATAAATCAAATCGAATTTCACTAACGTGTAAAAAAACCCGCGTTGAATTTCTAATTTTTCATTCCAGTGGTTAATTTAACGCGCTAAGGTTACATTATAAGTTTATACGAATGTTTGTAATACGAATGTTTGCTCTCGGGTCTTGGATGTTTAATATGTATTTAAGTATTTATTTATCTATATAAGTATGTTTATCCGTTGCCTATTACCCATAGTACAAGCTTTGCTTAGTTTGGGACTAGGTCAATTGGTGTCAAGTGTCCCGTGATATTTTTTTTTTATTCATAAGTAATTAAATTTGCTTAAAATTTCTAAGTTTGTGCGTTACTTTTTTATTTTTATTGTCCCGAAGGAAAATTATGTTTTTGAGCGTATGGAATTGTATATTATGTTTGTTTCTTTGGTACTCTTGCAGCCTAAGCAGCTGGTCGGATTTTGACATTTATGATGATTCACACATCATTCATACCGTTTTTAACTATCGTAGGAAATGCCAAACTAGTTATTTGAACTTCACTCAAAAAGGTAAACAGCCGTGGTGGCCTAGTGATTTGACCTATCGCCTCTCAAGCAGAGGGTCGTGGGTTCTAATCCCGGCTCGCACCTCTGAGTTTTTCGAAATCCATATGCGGAATTAAATTTGAAATTTACCACGAGCTTTGCGGTGAAGGAAAACATCGTGAGGAAACCTGTGAAGCAATTCAATGGTGCGTGTGAAGTTCTCAATCCGCACTGAGCCCGCGTGGGAACTATGGCCCAAGCCCTCTTGTTCTGAGAGGTGTGCCTAGCAGTGGGACGTATATAGGCTGGGATGGGATGGACACCTTTTTTAACTACCATTGTATGCCAAACTAGTTGTTTGAACTCGACTCAAAAAAGTTGATTCCATCGCACCTTGCCTATTTAAAACAACGCGAACCGAAGTAAACAGGGCTTATAAAGCTTATCAGTACCCAAGGTAAAAGGTTTCATGTATCCCGTATTACTCAGGAATCGAACAATACGAAGCCAACTCTGAAACTTAATCTGATATGATCACGATAGTCGTATCCGAGATTGAATACTAATGAATTGAAGTCTGGCTGGTCGCCATTGTTGAGGGAGTTGATCGGATTACGCGAAGTCTTCTACATTATTATTGTGAGACACGCATTTTGTGTATTTTGGATCGAGCTGAATAGAAATCTTTTTCCAGGTAAAGTTTGGCGTGATACACGAAGCGACGAGAAAATTTCATGCTTAACCAATAAACACAAAGTCAACAAAAAATCTTCCACCGATTTCGAAAAGCCTCTGAGAAGGAAAAGCTGGCAAGAAGCTCAACAAAGTTTTCTTTTTAAACAAATCACATTGTTTTTATTCATTGATAATTAGATTACAAAACGAAATATATAAGTTTAACATTCGTGGATTTGCGAAAACTATAATATCCGCAGACGCTCATGGTACCTTCTCAAAAACATTTGCGAATCCGCGAAAAGCGCTTGCGGACAACCATGGTACTCCAAAACACACACAAACATCACGCCTGTATTCCCAAATGGGGTAGGCAGATCACACGAAACGATACGGCTTCGGAGCCACTTTTATCAATTTTAGGTTTTAATTTTGACAAAAACGGTATTCCTAAACATTCCTTAATTTGCCATAAGTACCCTCGGACGGCTATGCCAATCATCAGTATTTTTTCCAAAATGCCCGCGGCACCTGACGATTAGTCTTTTAAATGGCACTAATACTCAAAGGGATATTATTATGTAAAGTAAGGGATCGCCAATGCGGAGCAAAGTTATATTCCATCTCCACGATATACGAATAACCATTCATTCTTCGTGGCAATGAATGTAAGTTTTATATGTTTGGTCCATTTTTTTCTACCCCAAAAGCAATAAAGCGGAAAAGAGGCATATTGAATCCGACCAACACCCATTAATTTAAATGCACATTTGAAAACGAGGTCTAATAATGAGCTTGGTTGATTCTCCGAAGTTACCGCCTCGTTCCCTTTCCGTGGAAAAGCCCTTACGGCTGACTTAACGACAGCTAGAAGTCGGAATACAGCAGTTAATCTCATTAGCGAAACCTCTCCCTTAGTTCCAGCCAATATTTCCTAGAAAAGAGTTCCAATTTGAGCGGCTGTCGCTCCCAGATAGATTTGAACATCAGTCTACATCATAAGGTATTTATGACTGGAGATAATAACACGCCATCTCTTCTAACAGTATATCTGACCACCACATTGGCCATCTCATCCGTCCTCCATTCATGGTCCACGATGTGGTATCATTTTCCCACCCTGCATTCTGTCTTTGCAACTATGTTAACGGGGTATTCTTTTTATAAACATTTTTACTGTTGTAGTGCGCTAAGATATCTTAGGTTAGTTCTTTTTTTAAGTATGTAAACTTATAATTGTACAAAATTATATAAAAACTTTGAGTTAGATGTAGGTAACTTAATAAACGTATTTTTATTCATATCACAAAGAATCCATACTTTTGTTGTTGTAACATACAATGTTATCCTATAAATATGTTAGTGAAGATTTTAAATAATGATGATAATTATTACATAGTACAAATTATATCATTGAATAGACTCATATTCGTAATCATTAATTGTTTCACGAAATGTAATTGTGTAGGTATATTTTTAAATATTTATGCACAGTTGTCATTTTGAGGTTATATTAATGCCCTAAAAATCGTCCATTTCAAAAACACCGTGTTAAATTATTGTATTGATTTGTTGTGCTCAATTAAAAATTTGTGTTGTATTGTTGGGATTGCATACGAATATAAAAGTTTGTTCTTAAAATATTTTTTTTTACACAAACTTAGTTATCAATGATTCCTTGTAATGCAATTAGTGTGTGTGTTTGTGCAATACACTCTTAAAATGGTTTTGTTTCACTTTGACTTCTACAAATACCACCACAGATACAACAAAGAAAAGCTAGCTAACGTCAACTCCTGTCAGGAGTCCTTTGCGATCTATATTTGATTTCCAGTGAAAAGCTCTTCGAGTCCCGAAGCCTCGCAGATCGAGACAAGCTCAAACTTACCGAAGTCGGGGCCTGCTTTGTCCCTCTTTCGAATCATTTGTCGATAAATCAATCGAGCGTGAACCAGGCTTGGATGAGTTCCTTGTTTGGCGAAAGTTATAAATTTACAGGCGCAATTTATTTGCTTACGTTTTCCTTTTGGCTGCCTTTTATGGCTAGGCGAGTGTGTTCCATGTTGTTTATTACTGGATTTGCTTGTGACTTACTCGTCTTGGATTCTTTTAATATTGCGATGGGGTTTTGTTTGTTACATTCAGATCGATGCGTGATTTTCGCAAGTCATAATTTTTCTCGCCGATACTTTTTTCTGAAAATTTTATATGGTGCATCTCATAGAAAATTGTAGGTTAGGTTAGGTTTGTGCTATAACAATTCTGCACAATAAATGGATTTAGAAAAAACTATGTTATGACAAACATTAAATTATGACTTTCAACATGCGAGCCGAGCCGATAGTAGACCTTCGAATGACCTGGCAAATTTGGAATATGGAAGTTATCAAAATTGTAATTTTCTTTATAAATACAGTAAGCTAGATGTATCTTCAACTTTGTCCATATCTTAAGGAAACTTCGCAAATTCTTGAGATTAATATTTACTTATTAGTTCTTTATAAGTTAGAATTAATTAAGCTTTCTTTGAGTAAAAGTTGAGTGAAACCATTTCTTTATCCACAAATCCATTTCATAGATTACTTTCTAACTAAAAATACATGAACATGAACAAACATGACCTTACCACAAAAGCGAGGGAATAGAAAATATCCAAAACTCCATTTAACTCCCGGTAACGTAACCCGGAGAAAAAACAAGAAAATCCTTATGAAAATTTCAACAACTCAATTTCGTGATCAGCAAATTTCCATAATAACATGAGCTTGAGTCAACACGCGGATCACCGGCTCACGTTTGCCGGTTTATTAAAAACCGGCTTACCCCGTATTAAAAACCGGCTTACCCCGTATTAAAAACCGGATTACCCCGTATTAAAACCCAACCGGTTTACTCTGAGTGGCTGCCTACTCGAATGTCAGGATAGCGTGAACTTTATTAAATTCATATCCTTTGGCGCCACAGATAATTGGGTATGCAGAAAGATGTGTTAGGACGATGCAGAAATATCTGCCATGTGAAATCTTCATCTTTTGAATTACTACCTACTATTCGGAGCAGCCAAACCAACTGTATGTATGTAAACTATAGACCTCCCGTTGCTTCGGTTTGGTTGCTTCGGGAAGCTGTGTGCGTCCACCATGAAACTGTAGTTTTATCCCGGTCATAAATACATATCGTTAGTGGACGTTCTAAGCTGCGCTTAATTCTTCATTGTACAAAAATACAGAAATGAACATAAATGATCAAGGCATGATTCAATAAAAATAATTAAAGAAGCTGATAATAATAGCACAGTTAAAAAAAATTTGAACCAAATAAAATATACAGATTGAATTTACACTAGTAGAACTGTGTTTTAATCTAAGAGTTCCTAAAAACGTGTTGTGACACCCTGGAGCATCGTAGGACTATTTAGGGGGGCAAATGGTATGTTACGGCTGCATGTATACTCAAATTTTTTTACAAGGGGGATGCAAAAACAGTAATATACAAAGAGAGTCGCAGAGCTATAACATTGGAAATTCCTGTTAACACTTTTTGCCAAAAAGCTCAGTAAGTGCTTCGTACCTCTATCTAAATATGCAGGGGTCCGGAAAATAGGCGAAGGTCCATGATTTAGCAGAAAACGTAACTAAGCAAACACCGAATGTCACGATGTAAGCATTTCCCCATTTGTTTCTCTAATTCACACAAAGCATTTAAATTACAGGAGACGGCAATACGTGCTTGTTTTTATTTTATTCATCATCATCACTAGTTGAAAGAAATCTACTGTTGGGTATCATCAACTCTTGCGATGTCTTTTATTCACTCACTAAAGCTTGCTAAGGCTGTGTCTTCCAGTTCGTGGTCGCAACTCGAGGACTTTTCTCTGCCAGCAATCATCAGTTCTTCGAGCGATGTGGCCCGCTCATTGTCACTTCAACTTGCGTTATTACTTTATATTTCTCAAAACTTATATTTATGGTATTCTTCTTCTTCTCTTTTAAAATATGGCTTCTGTCCTAATTAATAAGACAATTTCGCCAGTGTCAAAGTATTCTCTTTCGAGAGGCAACGTTGTACGGTGATTGTAGTTTTTGCAACTTGATAGTAAAATTCCAGAAACCACGTGGAGACAACTTGCACATTAAAAAATATCAGACACGAGAGCAATATAGAATTTTGTGATCACTGTTCACTGTTAAGGTTAATCGACGCATAAAACACTATCAAAATTATACTTTAACTAGCCAAAGAAACAGAAATAGCAAAATTATATATTTTCTACATACTATAGCTGGGTTCAGCTTTCATTAGCCAAATTCTAATAAAAAACTTAATAGTTGTGTACTCGTATTTAACGACTTTAATGCTTGTGTGTGCTTGCGTTATTACTTTATATTTCTCAAGACTTATATTTATGGTATTGAGCAGGGAGCGAATCTTTGACACCTGTGACAGCCGTATGACGTTAAGCTTCAAACAGAGTGTTTTTATCTACATTATAGATAATCACTAACAACTTATTGGCCTCTTTAGTTTACGGATATTTTATTGACACTTGAGACAGCCAGTACTTAAATGTCACTATTTTAATATGTTGAGTATATTTTATAAAAACACCCTATTTGTCAATTTGCGTCATAATGACGTCACCGGCATCAAAGTTTCGCTCCCTGGAATGTGAAATTTAGTTGCATGTAGTTTGCAGGTGGTAGGACCTTGTGCAAGGTCCGCCCGAATTGCTACCACCATCTTGCTCGCCAATCCTGCCATGCCATAGGAGTGCTTGCACTGTTGTGTTTCGGCGTGGGGAGTAAGACAGCCGGTGAAATTACTGGCACTTGAGGTATCCCGTCTTAGGCCTCTAGGTTGGCATGGCAACGCAACTGCAACCCCTCTGGTGTTGCAGGTGTCTATGGGCGGTGGTAATCTCTTACCACTTGCTCGTTTTCCATACAGTCGAATAAAAAAAATGCTTAAAGTTCTCTGACAGCGAAGTTTTGGCTTCAATTTGCAGAAACCTAAGACATTTCGGTATGAGTACGACTGTTGTATCCCCACAAAATTCGGTAATAGCTATGTTGAAAAAGATAAGCGAAAGTCAACTCCCGTACATGTGGCTCATGCTAATTCCATACACATTAGAGACAACAGTGAGTGCGCTGTTTTAAGCTGTGCCACGTCACGCTCCGCCGGTTTCCACTTCACATTGTTTGTAAATCTTTGCGTAACTTTTACTTGATTAATTAATATAGATTTGTTTTATAATAGACGAATTTAAGCTCAGCTAAAGTATTGATCTGGGTTGCCTAGATACTTCTACGAGTAGCTAAGCAACTTGCGTACACCCATGCTCTCACACTAATAAAGGACGAATTAACTCTGTCAGTTTATTTTTGACGCCTAAGGGTGGAGCCAGACGAGCGCAATTTTATGAGTCGTTAGTGAGTTGCGTAATTTTTCAAATCAAAATGAGTTATAACGTTTTAAACTTTCGTGATGCTCACTCATAGTCAAAATACCACAAACGGGACATGAACGGGACTTATTACCAAAAAATGACCAAGTGCGGGTAGTTAGTGATACGAGTGCCGGTACTATTAGTGATCAAGTGCGGGTGGTTCGAAGAACTCGCGCTGCTAGGTGGACTTGACACCCCACACTTCAGTCTACTCGTGACCACGGCAACTGCAATGTTGCCGAAACGTCGAGGTAAATATTACTCGTTAATAATAGCGTCAAAATGAGTTGTACACATTGTATGAAACAACAAAGACGCGACTTACAAAATTATAAATTGAGCTCATCTGGCTCCACCCTGGACTAGAGGTGAGACACATTTAAAAAAAAAAAAAAGAAAAGAAAAGAAAATACATTTATTCACAGCACAAGACACAACAATAGCATTAAGTAAAATAGACAACACATAGGAAATTATGCGTCATTGCGGTTGTGAATCGGACACTGGCTCAGCATAATGCTGAAGCGTTAATAATAAACACCCCAGCGCTGATTTTCAGCCAGCATAGTTGGTGCTGGCTGAAATAGGTTTACTGGAATAGGTGCTATTTACTGGAATAGGTTTTGGCTTGGACGCGTGAGTACGCGTTCCCGCCCGCGATTCTTTTAGCGTACGAGTATTTAGGAGTACGGCGGCTGACAACGTTCCGCCAACTTGAAAACAAGCATTTAATGTACACTTTCTAACTGAGATTTTTATAAAAATTGCTGACAGTCCTAAGCCTGTATAAAGTATGAAGGGAAGTTTTTAGGTTTAGGTTTAGTTTAAAAGTAATCTTAGGTTATGTTTTTGTAAAAAAAGGTTGCTTGGAAGACATCGCTCTTAAGTGATAAGGCCGCATATTGCTTACCTTGTAATATCAATCAATCAATCAAAATACTTTTTTTTACATAAAAACATGGTGTACAAAATAGGTCTTAAATATTATTAGGTTTTACATGCTCTGTGTATCTGTTTTCTGTATCACTTAATATTTCTGGCGTAAGTACAATAAAAAGTCATTGAATCGTATAAGTACCTAACATGTCTAGACATGTTAATTTTAATAATTATTATATCATTACGCTTTACCAGGCCACATAACCTTCATGTTAAACTCGCGTCCATCGCAAATCATCATTCATCTAAAATTTAAATGGACTTCCAGTGGATTGATTGAAATTACTCTGCGCAAATGGGTTGATACATTCAATTAATTCAATTATAACCTCTACAGCGGGCAGCGTTAAATCAATATGCCGATCTGATTGTGGAGTTAATGAAAAAAAGCCCACCAATTTCGAAAATACAAACTGAAATATAGATGCACAGAAAAACCAGAAAAATAGGACCAGCGCTGGGAATCGAACGCAGGTCCTCAGCATTCCGTTCCGCGTGCTATACCGCTAAGCCACCGCTGGACAACGGTACAGACACGAATTTCCCCTATGCACCACATCAGCTTGTTTGTTTTCTTATTTAGCCACTTAAGCAGTGACACTAGCGACATCTATGCCGTAGCCCTCATCGAGAAACTTTCGACACTCCATCGGAACTAACCGCTCACCCGGTCAAGATATATTGTTACTAAGCAATCAAATTAAGATTGGTTTTTTGGAATATTTTTGTACTTATTTTTTATTTCAATTCCAAATTGCTTTTACGACCCACCAATTTTGTAAGGGGATTGAAACTCTCCGTTTCTTAAATTTAAATTTCTTTCATAGGTATTAATAAACCCCCTTGCAAAAAAAACGGGCACCTATGGTTTTTGAATTTTATGTGCATGAAAGTTTACTTTCTAAGCTTCAATGCCTAAAAATCTGAAAAACCATAGGTGCCCGTTTTTTTTGCAAGGAGGTTTATATATTGTGATGGGAAGTTTTTTATTTCATCTTATGTTTAAAAAGTAAGTAGCGTAAAAATGTTTGTCGCATCTGCAAGATCATGCGATCACCTCGCCTCCTACTACGATACGCAAAGTGAGGCGTATTTGCGATAATTGTCATAGAGTCTGTATCATATCGATTAAGAAAATGGTGTACATTGGTAGACAGGTGTCAATAGCCTTTTATCCAGATTCATTTCGCGCAAACTTTAGTCGAATTTCTGTTTTCAGTAGGATCCAGTTAAGGGTTCACCGGTGCACTCTTTAATTTGATGTTCCTCCATCGTTATTTACTAACAAACCCCTGCTCGACCTCATTAGGCCACGCCCTTGGTCCTCCGCGCCCTCCCATAAATACTAATGACAGTTAACGACTATTTATTACTCTTACCTGGCACTTACAGAAATGACGTTTAAGGTCGCCTACGACCTAGGTCGGGGATGAGAATTGTGGATGTACCTGGAAATGATAAAAATAGTACAGTCACCGGTATTATCTGCCACAGCGGAGCGTGCGAAAATATGTGACAAGTTCTTCCGGCTCTAGAAATAGAGTCGTAACAGATATTTATGCACGCTTGTTATGTCAACATCATTCACACTATACGATCAGATGGCCTAGTGGTTAGAGAACCCGACTACGAAGCTTGAGGTCCCGGGTTCGATTCCCGTGTCGAGGCAGATATTTGTATGAAAAATACGAATGTTTGTTCTCAGGTCTTGGGTGTTTAATATGTATTTAAGTATGTATCTATCTATATAATTATATTTATCCGTTGCTAGGTCAATTGATGTGAATTGTCCCGTGATATTTATTTATTTTTAATATCGAACATCACACACATTATTATTGTTTAGAAAAAAAAGTTAAAATTATGTATTTTATTTTATGGTATTCATGTTAAAAAATGTTTAACTTAAATTTACTGTTATCCTACCTATTATCAGAACAGATCTAAGCAAAAGAAAAGCAGGAGCTGGGAACAACACGGATATTTAAACAAACAATCAGAAACAGAAAAAAAGGTTTAGTTGAAAATTTTATTTTAGTGTTAATAAATTTTTTAACTGAACTATTTTTTTCTCTGTCAAACGGTATTGCAGAGAATGAATAAAAGCTTGAAAGTGATACGTACTATAAAACAGAGGAAGCTGTTGTATTTGGGACATATAATGCGTAACAACAAGTATGGTTTTTTAAGCTTATTATCCAGGGGAAGATAGAAGGTCGCAGACCACCTGGTCGTAGACGTACCTCCTGGTTAAGAAACCTTAGAGACTGGTTCGGAATGAGTACCAGATCCCTCTTTCGAGCGGCAGTCTCTAAGGTTAGGATAGCCCTAATGATCGCCGACTTCCGATAGGAGAGGGCACCGGAAGAAGAAGAAGAGAGTCAAACGGTAGGTATAGATAATTCCACTTTAGTTGAGGTGAATGATTACACACACAGCTAAATGAAGTACTCATTGCAAAAAAGTAAATGAATGAAATGAGTGAGTGAATGTAAACAAAAATGTTTATACGCTTATATGTGAATACAATTTTAATAGCTACATAAATAAAGACAATGCAATTTACTACTTATTCTCTTTCGTTTCTACGATTAATATTATGTTCATGTACCTACCTACGCAAATGTGACCTTTATTTGAATTAATGTAAATAAAATTAATCAAGGAAATTAATTAGGACCGGGCAAAGTGGCGTGAAAATGAAGAGGCCTTTACCCAGCAGTGGGTGGATGTGGGCTGATTTGATTGATTGATTGAAAATTAATCAAAATGTTGCATTTTCTGTTTTATTTAAAGTCGACGAAATGCTCTATTCTTAACAAAAGAGGTTAAAGAAACTTTTTGGTCTATCTTGCAATTCGGTGTTGAGCTTGCTATCGGTACAATAAAGGAACAGTAATTTCAAAATCTCGCTGTCATTACACGACAATGTTGTTGTGTGCGTGACCTCAACTAAGGTGAAACTAGGTATACTTACATCAATGTTTTCATAATAATAGGACGTGGTAATGGTGAGGTGAGACGAGAGCTGAAATTTGTATGGCGGTGCCCGCGGCGACCCGAGATGGCTCGCGGCGGGCGCTCGAGAATGCACACAAATTTCAATCCTCGTTTCGTCTCGCCGGTGGGAAATCACCTTAAGAAATTAAGAATTAATAAGAAATATTGTATTGCAATTCCTTTCTCCCTTTGGTTCACCTACGAGTTCCTCCTTCACTTAGTAGGTGGGCGTTTTTTTAAAAAAAGTGTACCCTTTAGGTTTTGTAAAATTTTGGATAAAATAAAAAAATTGGTTTTTCCTACTCAGAATCAAGAGCACAATAGATTCCGATCGTTTAAAAAAACGTCCTCAGTTTTTCATACAAATTTTTATAAGTCAGTTGACACGCCCATACCAAGTGTATGAAAAAAAGTCGCAAAACTCTCATTGTTTTTAGGTAAACTTTTTTAAACTACCGGAATCGATTGCGCTCTTGATTTTGAGTAGGAAAAACCATATTTTTTCCAAAATTAAAAAAAGGTACACTTTATTTTAAAATGCCCAGGTAATTGATCTAGTGGGAAAAACTGCAGTAGTTCTATCAAAGGCACTGGCCTTAACTGCAGCGAGTAATTCTAAACGCTTGCGCCGTACGTAGTACTTATCTTAAGCGGCATTTAATCCCGGTCATACCTTGCGGTGATTTCAATGGGATATTAATTAAATGTCAGACCAGGACGTGAGAGCTGCGGGGAGCGAAGGATTACTGCCGTTCTGATTAAAAAAGATTACCGTTTAGCTTTAATTGATTTTTTATAATGTTTTGCGAGACTATTGTTTTTAGTAGGACTTTTTAATTAACCTGATTATGCTCAAACTCTCTCATGCTCATAATCGTTTGCATATCATAAAACATTTACGCCAAAAGACGTACACTGGGGGTAGAAAAACCTTCGTCAGAAATTCGTCGTTTGAAACCAAAGTACTAAGTAGAAAAGTCTCAAGTAAAAAAATCAAATTATACTAACTTGGCATGACAACAAGGATCAAAATAATATACACCTCTAACATATGTTTAGTTTCATATCAATACAAAACCGTTTTAATAAACAACTAAGTAAAAGTTTCAATCAAATAATGTTCTATTTAATTGTCAATGTTTGTCAGAGCCAAGGTTTAGTTGTAGGGTTGCTATGGTCACCTGATTATGTTTAGCAGGTTGACAGGTTGACGCAGTATGTCCTACTCAATCGGTAAAGCAGATGAGCGCTCATACTTAGCAAAGGAAAATAGATCTTAAGGTTACGAACCTTTTTTTACTCCGACTACGACTACGACTATTTTTACGTGTGTATGTCAGTTTGAAAGTTCGAGTTTAGCGACATATTCATTTGATAGGGACTTGTTTAAAAATTGTTAGACCATGTACAGTCGACAACTCGACTATGCAGTGTAAGTACACCCTTAGTGTAAGTTTCCGGTTACAAAATACGTCTCGATCGCGTTCGCTTTAAAATCTCAATTTGTATGGAAACACGAACATCGCAAACGTTCCGCTAGAGGCGCTGTTCGTTCCCATACAAATTGAGATTTTAAAGCGAACGCGATCGAGAAGTATTTTGTAGGGCGTTTTCAAAAAAAGTTGTTGAAATGACTTTTTTTTTAGATGTGGATGAAATTTGGTATTCCTAATCAGAATCAAGAGCACTTTCGATTGCAATAGGATAAAAAAGTGTCCCAGGTTTTTCATATAATTTTGTGTTATCCATTACATTACCGCCACAGACACGCGTATCATATGAAAACGGCAACGTAATGGAATAAAAAATATTGAGACACTTTTTTTCTCCTATTATAATCGAAAGTGCTCCTGATTCTGAGTAGGAATATCAAATTTCATCCACATCTAAAAAAAAGTCATTTCAACAACTTTTTTTGAAAACGCCCTGTAACAGAAAACTTACACTAAGGGTAAACGTAAATTTTACTCGTGTGTGTTTGTTAAGTCCTATTCGTGGTATTTTGACTATTAAGGAGAGTCATTGGTCCGTTACCGGCCTTTTAAAAGTATAAGCCCTTTCCTTAAGAGTCCCTTGTCGAACTTTGTCACATAAAATATTTTCGTGACAGTACAAGACAAGTGTACAGCTCCCAGTTGACTTTAAGCCAGTGTAAGGACTAACACACTCCAGCCCACGTCGCGCTGGCTCCCACGGGACCCCCTAAGTGTGAGTCGTGGCGAAAATATTTTTTGCGGCGACTTTATCTGTGTCGTTTTGAGCGGTTTTCTTATCGTCGCGAGCAGCGCGTAAAGAATGGTAATTTTATTTTTGTTTACGTCAGCGGAGGGTTTTTGTTAAATAGGTATCGGTTGGTTTTGGGAGTAGAGTTTTGTAAACCAGGTTGTTGACCAGGAATATACTTAAATAACCTAACCTAAGTAACGAAAAGTTGAAAAAACCCCCGACTTAGTCAATTTAAAGTTCACTATCGCAAAAACGGCTAAACCGATTTTTTTTTATTCGACTGGATGGCAAACGATCAAGTGGGTCTCCTGATGGTAAGAGATCACCACCGCCCATAAACATTTGCAACACCTGGTATTGCAGATGCGTTGCCAACCTAGAGGCCTAAGATAGGATACCTTAAGTGCCAGTAATTTCACCGACTGTCTTACTCTCCACGCCGAAACACAACAGTGCAAGCACTGCTGCTTCACGGTGGGATTAGCGAGCAATATATGTTTTCTGGGTATGTTTTGATAAAACATACCTAAGAACCATCGCTAGAAAATCTGCTTTCAATTTAAAAAACCGCATTCAAATCGGTCCACCCATTTAAGAGCTACGGTGCCATAGACAGACACACAGACATACAGACATATAGACACACTTTTTGCGTCAGGGGTTAAAAACCTGACAACAGACAACAACAGAGTTCCAGCCCACTGGACTTGTTTTCTTCTTATTAACCCTCGACGCAAAAAGAGGGGTGTTGTAAGTTTGACCGCTATATTATTATGTGTCTGTGTGTCTGTCTGTGGCACCGTAGCTCTTAAACGGGTGGACCGATTTGAATGCGTTTTTTTTTATTGGATAGCAGGTTTTCTAGCGATGGTTCTTAGACATGTTTTATCAAAATCGGTTCAGCCATTTTTGAGATATTGAACTTTAAAGTGACAAAGTCGGGTGTTTTCCAACTTTTTGTTGGTTAGGTTAGGTTATTTCCCATCTAATTTGTCGGTCGCGATTAGCTTATCTAAGTTGTCGACTGCAATACAACTGTAATGAAACTGCATTAGCAGTTAGACTGCTCCGTTTGTATATTCATGCGCTAACATTGCACATTATGGAGAAACTTGGAAGTAATCGGAATCGTGTCGCTTCAAGCTAATGGGGGATCAAGACACGGACTGGATCTGGCAAGTTTGAGAGTAGTTACGAACTAGCGCATGCACTAAGGAGTGTTGTTAGATTTCAGTAATGTGGGGTTTAGGTTTAGGTTTAGAGCTTTGGAACTGATGCTATAGTAGTTACTCTTTGAAAGAAATGTTTATTTTTAATAACATTCCTGTTTCTTTACGCTTTACGCAATTTGGTTATCATTTCAACAACGGTGTTTAGTGTATAAAAACACATTATAAAACAACATTTAGTTCTGCTTCTAATTCAAAATTATTAATGCTTCGAATATATTCTCGTTTTGGTTTGTTATTTATGTTTTTGAACCAACATAATGATTCTCAGAATCATCATCCAGACTGGATGATACCGACTACTCTTGTTTTCTTTTTCACATATTCTGCATGGTCGTATTTTTTCTTCTTTTTTTTTCTAGAACACCTGGTAAGAAAACAGAAAGTATTCTTTCTTACCAGGTGTTCGAGGCCCCTGATGTTATTAAATATGTCTTCAGTCTCTTTCAAAGTTTTCTTATCAATTTTATGCGCTATATAATGTGGTAAACCTGTAGCAATCAAGTCCATCAAAGTAGGTATATCTATTGTTTTATTCATCTCTAGTAAAAGTCTCTCTTTTTTTTTAAGGCGAATGGACTGGTCCTGCCGCTCGGTGAGAATACATTGTTATAAATTTTCACGATTTTCCCACGTAGTTATTTTTAACCTCCTACGCAAACAGAGAGGAGTTAATGGATTGACCGCTATGCGTGTTTGTGTGTCTGCCTGTGGCACCGTAGCTTTTAAACGGATGAACCGATTTGAATGCGGATTTTTTTGCTTAAAAACAAAATCTCTAGCGATGGTTTTTAGACATTTTTTCTTTCTTTCCAGCCCGGCCCTTAATTCTTTGTGCTATAATCTGCTTTAACATTACAACGATGATGATGATGATGAAGAAGATTGAAAATTGATGGATCGTACACTAAAGTCTCGGTTTTCCAACAAGTCTCGACTTGTCTCAAGTTGCCAACGACTGTTTGAGTAAGCGCTACGTCTAAAGTTCTTTAGTGTCGAAGTTTTTGGATGACAAATGTGGAATCCGTTGGGAAATTGACGGACCCTTATAAGTTTCGTGAACTGTCCGCCCCCCAGAGGGGTCTAATAAAAAAGGGAATAGAATAAAGATAATATTTTATCAGCTGCTTATATTGATATGTGGAAATTTAATAGTATACAGGGCGTCCCACGGCTATGCCACATGGAGGGAAAGTACCTTAAATATTGTACATGGAACATTTTACTGAAAGAAGACATTATTTTAATTTAAAAAACAATTTCAAACTCAAACAAACTCACAATATTTATTGACAAGAAAAACACACTACATCACAGCAAAAACATTAAAAACATAAATAGGAGAAGAGAGAACAATTACAGACGTTGTGCTGCAGTGTGATGCCAAAAGGACTCAGCAGCAGGTGCAGGTGTAATTTCAACTGCATTCAAAGATTTTTAAATACTTACATGGTTGAACCGGGAATCGAACCCGCTACACGAGCAAAATACCCTGTAGCTTTATCATAACGATCGAAAGGCTTCATCATAAGGATTATTTTTTGCTAAATAACATAGAGTCAGAAAGAAATGGAAGACTATATAGAAGGAAGACATGTCATCTCCTTTCTAAATGCTAAAAAAAACGAAATGTAGCTGTCGTACCTAAGATCATCATCATCATCATCATCCCAGCCTATATAACGTCCCACTGCTGTATTATGTAATGTATTGTATAATGTATTATGTAATGTCTGCTGCTACTCTCTAATATAATCCTCTCAGAATTAAATTGCTTCGCAGATTTGTGTAGGTTTCCTCACGATGGTTTCCTTCACCTCAAAACTCGTGGTAAATTTCAAATGTAATTACGCACATGAATTTAAAAAATTTAGAGGTGCGAACCGGGTTTTGAACCCATGAGCCTCTGCTTGAGAAGCGATAGGTCAAACCACTAGGCCACCACGGCTTTCTTTTTACGGTACCCCAGATCACGTATGAGCAAATATCAATCGTTTATTTCATTGATATGGACCTCCGCAAACTAGCGCCTGTTTTAGTCAATTATATCTTGCTTTGGTGAAGACTTGATAATATAATACTAGTTACTGACAATAAATCCTTCGGCAAATAGTCATAGTTTCCTTAGTTTTTCGTGCAAAAAACTTTTTATCTACAAGAAATAAGTAAATTATAGCGTAGTTCAGTTTTTGCGAACGACGGAGTTTCGTAACAAGAAGATTGATATATTATGATTGTGATTTATGGATCCACAACTATGTTCCTCATCTTGATAACTATATATCTTCTAGGCACTAACGTGGTTAGAACATTAAACCAACTCTGTAATTATTATTTTATTCGGTTCAATGAAATATTTTCGTTTTCTTCGATATTCTGAAGCCTGGTTGTTTTGTATCGCAAGCGTATGTATCGATGTATGCATGTACATAGGTAGCCCAATCGACTGGATGGTTTTCAACATATGAGGTATCATATAGAAAGGAAGAGTATGCGTATATGTGAAACGGTTTGTATATAAGGCAGCTGTAAGTACCAGCATATTCTAATTTTCTAATTTTTGTTATATTTCTTAAAATTGTTACCTTTCTGTTTCTTTTATTAATTATAGGTTATCCCTATAGTCTGTAATTACGAGTGTAAATATTTGTTTTGCCAACCTGTTACTCTTTAAGACTAGACCTGTAATGTAACTTGTTATATTTTTGATTTTTAATAAATAAATAAATCATAATACTTATATGTCAAAGCTGTCGGAGCGACATTAGGTTGTACAAATTTTTGTTCAAATTGCATTTAAAACTTGCCAAAACTTTAACAGTAAATAATAATAAATATCATGGGACACTTGACACTCATTGACCTAATCCCAAACTAAGCAAAACTTGTGCTTGTCACCTGTAATTGGTTCATCATGGTCCCACTTAGTTAAAATCAAAACTTAACTTTTGTTTTTCTAACAAACTTAATCGTAAATTCAATGTACGCCATCCTAGAAACCCAACTGACGTCGCCTGTCACGCTACAAATATCAAACATTTTGCTTTAATGTAATAAAGGTAATAAAAATGAACAAACTAATTATTTTTAAAAGCCGCTGACTTATGTTGTTTAGTTTGACGAGTATTTTTTATGCTAGAAAGGCCAGACAAACGAACTAGTGGATCGCCACTGTCTTTAAACACCCGTTAGCGCTTTAAGCGATGCCAGTGCGTTGTCGGCCCTGACCTGACTGAGTACGATCTATATTTTAATTATTTGCCCGTATTATAGACCACAAATGGTACCTATAGGCCGGGATGATGGAGCATGTATTACTAGATATATCATTCTTATATACTTATTGAACAGCGGCAAAAATTTACAGAGTAATTTTTTATCCCGCTACATAATATTGGATACATTATTTATTTACAGCAACACTCGGGGGATTTCTGGGAGACGTTAAAAATGAAATTACTCGTTCCACCTGCGATAAATACATATTTCATGAACATTGGAAAAATCGGAGATATCGTTTACGTATTTCGTTCTATGTGTAGATGAGAGGCATCACGAAAAGTTGGTATGTTAAAGTTGGTTAAAAACAAATGCTCATCGTTTGTAGGGTGTCCATCTGTCATGATTCAGGCGCTGGAACGTTATTATCATTATAATCGATGCCCATAAATAATTATCTTTGTGTTCTGTTTTTTGTGTTCTTTTTTGCTTTACGTGTATTAATTGTTTACCACTAACACTAGTTTTAAGTCTGTATGAACTATACTAACAATAATATGGATCATTGGTCTGAAATAAATGTATTATTATTATTATATCAGCCGTAGGAAATTTGGTATGCAAATGTAAGAAAGAAAGAAAGAAAGAAAGAAAAACATTTATTCGTGACATTTTACAAATTAAAGAGGAAGACAAGAAAAAGGAAATCATTATAACAATAAAGAGTTACAATACAATACAATACAAATTTTGTCACGAAATGGTCCCAACTCAGCAGGATGTCAACCTTGCGGCCGACGCTGGTCTTCCGTTGGATCCAACCATGTAGTTTGGGCGACAGTGCAAGTATGGTCAACAAAAAGTACAGTTAGCAAAAAAGCTTGTTTGAAAAATGATTTTTTATGGTTAGGTTATTTAAAACTGGGCACTGAGGCTTTTGCTTTTGCAGTGAACATCACGCTCTTTCATGTAAACAACAAGTAATAAACGACTATAGCCGGTTCTCCTAAATTGATCGTGAATGGCTATAAATTTTAACAGTACATATCGCGGGGGTCTACCCATCCATCACTCGATAATCGAGTGCCGGGAGTGCTTGTAGTGAGAAATGTCGAGCGCTATGTCGATAGGTTATAAAGCGAGTTAAATGGTGTCCCTTGACAGTGAAGAATTTGGTGGGACGGAGTGTTAATAGAGATAAAGCAGTGCCAGCGAAAAGCAGTTAACTAAAGCTGATCAAACCAGTTTGCACCGGATCAGCCGGTTTACAAGGAGGTAATTGTTTAAGTGAAAGCCTTAGACATCCCAATTGTTTTTTTGATTTCAAGTTACTCGTAGTTTGATGCATGTACTTATAAATATCCTTAAAAAAATTAAAATCGTTTTTTATACAGATCATCATCCATCATCATCATCCCAGCCTATATACGTCTCACTGCTGGGCACAGGCCTCCTCTCAGAATAGAGGGCTTGGGCCATAGTTCCCACGCGGGCCCAGTGCAGATTAGGAACTTTACACGCACCATTGAATTGCTTTGCAGGTTTGTGCAGGTTTCATAACGATGTTTTCTTTCACCGCAAAGCTCATGGTAAATTTCAAATGTAATTCCGCACATGAATTTTGAAAAACTCAAAGGTGCTAGCCGGGGTTTGTACCCACGACCGTCCGGACAAGGACAAAAAATAAATATAAACCACGAAAAAAAACTGACAACTTAACTATTTAACTTTACCAAATCAAACCACAAAGTTTTAATTTTACTCTAAGACGGTCTAACGCTTGACAGTTTCTGGTGATTTGTCGATACGGAGTATATTTTTAACCCCCCATTCAAAAAGAGGGGTGTTATTAAGTTTGACCGCTATGTGTGTCTGTGTGTCTGTCTGTGGCACTGTAGCTCTCAAACGGATGCACCGATTTGAATGCGATTTTTTTATTTGAAAGCAAGTTTTCTAGCGATAGTTCTTAGACATGTGTTATCAAAATCGGTTTAGCCATTTTTGAAGTGACAAGTCGGAGGTTTTCCAACTTTTTTCTCTCTATGAAATACTAACTATTTATTTTTATTTATTTATTCCAAGAAAAATTACAGCATTACGGTTAAGGACCAATGCGCTGTAAAATTAAAATTATACGAACAAAAATATAAAAAAAACTATCTATAGTTAGGGATTTTTGAACGTCGTCGTCATCGCTACCCTAAAACGACGGAACACCACACCCTGCGGCCAGAAGTCGGAGCGCAGGAACATCTGCTGGTGCTTGACAGGCACTTGGAGTCTAAATGAGCTGAAATTGTTAGCCCTTTGAGACTCGAGCGGGATGATGGACAGCTCTAGCTGGGCTCCTTGTAACCGGGCCTTTACTGCCTCGCGGACGTGCTCGAACACCTTGTCAGGCGTCGTCTTCTTGTCCAACCGAGACAGGTAGATGTTCACCATCAGTACTGCAGCTTGGATACAGGACGACGGTGCAGGAACGGTCCCACGCTGATTGCGATTGCGCTTTACACGGCGTTTCCGATTCAGTACTGGAGTGAAGCCATCATCGCGCGCAATAACTTTCGGCGCTAACTATATGCTTAAGACGGTCTCTACGCTCATGTCCGTTGATAAAATGGAGGAATGAAATCAAGTAATTCTTCCGCACCCACACCAAAATGTATCCGGTAAAAACAGACAAACAAGCATCTATACGACGGTGCATCTCTGTAATCTTGTGTCTTTGTAATCAAATGACAAGTAACAGAAAAAGTGGCTCATGCAGTAAATAAGGGAACTTACTTATAAGGGTCTGCTTGAATAATCCCAAAAACTGGGGAACTCCAGAAGTTTGTTAATTGGCCGAGTTATTGCTACCCCGGGGAAAACCGCGGACAGAAAAAATCTGGGAAATAAAATCAAAAGAAAATGTCCAATTTCCTGCAGTCCAAATTACTTTTGGAAGTTTCGTGCCGTCTTTCGCGATGTAGACTTAAACAGTGGATGCTTAAAACGGTCCTGTGTCAATATTTCAACTTTTGTTCATAAGAGTACCTAATACTAAGTTATATGGTTATTCCCTGAAATGAAAGACCAAGTTTCTAGTACAAACAAAACTCCTGTATTTCGCAATATAACAAAGATAGAAACTCGATAAATAAGAATTCAATAGCAATTAGAGTTATTTTTTTTACAATGTATGTTAATTCGAAAATTCATCATGTCAGCTGAACGACGTCCACTGCTGGACATAAGCCTCCCCCAAGGCTCTCCACTCAAACTGGTCTTGTGCTTTCCACATCCACCGCGATCCAGCGTCGCTCCATCTTGTTGGAGGCCTACCGATAGCTCGTCTCCCGATCCACGGACGCCATTCGGAAACCTTTTGACCCCATTCGGCCATCAGTCCTGCGATCAATGTGCCCCGCCTACTGCCACCTCGGTTATTTCTCAAAGGGCATGCAATGCACCCGTAACTCAGCTTATATAATGGATGTTCATGGGCGACGGTGATTGCTATCCTATCATATAAAAAACCTTGTTAACAAAATCTTAGGACCACGCCATCTATGTTATCCAAAGGCCTAGAATTTAGTGGTTGATTCCAGTGCCTCTTGATACCCGACCCGATAACGGAGATCGATGCATCGATTCATCTCCATCCGACACTCGTGCTGCCAGTTCTATTTCTTTATAAATCTCTATGGCTCACATACATTGTGAAGATATATCTGGTGTGGCCTGTAATGAGCAAATATCGAAAATACAAACTGAAATATATATTATGTAAAGTTTCCTTATTTTTTTAGTTGTAATATTAATCTTTTTTTGTGCCGACTTTTTAGCTAATAAATTTATTCCTTCTTCCTTTCGGTGTTACTAAGTCATTACTTAGTCTCATTAGACGGTTGCACATTTCAAATCAGTTATATTAGTTGACATATCGCGTGGGACGGCAAACGATATGTCGTGTAAGCCTTGTTAGGAAAACCAAGCCAAGTGCCTCGGTGTAACAGTATAGGGTTAAACCGGGTTTAATCTTCAAAGTTCCATAAATTTTGACGATACTAAAATGAGCTTAAGAATGAACTTAAGCTCTTTCTAGGCTTTATACTATTCGATGTTATTTTTTTTTCTTTCCATCTAATGTATTTTTAGTGTATTTAATTGTTTTCTAAATTAATATTTTGTGTATTCTTGAACATTTCAATATAAATTCTTGTAACAAATTATAATGTTATTTTATACTGAATGAATAAATAATCTCATCTCATCTAATATTTGTAGTTATTAAAAAGAATATAATATTACGTCTTGTTGAGTTTCTAACCGGATTCTCTTCGACAGAGGTTTTTCTGAAACGGTGTATACCTAGATTTTTTGGCATTCATAAGTAATTTGTTATATATAACCTAAATTGGGTAAACCGTCAGTCAAATAAGGTGGTTTATCAATTTTTAATCAAGCTTCTATCAAATGAATACGTCGCTAAAGTCGAACTTTCAAGTCTATTGGCATTATTGTTTTATGACGTGCAAACGATTATCCACTTTAGGGTGGTAAAGTCAATCTTAATCATGAAACTACCGTCAGACTCACTCATATTTAATGATATTATTATTATTTAATGATATTGTTAGTTTCGTCGGACAGTCGCGCGAGCAGAGCGGTGGCGCGTAAGTAGTGCGCGTGTTGCGGCAGGGTTTTGAAATAACCCGAAACATGTCGAGCTAAACTCGATTTAAGACGTGAGTTATCCGTTATAATGTCATTAAATACCGTAGAGTCAAATCGAGTTTTTTAGCAAGTGGCCATAACAGTCTTTAACGGGCATGGCGAGTCTTGGTTCTACTTTAGCCATACCTCAGAACCCTAAAAAAACGGAATGGGATTTTTGTAATTACGTTATTTAGCATTCACGCGACATTCTTTGAAGCCGTTGAAAGATTTAGTAAGTTGCATGTTCTGAAAAATGCTAAATACAATTTTTTTTCACGTTCTCGTTTTGTTACGTGGACATAGAAATTCACTATGCACGACAGTTTTAGTGTAGTTATTTTAAATACTTAGGACAAGGTTTCTTTTTTTTCCCGACCGCCCTAAGGAGGGTTATGTTCTTCAATATGTATGCATATACATAATTATGTAAACATAAAATTTTGCAATTATGCTCTGTTTTAATGACATTCTATAATGTAGTACCATAAATCTGCTGGACGGATACATTGACGACCTGCAGGGCTACTACGAAACTCGAAGTTCGTGTCGTGCGGTCCCTCTCGCTCTCGTATTAAATAGTATAAATGTCAGAGGAACCGCACGACACAAACTTCGACTTTCGAGTTTTGGGGTAGCCCTGCTGGTTAAGATTGCGGGATCACGGTGGATGCGGAAAGCACAAGACCGGTCTGGAGGGTCGGGAGGCCTATGTCCAGTAGTGGACGTCTTTGATAATGATGACGATGATTGATCTGCTGATGGAGCTACTTCCACTGGAACTTAAGACGGAACAACGTAGCCTAGTCATGTTTGGGCTTGTTGGCATAGTCTTAGAGTGTACTTTGATTCAGAACAGTACTACAAAGTCTGATGATGTAGCAGGCGCTGCAATTTCAAGACAGAACAACGTAATCAAGTTGCCTTGTGCCAAGTGGTATAAGTTCCAATGCTGTAGCAGTAAAAACAGAGTTGTATCAAAATACTCAAGTAACATTAGTTAAATTGTTGTCCTTAGTTTCATAGCATTTGAAATATTCTTTGTGTGTTTATGTCATAACTCTAGAAGTGGGTATAATTTGAATCTTTACTTTTATTTGTAAGTTCATTTACGACATCTTGCTATAATTATTATAATTTTCTAAAAAAATCAGTAATTCAACAAACTTCTGAAAATTTGTTAAATTCCACAAGTCATTTTTCAGCGTAAATTATGTGTCGTACACCCTAAAACAACTGGATGGGTGTGAAACATTGGTCCTCAAATCTTGCAAAATTTAAATATCCGAACCCGGATTTGAACTCTCGACATTCTTCGTGAGAGATGGTAGGTCAAAACATTAAGCTATCACGCCTCTCTACTTCAGAGTCAATTTGAGCTCCACATTCATCCCATAAAGCAGAACTGTCGCAGTTATATCTTGAATAAGACCATCCATCTTTTTATATAGCCGCTGCCATTTCTACTTACAATTTACAGTCGAAACACGCAAATCCCAACCTTAACTCTTAACCTTTAAGGAGAATAGAACAGCAGAGAAAAAAAAGAATTGAAATCACCTTCGTACTTGGTACGGACATCATGAAACGTAATAGCAGATTGCTTTGTACCATTACTAGGACTGATAAAAGGTTTTCAACCGCAAAACCTAGGGCATACAGTTGAAAATTGGTTGGGGTTTGTAGACATAGAAGGGAACTGGCATGTTTCTGCTGCAAAATGAGCGCTGTGAAACGTATGGTTTACGTATTGAGGGTTCTGTCCGATAAAGCCTAAAACGTTCTTTGGAATTAAACGGATGACTGGATGGCTAAGTGGTTAGATAACCTGACTACGAAGCTTGAGGTCCCGGGTTCGAATCCCGGCCGGGGCAGATATTTGTATGAATAATACGAATGTTTGTTCTCGGGTCTTGGATGTTCAATATGTATTTAAGTATTTATTTATCTATATAAGTATGTTTATCTGTTGCCTAGTACCCATAGTACAAGCTTTGCTTAGTTTGGGACTAGGTCAATTGGTGTCAAGTGTCCCATGATATTTATTTATTTATTTATTATTAATTATTTATGTTAGTATGTACCTAAGTAAAAATAGACTGTCAAACTTCGCGTATCCGAACCTCGACTCTACTAGGGCGGGCGGCGCATTTAAATCGATTTCGCGCGGACATCGGGGAATTCACAGTAGATAAAAAAAACGTGACACGGTTGTTTTTCATACAGATTGAGATGTTTGCGTTATCTAAGTGTAATCTACATCTGTGACCAGATCGAATCATTTACGCGTGCGAAGCGGGTAAAAGCTAGTGTTCTACTAAATCACTTTTTAGATCGAGTTCGGATTGTACATCTCCTAAGTCATGTAACTCCTACGAGACAAACAAACCACACGATATACCATAACCATAACCCTCAAATCGGCCCCAGACATGAACACCAGGATTTACCGCATCCAATATTGGTTTGTGAATTTTTAAAATGAATCCCCGACGAAATTGCATTCCGTTTTGGCGAGCGTGGTGGCACGAATGTGGTGCGGTCGCAATATGGGGGATGGCTATCGCATGCCGATTGGCTTTGTTGTATTATAAAACTAACTATTACACGCGGCTTCGCTCGCTGTTGACAACCACAGCAAAAAATTGTAAGTTGGCAGAACGGTGTTTTCTGCTTTTCCATGTTTTACGGCGTCCGTAATAAACGCAGTGAGTGAAAAAAAAAAACCCTTGGATCCGACAATATTTTGTACCCAAAGGATTACTAAGACTAGGTACTGTCCGTTTGTCTATCCGTTTGTCTGTGACCAGGCTGGATCTCGTGAGCCGTGATAGCTAGACAGTTGAAATGTTCACAGATGATGTATTTCTGTTGCCGCTATAACAACAAGATGTGTGTGATGTGTTGCAGATGTTTATGAGCGGTGGTGATCTCTTACCATCAGGAGACCCACTTGCTCGTTTGCCATCCTGTCGAATAAAAAAAAGTACTAATAACAGAATAAAATAAATACTTAATGGGGGCTCCCATACAACAAAGCAAACGTGATTTTTGTGTTGTTTTTTGCTCGATATTAACAACGAAAACACAGGTAGAGCTTGAAATATTCACAGAATGCTTAGTTGTATAATCACTTTCAAAATAAATATAAATATAATTAAATTAAAATAAAATATATATTTAAGGGGGAGCTCCCATGCAAAAAACTAGTATTTTTTTGCCTTTTTTTGCTAATGTCTAATGTTGTAAAGCATAATAATGGTACCTACGGAACCCTTCGTGCACGAGTTCTCCTACGAGTGCTTACGCTCCGCTTCGCTCCCGCCTTAGTATTGGTACGGAACCCTTTTTGGCGTTTCCGCGTTTATGCCAGTTGGTTAATAATGGCTTCTAACAATTATGCCAAACATGTTAGTTAGAGGGATGTTGACGCCATTAAAAAATAATTCGAAGGCACAACTCCAGTAAAAAAACGCTTTATTTTAGCCCTGAAAACCAGATTGATTTTCGATTTACTGTAAAATTAGATTTTTTGTTGTTTTAAAACAAATAAATAGTTAGTTGATTGAGTTGGCGGATAGTGCATAAATCGCTATTGCCATTGAAACTCTATGGGAGAATTGTGTTTTGACAGCTCATAAAAAGTACAGTCCGTGAGATCTTAAAAAAACCTTCGGATTTTAGAAGCATGCTTCGGGTATTGACGATGAAACGCGATCGTGATACGCGGTTCTGTTCTGTTATGAACTTGCAAAACTTTTCAAAGTTACCGTAAAAAGTTATGTAAAGAATAACCATCACTACAAAATGAACCTTACTATAATAATATTACGCTTCTTTATCTTTTTCTAATTTTAATACAATAAAGAAAGAAAGAAAGAAAGAAAGAAAGACATTTATTCACATTCACAAAGACACACAAATACAACAAAAAAAAAACAACAATAGACAACAAACACAAACAAAACAAAAAGGAAATATCAAAATAAAAATACATGATTTTGTGTGTCCCCGCAAAAGTGAAACGGCCGCTGACTCAGCATAATGCCAATAATAATAATAATAATAATAATGTAATATGACTTTTTGTCATGATACAAATAAAACAAAATCAGCATTTTCGAATTCTTCCATCGTCAATTTAAATTGAGAACACCCCGCCTCAACACAGTACTTTTGTTTGGAATTATATAGAGCTGTTGTTATACTGTATCTACTTCTCTTGGGTATGTCAAATGAATTTTTTTGGTCTGCTTTCGTTTTTTTTTTTAATGCATTTTTCGAAATCCCCGTTGCTTCTATAACACGGTCTGGTACCTTATTAAAATATTTACGACCACTTTTTTCTTAAAAAATTCAACTTATATACAAAATATTTATAAATATATTGTAATCAATTTCCAGTGATTGGCTATTTACAGACATACCCTGCTTAAGTTGACTCGCCATGGAAATCAATTTCCGAAAAATAACAAACTACCTAAATAAATATATGCAATTGGTGGTTTTAACTGCTCTATATACATCAATGAAAACACAACGAGTGCACTCTACGCGTGATGGATTGCTACTGAGTCAAAAAGACAATTGTCATTTTTTCTAACGAAGTCTTCCGATTTCCCCCGAAACCCGAAGGGTTTTCTAAAAGCTCACGGATTGTACGTCAGTTGATAGGTGGTGTCAACATCCCTATTATTACATTTTTACCGGTTTCTGGTACAGAGAAGTTCTCAAAAATGACCTAACAAAACGTATTTGGTCAACACAAGAAAGGATCTCTAATTCGTTTATATTTTAGTCTTTTGAGCTCAAAAAAAAGTAAAACAATTGAACGCAATCAGCGTTTATTGTTCCAATCACGACACCAAAGTTTTTCCATGATTTTGGCGGAATCCACGAAAATTAACATAAAGTCTCCATGCAAACGACATTTTTCTTAAAAGCGAGAACCATGGGAAGTACAACCTATTTGAATTTGAATGGATTCGAGTTCGCCCATTATCCTACTTCCTTCTTATATTATAAATGCGAAAGTTTGTGAGTGAGTGAGTATGTTTGTTACTCCATCACGCTAAAACCGCTGGATGGATTTGGATGAAATTTGGTATGTGAAAATTTTTATCTATCGTTGTACCCTGAGTTTATCTCTCCGATTTCAACAAAATTTGGAAGGTAGACTCAGTCCATGATTCCGAGCTGTAAAAACGCGGTCTCCAGAGATGTGTCCCCAAAATATTATTGTATGGATGTGTTCGTTTTGTTTCGAATTTTTAACCCCCGACGCAAAAAGAGGGGTGTTATAAGTTTGACCGCAATCTGTGTCTGTGTGTCTGTCTGTGGCACCGTAGCTCTTAAACGGGTGGACCGATTTGAATGCGGTTTTTTTATTTGATAGGTTTTCTAGCGATGGTCCTTAGAGATGTTTTATCAAAATCGTTTAAGCCGTTTTTGAGATGTTGAACTTTGAAGTGACAAAGTTGAAGGTTTTCCAACTTTTTGTTGGTTAGGTTATTGTTAATAATTTTCGTAACAAAACGGATACATTCATACAATTAATCCATACTAATATTATAAATGCGAAAGTGTGTTTGTATGTTTGTCCGTTTTTCACGACGTAACGGAGCGACGGATCGACGTGATTTTTGGCATAGAGATAGTTTATGGGCCCGAGAGTGACATAAGCTAGTCCTTAATGATTGGGGCGTCCGGCCTTTTTGCCCAAAAGTCCGGCCAAGCTGGCTGGTTTGTCCGGCTATTATGTTTGTGGACCTGGCACCCCTAGTTATAGTTGATAAATGTTTTTTATGTTTAGTAAAAATCTTTAAATCTTTTAAATTATCTTACATCCTCTGAAATTCATAAGATTTTGAGGTAAGGAATATTGACACTTGGATACCAATTACACGATACCTGTACCTAAGTACATATATTATATGTAATATACAGGTATCTAATATGGGTTTCTGCGCTGTCACCCTTCGTCTATTAGGGCTACACCGACATTTTACATCATTAGGGAGCCATTACAATGCATGTCCCGTCCTTAACTCTGTGTATGATTTTTTTCTTAGATTTTTAAAAATAAAAGATTTTTCTTGTGCGTTTAAAAGACGCAAGTACGCTCGCCACTGATCGCATTTCATTCAAAAGTAGTTACGTTCTAATTTACAAATTACAAATCATCATCATCATCATCATCTCAGCCTATATACGTCCCACTGCTGGGCACAGGCCTCCTCTCGGAATGAGAGGGCTTGGGCCATAGTTCCCACGCGGGCCCAGTGCGGATTGGGAACTTCACACGCACCATTGAATTGCTTCGCAGGTTTGTGCAGGTTTCCTCACGATGTTTTCCTTCACCGCAAAGCTCGTGGTAAATTGCGCACATGAATTTCGAAAAACTCAGAGGTGCGAGCCGGGATTCGAACCCACGACCCTATGCTTGAGAGGCGATAGGTCAAACCACTAGGCCACCACGGCTTTTTTTTACAAATTACACACTAAAACAAAATAAAAAATTCCGACTATAATGGAAGTAGCTATTTTGATGCTTATAATAAGTTTTCGTTCAAATTCAATGTAATAAAATAAGATCACATTAATTTATTGAATCAGGCGTTACTTTGTAGAGGTCCATATCAATGAACTAAAAGAATTTCCTTGCTCACCCGCGACCTTACGATAGCTAAGCTTATACAAAATATGCGGGTTCATGCAGTTCCTCCACCTCAACACTGTAAGAACACACACAAATTACACAAACCCATCTTTCACCACCACCACACCACACTGACTCGTTTTGAACTCAATCAGAGCTCATCTTCAGCTCTGATGCTTATAATAAGTTTTCGTTCATATTCAATGTAACAAAATAAAATCTCATTAATTTTAAATTTTGAATGACAAATGGAAATTCGTTATGATTTTTTCAATAAGCTTAAGCATAAGCTTAGCTATCGTAAGTTTGCGGGTGAGCAAATTCTTTCAGTTCATGCTTTTTTCCGTTACATTTTATTTTAACCAAATCTAATTATAATGGTGCAGTAAATTAAGGACGTTGTTGTATGGAGACCCAAGCATTAATTCCTCAGTCGATGAAATTTTGCTTGGTTATTGTATAGTATGAGCCGTAACTAAAATATAAAAAAATCCAAAAAAAAAAACACCTAAGTTAGGTATTTATAAGCTAAAAATCGTCACTACTTTTAAAAAACTCGTATCTCGAAAATGGATAATTTTTCCGAGTGCACTTTATGACCTTTACGTCAAGGTTCAATTTCGTTCACGTATTGATTTGAGATACGAGATTTTTTCAAAGTAGTGACGAAACACAAATCTGTTTATATTAGTAATTTAATTTAATTTCTGCTGGGATATTTTTTTTTATATTTTATATATTGTTCCAATACGTTACGTGAGTATAGAGTTATGTTTTTTTTTAATAGAGGTATGTTTTTATTTTATATTTTGTATTATTATTTTTTGGATATTTATACAATACTCTTTATTTATTGATACTTTATCATACTGTCAAGTTTTTTCGGGCTGAGGAATTACTGTTGGGTCCACTACCTTTATTTACTGCACTAATAAGCATCGTAATGGCTGCTCCAATTATAGTTGCAAAGTTGCGTTGTACTCTGTAGTGCTGCTTGTAAATTAAAACAAAACTACGTTTGTAGGGGACGCGAGCGTACTGGGGACTCTTAACGAGATACAAACTCGTATCTTTTGTCTATCCGTGTATGCTAGACCAATTGCACCACTGAAAATATTTTATGTATATACGCTGCAAAGGTGGGTGCCATCTACCGCAATTATCGTAAGTTACGACTCCTACGTTTCGAATTGTATTGAAAAAGCGTAAGAAATGATTTTTATGACTTCTATGTTTTTTTCAAGTGTTTATTATTAGCTTGCCCTGTTTGGTTATTTATAAGGGTCAAATCTTGGAAGCTAAATATAACCATCATCCTGTGGTCGGATTGATTTGAAATTCGGCATATGAAAACCTGGTAGTCCAGCCAGGATCGTGCAGGGCGGAATTCCTCAAAGATTCTTCTTCTTCTTCTTGTCATGTCAAATTTTTTGATTGCGACGGACGGATTGAAATTGCATTTCGAGTCGTAATAATCGAAAATCAACGTTTTATTCCGTACGAATTTGCAGATATCTATGAATATTCCGTGTTAGCAGATCAGAGCTACTCCTAAACAAAATTTACGCATTGTGCGGTTACTTAAGATTGTTTAATGATATAGACAGGCAAACAAAAAAAAAAGATTTTCGGACGTTTCACATGCGCTACTTTCATACCTTTCTAGTTTCTAGAACAACCGGAAGTGCCCTATAGATTTTTTGGTTTGGTACCGCAATTTGTATGTTTATAAAAATAAATGAATATCATGGGACACTTGACACCAATTGGCCTAGTCCCAAACTAAGCAAAGCTTGTACTATGGACACTAGGCAACGGATAAAAATACTTAAATGTAGATAAATAAATACTTAAATACATATTAAACCTTTGTCAATTTTTAAATATATGCTTAAGGAGCACTATCTGACATCTTGTAACAGTTAGCTTTATAAAATTTTATCTATTTATTTGTTGCTGTTTATCTCCCTGCCTAGGTATATTTATTTTAGACGTATATTCGTTCGTAGATGTATTTTTGTTGTTTTAATTTTCTGATCTAGTTTTGATGCACCACCTATTGAAATCTAGTCCTTCCTTCTTTCCGTAAAAAGGTTGCCTGGAAGAGATCGCTCTTAAGCGATAAGGCCGCCTATTGCTTACCGTGTAATTTTTTTTCTCTGTGTATTTGTTTTCTGTATCACTTACTATTTCTGGTGTACAATAAAGAGTCTTTGTATTGTATTGTATTGTAAACATCCAAGACCCGAGAACAGACATTCGTATTATTCATACAAATATCTGTTCCGGCCGGGATTCGAACCCGGGACCTCAAGCTTCGTAGTCAGGTTCTCTAACCCCTTAGCTATCCGGTCCGGTCGTCGGTCGTCGGCCGGTTTCTATTTGTTTTGTATAATATAATATAACATAATCATTTTTATTGCCTCGACCTAAATTTGAATCAAGGGGTAGCAAACCCGAATAATAACATTAATTTCACCTTGATACCTTCACACTTTCGCAAGAAAAAGGATCTTGAAGGATGGATAACAAACTGATCCTATAAAGGTTTCGCTTTTGATACGGAACCATTAAAATTGGAAAAAGGAAATGTTTTTATTTGCTCGTAAAATTTATCTGTCTACAAATAATTCAATTAGTGCAGTGCACAAGCTCCTTTAGCGAACCAATTACAGACGATTACGAAGCAATCTTTAAATAAAGAAGCTTGTTAAGATTAATGAATCAGCTTTCTTTCTTCGGAAAGCTTCGGAATGCTTCGGAAAGGGGTTTACGAGGAGAATAAGACCGTGTATTAGGAGAGACTAATATTGGTTAATTAGTCGATGAGTTAAAGCACAGGTTGGTATACCGCTACATGTTGCATTTGTTCTTTTATTGCGTTTCGTTCCTTTTTTATTTTATTTTCATTAATAATCATATTTTTGCAAGTAAATTTAAAACCTGTTGTAATCCATAGTGTATGTAATAAATATAAAAGGCTGAAAAAAAATTTATAACATAAAATTTAACCGACTACAAAAAACCATGAAAATCATTTTCTACCAGTCTGAAGTCGGTCGGTGACTCAGCACGAGCCAGCAGGAGTGATTGAAGCCCAATATAAAGAGCGTAGTTGAGATAGATGACTATAGGTCCACTCCTGCTGGCTCGTGCTGAGGCACCGACCAACTTCACACTTCACAAGAAATTTATTTTCATGGTATTTTGTAGTCGGTTAAATTTTTTGTTATAATTTTTTTTCCAACCTTTTTAGTGTAAGTAAATAATCTAAGATACAATAGCTTAGTCAACTGTGGTCTTCATCATCAGTTCCACTTCACTAAGTGATGATTTTCAAGAGCAAGTGCACGAGTTACTACTAAATACAACGTCTCAAACTCAAATTGTTCAAATTGTTCTCTCTTCTCCTATTTATGTTTTTACTGTTTTTGCTGTGATGTCAATAAATATTGTGAGTTTGAGTTTGTTTGAGTTTAAATATATCAAAATGACCATAGGTGTCCATACAACATTTGAAGAGTTCCCTCGATTTCCTTAGGATCCAATCATCAGATCCTGATTTGGTGCTTATGGGACCTAATTGAAAGCATTCCTAGACGAACGAATAATTTTTTTTTCAAATCGGTTCGTAAATGACGGAGTTCTGAGGTAACAAACATAAAAAAACCAAATAGATAACCTCCTTCTTTTTTTGAAGTTGGTTAAAAATTTGAAAACTTGTGAAACGACTCAGTTGAGTGCCAAGATACAGGTTCTGCCCAGTTTGGTACTCATCCGGTCTACTGTAATAGTGACATTTTTAGATTCTTATACGTCATACAAACATCTGCCCTGACCTAGGATAGAACCAGGAACCTAAAGCTTCATAGTTTTCTAACCACATACTACGGTCATCAAAGTATTTTACACTAAAATAAATCCGGCCATTATTAAAAAACTTGCTTCTTAGAAACAAGTTATGATGAAACTTGTTTTACTTCGCTCCGTCCCATCTGCTGACCGCAATTTGCAGTTTAGTGAGGCTAGAATTAATGTGACCAAGCCAGGGTAGCACCTGTGTTCGGAGATTAAAAATATATCTAAATCTGGAGATCTCGGGTTTACGAGAATTTTGCTGCGATTAAGAGAAGTCTCTTCGTTCCATTCTCCATACAAACGTAGTCCCGGTCTCATTTAAAAACTAGGCAACAGAAGTAGATGAAAATTTTTAAGTAAGTATGGACTAGACGTAATTGATGTCTGTGGTTTTTCAGATTTATAGTACAGGCTGGGATGATGATGATGATGTGTAATATCAGAATTACAGGTGTTCAAAAGACGACAAAAAAAAGATGTGAACTTTGCATGGGAATTACAGACTATTAAAGCATTTTTACAAAAATCGAAAAACCACAAGCATAGAAAATATAATGAAGATCTTGATTGTCAAATATCATTGATTTCTGTGCTATACTTTTCATATAATATGAGGACAACAATACCCAAAATTCAACCGCCCAAATCTTGAAAAGCCTACAGCTATCTTGATATGCATTAACGGGAAGTGGAGAAGGGGATGTGCATGGGGGGGACGGCTGCGAGCGCTTATGTCACGAGCGATAAAGACAGCAATATCTAACGCGGTCGCGCGGCCGGCAGGGAAACTTCTCTTAAGAGTTAAGACTAGATTAAGACGACCATTGGAGCAGCTGACAGTTCTTTTAAATTAAGTCGGTAAGTAAGTCATTGTCATTAAAATTGTTTTGGCCAAATTTATGTGGGAATGCGGGTGGATTTTTGTACAAATGATTGAATGATTGACGTAAGCGAGCGGACTGTATGACTTAAGACATGTGTGGAGTGAATGAGACGGGTGAATGAGTAAAATAATATTGAGTTACGATCAGGTGCGCCTATGTGCTATTCTTGTGTTTTCTGTTGCTTTCGAAGTGTATTCCATATTTAATTTCTTAATAAACTTTTTCTTACTTTATTTCAAAAAGTTAGTTTTCCTTCGTACAATCGCACATTTATTACACAAAAATATTTTTACATTTTCTGCTGTAAGTATACTTAACTTGTAATTCCTTACAAAAAAATAAATTATCAACTGTTTTTTTTTTCACTAATAAATAATGGTTAGAATAATTTTATTACCTACGCAGATTTTCCTTTGGTCACACATATCATTCAGCGAAATAATCATTATAAATTTTACTTTAGTTTTATATTGTAAAACTAGACTTTAGCCAAGGCTTTTTACGTGTAATCCATAGATCTGGCAGTTGATTTGAACTTCCAGAGTTTTATTAAGCTCTAATGAGAATTCTCGAAAATTATATCGTGGTTTTTATTGACGTTGCATTAAAAACATCCAAGCAAATTGATGACTTTAAGCCCAGCGGTTGTTATTACGAGATTTTATCCCTATTCCGTTTGAGCAGCCCATCTGGCAGCTCGCCCTCTCTCCGGTAAGCTGTAAAGGCCGTCTGAGGCCAACAGCAACAGTCCGTCCGAAAAAAAAAAAAAAAAAAAAAACCTATTCCGTAGGAATATCGTCTATGTGTTAATCATGGTACAGTCAGCTGCACAGAAAGGGTACCCCCACTGTATGGCGGTAAGTATGGATACCGCCGTTACAGGGGGGTACCTTTTCTCTGCAGCTGACTATACAAAATACTAAATCCTTAGAAAAATATTACTTAATTTTTTCGTAATGGCTACGGAACCCTATTTCGGGCGTGTCCGACACGCCCTTGGCCGGTTTTTTTATATCGTCTTTCCATCTCATTTGGTGTCTGCCCACTGTTCTTTTCTGCTCCCATGGGAGACCATGGGAATTGGAGACAATTCACCCTTAAGATTAACGCAAAAGAAACAACAGGTTGTTGAGTAGTATTCTAATAGTTCGTAGAAACATATCCTTATTTCTGACACCCGGATTATACGCGCGTTCTATTAAATGGCAATCAAGCACTAATACAAAAATGAAGAGGCCGACTCATCAAATTCTCTTTTGTGAAATGGCACGTCGATCCCTAAATATTAAATAATACTATTTCCTTTAGTACCAACCATATTTTCTCTCGCGTAATGTAAAATGTTAAAATGTGGACGTAGATTTTACCTCTATAAATACTGCCTTGGAAATGTTTGCTAATAAATTGCAAATACTCGTAGGTTCAAGATTTTAAGAGATTAATAAATAGTGTTTGAAGTAAAGTAAATACTTTAGCAGGTTTGTAAATAGTTTTCGTGATTTTTTCACGCTTTTCTGCCAACTTACCGAAGGAAGGTTATTTAAGCGGTTTACTAATGTTTCGGCGAAAAATGTTTGACAATCTGTGGTTTCATTTCGCAACTTTTCATTTCCCAACTGTTTGCTATTTCTGCAACTGTAAATATTTCAGGATTTTTACAAAAGTAACCTAACCTAACCTGAAGGGCTCTACGCGATGGCCCTGAATTAAATCCTGAAATATTTACAGTTTTAGAGTTTGTGAAATGAAAAGTTGCGAAATGAAGCAGGTTGCCAAACGTTACGATGCAAAAAGGCAGTACTCGTATTTAAGCTTATATATTATTTATTTATGAAACAATGAAAACTTATAGCATTACAGTCGATACCGATGCACTGTAAATTTAAAACATGAAAATAATCAGGTAGGGTCAGGAGTACTCTAAACAGACGAGCGTGCATGAAAAGATTGATGAATGTAGGAAGTGAGAATTGTATGCCAGGATCGTAGCAAGTGAAAGGATATAGTCTCTGCCTACCCCGTTGGGAAAGAGGCGTGATTTATGTTCAATCAAGTGTAAAAATATGTACTTATTCAAAGTTTCAAAAATATGTACCACAGACTCTTATTCAGTCGCAGTAAGGCCGTAGTAACATATTTTTGAGTGGTTCGAATATATACTTATTTCTGACTTGACTGTACGTACTGTATGTATGTATAGGTAGAGTCATTCACGATGACGCGTGCCGTGGTTCTTATTACTATGTTATTAATGGCTAATTTTGACAAAATATCGGGTCAAAAATAATCACAATTACAAATAATAATGACGTAAAAAAGTAATTTTAAAGTTATGTGCATATATAATTATGTATATCGTTTAAAGGTACAATACAATACAAAGACTCCTTATTGTACACCAGAAAAAGTAAGCGATACAGAAAACAAATACACAGAGAAAAAATTACACGGTAAGCAAGAGGCGGCCTTATCGCTTAAAAGCGATCTCTTCCAGGCAACCTTACGCCACAAGATAAGAAAAGACAACAAGCAGGTACGAGATAAGATAGAGTAGAAGCTCTAATAGTTTGCAATCAGAAATGTGATTTTGGCCCATTTCAATCTCAACACGATGCTATATTTAGCTTCTCAACAAGGAAATTGCTTGTCATAATATACTCGTACGTTTGCAATTTTGGAGGTTCTCTATATCAACAACAATAAGGTACTGGAGAGCTTACATTGGGAGCTTTCGCAAACATGTACATAACGTATTGGCAATGCCAGTCACGGATTAGAGCGTTTTCACAATATCCGATCCGATATCGGTATCGGACGACGATAAACGACATCCGATAGCCGACATCATTTTGATCATGAAACTACCGTGAGACTTACTCATATTAAATGATATTGTAACGGATAACTCACATCTTAAATCGAGTTAATATGAGCCGACATCATGTGCTGCTTTCACATATTTCCGACAAAATCGTTCTGATTCGGCCGTACGGCTCAAAATGGTCTCAACGCATCGGGCTCTGCGCACTTTGAGACAAATTTTTTTTATTCGACTGGAAGGAAAACGAGCAAGTGGGTTTCCTGGTGGTAAGAGATCACAACCACCCATAAACATCTGCAACACCAAGGGTATTGAAGATGCGTTGCCAACCTAGAGGCTTAAGATGGAATACCTCAAGTGCCAGTAATTTCACCGGCTGTCTTACTCTCCACGCCGAAACACAACAGTGCAAGCACTGCTGCTTTACGGCAGGATTAGCGAGCAAGATGGTGGTAGTAATCCGGGCGGACCTTGCACAAGGTCCTACCAATTGCAAAATTTAGTTACACGCATAGCATGCATACAAACTTTATCGTCCGACAGCCCACGAGCGTCCGATGGTGCCGTGAACGTATCGGTGTCGGCTCCGATATCCGATATGGGGCCGGACAATGTGAAAGACAGGTACATATTTCATACATTTTACTTGCCCCGATATCATATCGTCGTCCGATCCCAATATCGGATCGGATGATGTGAAAACGCTTTTATAATTTAGTTAAGCGAAGTATCATTTTTGGTAAATATTAATTACTAGCTTTTGCCCGCGGCTCCGCCCGCATAGTATTCGGTTATGGCGCGTTGTTCCCTCGAGAACTGTACATTTTTCCGGGATAAGAAGTAGCCTATGTCACTCTCGGGTCCATAAACTATCTCTATGCCAAAAATCACGCTGATCCATCGCTCCGTTACGGCGTGAAAGACGGACAAACATACGAACACAGTTTCGCATTTATAATAGTAGTATGGATGTTCTAGCTCAGTGGTGGGCAAACTTTCTTCCATGTCACGACGTGCCCGGTATAGAGCTAGAAATATCGACGAATACATTGCTTTAATCAATCTGCCGTATTGTTTCTCAGGCACATCGTGATATGCCGGGCCAACTTTTAGGCATACATGAAATGTCATGATATGCCTGGGAATTTTGTGATCTGGATGACTTAACGATCGGTCGCCGATATATATTATTTTGGAACGGTCTATTTATAAAATTTATACACGTATATTGCTACAAATGGCAAAACACTTGGTCGACTATACAAAACCCGTTAGCCAATATACATGCAGAATATGCAGAAGCCCCAAACCCGACCCTTCTAACGATTGTCAAGGCAAAGTCCCTCTGATTGATGTCATGATTCGTGAACCCATTTACCAACCTTTATTTGCATTCAATCTTCGCATTAAAATCAGAGCTCGATCCAATAAGTAGGAGACGTTGTTACAAACGCGAATAATACATCAAACGTCGCTCCCACGTTTCTCTACGTCAATTACGTTTGATCGCTCTGTTGGCGAAGAAAGGATGTGGTTTACAATTATGAGTGCCTCCAAATTTTTATTTGGCTACGGCAAAGGCGGTTGTGCTTTTGATAATTATAAATACCACGTATTTTTCGTAAATCGTCGGCCTAATTCGTGAAGCTGCTAAGTCCACTTTTGGGCGAAAATTACTTTTCATACTTGTCAGAAAGTGCACACCATTTTCTATCGTTTGATAAAGTTATTATTATTTTGGTATAGCTTACATAACTATTCTTGGAAAATTACAGGTTTCTAACATTGATAGTCCCGGAGCAATGATCTAACAGTGTGATGCGGCAATTGCGGAATTTGCGGCACGTTTATAGCCATTTCAGTTATTCCAGAGTGTAGAAAACGCGCATTGGCTCGATGCCTAATATTGCGCAGAATGTTAAGTTGAGAACAGTTATTTCAACTATTTGAATATTTTCTGACAAATAGTTTACTTTTTTAACCTCCAACGCAAAAAGAGGGGTATTTTAAGTTTGACCGCTAATGTGTGTCTGTTGTCTCTATCTGTGTGTATTTTTGGTATTCGGTTATCGCGCGCTGTTCCTTTGGGAACTGTACATTTTTCCAGGATAAAAAGTAGCCTATGTCACTCTCGTGCCCATAAAATATCTCTATGCCAAAAATCACGTCGATCCGGCGCTCCATTATGGCGTGGAAGACGGACAAACACACAAACATACGAACACACTTTCGCATTTTTAATATTAGTATGGATAATTTATTGCATAAAGCGGCAATTACACTGCGTCGTTCACCTAATGCGGTCGAACTTGTTTCAAACTACTTCGGCGAACGACTGTAGCCTTTACTTTAGTCTGTCTGTCTACTACGGCGGCCGTATTAAGGCGGCGGCAGCTGTCGCTCGCCGAATGCGGCCGACTACCGTGTTCTTTACATATTTGCGGTCACCGCATGCAACATGCGGCGAACGACTCAAAGTAATTGCGCGCTTTATTTTCGGTATTTCGGGTTTGTTGGCATGGTTCTTAGACATGTTGGTTAGTGAACTAAAATAATTTCTTTGCTCACCCGACGATAGCTGAGCTTATGCAAAATATGCGTGTTCATGCAGTTCCACCACCTCCACACTGTAAGAACACACATAAATTACACAAACCTATCTATCAGCACCACCAGAACACACTGACGCGTTTCGAACTCAACCAGAGCTCATCTTCAGAGTGACACAACCGTACACCATGCTACCATTGCAGTTGTCTAACAATTGTGTGAGCTATCGGTATCGGTTGTGTCAGCTATCGTACGGTCGCGGGTGAGCAAAGAAATTCTTTTAGTTCATTGATATGGACCTCCGCAAAGTAACGCCTGATTTAACGCATGTTGGTTAGGTTATAGGCCAAAAACTTGTTTTAGTTTCAAATCCGCTGCCTGCTCGCATCGATGTGTTAAATCCCAAATCTAACATGGTTATTCAATGCGAAAACAAAATACTATCGTTACCTTTCAGTCACCAATGAATCAATTCCACACGTGAATCTCTGCGCCCTATTTTACGTTGGCACGTCACTTCGGAATGCAAAACGTGCAAATCGACGCTAGAAAGGAGAAATTGACTAAGCGAAATTTTTGTAAGATAGGTAGTGAGTGAGTAAAATTTACTGATTCCAAATACGTATATAACTATCTTAAAAAATATCGCTCAGTCAATTTCTCCTTTCAAGCGTCGCAATATATTTGATTGCTCTTAATCTCAGTAGTTCTTGATTAAATTCATTCTTGGTTAGTGTATTATCGTTATGTTTTCACTTGTAACTTGATATGGATATTGAAGTTATTCATACATGAAACGTTTCGTAAATATTTACTGCAAGTTTTTGTTTTAAAATAAAATATTTCTTTCAAGTTTCATGAGGCGTATTCACCATCCTTTGAAGTTTAAATTATTTGATTAGTTCTAGACTTGTTATTAAAATTTAAGTTCTCATTTAATGATTTTTAAAAGTTATTACAGTTAAATTTAAATTTAAGAGAAGCTTAAGAAACAGAAAGTGGAAGTTGAGCAAAGTAATTGTTTTAGTTCATTAATAAATGTATGTATGTGCAAAAACGTATGTATGTACTCTTTTGGGTAGTAGGGTAAAAAAAACAACAACGGAAGGCATTGCAGTCTATAAATTATGAAACAAGAATATTGACGAGACAATGCCAAATGTTTATAACAATTAAACTATGCGCTAAATGTAAAAAGACCTCAAAATAACAACACTTTATTCATCTCCGACCCAAAAATTTAAGATAAAATAAAACATTTACCCTATCCCATTTGCCTAACCTTATTTTCACCTGTTTTCAAATCCATCAACAGTAATGAAAGTCCGCATAGATTTAATAAAAAAGGTGAAACTTTTCCATAAAAGAAAAACAAAATTTCCGACGCTGAGCAAAGAAAAATGAGTTTGAACCCTTTTTTGTTGTCAAAAGGGGTTGTTTTAAAAGTTTTTATGTAATATCACGCTAGGACGAAAGAGGAAATAATTAGGAGTTTCTTTTGAAATGAGATAACACGGGACAGGTGAAAGAAGTTAGGACCTTTGGCTTGTAAGGTAAAAATACCTGGGCGACCGAGCTGTGATCGGGGTAAAACTCGTTAATAAACGTTTTCCCAGCGATAAAACTAAGCTATTTAGATCGATTTATCGTCCCCAAAAACCCTTACATACTAAATTTAATCTAAATCGTTGGAGCCGTTTCAGAGATTCTGTTTATATTTATACATTATACTTACAAGAATCGCTCGTTTCTTTATTTCACGTTCGTTATAAGATAGATTAGATATATTGGTATATGAGATGTCTAAAGGGGTAAGTTTAATTTTGATTTGACCATGTGGTTAGATATAACTATGTTTTCTTAATACTCATAATTCTACGCCCAGAGATCAACATTGGATACTTTTTATTCCGGTAGAGGGCGCCACCGCGCGATACCTACATCCGCGCAGACGAAGTTGCGGGCATAAGCTAGTTAAATCATAATCCTGAGTTAAATAAATATTGATTAATATTGTTGTTTTTTATTTCATTTGTGTTTATACGGCTGCACAATTTCAAAACCTAGTAAGTCTCAAAAACTCAATTTTGCGTTTTTTGCTTAAAACGTGATTTCTAGCAAGTGCCCACAGGATACAAAAACATTTAGAGGCCTATCTCTCTTAACTTCAGAGATATGAGTACTCCAAAACCTAGTAAGTACAAAATAAAACGAGTTTGACCATTTCAAAACCTAGTATGGCACAAAACCATTTCAAAAACCTAGTATGTGACATGCACTTACTAGGTTTTGAAATTGTCAGAGAGACTTACTGGGTTTTGATATGGTCAAACGACTTTAATTCAAACTTTTTGGAAAATAGTATGTGTTTGTTAGTTGAAGTTACTAGTTTTTGTTAGTCAAATGTTATAGGTACGTTGTTCTTTATTCATTTTGCCGCTTTAAGGTTGGCAGCACTGTGCACCCGCGGCAACTTCATGCTATTGCGCTGGAGCTGTGCGAACTCATTTAAACGCGCAGTTGCTAGCTAAAGTTGAGTTTGCGTATCATTACATTACATATTTTTCAAATTTAAACACAAGACACGCAAATTATAAGTCTGTTTACACCTACTTTGTTTGCAAAATTTCTGGGTAAGTATTTTAATAATATTATAAATCTGTTTTAAAGAAAAAGAACCTATAGGTTCACTTTTTTTGGCCGTTTGTGAGTTAGATTTATGGTCTGCGAAAATTTATACTTACCACAAGTTTCTAGAACAACCAGAACAGAAATTTAGTATTTTAATTATTACGCATCATAATAGTAAGATTATTTCCACTTTTATACTCAGGACGTCTCAGATTTAACCGTGAATCGAGTTTTCTCATAGGATACTTATACAAAAACCCAGAATTTAATCACATAAAATATCCAAACCTATTAATGTAATTAATAACAAAATCTCTGCCTAAGTATTGCACTTGAGATCTCTCTCGATGTATGTCGAAAATTGCCGAGTGTCAAAGTGGAAAATAATCTTACTGTATTATTTATCTTGAGTGTGGGAGTGTTTGTCTCATGGTTTTATTGAGCTTAAGCATTTATGTTATGTTTTATATCTGTACCTTTTTACAATTCATCACTTTGGTGTTATTTTTTGCTTTTTTATGTTTTTTTAGCCCATTAATAACGACTTACGTTCAAAACACTACCTTGTCGCTTATTTGCTCATCTTTGGTTCTACTAACTGAATCATCTTGCTCTTATGATATACTTCCACAAGAAAATAAAAGTGAGCCCCCAATTCCTTCTGAAATATTTCTAGAAGAAAATAAAAGTCAATCTGATTAATTACGACTTGACTAAAAAAATTATGACTTGGTGCCGTATTTTATACTTTTTGTAATATTTTTTTTGTAATGAACAAATACTTAGCTGACTGTTTGTTTTATTTAAGTAGATTGAAAGGTTCACGTATTAAAACTTATGATTAGTAGTCTTTTTAATCTCTTAATCATGACAAAGTGACAACACATACTGGGTTTTGAAATTGATCGGTTCACTATAAGTTTTTATTTGAGTTTAATTTCAAAACCTAGTATGGCACATAAAAGTTCATAAAACATGCAATATAGAAAATTAGGTGCTTATATATATACCTGGATATTCGGCTTAATCTAATAAACCGAGAAAGTATCACTTTTGGAATGAATATTGCAAAATTTTGTACGGCTGAGACAAAACATGTTTTTTCGCTCTCCTGTAAAATTAGCTTAATGTCCCTTACTATGTTTTGAAATTGTGCAGCCGTATAGTCCTGATCTCAAACGAAGACCAGCGCCGTTCGCAAAGTCGGCATTATGCTGATTTAGGACCATTTTAGTGACAGTGATAAAGTTTTTTTTTTGTTTCATCATGTTATGCTACGAATACATGTATTTCTTACTTGCAAACTTTAGTTTCATGGAAGCATTTTATTTTCTGTACACGTCACTCCAGTTTATATAAAAAGTAAACACAAAAGTTCAACAGTCAGCGGTTAGTTTGCATGCCAGTAGCTCGCCTCAGCTGTTTTCGCGAGTTGCTGACCGTATACTAAATAGTTTACGATCCACTAAATCCGTGCGCCAAATATAAAGTGTAAATCTTGGAATCGAATTTATTCCAATTTTGGACCTTGTTTGATGTAAGGTAAACGTTGTTGCGGGTTCTTTTTACCCGGTTGCCCGAAAAGGTAAATCTGTAATCGGGAGTTTTCTAAAAAGTTTCTTTGTTTTTGAAATTTTGGAAAGGGATTCGATTTGTGGCATTCGAACATGGCGGATGTAGCCAATATCTAATTTTGCTATTTCTGTTTCTTTGGCTAGTTGAAGTATAATTCTGATAGTGTTTTATGCGGCGATTAACCTTAACAGTGAACAGTGATCACGAAATTCTACATTGCTCTAGTGTCTGACATTTTTTAATGCGCAAGTTGTCTCCACGTGGTTTCTGGATTTTTACTATCAAGTTACAAAAACTACAATCACCCTACAACGTTGCCTCTCGAAAGAGAATACTTAGACACTGGTGAAATTGTCCTATTAATTAGGACAGAAGCCATATTTTAAAAGAGAAGAAGAAGAAATTTTGGAAAAAAAATATATGATTACATCCCTAATTCGCTTTTGAGACATCACAGTAGAAATAAAAAAGTGATACGGTCGGTTTTCATACAGATTGAGGTGTTTGCGTTATCTAGTGTAATCTGTATCTGTGCCTAAAACCCTTCCATTGCAGGTAACTAGCTCCATAAACCTGTATGAGTATACAAAGTATACAGGTATACAGCCCGCACGCCTTCAGCTTGTTCATATATAATGCGTCAGATAACGAGGGGCTGACAAATGCGTCCGCAACGCGTACATACTCGCGCATACAGCCTGCTCACAGTCACTAAAATTGTAGGAATATTGGGATAAAAAGTAACCTGAGATATTCCTTATATCCAGCTGTCTAAATAACAAATTTCATCGAAACCAGTCCAGCTATTTTATCATGAAGGCGTAATACTCCGTCGCGCTCAAAAAGCCTATTATTGTCAACGCTATAATACAAAAGTTTTTATTTAATTATATAATTTTTGAAATATCTAAAATCTTGACAGAATAGTCATCGTCATCGGTTGAAGACTGTTTAATGGAGATGAACAAATTCTTGTAGTAACCTCACCTAACAAACAAAAAGTTGTAAAACTCCCGAATCACTTTAAAGTTCAATATCTCAAAAATGGCTGAACCGATTATGATAAAACATATCTAAGAACCATTGCTAGAAAACCTGCTATCAAATATTAAAACCGCATTCAAATCGGTCCACCTGTTTAAAAGCTACGATGCAACAGACAGACACACAGACGGACACACACAGCAGTCAAACTTAAAACGCCCCTCTTTTTGCTACGGGGGTTAAAAACTAGATTCCGACATTGTAGCTATCACCCTCACATAATGAGACAAAGAAATTCCACAAAACATTACGATAGGTAAATCGTAAATCCCAACATAATTAACAACTTTGTAATTGTTCCCGTTCTGACGAGACTTAATGTGATGAACTTAACATAAATCAAATTAAAACTACAAAGTAGGATACTGATTGGGTGATTGACATTCTATTTAATTTTTAATTATGTAAATTATTCCTAATTAATCTTCAATTCAAAATTCAAAGTTTTAATTTTAATTTAATTTAATTTTAATAAGATTAATTTTATTAAGACATTGTCCTGTTCTCCTCATCTACATCGGAATTACAAACAATGCTTCAAGAGCTAAGCTCTGCAAGCCTTCGAGTTGGTCTGAAAATGAACCGGTCAAAAACTCAGGTAATGACCAACAGCACGAAACGTAAGGTAGAGGTAGGGCAGTTGTTACAATATGTCGACGAGTATCCCTATTTAGGCCAATTAGTCTCTTTCAGCCACAGACAGGATAAAGAAGTCGAAAGACGGATCCAAAACGCCTGGAAGAGCTATTGGTCTATGAAAGAACACATGAAGGGCGATCTTCCGCTAGCCCTAAAGCGGAGGCTCGTCGACATGTGTATACTGCCTGTCCTAACTTACGGTGCTCAAACATGGTCACTTACTGAGTTACAGAAGACCAAATTGAAGGTTTGCCAGAGAGCAATGGAGCGCAGTATGTTGGGAGTGAAAAGGGTTGACCGGATCCGGAACACTGTATTGCGCTCCAAAACACGCATTGCTGATGTGGGTGCCAAGACTGCCAGGCTGAAATGGGACTGGGCAGGTCACGTCAGCCGTATGGAACCCAATAGGTGGGCTAAAATAGCTACAGACTGGATACCACAAAACGGACTTCGGCGGCGTGGCAGGCCCAGGCGTCGATGGCGAGATGATCTGGACGCTTTTCTTCGCAGCTGGTCAGAGATTGCCCAAGACCGGGTCGAGTGGAGGACATGGGGGGAGGCCTTTGCCCAGCAGTGGGACACCTCTACAGGCTTCAAATAATAATAATATATTAATAAGATACTTTGACATTTTTAATTTTTCAATTGATATTAATTGTTTCAGTGGTTGTGTACATTCACCAAATCAGTTTCCAAAATCTTTGCTAATATAGTTTATAAGAATATTTGTTACTAACAAAGTTTGTGATCATCTTTTGACATCTATGGGCGTTAAACGCCTGATTATAAATGATTTTTATTTTATTAAAGTAAAGGCATCGTAGAGACTTCCTGCCACAAGCATCGACCCTAGGACACTGGCCGCAATTCTCTGAACAGTTGCTATTCCTAGTCTTTGCGAAAGATAAAAGAAGAAGTCAAAAACACTAAACAATTTTGTTAAAGATTTATCTGCCTGTTTGAGGCTGGTGTCAAGCGACCCCGGCATTGATGCTTTACATCCCTCGAAGATAAAAAATAGCCAGTTCATAGATTTCATCATCATCATGTCAGCCGAAAGACGTCCACTGCTGGACATAGGCCTCCCCCAAGGCTCTCCACTCAGACCGGTCTTGTGCTTTTCGCATCCACCGTGATCCCGCGATCTTAGCCAGGTCGTCGCTCCATCTTGTTCTATTCTAAATTTAATATTTCATAAATTAAAAGTGCCAAGTCTGTTTGAATGAAACTGTGCCCACCCAGATATGCGTACGTAGGCGGGCGAAAGAAACGTGGTAAGGCATTTTTTTACGTTTTTCACATGAAGCCGTTTAACGATAAGGATGATTGAGAATTTGTGTCCGTAATATATAAATTTACGCCCAAGAAAAAAGTGGGTAAGTAAAATTGTTGAAGATATGGGTGTTTATTAAAAGTGTCATTTTATTGTGGGTCTAGTGAGTATTACCACAAAACGGAAAGGTACAGAGGTCTCATATATGTACTCCTCTTTTCATAATCTACGCTCGGCGGGCGCTCTAGGGTTGTCAACTATGGCTGATGCACAAAAAACTATCGTGGTAGTGGCACTCGTAACTTTGTTTGATTTATTGTTGAGAATGAAACGGGAATAATGGAAATATAAATTAATATTAACTGAAATGTGCAACAACCAAGGCTTGGAACCGGTTCATAAAATAGCGGTAAATACCGGTTTATTTCGGTTTAATTCCAAACTTTCATACGAACGCGAACGTTTTTAAGAACTTAACTATAACCTAAATAAACCAGTTTATTCGACGAGTGACAGCTGTCCGGTCGGTGGCGGGCGGCGACGGTTATCCTACGCCGGAATAAACCGGTTTTTATTGTTCTAACCCGGTTAATCTGACAACCCCCCCCCCCCTGGTGTTGCAGATGCAGTGCCGGTTTTAGCACTACTAGCGCCCTGGGCGAGAATTCTTCGGCGCCCCCTAACTGCAATTCAATTACATACGAAAAAAGGCAATGTGTACAATGAAATAACTATCTATTTAAAAAAAACATTTATTTAAAAAACTAATAAAATTTCACTTTTCTAGCCTTTACATCGGCGAACTCTTTTATTAGACATTCAAAGTCCATGTTTTCTGCAATTTCGTTTTCGATTGATAAAGTTGCTAAGTTTGTTAATCTAGATTGAGAGATTGTCGATCGTAGATATGTTTTAATCAGCTTTAGCTTGGAAAAACTTCTTTCTCCACTAGCAACCGTTACAGGTATAGTCAGTAATATTCGAAATGCTATCCATACATTTGGATACAGTTCCTGTAAGTTGCGATCTTTAATAAAATTTAAAACATAAGCAGGGGTAGCCACATTCTGATCAGGCAAAAAAGATTTCAGGCTTATGAGTTCATCACACAACATACAACCATCTATATCTGATTTAGAATTCACAGTTAATTTCAATTGGAGATCACTACAGAGTTTGACAAGGTCGGGTTTTTCAGGAATCTGTTTTATATTGTACAAAAAAGACCAGCAATCCGAGTACTCATTGAACTGTTCAAATCTTTCATTAACTGAAATTAATGTAGCGTCCAAGAGAGAGTTGAAAAATTCTACCTCAAATTTCTTTTCAGGAGAAACAATAGGCTCGTCGCGGGCAGTTTCATCAGCTTGACGCTTAACAAATCGAATTCTTTTTGTGGCCTTAAACACAGGTTCAACTTCCAGTTCTTCAGCCAATTCTTTTGCAGTTGAAATGGCGCTTTTAAAGCCTGTATTTCTATATTCTTCCAAGAAAGTGCAGCATTTTTTCAACATTTCTGTGCATTTACTGAGATCTATATCTGGTGATTGTAGAGATTTACTAACGACGTTAATTTGAAAAAGTATGTCATACCAAACAACCAATGAAACTATGAAACTGAAATCTTTTAACTGTTCAGCTAGAGTAGTAGCCTCATGAGAGACTTGAACATCAGTTTTCTGAGTTTCAATTGCCAAAGTAATTAAAGCGTCATGGATGGCACTAATTTGATAACGAACTGCTTTGACACTGCTTATTCTTGCTTCCCAACGTGTGTCACTGAGCTTTTTTAGAGTATATAATCCCAGGCTATCGGTTAGAATTTTCCATCGATGAACAGAAGCTGAAAACAATGTGAACAACCTCTGAAGTACCCCAAACAAAGTCACTGATTTTACGGAAGACTTAGCGGCATCGCATAGTACGAGATTGTAGCTATGACAGCCACAAGGTACATAAACAGCTAAGGGATTTATGTCTAGAATTCTCCTTTGAACACCAACATTTTTCCCTTTCATATTCGCCCCGTTGTCATAACCCTGACCCCTGCAGTCGTTCAATTCAAGTCCGTGTTTATTTAAAATATCAATAATAACTTCAGTTAGTTTTTCACCAGTCGACTGATTTACAGGCAAAAATTCTACAAAATGCTCTTTTACTGATATTTTATCGTCATTTGATGATATATCAACAAATCGTATTGTCAGTGAAAGTTGTTCTACGTGACTAATGTCCGGTGTACAGTCAGCTATAATAGAATAATATTTTGATTTCTTTGCGCGTGATATGATTTCTGACTTCACTTTTTTACCCATCAGCTCTATTAATTCATTTTGAATGTCTTTTCCGCAGTAGTGGTCTGCAATATCACCCTTCATAGCTAATCGCAAGTGCTCCTGCATAACTGGATCAAATTTAGCTAGTAATTGTACTAAGCCCAAAAACTTTCCGTTATTTGGCGTATATAATTTGTCAGAATTACCTCTGAACGCCATATTGTTTTCAGCTAAATAAAGTGTAATATGCATCAATCTAGATAAAACATTATTCCATCTTGTAGTTTCCTTTTTAATCAAATATTGCTCTTGGCAATCTATTGTTTTGCCTATTTTTAAACGTAGTTCAGTTTCAATCCATGAAAGGTAAAACTTCTTATGTGAAGTGCTATTCTCGTGAGTTTTTAACATTTCAGACAAGTGTTTCCAGTCGTTATATCCTTCAGATACTAAACTCGACGTTGAGCTACTATCAAACAGCCGGCAACAAAAACAATAAACTCGATCCTTGGAAATGGAGTATACTAACCAACGACGCTGAATTGTCTCACTGTTTGCTAGTTTTTTTATGAAATGAGAATTAGAAAAATGTCGCCCTGTATCATTTTTCGGATAATCATCACAGTGAGTTTGCAGTGGGCCGGTATTTATAATATAATCAATTATTTTGCTATTTCGAATAGGTGGCCAAGTAGCTGGATCCGCTATATTCGGGACAACAGTATCAACATCATCTAATACATGTATTTGTTGTACATCAATAACAGATTCTTGAGCAGCATCTGTAATCGTAGCACAACTTGCTCCCTCACTTCGGGATTTTTCATCCACAATCTCTTGAGTAGCTATTCCATCGGACTTGCCAGACAGAGGCTCCACTGCCGATGCATTCGTTTGTATTGCAGATGTAGATGCCACATTCAACTCTTGATTTTTTGTTCTGATATATTTATCTATATTCATAAACTTCTTTGTTTTTTGAAATTCCTTTTCTTTTTCCGCTTTCCGTTTCCTATATTCTGACCCAGATGGTTTTCTTTTGATAAAATCACCCTGTTCAGACATTTTGTACCTTCTAGTTGTAATAAATAAAATCTGCAACAAATTAAATCTGTATCAATCGAAACATTTATAAAAATGAATTGATTGCAATAAAACTTCGTTACAACGCTATTGACGTTCCAGAGATTATGCTGCCCAAACGTATAAACATATAAACAAATTTTATAAATATTAATAGATAGCAGAGACCGAAAAACATAGTATTTATTTATTTACATTGCACGTCTCAAAGTTACAACAATTACACAAAGTTATATAAAACAATTATGTGACACCCTGTTAGGGTGTTACAAAGATAGAGAGCCTGGAGCCAATTTCAATAATTAACCTGTTATTTTAACATCTTATATACTTTAAGTATTAGGGAGTGTGTAGTATAGATAGTAAAAATAAATTTGTACTTACTTATTGATGTGATCCGTCAAAAATTAAACACCTACTTATACACTATTTATTTGTCTACTTTTTAAATAGGCAAAACTAATGTCACTCTGTAGTTGGAACAAGAGCATCGTAACGTAGCGTTAAACGTTTGATTACTGTGTTTGTTTGTTTTAAAACAATCGAATAATTATTTTAAGAGCGTCCACTTATGTCAAGCAAGAAGATGATTGTGTTCTGTTTCGTCAAAAATTAAAAACAGATAGATCCCGGGGAATCCCCGACCATAGAAAAACACATTGTTTCTGTATGTTTGGGAAGTCGGGGATTCCCGAGAAATTAAACCGATTGAACACAACGTTCTAGTGCTGCCAACTTACAATTTTTACCTAAATTTTGGGAAAATTACAAGTAAGTAGGCTGGGTCGGCGAAAAAAGACAAGAAACTATATAATATTTTTTGTCGTTAAGTTAAATGACTGTTACCATGTATTAAAAAAAAATAACTCTAATAGTAAACCTCTGCTTTAATATGGGAAATTATCGATAGGTGTAGTTAAATACGGAAAAACTCGAATTATTGTTATGCTATAAAATAATATGCTGTTCTGTTTTACCATAATATTTTTCATGTTGAGTTTCCTTTCAATTCATGCTGACAGTGAGGCAACTTGAAAACAAAAAAAATCCCTCACGGTTCTTGTCTTTTTTTGACCTAGTGGGCCTTGCTCAATGAGCGAGGGAACAATAAGGGGGTGCCTGTGGAAAATTATAAAGAATCAGATAGAGGCGCCGGACGAAAATGGGCGCCGCGGCCTGCGGCGCCCCTTTTGATCCGGCGCCCCTGGGCGGTCGCCCAACCGCGCCCTACCCTAACGCCGGTACTGTGCAGATGTTTATGGGCGGTGGTGATCTCTTACCACCAGGAGACCCACTTGCTCGTTTGCCTTCCAGTCGTATAAAAAAAAGAACTTTATGGAAATGTTCTCTTAAAAACCGGTTTAGAAATAACGGTTTCGCGAACGAAACCAAAATGAAAAGGTTTTGCGCCAAGTACATGATAACGGTTTGGAAATTTAACCAGTATCCGAGCCTTGGCAAGCACTGCTGCTTCACGGCAGGGTTAGCGAGCAAAATAGTAGATCCGGGCGGACCTTGCAAAGGTCCTACTTCGCTACTGTTGCTAACACAAACTGCTTTTCTAGACGAAATAACCCCACGTTTCGTCGCTACTACATTTTACCTTAACGCCATGTCTTGATGGCTCTCCATACCGTAAATATTAGAAACAAAAGGGGTGGGATTGTTCTGTTAACAAGGAAAAGCTACTTAATGAGGCTTAGCTCTTAGACGTCGTGTGCCGCATTGTAATCTTCAAAGTCTTATGGCTAGAAGCCTGTCATTTTTTGGGACAATTGCTGTGCTTATGGTGTGATTTAATTTAATAGTTAATTTGGGAGAACAATGGATTATAACCGAAGCACCTGAAGATCTGTGAGGGAGGTCAATATTATCATATTATTATATTGTTTCATATTTCGATTTTGTTTCTTTTATTTCTTTAATTTTTGTCGCCTTCCGTGAAGTCGCCAAGCAGTCGCAGCGGAAGACCAGCGTTGGCTTACACGGCCAACACTATGCTGAGCTGCGACCGTTTCGTGCCTTCGCATATTGTATTATTTTTTTGTTTTCATGTTTTTTTTTTGCTCTGTTATTTTTTATGTGCGAAGCGTGAATAAAATATTTCTATTTCTATTTCTATTAAACGTGATTTTACAACGTGATTTGGCAACAGGTAGACGCATGAAACATTCACAAAGTATTTAGTTGTATAATCATTTTAAAAATAAATAATTAAAATAAAATAAATATTTAAGGCGGGCTCCCATACCACAAACTTGTTTTTTTTTTGCCTTTTTTGCTAATATCTCAATGTTGTATAGATTATGGTACAGTCAGCTGCAGAGAAAAGGTACCCCCCTGTAACGGCGGTGTCCATACTACAGCCATTATAGGGTGTACCCTTTCTCTGCAGCTGACTGTACGAAACCGCACTTGGCCGCTTTTTCCTTTGGATGTGAGAATTTCTCCTTAGTTAAGATAAAAACTCTCGGATTAGTATTTCTAAAGTACACATTGAGTACAATCGGACATTGTAAGTTTGATAATTAATTCACTCCAAGTCTTAACACCAATTAGGACTTGCACGGACCTGAGTTAAATTTATAACTTTGAGTTAAACGCTAATCTAGGTTTAAGCAGTGTTGAAATTTATATGGAACTGTCATCCGCAATCTAGTCAAATGAAGTAGTTTATGTAGCGTTAGTTTATTTAGCTTTGGAACTAAATTTTCAAGAAATTTCAAAAATTTAGTTTTTCGAAAATACAAACTGAAACATAGATGCACAGAAAAACCAGAAAAAGAGACCAGCGCTGGAAGTCAAAATCAGGTCTTCAGCATTCCGTGCTGCGTGCACCGCTACTGGACAGGAGTACTTTCAAATTCAAATCATTGATTCGGTAAATAGGCCGCAATGGGCACTTTTACACGTAATTTTTTTAAACTACCAGCGCTTTCTGAAAGACCATCATTTGGCAAAAAAGAATGCGCCGCAAGAAACTTGGCAGAAAGTCAAGTTTTCAAAATAAAATAATTACAAATAAAATACTTAAAAACTACAGTAAACAATTAAACAACAAGTTATAAAAAATAATTTAATAATAATACAGGGATGTATGGGGTCCCTTAGTTACACTTCAGGTCAGGTCCCTTATGTACCTACTGACACAAATTTCTCCTATGTACCACATATCTCAGCTTCTTTGTTTCTTATTAGTCATTTGAGCAGCGACACTAGCGACAACTAAATACGTAAAAGTAGTAAAATTTTGACTTGAAATAAAAAAGTTTTTGTTTTAGCTGAAGAGGATATTTAATATTTAAAGCAAGCCGCGACGCTGTTTTTCAGTGGGACCCATTTAAACACTAAAACATATAAAAACATACAACACACTATGACGACAAAAACGCCAGCGGAAAGAAGTTCGCAAAGAAACTTTTAATCCGGAAGCATGTTATGGCAACACTCTATCAGTATAAATATTTTCGAAACAGTTACATCGTTAAACCTCAATAAGTCAGGCCAGGATTGTAGTGTAATTATTTACCTACATTAAAAGATTCCTATTAGGGATAAGTTCGCCTTTGTACTCTTTTGATTTGTTGTTTTCTTTTTGTATTACTTTGTGTTTTATGTACAATAAAGTATTTACATACATACATTTCGTTGAATGGCAATGGGCGGGCCATATAGCACGGAGAGCAGATGGCCGTTGGGGCCGAAAAGTTCTCGAGTGGAGGCCGCGGATCGGCAAGCGTAGCGTGGGACGTCCACCAACGAGATAGACGGATGACCTGGTTAAAGCCGCGCAGGCCGCTGCCAATCGAAGCAGCTGGAAGTCTATGGGAGTCTATGGGCCTAAGTCCAACAGTGGACGTCCTACGGCTGAGATGATGATGATGATGATGGTACATACATACATGCAATAATTTCAGTAATAATGAAAAATCGCTTGCCGTTCCTATCAGTTGTGTTGGTAGTAGATTCCTTTATCTCGAGGATTAATTGTGTTAGGTTCATAGTGGTCCCGAAGGCCCAGAAAGTTCTTGAATTAGTTTAGTTAAGTGATTGGTTTCTAACGAATAGGATGATGTAGAATTTTCTGATGATTTAATCATGCTCGAGTAGTATTGGTCGACTAATTATTGGAGTTCTCATTTCTATGAACCGAAAGTAAGCTTAGCAAAAGCTTGTGTTATGGGTACTAAGCAAGGATGAATATAATTATATAGATAGATACATACTTAAATGCATATTAAGCACCCAAGACCCGCGAACAAACATTTGTATTTTCCATACAAATATCTTCCCCGACACGGGAATCGGACCCGGGATCTCAAGCTTCGTAGTCAGGTTCTCTAACCATTAGGCCATCTGGTCGTCTAACAGTAGATAACAATGAGGTCAGATAAATACAAAATACAATACAAATATTCAAATAAATCGTCCCGCGTCAAACCAGGCGCAAAAGTGCCACATTAATAAATAAATAAATGTCATGGGACACTTGACACCGGTCGACCTAGTCCCAAACTAAGCAAATCTTGTACTATGGACACTAGGCAACGGATAAACATACTTAAATATTTAGGGCTAGGTCAATTTGATGTAAATCCCAAAATATTATTACTATTTACTCGAAATTAATTTAATTTCACCAGTTGAACGTCCCCTTAAAGTTAATAAATCAAAAATGACTCAGTTTACAGCAACGCAAATTACTTTAACAAAAACTTCGTGTAAGAAATAGAAAACTTAAAATGCACGCGATAAGAGTCGTTAGGTGCATTTAGTGCACTTATTTCGCTGCCTCGGATATCACAAATGCTTTAGTGGACTTTATTAAAACTATTCTTTTGTTGAAATTCCTAAACGAACAAACTGCATACCTAGCTGTCGACAAAGGTAGCTGAATCGATTGAACCAGTTCATCATCATCATCATCATCATCATCATCAGCCGGAAGACGTCCACTGCTGGACAAAGGCCTCCCCCTTAGAACGCCATAATTAACGACAACTCGTCACTTGCATCCACTGGTTTCCCGCAACTCTCACGATGTCGATTGAACCAGTTAATTGTTTGCGATTATGATAAACCTGCGGAGCAATTCAATGGTGCGTGTGAAGTTCCCAATCCGCACTGGGCCCGCGTGGGAACTATGGCCCAAGCCTTCTCATTCCGAGAGGAGGCCTGTGCCCAGCAGTGGGACGTATATAGGCTGAGATGATGATGATAAATACATATTAAACACATAATATTTGTATTTAAGTATGTATCTATTTATAATTATATTTATCTGTTGCTTAGTATCTGTTCCGAATAAGGACGGAAGACGGCAATCTATTTCTTTCTCTCTCTCATGGCATCCGAGCCGTGAACGTCGCTCTCAAAGTCGCTCCTCATTATTTTGTAATTTATTAATAAAAGAAGTGTCTACCTATCTCCGTGCATTACTTTGGAACCTGCCCTAGGGAATCTACTTCATTTTGGTCCTTCGATCGTCGGTGGCGAGAAGAAACACTTCGTGCAATTCATTTTCAAGAATTTCAAGAAAGCCATTTTTCATACATCGAGTTGACAGTTCGTGAGTACGTAAACGGATTTTCCACAGACAGCATCGAGCTCCCGCAACAGCGGACATCATAATATCGCAAAGTCATATTCATACCAATTCGGTGCCAACATAATATTATATCGGACAGAGAGAGCAGGCTCGGTTGGATCGTGCATAGCCGCCTTTACACAGAATCGTCAAGTTCGCTATTCTACATTTGTCATAGACGTATAAAACTGACAATAACGTCTCAATTCAATCAAAAAATAATAATCATACATTTGCAATACGCAATCCTACAAGAAATATCACGTTTTATATCGCAGAATAAGCAAGAACTACGTGCTACATTGTTTATTTCAGCCTATATTATAATGACATCCAAAAATATATGAAAAGAGACAACATCTTCAAGTTCGGTCATAATAATGGATTTACAAAGTTTAGTGAAACAAAGAGGAAACCTAAAAGGTAAACTAACACGAATTAACAACTACGTTCAAACATTTAATACCCTAACGGACGACACAACTGATTTGAAAGTACGTTACGATGATTTAATTTCGGTGTTCGACAAAATTGAGAATCTTCAAGATCAGATAGAAGCTCTTGACAACGACGTTGAAAGATGCACAATACATGAACTTGAACGGGATGCAAACGAACAGAAGTACTACCAAACAAAAGCAGCCATGGAGCGCATTCTGAATCCCACAGCGCAAGGCGCGCGCACTCCTCGACTCCGGGAGTGAAGTTAATATTATGTCTCATCGGATCGCTACATTGTTACAGCACAAACTTTATTACAGTGCATGCCATATACAGGGTATCGGTAATACACATAAACATACACAAGTAAGTGCAACAGCTGATATATCCTCTAGGACAAATTACTATAATCGTCGCCTTAATTTTGTGGTCATGGACAATATAACTGTTCCTTTGCCTCATACTTTTATCAACACCCATCAATGGAACATTCCGTCTGCTCAAGCTATTAAGCTGGCAGATCCTACCTTCTTCATACCTAGCGACATAGATTTGCTTTTAGGAGCAGAAGTATTCTATGATATTCTTCAGTCAGGTCATATTAGGTTAGGAAATAATATGCCTCAGTTGATTGAAACTAGCTTTGGATGGCTGGTATCTGGTAGCTATATTTCAAATAAAAAAGCTTTATATTCATCACAGGTTACTTACGTAGCTCGATGTCTCGCAACTGGAGGTATAGAAAGGCCTACATATGTCTGTTTGTGTGTCTAGCTACTAACTTTTGCATTTTGAACTTGCAATTAACTTCAGAAGCTTTTTGCTAGCTTATTGCTAGAAGAAGAGGTGGTAAATACTTGTGCTCAGACAATGCTTCTAAGTTTAAGTACGCTATTAGTGAACTGGCAGATCTTAATAAAATGTTTAAGAATCCTTTTCTGAAATCATAACATCAATGCTTAGTATTGGTTCTAAATGTAAATTCTCAGGATGGTTTAGTAAGATCTGTGCTAATTAAGACTGTTATATATACTTTTGTTCAATACGTTTGAAAAATGTATACTTTAATGCAGTGTATACAGTTTAATGAAATGATACAGAAAAGTTTGGAGATCTATTTCTAAGTTTGTATAACTAACTTTAGATATTAAGTTTCTACTAAAAAAGCCCGGGAAAATGTTCCGAATAAGGACGGAAGACGGCAATCTATTTCTTTCTCTCTCTCATGGCATCCGAGCCGTGAACGTCGCTCTCAAAGTCACTCCTCATTATTTTGTAATTTATTAATAAAAGAAGTGTTTACCTATCTCCGTGCATTACTTTGGAACCTGCCCTAGGGAATCTACTTCAGTATCCATAATAGAAGCTTTACTAAGCTTACTTTGAGACTAGGTCAATTGGTGTGAGTTGTCCAGTGATATTTATTTACTGTATAAACATAATACATAAATAAGAATACAAAAAAAGGAAATGTTCTAAAAAATTATAACAAGGCTAAGGCGCCCACCTAATAAAAGTAAGTATGTTTGTTAACCATATTGCAATAGCTGTATTTTCGGTGTCAATAGCAAACTGCGATAACTTATGTGGGAACCAGTGTGTTAATAAAACGTAACTAGTAGTTGCCTTTATTGGCTAGCGAATTTGAAAATAATTATACAAATTCTAAGAATTACGTCAGAAATAAAAACAATTTAAACACACGCCCGTTTACTTTCGTGGTACAGTCGGAGTAAAAAAGGTTCGTCACCCTAAGATCCATTTTCCTTTGCTCAGTATGAGCGCTAATCTGCTTTACCGATTGAGTAGGACATACTGCATCAACCTGTCAACCTGCTAAACATCAGGTGACCATAGCAACTCTACCACTACACCTTGGCACTGACAAACACTGACAATTAAATAGAACATTATTTGATTGAAACTTTATTAAGCAGTTGTTTATTAAAAAGGTTTTGTATTGATATGAAACTAGATATATGTTAGAGGTGTATACTATTTTGATCCTTGTTCTGGTTTCAAGTAAGTATAATTTGACATGCACTTGTCTACTTAGTACTTTAGTTTCAAAACGTACTAAGAGTCTATGACTTTGTAAAGGAGTCAATTTAATAACCTGACGAAGGTTTTTCTACTCCCACTGTACGTCGTCAACTGCCATAACATCTCATTTGTTCTTCACTCAAACTCATTCATTCTTCGTACATCATCTCATCACGCTTCAATACACGCATACCACACTCCACACATAATTACTTATTATAAGCCGTCAATACGTTCCAGTAAGTGTGGATCAGCTAACCCCGGCTTATCTCCCCGGAACCCCACTTTGTCTAGAAGTCAGGAGTTTTATTGCCTACGTCTATACATTCGCTTGATTAAATTCGTTAGGACCGCGACTAACCGAGGAAAACAGCGGAGGTGCTATCCTAATAGTGTCCTGTCGTTGTCACTCCATAGAATAAGAGAGAAAGTGACAAAAGTTTGCAGGTGATAGGACCTTGTGCAAACTTCGCCCGGATTGCTACCACCATCTTGCTCGCTAATCCTACCGTGAAGCAGCAGAGCTTGCAGTGTTGTGTTTCGGCGTGGAGAGTAAGACAGCCGGTGAAGTTACTGGCACTTGAGGTATCCCATTACCTCTAGGTTGGAAACGCATCTACAATACCCTTAGTGTTACAGATGATTATGGGCGGAGGTCATCTCTTACCGTCAGGAGACCCACTTGCTCGTTTGCCATCCAGTCAAATAAAAAAAAAAATATCAAATTCAAAAATAATCATGGACGAAATATCCCCACTTACACGACTCCAGTGGGTTTTTGAAGTTCAAAATTGGGGTCTAATTTAACTTCCCAAAAACTAATTCCATTCAAGTTCATTTTCATTCCATTTCCCGAACAAGACTTTAGCAGATTTAAATTTCACGTATCGAACTCAAACTCACAACATTTATTGACAACAAAAACACACTACATCACAAAAAAAAACACCGTATAAACATAAATAGGAGAAGAGAGAAGGAGACGTGCTGTAGTGTGATGCTAAAAGGACAGCATGTGCCGTAGCCCTTTAATCAGAGCTGCAGCGCTGGTTTTTTAACTGAACCCCGGTGATATCGACGCTTGTGAGGAGAAATTGACTAATTGACAATGGGAAATTGACAGTAAATTTACTGATCCTAAAACATGTATATAACTCATTATCTTAAAAAAAATATCGCGTCAATTTCTCCTTTCAAGCGTCGATATTATTAATTCGAACAAATTATCATTTGGCGCCATTTTACTTTGACAAATGTAATAAAGCAAACGTTTTCCTTTGGTTAATAGGTACTTTATTAAAAAATAATAAATGTTTGTTCTAATCGTCCCTTCAAATACTCTGGTATAGCAGCAGTAGAGTGAGCAAGACACATGTCAGTGCAAAAGTGACACAAATAGGTTAGGTTAAAAGGTCATAAAAGTTCTTGATTCTTATAGAATAGTATTTTATGCACCTGTATCAATAATAAGTTAGTGCTATATCATGCGTCCATATAAACATTTTTTTTTTCTACAATTCCACACTGAAAAACAAGATTTGCTAACAGTTACAAAAAAATGTTGCTTGTATCATAACTTGAGTGACTACAAAATTAAGGCCTACCAGTAGCTAAAAGTTAGGTGATGTCTTACAAAATCGTTTTTAATTAGCATAATTTTGGTTCCTAATTAGTTAATTTTGGCTAAACGTCAAGTAGCCAAACTAGTTCAGCTATCCTTTTTCTTCAGTGCACCTTCTCCGCCATTGATTCTATCCAGGGCTGTAAGTGTTAGATTTTCTCCCGAGGCCGGCGACCTTCGTCGCATTATTGCCTTAATTCTTGCGATAAACCAAGGAAAAGGCAACTTATAATACAAAAGTTAAACTGGACCGGCCGAGTTAATATTTAAGCGAGTGCTTATTTCATTAAAAGTTTTTTCTTTTAGGTTTAAAAAACTTAACCGGCAAAGACACCTGGGAGGTAGAAATTAAGTAAATGTTAAATTAAAAAGCCAAGTGCGAGTCGGAATTGTAAACAAAGTTTTTTGTACATTTTGAACACGCTTTTTTTAATTTCCATTGTTATTTTGCAGCGTATTTTTCTGGCGTCATTGATGATGAATTAATTAATTTTATTATACTGTTTTGTCGGCATAGCTTACATATATATTCGTGCAAAATTACAGCTTTCTAGCATGCGCCGCGGATGGATAGACAGACAGACAGACAGACAGACATGGCGAAATTATAAGGGTTCCGTTTTTGCCATTTTGGCTACGGAACCCTAAAAATGTGACAGTGTTTTCTCTATGTACTGTAAAACTTAAATGTTTATAAATAAATATGTAAATTATTATATTAAATGGAGTCAAAACTCCAAAATAAAACACATTGCTCATACACACTTATTCCTTTTATCATTTATTTTGAAAGTTGGCTAATTTAAAAGTCGACTGTCTTCCTTATACACTTCAAAAATACAGTCACTTGACAGACAAATATAATAACAGACAATATAAACGTAATAAGGTCTAATTGGCACATTTTGGGCATGGACCCTAAAACCGCATTATTTTGAAGCAATTCCAAACTCCGAGGGTAGGTACCTATTAAAATTCAATACTAACCGGCGTATAATATTTCAGTTCCATATCGAGTAACAAGACGTCTTACATAAATTTCCGTTTCATAATTAACTGTCAATTAGCTTAAAATAGACAGTTTGTTGTTTAGTAGGTGTGGGTCGCTACGTGACTTGAGCGAAACGAAACGAAACTGGTGACGAGAATTATGTCACCAGTTACTAAAACCAGTGATTTTATTAACCGGTTTCTTTAGCTGCCTGCGTGACGCGTTCTGTGACAGTCACTGTAACTGAATTAGAAATGAAACTATTTGACGTAATTTTTTACAACCTCCAGGTTTTTTGCAGGTGGTAGGAACTTGTGCAACTATCTTGTTCGCTAGTCCTGCCGTGAAACAGCAGTGCTTGCACTGTTGTGTTTCGGCGTGGAGAGTAAGACAGCCGGTGAAATTACTTGCACTTGAGGTATCTCATCTTAGGCCTCTAGGTTGGCAACGCATCTGCAAACCCCTTGGTGTTGGCAGGTGTCTATGGGCGGTGGTGATCTCTTACCATCAGGAGACCCACATGCTCGTTTGCCACCCAGTCGAATAAAAAACAAAGAAAAAACCTATTGAGCTACGACGTTATTTGTCACAAGCATCGTTTTTCGGTCGATGATTTCTTAATCGAAGAATCGTTTCTTTGACGGTGTTTTATAAAGTTAAGTTTATAATTAGAAAGAAGAAATAAACTGAGGTCTACTGTCCCTTGGAGCTGTGAAAAAATCAAACTTCTAAGCCGAAGCAATCAAAAGATGAACCGCTTATGCTGCCAATTTCCGCAAATTTTCGAAACTTGTAAGGGAATCAAAACCTACAGGGTACTTCCCGTGAACTCAGAATCTTAATTTGGTATGAAGATTACAACACAACCAACTAGAAAAGTCTGAAAAATCTTGATTTTTTTGTCTGTCTGTAAATATCAATGACCAATATAATCTGACCCCACACTGTGTACATTTTGCTTAAGAGTACTCTTCATACACTGGATGTAATAAATCACCCTGAAAAAGCGATAAATATCTTCAAGACATGATTCTCGTTTACTTACATACCTAATGTGTACGAAACCCTCGGTGCGCGAGTCCGACTCGTACTTGCCCGTTTTTTATAGTTTGTAACTTTCAGACGAAAATCGCATCACCACAAAAATAGCTCGTTATAAAAATCACCACTTGTCGCTTAACGTGAAACCAGTGATTTGGTTATTCAAACCAGTTACTGTATACGGTGACGTGAAATAACGTCCATCTCCTTTCCATCTCTATTCTTCAGTCGAGGATGTAAATCGATACAGCCATCGAGCCAAATATTATGTAAGTAAAGTACCTTATGATTATGAATATACAGCGTGTATTTTTGATACTACCTCAAACTTTAACGGTAGTTAGTGAAGGCCCTAATAATCACATTTCATTATGTTTTAGTAAAAAAAATATCGTTTTTTTCCTTACAAAATTAATTAGCACGCAATGTATTACTACGTGCTACTCATCATCATCATCATCATCAGCCGCTGCTGGACAAAGGCCTCCCCCTTAGAACGCCATAATGAACAACAACTCGCCACTTGCATTCACTGGTTTCCCGCAACTCTCATGATGTCGTCAGTCCACCTGGTGGGAGGCCTGCCAACGCTTCGTCTTCCGGTTTGTGGTCGCCACGCGAGGACTTTTCTCCCCCAAAGGTTATCCTGTTCTACGTGATACTGCTTTGTTTTTATTCAAAACATTACACTTGTTGACGTGACAGCTGTCACAGTATGTTTCTCTCTCGTCAAATTATTCTACGCATTACATTGCTGCTCGAAAATATTTTAAAAATTAATTATGCTCTAGTAGTTAATTTTAAATTGTAAACATTAGCTCTGTGTTTTATTACTTTAATTCTATTTTTAATCGATAGTTTTAACAAATTAAACAAGCATTAAGTGTAAAATGACGTGATTGATTAGTGACAATATTATCTCAGCGTAAAGTGAACATTATATAAGTGAAAATTGAAAAACACGATTCTTATTATCGTAACACCGTAACAGTGACTGTAATTGTTAATTTGCATACCAATTAACGTAAAAGTCGTATTACAAGGTGGCAATTCATGGATGAACTCATCATCATCATCATCGATGGCAGTTGCTATAATTCAAACGAGTGAACTTTGAACCTGCTGTATCGAAGGACGGCAGTGTGTCATGTGGTGGTTGTATGACAGACAGCGCCATCAAACAGCTTAGGTATATAAACTAAGTAAACAAAGATCAACAAAACGACATCTACAGAGGTTTTCATCTTAACAACTCGTAGCTGGAGTTCATAAATAACACAGACCCTAAAATGGCTTTATGCTGTGATAAATGTAATACAACCATAAATAACAAGGAGTTCCTCGTGTGTTTGTCTTGTAAGCTGCACTATCACCTGGACTGCTGTCATGTATCAGTAAAAAGATTTCGTTTAATGCGAACGGAAACTAAAATGACTTGGAAATGTAGGACTTGTCTAACTAAACCTAACATATCCGACGATAATGTAACACTGCGTAGAACATTTCGCGCGATGATCCCAACAAATAATTCGTTTGAAAATTTGTCTAACGTATCATGGGAAGATGAAGATATCATGCATTCGTCGTCTTCCTCAAGATATGACCTAAACAGAAGTTGTCCGGAGCGTACGTGTACTTATGCCAGGACTGAAGAGCTGGAAAAGACTATAGCTGAACTAAAAGAGAAATTGAAGATAGCCGAAAATGAAATTGAGAGCTTGGTCTCACAGAACTTTACTTTGAAAGATAAGATAAAGGGCTACGAGTATAAAGTCAGTCATCTTAAAATCCTAAGTAAAACTATAAATACAAACAAAACAGGATCAAGTAAGCAAAAAAACCGGAAAAGAAAACTTACAAACCAGCAGAGCTTGAATCAAAGCTTCATGGAGCTAAACACTCAATATAGAAGCGAAAATGAGTCTCAAGGAATCATCATACCTCAAGACCGAAGCCTACACTTGTCGCCCCTTAAACAGCCATTGCTTGTTAGTACGCCAGTGCGATCTAGATCCTCGACGAATGCAGTGTTGAAACCGAAGATATATATTTTCGGTGACGAACAAGTGCGAGGATTATCGACACGACTTATTCACTCAAGAGCAGGCACAAGTAGCAGTTATTGCAGCGTGACAGCGATGATCAAGCCCCGTGCACCAAGTTCAGAAATACTTAGGAGTCTTTATTCTATGTCAGAAACCATAACTAAGGATGATATAATTGTTTTGTCCATTGGAAATAGTGATAGGAATCCTTATGTATTATTGTCAAATTTATGTAAGGCAATTACTAAATTTAGAGAAAATAGTATAATGATATTGAATGTTTACAACAATCGAAATAAAAATAGTAAATTAATATATCATGAAATCCAAATGATTGATAAAAAGTATACAAACTGTAAAATAATTGATTTAATTAGAAATGTGAAATTGAATAATACACCAATAAAATATTTTCTTGATTGGGTTGGTTTTAAGTTGAATGAAGAACTTGACTTATTAAAAATCAGTCCAGTAAATGAGTCGTGTGACTTTTTTCGTGTCTAATAAAAGCGATACTATCCCTGAACGGAGTGGAAAGTCTTTGGCATTGTCTTTATCTTGCAGACAGGACTCTATGACAATACTAAACCAAAATATAGCTGGACTGTGTGGCAAGTTGGATTTTTTAGAGATAGCTTTGCAGGAATTAAAGGAAGATGGTAGGGATGTTGATGTGATATGTCTTAGTGAGACGTTCGTCCGTAAGGGCTCTGAAGGTAATATCATCCTAAAGAACTTCAAACTAGCATCTGCCTTCTGCCGCGATAGAGGGAGAGGGGGAACTTGCATCTTAACTAAACGTATATATGAGACCAAGGCTTTGCCTTACGTTGCACAACAAGCCACTAAGTTTTATTTTGAATGCTGTGGTATTGAGGTAATTGGAGTGGGGATCATAGTTATCAATATTTATAGAATACCGGATCAAACCAGATCTCACATAGGTGTTTTTCTCAACAAACTTGATAATCTACTATATTATTTAACATCCAGATATAAACAGAAGAAAATTGTAATCTGTGGTGACTGGAATATTGATTTATTAAAACAGAATTCTGCTGCCAGGAGCCTCTCGAGTATTCTTGCAAATTATAACTTTGTTGCACATATTTCAGTTCCAACAAGGTTGAATGCTTGTATCGACCAAATCGCGAGCAATGTCAAATCAGCTGAACCTGGGATATATCAGTTAGGGCTCTCTGATCACGAAACTGCTCAGTCGATAACCCTGCCAGTAAAGAAACTAAAAGTCTGCACTGCTTGGTTTGAATTTAGGCGAGATTATGGTATGGATAATGTAATAAAGTTTCGTGAGTGCTTGTCCGCTCTTACTTTTTCGGATGTTTTTGAATCGACAAATGTCACAGATGCTTTCAATTGTTTTTATGATTTGGTACGTCTATTCTACGACTTATGCTTTCCTTTAGTTAGAGTCAGAGTTAATGATAGACCAAAGAAAAGCAATTGGCTTACAAAGGGTATTAAAAAATCCTGCAAGGTCAAGCGAAACTTGTATTTGAAATATAAATATTTAAAAAGTAACAAAGCAGTCAACAAAATTAATTTTAAAACATATAGTAATTTATTACAAAAGTGCGTACATACTGCTCAAAAAATTCAAAGTAACAATCACATAAAAAATAGTAAGAACAAATGTAAAGCTACTTGGGAAACGATATCTTCAACTGTAGTTAATAATTCACACGAGACCGATATAAACAAAATTGAATATAATGGTAAAATGCACACTAATCCAAATGAAATATGCAACATTTTTAATAATTATTTTATAGATTTGACATGTAAACAGAATTTGACATCAAATAATACAGGACATAAATCTAAATTGAGTAATTGCAATCCTCAAACATTGTTTTTAGAACCGATTGACATAAACGAGACTTATAATATTATCATGTCTCTCAGAAATAGTAAATCTAGCGGTTACGATGATATTACCACAGATATTGTTAAATTATGTGCCCAATATATAACATTACCATTGACTCATATAATAAATTTATCTTTCTTAGACGGAGTATTTCCACAAAAATTAAAATACTGTGTTGTTAGACCTCTATTTAAGAAGGGAAATAAACTCAATGTAGATAATCATAGACCCATCACACTGGTACCAATTCTGTCAAAAGTTTTTGAAAAAGCAGTGTATAAAAGAATTAATAATTTTTTAACTAAACATAGTATACTTTGTGCAGAGCAGTATGGTTTCAGAAACGGGTGCTCGACCACACTCGCATGTTTTGATCTTATACGATATGTAACTGAATGTATCAATAATAAAACTCCAGTGGTATCAATATTTCTGGACATGTCAAAGGCTTTTGACTATGTTGATCATTCTAAACTTGTACATAAACTAGAGTCGTACGGGATGAGAGGGAGGGTGCTTGAGTGGATAAATAGTTACTTGACTGATAGAATGCAATGTGTGGAGATTAAGGCAATGTCGACGGGTGATTCAGGTAAAACCATAACAAAGCAGGTCTTTAGATCGCAATTTAGGACTATAAATAACGGCGTTCCACAGGGAAGTATTCTTGGTCCCCTACTTTTCCTGCTTTACATCAATGACTTGCCTAAAGTCACCACACAAAAAACCATTATGTTTGCTGATGACACAACCCTGGTAGTTAAGTGTGAAGACAGGGAAACATTCGAGTCAGATGTCAACAAAGGAATGTTAGATATTGTTAAATGGATGAATAATAATAGTTTGCGTATTAATATTAATAAAACAAAACTTATACAATTTAATTCATATAATTCAAACTCAATACCAATGAAAATTGTATCTGAAGATAAAAGAGTTGATGAAGTATGCTCAACAAAATTTCTAGGTTTAATTGTGGATAAGCACCTAAATTGGAAAGAACAAATTGAACAAATATGTAATAGATTAAATCGTTTTGTGTTTGCACTTAAAAGACTTCGAGAGACTGTGTCCTCTGAAGCGGCACTAATGGCCTATCATGGATATGTGTCCTCAGTACTTAGATACGGCTTGATTTTGTGGGGGAACTCTGTGGAGGTCGAAAGAGTGTTTAAAATTCAAAAAAGGTGTATAAGAATTATAAGTAACGCTTGGAAAACTGATAGTTGTATCCCATTATTTAAAAAATTAAATATTTTACCTTTGCCGTGTTTTTACATTAGAGATATGTGTGTTTTTGTGGAATCCCATCCAGACTATTTTAAAAAACGCAGTGAAGTTATTCAGAGGCGGACAAGGGCATGCATTATGTCTCTTTTGTACAAGCCACGCTGTCGTAGAGATATTTATAAAAGAAACGCCTTCAACATGTGCATAATAATTTTTAATAATTTACCAGACGAATTAAAGGTGTTGTCGGGAGAAATTTTCAAACGCAATTTGACGAAATGGTTACTGACGAAGTGTTTTTATAGTGTCAAGGACTACTTAAATTATAGGCAAAATTGTTGAAATTATTTTTGGACATTATTATTATTATTAATTATTTTAATGGAATTATATACCTTTAGCTTATTTAATTAAATATTTGTACGCTTGCTTGCAAGCTGAATACAAGGACAACTGTTATAATTATAAGACCAATGTATTTTTTTTACTGTATTCTTACAAATAAAGTTAATTTGAATTTGAATTTGAATTAAAAATTTCTTTTGATATCCGTTCACAGCAGTTAAATCTTCATTTGGTCACAGTTTGAGGTACTTAGTATCAAAAATATACGCTGAATAGTGGCATAAAGGTAGGAAAGTAGCTAAAATAGAGATTTGAACAAATCTTTAACTAAAGGACCAAATGATGCAGAATGTTAATAGCGAATTCACTTTATAATTTGTTTCTTGTTGATTAAAAAATCAGTCATTTTGATCAAATCACTGAATCTATGATAAAATCAGCCGAAAAAGGTAACTCGTTTTTTTCATTTCACCAGATTTGTTTACTGATTCAATAAAATCTCTGGAACACGTGTCGGTAAGTTTATGAATATTCTGTAGTAAATGATCACTTTTTGTACTTTGTCACTTTAACGTCACGTTTGAAAAGCCACGCGAAATTGTGTTACGACTGAAAGCGACAAGGTACAGAAATGATCACAAAGACCTGCCTACCTGAAGATAACAATTTCCGACTTACGTAAACATGCTGTTGCTGACACAAAACCTCATGGTGAAGTTACCTGAAATAGACGAAATAGGTAAGGTTAAATTTGTTTTATCTATACTTCCATACTAATATTATAAATGCGAAAGTGTGTTTGTATGTTTGTCCGTCTTTCACGTCGTAACGGAGCGACGGATCGACGTGATTTTTGGCATATAGATAGTTTATGGGCCCGAGAGTTACATAGGCTACTTTTTATTCTGGAAAAATGCACAGTTCCCGAGGGAACAGCGCGCGATAACCGAATACCACGCGGGCGCAGCCGCGGGCAAAAACTAGTATAATACTATTATGAATATGTAGTAGTAAATACGGATATAGTAATAGTAATGTAGTCACTTATCACCGAGTAGTAAACATAATATGTAAAAAAATAGAAAAACATTGGAACGAAGATTAGAAATTTTTAAGTCGGTAAAATATTACCTATTACTGCATACATATGAGTCCCAGATTTTTTCAATCTACACATGTAAATAAACAAATTAATCTTTGCAAATCAAAAAATAATAGAGCGGTGGCACGTAGTGCGCGTGTTGCGGTAGCCGCTGAGTCGCGTGCTCCCTTGAACAAGGGCTACGAAATAGCCCGAAAAATGTCGAGCTAAACTCGATTTAAGACGTGAGTTATCCGTCACAATATCATTCAATATGAGCGAGTCTTCAAAAAATAGAAGTTCATATTCAATAAAACTTGGACGATATTTTTAATTCCACGTACCAGACGAGTACACTGCTGTATAGAAGCGCTATTACGACTCTACAGCCGAGTTATAAGAGCTATTGACACCGCTCTTAGCCGCCGATAATTGCATTGCATTGGCAGCTCGGTGCCTGTCGCTACCAAACATGGAAATGTTGAGCATCCGAGCGAGGTGTATTTCAATACCGAGCATCATTTTGTTACTTACAATATTATTCATTATACAAACATTATATTCCCAGGTCGAATAGTTTACTCGTGCGAAGCCGCGGGTAATCTCTAGTAAATTATAACTTTTCATATAAATATGTATCTCAAGTTAAAGGTCACTAAAACTAGGACAGATTATTTAAGTCCCACTAGGCTCCGAAGATGCTGGCAGCATTCCCTCTCAAATTTCCAAATTTTCTATGTCCGAGGAAGCTGCCAGCTCTCCGGTCCCCAGTGACATCGTCTTTGTCAAGAATGTAGCAACTTAGAAGAATATACACCAAATGTGGGTGAAATTCAAGTTCAAACAGTTTAAGTCAACATACATTGTTACATATACATAAAATCATGCCTCTTTCCCAACGGGGTAGGCAGAGACTACATCCTTCCAATTGCTACGATCCTGGCATACAACTCTCGCTTCCTCTACATTAATCAATCTTTTCATGCATGCACGTCGGCTTAGAGTACTCCTGACCCGACCTTTCTTCAGTAGGTACCCTTAGTGTAAGTTTTCGGTTACAAAATACGTCTCGATCGCGTTCGCGTTAAAATCTCAATTGGTATGGAAATACGAACATCGCAAACGTTCCACTAGAGGCGCTTTTCGTGTTTCCATACAAATTGGGATTTTAACGCGAACTCGATCGAGACGTATTTTGTAACAGAAAACTTACACTAAGGATACTCAATGTCCCCGATTTGATCGTAGTACGTTCGTCTAGGCCTTCCTCTCTCAACGTTCCCAGTCACATACATTCACATCCATAGTTTATTTACAAATATTGCAATAAAAGCTTGCCAAAGGCCAACAACTTGATTGGACGAGACTGACGAATTTATGTGGCGTGCAATATCACACCACTGCCACATAAAAACTCGTATTTCATGTTTTTATCTACGAAAACAAGCCAGCTTTTAAAAATATGCTCCCTTATCACATGGCTATATTTCAACAAGCCACAGTTTAAAAATAAACCTAGAGTAAAATAAAAACCGGCTAAATACGAGTCAGACTCGCGCTCTGAGAGTTCCACGTAAATTTAAAAAGAAGCTAGTTATAATTACCCACAAAAACATATTTCATGGTAATGTTGCCAAGACCATGTAGCTCGCACTGTCAAAAAGTAATCAGATCTCTTGTAGAGCCAAGTTTCTAACCCTACGTGCCCAGCTCTAAATCTATAAGTCCTAATTTTACACTAAAGTTGCGACGAAATACTACACCAGTAAGTAGCTCGTAACGAGTAGTTCGTAGCGCGTAGCAACGTTTTCCCGCTATTAATCTCGTAGGCGTGCAAACCGTGGACTAAACTGGCGAGTCGGCCGAACGGAAAGAGTTTAAAAGATTGAATATATTTTTAAGTTCAAGCCCATATGACGAATTGCAAAAGGTTCTATACGTGAGCGAAACCGCGTGTAAAAATATGTAATGTGGAAATGTACCCTAGTAATATCTACGAACGTTCGGCGTCATTTCATTACACAAGCTGCCCGGAAAAGTTTATATACAGCCTTACTCAATAAGGCCTTTTTCGATCCAGAACTAACAATTTCCTTTCATGTACCTACTGTTTTTGTATACAATCTTTCGCCCTCCAGCCTCCGTCGCTAGAATTTGATTCATCTCTCCGTTAGACATGCCTCGAGGTAGACTTGCGAGAGAATGGCGTGAAAACATACCTCACTTCTTTTGCGAAAAACCCTGTTTAGATTATTCTAGTAAAATTATACCAGTAATGAATATGATACCGAATGTCAGCCGTCCATCTCTTAGGAGGTCTTCCTCTACCGTAGGTGTTGGCACGTGGACCAAATGTCGGGGTTGGCCACATACAAAGATTGACCGCTAACTGACTAATCATGACTAGTGACTGAGTCGAGCCCCATGGCGCGGGCGGGCGGCGCATTTGAATCGATTTTGCACGGACATCCAATCGGGAAATCCACATCGGTAATTCACTCTTGAAACGTCACAGTATATAAAAAAGTGACATGGTTGGTTTTCATACTGATTGAGGTATCAGTATTCAGTATTTATTTATTGCAACACCTTTTACGAAAAGAAATATGAAAAATGATGCCCTGTTGGGGCGTGGCAATTTTAAAATTAATTACAATAATTAACTTATGCATAACATATTATGCTATTTTGACCAGGTGTTTGCGTTATCTTGTGTAATTTATCTGTGCTTGGCCCCCTTCAACGTGGAACCCTAAAAAAAACACAAGAAAATTCCATTACCTCGACATAAAGAACTAAACAACCCATTTCGGTACCCTCATACACCGTTAACGAAGCTTGTAATACTCGCTTAGATTTATTTATTAGAACAGATTTAGGGAACGAGCCCGCGTAGCAATTTGCTCTGAAAACCTTCTAGCCCAGTAATCCGATATTATTTATTTACTTAGTTCGGATGATCGTTTATTAAACTGCTTTTTGGAGATCACTGTGCTGATAGTTGGGAAAATAACCTACTAGCTGTAGCCCGTGACGCAGTCCGCTTACCATTTGTTTATCGCTATCCCGCGGGAACTTTGCACCTTTCCGGGATAAAAACTATCTTTTGTTCTTCCCTGGGACTCAAATTACTTATACCAAATTTCATTTTAATAGAAGTCTCTTCGTTCCATTCTCCATGCAAACGCAGTCCCGGTCTCATTTGAAAACAAGGCAACAGAAGTAGATGACATTTTATAAGTATGGTCTAGACGTAATTATTTATGCCTGTGGTTTTTCAGATTTTCATATAAATGTGTAATATCAGAATTACAGGAGCTCAAAAATCGACAAAAAAAAGATGTCAACTTTGCACGATAATTACAGACTATTAAAGCATTTTTACAAAAATGGAAAAAACGATCGTTCAGCTGTCGCCGCATCCGTTCGTACTCTTTTTGATCCGATCCGATACGAGCAGCCAGGGCTGCTACAAAACTCGAAGTTCGTGTCGTGCGGTCCATCTGACACTTATACTATTTAATACGAGAGCGAGAGGGACCGCACGACACGAACTTCGAGTTTCGAGTTTCGGGGTAGCCCTGCAGTTTGGTGGAAACTGTGCTGTGGGATAATGATGCATTCTGCGTTATTGAAATGGAAAGGCACGCGAAAAGCTACTTTGATAGAGTAATGCATTTCCGATATCATCTCACGTCTAGCTCCGAACAAGTTTTAAAACTTCCCGAACTTAGGGAATGAAGGATTTCAGTCCAATACTTTGTAATGGCTTGCCGGTGTCGCGGACGTGTTTCGTATTTCCTTTTAGTTTTTCGATATTCAATATGTTCGTTGGAACTTTGAACATTTATTTTAAAGTGTTGAACGGGAATTGATTTGAAAAACAGAGTGTTTTGCTGTGGCTTGCCGCTGGAGTTCACTTTGCACTTCAGTATTTTTTTAAATCATTTATTGAATAAGGTGTTGCTTTGCGGAGGTCCATATCCATATCAATGAATAAAAACCAATTAGTTGCTCACCCGCGACTTGATAGACATCCAATTGATCGCTAAGTAGTTCTAGTAATTGAAATTCTTTTCTTTCTCTTTTTTGTGATTCAAATTCTGCTTTTGTTCCGCGTACCTTGATTTTAGAGAAGCTTGATATTTCGGCACCATTGGATGAGCCATGATCACGAGATGATTCATAAGAAATCATTGTTAAAAAAAGCTTTTTACTGACTGTACTTTTTGTCGACATTACTGCATTGCCACCCAATCTACATTCGCATACCAAATTTCTAGTCGATGCCATTAACCGTTGAAGAGTTCCCTGCGGAGACGATGCCGGCCGGACTACCAGGATGTCACTACCAGATTATTATATTGTCACGCAATTTACATAAGTATGCCAAATTTCAAGTCAAAACGACTACTGTAAGTTGGTCGAATTTAACTTGCAAGATGTAGAGGCTGTTTTACCACCCATTGATTAGTCTTAAGTGGCGGTTAAATGGGATGCCATCTCTATTTGATTTGTTCAAATAGACGGAGACGGTATCACATTTAACTGTCCACAACTACACACAACCAAAGTTTTAATTTGTCACTATAACTCCCCAAGTACCTACCCACAAATATTTTTCAAACAAAAAAATACTCATCATCATCATGTCAGCCGAAAGACGTCCACTGCTGGATATAGGCCTCCCCCAAGGCTCTCTACTCAGACCGGTCTTGTGCTTTACAAAAAAAACTACTACCCGTAAAATATAAATGAATTTTAACCGTCCTACAAAACTACCTTGATTTTTTAATCTTTTATTTATTTACTGTCAAGGCATGTTTCATTAACTTCCGTTGCTAAAATTAGACCCAAGCAAGCAAGGGAGATGATACTCAATTTACCTGCTCATTAATAATAGTCCCTACATCCAAATCATCCGTCCATTTTCTTGCTCTTCATTGTTTATCCTCGAATTTTAAAACATCAGCCCAAAAAAATTCAATATCATAACGAAACAACTTTTATCTTTAATTTATGTGCATAATATTTATGCAAATCGGGACGGTTCACGTGTCACGGATCGTTGTTCCTCAATCAAGTCCAGAAATTTCGTGATACTGGAAAACAAAAGCTTAACGAAAGTGCTTCCGTTGTTATGTTTAATGAAATATAATTGACGGCCGGATGGCTAAGTGGTTAGAGAACCTGACTACGAAGCTTGAGGTTTCGAATCCCGGCCGGGGCAGATATTGTATGAATAATACGAATGTTTGTTCTCGGGTCTTGGATGTTTAATATTTATTTATATAAATATTTAAGTATGTTTATCCGTTGCCTAGTGTCCATAGTACAAGCTTTGCTTTGTTAGTTAGGGACTAGGTCAATTGGCGTCAAGTGTCCCATGATATTTATTTATTTCATAATAATAATAATAAATATCACGGCACTATTTACACCAATTGACCTAGTCCCAAAGTAAGCTTAGCAAAGCTTGTTGTAATGAATTTGGGAGTAGATGCTGACAACTACTGTGTTAAAAATAAAATTGTGTTAAATACTTGTGATGTATAGTATATAGATATCATTTATAAATATTGTGAATCTGTTTTTAAAAAAATACCTCGTTGAGTTTCTTGCCGGATTCTTCTCAACAGAGGTTTTTTCCGAACCTGTGGTAGATTTTTTGACGTTCATAAGTGCTTATCATAGCCTAAATTGAATAAAGAGATTTTGACTTTGACTTTGAACTGAGATCAGTTCAGTGGTCAGTGACCTCATAAAATTATGTACAATCTCTTCTTGATGAATAAAATATTATTATTATTTTTAATATTATTAGTCAGTTAGCGGTCAGTCTTTGTACGTTTGGTCGGGGTTCGGACACGCGAAGATGCATTTGCGTAATCTAGTGCAATCTATATCTGTGGTCTCTATGCTTGTGATTTTTAAAACAAATTGCAGAGATTATTGACTTTCAACACGTACATAAAGGGGTAGTGTTAATCGGATGGTCGTTAAATGGGCGGTAAATTTGTCCGTCGTTTATCAAAGGCCTTTGCTTCAACATAATCCCGCGTTATGGGCGCTTATTTCATAATTAGCAAGATGAATTGTTACCGCTAAACCGATTTTGGTTGTTATTCACTGCAAACGGTATAGTACACCTTTTAAAGGACATCGTAGACAGATTTGCTAGATGTAGAACGTGGTAAAATTTAATTACTACTATGAAAAAAAAAAATTGAACCGACTACAAAAAACCATGAAATTAATTTTCTACCACTACCGCGGCACGAGCCAGCAGGAGTGGCCTATAGTCTCCTACCTCACCTACGCACTACCATATTGGGCTCCAATCACTCCTGCTGGCTCGTGCTGAGGCACCGACTTCAGACTGGTAGAAAATTATTGTCATGGTTTTTTGTAGTAGGTTCAATTGTTTGTTATATTTTTTACCCTCTTCAGTGTAAATAATTTTATGACCAGAAATGACGTAAAGAGGTTAAATTTCCCTCACTGACTTTTCTCTATACTGTTTGGCTGATGGATTACATCGTTCTTCTGCGATAAAAAAATACCGTAAAACGGGGTGAATGGACACGATTTTGAACTTCCAACCTATTTTTAAGAATGAATTTAAATAGTAAAGGACCTAAGATTGTGTTTCTTTTGTGAGTCCCAACAAGCTCTCCGAGTTTGCTTCAGAAAAATAAGCCTTATTGCTCTTGGTATAGCGAAAATTTTAAAAAAACAAGATTTTTACAAATCCGTAAAACGGGGTCATTAGACACGACATATGGGGTGAATAGAAAATTCACTATAATTCGGTCAGGGTTGTCATAATTGTGAAAAAAAAATATGCGGGTAATAGGACCTTGTCAAAGGAATAAAAAAAAATAATACTACATTACTGTAGAGGCCGGGAAATTTTAAAAACTATTTCTATTAACCCCTCTGTCGTTATTTTTCACCCCACTGTCGTGTCTTCTCACCTCATACAGCGTGCCTAATCACCTCATATAGCCCTCAATTTCTCAACCCTCAATTTCTGACCGAACCGGTTATGAAATTACTTTTTTACAATTTCACTTGATTATGAATAAACTCGGTCATAAGTTTTATTATTTAGACAGTCCAGTACCTAGATGTAACCATCGAGTAACTAGATGAAAACGCCACTACACTATAATTATCACTAACATCAGTATTATAAAAAAGTTTTTGCAACTGTTATTTCTTACCTTGGTGACGTCTCTCTTTGCACTAAAATATTAAGTACTTCTGACTAACTTCACGACTATCGAGTGTTGCAAGCAAAATAAACAAATATTGAACTTAATATTAAAAACTTAAGTAATTGGCTTTGGTAATAATGGTATTTTTTGTAGCCATACAAAAAAAAATCCCGAGAATATTTCTAATCACCCCGCGATTTCTATTCACCCCGTTTTACGGTATGCAAAAATGCTGTAACCCGTAAAAGGTACACTTAAATATAGTTTGCATCAAAATCGCGACTACTGGTTGAAAGACGGCGTTTCTTTAATGTAATTTCTAAAGGGGGTTAAAAACCTTTGTACCGTTTAGAAGATACGATTTTTTTAATTTATTGGCTTCAGTATTTTGCCTCTAGTGTAAAGTTCAAATTTTACGGGTTACAGCATTCTTGCTTTCCAGCAACGATACATACATACGCGCCAAACACATAAACCATCTTCGTAGTCGGGTAAAAAACTAGATTAATTGTCAGATGCACCTAGAAGCACATTCTTTTCTGTCAAACGGCAAAAATGAGGACAGAAAGAGATAACTGCATTACAAGTACACTCACGTTTGAAAATACGGGCTTAGGTGTCAGTCAATCCCTAATGGAAATAAGTTATTTGTCCAACTACGGGTGTCGGGAAAGTTTTAACTTGACAAACACACACCTGGCAACATTGACAACGCAGAAACAAAAGCTTGCGACGAAAGTTGGACTGCTGGCTGACTAGTTGTTTGAAATTCGTGGGGAATACGTGGAAAAGTGCGGGATTTCGAGAATGTGGGGATTTTGAGGTAATTTCGGGGTTTTTCGGCACGCAAAGTGATTTATTAGTATCCAACCTTTCATTTGGTGTTATTTCTAGAATACAATACTATTTTTCACTAGCTTTTGCTCGCGGCTCCTCCCGCGTGGTATTCGGTTATCGCGTGCTGTTCCCTCGGGAACTGTGCATTTTTCCGGGATAAAAAGTGGCCTATGTCACTCTCGGGACCATAATCTATCTCTATGCCAAAAATCACGACGTTACGGCGTGAAAGACGGACAAACATACGCACCCATTTTCCCCTTTATAATAGTAAGGATTTCCACCTCTTTCATTTTCTAAGATTTGAAATCCCAGTAATCCATACTAATATTATAAATGCGAAAGTGTGTTAATATGTTTGTATGTTTGCCCGTCTTTCATGTCGAAACGGAGTGACGGATCAACGTGATTTTCGGCATAGAGATAGTTTATGGGCCCGAGAGCGACATAAGCTACTTTTTTTTAACAATGCACAGTTCCCGAGGGAAAAGCGCGCGATAACCGAATTTCACGCGGGCGGCGCCGCGGGCAAAAGCTTGTAAGTATATATTTTTGGGAACACTTTCCACTCTGGGGATAATTTTTTTTTTGTCTTCCTGTGACCGATTGACAACCGAACATACAGTAGCCTCAGTAGAGAATTCAGTAGACTCCCTTTTGTTAAAATAAGTACTCTATTGTTATATATAGGTACTGGCTATTTTTATAAGCTTTTGTAATCTTTCTATTCCTTTATATTTTAAACTTGACTGACATAATTGTTTAAACTTTACTTCAATACAAATTCCGTTCAAAGCATGTCGTTTTACTATACCTTCGAGTAACGAATACCTGAATAAATAATCTAAATCACCATAAGCTGCCTTAAAAATGTGTTGTAAACGAAACATTTTCAAAGCTGCATACATTCTTTCCACCTAAAAATGCGAATGCATTTTCGCTCAGCCATTCTCTCTCTAAAGATTTTAAAGTGCCTGCTTTCAGACGTTACATGTATGTAATGAATGTTTGAGGAAACTTTCTATGCATCCTCATCCTTTGGTATAAGAGAAAAGTCTTCTATGTTATCTTCAGTTTAAACATCTTCAATTTAAGTAAGTGGCCGCAGCTCGCCTGTAATACTCATACTCATACTTATATAATAATAGTAATAAATACCTGGATAAAAAGTGGCCTTATGTCACTCTCAGGCCTTTAAACTATCTCTATGCCAAAAATCACGTCGATCCTTCGCTCTGTTACGGCGTGAAAGACGGACAAACACACAAACACACTTTCGCATTTATAATATTAGTATGGATTTCAGCGATTTAATTTAATAATTTTCAGTAAGTAATAGCCGTTGGCTGAAACAGGGAACAATTTAAGGAATACTTCAAATCATTTATAAATATTGTGTATCTGTTTAAAAAATCTGTTTATAAAGATATTTTGACTTTGATTTTGACTTTGAGTTATTTGTGATACGAGGTTTTATCACTCGACAAAGAAGCCCATTGTGAAGATTAAACAAATCACACAACATTTTGAAGCGAAATATTACGTTTTATTTGTAAATGTCGATTGTAAAATTCTATGAAACCCCAATTTAATTAAGGCATCAGCCAAACAAATAACATAAACTCTCAGCGTTTTACCTGAGTCTTGGTGTTTTCATAAATTGGTACAACGTTTATTTTGTTTGATGTAAAATTTGTTAAAACACGTAACAGATGCTGAATAAAATCAGCAAGTGGAATTAGTGGTGGTAACCTCAACCACACTTTCTGGGTTCAAAACAAACATAAAACTTTATTACAGTTTGGTACTTCAGGCTTTGTTAAAATTTGTAATTTATTCAACAAGATCAGTAATAACTTAGCACAATTTTTTTTTATTCGACTGGGTGGCAAACCAGCAAGTGGGTCTCCTGATGGTAAGAGATCACAACCGCCCATAAAAATCTGCAACACCAGGGGTATTACAGAATCGTTACCAACCTAGAGTCCTAAGACGGGATAACTCAAGCGACAATAATTTCACCAGCTGTCTTACTCTCCACGCCGAAAGACAGCAGTGCAAACACTGCTGCTTCACGGCAGTACCTATTTGTGAGCAAGATGGTGGTAGCACGAATATTTATATTTGCGAAAACTTGTAAGTTTGTTTATTTGATTTTTTGTTACCTTATCACGTCTAAACCGCTGAACCGAGTTAAATGAAATTAGGCGTACAGATAGTTTGAGTCCTGGGAAAGAATATAGTTTTTATCCGGGAAAATTGCATAGATTCCGTGGGATAGCGCCAATCGAATTCTAAGCGAACGGATCCGCGGGCAACAGCTATTACTAAAATAAATGCGCACATTTTGCAGCGGTGGCGTCGGCCCCATGAAGAAGGATTACAATTTAGTCCGAAACATGTCCAGCTAAACTCGGTTAAAGACGTGAGTTATCCGTTTATTTCGCTTTGAGTGAGTCTTGCCGTTATTTTATGTCCAAATGGCAAAATATAACGGCAATCGTTTACCATCAGGCGATGCGTTTGCTCGTTTGCCCCTTGTACCATAAAAAATATAACTTACTTTAAAGATTGAACAAAAAACTTAACTGTGTCAAACAATCAATACACTATAAGGTTTGTGTAGGGGTAAGATATAAGTGAGAACACCATTAATAATAAAAAACATGATGATTTCATTGCTAACTAAAGAAAAAACCAGTTGGTCATAAATACAAGATGCCAGCGCGGAGGTCTAGAAAAAAAAGTGATTGTCACTGGCAGCTAAATTCGACGTAAAAGTCGCGCTACGTTCAGGAAAAAGATAAAAAAAACGAAAGAGGCGTGTTTCACGTGTCGATCCTTCCTATCATCTATTAGAGACGTAAAAAAGGTTGGCTCTGGCATTTTCATCCAGTAACCTTTTTAGTTTTGCGAGGCGACCTTTTTATTCGCTGTTTGTAAATAGACTATTCCAATTTTGAAAGTGAATATGGGATTATAATGAGATTTAGGTATTGTTTTGGTAGTTGGTGGTTTTTTGAATAAAATTAAATAGCTGTTTCATTCCTTCGGAAATTTTAAGTAATATGAGCTGATGAGAATGCTACTTTGGTCGTCATTTTAATTGCCGTGACACGTAATAGTGTTATGAACCAATCAGTAAAAAATCTCATTTTTCTTTTTTTTACTCATATCCTTAACACCACAGAAATTTCGTGCAAATCCATCCAGTGCTTTTTGCGTGAAAGAGTTACAAACATCCAAACATCCATCCATTCAAACTTTCGCGTTTAAAAAATATTGTAAGACACTTTAACAGCAAATGAACATTAAAAATCAAAAAATATATTTTATAATGTCAGTCGACGACATAGTTCCCAGAAGACAGGCAGCGTTTCCGTGTTATATGGCCAGACTAAAATTTTGGTGAAAATAATTCCTTTCCTTTAGGTCGTCAATCTTTTTAAACTATTATGAATTTATGATACATAAAAAAAACGAATATCAAAATCACAGCAGATGTGCTGCCAGCATTTTCGGATCTTTTCTTTAAATATTTCGTTTCACTTTAAATAACTTGAGGTTCTCTTAACTACTTGGCCCGTCGTCATGACATATTGTACTTTAGTCCTACATGTGTGTAGGATAAAGATATTACATATTTTTTAAATTCAATTATGTTTCGAAGAAAATTTTGATATTTCCTTCAATAAATTATTATTCGTCTTAGATTAAGCCCAAGGCAGCAAACGTGACCTTTCTCCAAATTCATTGCTTTTTCTCGCTAACCCTCTGAATAGAGCTGTCAATGGCAAGTCTGGAGGGCGTTACTCCTGTCGAGTTAAAATTTTAACGGCCCTTGCTAAAACGTATTTTAACACAGAAAAACACACTTTTCGTGTCCTTTAAATCTTCATTTTTGAGCCTCTTTTTCAGGTTAAAAAACTGCGGCGGAGCGCTGATGGAATATGAAAGGATTAAAAAGGAATTTGTTTTTTATTCATTTTCTCCTTTTTCTTGTTAAAACATAATGTCATATTGACTGAATGTTGAAGTTTGGTTGTTTGTTTGTACTCTTTATTGTAGGTACAAAAAGAAGAAACAAAAGGGTTAAGGTTAAGTTTTAGATAATTATAAGCTCCATCCCAACGTCTATCTATTTATCATGTTATTTACTTTAAGTTACTTTTACGATAAAAATGTATTTTCTTTCTTTCTTTCTATTTATTTATCTATAACTACTATGTTATTATCTTGGGACTTAATCACAACTTCTATTTGCAGATAAATCTTCCACGATAATTTGCTTGGACGTGGTAGTAAATTAGATGTAATTTTAGAAATAAATATTAGTCGTCATGAAATCCCGAAATATATGTCATTGTATAATAATTATGAGTAAAAATTGCGAAAGTTTTAACACTATTTCTTTAGTAACTGTCTTTAAAAATATTGTGTTAAATACTTTGGTTGTTGTACTTACATTGAAGAACTATTTTGTAAAAATACACTTTGTACAGCTCTTCTTAACAAAAGATTTTCCGAACGTATAATTACATTTTTCGATAATCTTAAGTGCTTTTATAACCTACGTGAATTGAATAAACATAATATTGACTTTGATCTTGATTCCTCATTATCAGATGAAAAATATTGCTGTAGCATTCTCAAGAAACACCACTGTTGATTGTGTACTATGCAGGGTATCTTATCTAGGGGGATTTCAATTCAAGGTGTGATCCTACTTACAAAACTAAGGTACTTTTGATTTGTTTTTGTTTCTCTGCCGAGGTCAGTTTTTCCGGAACGCTATAACCGGGACGTCTTTATGGTCAAAGTGAACAGATGCCTTCTAGGCAAACGTGCACCATCTTAGGTCTCATCTTCGTCTACCATCAAGCGAGATTGAGGCCAAACGTAAGCCTCTTTTTTATAAAAAAAGAACATTTCCGTAAATAACTTTTTTTTAATGTCTTTTTTGTGTTTTTTTTTAATAATTTATTGAATCAGGCGTTACTTTGCGGAGGTCAATATCAATGAAAAATAATAAGCTTAGCTATCGTAAGATCGCGGGTGAGCAAGGAAATTCTTTTAGTTCATTGTCTTTTTTTGTAAGTAAGTATAATTTGAATTTTACAGTGCTTTGGTTTTACTGTAATGCTGTTGGTAATTTTTTATTTAGAAAATAAATAAGTAGATTTCCAAAAAACTTAAATTTACATATCTTTTGATCCTCAAAGTTTAATCGTTAAATTAGTGTATCGGACATGGCGGTGTTATCGCTGTCTCTTAGTGCGGGGTCCTTTAGGTTAGGTTAGGTTAGTTTTATAAAAATCCTGAAATATTTACAGATTCAGAAATATTAAACAGTTGGGAAATGAATAGGCGAGGCAGGGGAAGGTCAAGACGAGCATTTATCAAGCCAAGAAAAAAGTCAATATCATGTCGTACCAGGAGCTGAAAACGCTGGCAGAGAAACGAAAAGAGTGGCGATTACTCCACCGACCAGAGCTAAGCTCTTAAACTAATGATGTTGATGATGGGAAATGAAAAGTTGCGAAATGAAACAGGTTGCCAAACGTAATTCGCCGAAACATTAGTACAAGTTTTTCTTTCACAGTTGAATGGGTATGTATATCTTCTAGCAAACAGTGTATTATGTTAGTAAATATCGCGATTAAAGCATATAATCATTTGCGTCCAAAACACGTCCATTTATCATGCTACATAACGTCAACCGGTACCATCCATCATAACATTATGAATAAAAACAAGAACGCCTGCGCTATGCTGTAGAAAAATGAACGTGTGAAAATTTTGTAAATAATGATGCGTGTATTTTCATTTGTAATTGTATCTTTTTGATAGTTAAAAGTATCCTATGTGTTTTCCTTTGTGCTTGTGTCTCATTCTGAGAGGCCTGTGGCCAGCAGTGGGTCTTATATAGGCTGGGATGATGATGATGATGTGTTTTCACCCGTATTATGGTGATTAATAGATACCTATATTGAATCATAATTTTAATCATTGTACAATCAAGCTGGATGAGAGTGGCCGAGGATCGTGCTCAGTGGCGTGCCATGGGAGAGGCCTATGTACAGCAGTGGACGAACATAGGCTGATGATGATGATGATGACAGTCAAGGGCAAAAATATGTATGAACTTTAGTACCTTGTCACTTTAATCACTGTGACAGTTCATATACGGCAGTTCAAATTATAACGAAAATAGACAAGATACTAAAGTGTATACATATTTTTGCCCTTGACTGTACTGTCAGCCAAATACTTATGTGGTCTATCACCCTAAAGTTGGTAATCGTTTGCATGTCATAAAACAATAATGCCATTAGACGTGTCTGTCAACTTGAAAGTCCGACTTTAGCGACATATTCATTTGATAGAAATTTGTTTCAAAATTGATAACCACTGTCTTATTTGGCTGATGGTTCATAATGTTATAATGAAAAATAAAAAAACAATTCATCCGTTGAAAAAACAAACTGAAATATAGATGCACAGAAAAACTAGAAAAATAAGACCAACACTGGGAATTGAACCCAGGTCCTCAGCATTCCGTGCCGCGTGCTATACCGCTACACCACTGCTGGTCAACAGTACAGACACGAATTTTCCTATGCATCACATATCTCAGTTTTATTTTTATGTCTTATATAGCCACTTTAAGCAGTGACCTAGCGCCATCTATACTGTCTAGCTCTCAACGTCTGGTCAATGTCTAGTTTTTCTGTGCATCTATATTTCAGTTTGTATTTTCAATTCAGGTTTCACGGGATGACTGTAAAAGTAAAAATATGGAATTAAAAATAAAACACAAAAAGATTCCAAAAAACTAATCTTAATTCATCCGTTCTCATATTATACTTTTAGCGTGAAAGTACCCGAATGCTGATATATCGAATATTTATTGAAAAATAAATAATAAATGAAAATAAACGTATATAATTTTTATTCCCCAAAAGCTCACGTAGGTAAATGTTATTTCAGGTTCTTGGAAAGAGCTTTGCGGTTTTCAGAATCATTTTCCATCTATTTTAATCAGAATCAGGAATATTTATTTTGGAAATGAATTTTGCAATGAAAATATAATATTTATTGACATTTGATTGTGCCTCGATGAAAAATATACTCATTGGCATAAAATTTGGTCCACTCTACATATAATATAACCACTAGCGTTAACCCGCGGCTTCGCTTGCGTAGGTAAAACGTTAGATACAGCAGTTGCATTAAAATTCCGGGATTTTATTACATTCTCCTGGGAATTCCCTAAAATTACATCCTGGTTTTCACTGACGTTAAATTAAAAGACTCATGCTAAATTTCATGACTCTAAGCTCAGCGGTTATTATTTCGAGATTTTATCCCTATCCCGTGGGAATATCGGGATAAAAAGTATCCTATTTTGATCCAGGTTATCTTCCAGGTTATAAACTAACATTTTGTCGAATTTCATCCAAATTCGTCCAGCCGTTTCAGCGTGAAGAAGTAACAGGCGTACTCACTCACTCACTCACAAACTTTTACATTTATAATATTACTAGCTTTTGCCCGTGGCTTCGCCCGCGTGGTGTTCGGTTATAGCGCGCTGTTCCCTCGAGAACTGTGCATTTTTCCGGGATAAAAAGTATCCTATGTCACTCTCGGGCCCATAAACTATCTCTATGCCAAAATTCACGTCGATCCGTCACTCCGTTACGGAGTGTAAGACGGATAAACACACAAACATACGAACACACTTTCGCATTTATAGTATTAGTATGGATAAACATATCTATTCAAATATCAAGAGAAGCTGGGCATAGACAAGTTTTAAAAATGATACAGCGCGTGTAAAAGTAAATAAAACTTTATCGAAACTTGCCTTGCATGATTCTAAAACTTTCTAGTTTTGAGACTTCGAACAGAATGTAAAAATATGAAAATACTTTGAAAGTCAACCAATAAATCTGGATAGCCGAATTGTTTTAGTTTACTGAACATATTCAGTGCGATAGGTTTTGAGATTTTCTCAGGTTCTGTTCCAAAGTACGGTAACGTAACTTTACGGTAATAAAGCTAGCTTTGTGTTTGAAACTTCGTCTAGATATCATTAGCTTCAATAAACTTATATTGAAACTGTAATTTAATGAAAATAACACGCTCACAAGGGCCAGATTATAAGCAATCAACCAATTTTTGATCCCATCAAAAACATAATATAATGTGAAAAGAGAACCAAGTTCAAAATATAATAATATTTTTATCTTTATCTTTAATGAAGAACAAGTGTCTTCTTTGTTGACATCGTTAAAAAAATAATTGAGATCTAAGATACTTACCAAATTCTGTGTAGTAGAATAGCGTGAAACTTTATTTACAAGAAGTAATACGCAACATTCTAAAATTATTTTTTAAAACAATTTGTTATGTATTAACAGATAATGCGTTTATTGGGAATTTTCACCAAAAACTTTAGTCTAAACCTTTCTTTCTTTTTCAATTTTGGAAAAGATATAGTTTTTCCTACTCAGAATTAAAAGCACAATCGATTCCAATGATTTAAAATATGTCCCAATCAAAATTGACTGTTTTGTGACGTTGTTTCCATACACTCAAACCGGGCGTCACAAAACTGAATGTAAATAAATAACTTACTTACTATAAATTGATAGAAAGAGCGCTCTACATCATCTTCTATCACAACTGTTTTCCAGCTCAGAGTTGACATTAAAAGATTCCAGGAAAAGCTTTCCACGCTACCAAATATGCGGTAAATACCATTTATCTTGTTTACCCAAACGTGTTACGGGGGTTACTACGAAATTCAAAAATCGGAGTTCGTATCGTACCGTCCCTCTCGCTCTCGTGTTAAATAATATAAGAGTCAGCGGGATGGCAAGATACGATGTTACAATTTTGCACTTTGTAGTGTAGGGCCAGCTCTCCCCGGGAGCCGAGGTTTGCGTTCATGCTTGAATTCCAAGCGAATCCGTGTCGCGTTCTGCTTCGTTGGATCCGGATTTTTTCACATTTCCAAGGGTCTTAATATTTTTGAAAACATCAGCTTCATGTTGCGTGTTTTACTTGTGCTCGGATGTTTTTTGTTTAGGCTTTACCTTAAAAAGTTTCACACAATTTTACGAAATGTTGTTGGTACTTGGTGTGTGTGTTTAATTATAGTTCACGTCAAAATTAGAGGTTTATTTGTAACAAATTTTAGTTAAAAAATAACGGTTTACTAATGTTTCGGCAAATAACGTTTGGCAAACTGTTTCATTTTGCTACTTTTCATTTCGCAAACTATTAAATATTTCTGAAATTGTCAACATTTCAAGATTTTTTTTAAACTAACCTAGCTTAACCTAAAGGGCTCTACACGATGGCCCTGAAAAAATCCTGAAATAGGTACTTAGTTTTAGAGTTTGCGAAATGAAAAGTTGCGAATTGAAACAGGTTGCCAAACTTTACATTGCGAAAAGGCAGTACCAGGAATAGGTCACATACTTTTTTAATTGTATTTATTTTTTGCTACTCATAAGTAAGAATGTTTTGTTACCACTGATAGATAGATACATAGATTTAAATAGTACATTCTAAAAAAATGCATTATAAACACATGCATGACAGGTTCATCAAGGATCGCCAAATGTACAAAAAAATGGTACTCAAATTACAATAACATACAAAAAAATTTAATACAGCTGAAAGCGTATTAGAAAAATATAGGTACTTTCAATATGCGGCATAGGTACTTGTAAATAAAATAAATAAATAAATATCATGGGACACTTGACACCAATTGACCTAGTCCCAAACTAAGCAAAGCTTGTACTATGGACACTAGGCAACGGATAAACATACTTAAATATAGATAAATAAATACATACATATTAAACATCCAAGACCCGAGCACAAACATTCGTATTATTCATACAAATATCTCCCTCGGCCGGGATTCGAACCCGGGACCTCAAGCTTCGTAGTCAGGTTCTCTAACCACTAAGCCATCCGGTCGTCAATCGATTTATCGGTTGTAATCGGCGTACTTGCAAAACACGATTATAAAATACGCGTTTCTGAGAACCCCTTTGTTTCGTTTAACAAAGTCCCCACGGCCTCGTTGAACCGGCAAATCGGCAACAACTGATAACGGATCCTTTGTAACTTTAACTATTCCAAGTTTGCCGTTATCAGCAAAAGGCTCGGTTTCCAGTCACTGACCTTTGCTATAATCAGCTTATAGTATTTACTCCGGGTTAGAATTGATCCCGTCCCGACGTTGCCCCAAATCACTTTACTATGAATAGTGTCGGAGAAAACTAGAATCCATCGAGTTTAGTTTGACTTTAGTTTATTTCAAAGTCAAAGTCAAAATCTCTTTATTCAATTTAGGCTATGATAAGCACTTATGAATGTCAAAAAATCTACCACCGGTTCGGAAAAAAACCTCTGTTGAGAAGAATCCGGCAAGAAACTCAACGAGGTATTTTTTTTAAAAAACAGATTCACAATATTTATAAATGATATCTATGTACTATACATTACAAGTATTTAATACAATTTTATTTTTAACACAGTAGGTTCACTATTTGAAGGGATCGCTAGTGCGGATCGGAATTATTTCCAAATATCCCTATTTCGCCATCATCTGAAAAAAATCCACTTATGCGTGTCACATACAACGCAGATACGATAGTATTTTATCTGCGTATAATAACGTAATGATCTGAAACTATCACATACTACGCAGATACGATAATATACGAGACGATACATTCAATCTAAATCCTTCAAACAGAGTAGACTAAACTTGTTTTTTGGTGCGAATTGTTTATACAGGGTTTTTTCGTGTTTATCTCTTCTAGATTTACTAGACAGCTCGTCAGAATGCTTCTTGCAATGAACTTGCAATATTTAACACAAATACAACGTGTCTTTTACTACTCTATGAACAGTGACCGAAATCCCGAGTAGACTTATCTACTAAAAAAACTCGTCACCGACCGTCCGTCGTCGTCCGGTGTCGTGACCGTCGTCGTCGTCGTCGTTATAAAAAATACTCGTACCTTAGTACGAGTTTTTTTTTATTCAACTGGATGGCAAACGAGCAAGTGGGTCTCCTGATAAGAGATTACTACCGCCCGTAAATATCTTCAGCACCAGGGGTATTGCATATGCGTTGTCAACCTAAAGGCCTAAGATAGGATACCTCAAGTGCCAGTAATTTCACCGGCTGTCTTACTCGCTACGCCGAAACACAACAGTGCAAACGCTGCTGCTTCACGGCAGGATTACCGAGCAAGATGGTAGTAGCAAATCCGGGCGGACCTTGCACAAAGTCCTACCACCTGCAAGAGTGCTTGCAACTGTCTCAATAGTTGATATCTTTACATTAGTCATTAGCGATAGTCATTTATTGGGCATTAACGTGTTGCATATTCGGACGTCTACCTTACGGTTCCTTCTTGAATGTTTTGTAAATGTAAATTCTTTGATTAGATTAATACCTATAAAAAAATGTTTATTTAGCAAAGGACACTTGTTACAGTACATGCAATTTATCCATCAGACTCCAAACTAGGCTGAGCCTGTATCTTGGTAGCCTGCGAGTGTGTTTAACAAAATTAGTTGAAGTGTTGAAGTGTGTGTGTGAATTCTATATTATTTACATACAGGCCGTTTCTTTTACATAGAAAGAAAGAAAGAAAGAAAAAGGCTTATTTACGGCTCCAACAGTACCACCAGCAAACATTTTAACTTAGGTTAAACAATACAGCTATAAAATACCACAAAATACATCGTAATGACGGTGACACCAGTAGTCACCGAAAAAGGGTCTCCACTCAGCATGTGTTGTTACACAGTGAGTGAAGCAACGCTGATTTTCTGTAGAGCCCAAAATATGAGCTATACGACAGCTCCACTCGTTACACAATAATAATTAAACATTGTGGTGTTTATACTTAGGTTTCCTAATTAATACCCTAATCAACACATTCTATTCAACTTTGTCCCGAGAGTAGAAACCTTGTATATGTTGTAGACGACGCATTATAAAATTCATTAAAAAGTTTGCATACTTACAATCTAACAGCTCGCCGCTAATAAAATTGGAAAGCAAGCAGCGCGGAAAGAAAACAAAATATTAAAGTGTGTCCTGTCACAGTCCTCGTCCGCGCTGCGTGTTTAATTTTTCATTATTATAAAAAGTTGTTTTATTTTACAAATTTACACTCAAAAGATCAATATACAGTTTACATATGGTATGAAATTAAAAGCTTGTAATAAAAACGTCGAGATCTCGAGTTTTCTCCAACACTGGCTATAGATATAATAAGCTCTACCGTTTCTTGAGTTCATGGCACAATAGTTTGGGTCACAATGCAAGGGTCAGTTTGAAGTTGTGTATTGTTATACATTGACTCCCATATTGAGTGATCAGAATACGGACGGGTAAGAGCGAATATCTCATGTGATTTCACTGGAAATTTTGAAGTTTTATCATCATTGACAACAGAGAGGCGCTTTTGTCGGTGAAGTGATTGCTACTTCTCCCTTACTCCCGGCAGCATTTGACATAAATGTCTTTAAAAAATTCTTTGCGCTATAGAATGTAGAATACGAAAATTCCTCAACATACTAAAGTCACTAACATATTTCGAAAAATATGTAAGTTGAAAGTGGCAAAGTCGCTCGATGCCCGGACAACCGTTGGGGAAAAGTCTTCGACTGGCTATTGGGAGGGTGCGAAGTACTAGGTGGGGGTAATGAAATCTATCGCAGCGCTCGTAGTGGCTAAAAGTAGAAATAATTTAGGCTCTGTCATCTGTCCTACTCATATGAATCTGTCATTAACAAAGCAATTTGTGTAGGCTTAACTGGGGATTCGAATTGTGGCATTCGAACATGGCGGATGTAGACAATATAATAATTTTGCTATTTCTGTTTCTTTGGCTAGTTGAAGTATAATTTTGATAATGTTTTATGCGGCGATTAACCTTAACAGTGAACACTGATCACAAAATTCTATACTGCTCTCGTGTCTGACATTTTTTAATGCGCAAGTTATTTCCACGTGGTTTCTGGAATTTTACTATCAAGTTACAAAAACTACAATCACCGTACAACGTTGCCTCTCGAAAGAGAATACTTAGACACTGGCGAAATTTTCTTATTAATTAGGACAGAAGCCATATTTTAAAAAAGAAGAAGAAGTAGACTTAAATGCCTAATTTTAGTAATAGATGTTTGTCTTCTTGAATTATTGAAAACAGTCCCTGTTTTGTTCTTAATTCCTCTACATCCCGGACATGTACAGCAGATACTAAAATTTTTCCTTTTGAAATGGTTTGTGGTTCAAATTTTATATTGAGTAATACACACAAAACCGGTCGTGAAAATAATATGTATTTTGATCTGAAAACGATATTTAATTTATTACTAGCGATACAAGAACAATTTTATATGTTTAATATTAATTTTAAAGAAACCATTGAAGCAGTTTCATCTTTTTGTTTTAAAGTAAAAGTAGGACTAAACATGAAGTAAACACGCAAAAAGAGGGGTGTTATAAATTTGAACGCTATGTGTGTCTATCTGTGGCACCGTCGCTCTAAACGGTGGACTGATTTGAATGCGGTTTTTTAATTTGAAATAAAATTTTCTAGCGATGGTTCTTAAACATGTTTCATCAAAATCGATTCAGCGGTTTTTAAGATATTAAACATTGAAGTGACAAAGTCGGGAAGTCCTCCAATTTTTTTGTCGGTTAGGTTATGTTAGCTTATTACCTAAGTTATTACTACACTGATTTGTAGTTTTCAACAAATAATAATATTTGTATTGTTAGGTAGGTATATTTTGTTACCCTTGCCAAGTCAATTAGTTCACCTAAAAGCGGAGTCCCGGGTGTTCACGTGCAGTGAACATACCACTGCGACATCAGCACCACAATTTGGGACAAGAAACTGCAGAATCGCATCTAGCACGGGCAAAGTGCTAAAGCTAGATTTCATTTAGTTAACAAAATACATATTAAACGACGAGTGTATTTACGTACTCACACATAAGCAGAAATCAATATAAAAACCTTGTAAATTTGTAAATAAAGTCTCTTTGAGTTTGGAAGTCGACGCTGTATCATTTACCAGGTTTCCATCACTGTGGCATAAGACACCTTCAGCCTTAATTAGTTGCATGAGTCTGTGTAACTAGCAGTGATTATCCCATTACCCTTATCCGTCTGTAACCCGTAGGTCTCATGGTGCAGACATCCCGACTTTATTTATTTATTTATTTGTATTGAATCTATGGTAGGGCTAGGGAATTAGGGCTTTAGGGTTGTTTAGGGTAGTAGGCGTTAGGATAGTAGGTTTGGTAGGTTTACAGCTCTCTCCATAGATTATTTTAGTAAATTACCTACAGGAATTTACATTTGGTCCTTCGAACGATTTTGAACTATTATTATTATTTTTTGTAATACCGCGGTCCTCTTGTCCCGTACATAACTTTGACTGACTGACACTTTGGAAAGTTGCATGCTGGTGTACTCAAATAAGCATCAGTGTGTTGTAGCGTTTCAAAGTACATAGTACGTATTGTTCTCGGAGAAAGTACCCGTACAGTAGCAGATCGGTTGCTGGCTTCCCACAAGCGGGTTCCACCAGTTAATTGAGAGGCTGCAGATACTGTGTGCGAGGGCGCCGAGAGCATACGTACTGACGTATCTATAAGGTGATAGGTGTAGGTTAGGGCAAGTAGGGACATCAAGAAAGAAGACCAGAAGACACAATGGACATCGACGAGATTAACAAACTTATCAAAAGCCAGGAAGACGACAATGAAGAAATCAGAAGGATATGGGGAAACATTAAAAAAGACTCAACAGTTAGAAAGACGCAAGAATATGTAAACGACCGGAAAATGGTTTTATACAGCATATATCAAAGAGCGTTACAAAACCATAGAATACTACAAGACCAAGAGCTATTATCGACACATAAATACATAACTCTTAATTACTTTGACGTTAATATAAAAAAACGCTATGAAGAAGCAATATCTCATTTAATAACGATTGAGAACGATTTAAAACGACAAAAAGAAATATTTGACAGCAAAAAAACCTCAACGGGTACTCAAGAAAAGACAACAGAACCCAAGTTCAGCTATCAATTAGCGGAACATGACTCCGACATAACGCCTAAGCTATTTATCCAAAAATATAGGTTAAATCAGCTTAAGAAAAGAATATTGACTGCGCAGACCGCCATGGCCGAAAATAAACCGACATGGCACTTACTAAGTTTGACCAGAACCCTCGAAAAACAATTTCAAGAAATAGACGACAATCACGTGCAATTATTATTGCTATCAGAGCAAGGTACAGTCAGCGACGAATATTTTATAGACGACTTATTTACAGACGCGCAAGACGAATTCGACGCAGTAATGGAAAATCTGCAAGAAAAAATCAACGACAAAGACAAACAGACAAATAAAATGTCATCAACTAAACTCCCTCGAATAACGATACCGTTTTTTACGGGAAATTACGAATCATGGACTTCATTTTATGACTTATTTAAGAAAATTATTGACGAAGACTGTACTATTTCAACTACGGAAAAAATGCAGTACTTAAAAACACATGTTCGAGGCGACGCAGAAAAGCTGATAAAGCATCTGACCGTGAACGAGGTCAACTATAAAGCCGCGCTCACATTATTGACGAATCGCTATAAAGATGAACGACTGGTGGCCCAGACATTTATAGACAAGATATTAGATCTACCAAAAATTCAACATTCGGAAGCAAAAATGTTACGTAACATGCATGACTGTATTAACGAGAGTCTAGAGGCGCTCAAAAATCAAAACATAGACATTTCTACTTGGGATCCGATATTAAGCCGTGTAGTAAGTCGGAAATGGGATCCAGAAACTAACATGAAATATGAAGATCAATTAGAAGAGCCAAATAAGTTACAGAAATTCCAACATATGATGAAGTTTTTGGAAAAACGTTTTAAAAGTTTAGAGTCGAGTAAAACATCATGTAAACCGACCTTTACACCATCGAATCAAAACAAAGAAAGGTCTATACTTTGGCAACATAAGAAGGGCATATGTTGGTATTGTAATAACGAGCATAATATACATCAATGTCAAGCGTTTCAAGCCTTGCAGGTAAATGACCGCATTAAAAAGGTGCAAGAGAAGCAAATGTGTCAGCAGTGTTTGATGCATAATGCCAATATAGAATGTGTTAGCAACAAGTATAAGAAATGTGAAATATGCAATAAAGGCCATGCTACACTGTTGCATCGCAATTTCAATGAGTATTTGACAACAAAATCTAATGGGAAAAATAACATCGCACAAAGTACATATAATACGAAGCCGAGTGTATACAAAAAACCACCATACAGAACAGACCAACAAGAAAATATTGTTCAACGACATAGTTCTAACGCATCTACACAACAAAATCAGACCCAAAAATCTGTACTCCTGGCCACGGCCTTAGTACAGGCAACAGCATACGATGGTACATCGCAATTATTACGAATACTTTGCGACCAGGGATCTGAGGTTTCATTGTGTACAGGAGAAACAGCTCAACTATTGGGACTCCCAAAGAGGAAAATAAAAGCCGAAATTAAAGGTATCGCGGATGAAACACCAAAAACATCGACCTACATGATTGACGTTACGCTAAAACCAAGGTTTCCCAGCCAATTTAAATTACACTCATCGCTAATTGTGTTACCAAAATTGACCGCAGCAATACCAAAACAAGACATACAGCAGATTGACCCGCAAAAAATAGACAATAAGGTTATTGCTGACCCTACCTACTACAAACGAGGCCCGATTGACATTATTTTAGGCGCTGAAGACTACAGTAAATTATTATTGCAAGGATTTCAAAACTTGGAAAATGGTATTATCACTCAAAATTCGGAATTTGGATGGATATTTTCAGGGCTTTCAGCTACAGGAGAATCACGATTAATAAAAACCACAAGCTTGATAACGCGCATTGACGACGCTCAATTGACAAAATATTGGGAATTAGAGGAAATTCCAGACGACTATCAAATGAATAATTACGATCAAGAATGTGAAAATTACTATGAACAAACAACGCGACGAAATTCAGATGGAACTTATACAGTAAGACTTCCTTTTAAGGACTCAAACCTCGAGTACGGGGAAACACGAACAAAAGCAGTAGCTAGACTCATACAGTTAGAAAAGAAGTTGAGTAAACATGACGACCTACGACAACAATACAATGATTTTATGAAAGAATACCTAGATATGGGTCATATGAGAAAAGTAAACAAAAGTAGATTTTATGAAGGAAAATTTTATATTCCGCACCAGCCGGTAATTCGAGAAGATGCGTTGACTACGAAAATTCGTTGTGTGTTCGATGCAAGTAGTAAATCGAACACAAATTTAAGCCTTAACGACAATTTACATAAAGGCCCTCGTTTACAGCAAGACATGAGCGCAATATTATTAAGGTGGCGTAAACATAACATAGTAATAGTAGCGGACGTAGAAAAAATGTTTCGATGTATAAAAATGCATGAAGATGACATGAATTATCAGAGAATTCTATGGAGATGGGGTCCAGAACAACCAATACAGGAATACGAGCTTACTACAGTAACATATGGGACGACGTCAGCCCCATACTTAGCCGTGAAAACTTTAAAACAGATTGCAAAAGACGAGCAGCAACAATTTCCATTGGCAAGTAAAGTTACATTACAAGACTTTTACGTAGATGACATTCTTTCTGGAGGCAAGAATGTAGAAGAAACGTTAATCTTGCAGACTCAATTAGCAAATATGTTACGCGCCGGTGGATTTAATTTAAGAAAATGGTCATCGAATAGTGAAGAGCTGTTAGCGAAAATTCCCAGCGGAAATTCAGATGACAAAATGATTAAATTACCCTTAGACGAAACTAGAAAATCATTGGGAGTAATATGGTCACCAGAAGAAGACAATTTTCGTTTTAAAATAAAAATAACGATGACTGACAAACCAACAAAAAGATTCATTTTATCAGAAGTAGCTAAAGTGTTTGACCCGCTTGGATGGCTACAACCGGTGACTATCACTATGAAACTTTTGGTACAGGAACTTTGGCTCTCTGGAATAAATTGGAACGATAACGTACCAGATGAAATAAATAACAAATGGACAACAATTCAACAACAACTGAACTGCCTAGAAAAAATTAGGATACCACGATCGATAAACTTCAATGAATCACCTATCGAGTTACACGGGTACTGCGACTCATCGGAAAAAGCGTTCGGCGCAGTTGTGTACAGTCGGACAAAAGTAAATGGTGAATACAAGATTTCGTTACTACAAGCAAAAACAAAAGTAGCTCCAAAGAAACAAAGAATAACTTTACCAAGACTCGAATTATGTGGGGCAGGACTATTGACCAAGTTAATGAAGAAAATAATAACAGCCCTTGACTGCAAAGACATAAAAATATATTGCTGGACTGACTCCATGATTACGCTCGGGTGGATAAAAGGAGAAGCTGACAGATGGAAAGCGTTCGTTGCTAACAGAGTGTTACAGATTCAAAAAACAATACCTCAGGCAGCCTGGAATCACGTGGCTTCCGCAGACAACCCTGCAGACATAATTTCAAGAGGAATAGAACCCAGCAAACTTCAAGAAAACGTTCTATGGTGGAATGGCCCAGCATGGTTACAAAACGAAGACTTAAAACATACAGAAATCATACCAGTGCCGAATGAGGAAGTGAAACTATGTCATCAGACAGAAGTTTTGATTAAAAACAAAAACGATACATTAGAGAGATTTTCAAGTTTTCAAAGAATGACCCGCGTAATTTCTTATTGTATAAGATTTATACGTCGAAAGAAAAGCACAGAAATATTGACATGTGAGGAAATTGACCAAACAAGAAAACAAATCATTTCACAAGTACAAAGAGATGCATTTCAAGAAGAATACAAAGTGCTCAAAAAAGGACTATCATTATCAAAAGGAAACCAATTATCGAGTTTAGACCCATTTATTGACAAAGACGGGCTCATCAGAGTCGGGGGAAGACTACACTTGTCAAATCTGCCATATGATCAGAAACACCCGGTTATATTACCATATGATCATCACGTTACTACAACAATAATACAGGAAGCTCATGAAAAAACATTGCATGGTGGAAACCGACTAACTTTATCATACGTACGCCAAAAATACTGGATATTAAGTGGAAAACGGAAGACAAAGTTTCACATACAAAAATGCGTAAGGTGCATTAGATACAAGGCTGAAGCGGCTAAACAAAAAATGGGGATACTACCAAAACCACGCGTAACACAATCATTTCCATTTAGCCATTCAGGTTGCGATTACGCCGGCCCAGTGCAAGTACGAGCAATAAAGGGAAGAGGTCACAAGTCTTACAAAGGATATATAGCCGTATTTGTTTGTCTCGCAACAAAAGCAATCCATTTGGAATTAGTGGGAGACTTATCAACAGAGACTTTCATTGCGGCGCTACGAAGATTCATTGCTAGAAGAGGCCCAGTTAGTCATATATACACTGACAACGCGACAAACTACCAAGGTGCAGCAAATTTCTTGCACAACGAGATACTACAAATAACACAGTCACCGCATTTTCAAAATACACTAACAAATATCGGTATTCAATGGCATTTCATACCGCCAGCGACACCACACATGGGTGGAATTTGGGAAGCTGGAGTTAAATCAATGAAACATCATTTAAGACGTGTCATTGGAGACAGCACATTGACCTATGAAGAGCTATCGACATGTTTGTACCAAATCGAATCATGTTTGAATTCAAGACCGTTATGTATTCAAACAGATGACATAAATGACAATATCGTGTTGACTCCAAGCCACTTCCTGATTGGACGCGAGGCAGTAGGAATTCCAGACCCTTTGACAGAGACCAACACCGACCTCATAAACCGCTGGAAGCACATACAAAGAATAAAAAAAGATTTCTGGAATACATGGACTAAGGAGTATTTGCATCAGTTACAGCAGCGTTATAAATGGAAAACAAACGAGGAAAATTTGAAGATCGGTACAGTCGTTCTGGTTAAAGACTCCAACATTAGTCCAAGTAAATGGCCTTTGGCGAAAATAAAAAAGGTCCACCCTGGTCATGATGGGGCCACGAGGGTGGTTACACTTGAAAGGCCACACGGTGCCGACCAAAAAAGAGCTATTCATACATTAATACCACTTCCAATCAATGAAACATTGGAAACAAATCAAATTAAGACGCCTGAACAAAGTAACATAGCAACAGCTAATGTAAAGACAAAACGTTCAAGCAAACTTTCACCAGTAAAATTAATGTTAAGTTTAATAACTATATTCCAATTATGTACATCAACCACAGCAACATTCACGACTAAGCAATTGAAACCAGGGTTGTATATTGAACAAATAGGAAACGCCACTCTCGACCGAGGAACGTTCAGAATAGACACGTATTTTGAAAAATGTATATTAAACAACAAAACAAGTATTAACCCAGATACAATCACTATGTGATTACGCTACATCGGTGAATACGCAAACTCATTGTACTCAGTACTATCATCACTTGAAAGAAGAAGTGCTTAAGTTTCAAAAAACTCACGAATATTTAACAGAAATCGACCACACAAGAAAAAAGAGAGGATTGATGGGTCAATTAATGACATCTATTTTCGGGGTCAACGATGAAGTTTACAAAGACATTAATACCTTGCAAGAAAACCAACAAAAACTAATAGACTCCGCAAATCATCAAACGAAGTTCATGATTTCGACTATTTCAGCAGTTAATGAAACTGAAGAGCGCATACGTAATAAGTTAGAAAGGTTCCAGACAAAACTGAACCAAGTGATGACATATATAAATGACAACAACAGATGGTACAAAGCAATTAATACTAACATTATTCAAATACAAGTGCTCCAATCTTACCAACTAGCGTACAATTATATTGAAGAAATTATTGATTATTATCTGGAAACAAGTCCAAATGACAAACACTTGGATATATTTAACTAAGCGACCAGAAACTGTGTCCATTGTGTGTGATGGTGAGAGACAAGAAATAACGATTCATGATATTGGAATTATTCAGATATCAGAGAACTGTATAATAAAGACCATTACCACTAGTTTAGCTGCAAAACGAATAGTTGTAACAAATGTTTTAGCATCTTATAGTAAATCAGTAGAGTTTAAGTTAGATAATAAGTCCTTAGTTAGTTACCATAAAGACATATCTAAAGAACAGGTTATAGATAGTTCTAGTGATATATTTACTCATGTAATTAATAACGAACATGCCCTTCAAACAACCCTAGACAATACTGTTTGGAGTAGCATAACTACACAAACCTATGTAGCTAGTTTTTCGACAATAATCGCATGTGTAATATTAGCATTATTAATATATTATGTCGGTCCACAGATAGCGCAGAAAATACGGGAGCTGAAAGCAAGACGAACCAGGGAGTCAGATGCAGAAAACAGCAGCTCACCAGACCAGCAGCCCGCCAGCGGCTTGCCTCGGCCCCCCATACAGCCAGCACTGCAACTTTATGAACTGAGGACTACTCCTAGTCCTTCTGAGAGGCGCCAGAATGTTCACGTGCAGTGAACATACCACTGCGACATCAGCACCACAATTTGGGACAAGAAACTGCAGAATCGCATCTAGCACGGGCAAAGTGCTAAAGCTAGATTTCATTTAGTTAACAAAATACATATTAAACGACGAGTGTATTTACGTACTCACACATAAGCAGAAATCAATATAAAAACCTTGTAAATTTGTAAATAAAGTCTCTTTGAGTTTGGAAGTCGACGCTGTATCATTTACCAGGTTTCCATCACTGTGGCATAAGACACCTTCAGCCTTAATTAGTTGCATGAGTCTGTGTAACTAGCAGTGATTATCCCATTACCCTTATCCGTCTGTAACCCGTAGGTCTCATGGTGCAGACATCCCGACTTTATTTATTTATTTATTTGTATTGAATCTATGGTAGGGCTAGGGAATTAGGGCTTTAGGGTTGTTTAGGGTAGTAGGCGTTAGGATAGTAGGTTTGGTAGGTTTACAGCTCTCTCCATAGATTATTTTAGTAAATTCCCTACAGGAATTTACACCGGGTAAAAAGAAAATAGTTTTTAATTAAGCAAACAGGGTAAATGTGGTAGTTTGTCGAGTACTTAATACGGTGCTTTTGTTTCTTTTGTGTTCCGCTACTAAGGCTGCATTTTTTATGAAAGTGTAGCTTTTTCATGGTGACCTACTTCAATATAGAGGCTGACTATTTCTTTAAAGTTCCGTAGAATGCTGTGGTCATAATATTTGGAGAGCTAGCAAACGATATTTATGAAATTTAATCCCTACTAATATTCGCTTTCACGTCGAAACCACTGAGCCGATTTTGATGAAATTTGGTATGTAGGTAGTTTGAACCCTAAGGATCAACAAAGGATATCTTTTATTTCAGTAGAACACAATAATCTAGATCCGCGCAGACAAAGAAAGACGCGGGCATAAGCTAGTCACTAATAAATACCAGTCTAAGAACCATTGCTAGAAAATCTGATTTCAAATAAAAAACACACACAGGCACACAAACATCATTCCTGTATTCTCAAATGGGGTAGGCAGGGCATACGAAACGTTACCGCTTCGGAGCCAAAATTAAATAAAAAAACCTGCATTTATTTTAGTTCACCCGTTTAAGAGCTACACACAGACACACATAGTGGTCAAACTTATAACACCCCTCTTTTGCGTTGGGGGTTAAAAGTAAAGTAAAGTAAAAAAAAGTAAAGTAAAAAAAAAGTAAAGTAAAAAAAAAGTAAAGTAAAAAAAAAGTAAAGTAAAAAAAGTTTTATTAAAAGTAAAGGTTATAAATCGTTTACAGTTTCATTTTGCAAGTATTGAGCAAGTTTTTAAAATGGCCGCCAAACCATATTTATTGGGTTCCATTTTCTCAATTTCATAATCAATCAAATAAACGTGTTACCAAACAATAACGCACCTGTCAAATTGTATGAAAAACAATATTTTGGAAGCTTACAATGATTCAAATTGAAGTTAAAATTGCATTCGGCAGCAGTGATCAATCAATGTATGAGCTACGTCAGTTTGATGGATTGCAGTTCCGGGCCACCCGTTACGCTGACAAATATGACGATGTTCTTTGTTTTATTACCACGATAACCTCGTAAGTCCTTACTTGTTTTCTCTACTATACTGTAAACCACGGAACAGAGAAACTAGGTGACAAATTGTTTTTAATGAGAAATAAAGATTCCATAAACCGAAGTCCTGACTTTTCCATCAATGTAGTTACCTGCACCTGCTACCTGTTTGTCACCTGCTATAAACTAGTCCTTCCTTCTTTCTGTTAAAAGGTTGCCTGGAAGAGATCGCTCTTAAGCGATAAGGCCTCCTATTGCTTATCTTGTAATTTTATCTGTGTACCTGTTTTTCTGTATCGCTTATTATTTCTGGTGTACAATAAAGAGTATTTGTATTTGTTTTTGTATTTGTAGTTCTACAGACCGAGGCGAGAATTCTCAGTTTTGTGATTTTTAAATTTACTTTCATTTTAAAGTTACCAAGTACATACATGTGGCAGTTATTCTTACAATTGATTTGTACTTTGTGAAGTACACGGGGACTTAAAAGGATCAAAATGAGACCTCTTCATCATGGAGTGAAAAAATAGTATTATGAGATGACAGACTAAATTATAGCGTTAATTTCATTCCGATTTATCCATTCGAATTTTGCCACTGTTCCGTTAGATCGTAAAGTTAAAAAAAATCATAAAAACTGCACAGATGATAAACGGTACGTTGGATGGTACAGTCTGATTGTTGTGATAATGGTCCTGTATTGCGGTAATTTTTAATCTCCTGAGTTCTAACTTTTTTAATAGACGAAGTACCTATTAGTAGTACCTAGAAGTAGGACCTAGATGTGGTCCACCAGCTTTGTTATTTTGGACATTATTTAAAAATTCTTAAAATTCTTTATGCTATGAACAATTTGTACTTTGTAAAGTACATTCGGCCGTTATCCTTAGTGCTAATTGGTACAAAGTACGCGAGGGCTTAGGAGCTTAACACTAATGACTTTGGTGCCATAAGTCATCGGTATTCTACAGATAAACGTGTGTAGAGAATAATTAGCGTGTGTAGTTGTAGATGTGGTAGAGGAGGTTGAGCGCCGGAAGTGAAAAATGGATCACTGCCGCTGGGTGCGAAGAATACTGGAGTGGAGACCACGTGCCAACACCCGCGGTAGAGGAAGACAAATTCAAATTCATTTATTTCGTCAACATAGGTAAATACAATTAGGTGATAAAAAGGTAAACAAAAGAACAACTATGATGTGCCTGTCGACGTACGAAATTTAGGAAATCACAGTATAATATAACAGCAAACTTACCGTGTGGTATCGTTACCGTGTGGTGTTGGTTGAGAATTACACCACCCCCTCTCTTCCCGTGGGTGTCGTAAGAGGCGACTAAGGGATAAACCGGAGGATGGGCAGCAGCGCCCTCCGCGAACGATCGGGTATTACTGCGGTCGCCAACCCGCCTGCCAAGCGTGGCGACTAAGGCATTTTTAAGGCATTAAAGCCTTGGGGGAGGCCTATGTCCAGCAGTGGACGTCTTTCGGCTGACATGATGAAACTTAAGAAATGGACGGATGACATCCAGCAGTAAGCCGGCATTAACTGGATGAAAGTGGCAAAGGACAGACAGACGTGGAAACATGAAGAGGAGGCCTACGTTCGAAGACGGACGCAACAAGGGCTGCTATAAATAGATAGATAGAGAGAACAATTAAGTTGAAGCGCTCAATCAAATTAATTCATGCAACCGCCAAAGGGCTTTAAGTATAACGCCATGAAAAATAAAACGAAGACAGCAGTTCTCGTATTTGAAATCGGAGCGACGCGAAGGCAGGCTCAGAATATGTACTACCCAGTCCAATTGTTTTCTTTGGCGGAGAAAAATGTAAGATATCTTTCCACGATTCCTCTCGGAGCGGGCGTGGATTGTTTTTATTTAAGTGAAACTGTGGAGACAAATTTCTTTCGAGTTTATTTTTGACGATTTGCTTTGATTAAAATGTAATCAAAATACCTCGTGTTTTTGTTTCCTTTTATTAAAAATCGCGGCTCTTTTCAGCGATGTTTACAGTTTTTAGGGTTCCGTACCCAAAGGGTGCCAACGGGACCCTATTACTGAGACTCCGCTGTCTGTCTGTCTGTCTGTCTGTCTGTCTGTCTGTCTGTCTGTCTGTCCGTCTGTCACGGGGCTCTATCTCTTGAGCCGGTATAGCTAGGCACTTGAAATTTTCACAGATTATGTATTACAGTGGCCGCTACAACAACAAATACTAAAAATAAAATAAAGTTAAAAATTAAGGGGGGGTCTTCATACAATAAACGTGTTTCATTCAGCGGTTTTTGGTTGCTAGGCTGCTAAGATTCGGCCGTCAGTTGCTAGGGGCAACGCGAGTGACCCTATGTTGTTTTTAATGTTTAACTACTTATTCATTTGTGATTTTATTAGCGCTATTTTATAAAACCTTCGATAGTATAATAATTATCTCTAAGTCCGTGGTTTATTTTTGTGTGCAGCATTAAGACTAAATAACAATTTATGATCCACAAACCTCCGACACACACTACACACACTTCACAAAATCCGACGTCAATAAAGCACTCACAGCCGCTATGTTTAATGTTTTTTACACTAAAAAATGTCCGTTGTAATTTATACTAAGTAACAATATTTATTTACAAGGTCAAAATTTAAAATCAGGTTATGATTAATTCACTAATAATAATAAGTACACGCCGTGCGTCGGCCGAAATTACCGCGCTAATATATTTTTTTAAATTGTACATTTTTTTCTGGCGCGAGCATGGCATAAGTCTGAAGCGCTATTCAGCCTTCTACAAGAGCGACAGCCAAAGAGGATGAGAATTTAAAATTATTATTTATTCAAAATACTTGCACCTAGTCCTTGTGCTTACATTTTGGTGACATGTTTTTATTAACTAGTAATGTAACTAGTTGTTTGTTGGGGTGGAATTAATATTTCAACTTAAATTTGAAGTGGCTATCTTCAACCGATTTAGCTGAAATTTTTGCGTGCATGTTTTTTTTTATTCGACTGGAAGGCAAACGAGCAAGTGGGTCTCCTGGTGGTAAGAGATCACCACCGCCCATAAACATCTGCAACATCAGGTGTATTGCAGATGCGTTGCCAACCTAAGGCCTAAGTTGGAATACCTCAAGTTCCAGTAATTTCACCGGCTGTCTTACTCTGCCGAAACACAACAGTGCAAGCACTGCTGCTTCACGGCAGGATTAGCGAGCAAGATGGTGGTAGCAATCCGGGCGGACCTTGCACAAGGTCCTACCACCTGCAGGATGACATGTGTATAAATCCGATGGCAATGCAATATTATTATGACGTAGAGCTGATCTGATGATGAAATTAGACGTTGGCCATAGGAACTCTGTAATAAAACGACACGACCGCATCGTACGGAACCCTACATGCGCGAGTCGTTCGCACTCGCACTTGACCGATTTTTTTCTTGAATAATCACGCATTAGCTGTTAAAATTATCTCAATGGTCTAGTCGTACAGTATGTCACCGGCAGCCAGGCTTTTTAGGATGCCAAAAACGGAACCTTCATAGTTTCGCCATGTCTGTCTGGCTGTCTGTCTGTCCGTCCGTCCGCGGCTATGCTCAGGTACTATCAATGCCAAAAAGCTGTAATTTTGCACGAATATACTCGTATATGTTAACTATGCCGACAAAATGGTACAATAAGAAATTCGAAGAAAAAGTTTTTCAGAGTACCTCCCATAGACGTATAGTGGGGGTGATTTTTTTTCTCATCCAACCTTCTAGTGTGGGGTATCGTTGGATAGGTCTTTTAAAACCACTAGGGGTTGCTAAAACGATTTTTCGATTCGGTGATTTGTTTGCAAAATGTTCGACTTTAAAGTGAAAATTTTCATTAAAATCGGTCAAATTTTGAAAAAATTCAGGATGGTAGTAAGTATATCAAACTTACAAGGAAAACTATAACGGTTAAGTTTTCTTGAGAATTATTAGTAACTTCAGAGTAAATAACAGCCTAAGGTATAAAATAAACCTAAACTTAGAATATTGCGTACAAAATATGAAATCCTTAGAAAATTATTACTTATTTTTTTCGTAATGGCTACGGAACCCTATTTCGGGCGTGTCCCACACGCTCTTAGCCAGTTTTTCTAATGAATTGATCTGCCCGACATCCCAGGATCTGTCAAGTATTTTATTATTTTTAGAAGCTTGTATATAGAATGAGGATTGTTTATATACTTGTTTAGACTTGTTTGATTGTTTACTAGTAATCAAGTAAACAAATTTGGTAGGGATATATCAGTTCCGGGATTTTGATCGCATTTCAAGCGACACTGAAGAAATTTTAGACATTGTTAATTAACAATTCATAAACAGAACAGAATTTTATACAAAAACAAAGAATAATATCTAAGTGATAAAATGGTAATATAGTTAATTTTATTCACATTTATGGTATTCGGAAAAATGTTGGATTGTATTGGCCAAGTGAGCGAGATACATACAGGCTTTCGCTTGTTTTTATGGTTCCGTACCCAAAGGGTGCTAACGGGACCCTATTACTGAGACTCTGCTGTCTGTCTGTCCGTCCGTCCGTCTGTCACAGGGCTGTATCTCTTGAGCCGTTATAGTTAGACACTTGAATTTTTCACAGATTACTGTGATATTCAAGCCCTCTCATTCCGAGAGGAGGCCTGTGCCCAGCAGTGGGACGTATATGGGCTGAGATGATGATGATGATGACTGTGATATTACTGTGGCCGCAATAACAACTTATAAAAATACAGTTATAAAAATAGAGTCTACGTCTACTTCTGGTTTTCTTCTTTTGAACATTTTTGAGTCAATCGGTTTTTTTTTACCTCCGCTCAAATTTTAATGGTTTTTTTTGTATTTTATACACAATAAAGTTATACACACATACAAGGACATACATTATATAAATAGTATTTGTATGCACTTCTATTAACTTCAGCTGTAGCAAACTCCTTGGAGTTTTTGTACTTTTTTCTGTATTTTTTGTAAAGTTCTTTTTTTATATATTACTAGCTTATGCCCGCGACTTCGTCTGCACGGACCTAGGTTATCGCGCGGTGGCGCCCTCTACCGGAATGAAAGTATCCTATGTTGATCCTTGAGGTTCAAACTACCTATATACCAAATTTCATCAAAATCGGTTAAGTGGTTTCGACGTGAAAGCGTAACAGACAGACAGACAGACAGACAGAGTTACTTTCGCATTTATAGTATTAGTAGGGATTTATTTTTCATCTATATTTACTTTTGGTTGTGTTCGATGTAAACGATATTTCAATTTCATCATATTATTTGCATTTATTTAATACAGTCCATTTCATACAGTCCACTTCCTACGCTTCATTCAGCTAACACCCTGTCAATCAAATTTCGTAAATTTTATCACGTTGTTAGCACATCCTCACACAAATTACGATCAGCTGGTTCACGTCGCTCAAGTCTGGATTGTTGCTTCCAAACTTGATTCAAACACATTCGCCCAGAATATATTGATGCCATCAAAATGTTATAGACACTTCACGTGTACTTTGTCGCTACTCCGCCAAGATCTCTCTCGTGAGAATCACGGAGCGAGGTAATCTGGGAAAATAATTTTGTATTGTAAAGCGAAACTTCTCGTTTCTGACAGTCATTCCTTTTGGCGCTTTTTGGTCACAGTTACTTATCATTATCAAAGTTTTTAGCATTTTTAACACTTCCTTACGTACATAATGGTCCATAAGCCTAGCATAAGCATTAAACGGCAATTACACTGCATCGTTCACCTAATGCGGTCGCCGAATTTGTTTCAAACTACTTCGGCGAACGACTGTCGCCGTTACATTAGTCTGTCCGTCTACTGCGGCGGCCATATTAAGGCGGTGGCAGCTGTCGCTCGCCGAATGCGGCCGACTACCGTGTTCTTTACACTTTTGCGGTCGCTGCATACAGCATGCGGCAAACGACTCAGTGTAATTGCCGCTTTAGAGGTCAAAAGAAACAGCACGTTGAAGTGGCAATGGGCAGGTCATATAGTACGGAGAACAGATGACCGCTGGGGTCGCTAAGTTCTTGAATGGACACCGCGAGTCAGAAGCGAGTAGAATGTCCACAAACGGAATGAACGGACGACCTGCCCACTTATTGTCTATTGCATTTGGAAACACAATCGTTTTCATCACTTCTTTCTGTCGCATGGTATAAAACGAGGGTAAAAAGAGACGGCGAATGCGATCGCAGATATCAGCGCATTGGACAATACGCCGTTTAGGGTTTACGGTGGATGCAGGCCGTTTCCGAAATCGGGAAACCATCTGAAGTGCAAACTTAGGTTTCTTTGTTTGGTAAACTTGTTACGAAAACCCTTGGTAACGAGTCCGATTCGTACTTGGCTGGTTTTTAATAGACTAATCTAGACCGCACATGAATTGTTTACATTTAGTTTACTTAAATATTCTTTAATAACATTATCATACGTATTGCCCATTTCTCGGGGTCATTGACCGGCACTAACGACCCTCCAGAGGACCTGAGTTCCAAGTTCGTAGCTTAGCGTTCTGTAGATTGTGATTACGGCCCACGCGTTAACTTTACAAGCCCATACAGGAGTCATACCGACAGTTTTGTCCCTGGAGGCGAAAGGTATTTAACATGTCTAAGCAACCGATATTGGTTAATACTATTAGTATTTTCGATGAATCGCTACGAAAGCACAGATCCTGTATTGTTAGCACATTATGTAAGTATTTGTTTCTAATTGAGTAAGAAAATTTAAAAATGGCTTTTATCTCTATGCGTTGCATAAAGATCATCAGTGCAAATTTTCATATTTCTACACTTAGCAGTTGATCACGTAAAAATATCAGACAGCTCAAGATATTAATTATATCCAAATCTATCTAGCTGTTTTACAGTGAAACAGTACCATGCATACACTCACAAGCTTTTGGATTTATAATATGTTTGACTATAGGAAGGTTAATACGCTCTTAAACGCCACTATTTCCAGGATATTATGGTGTGTAAATTCTATTTTTCTCACGTTACCCCTACATTTTTTTATTTTATCTCCTTTATTCATTCAGTATCGAAGCATCAAACGAGAGTCGACGATCCTGAACTAACTTCTAGGTTGCCAAGACACCCAATATTATGTGATGGCGTTATCATTACCATATATTTTTGGATAAAGCGCATGGAGGTAGAAAATTATACCGCATAATGGAAAAGTTTGGAAACGAACGACATCTTTAACCTTACTTTTACTTAGTTTTAGCTTTGTTGGTTCGAAGAAAAAATATTAATGTTAGCGGTATATGGAAGATGAAAAAATATTGGACATCTTATACGACATAAATAACATCATACAGAGAAGAGAGAACATGACTATAGCAGGTCTTGAAGGAGATTGGCGCTTCTTACAATAGGAGTGAAATAAATATGGCACGGATGAACTTATACAATTTACTAATTGAATTTACCGCGCGAACCGCACAAGTGTCATCTCTCATCTTCCATCCAATTAAAAAGGCAGTCCTGATCTTCAAACGAGGAAATGAATTATCGCGGGACTAAAGAGCCTAACAAATGGCCAGACAAAAGTACACTTTCGCGTACACATGTAGAAATGAGTGATGTGATGAGCGATTGATCAAATAAGATAAAAAGAAAGAAAGAAAATACATTTATTCACAATACAAGACACAACAATAGTATTAAGAACAAATTTTAATAGACAACACGCATGTGTCATTGCGGTTGTGAATCAGACACTGGCTCAGCATAAATGCTGAAGTGTTAATAATAAACACCCCAGCGCTGATTCTTAGATTATTATTATTATTATTACTACACAGTTTTATTACTAAACATAAGACTACATAAATAGATAATTTGTAAACTATGAAACACATTATATATAAAAAGAAGATGATGGAATGAATGAGGTACATAGACTGAATGAAAGACGGGGAGAAATACTGAATACGTTTGCGACTGAAGACGTATTTTGCTAAGAGTTTGTGGTTGTTGAATTTGATTTATGTGCTTATTTTCACTAACAAAAGTGTTTCCCTTGAAGATTAAACTCAACACACACTGTAGCGAATTTCAAGTTATTTAGATCATTAGAAGGATGAAATCCGATTAGAAATATGAAGGCAACATACAAAATAATATTATGTTCAGTACGATCGTTGCAAGTTTTACAAAGCTTGAAAAACATTTTAAGATAAGTTATTTTAAGCACAATTGGTTTTCACTCAAAACCAACTTTGGTCAAAAGTCTTTGACCAGTGTGTGTTGCCAGTGATGACATACGGATCCGAGACGTGGGCGCTAACGATGGGCCTCATAAGGAAGCTCAAAGTCACTCAAAGGGCTATGGAGAGGGCTATGCTCGGATTATATCTGCGGGATAGAATCAGAAATGATGATATCCGCAGTAGAACTAAGGTAACTGACATAGCCCGAAGAATTGCGAAACTGAAGTGGCAGTGGGCGGGGCACATTGCACGCAGGACTGATGGCCGATGGGGTCAGAAGGTGCTCGAATGGCGTCCGCGGACCGGGAGACGAGCTGTCGGTAGGCCTCCAACAAGATGGAGCGACGACCTGGCTAGGATCGCGGGATCGCGGTGGATGCGAAAAGCACAAGACCGGTCTGAGTGGAGAGCCTTGGGGGTTACCTATGTCCAGCAGTGGACGTCTTTCGGCTGACATGATGATGATGATGATGGTTTTCACTTTGTTTTTCTGTCTTTTCAAATGACACAATCAAAACGTGCGCGAGTTATATATAATACAAAAGAATCTAAGAACGTAAGCGTAGGTGGTTTAGTAAAAGGGTAGACGTAGGCGGGTTTAAAATTTCGTTGTAAACTTTGAATTAGGAGCGAAAGGATGGCTATTGTGAGCTCGGGGGCTAATTATGGGTTTGACGATGGAGGGCTTTATAATTAAATACTTCGCACCTCTATTGCAATAACGACGTAAATGCATTTTTTTAATGACGTACCTTAATGACGCAAAATGCTGCATTTCGCATCATTATGTTTTTTTTTTAAACATATCAATTACGTTGTTGCAATAGAAATACGACTTGTTGATTCACGTATTTGGTTCCAGTATTAATCGTATTATTTGTTAAAAAAAAATATCTCGTCCAGTTTCTGGCCGATAAATAATATTCTCGATAAAGTTCTTTTTCTGAACCGTTGGTAAATTCAAAAGTCGTTCGGCATTCAAAAGTCCTTTTTAAAAGCCTTTATTTAATTTAAAGGTTATGTGTATGTACATTCTTTGCGAAAATAGAAAGGTTCTATTATTCTAAAGCAGTTTTCTTGAACAAAAATGAGGCGTGCTCCTAAAACATGCTTTAAGCATCACAATTACACATTCTTAAACATCTTGAGATTGTTAAACTGAGCTTAACTATAGTGAAGTCTTCATTATGAACAACAGCTACAAAACAGAGTTCACACAGCTTACAGAAGCACTATTTAAGTTCAAACTGTTTGCTGACAGCTATATAGCTTAATCTTTATCACTTCTGTAATATTGTTAAGTTCTCTCTGAAGTTTAATTCGCTTTTAGTTGCTAGTGCTTTTGTGAGATTTGTTGCGAGCATTCACGTTGAAGGCAACAGGTTTTTGCGAGTTATGGGAGACTTTGTTAAAGGACTCTTTAGATTTAGAAAGGAGCGCTTAGCGCATATTAAAGAAAGAAAGGAAGAAAGAAAATACATTTATTTAACGCCATAAAACAAACATAGAACAAATAAAGACATACATGACGCGAAATAGGTCCCCACTCAGCATAATGCCTATGTATGTTTTATGTATGTTCGACTCCCTGTAGATTAAATAAATAAATAGGCTGGATGGATTTGGATGAAATTTGGCAAAAAGTTAAATTATAACCTGGATTAAAACATAGAACCCTTTTTATCTCAACGTTCCCACGGGATAGGGATAAAATCTCGAACTAATAACCGTTGGGATTAGAGTCATGAAATTTGGTATGTAGATAGTTGGACATCTGAAATAACACAAAAGTTACTTTTTATCCCGAAATTCTAACGGGATAGGGATAAAATATCGAAATAGGTTAGGTTTAGAGTCATGAAGTTCGGCATGGGTGTTTTAATTTACTTAACGTCCATGAAAACCACTATGTAATTTTAGGGGGTTCCCACGAAAATTTCAAAAAATCCCGGAATTTCAATTCAACTACTATATCTAATGATTAGAGATTGCTGTATATAATTTGAGAGCAGCGGCCTCCATAGTTAGAATTGCCATGATGTTGTCCAACCAATAGGAGAGGAATGGGAAGAAGAAATTATAATGATTTACGTGTGCGAAACCGCGAGTAAACGCTAGTATTAGTAGTTGCAGCAGCCGCCGAGTGACGTTGCTCCGAGGAGGAAGGGCTACAGTTTAGCCCGAAACATGTCGAGCTAAATTCGATTTAAGACGTATATACAATATACAATTATAGCTTTTGCCCGCGGCTCCGCCCGCGTGGTATTCGGTTATCACGCACTGTTCCCTCGGGAACTGCATTTTTTCGGGATAAAAAGTAGCCTATGTCAATCTCGGGACCATAAACTATCTTTATCCCAAAAATCACGACGATCCGTCGCTCCGTTACGGCGTGAAAGCGTAACAAACAAACAAAGAAATTCACTTTCCTCTTTATATTACTAAGGAAGTAAGGAAGGATAAACGCTAGTAATTTCATAAACTGTTTATATCGCTACAACTAAGTCACAGCCTTATGGAAGAATATGTTTCTAATATTCAGATCATCATCATCATCATCATCTCAGCCGTAGGACGTCCACTGTTGGACATGCCTCCCCCATAGACCTCCTCATTAAAATCGGATGTCGACATCTTCAAAATAACCAAACACCTTAAGATAAGTGTTGATTCCCCCATAAGTTACAACTCATAAGCGCAGCAAAAACGATTTGTTCAACTAACGACACCAATAACTCAGCGCTTTCAGCGCTGTGATAAATCGGGTCGAAAATCACACTTCAAAACTAAACTCGGTATTCTGCAACACTAATCAATTTAATAGTGCTGTGCGACAGTTGGTGAGAACTAAAATGGATGTCTCGAATCCAAATTAAGTTATGTTTTTAACCCCCGACGCAAAAAGAGGGGTGTGTCTGTGTGTCTGTCAGTAGCACCATAGCTCTTAAACGGGTGAACCGATTTGAATGCGGCTTTTTTTATTTGAAAGCAGGTTTTCTAGAGTTTTTTTTTTATTCCACTGGAAGGCTAAAGAGCAAGTGGGTCTCCTGGTGGTAAGAGATCACCACCGCCCATGAACATCTGCAACACCTGGGGTATTGCAGATACGTTGCCATCCTAGAGGCCTGAGATAGAATGCCTCAAGTGCCAGTAAGTTCACCGGCTGTCTTACTCTCCACGCCGAAACACAACAGTGCAAGCACTGCTGCTTCACGGCAGGATTAACGAGCAAGATGGTGGTAGCAATCCGGGCGGACCTTGCACAAGGTCCTACCACCTGCAAAATGCGATGGTTTTCTTATATGTTTTATCAAAATCGATTCAGCCGTTTTTGAGATATTGAACTTTAAAGTGACAAAGTCGGGGGTTTTCCAACTTTTTGTTTATTAGGTTATAGCTTTGGCAAAAGTGTTTCCATATTCTTGTGTCTCATCTACCTCCAGGTAATTCTTGCTGTCCCACTAATATTAAACGGGTAGACCGATTTGAATACGACTTTTTTTATTTGAAAGCAGGTTTTCTAGCGATTTTGTTTTTATTCTACTGGAAGGCTAACGAGCAAGTGGGTCTCCTGGTGGTAAGAGATCACCACCGCCCATAAACATCTGCAACACCTGGGGTATTGCAGATACGTTGCCAACCTAGAGGCCTGAGATGGAATGCCTCAAGTGCCAGTAATTTCACCGGCTGTCTTACTCTCCACGCCGAAACACAACAGTGCAAGCACTCGATTCAGCCGTTTTTGAGATATTGAACTTTAAAGTGACAAAGTCGGGGGTTTTCCAACTTTTTGTTGGTTAGGTTATAGCTTTGGCAAAGTGTTTCCATATTCTTGTGTCTGCATCTACCTCCAGGTAATTCTTGCTGTCCCACTAATATCGGTCTCTGAGCTTACCTGCGGACAGACAGACAGACGGTCAGACATGTCTATGGAACCCTAAAACTAGAATGTTCAGATCTTAAATAAGTATTCATTGTTGAAATAAGTACTAAGATCGAGCCGTGGAATCATATTTCGCATTCTGCACAGGTTTATGAGATCTAAAAATGTCTTCCCAAAAATCTTGGCTACGTTATTGTAGAGCTCAGAGTATTTGTAATCTCTTTGCTTATTGTCTCATTTAAAACCTAATAATAAATAATGAAGATCATTTGAAATAGAATATCTCTGGCACGCATAGTATCATTATTCATAAAATGCGGCATAATTTATGAATGGAGACTTTGCAAAACGTAATACCTATGCATGTTTTATGAATATCTTAAATAAGGTATAACACCCGTATTTATAAACGAGTCATTACTTGTTGCAAAGTAAATGCTTAAGAGTAAAGAAAATGGTGACTATGACTTGGCTAAGAAATCTAACATTTGTCAGTTCAATTTTCAAGCAAAACCTCAACTATAGAATAAAAATCGTTACTTGAGTAATTACTTTTACTCAAGTAATGGCCTTTACTTCTCTATAAATACGGGTGTTAGAAAATAACACACACAACAATTTAAAAAAATGCTAAAAGGGTTTTCTTAGAGCCTTCTTGCCAGAGCGGCCCCCGCCGCCGGCGAGCCCTCCGGCGCCCGCCAGCCCCCCGCCGCCCGCGAGCCCCCCGCAGCCCGCGCGCTCCCCCCCGGCTGTCGGAGCGCCGCCGCCCGTGAGCAACCCACCGACCACGCGCCCCGAGCCGACCGCAAGCCCGCCGCCCGCGCCCATGGGCTCGCCGCTTCCTGCAAATCGTGCTGAGCCCGTGTCTCCGGCGGTATTGGTGCCCGCGACGTCCGCTGCAAGAAGCACTCAGCTGGCTGCAATGGCAAACTCAGGCACGCTACCTACCGCCAATACTGTCATGTACTCTGACGAGATTGGGGTGGGTTTTGGCCCCATACTCAACCAGCTCCTGGGGCAAAGGGTCGTAAACCACTGCCTACGCGGTGCTAGTCTCCAGCAGTTTGCCGATCGATTGCTTAAAGACAAATTCGACATTTCAACCACGTTGATCATCATGCTGGGTAACAGTCTACGCATTAAGAAATCTGGCTTTGAAGATTTACTACGTGCACTGTCAGTTGTGGAGCAGCGCGGTATTTATAAGATTATTTTATGTGCTTTCCCATATTCTAGTTCTTTGTCTTATGAGCGCAATGTTACAATATCTAAGTGGAATGCTATGTTGTATAATGTAACTTGTTATAATAATAAATATCAATTCTTTGACAGTAACAAATTCGTAAAACATTTTAAACTAAATGAATTGAAATTGTATTTGTCGAAAAAGTGTAAAGTAGCTACGGCAAAGTTATTAGCATTTAATATTGAACCTAGGTACGCAGCGGACGACGGCAGCGGGGCCGGACTCGCCGCGCGCGCGCCGCCCGCGGGCCGCCAGTCTTTAAACTAACGCGTGAGACAGCGGAGGAGCAACGTAGTTTTATTTTGATTCATCAAAATATACAAGGCTTCTCCAGCAAAATAACTGAAATTGGTTTATTCTTAGATGCATTAAATGTAGGAGTAATGTGTATTACTGAGCACTGGTTGAAACAACATGAACTGCTATTGAATATTTGTAATTACAGAATCGCCAGTTCCTTTACTAGGAAATCGGCTATACATGGAGGCTCTATGATTATTGTTAAGGACGATTACAGGAGCAAAGAACTAAAAAATGTAGTTCAGCTGTCCATTGAACGAGTTATTGAAATTTCGTGTGTTGAATTAGAGAATCACATCATATTATGTATATATAGGCCGCCGTCCTCAGACTTTAGTCAGTTCGAGCCCGTGATGGAAGATGCTTTGAAACAAGTTTTTTCTAGTAGTAAATCTGTCATAGTATGTGGAGATTTTAATGTGAATTTACTAGACTCGGCAAATAGATATTCCGGAAGACTTTTGAATTTATTTAAATCATTTAACTTGTTTCATCTTTTTGAGGAACCGACGAGAGTAACGGCAAACACAGCTACATGTTTAGATAATATTTTCTGCAAGTGTGATGTTATGGACAAAGAAATAATAAACTGTTTCAATTCCGATCACAGCGGCCAAAAAGCCTGTTTTACAATACCTAAACAGACAAATGATCAAGTAGTAACTGTTTGTACTTTTACTATTTGCTTCAAAAAGGGCACATGAAATTAAACAACTTGTCACTTGATGTTCTATAATAATAAAAAAATAGTTCCGCTACTTAACAGATCTACGTCGACCAAACGTAAGCGCGATTCAGAAAATGTGTTGGTGGGTACAGCGCCATCTAGCGACACTTTGTGTAAACTTTATCGTACAGTACAATACAGATGCAAACATGCCGCCCACCAAGAACTACAGTTCTTAAAAAATTTACAAGAAAAACTAAATAAGTTGTAAGTTAATGAAACCAGCTACAAGCCTTTTTGAAATAGGCTCTTTAAGACAAATTTTAACAACTACAAATATTAATAACTATAAATACAAATTGAAGGAATAACAAGAAATAAAATTGATTAATTAGCCAAGGGTAAGATACAAATTCGCGAGGTAGGTCTTTTTATGAGATTGTTCTTACATTTCAAGGTAACAACGCGCGTTACGTTGTCCAAACCTGGATAAGTTTCAACCACCTTGCCCATAAGCCATCTGGCGGGGGGTAAATCGGGTTCCTTTACCAGTACCACATCTCCTACTTTAGGTTCTGGTATTTTTTGAGTCCACTTGTGTTGTTGTAGGAATTGAGTTAGATAGTCTTGGGACCAGCGACGCCAGAAGTCTTGTAACATGCGCTGACATAGTTGCCACCTGCGTAAAGGTGATATTGGCACATGCTCATAGCAGCGGTCCGGTGCTACTATTAGTGGCTCTCCTACCAGAAAATGCCCCGGAGTTAAGGGCAACGGTTCTCCATTGTCATTGATATGCCACATAGGCCGAGAATTGAGGCAAGCCTCTATTTGGGTTAAGACTGTATCCATCTCTTCGTAAGTAAGAGTGGAGTTCCCGATTACACGCTTGAGATGAAATTTACAAGACTTTATTCCCGCTTCCCACAGTCCGCCAAAATTTGGTGCGTGCGGCGGGATGAAGTGCCACTGTGTACCGTTAGTAGCCATCCAATCTGCTACTTCAGGGACTAAGCTTGATTTTTCAACGTCAAAGAGATGCTGGAGTTCCTTTGCTGCGCCCACAAAATTACTACCATTATCGCTATACAGATCACTGCAATAACCACGCCTACCAATGAATCGTTTAAAGGCAGCTAAGAAGCCTGCCGTTGACAAATCGCTGACTGGTTCTATGTGTACAGCTCTGGTTGCCATGCACACAAACAGACAGATGTATCCTTTATAAGCCTTATTTCCTCTGCCCTTAGAAAGCCGCATGTTGATGGGCCCTGCGTAGTCTACCCCACTATGTAGAAAGGACTTAGTCTGATTCACTCTAGGTGCCGGCAACTGGCCCATCAGTTGGTTCCGGATGTTGGCTGCGTGTCGAACGCAAGGAATACATTTTTTGACATGAGCTTTGGCCAGGTTCTTCAATCCTGGTATGCAAAACTTAGCTTTTATGTAATTAACCATAAGAGGTGCTCCCCCATGAAGAGTTTTGCAGTGAGCATCTCTTATCACTAGTTGGGTCAACCAAGATGATTTAGGCAACAAAATAGGATGTTTTCGGTTGTAATCCATGTCAGCCAATTGGAGCCGCCCACCGACACGGATTATTCCTTCTTCGTCGATTTGTGGAGTGAATGAGGTAAGTTTACTTTTTCTTTTCAATTTACATTTTTTAATATCATTTATTTCTTCTCCGTATGCTTCTATCTGGCTCCTTTTCACCATAATTGCTAAAGCTTCTTCTATCTCTGTTTTCAACAGGTAAGTATGGTTTTTTCTTTTATTTTTCAGGAATCGCCGGCAGTACGCGACGACCCTCAACAACTTGGTAAGTGAAGAATACTTTGTCCACATCGAGTCTCCTTCGTCATCATTTCCGGCTGCTGTAGTTCCCAGGTGAGTTTTTATGTTTCTTTCCTCTAGTTTGGTGATTAGTGATTTTGGATTAGGATAAATAATGACAGCTTTTTTCAGCCAGGTCGGACCATGCAGCCAAAGTTCGAAGTTGTTCAGTTCGGTTGGCCCCACACCTCTAGATGCACAATCTGCTGGGTTGTGATCTGACTTTACGTGCGCCCACTGACTTCGACTAGTAGCGGACAGAATCTCTGAACATCGATTCCCAATAAAAGTTTTCCATCTGCTGGGATGGCTGCTCAACCAGGCTAGCACCACTTCCGAGTCTGTCCACGCATGTATGTGAGATTTTTGCACGTCTAGTACTTCCGACACTTCAACGAGAAGTTTTGACAGCAATACAGCTCCGCACAATTCCAGCCGCGGAATCGAAACCTGCTTTATAGGCGCAACTCTTGTCTTGGCTGTCACCAAACTGACGTGGATTCTCCCTTCAGCGTCAATAACGCGTAAATATACTACGGCTGCATATGCAGCGTTTGACGCGTCACTGAAGCCGTGCAGCTCAACTAAGATTGCATCGCCCCTGTGGTTCGTCCAACGATCAAGTCTGAATTTGGTGAGGTTCGATAACTTTTCCCTGTAGTTCAACCATTCGTCCAGCAGGGGGGATGGTAATTCCTCATCCCAGTCTATGCCCGATAACCACAGCTTTTGTATGAGTATTTTTGCTTGGACTATACTGGGTGCTATCCATCCTAGGGGATCATAGAGCTTCGCGATATCAGATGTGACTTTTCTTTTAGTTACAGGTGCCGTTGGAGGAGGTAACCGAACTGCGTAAGTAAACTCGTCGCGGTCTCTATCCCAGGTGAGTCCCAATATTTTGTTGACTGCTTCTTGCTTCATTTCTATTTTCTTATGCTCATCCCGTCCTGAATTATTTTCTTTTATGTCTTCCAACATAGCTTTACTGTTGCTTGACCATTTTTGTAATTCGAAGCCTCCTTTGCTTAATAATGCTTTCATCTGATAATATACTTCTATCGCTTCTGTCTCTGACTGACATCCTGACATCAGGTCATCCATGTAGAAGTCCTGACGTACTCGCGACGCTGCGAGAGGGAAGTCTTTCCCTTCGTCGACCGCGACCTGGATGAGACTTTTTACTGCTAGGTACGGAGCCGACGATGTACCAAAGGTGACTCTGTTTAATTTATATTCTTGTATGTTTTCATTAGGGCTATCCCTCCACAGGACACGCTGATACTTAGTGTCCCTGTCGTCTATTATCACTTGCCGATACATCTTGACGATGTCAGCTATGAAGCAGACTGGATGCATCCGCCACCGCATTATTATATGTCGCAGATCTGCTTGTAGTGTAGGTCCCACTAAAAGGTCATCGTTTAAAGATATCCCGTTTGTACCTTTACACGACGCATCGAATACTATACGTATCTTAGTGGTATCTTTATCATCACGCACTACGGCATGGTGAGGTAAGTATAGCCCCCTTTCCTTGGATTCTTTTTCTGACAGTTGTTCCATGTGTTCTAATTCCCGATATTCATGGAAAACTCTGGTATATTCTGTTTTCAGACGCTGATCTTTTTGGAGTTTCCTTTCCAGAGAATAAAATCTTCTCAATGCTATTTCCCTGGACTCACCATCTAAACATAGTGGCTCATCATCCTTTAGCGGTAGCCTCACCACGTAGCGTCCGTTCTTGTCCCTTGTCGTGGTGGCGTGATATATTTCTTCGCACCTTTGTTCCTCAGGTGACAGTATCTTTGAATTGTTACTAGGTTCTGATTCTAGTTCCCAAAAAGACCTCAGTAACTGGTCTACCTGTGTGTGCATACTAACTAGTGTGCATGAAATATTTGGATGCGAACCCACTTGACCACTGAGAATCCAGCCCAGTGTTGTATTCTGTGCCACTGGAGATCCCTGTGGTGGACATCTAATTAAACCCGTGTCAATGATCTGAGCATAGATTTCCGCTCCCAGCAGCATGTCTATTTTGTTGGGAGTGTGATACTCCGGATCTGCGAGATTTATATCTTGCAACTCCGGCCAGGATACAACGGACACATTTACTGCTGGTAAGTATGTAGTTAGTTTGTCAAGGACATAAGCTGTTACCCTAATGATGACTCTCGAATCGAAACGAGAGGTGATTGTGACTTGGACTGTTGATTTCGATACGACATTTTGCTTGCCTCCCAATCCCGATATGAGACCCTTGGCTGCAGTTCTTTTCAACCCAAGCAACTGAACTGCAGCTGAGGTGATAAATGAGGCTTGTGACCCTTGGTCGATCAATGCCCTTAGCAGATGTCGTTCGTCCCTTTCCCGTGACCTAGCCTCCACGACAGCCGTAGCTAGCAACACTTGCTGTGTGACTTTATTTACAAAGTGAGTTGCAACGCTAGTACTCGGTGTGGAGTCGTCCATTGAATTAGTGACATGTTGTGTATGAATTGTATGTTCCCCATTATCCCCACCATTGGCTGGTGGCAGTTCACCCTTTTGATGCAATAAAGAATGATGCCTCCTGTTGCAGATTTGGCAATTTCGTGAATTTTTGCAATGTCTAGCAGAGTGGTTACTACCTAGGCAGTTGAAACATAAACCATTTGTTTGGACAAAGTTACGCTTTACATCAACATCTAAACTAGTAAAATCCTTACAGTGTATTATTCTGTGCTCGCCTTTACAATAGGTACATGATACATTTGTGATATGCAGATTGTTAACTCTTTGCACCGGAGTGCCTTTGACCTGACTAATATTTCCCTTGTAATTGCTGTTACCACTCGCATACTTAGATTTATTAGTATAGGTTGATTTAGGTTCCAAAAATTCCAAAGAATGATATCGCGTTTGTAAAAAGTCTTTAAATTGACTAATTGTTGGCAATTGCTCGGATTGAGAACTTTCACTAACTTTACATTCCCACTGCCGACGGCTTTCTGAGTCTAATTTTTGACTGACAATATAAATGATAATAAGGTCCCAAGATGTAGTGTCAACCCCAAGACTTAACAAAGCATCCAAAGTTTCACTAGTACAGTCTAACAAGTTTTTAATGTCAGTGGCGGACTCTGTAAAAAGCGTTTTTTGTGCAAAGAATCTCTTTAATATATTATTTCCCAAATATTGCTTGTTATTATAACGGCTTTTTAAGAGGGTCCAACACTGTTCGTAACTATCATTGGTTAATGGCTTATGGCGCAATAACTGTTCTGCTTCTCCGGTAAGATTTGCCTTCAGGTAATGAAGCTTCTGCACGTTGTCTATCTCCTTATTGTTATGGATGAGTGAAACAAAAAGCTCCCGGAAACTCATCCACTCCGTGTACTTTCCAGAGAAGGTTGGTATTGTGATGCGCGGAAGTTTGACCTGATTTGATTTCAACCCTGGTGAAGCTGAAATTGAAGCAATGGGATTTGCGAAGCTAGGCACTGATGTCAACTTGTTTAACTTTTCTTTGAGCTCGCATTTGTATTCCATGTACAACTCTCCCGTTAAATCGTACGTGTCCTCTGCAATGTATTTCGTTTTTAGTAACGAGGCTGCATCATATGATTTCAATATCTCTTGATGGTCGATAGTAAATTGCTGCCATAACCGTTCTAGATCTTCTAGTCTGGTCTCGAGATATGAAGTCGTTATGCGATCTTTAGGGCTCTTTTTGAAATTAGCATATGCTTTGAAAATATGAGACTTTTGATCATTTTGCAGATTTAAATGTGCTTCCATTGTGTTTGGACTTTAACAAATTTCTTAAAAGTTCCGAAAATTTTCTAAGTCCCAGTTCAAAAGTTTTTAATCTTCTTACACTGACATTTGCACTTGAACCTTGGTTTCAAACTTCCCGCCAATCCGTTCGCCTATGACGTCACTTCCTGGTCACGGCGCTGCTGCCTCCTTCCACTTGCTCCAACCCGATGTGAATCCGATGCTCTTCCTGGAAAGCCTCACCCTCGACAACGATCCGTCGCCACTTGGTGTCGGGAAGTACTAAATACTAATAAGGCCCAAAGTACACCCGGTTCGTAAAGGACCAATGTTTGTACTTTTACTATTTGCTTCAAAAAGGGCACATGAAATTAAACAACTTGTCACTTGATGTTCTATAATAATAAAAAAATAGTTCCGCTACTTAACAGATCTACGTCGACCAAACGTAAGCGCGATTCAGAAAATGTGTTGGTGGGTACAGCGCCATCTAGCGACACTTTGTGTAAACTTTATCGTACAGTACAATACAGATGCAAACAGTAACCTACAGACCCGTTACAGAAGCCCGTGTAGAAAAATTCAAGGAAAATATTATCAACAGCGTTCCTGAGCCTTATTTGGAGGGAAGTGATCCTAACGTCCTATATAAGAACCTGTCTGCAGTAATTAATCGAGAGTTCGGAAAAGTTTTCAAATTAAGAACTAAAATGAGAAACGGGAACAAGGCAAAGTTTAGTGACTGGGCCACGGTCGGAATACATAAGAGTAGAACTAGGCTTTACGAGCTTTATGAAATGAAAAGCCACAGCCAAGACCCTTCGTTTATAGAATACGTTAGAAAATATTCCAAATTATTTAAAAAAGTATGTATTGCTGCCAAGGCTGATTATCTTAGTAATAAAGTTAAATCCGCTGATAATAAAGTAAAAGCTGTATGGAATGTAATAAATTCAGAAACAGGTAAATCTAAGCCCCGTAATTGTCAATTCCAATTAAAAGTGGATGATAGAATATTGACTTCCGATTTAGAAGTGGCGGGTGCTTTTGAAAATTTTTTCTCAGATATAGCTGTAAATACGACTCGCGATCTAAGGTCTTCCACTGTGCGGGCTAGCTCTTATCTAAATGAAATTGCGAAGGATAAACGTCTGAATTTTGATTTTCAACATACTAACTCTGAAGAAATTATAAGGACTTTTAAATCTTTGAAACTGAAGAATACAGAGGATCTTTGGGGTATTTCTGTTCGAGTTATGCAATCTGTTATCCATATTGTGGCACCGTACCTAGCCGTGATATTTAATAAGTGCATTGATGATGGTGTGTTCCCGGACTTAATGAAATATAGCAAAGTGATTCCATTGTTTAAAGCTGGGAGCTCATCTGATCCTGGCAACTTTCGTCCAATATCTGTGCTGCCTGTGCTGAGTAAAGTGTTTGAAAAGATCATGCTTAACCAGCTGCTTCGTCACTTTAATGTAAATAACCTACTACACAGTCAGCAATTCGGTTTCACAAAAGGCCGTTCGACAACAGATGCAGCCGCAAGTCTCATGAAGTACATTTATGATGCATGGGAAAATTCGCAAGATGCAATAGGAATATTTTGCGACCTCTCCAAGGCCTTCGATTGCGTGGAACATGAGACGCTTATCCGCAAACTAGAACACTATGGACTTTTAGCTAAAGCACTGAAACTTGTTAAGTCTTATCTCTGCCAAAGAGTTCAAAAAGTGGACATAAATAGAACGCAGTCAGCTGGCTCAGCGGTGAAGCTTGGAGTTCCACAAGGATCCATTTTGGGTCCATTTCTCTTTCTGGTGTATATAAATGACCTGCCCCACTTGCTAGAACAGAAATGCAACATAGTATTGTTTGCAGATGATACTTCTTTGATATTCAAAGTAAACAGGCAACAAGAAGATCCAACACACATCAATGCGACTTTGGCAGAGGCGCTAAACTGGTTCACCGCTAATAATTTATTACTAAATGCAGCTAAAACTAAGTGTATAAAATTTTCATTGCCTAATGTAAGACAGTTTGAAACAATTATTTCCTTAAACGGAGAGAATCTGAAACTTGTGCATGAGACTGTTTTTCTTGGTCTTACGTTAGATCGTAATTTACAATGGAGCCCGCATATTTCTGGTCTTGCTGGTAGATTGAGTTCTGCCGCCTATGCTGTACGAAGAATCAGGCAATTTACCAACGTAGAAACTGCCCGGCTAGTTTATTTCAGTTATTTTCACAGCATAATGTCCTACGGTATTCTGATTTGGGGCAAGGCAGCCGACATAGAAACTATCTTCATTCTACAGAAGAGGGCAGTCCGGTCTATCTACAACCTTGGCTCCCGAGATTCACTAAGAGAACGCTTTAAGGAGATAAACATCCTCACAGTAGCTTCACAGTACATACATGATGTGATATTGTATACACACAAGAATATCGAGTCCTTTAAGAAAGTGTCAGACGTACATGATATCAATACTCGTAATAAACATAAGCTTGCCGTTCCTAAATTTCGTCTACGGAAAGTAAGCAAATCTTTTGTGGGAAACTGCGTGAGATTTTACAATAAAGTTCCCGTAGAAGCATGGAAATTGCCACACAACTCTTTTAAAGAATACATAAAGAGTGCACTCCTGAAGAAAGCTTACTATAAAGTTGAGGAGTACTTAAGTGATAATATGACATGGCCAAAACTGAAAGCCGATGAAAATTAGCATGTTGATGAGTGATGTGATGTACTCGTGTTTGTGTGTGTGTGCGCGAGTGGGTCTCTGTGTGAGTGTCTGTGTGTGTTTATGTCGGTGTATTTGTATTGTGTAGTGTGACTTGGCAGTGTCCCGGCGCATTTCGTGTATAGTTTCGGGTTCTGTTGCCGTTGTCCGCGTTGCAGAATTTAATTTAAAATCATTTATTAGTTTGACATTTGGAGACCTTATACATCTCCATCTCTGTAGTTTAATAATTATTATTAATTTATGACCTTGGAGGCTTTTTACACCTCTGATGATTGTATAATTTAATTAGTTTAATTATGTAGTTTAATTTGACATTTAGAGACTATATACATCTCTGAATTAGTTAGATTAGGAATTTTATTATTAACTCAGGGACTTTATACATCCCCTTGCTATATTTATATTGTATATTGTTAAGCTTATGGATTTTAAACTTGTATATTTTTAGTTTAATTTCTAGTCACAGGCTCGCGACGTCGAAGTTCCCAAGACGATCCCATAGAGCTTATGGGAACGGAAGCAATACCATGCCCTCGGTACCGCTCTGCTTTCAGAGCATGACATGAGTGCGTGTGAGCTAACTTTGGGGGCGGCAGACGTGAGCTTGCCTTCGGAATCCAAAAGCTTAACGGTTACTTGACCTGAAATGTATATTTCAGAATTAAATTATTATTATTTTTAATTTTGACAGTGGAAGCATTCTACACTTCCGCTGAACGTAGATATAGTTAGTGTTTAGTTTTGTAACTAAGGGACCCCATACATCCCTGTATTATTATTATTTTGAAATTTTTTTTTCTCTTTAATTGTATACTGTAGTTTTTAAGTATTTTATTTGTAATTATTTTATGATGAAAAAATGACTTTCTGCCAAGTTTCTTGCGGCGCATTCTTCTTGGCAATGATGGTCTTTCCGAAAGCGCTGGTAGTTTAAAAAAATGACGTGTAAAAGTGCCCATTGCGGCCTATTTGCTGAATAAATGATTTGAATTTTGAATTTTGAATTTGAATTTAGGTTTTCAGTATATTAATTTAATACCTTGTATGGTGATCAAGGAAGCTGTGGTGGCCTAGTAGTTTGACCTATCTCCTTTCAAGCAGAGGGTCGTGGGTTAAAACCCCACACTCAAATCTGGCAGATTTTACGATCGGCCGCCGACATATCGATATTTTTGACCACCTTGGGCGCTCTAAAATATCAGATGGCAACTGTACATGTAAGCTCAATTATGTTGTATGTTTTTCCGACATCGATAAGTTACTTTGAACATGAAACTACTGTGTGTTTCATTCCGCGGAAAGTGCGTGAAGCCGTCTAGATTAGTCGTCATCCGAATTTTAACCGGGATAGTGGTTGGACGGTACCTTCGAGTAGGAAAACGGTGTTAAATACTCGTGCTGCGTCATCGGTGTGAGTGAACGTATATTTGACAGTTATAATTAAAATGACGATGAAAATGCGGGTAGTTGTGTGCCGGTGTCAGTTTCGTCGGGTAGTCGCGCGAGCAGAGCGGCGGCGTGCATTGCGCGTGTCGCAGTAGCTGCCGAGTCGCGTTGCTCCGAAGAGGAAGGGCTACGGATTAGCCCGAAACATGTCGGGCTAAACTCTATTTAAGACGTAAGTTATCTGGGTCAATATATTTAATAAAGGTAAGTTGCCTTAATAAATTTTCTAGGTCTTATAATTACCGCTGTTTTAATTTTCAGCCATATTCCATTTCACGTTTTATAATCAGTCACAGAAAGCACCATTAAATTTTCGCTTCTGTTAAAAGTCACCGCTCGTGGTTAGACAAAGTTTGGAATACGACACAAATAAATAAATAACATGAGACACTTGACTACGATTAAACTAGCTCCAAAGTAAGCAAAGCTTGTAGTCGGTGCCGTAAAATAAGTATCTGTACGGTTCAATACCGCACAGCACTTTTTAGATTAAAATCGCGCCCTACTTTAGTTATACGTCGCAGCGCCGACAACAGCACTTTTACCTAAGATCGCACTAATATAAACTAATATTAACGCTTACTCTCACACTCTTTAATTTACCGTCAATAGTACTGGGTCTCGCTATACTTGTTGTAATCATTATACTTACTATATTAAAAGAGTCATTAACTTAACCAGTCATCTTATAATTACCAACTTCAACCTTAACAAGGCGCTCTACTAAAACTTAGTAGCGGCCCCTACAGTATCCACTTTTTTTATACAACTAATATGAAAAAGTGGATACATAAGCTAGCCAGCCGTACTAAGCAACGGATAAACATGCTTTTATCGATAAATACATACTACAATACAATATTCAACATCAAAGACCGAATCAAAACATCGAATCGAACCCGGGACCTCAAACTTCATAGTCAGGTTCTCTAACCACTCGATCCGGTCGTTAAAACAAGTCGAATGACGACAATGACGTAATAAGACAGAAAATCATGATAACTTGTAAGGTCATTTCAATCGTTAATAATTAGTTACAATCTTATCAGACACGTCAAATACGTAATAAAAAGCCCATAAATCAATCTAATGTTTACCGTAGAAAAACTATTAAACAAAATAAACATCCAAAAAAACATACGAGTACAAAATCTATTAATCTACAACCCTATTCATCCAAAATCCATCCATTTCTCCTAACGACATCCTTAGGATGACAGCGAAACAATTAACAGTCATAATGGGAATAAGATATCTTGCTGCTCAAATCTAGGTTTAGCCAAGTTTAGCTTAACTGAGTCTATGATTAGAGCTTTAACGGCTCGGTTGACGCATGCGTAGATGACGCTGCCAGCCTTTTCTCTGTACCTATTGTAAGTTTTCGGTTACAAAATACGTCTCGACCGCATTCTCATTAAAATCTCAATTTGTATGGAAACAGGAACATCGCAAACGTTCCGCTAGAGGCGCTGTTCGTGTTTCCAAATTGAGATTTTAACGCGAACGCGATCGAGACGTATTTTGTAACCGAAAACTTACACTAAGGGTAGGTATGCTTAGTGTATATTCCCGTTCACAAAATACGTCGATCGCGTTCGCGTTAAAATCTCTATTTGTATGGAAACACGGACAGCCCCTCTAGCGGAAAGATTGCGCAACAACTTTTGTGATTGCAGGCTTGCTACGTAAACTATTTCGGCTGCGTATCGTAATGAATACGGGTGACGACATCGCACCGTGGATATGTGGCGGCTACGTATCGACGATGGAACGCTCGATTTACGCCTTCGAATAGTAAACGAAACCAGAGCCCGGAATTTTCACGGCATTTTTGATCTGCCATAACGATTTCTCGCATCGACTTCCGATATTTAATTTCACTAAATTGTTACACAACATTATTAGTGAATTAAAAGAAGAAGACAACAATAGACGGTTTTATCGTTAAAGAGCGTTTTTTTTTTAATTTACTTTTGATTTGAAGAGTCCAAATTGTCAAATAGACATAAATATCATTATGCAATGAAAACAATGGATAGTTCACAATTTTTTATTTCATAATTCAAATAAGTATTATCCATTAAATAAATAAATAAATAAATATCACGGAACAATTCACACCAATTGACCTAGTCCCAAAGTAAGCTTAGCAAAGCTTGTGTTATGGGTACTAAGCAACGGATAAACATAATTATATAGATAGATACATACTTAAAATACATATCAAACACCCAAGACCCGAGAGCAAACATTCGTACTTTTCATACAAATATCTGCCCCGACACGGGAATCGAACCCGGGACCTCAAGCTTCGTAGTCAGGGTCTCTAACCACTAGGCCATCTGGTCGTCCATTGTTAGTGTCTTCATTAAATATTACGATTATTATTTTACGATAGTGTCATCATCGATATCATTTTCTTTAGGTAGAGTCGATATGTGAGAAGTCACTATGACAGACCAAAAATTCCGGACTCTGCTCATTACTAAAGCGACCCGCTAATTACTTTTACACGCTCTTATCTTCATGACGACTTTCTTGGGGTAATTGTGTGGCGGCTTCCCCCCTCCCTTTCACACTGCAGTGCTGGAGTCCGGAGTTTGAAGTTGGCAGTAACAAATCACAATTGTTTTCCTCACTCCTCTCTTTCATACGGTATAAGATGAAGATAGAAAGAGACATTTTATTGGTAAGTAAAAAGATGACCGAGATTACGTTTCGGTCAGCCAAAATAATTACTAAAAGGAACTTTAACACCGGATAAGTGCCAATCACCTCGGTCGACGCTAGTGGAAACTGGTAAATTAAAATTGTGATGATGATGATGATGACGATGAAGAAGACTGTTTTAAAACTACACATACACATACAAACATCACGCCTGTATTCCCAAATGGGGTAGGCAGAGCACACTAAACGTTACCGCTTCGGAGCCTCTTTTAGCAATTTAAGGTTTTAAGTTTGACAAAAACGGTACAATAGTGACAGTTTGCTAGCCTGTCGCCTACGGTATACCTTAACCTATATCCTCAGTCGCCTCTTACGACATCAAAAATCAGAAATCAATAATATTTTACAATCAATCTTCATTATATTTTCTGTGCCTGTGATTATTTAGATTTTTGTAAAAATGCTTTAATAGTCTGTAATTCTCGTGCAACGTCGACATCTTTTACAGTCGTCTTTTGAGCTCCTGTAATTCTGATATTACACCATGTATGAAGATCTAAAAAACCACAGGCATAGATAATTACGTCTAGTCCATACTTACAAAATTTCATCGACTTCTGTTGCCTAGTTTTCAAATGAGACCGGGACTACGCTTGTATGGAGAATGGAACGAAGAGACTGCTCTTAACACCGGATAAGTGCCAATCACCTCAACCGATGCTAGTGCAACTGGGAAATTAATATTGTGATGATGATGATGATGAAGAAGACTGTTTTACAACTATTACCAAATTAAAGTGCCTGTAAAACATTTTCCTCACAAAATCCTTCCTTACCTTGACTTTTCATTTTCCTAACAATGCTTTTATTTTGATTGATTTACTTGTACAAAAAAATCATTTCTCATCTGAGGTCGAAGTCAATTTGCGGGGGTCAAAGCTAGCTATTGTTGCGAAGAGAAATGGATGTCGTTTGTTCGAGAAAAAAATGTTTCATGCCTTCAATATGTTCGTGGAACGAGTGAAAAGTAACTCGGCGCTGTCTTAGCTTTTGCCTAACATATTTGTTTTGCCATTAGAGTGTCTGGTCTGTGTCCTATATATAAAAGTATATGTGCTTTTTATAGCCTAAATTGAATAAAGATATTTTGACTTTGACTTTGATACAAGGCGTCTCTGATCATGTGGCTTTATATTCATAGTTCAATTCGATTCTACTCCCAAAACTTAGATACTTTTGTTTTGTAACATTCTTGAATAACTTAAATTTAAATCAAATCCTATTCAAATTTCATTGCATTTCACGTTGTAGGTACATACTCGTATTTCTTAATATTATTTAGGTCAATACAGAGTCAAACTTGAACCCTGTAAGGGCACAGCAATGGCACAGTTTTTGTAGTGCAATTATGTAATTTTTTGATTGATTATAATATTAAAACAATAATAATACAGTCCTGGCAGTATATAAAAATGGCAATGTCAGAATTAATAATGAAAATAATAATAAAGTAAAAATGGAAAAAAAAATATTGATCCTCAAATTTAGTCTTTAAATCAGTGTATTGAACACGGCGGTGTTGTCGCTGTCTTTTGGTAAGGAGGCCTTTTAATATTTTTTTACATTTTATTTCACATCGGTATTGTATTGAACTGAAAATGATATTTAATCTGTCTGAAAAAAAAAATAGTGGCCATATTTTTAAAAAGTTTCAGAACAAAAGTAACTCAGTTATACGAATACAATCGAACTTTGGATTTAAAGCTCCATTGTCAAAAACATTTTTTTTCTGTAAATTAAGTTTTAGTTCTTATAACTAGACTTTACCCGCGGCTTCGCACGCGTAAAACATTAAAATCAGAAATGAAATTGAAATTCTGGTAAGTATTTTACTAAATTTTCAAAGAAATGTCGTCCTTATATGTTATGATAGAACGCGAAGTATGTTCTTTGTATTAAAACTTGTTAAACGTTCGTTCTAAATTCAAATTAGGGTACGTAATGGAATTTCGAACACCATTGCCGGGCCATGGCCAATAAAGAGATTGTCTTTTGTTTTACTGGTTTTTTTTTAAATTGACTATCATCTATCTATGGCATACTGCCAATATCAAAGCGGGACTTACCATTCCAATTCATACATCGCTGCTTCCATGGCCCAATGCTCACAGATTTATTCGAGATATAACAGAAAGAAAAATACCTTTCCTCTTTTGTTACCTTGCGAAGGGCATATATTGTGTCCGTTCGTACTTATAAACTAAGATACACCTAAACGTATAGCATTATTAAAACGAATCTGAACAGGAAAAGAAGCAAAAGGGAAAACTTTCAACCTTATTCTTGTATACGAAGGTTCGTTTTTGGGAACTTTCCAGGTATTTGGATTGAAATACGAAGTGACACATAATTTGGGGGTGATGAAAGGCAGTGTAAGTGGAATGAAAAGCTATTTAGCTCTGAATAGAGTGATTGTAACTTTCGTGGACGTGACTTTTGTGATGCAGTTCTGTTTACGGTTCCGTAGAAAAATGATCAAGGAAGCCTTATCACAGCGTTTGACCCCCGACGCAAAAAGAGGATTTTCTTATTTGACTGGATAGCAAACGACCAAGTGGGTCTCCTGATGGTAAGAGATCACCACCGCCCATAAACATCTGCAACACCAGGGGTATTGCAGATGCGTAGTGGTCACAATTTATATTAACCACTCCTCGCTTCGCTCGTCGTACCTAAATTTTTCTTTTTTTCATTATATCACAATGTGCCCGGTATAAAACTAGGAATATTGACGAATGCGTTCCTCTAATCGACCTGCCGTATTGTTTCTCAGACACATCGTGATATGCCTGGCTAAGTTTTAGGCATATCATAAAATGGCGCCATTTCATGATGTGTCTAGGAATTTCATGATCTGGCGGATTTTACGATCGGCCGCCGATATATTATGTAAGCTAAAGCAGTATGGAAGCTACGAAGCTACAATCGAAACGAACACACTCACACAGACGCGCGCTCTACACGGCCTCTAAGGGGGTCTCGCGGTACTGCAGTACCGTGTTGTTCGTAGCTTCCATACTGCTTTAGCTTAAATACTGTGTTTATACCGACGCTGTTTGATTGCCGTACAAGGTTATAATTAACGAATACATTTAGGTATACTGATGTATCATTAATCATACACAATAGCTCTCAAGCGGGAATATTTTGGCTCCAAATATTTTAATTTCTCCAAAATCCTTCTCTATCCTCGAAAGTTTACAAAGTGGGCAAATATGAGCCGGGTTTACGCATGGAGGGATCCGTATGTTGTATATTTATTTGTATACAATTATGTGAGCCAAAATCCAAACTAATATTATAAATGCGAAAATGTGAGTGTGTTTGTGTGTTCGTATGTTTGTCCGTCTTTCAAGTCGTAACGGAGCGACGGATTAACGTGATTTTTGCCATAGAGATAGTTTATGGGCCCGAGAGTGACATAAACCACGCGAGTGGAGCTGCAGGCAAAAGTAGTTAACTTATATATTAAGAAAAGTTCTATCAGACCACATTTTTAATTTTCATTAAATTTTTGTGGAATAATCGAAAAAACTAATGAAAATGCAATGTTCCCAGGCGATTCATGACTTAGTTTAAGCTTACATCGACCAACTTTATAGAGATCCAGTGTGAGTACTTTCATGGACCCGATCGTTGTACGTTAACTTAAGTCATTAATAAGTGCGCTCCGCTCGCGGTGTTACTGACTGTACTTTATTGCACTGGTTTTCAAGTATTTTCATGTCATTATCCCTCGGTGTGTAAAATATTTCGCAACCCACCCACCTAACGTTAAGAGCAGTCTCTTCGTTCCATTCTCCATACAAACGTAGTCCCGGTCTCATTTGAAATCTAGGCAACAGAAGTAGATGAAATTTTGTAAGACTTATTTATATTAAGAATTTTGACATAATTAATCTATGCCTGTGGTTTTTTCAGATTTTCATGTAACTGTGTAATATCAGAATTACAGGAGCTCAAAAGTCGACAAAAAAAGATGTCGACTTTGCACGAGAATTACAGACTATTAAAGCGATTTTACAATAATCTAAAAAATCACAGGCATGGAAAATTATAATGAAGATCTTGTTTGTAAAATATCATTGATTCCTGTGCTATACTTTTCGTATAATATGAGGACAACGAAACACAAAATTCAACCGCCCAAATCTTGAAAAGCCTACAGCTATCTCGATATACATTAGCAGAAAGCGGAGAAGCGGGAGGGGATATGCATGGGGGGGGTTGGCTGCGAGCGCTTATGTCACGAGCGATAAAGACAGCAATATTCCAAACGAACACCTAACGCGATCGCGCGACCGGCAGGGAAACTTCTCTTAAGCAGCTAAAGAACGACCTTTAACGAAATCTTCGCATTATTTTTTTTGTATTGCATAGTTTTTTGCTTTATTACACAGACTTTGCAATCCCCACGACCGCCAGCAGTTTTACGACCCCTCAGGGGGTCGTGACCTTAACCTTGATAACCACGCCACATTGTGTAAAATGACGCAGCATTTAATACTTTATGAGCAAAACCGCATTTTTACTAGCCACACGATACCCTATATCTCCGGGACGGAACCCGGAAGCTGTTAGGGATACCTCCACGAGTTATTGTAACAGCGTTAGGGTACGTTTACACAGCGGTCCGTTTTATCTTAGCTGTATTTATTCGATGCCGTACTTATGTATTTGTCTTAGCGTCAACACTGTGCACATTATTCCAGTAATGCTGTAAAAGGGACCTGTAAAACCACAGATATAGATTACAAATCAATCTGTATGAAAACCAACCGTGTCACTTTTAATATTTACTGTGACGTCTCAAGAGCGAATTAGCGATGTGAATTCCGCGATGTCCGCGCAAATTCGATTCAAATGCGCCGCCCGCCCATGCCGTGGGGTTCGAGTCAGTCACTAGTCATGATTAGTCAATTAGCGGTCAGTTTTTTTATTAAAAAAAAATGTATGGATTTTTAATTATCTGAAATAAATGATTTTTATTTATTTTTTTATTTTTTGATTGTCTCGTGTCGTCTCGCCGGTGAAAAATCACCTTTACTCTTAGCTTTTTTTTAATTTGTATCCCATAAGATCATACTTTAAAGAAGTCACCGAGGAGACATTATCATGGCAACACGCCTGTACTTAAAATTTGCTTCACCTACATATCAAAACTAGCTTTTGCCCGCGGCTGTACCCGCGTGGTATTCGGTTATCGCGCGCTGTTCCTCGGGAACTGTGCATTTTTCCGGGATCAAAAGTAGCCTATGTCACTCTTGGACCCATAAACTACGAGTATCTCTATGCCCAAAATCACGTCGAACCGTCGCTCCGTTTCGGTGTGAAAGACGGACAAACACAAACACACTTTCGCATTTATAATATAAGTATGGATTTTTTATAAAAATTGTCCTTAAAACAAACCCATCACACAGATGGGAAATAAGCACACAATATCCTTTGAGACGTGTAGTCAATAACCTCAACTCCTGGCTGTGATACAACTTACAAATAACAATTGTATTGGAACTCGACTGTACCAAGTTTTGCCGGCAGCATTGGGCTTTGTGTATTGGTATGGGTAACTACAATTAACTTAGTTTGAGACATATTTCTCAAGTTTGAGATTGTGGTTTAAACTGGTATGAAGAACATCGAAATCCATACTAATATTATAAATGCGAAAGTGTGTTTGTATTTTTGTGTGTATGTTTTTCCATCTTTCACGGCGTAACAGAGCGAGGGATCGACGTGGTTTTTGTCATAGAGATAGTTTATGGGCCCGAGAGTGACATAGGCTATTTTTTATCCCGGAAAAAAGCAAAGTTCCCGAGGGAACAGCGCGCGATAACCGAATTCCACGCGGGCGGAGCCGCGAGCAAAAGCACTATCTTTATAAACCTTAGACGTGGAACAAAATACAGTTCAATAGTAAAATTGTTCGTTATATGAACACATTTGGGAAATGAATCATTCCAGAAAAATGTTTTCGGAGAAAAATTACAGAACCGTTTTCGGGAATCTGGCTGTTCACCGAAAATATTTTTCAAGTGATTCATTAAATAAATAAAAATCATGGGACACTAACACGTTATTAATATGGACCTAACTCCAAACCCAACCGTTTCATATGGACAAAGTATATATGGGCGAAACTGTTAACTATTTGGGAGTATTATATTTCAGGACTTCCCTATAGAACCCTCTAGGTTAGATTGAGTTAGTTTTATCAACCACTGACGCAAAAAGAGGGGTGTTATAAATTTGAACACTATGTGTGTCTGTCTGTGGCACCGTAGCTCATAAACGGGTGGACCGATTTGAATGTGGTTTCTTTTATTTGAAAGCAGCTTTCCCACCGATAGTTAACAGTACGTAACGATCGTTAACAGTAAACCAAATAACAGAGAACAGATGGTCGTTGGGGTCGAAAGGTTCTTGAGTGGAGACCACGGATCGGCAAGCGTAGGACGTCCACCGAGATGAACGGATGACCTGGTTAAAGCCGCGGGTTTACGGTAAACGTAAGCCACTTCCAACCCAGGCAACTGGAGGTCTATTGGGGAGGCCTATGTCCAACAGTGGACGTCCCATGGCTGATATATTGATGATGATGATGAACATCGTCAAACAAAGAAAATCGTCAAAGTAAACACCTTATTGACTTCTGACAGTTGCGTGGCCCCCACTTAAAACCCCCTCTCCTAATAGTTAAGTGGAAGTTCAATTAACGCGGACACCGAGACGGGCGAACTAAAAGCAATCAGGACACTAATGGTATCGATAACGCGATGACGATGACTTATAGGTATGGCTGTAACGTGTAACTTTAGTCCGGTTAGGGTGACCATATCAAAATACAAAAAGGCGTGATGAAACGCCGGACACTGGGGGGTAATTAGCTTGAGTAGGCGGGCGTGTAGGTACAGTGGCAGTGTTGTCACACCAATTTTTTTATTCAAAAGTGAAACATTTTATCAACTATTCCTTGCTGTTTCTTGCTGCTTTCTGTTCTGTCCCGTCAGCCAGGAGAAAAAGTAGTACAGTTTATAGGAGAAATCTTGTGTCACTTTATACTAACATGCTTATTAGATGACCAGTGCTAGAAGGAATCCTATAAACTTACGGTTTAAAGAGTGACCCAGGAGACCGTAACTATAGCAACGAGTGGCGAGAAAAAGTTGATCGAGTTTTTTACTATTACCACTAGCTTTTGCCTGCAGTTCCGCCCGCGTGGTATTCAGTTATCGCGCGCTGTTCCCTTGGGAACAGTGCATTTTTCCGGAATAAAAAATAGCCCATGTCACTCTCGGGCCCATAAATTATCTCTATAGCAAAAATCACGTCGATCCATGGGTAAAACTGAAAGAGTAACATAAACTACAACAAATACGTACTCATAAACTTTCGCATTAATAATATTAGCAGAAATTACCTTTGTTTTCTGAAATCACCGCTCTCTTACATTACGAGTTATTATTGGCTTAACGAACATTTCTAGTACAAATTTCCTTCCACTCATTTTCTTTATAGCAAACTACTGAATTGAAATCATCTCTCTGATTGCTCCAATACTCCAATATTTACCTAGAATCAAATTGGAGAGCTTTAATGCCCAGCTTCTCAATTAATATGGTAAAACGTGCCTCCAGGAGATGGGGGCATTCTTAGCATTAAAAGCGGGATCGATATGAAATGTTGGTTTCTCGCAGGTCTCAATGACGAATTATATTTTAATTAGAGTAAGTGATTAATAATCCTACTGAATTAGGAGGTTGGTTTTGGAAACGCGCTTTCATTTTATGATGAATCACACACCGTTGTGAAACACTAGTTGTTGCCCGCGACTTCGTCCGCATAAAATAAGTTTATCGCTATCCGGAACTGTGCAATTTTCTGGGATAAAAATGATCCTATGGTTTTCCTCGGGATTCAAATTATCTGTATTTACAAAAGAAAGTCGTGTTAGTTACACTATCAAAAATATGCTAAAACTCAAGAACGGCTGTACCGATTTGGCTAAAAATTGGTGGGAAGGTAGCTTAGAACCAGGGGACGGACATAGGACATTTTATCACGATATTCCCGCGGGATAGGGATGTTTTGAGCCTTGCTGGGTTTTGAGCCATGAAATTTGGTATGTGGGTAGCCGGACCTGTAGATTTGTTAATATATTCTGTAGGCGACTTTTTAATCTTATATTCCCACGATATTCATCTCGAAATAACAATAATACTCGTAAGTCATCATCATCATCATCATCATCTCAGTCGTAGGACGTCCACTGTTGGACATAAGCCTCCCCCATAGACCTCCAGTTGCTTCGGTTGGCAGCGGCCTGCATCCACCGTGAACCCGCGGCTTTAACCAGGTCATCCGTCCATCTCGTTGGTGGACGTCCCACGCTGCGCTTAACTCATAAGTATAAAATACTCGCTTATACTCGTAAGTATAAAATTAAAATTAATCTAGCTTCTACTAAATGTTTTTTTTATTCGACTGGAAGGCAAACGAGCAAGTGGGTCTCCTAGTGGTAAGAGATCACCACCGCCCAGAAACATCTGCAACATCAGGGGTATTGCAGATAGATGCGTTGCCAACCCAGAGGCCTAAGTTGGATGTTTGAACGTAGACTGCACATATGTTACTTAAACCACGGTTGCTTGGGAAATGACAATTTTACGATGGTTAACAGCCCTTTTATAGCCTGCCGGAAAAATCTTGACAGCGCGATTCAGCTTTTTTTTGAGACGAGATAGTGACATCTATCGATACAAAACTAAACTAAAATCACGGTTTAACACTCTAGTCTTTGTCAATTAAACGCATTCTAGGTCACATTAGTCTCCCTTTCATTAATTACTAAACTTGAGGAACGATTGAGGAGCATTCTTGGTGAATGCGCTTCTGGGCTATGCCATACAATGATATCCATCCCAGCCTATATACGTCGCACTACTGGGCACAGGCCTCCTCTCAGAACGAGAGGGCTTGGGCCATAGTTCGCACGCGGGCCCAGTGCGGATTGGGAACTTTACACGCACCATTGAATCGCTTGGAAGGTTTGTGCAGGTTTCCTCACGATGTTTTCCTTCACCGCAAATCCCGTGGTGAATTTCAAATGTAAATCCGCACATGAATTTCGAAAAACATAGAGGTGCGAGCCCGGGTTTGAACCCACGGCCCTCTACTTGACAGGCGATAGGTGAAACCACTAGGCCACCACGGCTTTTTTTCTTTGCATGTTTAAGAGCTACGGCGCCACAGACAGACAGACACACATAGCCATCAAACTTAAGACTTATAACACTCCTCTTTTTGCGTCGGGAGTTAAAAAAAGTTCCAATCACAAATTTCAGTTCCTTCCCATTTAGGGAAACTCACCTCACTCACTCACTATTTCCCAGAAAAGTGTTCAGTTCAGAACAAATAGTTCAGTACTAAGAATCAGGAGTCGGAGGTGGTACCAAATCAAATATTAAGCTGTATATTAAATACCCCAACCCCCCCCCCTCTCCACACCCGAATACTGTATCACTGATGGTCCTTACGAGGCTAATTAAGGCCTACATCTTCCCAGTGTCCCTTTACTCTACCCTTTAATTTGGTATTCCAAGTTACGCACAAATTGAATTTTGAAGGTCACATTATAGTGTCTAACCAGAATTTCGGTTGAGGCGGAAAATTTGTCGAATTAGTAGCAAATTAAAACTGGCCAAATAATAAATAGTTCTACAGCATGTATTTTTAATACTACCTCAAAATGTATCCAGACGAAGATTTAAGTGATGTGGACCGATATCAAAACAAATTGTTAATTTAGAATTAACTAACAGAGCGTAATTAATTTTTGAAATATTTTCGAGTAGCAGGCTGCAGCAATGTTATGCGTATAAGAAGAGAGAAGCGTTCTGTGACAGCTGTCACTTCAACAAGTGCGACGTTTTGAATAAAAACATAGTAGTATCGCGTAACGATACATTGCGTGCTAATTAATTTTGTAAGGAAAATAATAAGTTTAATATTTTTACTAAAACATAATAAAATGTGATTATTAGGGCCTTCACTAACTGCCCTTAAAGTTTGAGGTAGTATTAAAAATATACGCTGTATACGTTACGGCTATCCAATTAATTAAAAGTCTAAACAAACCGTTTTCATCAAAATTCTTGTATAAACACCCACTGGATCGAATCAATAACACATTTATCTGTAATTCGTGTCTTTTAACAAGATGTCCAATCATTTTTTTCACACAAATTCACTTGATTTCAATATTTATTTTTCATTTGAAAAATCTTCGTCAAAATCTGACATTATTTCTTGATTGAAACATGTGTATAATCTGTAGTAGCATAGACTAGCGTGTAGAGATGGTGGAATATTTGACATTTTAAAAATCAATTAATGCTCGATTGAATAAGCGATTATTATTTATTGAAATTAAAAAAAGTATATTGCTTTTATAATTGAATAAAATACTTAGACGTTTTAGACGGAGTATTCTTTTTATAATAATTGTCATTTCCATAGTTAGCTAAGATATCTTAGGTTAGCTCTTTTTTAAGTATGTGTATGTGTGTGGTGTATATTGTATTGTGTTAATTGGAATGTCACATTAGACAAAAATACGTCAATTAATAAATAATCGATTTACTGAACAGATTAATTATTTTGCAATAGGTTCTAGATTTTCACATCATTAAATGTCTATGGTTGGATTAGTGGCGTCTTTGTTTACGCAATTGGATTAAAATGCAATAAAGCTTGGTCTTAGCTCTTGTCTTTTAATAATTTGCTCTTTTGCTAAAAAAGTACGCGGACGATGATCAGTAATTTTGACGAGTTTCTTTATTAGCATGTTGGTTCATAAATACAACATAAATAATGTAAGACTTGTAAACTGTCGTGTACTGCCGTTTCGCACATTTTTTTCCCAGATGCTTCAAATGGCAAATGTTTCATTTCTCAAGTATAAAATTTCTCCGAAACCAAACATTTTTCTTAGAATCATGGTTTGATAGAGCACAGTTGGTTAGGTTTGTTTTATGAAATCCGAAAATAGATTTCGGAGAAATTTGATACTTGGGAAATGAAACACTTGCGAAAAATATTTAGTCCAAACAGCAGAGAACCGTTAACTGTAGTTCAAATTTAGGTCGGAGGCGATTTAGTTTTATTTTTTTATTTATTTACTACTAGCTTTTGCCCACGGCTCCGCCCGCGTGGTATTCCGTTATCGCGCGCTGTTCCCTCGAGAACTGTGCATTTTTCCGGGAAAAAAGTAGCCTATGTCACTCTCTGGCCCATAAACTATCTCTATGCTAAAAATCACGTCGATCCGTCGCTCCGTTACGACGTGAAAAACGGACAAACATACAAACACACTTTCGCATTTATAATATTACGCTTTAGGACGTCCATGTAAAACAAGAACTGGCCTACCGGAGTCCGCTTTCCTTTCCTTTGCGCGCCCTGTAGGGACTTTTAAGACTAAGTTTAGCTTAGCCATCCAAATTCGGGCACAAAATAAACAAGCCTAAAGGTTCGCATTTATCGGCACGACATGGAGGATATCATCAATCCCTGCTAATATTATAAATGCAAAAGTAACTATGTCTGTCTGTCTGTTACGCTTTCACATTGAAAACAGATTTTGATAAAATTTGGCATAGAGATAGTTTGAACCCCAAAGATCAACATGGGATACCTTTTATTACGGTAGAGGACGCCACCCCGCGATAACCTAGATCCGCGAAGATGAAGTCGCGGGCATGAGCTAGTACTCAATACTTTATTGCACATAATGGTTTTACAGGTGGTGTGACTTAAACTAGGAGATCACATTACAATCATGAAATAACAAATATACAAACAGACTTACAGATTTTCGCAATTATAAGTGGGATTAATGTCTTACTTTCGTCTAGAAACAAAGCAAAAGTCCCAAAAACAACAAACCTAATTTAACACACACAACATTTTAGGAGATCAAAAAAATTACAGTTAATAATTACAAGGAAGACTCGTTCCGTATACTTTTAATTAATTTGGCTAACTAATTAACTTACAAATATTAAAAGGAACCAAATGTATATTTAGCTCTATTTGATTTCCTTAATGTCAAAATTGTAATTTCTCCGTTATTAAAACCTAAGTTTTATTGCCTCGAAGATAATTAAATTTAAGTTAATATTCTTTCGGTGTTATTAAAAAAATGGTTCAGCGAACGTAAATTAGGTCTGGATAAGACGTTATTGTATAATTACTCAAATTTCAATATAAGTTATTATCTTACAATTATAAGGAATAAAAACTCAAAGTCACTCAGAGGGCTATGGGGAGGGCTATGCTGGGGGTTCCTCTGCGGGATAGAATCAGAAATGATGATATCTGCAGTAGAACTAAGGTTACTGACATAGCCCGAAGAATTGCGAAATTGAAGTGGCAGTAGGCGGGGCACATTGCTCGCAGGACTGATGGCCGATGGGGTCAGAAGGTTCTCGAATAGCGTCCGCGGACCGGGAGACGAGCTGTTGGTAGGCCTCTCAAGATGGAGCGAAGACCTGGTTAAGATCGCGGGATCGCGGTGGATGCGGAAAGCACTTCGGGAAACACAAGAAAATTTGGGATGGTAGTAAGTATGCCAAACTTACAAGGAAAACTATAACGGTTAAGTTTTCTTGAGAATTATCAGTAGAACGTTTTAAACTTTCGTGATTCTCACTCATAGTCAAATACCTTAACGGGACTTATCACCCCCATTTCATTTTCATTTTTTTTTTTTCATTTTCATTTCTAATTATCAGTAGTTTAAGAGTAAATAGCAGCCTAAAGTACAAAATATTCCTAAACTTGGAATATTCCGTACAAAATACTTTTAAATATGTTTTATTGTTTGCATGCTTACCCAAGCTGAGTTTGACGCATTTCGAATAACATTGTATTATACCATCTGTATGTATCCATTTTCTCCAATAAACTTAATCATATCATCTTTTTCTTCAAATCACTAGGCTACCATTTATACATTTTTTATAATTGCTGTCGACATTTCGTTAAAATAACGACTAGATCGGTTTACTAATGTTTCGGCGAAAATTATTTAGCTAATTATTAGCCCCCAAACTATTTATCACATATTTTTATTTAGGCGAAATGTTATTTCCCAACTCAAAATTTCGCACTGATATCATTTCCCAACTAATCATCTGATAAATTATTATTATGTAAATTATCACCTGGGATTTTTTTAAGATATCATTTATGTTTTGCTCAAAATGTATTGATTGGCATACCTTAACTTAGAAACATATTGAATGGCATCCAACCTACTTTCCTAGTGGTAGGTTATACGTGCTGCAATAAAAAAAACCTAACATCGAAGGCTACATACCTTCTGAACCTAAACTATCCAAGTCGCTTCTGCTCCGAACCCTCTTGCTCGCTCGCTTCGCTCGTTCGCACAAATTTTTAAGTAAGACTTTGTAACATAAAAATTGGTCAAATGTTATTTGACAATTTGTTATTTCTCTAAGCCAATCATTTGCTACATAATTATTTGCCACATAAAAGTGTGACGAATTAAAATTTTGCAATATAAAAATGTTGCGAAATAAGAAAAATGCGAAGTAAATTTATGCCAACGATTGGTTTGCCAAATGAAACTTCGGCGAAAGATTGGTTACTAAGTGAAACATATTTCGCCGAAAAGGCAGTGCGCCGACTAGATATTTCAAACCTAAAGCACGATTGTTTCTCCCAACTGTAGTAACAAACATACAACCAACCGTGCAACCCCGTTTAAATTCAACTTAGATTTTACTTAGCTTCCCGCAGACTGTTTAGGTTTTATTTGCTACGAGCACTGTTTGATGAGATCATAATTAACGCTAAGTAATTAAGGCAGTTAGTTGAATACTTATATTTTACGTGCGGGTTTAGTGAAATGTTATTTATTAAGGGTAATTATAAAGCAAGAGGATCTTTGTAACAGGAAATTGCTTTCTTTTGCAGGTTTTATCAAGTATATATTTTACTATTTTTATTTGTAAGACTTTTTCGTATTATTTTAGGGACAAGTTCGCCTTTCTACGTAGATGTATAACAATTTCCTTTGAGAAACGGCTACAAAACTTTTAATATAAAATTCCATATGAGTTAAGTCCGTAAAATTTTTACAACTCTTTATGTGGTTTGTCAGAATTATTGTTTGACGTAATTTTTTTTCCCACTGAAACCATTTATTATTTTTATCTAAAGTATTTAAAAGGTCGTCCCAAGATAACTGCAGATTAGGTTAGGCTTGTTTTATAACAATTCTGGACAATTATTGGATTAAGAGAAAAGAGATTTATGACAAACATTAATTCTGACCTACATTATATTCTGAATTTCAACAATTTTACGGGAGTGTATATCGACGAGCTAATACTTGTCTTGTAGTATCTACGCGCGGCACTTATTTTGACAAACTTCTATTCCCTATAACGCTTTTAAAGGCCAGAGTACACAGGCTGTTGATGAATGAGTAAACTTCATTATCGGTCTCATTTACAACTACTATCTGGTGTGACAGACCTCAATAGCTGGCCAAAAAAAAACACTGGCCGAAAACGACTAAAAAAACTCACCTGATTTCAGCCTCTCCCTGAACCCATAATTCACTAAACAAAACACTACCGTGTCCGAATTCCACTTATACTGTTTGAACTTACGAAGTTTGGGCGGGCGGGCGGCGCGTCCTTACTAGGCGGGCGGTGCGGGTATACTAAAGGTTGGAGCCTTATGTTACAAGCGTCGGAGGCGTCGAGGGCTTTACGCGCTTTTATTTAGCTTAGCGTCTTTGTTATGAGTAGTTGTATATGCAGATGAAGGCGTGACTTACTTACTAGCCTATATATTGACGACTGGATAGGTCAGTTGTTGGGGACCCTGACTACGAAGCTACCGGTTACAGGTTTGATCCCCGTGACGGGCAAATATTTGTATGATGAATACGAATGTTTGTACTCAAGTCTTGGATGTTTCTATGTATTTAAATATATCGTCATCATCATCGGGCGGTAGACGTCCACTGCTGGACAAAGGCCTCCCCCTTAGAGCACCACAATGAACGACAACTCGCCACTTGCATCCACCGGTTTCCCGCAACTCTCACGACGTCGTCAGTCCACCTAGTGGGAGGCCAACGCTTCGTCTTCCGGTTCGTGGTCGCCACTCGAAGAATTTTCTCCCACAACGGTTATCCTGTTCTTCGAGCGATGTGGCCTGCCCATTGCCACTGGCACATTCAATGGTGCGTGTGAAGTTCCCAACCCGCACTGGGCCCGCGTGGGAACTATACGGCCCAAGCCCTCTCATTCCGAGAAAGAGGCCTGTGCCCAGCAGTGGAACGTGTATAGGCTGGGATGATGATCATGATAATTCTTCTTGGCAGTGATGATCTTTTCGAAAGAGCTTAGAAAATTTGTCAAGATATTGTTTAATGTTTCCATCTTCGCTCTTCAAAAGCAATCTTTCATCAAGTATAGCCTAAGCTTAGCTAAGCTTTGTTTAACATCCCTACTGGAAAGACACCCTTAAGCCTATAACTCCCCTTTTTCCTGTCAGGGGTTAACAATGTTAATAAGAAAGGAAGCAATATGGACACACAATTTGTATGTTAAGATAATGCAGGGCTTAGAGACGGCTGTGCCAGGAAAAGGCTAAAGAAAAAAGAAATTGCTCTTGGAACGTTGCACTGCAAAGAAAATAATAACATTTGGCGTAAGTTTAAATCGAATGGTTCTAATAGTTTTGATTTGATTTTATTTCTATTTCTAACACACAAATTTTGTTTTTATCATTATCTGTACCCTCAAAAGGTCCTCGTGTATGTTCTACATAAAGTACAAGTCGAAAGACCGTTAAATTTATAAGTATAAATAATTACTAAATCTTAACCACAAAACTTGAAATTCTCGGTTTGATCTGTAGAACTAAGTATGTAAATATGGTAAAAAGTCAAGACTTACGCAAATACGAAAACTCATCGAAGAACTAAAGTCGCCGACATATAGGTCGAAGAATCCTCCTAAGTCCTAACTTTTTTAACAGATGTAGTATTAAGAGCTAGACGTGACCAGCTTTGTTATTTTAAATATTATTTCAACTTTCTTTAAATTCTTCATTCAATGAACAAATTTTATGCTTTCATAAGTAAATTTAGCCATTATTTTAAGTATTAATTTGTTATTTATGAAGTTGCAACGATATCAAAAGACTGGGGGGAACAAAGTAATTGGAAACTGCTCAAGACCAGAACAGATTGTTTGTACTGTTGATAATTAAATATTTTTCTTTCTTTCTTTTTTTCTTAGATAGCATAAGCTGAAGGAAGCCTACACCTTAGAGGTTGAGAACGGCCAAAGAAGAAGAAGAAGAAAGTATAAGAGGACTCACGAGGATAATAATGCAAGTTGAAGTGGCCACGAAGAAGAAATAACCGTTAGGGGAGAAAAGTCCTCGAGTGGTGACCACGAACCGGAAGACGAAGCATCAGCAGGCGGCTGAAGGCACTAGGTGGACTGCCGGCATTGCGACAGTCTCAGGAAAACGGTGGAAGCAATGAGGGCTATCGCGTATGAATTTGCCGCTAGAGGCGCTAGTGTAGTGTGAGGTCTCCGAAATGTCAAATCTCATAGTCTTTGGGTGAGCTACGCGAGTTTATTTATAATAAGAATAATTTTGTGAATATTTTACATTACCTGAAATTAATTATGGCATTTATGCGTTACGCGGTAATGAATGTCTGTGTTTTGAGACAGTTTTGTCTTTTAGAATAGAATAGAATAGAATAGAAATATTTTTATTCACGCTTCGCACATAAAAAATAACAGGGCAAAAAACATGAAAACAAAAAATATACAATATGCGAAGGCACGAAACAACCAAAGCGAAAGCGAAGGCGGTTTTGAAAACTTTTGTGCTCTCTTTTTTTCCGAACAAAACGGGACTACGCAACGGTAAGATGTATTAAATATGATTTTAATCTTAACTTTGTTTTCACGCCCCTAATAACAGACTTATAACTACACTTAAAAACCTCACGCGACAGTGGCGCCATCAAGAAAGACAAAAAACGGATAGCACTAATTGAAGAGTTCTTTATTGTGGCGCTCTAAGAGGCCTTTGTTGAAAAATCAACAGTAGACTTCCAGCTGATGATGATTAAATAATATTCTACTAGTTTAATTAATAAGAAGAATCGTCTGTTTACATCGCGGTTGTTGAATAACTATGGATAGTGTTTGTTTGGTATTCAAGTTACTTACGTGACCTACATCTCGTCGGCTTGATTCCTGTAAAATTATAGTGCAATTGGAACTTGTAAATTAGTGATGTTTAATTAAAATTCACGTGCAGAAATTCACAACTTCCGACATAAACATTTGTTGTAGCTTTTTCCCGCGGCTTCGTCCGCGTGGGATTCGGTTATTGCGAACTGTTATCTCGGGAACTGTGCATTTTGCGGGATAAAAAGTAGTCTATGTCACTCTCTGCCCCGTCAACTATCTCTACGCCAAAAATTATGCCGATCCGTCGTTCCGTTGCGGTGTGAAAGAAGGATAAACATACAAACGCACACTTTCACATTTATAATATCAGTGTGGATGAACTAAAATAATTTCATTGATATGGACCTCCGCAATGTAACGCTTGATTTATATTTATTTTATACACAAATACAAAAAGTAAGCAGACGTTGGTTTTAGTGCTACAGCGATTGCTTTAAATGTTAAGTTTAGCAGATTGTAATTAATTTTGGTTTTTTTCCAGGAGCAATTTTTTGCATACAATAATGCCCACAAGAGAGAAATGAATTCTTTATTATTCCTGCTGATATTGAATCAAAAAACTTTTAACTTTAACCTTAAGTTCCAAGAAAATTCTAAAAGTTTATAGTTTAACTTGCTACGTAAGTCGTTAAACTGTCCAGTTATTCTGAGCCCTGAGTTGGTGTAGTCTAGTGTAAGCTAGGGTCCAAAGGGAGTAGGGCGTAAGAAACTAAGTCAGCTAATCTAAATAAATAGTGCATTCTTCCATGTAATTAAATCTATTGGTAGTTTAATGTGCAGCGAGGTTGGAAATTCTAAGGGAAATGCTATAAACATCGTTTTTAACCCTTGACGCAAAAAGAGGGGTGTTATAAGTTTGACCGCTGTGTGTTTGTCTGTACTGTAGCTCTTAAACGGGTGGACGATCTATGTTTTAATTTTTTGCTCGTATTACAGGCCATATCCGGTATATTATTATGTAGTTAATACTATTGTTGTGTCGACTTGTGTCTTGTGCTGTGAATAAAATTTATTTTCTTTCTTTCTTTAACAGGGTTTTGTTTGTCATCCTTTACATACGGAACCCGATAATGTTTTCTTTCTAGCGTCTGAATACTTTGAACTAAATGAAGCTCTTTAGTGCTGCTAGGTGGCGCTACTCGTAGGGCGTTTTTCGTTTTAATCTATGTTTTGGATTCTGGCATTTTAGCTCACTTAAACTGTGACTTAAGGCTGGCGAATGCGTTACTACATACCACAGATATAGATTGCACTAGATAACGCAAACACCTCAATCTATATGAAAACCAACCGTGTCACTTTTTATATCTATTGTGAAGTCTCAAGAGCGAATTAGCGATGTGAATTGTCCGATTTCCACGCAAAATCGATTCAAATGATCGAATCGATGAATCGATTCGATGGCTAAGTGGTTAGAGAACCTGACTACGAAGCTTAAGGTCCCGGGTTCGAATCCCGGCCGGGGCAAATATTTGTATGAATAATACGAATGTTTGTTCTCGGGTCTTGGATGTTTAATATGTATTGAAGTATGTATTTATCTATATAAGTATGTTTATCCGTTGCCTAGTACCCATAGTACAAGCTTTGCTTAGTTTGGGATTAGGTCAATTGGTGTCAAGTGTCCCAAAAAAAAAAAAAAAAAAAAAAAAAAAAAAAAAAAAAAAAAAAAAAATGCGCCGCCCGCCCGCGCCGTGGGGCTCGAGTCAGTCACAAGTCATGATTAGTCGGTAAGCGGTCAGTTTTTGTATGGGGCCTACTCCGACGTTTGGTCGGGATTCGGACACGCGAAGTAGATGCATTTGCGTAATCTAGTGTAATCTATATCTGTACTACATACATTGTCTAAGATTAATTTCGATGCTATGCAGCTCGTACAATTATAACCTAACCTAACCAACAAAAAGTTGGAAAACCCCGACTTTTTCACTTCAAAAGATTAATATCTCAAAAACGGCTGAACCGATTTCGATGAAACATGTCTATGAACCATCGCTAGAAAATCTGATTTCAAACGAAAAAAACGCAACGATACACAGACAGACAGACATAATAGCGGTCAAACTTATAACACCCCTCTTTTTGCGTCGGGAATTAAAAATGGCCATGGTATAACTCAAAGGTGTGTTGAAAAGTGTGATATTTCAGACGCCTTCACCCCAAATTTTATATAAATCCGTCTAGTCAGCCGTTAATAGGATATATAGGAGTAACACACACACGCACACACACACACACACACACTCAAACATTCGTAGGAGCTAGGATACACGACATTAATAACCGATTATAAAAAAAAAGTGGAGCTCTTTTTTCTATCAGATGTTACCAAGTAATTGGTCTCGATATATAACATGTTAATATCAATTTCCTTTTTATTCTTAGAACAGAACGAAATTAAGAAAACGAACACTGGAATTGAATTAAATTTTCCCCTAGGGAACGAATTTAGAAGATCAGTGGGTGTGACAGAGATAGGGCACCATCGTCGCTTGTCACTTTTCTATCGTCCAATGGTTTCCTTATTTTCCTTGTTTACATGTAGGTACTAAGGAAAATTCGTGTTTTCAAGTAGGTGCTAAAAAGATCGAAAATAGGGAAAATGTTAAAAGTCCTCTGAGTGATTTGAAGTCATGTTGTTGCCCAAAACCAAGAAAATACCACAGCGTAATAACGAAAAGTAGTGAAGTAACGCGGCCGTTTATACAAGCGGTGACAACTTCTAAATTAAGATTGGTTTTTAGAATATTTTTGTATTTATTATTTCAACATCAAATTTTGTTACTTTTACGGTCATCCCGTAAAATCCATATCGAAAATACAAACTGAAACATAGATGCACAGAAAAACCAGAAAGAGACCAGCGCTGGTAATTGAACCCAGGTCCTCAGCATTCCGTGCTGCGTGCTACACCGCTAACACTACAGCTGGACACAAATAGGCCCAGTGCTGCTCAGTGACCTATGGAGAGAGCTATGCTTGGAATTTCCCTATGAGATTGACTCAGAAATGAGGAAATACGGTAGAAGAACAAGGGTTACTGCCTTAGCCAAGCAAATTTAGCTGAAACGGGCTGACATGACGATAGATGAGGATGATGATGAATCCATACCTATATTATAAATGCGAAAATGTGTTTGTATGTTTATGTGTTTGACCATTTTTCACGCCGTAACGGAGCGACGGATCGACGTGATTTTTGGCATAGAGATAGTTTATGGGCCCGAGAGTGACATAACTACTTTTTATCCCAGAAAATGCACAGTTCCCGAGGGAACAGCGCGCGATAGCCGGGCAACAGCTAGTTACTTAATAAATTTCTAAAAACATTAATAAACATTTAAGCACATCTGACTTTCTAAGCCTTTCGACTTCAGCCTATCGGGCATATTCACCCCATGTGACAGTCGACCCAACTTTTTCCTAACAATAAGCAGTTGAAATTCACTATTAATAAATCACAGTGGGTCGATCCGCGTTGTGAGTTACGGCTCGGATCCGTTTATGATGTGAGCAAGCAAATACCGTTTTAGGGTACGCTGTAATGGGTCAACAGTTCTCATCTCAGTTAATGTTGTTAGAGACTTGATCCTTATGTCACCTGATAAACGGACCACAGAAAAGTTGAAACCCCCGATATTATCATTTCAAAATTTCAGAACTCGGACGCATATGTAAGTCGGCGGCCGATCGTAAAATCCGCCAGATCACGAAATTCCTAGGCGTATCGTGACATGGTGCCATTTCGTGAATTAACTAAGGAACATCTGCCATATCGTTCAAAACTCACCGTTTAGCGATTTGCCTAGTGACGTTTTGGCAGATCATGAAATTCCTAGGCATATCATGAAACTCCGCCATTTCATGATTTGGTTGGACCGATTCTTTTTATTTTATACACTGCAGACATTGGGTCACTCATTGCACACTGTAAATACCACATTTATGCAGACGACATACAAGTCTATATGTCCTGTAAGCCATCTGAGATAGATAGTGCTGTAGAAAAGTTGAACACAGATTTGGGAAACATAGCTTCTTGGGCTTCAAGGAACAGTTTACTACTTAATCCCACAAAAACAAAATATTTAATTCTCGGTAGTAAACAACAGTTGACCAAGCTCAGCTCAGTTATTGATATTAAGTTACTGGGTGAGCCCATTGAGCGAGTATATGATGCACGCAACTTAGGCCTTTTAATAGACTGTGATCTTCGATATGAGAAACACATTGCAAATTCTGTTAAAAATTGCTTTTATAAACTCAAAATACTATATAAAATCAGGCCATTCATATCTGAAACCTTACGTGTACAGCTGGTTGAGTCACTTGTACTGTCAAAATTAAATTATATGGACATAGTATTTGGTCCCCGGTTACTAGCCAAAACAAAGAAACTCATCCAACGTGTACAAAATGCTTGTGCTCGTTTCTGTTTCAACATTCCACCAAGGGGCCATGTGACACCATTTTTAAATAAACATAGCATTCTTAAGATGCAGCACCGCCGCAAGCTTCATCTGGCATGTTTATTGTTCGGAATAACACAGAACAGGGCTCCCTCGTATTTGTTTGAAAAGTTGTCATGGTTGTCCAGTGGCAGAACGCACAGAACTCGGGAATGTGGTATACAGCTGGTAACAGCGCAGCACGCTTCAGCTACTTTCCGCGGTAGTTTCCGCTATGTTGCTACTAAATGTTGGAACAACATCCCGCCGCCAATTAGGAACCTGAAAAACATACACAGTTTTAAAACAAGTCTTAAAAAGATTATCTACGCCCATCAAAAAGATCAAGAAACGTTAATGCATGACACCAGCTGTTTTTAGTACATACCTGAGCAGTATGTCCCATCGGCGTTGACATCGGTGTTCTTCCTGTTCTTCTTGTTTTAAATTGTAGGTACTAATTCATTGTAATGTGGTTTATGTTTTCTTTTATTTGTTTTGTTTTGTCACCTAGTTTTATTTATCTTGAGTTTTATTTCTTTTAACCATTTTTTTCGTTTAATATTGCTACATATTGTATATATTGTAGATTATAAGTAAAAATTGTTATCTTTTGTTTGTTTTTCGTCTTGCTTGCTGAGCGCATGGCTGGCCGTGTCAGTTGTCAATGTCATGCACATGTCAATGTCATGCTTGTGTTGGTAGCGCTGACTTTAAACGGTCGCGTTCACAATAGACACGGTCCGGTCATGCGTGCAGCTTGCAATGACGGCCTCACGGTCCCACCGGAAGATCAGCGCTAGCTCCTGAGCCGGCATTATGCTGAGGTGGGTCCGTTTCGTAATAAGTAACTGCTTTCTTTGTTTTCTTTGTTATGTATCGTTTAAGTCATGTACTTTGTTACTTTTTGCGAATAAAATGTATTTTCTTTCTTTCTTTCTTTCTTTCTTCTTCTGGTTAGTTTAGGCAGATCATGAAATTCCTAGGCATATCGTTTCTGGCACTTCGCCGGTCGCTGCCGCGACACGCTCGCTTCGATCGATCTGCCGTATCTCAGGAACATCGTTATATGCCTGGCCAACTTTTAGGCATACCTATCTCAAAATCATCATCATCATCATCATGATCAGCCGGAAGACGTCCACTGCTGGACAAAGGCCTCCCCCTTAGAACGCCATAATGAACGACAACTCACCACGAAATAGCGCCAGTTTTTTTCACTGTACTTGTATTGTCACCCAAACTAAATTTGCATACCTACCACATTTCAAGTCGATACTATTAAGTGATAAAGAATTCCGTTCCGAGATTTGATTACAGACAGATAGATAACGGGACAGGTACACAAAAGTTTGAAAAAAAAAGCTTTTCTTTTAATTTATTTAATAAATTAAAAAAAAAAAACTCACCAAAACATAAACCTCTTCACGCAACATCTCCAAACCAAAGCCGCGGAAACCCAAAATTTGCGGGCAATTAAACAAAATAAAATAAAAAAACAGAACCCTCCCATAAATCTGAGAATTAAAGCCCTTTAAATGTCGGTTAAGGCGAGTCACACAACCGCGATATTATTTCTTTGCGAGGAAAAAGGGTAGCATAATGTATGGGCAGCCACGTGCTTCAAACGGCTAGGAATTGCCCTGTGCGCCGAAATCTGCACGAAAATGCTTGCGCTATGAAAATAGAACTCCAGATTTCTTTTAGTGTTATTGGAGGGAATGATTAAAACTGTTTTTGCTCGTATTCCGGGGAATCCAATAAGTTTGAAAAGCGTGTCTGCTATGAAAAATAGCAGCGTCAGTTGTCTGGGGTTCGTATTCTATAACAATTTTATTTTATCAAATAGATCAGTGCGTATCTAGGCGTATAATTGCATTTAAACTATTCAACCGCGTAAGTGTTGCCATACAAACATAAGTGATTTTTTTTATTCGGCTGGATGGAAAACGAGCATGTCGGCCTCCTGATGGTAAGAGATCGGATCACCACCGCCCATAGACACCTGCAAGACCAGGGGGATTGCAGATATGTTGCCAACCTAGAGGCCTAAGATGGGATACCTCGAGTGTCAGTAATTTCACCGGCTGTCTTACTCTCCAAGAGCCTTAGATTGTATTTATCCAGAAATGAAGACCTACTTAATTGAATAAAAAGAGAATAAATAAACTGCTGACTGAGTGAAAGTCGAAATCCCGCTTTTACTACTTTTTTTTTTTTAAATATATCCACAATATATATTTACTACTTGAGATGTTCTTGGGTCATCATCATGTCAGCCCAAAGACGTCCACTGCTGGACATAGGCCTCCTCGAAGGCTCTCCACTTAGACCGGACTTGTGCTTTTCGCATCCACCGCGATCCCGCGATCTTAACCAGGTCGTCGCTCCATCTTGTTGGAGGTCTACCGACAGCTCGTTTCCCGGTCCGCGGACGCCAGTCGAGAACCTTTTGACCCCATCGGCCATCAGTCCTGCGAGTAATGTGCCCCGCCCACTGCCACTTTAGTTTCGCAATTCTTCGGGCTATGTCGACGTTCTTAGGTGCGTGGCTTCAACTCTGGTGGCACTACCTGTAAGTTAAACGTCTCGGGAGGGTCTCCATAGATACCTACAGAGTGTGAAAGTCCGTCTTGCTCTTGGCCGGTTTTATTAATTTCCTATGAATAACCTTTAGCAACCTCCAGGACTCAAATTGTCGATGTGGGAATGAAGACCGCAAAATTAAAATATGACTGGGCGGGACACGTCTGCCGCATGCATCCGGATCGCTGGGCCAAAGTAATCACCGATTGGGTTCCATGCGACGGGCACCGGAGCAGAGGCAGACCTAGGAGGAGATGGCGGGACGACTTGGACCGATTCCAGTCAGATTGGCAAGAGCTGGCCAAAAGTAGAGACGAGTGGAATAAGAAAGGGGAGGTATTTGCCCTGCAGTGGGACACATTATAAGCTATTAAAAAAAAAACCTTTAGCAAAAGCTACTTGAAAATAAACTATCTATGCTAATAAAATTCCTGTCAAAGCAGTCCAATCTTGCCAGTCACTCTCTGTCACAAACATACTTTGTCCTCAACCGCAAACCCGGGAGCCGGGACTGCCCGCAAACTGTTTGCCACCTTCCGTCTCTACGAAGAGCACGTCAAAGATTAATAGAGAAGAAGAACACGGTTACAGATTTTTGTTTAACTTGTCCTGTATTTTGTTGTGGTAGGATCAAATATTGTAAGTTCATTTTGATATACTTTCTGTGGTTGTATGGACTTGAAATTTGGTACTTGTAAGTTGTATGACAAGGCAAACAAACACAATGTTTTATATTATCGCGGTCATTAAATTTTATGATGTGAATCGGGTTACGCTCGGTTCGGGTTCGGATTCGGGTTTGCGTTGACAGTTATATAATTTGGTTAATGAAAGCTGAACTCAGCTATTATTTGGGTGGCAACATTATTCAAATGTCACGGGCAAACAGACCAAAGATTAGAAAACAGACACTTGAGCTTGTACTATCATCTATTCTGTGACTTGCTGAGTTTAGTACCTTCGTGTGTTAAAATAAAGTATTTTTTTTTAATTTACTGCTGAAACATGGGCGAAACAATCAAAAGTGGTATGTTACAGATTATTTTAACCATACTAAGCAAATTCAAACAAAAACAAGCAGAGAGTGTTTAGATGCGGTGACAGAATTTGTGGGTTAGTAGGCATGGTAAAATATTTTGATACTAATATCCTTTTCAGAACTAATCAATACAAATTGTGGTTCCTAAGATTCTTTTTTTTTTTCAAAAATATTCTTATTAACCTTTTTATGTCGAACATATCGTTTTAAATAATTACTTATTTTCCAATGGGCATGCTATAGACAGAGAAGCATAAAGTTGGCACGATTTTTATGCTCTATTGTCACTTTTGTACGGTAGAGAAGCTTCTGTACTTGTACTATTACTTATTCTATGATGACACCTAGTGATACCATCTGATTTTTTTTTTAATTTGCTGCGGTTTTGCAGGTTCATCTTTAATTAGCTAGACCCTACCGGATAGATGAGAAATGTGTAATAATAACTTCTAGATTTTACACTACTTTAGCAGTAGATCCAACCAAAACTAATAATTTACCAAATTAAACTCTCTGTTCTACTCTGTGCTTGCACGACCTTTTTTTTTTAATTAACACTCCTTTACAGTGGCCGTGTCACAGAGTAAAACGAGACAGATTAACCACCAGGTCAGCGCATTCCTAATTAGGACGCGGCGAGCGAATATTTACAAGGCAACTCGATTACAGGGTTTGGAGAAAGTTCTTTTTTGGAAAGTTTATTTGTACTGTTTTATGAAAGTTTACTTAGGCCTAAAACCTTTTATCAACTGAATTAGGATCGCGTTTGTATGTCGACGACATTGCAGGTTCTAATCCAATTAATAAAGAAAGAAATAATACATTTACCTACAAATGATTTAAACAATAAAAACTTCATAATAATAATAATTAATGTAACATATCTGTATTTATGCAGCCATAACCTATGTTTCACAAAAAAAATTAAAAACTAATATATATCTAAAAAAAGGCCCCTGTGCCATGGTTCCAAGAATGCTGGCATAATTTCCTCGCTGTATGCCGATGCCAAGACGCTGTGCGAGGAAGCTGCCAGCCCTCTTGTCTCCGGTGGCGTCGACCAGTCTCTTTGCCAGTTGGCTGAAGAGATACCTTGCGCCAGGGCCTCACGGACCGAGCGTCTCGACGCCGAAGGCAATGAAGTTGTATCGGGCGTCGAGACCACTATATTTTCGCTTCTTTACAACTTCAGCCGCCTCGGCCGCTGCGCCGGCCCTGTGAATAGTACCGTGGAGATGAGACGGGGCTAGAGTAAAGAAAGTACTTGTTATTGTTGTTTAGTGTCGTAACTTGACAGATTCGTAATGGATTCGGTTAAAAATGAGTAGTGAACCTTCATGACGACTTTCTAGGGGAAATATAGTATGGTGGTTGTACGTTACATTGGGCAGATATAATTAGTAATATGTGCATTAAAACCTCCTGCACATATCAAAAACATACTGGCTGAATGAACTTTCCGCTTTCTCCCGCACGGCGGCGCCACCAGTCAGTTGCGCAAAATTGACAGCTCGAAATGAATGCCGGCCGGCGCGCGCTCTTTTAAATTATTCATAAAAAACTCTGAAAGTGCTGTGATTGTGTCTTAAATGTGTCCCTGGGACTGAGGAATAGAGCCAGAACAAACTGTAAGTGAAACCTATATCTTGCCCAATTCGGTTTTGCTAATTATTTTCAATATTCAAATGTCGTAGTTCAAACATTTTGGTCAATCGAACCGCATCCTCAGTTTGCAAACTAAATACACATTCATACACATAAAACACACATTTCACGCAGTTTTAAGGTAACAGGCTTATTTCTAATCTAAGTTATTTACCTAGAATAATACGTATAAAATAAACGTTTTCAATTTTCGTTCTTTGCAACGCGTCGCGCGCGTCTTTTGTTTTTTAATTCGAAATGGACGAAAAAGAATTTGATGTCGAACAACTTATTAACAAAAAAGAACTGCTTTTTATACGATGTCAAACGTTATTTGAACTATCCAAATCAACTCCACCAGAGCGTTTAACCGAATTTAATTTGCGACTCAAAGAACTTCATTCGACTCGGGAATGTTTCGAACAATGCATATTCGAGTTAAATTCTTACAATAAGAAACAAAACCCGAAATTTAAACCAAATTATCAGGAAATTCAAACCTTTGACGACATGTATTTCCGTATTCTGAGTGTAGCGGAGGCTAATAGCGACACTTGGCAATCGTGTGACGGCAGCGGTAGCGGACCTTCGTCGCGCTCCGCGGGCCGCGGCCCGGGCGCTGCCGGGCCAGACTCGCGGTCGGCTAAGCCGCGGCTGCCTAAACTAGAATTGTTCCATTTCGATAGCAAATTAGAAAACTGGCAAACATTCTATGACACGTTTACGAGTTTAATTCATAACAACAATGATATTACGAACATTGAGAAGTTTTATTACCTGCTCTCCGCAGTCAGCGGTTCGGCATTGACTGTGGTCAAAGGGATGCCAGTGACGGCCGATAATTATCCGATAGTATGGGCTTTGCTAGTCAAAAAATTTGAGAACACTCGTGCCTTAGCTACGAGCTATTTAGATCGGCTGTTTCAATTTAAGCCTTTGTCAACTGAGTCGGCTACTGGTCTAAACACATTTTTACAAACGTATCAAGAGTGTGTTAAAGCATTGAAACTTTTGAAAATCAGTAACCTATCGAGTTTCATACTGTTTTATATGGGATTGCGAAATTTAGACCCCGTCACTAGGCGCGAATTCGAACAATCTGTAGATCAAACCGATATACCTACTTACGAACAGCTGATTAATTTCGTGGAGAAACAGGCGCGTGTTTTGGAAATGTCTGAGGTTAAAATTAGTACATCAAAAATTCAGTTTACGCCTAAGAGTGTTCCTAACACCTCTGCAAAGCCGAATTTTGTTCGAACAAATAATAATAATGCTGCTAATTACAGTAGTGCACCGAAGCAGTTCCAAAAGCCGTGCTTGTCAGCTGTGAGTAAGAATAATAGCGAACGATCAAATAGATGTCTATTTTGCGACAAACCGCATTCAACTTATCGATGTTTCGAGTTTTTTGATTTAACACCGGTGCAGCGTCTTGACAAAGTGAAACAGCTTCAATTATGCGAAAATTGCTTTCGTCAGCATTCGTTGTCCGAGTGTACGTCAAAAGTGCGTTGTGTGCTGTGTAAACAACCGCACCATCACAGTATTCACTTAGATACAGTTCCAACTGTTCAAAATTCATCAATTAATCAAAACGGTTCAAATAGTCAAAACATTTCAAGTATTCAAAACGTTTCAAATGGTCAAAATCAAAGTCAAAGGTCAATGCCAAACGTCGGCTTGACTTGTTCGTCAAATTCAACCGTGCTGTTAGGCACTGCCATGGTGCACGTCGCAGATCGATGGGGAACTTACCACGCCGTACGTGCAGTCATTGACAGCGGTGCCATGTCCGGTTATATGACAAAAGAGTGTGCCCAGCGCCTGGGTTTGTCTCGACGCAAGTGTCAGTTTGAACCCATGGGTCTGGGAGGTGCGCCAGTGCAAGATTTCGGTCTGGTTACATGTTCAATTAAACCACGAAACTCATTTGGTCCGGTGCTTAGCACTGATACTGTTGTCGTAAGTAATATAACTAGCAACTTACCTACAGTAACCTTATCAAACAAAGTTATCAATAATTTCAAAAATCTAGAGTTAGCTGACCCGAACTACTTTTCGGCGGCTCCAGTTGACTTGTTGATCGCAGGTGACTTATTTCCCTACATTTATGACGGTCAAAATATACTACCACGTGACCCGGGTTTGCCCGTCGCGATGCATTCCATATTCGGATATGTCATTACTGGTCAGACAGTACTGAGTGACGATTGTGAGTCAAATACAGCCTCGCTCAACTTGTTCTCTGCTAATAAAACTAGTAGTATCGATAAAATCATGAACTCTTTCTGGGAGACTGAAAACGTGCCGTATGACGTCACTAAAAAACCAGAAGATTTGTATGTCGAACAATTGTTCCAAAACGAACACAGTCGCGATACTACGGGACGTTATACAGTGAAGTACCCGTTCAAACCCAGTTTTGATCTCGGCGATTCGACTCCACAAGCGTTACGTCGTTTCAACAATTTAGAAACAAAGCTGAATCGTCTTCCGGAACTTAAGGAAGAATATAATAAATTCATGTCCGAATATGAAAGCCTTGGTCACATGACTTGCGTAGGTGATTTTGGTACTGTGGATTCTAAGTACATAATTCCTCACTTCTGTATTCTCCGACCGTCAAGTACCACGACAAAACTCCGAGTAGTTTTTGACGCCTCATGCAAAACGACAAATAATAATTCTTTGAATTCAGTCGTTTACGCCGGTCCTAAGCTTCAAGCAGATATTAACGAGATTTTAATAAATTTTCGTATACATGAAATTTGCTTGTCAAGTGATATTTGTAAAATGTTTCGAATGACCTTGATCGAAAAATCTCAACGCAATTACCAACACATCTTGTGGAGGTTTCAACCTGATCAACCTTTAAAAGTGTATGAGTTAAACACGATCACATATGGTGTTGCTAGCAGTCCGTACCTAGCGATCCGTGTCCTGCATCAGCTGGCTGACGACGACTGCGAGAAGTATCCTTTAGCGAGCAAGGTTCTAAAAAAAGGTTTCTTCGTCGATGACCTTCTGTGGTCAGTGAGCAGCTATGATGAAGCAGCTAAGCTACAGGATGAACTGTTAGAGTTGCTGAGTGGAGGAGGATTTCTGCTTCGTAAGTGGGCTAGCAACTGTTCCCAGGTACTGGCTCGGGTTCCAGCTGATCACCGCGAAACGCCCATTGCATTCGAGGATGACAAGGACCTGTCCATAAAAGTTTTAGGTCTGCAGTGGCGACCCGCCGAAGATGTGTTTTCCTTCGTATTCCACCCACTTCCAGCTTCACAGGCGATCACCAAGCGTAGTGTTTTGTCACAGATTGGTCGTCAGTATGATCCCTTAGGTTTCGTGGCTCCTTGCATATTCTACGCGAAATGCTTCATGCAGAAACTCTGGCTCCAACAGCTGGGTTGGGATGAGCGGCTGCCTCCGGAACTAGAAAAGGAGTGGCTCACCTACATGTCAGAGCTCCCGCTATTGTCGAATTTTAGCCACGAGCGCCAGGTTACTGTCAAACAGCACAGCTACTACCAGATACTAGGATTCTGCGATGCTTCAGTTCAAGGAATAGCTGCGGTCATCTATTTGCGTAGTTTTAACAATCAAGGTGATTCGAAGGTCAGTCTGGTCATTGCAAATCCAAGGTTGCACCCTTGAAGACAGTGACCATTCCACGTCTCGAGCTAATGGCTGCGCATTTGTTAGTCAAGTTAGTCAAATATACGAAGTCAATATTGTCTGAACGAATTCCTGTTCATGAAATACTCTTGTTTACCGATTCCTCTGTGGTGCTGAGTTGGTTGAATACACCCAGTTACAACCTCAAAACCTTTGTGGCTTCGCGTGTCTCCAAAATCTTAGAGACCGTGCAAAGCGATTGTTGGTTTCACGTGAGCGGCGCGTCCAACCCCGCTGACGTGTGCTCGCGCGGAGCGCTACCTTCCGTGCTGTTATCGACAGCGGAGTGGCTCGGAGGACCGAGCTGGCTAGACGCACCAAGAGAGAATTGGCCAGTAAAATCAATTGATCAATTTAAATCGGCAAATGTGCCAGAACTCAAAATTCCATGCGCGACTTTGGCTCAAACTAGCGTGCAAAACACAACACGTGACTCAAATCTTGTTTATAATTTAACTGAAAAATATTCGAGTTTTAGCAAACTTCAAAATGTCTTAGCTCGTTGTTTTCAATTTATTAACAATTGTAGATCGACGAAGTCTAATAGGAACACAGGTCCTTCGTCTCTATCAGATTTAAAGAACGCACACGATGTGCTCATTAAATCCGTTCAGCGAGAGCATTTTGCAGCTGATATCCAAGCAATTTCCAATGGTTACAGCTGTAGTTCTTCACTTAAAAGGTTAGCACCTTATGTCGACCCCCTCGGTTTTCTCAGGGTGGGGGGTAGGTTGTCTTTCGCCGAACTACCGTATCAAAAGAAGTATCCATTATTGCTTCCTAAAAAGTGCAACTTTACAAAAATTCTTATCGACTATTTTCATAAAATTTATTTACATATCGGTCCGCGTACATTGCACAGTGTAATCAGTCAGAAATACTGGATTATTTCCGGAAAATGCGTTGTAAGATCTCGTTTTAGGAAATGTATTAGGTGTTTTAAAGTCAATCCTTCACACATACAGCCTATCATGGGCAACTTACCGAAATTCCGCATTGAAGGTATCCATGCTTTTCACACTGTCGGTGTTGACATAGGCGGTCCCTTCTATACGAAAGAGAGTAACAGACGTAATGCGAAAATATCAAAGTCCTATCTTTTAATTTTCGTCTGCTTTTCAACTCGCGCGGTGCACACTGAGGTTCTCAGTGCACTTTCAACTGAATGTTTTTTCGCAGCTTTCGATCGTTTCACTGCTAGACGTGGTTTATGTCAAACCGTTGTATCCGACAACGGAAAAAACTTCGTGTCCGCTGGTAGGCAACTCGCGGAAATCACTAACTTTTTTAACCAAAGTACTGAAGATGTTTTAACCGGTTTCAATAATCGTAGTGTTAAATGGACTTACAATCCGCCTACTGGAAGCCATTTCGGTGGGATGTATGAAAGTGCCATAAAAGGGGCCAAGCTCCTTCTAAAGCGCGTCGTGGGTACGCGATCGCTGTCGTTCGAAGAGTTAAGCACTCTCTTTGCTCGTGTCGAAGCAGTGCTGAACTCTCGCCCCTTAACAAGTGCGTCGAGCGACCCGTCCGAGTTCGAGGCGCTCACGCCCGGCCATTTCTTAGTCGGTCGTTCTCTATTAGCCGTTCCAGAGTATGATCTCTTAGACGAACCAACTTACGGACTAACTCGCTGGCAGCTAGTACAACAAAGTTCCCAACAATTTTGGAAATTGTGGCGAAATGATTATCTGCACACGCTGCAGCAGCGACAAAAATGGCATAGGAATAGTCGTAATATTCAAGTTGGCGAACTCGTTCTTATTCATGCTGACGCTCCTCCGCTTCAATGGCCTCTCGGTCGCGTGACGGAACTTTATCCAGGAGCTGATGGAGTTGTACGGGTGGTAAAAGTAAAAACCCAGAATGGCGAATACACGCGACCCGTTGTAAAGCTTAGTCCACTTCCCATGGAATTGGATTCAGCATAATTTTTATTTTTCTTTGTTTCTTTGCATGAATTTGACGCAAGAAGGTGTCAAATTTATGACAATTTTAGGTTCGAAATAAGTCATTTATTTTACTCAATTAACAGCTACACGTGTTTAGTTCACTAAGTCAACAAATACTTACACTATACAGTCCACTTACCTTATTCAATACCATCCCTGGTTTGGTTTGTAAACTGGGGAATCTGGGGTAGATTCCCGGTGGGGGGTTTATGTACGTTACATTGGGCAGATATAATTAGTAATATGTGCATTAAAACCTCCTGCACATATCAAAAACATACTGGCTGAATGAACTTTCCGCTTTCTCCCGCACGGCGGCGCCACCAGTCAGTTGCGCAAAATTGACAGCTCGAAATGAATGCCGGCCGGCGCGCGCTCTTTTAAATTATTCATAAAAAACTCTGAAAGTGCTGTGATTGTGTCTTAAATGTGTCCCTGGGACTGAGGAATAGAGCCAGAACAAACTGTAAGTGAAACCTATATCTTGCCCAATTCGGTTTTGCTAATTATTTTCAATATTCAAATGTCGTAGTTCAAACAGTGGTTACCCCTTCTACACCTCAATAGAGAGCGCTGCTACCCTGACTGACACATTGGGCTGTTTCACTATCCATTCATTATTGTTAACTGACGGTTAGACGTGATGCCATCTCCGTCTATTCGAACAAAACAAACAGAGACGGCTTCACATTTAACCTTCAGTTAACACTAATCTAATCAATGGATGGTGAAACAGCCCCTAAGTCTTAAAAGTATAAAGTAAGAAAACCATAATTTGGATTTATCACTTAGGTAGTAGGAGTCACAAAGTATACATAGCTAATTAAATTCGTATCTTTTTCAGCATCGTCTGTCCTTTTTCTAAGAACTCATTATTCATTTTAATAATGTAATTAAGAATTTTCATAATAAGGAGCAACGAATTAGGAGTCATGTTTTATTAATAATTATTCTTTCGTTATTATCTTAAGAAAACTTTGTAGATCGAATGTTCTAATATTTTACTAAAGTTTAATGAAACATTTTTCTTGATTTTGAATATCAAATCAAAGTTTGCAAGTATGAAAAAACTTTGAATTTTAAAGATACTTCGACGTTTTGACGGTTCTCTTTGCAAATGGATACTTCAAAATCTTCTATTTAGGTAAGATAACTAAATTTTATGTCCAAATGGTAGACAGTTTTAGATAGACTACTCGAACGGGCAAATCGAAAGAATAAAAAAAAACCTTTTGATTTGACCTAAAGGTACCTAAAGGTAGTACCAAGGTAGTTCCCGCCAATGAACTTAGAAGTCCTGTATTTAAGGGCCTTTTCGCACTACATCCGATCCGAATCCGATTCGAACCGATGAAAATACGGTCCGACGTAGTCGTTGGACTTTTGTATGGTACCGTCGTCCGATTTATCTCCGATGTAGTGCGTACTGCAGGTGGTAGGACCTTGTGCAAGGTTCGCCCGGTTTGCTACCACCATCTTGCTCGCTAATCCTGCCGTGAAGCAGTGTTTGCACTGTTATGTTCCGGCGTGGAGAGTAAGACAGCCGGTGAAATTACTGGCAATTGAGGTATCCCATCTTAGGCCTCCAGGTTGGCAACGCATCTGCGATCCCCCTGGTATTGGAGGTGTCTAAGGGCGGTGGTTATGAAAATGAAAAAAGTCTGACTACTTTCAATCTTTTTGTTTGTTTTTGATGTGCGCCGTTCAAGCTCCGCGCTAAGTATTGACATCCGATATAACTTCTGTTCCAAGAGTAACGGGACCTGAAGAGTTCTATCACATTACAATTTCGATGCCTTAGTTCACACTCATTCTAATTACAAAAAAATCAAATTTAACTTTGTTATTGCCATATAATTTGACATCCGATATAACTTCTGTTCCAAAAGTAACGGAACCAGAAGAATTCTCCCAGATAACATTTTTAATTTTTATTTTTTTTTATGGAATAATCGAGAAAACTAACAAAAATGTAACTTTGTCAACTCAGCAGGTGTAAACGGTCTGAAGTTTTCAAAAGACGGCGGAGTAGTCAAGCATTGAGTTGTCGACGATGAACAATTACAATACAATACAATACAATACAATACAATACAATACAATACAATACAATACAATACAATACAATACAATACAATACAATACAATACAATACAATACAATACAATACAATACAAAGACTCTTTATTGTACACCAGAAATAGTAAGTGATACAGAAAACAAATACACAGAGAAAAAATTACACGGTAAGCAATAGGCGGCCTTATCGCTTAAGAGCGATCTCCATCGATCGATTACCATCGACGTCTATGTATAGACTGCATGTTTCTTACATCAAAACGGCGCACAAAATTTATTTTGCACACAGCGCGGATTTGTGGACCTTTCACTAAGTTTGTTGACGTCCGTGACAGGGGTTGTGTCACAGTGATATTGTTGATTGATGCGCCGCGCGCTTAGTTCCGAACAGCCAGTCCAGTGTCGTACAGATGTCAATGACATTTACCTTACTCAAAATTTTAAATATAACGAATTAGAAATGTCACCTTTTTTTTCGCTTTATTTAAAGAAACACAGAAATACTCGAAATTAATCCTCTCTCGGCAAGCTAGGCATTTTTACCCGACTGCGAAGAAGGAGGGTTATGTGTTTGCATCGTATGTTATGTATGTATGTCTATTCCTATATCTGCTCGTAACTACTCAACGGCTGAACCGATTTTGATAAGTGATTCGTCATTGGATTCGTCTTGACGACGCGAGTGACAGTGGGTACATAAAATTCTTGAAAAATCAATAATATGGCGGATTTTTAGCGCCAAATTGTAAGTTACAAAAAAAAAATTATCTAAATCTATCGAGTGGGGTATCAAATGAAAGATAATAATTAGCCCATTCTAAATATATATGAGTTATAATAGTTTTAATTAACTTTTTTCACAGAACTATTAAAAAAGTGTGAAATAAAAGAATAATTTTAATTAATAAATAACCCAACTGCCTTAAAAATACTAAAAACAAGAAAAAAAGTCTAGTGGGCTAGTACTCTGTTTAGGTTTTAGTTCAACAGTCGGGACCCATTTAAATCGTGACGCTCAAAAATTCTTACCTAATGGTCCCGACTGGTGAACTTTAAATTAGCTACTAAACAGAGTACTAGCCCACTAGACTTTTTTTCTTGTTTTTAGTATATTTAATTCAGTCGGGTTTTTTATTTAAAATTGGTTTTATTCATCGAGTATCTAAATGAATATTCCAACGTCTCGTTATTTCTAAATTATAATTAATAGATCACTAGGATTTACCCTCGGCTTGGCCCACGTAAATCATTTTATTAACATGGTATGAAGAACAGCTGCTGCGCGAAATTTCTAATCTGCACTTCCAGTTGGCTCTTCGATCCAGTTGGAATATTGAATAACGCATGTAGCCTATGTCCATTAAGGTATCTAAATCGGTGCATATCAAATCACATCCATTACTTACTTATGTATGTTTGTGTGTTTGTCCGCCTTTCACGCCGTAACGGAGCGACGGATCGACGTGATTTTTGCCATAGAGATAGTTTATGGGCCCGAGAGTGACATAGGCTACTTTTTATCCCGGAAAAAGGCACAGTTCCCGAGGGAACAGCACGCGATAACTGAATACCACGCGGGCGGAGCCGGAGGCAAAAGCTAGTAATAAATATAATTTTAAAATAATAATTTAAAGAATTGTCTAATGGTCCTTTGACATAATATTTTTTTCTCAGAACCTGACAACTTTACGCTTCTTTAGATTTCGCATTCAAAAAACTTCTTTGAGTTTAAAGTTTCGCCGAAAATTATGCCAAATGGCTACTACATATGTGTTTTGAACATTATTCTTTTCAAACTTTATGTATTTTATACATTCCTTAAGACGGCTCTCAAAAGCTCACCTTGGCCGAAAAATGTCGCCACTCAAGACAAAGATGACTCTAAAGCACCATGCCTCACCATGAGCCCCTAATTTCCCTGGGGAACTTTGAAACAGAACTGTAAATTATAAAGTTCGCCTCTCATTACCGCCACTGTGTTCCGTTTAAAACTCGGCTTTTAATTAGTCCCTTTTTCCTTTTTTTCGGTGTAAATTATTTATCCGAAAGTTAGCTAAGTACGCTTAGCCGGGAGTTAAGAAATGGCTTTGTCTTTTGGCGTGGTAAGGAATTTTTAATGGCGATTTTTGAGTGGTGATTGCACGTTTTTTTAAGCCTGAAGATTAAATATTTATACGTTATGCCTATCCAATTTATTAAAAGAGTAAACAAACAGATTTCATCAAAATTCTTGTATAAACACCCGCTGGATCGAATCAATAACACATTTATCTATGATTCGTGTTTTTTATCTAAATGTGTAATCACTTTTTTCACCAAAATTCACTTAATTTCAATATTTATTTTTCATTTGAAAATTTTTCGTCCAAATCTGACGTTATTTCTTGATTGAAACATGTGTATAATCTGTAGTAATATAAACTTGCACAGAGATGGTGGAAAATTTGACATTTTAAAAAATTAATACGCGGATGGAATAAGCGATGTTTAGTAACTTTTGTTAAAATGCCCACGAAGAATTTTTATAAGCGTCAGAAAGTATTTTGTGCCGCCTTATATTTTTTGTGGAATTCTTTTTAACTAATCGCTGGTAGGGGTAACGAAATCTATCGCGGCGCGCATGGTTGGCCAGAAGTAGAAATAATGTGACATGTCTAGCAGATACCTACCAACAATTTTCCTTATGAAACAGTTTGTGGTTAAAATTTTATATTGAGTGATACTCATAAAACCGGTCTTCAAAACGATACTCATTTTGATCTGAAAAAGATATTTAATTTATTACTAGCGATATAAGAACAACTATATCTTTTTTTAATATTTCAAAAAACCATTAAGATAGCTTAGTCTTTTCGTTTTATAGTAAAAGTACAACTAAACATGAAGTAAACAAACCCTGACATAACCAAAATAAAACACATTTTTTGAATAAATGTTACTTACTTCATTTAATTTTAATGACCGAAAACGAATTCACAACCTTTTTTTCCATCCAAATCACGGTATCACAGTAATTTTGTATTATAAACTAGCTGTTGCCCGCGGCTTCGCCCCCGTTGTATTTTTTTTTAATTTTCTTCCATGAAAACCTTCCCCTGACAGTAGCGAACACAACAAAAAAAGAATTAGCGAAATCGTACCAGTCGTTCCCGAGTTATGCGCTTACCAACACATTTTGCGATTCATTTTTATATTATAGATTAATACGAGGGTCAAACTGAAAGTTCTTAGAAAATCAAAAACTGAGCAAACTAGCAAGTTATTAGTTTTATTATATCTTTTCAAAATAGTGTCCATTCACATCAATACACCGTTGCATCCGATGGAACCACTGAGAAAAGCACTTAGCCCAGTCGTCCTTAGGGGTCTCTTCGACGGCCTTTTGAAACGCACCCACTGCTTCCTCGGTGTTCATAAAAAGTTTTCCTCGAAGTTTTTCTTTTATTTTCGGGAATAAATAAAAATCGCAAGGTGCGAGGTCGGGGCTATACGGCGGGTGACCCAGTAATTCCACGTTTGACGTCACTAAATAGTCGATCGTTTGCCTGGCGGTGTGCGACGAGGCGTTGTCGTGGTGAAGAAGGATCCTACTTCGAGGTCGCTTCTCCCGAACTTTTTCAAATACAAGTGGCAAACAATTGTTAGTGTACCACTCTGCAGTAACTGTTTTTTGATCCTCTAAAGCAATTGTCGCATAGTGACCTGTCCTTCCGAAGAACGAGGCCATCATCTTTTTTCCCACGCTTCGACCTCTCTTCACTTTAGTTGGCAACTCCTCGAAAGGAAACACCCATTGAGCAGACTGTCTCTTGGTTTCTGGATCATAACAGTAAACCCAGCTTTCGTCACCCGTAAGTATGTCGAAAACAGCATTTGAGTCACCTCCGTTAAATCTTTCAATCATTTCACGGCACCAATCAACCCGACGGAGTTTTTGGGCCTCGGTCAAATTATGAGGTATCCACCTCGCACAAAGCTTCCTGACCGCTAAATGTTCATGGAGGATTTTATGCACTTGACTCATACCGATGCCTAAGCTTGTCCGAATCTGCTGATACGTCACTCTTTTGTCAGTCTCTATCATACGCTGCACAACACTGATGTTATTTTCAGTCGTCGCCGTAGAAGGCCGTTCCTCACGCAGATCGTCGGTGAGATTAGTGCGACCACGTTTAAACTCATTAAACCAGTTGTAAATGGTCGCATGAGATGGAGCTTCATCATGAAAGGCCAATCGAAGTCTATCATAGCTTTCTTGTTGACTTAAATGACATCGAAAGTCATAAAAAATCATTGCACGAAAATTTTCGCGAGTTAAATTCATGTTGACGTGACACAGACAATTTTCAATTTGCCGCCAAATCGTAAAACTAATGACAAATGAATGAAATACATACTCAATAATATTGGCAAAGAGTTCCATTTTCAAAATTTAAACTTACTTTTTTATTATATTTTTTACAAGTGGCCAGTTCTAAAAACTTTCAGTGTCGCCCTCGTAAGTGATAGGTTTGATTTTTGACACAATGTCGCTATGAAATTTCAAAACGTCAGAGCCTCAGAGCCAACAAAGTTGCGGACGCTAGGTGGCGCTGATGTCGTGTACAAAGCCAATACTCAAGTCGCTATTTTCTTTGAGCCAGTTTTTATTAATCATTTTTTTCCAGCCGATTTATGATCATAACTTCGTAATATGTACCAAACGCTCATATTTCGTGAAGTCACGTTTCTCGACGAAATTCTTAAGAGCGTTTATACCTGCTGACCTGGAAACGTTGCATTTTTGTTAGTTTTTCTCGATTATTCCATAAAAATTTTATCAAAATTAAAAATTTTGTCTGATATAACACTTCTTAATATATAAGTTTTTTTTTATTCGACTGCATGGCAAACGAGTAAGTGGTCTCATAATGGTAAGTAATCACCTCCGCCCATAGACACCTGCACCACCTGGGGGATTGCAGATGCGTTGCCAACCTAGAGGCCTAAGAGAGGATACCTCAAAAAGCCCACCAGGAGACCCACTTGCTCGTTTGCCTTCCAGTTGAATAAAAAAAAAAAGTTCGTGCAATAACAAATATACGTGCGCGCACATGTGAACACCCATTTCGCATTTATAATGATTACTTATTTATATGATTATTCCTTCAATAAATTGTAATCGCTTGATGAGATAAATAAATGATTAAACGTTAAATAGATTCCTAAGATGATTTCATTAAATTAATGTCACTCTTTGTTGTCATCTAACCAGCATGAAGCAATTAATTTGCCAAAGAGAAGGCAGGTGTCGCTGTTATTTCATTAGAATTAAAACAAAAGGATTTTAACCTTTGTTTGTTTTAATCATTAAAAGGTGGCTATAGAAACGATTTTAAGGAAAAAAGGATCTGCACCCAGTTACACCCTTAAACGACACGACCGTTTCTTAACAAAAAAAACGACATACATTGCAGCTTTTATAAACCTCCACTTAATAAAGCTTTTGTAAGGCCAGCAATGAACACTGTGCCATATTTTGCAGTTGTTTTTCGTTAAGTTTGTAGGTAATATTGTTCCCATCTGCGGTCAGAATGCTTCCTTAATTTTCCTTACTTATTCTGCTTTGGTTGCTCCGTTAACTACCTGAAAAGAATAAGAGAATTTTCGCTTAATATAATGTACATTTACCTGTGGTTTGACGTTGTTTATTTTAATGTTTTAGTCGCTTTGTGAATTGATCTATAGCCTCTCAAGCAGAGAATTGAATGGGTTCGATCCGAGCCCTAAAAGAAGATACCATAGGTACATTACAATAGAATACAATAACCTCTTTATTGCACACCAATACATAGTAAGGAAAGAAAGAAAGAAAAACATTTATTCGTGACATTTTACAAATTAAAGAGGAAGAAAAAAAAAAGGAAATCATCATAACAATAAAGAGTTACAATACAATACAAAACAAATTTTGTCACGAAATGGTTCTAACTCAGCATGATGTCAATCTTGCGGCCGACGCTGCATGGTCTTCCGTTTAAGAGTACAGAAAACACAGGTATTATTACGTCGGGGGCCTATCGTAAAATAGTGATGCTTTCTTTCGATGCACTCTTCAATGAAAAAGAGTAGAAAGGGGTAGCAAATAATCCCATAAATACCTTTTGAAAGAGGGTTCATTAAATTAATAGTAATATGTCTGAGTCGTTTAACAAATGGATTTTAATTTGGCCACCGATGGAAAGGGTTACCGCGGTAAAAAATAAACGGACATAGTTGAGACAGATACTGCGGACCAATTTATATTTTTCATCTATACTCGTAACAGCCCTTATAGGGCCCGTCTTCGGACATAGGCCTCCTCTCTACTTTTTGAGTCTTGCCTATTTACTGTCACTCGCATCCAGTTTAAGTTACGCATCTGAATATCGAATGTTAAAATACCGAATGTATTAAAATATCGAATGGGTCATAATATCGAAAATGTATTTTTGTTAAGATTGTATTTTTTTAGATTGTTATAAATCTAACCTAACCTAACCTAACGGGTTCTATACGATACCGTTTTAATCAATCTTGGAAAAATTTTGGTTTCAGAAAATAAACGTTTCGATATTTTAACATTCGATATTCAGATGCGTACCCTCAGTTTACGCCAGCTTGTTGCTGGATATCGTCTCTCCATTTTTTGGTGATCGTTCTCTACCGCGGGTGTTAGCACGGGATCTCCACTCCAGGACTCTTCTCGCCCAACGACTGTGGTCCGTTCTAGCGATAGCATTCTAGCATTCTGGCAATTTTATTTTTCATAAAAACTATGGATGGAATGAAGAAGGATGGATGGTATGGATCTGTTGAATGGAAGTGTAAATGTGATTCTGAGTCATCCACTTTCAGAAGAAGCGATGCGAATTTCGGCACAAGAGAGTGTAACATGTATCTCAGGTCCCACATGAGGCTGGCATAGTCACATTTCGTGTAAGTACTGAAGCCTCGTTAAAATATAAGAATAATAATAAAAAAAAACATGCAAAACAATCAACAAAACGTTGGCCACGAAGCCTCTAGCCTCGGTAGTCTCTTTCCAATGCATAATGATCAACACAGACTGTCGCTTTATTTATTTATCCTCCCTCCGCTCAACTGTTGTCACTAAAGCTGTGCTGTACGATAGGTAAATGAAGTCTATTGGTTCATAAAAAACGCATTCCCCGCAACACATCCTCGCATATCTCTGGTGGAAGCAGCCTTAAGTTACCATCAATCTGCGGAACACTGCTGCAATATTATGACGTACTCCATTTTTCTCCCATAGACCGTCGGTACCGACGAAGCATTTAAGGAAATAACTCAACCGTTCATTTGGGAGCAGATGGTATTTATTTTATTACCATCCCTCGCGTTTTGTAGAATTTTGGGGATTCTTTGTTTTGTTAGGAGGCGGGTTGTGAAGTTTAGAACGTGTAAGGAAGCAACATTTAAATCATGTATGTAAACATACATGTAGGTATAATTATTATACGCCACCAAGAGCAACATTTGAAATTCATGAAACTTCGACAATACTTCAACTTTCAGGAAGTCATAGGGTTGTTTTTCGTAATTCGACGACATGCAAATGTTTCATTTTATAAGTATCAAATTTCTCCGAAACAATAACGTTCGGAACTTTTATAAAACAAACCTAACCTGCTGTAGTCTTTAAAACCATAAGAAAATATTCTGAGAAAAAAAATTGAGTTTCGAGAATTACTTAGGAATTGAAGCATTTGTCTTTGGTTGTTATTTTTAGTTTTTACTGGACATTTGATGGTGGTGATAGATGGGTTTGTGTAATTTGTGTGTGTTCTTATAGTGTGGAGGTGGAGGAACTGCATGAACACGCATATTATGAATAAGCTTGGCTATTGTAAGGTCGCGGGTGAGCAAGGAAATTATTTAAGTTCACTTTATGAAGTAATTTTTTACTGAATGAATAAAATAACAATCTAATCTAACGGGAAATTCATTCATAATTCATAATTTCATCATCATTAATTCATCATCATCATCATCATTTATCATCATTCATTCATTTGTTCTTTTCTTTTTGTATTACTTTGTGTTTTATGTACAATAAAGTATTTACATACATACATTTAGGGAAAAAAATTGTGCGAAACGGCTGTAGACGCGACGACATAGTGTTTGCCCTATCCTTAGCACCTGCCAATTGAGCTAAAAAGCGCTCAGGTCGTCCCTCCATCTATTCTCCTTACCCGTATAATTATGGAATAGTCTTCCCACTTTCTATTTTACTGCCAAACTCTTGAAAAAGTCTTCCAGAACGATCGTAACTAGTCAGACCATGCCTAACGTATATTTTTGTAACTCGACTTTGACCTGCGGAAATCTTATCCGCGAATCCTGTAGCACAAAACGAAGGTCGAACCAATAATTCTGTAACGGTCTGACCTTCTCTGGCGGCAATAAAAAGGGCCGTACGTTCGGTGACAGATTGTTTGATGGGACCTTTTGTCATCTCGGTAGTTTCATGAAAAGTGTCTTAAAGCGCGTAATAGCTTTGTGAAAACTGTTGCCTTTTACAATGTTCTTCTCTGGGGAGAATTCATCTAGTAACGAAATTGCACAATATGTCATCATCACCATCCCAGTCTATATACGTCGCAATGCTGGGCACAGGCCTCTCAGAATGAGAGGGTTTGGGCCATAGTTCCCACGCGGGCTCAATACGTACATAAATATATTATATTACAGTATAAATAACCTAGTAAAGTACAATATTCTATGTCTTTAGTACTTAAATTATATCTTATAGCTTTTGCCCGCGGCTTTGCCCGCGTGGAATTCGGTTATCGCGCGTTATTCCCGCAGGAACTGTGCATTTCGCCGGGATAAAATAGCCAATGTCACTCTCTGACCCATAAACTATCTCTATGCTAAAAATCACGTCGATCCGTCACTCCGTTTCGACGTGAAAGACAGACAAACATACAAATACATACACTTTCGGTCAGATTATATTGGTCAATGATATTTGCAGACTGACATAAAATATCATGATTTTCAAACTTTTCTAGTTGGTTGTGTTATAATAGCTACCTTCATACCAAATTTCAAGATTTTGAGTTCACGGAAAGTACCCTGTAGGTTTTGATTCCCTTGCGAGTTTCGAAAATTTGCGAAAATTTGCAGCATAAACGGCTGCATTTCTTGATTGCGTTGGCTTTTTTGTTTGTTTGTTTTTTTCACAGCTCCAAGGGACAGTAGACCTCAGTATTTGATATATATTTCAGTTTGGTTCCTCCACACGTTTTATCAGACAGACAGACAGACGGATAAAAACTCGCCACTTGCATCCACCGGTTTCCCGGAACTCTCACAATGTCGTCAGTCTACCTGGTAGGAGGCCTGCCAACGCCTCGTCTTCCGGTTCGTGGTCGCCACTCGAGAACTTTACTCCCCATGGTTATCTGTTCTTCAAGCGATATGGCACGCCCATTTGCCACTTCAAGTTTCCAGCTTCCAGTGACTTTAGTTCTTCGATGAATTTCCGTATTCCGGATTCTATCGTGCAATGAAACTCCAAGCATAGCTCTCTCCATAGCTCGTAGCGTGACTCTGAGCCTCTCTAAGAGGCCAACAGTCAAGGACCAAAAATAAATTTGTAATAGCCTCATATCCTCAAGAAAGCAATTTTGAAAATATTTTCCTTTATTTCGCGGTGTACCGCTAGCACTATTTAATAAATTCAGGTACTTAATATGAAATACCGCAACTACATAATGCTTTAAAGAAATCAAAAGCAGAAAGTAAGTGGGTGTAGGCGTATGAAAAATGCGGCGCTACTTTCTAATAAAACGTGTAAGTACTAGGAAGTTTACCTACAAAAGATGGTTTCTTTATATAAGGCAAAAAAGTAAACAAAGTACATAGAAACTCCTTAAAAGCCTCGGTGAAGTTATCGTTGGCTTCTCATCAAAGAGCTGATATTAAAAAACTTCCCTAATGTTGACTTCATACCAAGTAGTTGATATGAAAAATAAATTTCATAGTGATCGAAGTGGGTCTATATCGGATGGCATACAATTATTTAGTCCTATCGTTATGTCGCATAACGTCTTTTGTCCTAATAACGTATGGCAAACACTTTGTTCCGCTTATTTTTGATTGTCCGAAATTGTTGCTCCTATTATCGTCTGTCCTAAATATTATTTGTCCTATCGTTTGATGTGGCTAAGATTCAACTGTCGAATGATTGATGTACATAATTGTGATTTTTATATTATAGTAGGAAGTGATGGCAAAAAAAATAACTTCGAAGGCTAAGGCGGGAGCGAAGCGTAGCAAAGCGTAGCGAAGCTACAGACTACTGCCTACCCTAGGCAGCAGTGTACTGGTGCTTACCCTCATTGTACACATCCCAGTACGTCAGTACATACCGCTGGAGTTTCTCGCGTAGTTAATTAGCAAATTGTTCTAAGAAACCCTAAAGCCTGGTACAAGTCACAAACTAGTTTGCACCAGTTTTCCGATAGTTCTAGCCCAATGTTAGTACTTACAAGTCAAGGGCATCTATTTGTTAATAAGATCAATCTATATTATCGTAGGGAACTACTTCAAACAAACAAAGATTCTAGCAAATCTCTCAGAGATAATGATCAAATTAAGATTGTTTTTTATTGGAGTCTTTTAGTATTTTTTATTTCAACTAAAAATTTTCGGTCACCCGTAAAACCCATTTCGAAAATACAAACTGAAATATACATGCACAGAAAAACCAGAAAAATAAGACCAGCGCTGGGAATCGAACCCAGGTCCTCGGTATTCCGTGCCGCGTACTATAACGCAGAAAAAAAATCTTAATATGATTGCTCAATAACGACATTTCATCTCTTGTCCAGGTGAGCGGTTAGTTCCAATGGAAGTGCTGAAAGTTTCTCGATGAGGGCAACAGCATAGATGTCACTAGTGTCGCTGTTTAAATGACAAAATAAGAAAAAAAACAAGCTGAGATATGTGGTGCCTAGGAGAAATTCGTGTCTGTACTCCTGTCCAGTAGTGGTGTAGGGGTATATTACGCGGCACGGAATGCCGGGGACCTGGATTCGATTCCCAGCACTGGTTTTATTTTTCTGATTTTTCTGTGCATCTATATTTAAGTTTGTATTTTCGATATAATTATAAATCATGAGGGATGTTATAATGGAAAACCCAATTTTTAGAAAAACAAACAGGAAAAGTGATAGGCCAGTAATAATAATAATAGGGATGTTGACACCACCAATCAACTGACGTATTTTTTATGAGCTGTCAAAACACAACTCTCCCATAGAATTTCAATGGCAATAGCGACTTATGACGTCACTATCCGACAACTCAATCAACTAGCTATTTATTTGTTTTAAACTTTTAAAGCAACAAAAAATCTAATTTTACAGTAAATCGAAAATTGACCTGGTTTTCAGGGCTAAAATAAAGCGTTTTTAATGGAGTTATGCCTTCGAATTATTTTTTAATGGCGTCATCATCCCTATTATAAACCCCATCATAGCAAAGATGTCGTTATTTACTTCGACCTCTTAACTCAACGGTTAACGTGCAATTAAATGGCTTATTTAATCGCAGATACTTAAAAGCTTTCACCAATTAGGTTCATTAATTAGGTTAAGTATTTTGAAATAACTTTACTGGGTTTGAAGACTTTTTTTAATTGTGACAGCAGATGCTTATGTTGTTAAATAGAAATGGTTCAATAATGGGTACTTACTTAACATTTTTGAAATTAAATGAAATGTGACGGAAGTCCATAAAATTAGCTTTATAGAGCTTGTCTAATTTAAAATTACGCGCCATGGGTTTAGAATTTTTTTTTATTCATCAACTGCTATCGTTTCAGTTTCAGTCGATCTCAAATTTCATTAAAATAATAAAATTGTTCCATACATTTTTCTATTCTTTTTATTTCAACTCCATATTTTTATTATTTTTACGACAATTCCATAAAATCTATATCGAAAATACATACTGAAATGTGATCTGAAATGAACGCAGAGGACCTGGGTTCGATTCCCAGCGCTGGTCTCTTTTACTGGTTTTTCTGTGCATCTATGTTTCTCGAAACTTCTAAACTTTTTGCGTCGGGAAAAAGAGTTGTTTACAGTTATTTTTAGTTACGTTCGTCAGTACATAGTATACCTAATTTTCAATAAGCACGCAACACTTCAGTAGAACGCGAGAAAAACAACACCGTTTCAAGTGAATGAAAGGTTCATTCAATTAACTTGAACAATTTTAAGTTACCTGTGTCAATTTACAAAATTAGTTTTTGTTAAGCTAACGCACCGATGTAGTCAAGCGTGAGCCGCGAAGCCTCGACGCTGGTTTTCAGCCTGGCCCTTCCGTCTGTCAGCGCAAACTGACATGAGCTTCTACGGGTGTGTAGATGAAAAACAGGGTCGGTATTTCCATATCGGTAAGTATTATGCGAGCCGGTAAAGAGTGTCACCTGTTGAAACGATTGAATCAAAGACACATAAATTCCTTTTTAACATTTTCTATTCTGGACTATGGAACAACCCGTAACCGACCGAACTGTCGTAATTTGGCGTTAAAGAAAACTCTTTCATTTTTATAAAAATTAATTGAAGCTACTTAACAGTCTGACATTTTTTTCTGTTATTTATAAAGGTTATTCCTATTATTGATATAAAAAGTAACAAGCGTTTCTAAATTTCTCAGACATTCCCCATTGTACGTGGCCAATACAATTGGAAGAACTAGTTATACGAGTACCTATATTAAAGTTAGGTGTTGGTAGGGTTGACAGTGATCCTATAAGGGTTCCGTTTTTTTTAAACGGAACCCTAAAAAGTTGTTTCTAGTCGACGGATCCCAGCGTATTATCGTAAAAATATTTGTCGGGCCGCAAACAGTTTCGTCAGGCCCGATAAGGCAGGCTCGCGGCAAAAACTCCTGAATTATGCTAATCCTACCGAATTTACAGGACGGCCAGCAGCTCTTAGACTACTAATAAAAGCTAGTCATTACCCGCGGTTTTGCTTGCGTTTATCATTAGATCAGACATTATAATAGAACTATCGGTTTTAATTTTACGTTTTTATAGAGATTTGGAAGAGTTAAACGTGTTATTCAATAAAGTTGTGAAAATAGGCCGATATAGATATTACACTAGATAAAGCAAACACCTCAATCTGTATGAATACCAACCGTGTCACTTTTTTTTTATATCTACTGTGACGTCTCGAGAGCGAATTAGCGATGTGTATTCCCCAATGTCCGCGCAATGTGGGGCTCGAGTCAGTCACTAGTTATGATTAGTCAGTTAGCTGTCAGTCTTTGTATGGAGCCAAAACCGACGTTTGGTCGTGGCTCAGACACACGAAGTATATGCTTTTGCGTAATCTAGTGTAATCTATATCTGTGCTTCAAGCCAAGCCTGGGTCTCGTCAAAGACCTTTTTGCGCCTTTAATGCGTGAGATAATGAACTTTTTTATTTTTATCGAGTTACGTTTTACATTTTGGTGGTGGACGAATTTTTATTGAGTTATTTAATATGTAAGGGGTGACGTTAAGAGTTTCGGAGTCGGAAGTATGTACTCAACACTTTCGCGAATATCATTAGATTCAGCAGTTCAGTGGCGATTTCAGGATTTCCCTCATTTTCCATAGAATTTTCCGAAAATTTAATTCGGGTCTTAATATTTCTTTAATGATGCATAAAACCCGTGCCTAACTTCATGTTGCTAAATTACTGATTGACATTTTGGAATTTGATTCACACTCACAAACTGTTCTGTATTTATCTTATCCTAATCCATACTAATATTATAAATGCGAAAGTGTGTTTGTATGTTTGTGTTTGTCCGTCTTTTACGCCTGAACGGAGCGACGGATCGACGTGATTTTTGGCATAAAGATAGTTTATGGGCCCGAGAGTGACATAGGCTACTTTTTATTCCGGAAAAATGCAGTTCCTGAGGGAACAGCGCGCTATAACCGAATACTACGCGGGCGGAACCGCGGGAATAACGAGCCAATTATATTTTTAAATTTACGTCCTTGACCTTTACTGTGACTTTGACCTTGCCCGTAACCTTGACCTTTAAAAGACATCATACCCAAGCCATCCCAGAATGTTCCGCGTGAAGCCAGCTGACAGCATTAGGTCGTTATAACGACTGAGTCTATTATATATGTGAATTTATGTCCTTGACCTTAACTGTGACCTTGACCTTCATTGTGACCTTCACCTTTAAAAGATATGATATCCAAGCCATCCCAGAATGTTCCGTGTGAAGCCAGCTGACGGCATTAGGTCGTTATAACAATCGAATCAATTATATTTTTAAATTTATGTCCTTGACCTTAACTGTGCCCTTGACCTTCATTGTGACCTTCACCTTTAAAAGACATGATATTCCAGCCATCCCAGAATGTTCCACGTGAAGCCAGCTGACGGCAATAGGTCGTTATAACGTCGGCGTATGATAAAGGGAGGTCACTCGTCGCCCTAGAAATACCTAGTTGCCGAAACTACCACTTTGCTTTTTGGAATTTGGAAGACTGGCCTGCGCAGGTTTAAAGTTAGAGCACAGTATATATATTAAGCTAAAGCAGTACGGAAGCTACGAACAAATCGATTGAAACGAACACACTCACACATACACGCGCTCTACACGGCCTCTAAGTGGGTCTCGCGGTACTGCAGCTCTGGTTAGAGGTAAAGAACGAATTTCATCATTATCATCATCTTGGCCGATACGTCTCACTGGAGGGCACAGGTCTCCTCTCAGATTGAGAGCTTGTTCCATAGTTCTCACGCGGACCCAGTGCAAATTGGGAACTTCACACAGACTATTAACACACCATTGCTGGAATGCAGCTGGTTTATTTGCAATTAGCCTATCACGCGGTAACTATGCAATTTTTCGGGATAAAAACTATCCTTTGTCCTCCAGATGAAGTAACAAACAAACAAACAAACTTACAAACTTTCGCATTTATAATATTAGTGGGATGTTCTGACCTTTTTCCGAAATTGACATTTTTGTGTGTAATATTTTTTTTAATTAAATTGCTTTGCTTGAAAAAGCTACCTACTAAAATTAATCTAATACTACTAAACTTATTTTTTATTTTAATTTTTGAAGACGGTTGTTTTTTTGATTTTTTATTTCATTAGTAGCCTTTAGCAACTATCCTAAAATTTGCGGCTGTAACAAAATACACGACGTACATTTAATTTTGAAGTTAAGTAAAAGTCTGTAAATTGTGAAAAAATATGGGTTTGACCAAACTCTCCTAGGATAATTCTCTGGGGCAAAACTACGGTACTAAATAAATGGATAAAGTTTTCTATTTGCTCAAGTGGTCTGTATCGCGAAGCATATTATAGTAGTTTTTAGGGTTCCGTACTCAAGGGGGAAGACCAAGATTAACCTATTTTAACCAGGTGAAGGAAAGGGTGGGTGTCGTATCAGGAAGTCAAACAGCTGGCCGAAGACCGTGCGGAGTGGCGATTACTCCACCGACAAGAGCATAGCTCTTAAAATTAAGAAGGAGACACAAAGGGTGCCAACGGAACCGTATTAGGGCATTTCTATCTACCGTTGTACCTGAGTTTCTGCTCCGATTTCACCACAATTTAAGGTAGACTCAGTCCATGATTCCGAGCTGGAAAAACAGAGTCTCGAGATGTGTGCTAATCGGTCTACCCGTTTAAGAGCTACGGTGCCACAGACAGACGCACATAGCGGTCATACTTATAACCCCTCTTTTTACTTCCAGGGTTAAAATACTCTGATGTGCAATAGTTTCCTTTGAACATGTAACTACCACGAGACTTGCTCATATGTGTATATACTCACGTCTTAAATTGAGTTTAGCTCGACTTGTTTCGAGCTAATTTATTGAGAAAGGGCTACGAATTAGCCCGAAACATGTCAAGCTTAACTCAATTTAAGACGTAGTTATCCGGATTTAGTTAATTAAAGTTTTATTGGTACAAATGAAATAAAAAATATCCTAAAATTAACTTAACTAAAACTTACTTACATAAAATAAAAATACAACCTAAAACTAGAACAAATTGTCTAAAGAGTACCCCTTAGCTAAGGTCCCGAAGATGCTGGGAGCGTTTCCTCTTTGAATAGCTAGGCTAATTCTTTGTCCGAGGAAATTAAATAGTTTATTTTATGTGGTGATGATTTACCATCAAGACCCGCTAATCCGTTTTCCACCTTCATCGCAAAAACGCAGGAAAGTCAGCCAACCTTCATTCAAACGCTGTATCCGGCTAAGTAACATCGTTTCTTACAATTCTGTCCGTCACCCTATACCGCGCACAGCCGGAATATAAACGAGGGGCAAGGCCAATATATTTATTGAGGACCCCCAATTTACTGGAGCTACCCCTTTGGATTTGAGGAAGCTTCTTTTTAAGAGCTCTGGGTAGATTTAAGAAGTGGAATAAAACTAACTGTCCGAAAGTCAAATGCAAGTTACGCGAATAATGCTAAAATTCGGGTAAACCATTATTCGGCTTATATAGAACTAGCTTTTGCCCGCAGCTCCGCCCGCGTGGTATTCGACTATCGCACGCTGTTCCCTCAGGAACTGTGCATTTTTCCGGGATAAAAAGTAGCCTATGTCACTCTCGGGACCATAAACTATCTCTATGCCAATAATCACGTCGGTCCGTCGCTCCGTTATGGCGTGAAAGCATAACAAACAAACAAACTTACTTTCCCCTTTATACTAGTAAGGATTATGCGGAACTAAATTTCGGCAAGTTTAAGATTCGGCGTAAATAAATTATGCGAAACCTGTTATGCGTAATCAGTTTCGGACATTAAAAAGTATGCCAAATAGATATCACCCGCTGCTTTAGGGGCTGTTTCACCATTAATTAATTAGTGTTAACTGACGGTTTAAATGTGATGCCGTCTCCGTCTATTCGAACAAAACAAATAGAGACGGCATCATATTTAATTTAATTTAATTTTATGCTAGCTCTCTTAAGCCTGCGACACATTTCTGCTAACCTTAGTGCAGGCAAACGTGTTACATAGAATTTAGTAAAATATTGTATCTATCCTTATTTTGTACTGAAATTATTGAATAAATTTAATTATCTTATCTTATTTAACAGCCAGTTAACATTAATTAATGAATGGTGAAACAGTCCCTTAGTGTTTGCGGCAAAACAAATGTCGCGAACTTACCTGTTCCATTTTGCGTCTCTTCTCTTCTTAAATTTAAGAGCTATGCTCTTGTCGGTGGAGTAATCGCCACTCCGCACGGTCTTCGGCCAGCTGTTTGACTTCCTGATACGACACGACACCCACCCTTTCCTTCACCTGGTTAAAATAGGTTATAGGTTAGGCTAGGCTGTTCCATTTCGCGTACGCAACCCTAAAAAATAAACATTTCAATTATCACTTTTATCACGAATCAAATATGAGGCAATTAATCAAAAAACTCTCAGTCATTGTTTTACGGTATTCGAGGCATTCCAATTAAACGTCGTAAATTTCGGTGGTCCCAGCCCACGGCTCCGGGAGGAGGCAAGTTCTCATATAAATCAGCTCCGCTCGGCAGCCGACCGTGGCTTCTATTGTTTGTTATCGTTTTTTGCGACAGAATCGGAATTTACGAATAGCGATAGAACGTGGAATTGATTTATCGGTTTCTCTAAGTAGGAGTTAGGCAAGAAAATTCGGATATTGAAATTTATGTGAAACTAGCTTATGCTCGTGACTTCGTCTGCGCGGATCTAGGTTATCGCTAAAAACGCTCCCAAATACAAAAAAAAAATCCAAAAAACCAATCTTAATTTGATTGCTTAATAATCTATTCTATACTATTCTAATATCGATATCACTTGTCCGGGTGAGCGGTTAGTTCCGATGGAGTGCCGAAAAAGTTTCTCGATGAGGGCTACGGCATAGATGTCGCTAGTGTCGCTGCTTAAGTGCCCAAATAAGAAACAAACAAGCTGAGATATGTGGTGCATACATAGGAGAAATTCATGTCTGTACTCTTGTCCAGTGATGGTGTAGCGGTATAGCACGCGGCATGGAATACCGAGGACCTGAGTTCAATTCTCAGCACAGGTCTTATTTTTCTGGTTTTTCTGTGCATCTATATTTCAGTTTGTATTTTCGATAAAAGCGCTTCGTCTAATAAAAATCCAAACTCCTAAGAACCATTCGATTATCAAAAACTTCCGCCATCGCTCCTAAAAATCCTGGTCATTCATCTGATTTAACTCTCCAATGGATTTAAATCATCCTGCCGCAAAAATCGCACTAAATCCGCAACTTTCCCAAAGTATTTGTCAGGACTTGGGCATTTTTCAAGCGCCAACTTCGGCTTTAATCGCGGCTATCGGGAAAGTTCGGCGGATTAAAGGTATCTGCCCACTACATCGTATCGTACCAAGACCGTAGTAAGTAGGAACCTGTTGGACAAAGATATCTCGTTGAGTTTCTTGCCGGATTCTTCTCAACAGAGGTTTTTTCCGGACCGGTGGTAGATTTTTGACGTTCATAAGTACTTGTTATAGCCTAAATTGAATAAATAGATTTAGACTTTGACTTTGACTTAGATAATGTTTGTGCACGACTGTGCATATGAAACCTTGTTTGTCTGTTCTATTGTTCCTTTTTTAAGTTATTATTGTCTATGATTTGCATTGATGATGTAAAACGAAAAATAAACGAATTTGGTTACAAAATTGCTAATATTTTCTATATTTTAATATTAGTAGACCAAATAATGGTCCTTCGCTTAATATAACAAATATAACCAGTATAATACAGTGGAGTGTACATAATTATTATAATCCTACAAAATGGTTGTCACACGCAGCCAGACAAAATTAGTACAGTCGGCTACAGATAATCAGGAACCTCCTTCAGGTAATGTTTTAAGGCACGTACAAGTACCTCAAGGTCCCAGTGAGAGCGAAGCAGAGACATCGCGGGAACACCAAACTGATCCCGCCTCTGCCGCCCCCTTGGCCAACCCCTCAAACACACGCTCGACAACATCGCGCACGAGCCGCTCCTCGGCGACGGTTACTGCGAGGAAACTCGCAGCAGAGGCACAGCACGCCCGCCACCTCGCACAATTGGAGTTGGATGCCAGGAAAGTGGAGCTCGAGCGGAGGACGGCCGAGCTGGAATACCAGGCTGAGCTCGCAGCTATTGACGCGTGTAGTGAACATGGTTCCGTTAGTAGTAGGAGGCAAAATAGTATCAAAGCATGGGTGCAGTCTGCAGCCAGCCATACTGGCATACCCGAAATTTGTAATGACACCTTTAACATGTTTCCTTATGGTTATAACCAAATCGGCCACCCAACTGTAGGCTCAGGAACAGGTGAGTTAAATACCAATACTATTCCTCAGCATGTGCCTACTAACACTGCCTACTATTTACAGGTTCCTTTACCGAGCTTGAATATCGACAAAAATGACCCGATGAACGTACCATCGCTATCAGCAGCAAAACAGCCGACGACGTCCCAGCCCAATAATTGCCGAGACATCTACGAGGCGACCGACTGTACTACTCCGGTCAATTTCTGCTCTCATGACGGCGTGGATAACGTGTCTCGATTAGTAAAGACATTTGAACGTTTGGTAAATAAAGTCGAACCTAGTAAACCCAATAAATATAAAATAAAACTTCCGAACTATGACGGCAAGTCCCCTATGGACTGGCTTGTTTTTAAAAGGTCATACTTTGACTCGAACAAATCATTCTCAGCAGCAGAAAATGTAGCTCGATTGAGTGCAGCCTTAACAGGGGTCGCGCGTGATGCGGTCTGCATGCTTCTCGCAACAGCGCCAGAACCCGACATCATAATAGCAGAGTTGGACAGACGTTTTGGACGACCAGAGCAAATAGTGTTGCGGGAAGTTGCAGCGATTCGCGCCCTGCCCAGAGTCACCGGCGATCTAAAGGATTTAGCAACGTTTGCCGCTCGTGTGCGTAACTGCGTTGAAGTAGTGAAGCTGTTGAACGAAACCGACTATTTACGTTCACCGGAATTATTTAGCGCACTTATCAACAAACTTCATCCGCTCCTACGCACACGATGGCTAGACTACGCCGCAGCACAGGCTTCCACCGCGGCGCCGTCTAGCAGCGCAAAAGTAGAATTATTATCCCAGTTTTTGTCGCGAGAAGTGGATCTACACATAAAGTTCGATTCGCCGGCCGATGTTTCACACGTGCAGCGAGAACGCACGCACGCTACATCGGAATCGGAACCAGGGCTGCGTAAGTATTCTGATACAGGTAATACACCTAAAGACAGGAAAAAATATCAGAGCATTGTGTGTGCACTTTGTAAACAAAGTCATGATTTGTCATTATGTGACACCTTCAAAGCAATGACAGTAGATGATAGGTGGAGTTTCATTAAAGAAAATAAAATATGTTATCGATGTTTGCAAAGAGGTTCGCATAGTTTTAGGTTGTGCAACAAAAATAAAAATAAGTGCGAAATAAATGATTGTCATCGCAAACATCACACTTTGTTACACAATCCTAATTTCCTTCCCATAACATCGGATCGCAAAAATGAACGCGCTAATTACGCACAAGCCACACCCTCATTAATGTCAAATGCAACTAGCTCAAACGATACAAACCAGGAAAGGGACGTTACCGCTCATACCACCGCTAACCCGAGTTCTCTTAGTCCAATCAACGTTAACCCTACATCTCGGCCTCTCTTGAAGATAGTCGCAGTCACAGTCTCCGGGCCAGCAGGAAGTGTTGACACGTTTGACCTCTTGGATGACGGGTCGACGTCATCATTTATAGATTCTGACATCTGCTCTCGTATCGGTGTACAAGGACCGGAGGGGCAAATTCACGTTGATTGTGTGGGTGGTTTACATCGAGAAGCGTCAGTACAATACGTTGATTTTCAGATAAAAGGCCGACACACTAGTCAAACATTTACAGTACATAGAGCACGGTCGATTGAAAACTTAGGACTAGCATGCAAGCAGTCAGTCAAGTCAGTTGATTTGCGGCAATATCCGTACCTAACAGACATATGCGCTGAATTGTGCTACGACAATGCTATTCCTACGTTAATAATAGGGATTGATAACTGGCATTTGTCGGTTGCGATCGCCATCAGGAAAGGCACAAAATCGCAACCTGCAGCAATTCAAACGGCGTTAGGTTGGGTTCTTTTTGGATTCACCAGTTCTAAAACTAAGCCAATTGACTCGCTATATCACGCCTTTTCAATTGAGTCTGAAAACCCTAGGTCTGAGCTCGAAGAGCTTATTAAAGCTCAGTACAAATTAGATGCCATCGGGATCACCAAGTACGAGGCACGTAGCACCGATGATCAACGTGCGCTAGAAATATTAGATCGCACGGCTCGTCGACTTCCTTCCGGGCGCTTTGAAGTAGGTTTACTTTGGAAGGCAGACCAACCAACCGCGCCTGACAGTTACCCCTTAGCATTGTCGAGGTTCAAAAGCTTGGAGAAAAAGATGTCTAGGGAGCCCGACTATGCTGAGCGGTATCGAAAAAATATTCAGGACACACTCGATAAAGGTTACGCCGAAGAATGCACCGGAGTAGAACCTTCGGGTATATGTTGGTATTTACCACATTTTGGGGTGATAAATCCCAATAAACCCGCAAAACTTCGCGTAGTTCATGACGCAGCTGCGCGGTCTCAGGGAGTGTCTTTAAATTCAATGTTACTTACAGGGCCCGATCTTTTACAAAATCAGCTTAGTATTTTGATGCGTTTTAGGGAAGGACGGATCGCCCTATCAGCTGACATTAAGGAAATGTTTCCACAAGTAAAAATAATACATAAAGATAGGGACGCTCAACGATTCTTGTGGCGCGACGATCCTTCCGGCCCTATTAAAACCTTTCGCATGAGCTCAATGATTTTTGGTGCCTGTTCAAGTCCCTCGACTGCAATCTATATAACCAACCTAAACGCATCAGAGTTTCGAAAAGAGTTCCCCGAGACCGTAGAGGTTATTAAAAGCGATACGTACATGGACGATTTTATCAGCAGTGTTGACAGCGTGGAGAAAGCAAACCGTCTAGCCACTGAAGTGGTAACCATTTATAAACGTGGCGGGTTTGAAATGCGCGGCTGGACTACAAACAAGCCAGAAGCTGTAGCCTCATTGCCGGACGATTTGCTATCAGACACTGTCAACAATATAACACAAGACGTGGATTTGTGTAAGGATGCCGTTTCCCGCACTTTGGGTCTCATTTGGCAACCTCTTCATGACAAGTTGACATTTAACTCTGGCCTATCGAAAGACTCATGTGCCCCTTTAACCAAGCGCCAAGCCCTTACACAAGTCATGCGTATCTATGATCCTTTAGGGATATTATCACCGATTGTAGTAAAAGGTCGAATTCTCTTTCAAATTTTGTGGCGAAAGGGGTTGGAATGGGACGAACAACTTTGCGAGATGGATTGCAAGGCGTGGCATGAGTGGTTCGAAAGCCTAAAGTCAATTTCAGAGATACGAATACCTCGGTGTTATAATACGAGTAACGTGGAAGTGGTAGAACGGGAATTGCACGTGTTCTGCGATGCAAGTGAGTTGGCGTATACCGCTGTCGCATACTGGCGATTTGTTGATGTCTCTGGCCATGTTACGCTAGCACTTATTGCCAGCAAAATACGCGTAGCACCGTTAAAACCAGCGTCTATTCCAAGGTTAGAACTTCAAGGCAGTTTGATAGCCACTCGCCTTGCCACATTTATTTGCGAGTCGCACCGCGTCAAACCCAGCCGACGTTACTTTTGGACTGACTCGATGTCTGTATTGGGTTGGTTGCGAAGTGACGCTCGGAAATATAAGCCCTTTGTGGCAAATCGAGTAGGTGAGATTTTAGAAAACAGCTCTGTAGCCGAATGGCGGTGGGTTCCCACGGACCTTAACGTTGCTGACGATGCTACACGCATTAAACCTAGTACATTTAGTGTAGAGTCACGCTGGATATCTGGCTCAGGATTTTTGCTTACTGATCCAAGTGATTGGCCTCCTAATCCAGCGAATAGCGGCACCGTTGGACCACTCGATCAAATAGAGTTAAAACCATTAGAGCGCACCATCAAATCATCACTTGCACGCTTAAATTCATCTTCGACTTCAGCATTTAGTAATGTTGCTTGCCACTACAATGAAGTAAACGAATTGCCCGTAGCTGTAGTTGCGGATCCGACACATTTTAGTTCTTGGTTAAAACTAGTAAGGGCAACTGCTAGAGCTCATCAGTTCATTGCTGCATGCATCACAAGGGTCAGGGGAAATTCTGGGAACTTTATCCTCCCCCCATATAACCCTTCGGCGGTCACATCTCAGACTACCCTGCGGCACCTTAATGTTCAAGCTTTAGAATTGGCAGAAACCCATATTTTACGTCATAGCCAAAAGAACACTTTCAACTGCGAATTGCAATGCTTACTACGTGGCCGGCCCATATCGCCGAAAAGTCGTCTGGCGAAATTGTCACCGGCTATAAACCATGATGGTTTGCTGTATCTGAAAGGGCGCACAGCGGCTGTTGAATACGTTCCTACTCAAACCGTCTACCCTATTCTGCTCGACGGCAAGGACCCTGCCGTACGCCTGCTGATCGGACATTATCACAAGAAGTTTGCCCATGCCTACGCTGAAACTGTCATAAATGAGCTTCGCCAACAATATTGGATAATTGGGTTAAGGAACGCTGTCAGATCAGTGGTACATACATGTCAGCTATGCAAGTTGTTGCGTGGACAACCGCTACAGCCTCCTATGGGAGATTTACCCAGAGCCCGACTCGCGCACCATCATCGCGCCTTTACTTTCACTGGTGTCGATTACTTTGGCCCCCTTCAAGTAAAAATTGGACGAAGACGAGAGAAGAGATGGGTCGCATTATTCACTTGCCTGACCTCGCGGGCATTACACCTTGAAGTGGTTTACAGTTTATCTGCCGATGCTGCTATTATGTGCCTTCGCCGTTTTATCGCTAAAAGAGGGACACCGAGCCAGATATACTCCGATAACGGAACTTCCTTCGTCGGCGCAAACCGACAGTTACGTGCACTTTATAATGAAGCCGTTGCTGACTATGCCGCTAATGAAAAAATTGAATGGATCTTCATCCCGCCCTCCGCGCCGTTCATGGGAGGGGCCTGGGAGCGCTTAGTCAAGAGCGTTAAATTAGCATTAAAGGTTACCCTCCGCGAACGAGCTCCGACTGACGAAGTGCTTGCCACACTTTTGGCCGAAGCCGAAGCAATTGTAAACGCACGTCCGCTCACACACGTGTCGCCCGACGCTGCTGACCCTGAGGCCCTTACACCGAGTCACCTACTACTGGGATCTTCCTCTGGTCGCCCGATACCGGCCCAGCTCACGGATTCAGATCTCTGCAGCAGGAGCGGATGGCGCAGGGCTCTGAGACTTGCGGATCATTTCTGGCGCCGCTGGGTGATGGAATACTTGCCAACCCTTGCCCCGCGCCGTGTCAGAGGCCTCCCGACTCCAACTATTTCGATCGGAGACCCTGTCCTTGTTGCCGATGGAGATCTACCGAGGGGCACGTGGCCACGAGGCATAGTTTCACGTACGTTCCCAGGCCGAGATGGAGTGCTAAGAGTGGTTGACATAAGAACTGCCGCAGGGACGTTACGTCGGCCCTTAAAAAAAGTTGTTCTCTTGTAAAATGGGGGAGGATGTGCACGACTGTGCATATGAAACCTTGTTTGTCTGTTCTATTGTTCCTTTTTTAAGTTATTATTGTCTATGATTTGCATTGATGATGTAAAACGAAAAATAAACGAATTTGGTTACAAAATTGCTAATATTTTCTATATTTTAATATTAGTAGACCAAAATGTTCTTTGCATTTTTATTTATTTTTTGTCAATAAAAATTTACAGCATTATATAGTTAAAATACCAATGCGCTGTAAAATTTAAATTATAGAGAAAAAGTACACAAAAGACATAATAGGTACACAAAAATAACATACAAAAAATACAGATCTTTTCGATTGCCATAATTGTAAATTGTAATTGGTCGCAAGTATGCAATAAAGCCTGACTCAAGGCTCTTGCTGACGGAAACGACACTAAAGCAGTTCTGCAGACATGCGCAGACTTCTATTTACTTTTCTTTTTTCTTTGTCAAACATATTGTGGACGAATATGTCGCTTTCACATCGGTCTAGTCAACTACCAAAGACGTTGTCTGACGTCTGTAACAGACGCGTAGGCCTGATGATGATGATATGTTGTAATCTTTGTCGTGTTACATTCTGTACCTGGAATGTTCCAATTACAGTCATGGTTATGGTATAGTGGATAGACACCTTAAGAATTCCGCCGCATCGTAACACTTACGATCACGTTGCTATTTCTTTCTATCCCCACTCTTTCCCGTTTGACAGAAAGAACGGACGATAATGATGGTGAACCGAATGCTTTAGACAATATGGCCGGTTGAGGCGTAATTTATGTTTCAGCTTTGAGATGACTCTTGAGATAACTTACGTGATAATGCTAGTTTTCGTTAGTAGATCAATTCGCACCGGAATGCTCTCGTATAGAAAATTTCGTAATAACCTAACTTAACCAACAAAAAGTTGGAAAACCCCAACTTTGTCACTTCAAAGTTTAATATCTCAAAAACGGCTAAACCGATTTTGATGAAACATTTCTAAGAAAAATTGCTAAAAAAAATGCCATCCATTAAAATAAACTACATTAAAATCGGTCCACCCGTTTAAGAGCTACGGTGCCACAGACACACAGCAACTTATAACACCCCTCTTTTTGCGTCGAGGGTTAAAAAATCGTTAAATTTGTTTATGAGATCTCCGATATAATTGTAGTAAATAATTATACAAGTATTACTCGCTTAAATATTATAACACTCCGCTGTAATTAAAAAGTGTTTTAAAGCGCTAATAAATGCGAATCGGTGATGCTGAGATGAGTTTTGATCAACACCAAGTTGTCAATGAATGGATGAATGGTGATTCGATCTGTAGCATTCTAACATGGCGGATGTAGAAAATATCTAATTTTGCTATTTCTGTTTCTTTGGCTGGTTGAAGTATAATTTTGATAGTGTTTTATGCGGCGGTGTGTTTTAATGCACAAGTTGTCTCCATGTGGTTTCTGGAATTTTACTATCAAGTTGCAAAAACTAAAATCACCGTACAACGTCCCTCTCAAAGAGAGTACTTTGACACTGACGAAAATGTCCAATTAATTAGGACAGAAAGCCATATTTTAAAAGAGAAGAAGAAGAAGAATGGATGAATGGACTCGGCTGATGTTGATTACGGCGACGATTCCTATTCCTATTTTATAATGTTTGCTTTTAGCTAATTTACCCAAATTTGGCGTTGAGAATGGGTAAGTAATAGAATATATATAAAAACAAAACATATAATATTCATTATATATAACTTCACTTTCTCTATTTTTTTTAATATAATATACGTTTCCTATAATGCTCATAACATATAATGATAAAATATATAATTCCATTATATATAATGCTCTATGGAAATAAATACTTTGAGTATAACGATCAAATAATATAATATTCACAACCTCTAACAACCAAAACATATAACATTCATTTAATCTTACAACGAAAAATATGACGCTCAAAAATATAAACGCAATAAAAATATAAAACCGAGTATTTCGAATGTGAATTCCTAAAAGCAATCGCTTCATGTTTAAGCTTAAAAAAATATAGCTAGGTATGTTTATTTTTGAATAAATTTGTCGATTAATTTATTGTGTATTCTTTGTTTATTTTTATTTCACTTTTGCGGTTTCCTGACTGCTATAAAAAAAAACCTAACACCGAAGGCTAAGGCGGGAGCTACGCTCCGCTTCGCTCCCGCCTTAGCCTTCTGAACCTAACCTATCCGAGTCGCTTCTGCTCCGAACCATCTTGCTCGCTCGCTTCGCTCGCTCGCACAAATTTTTGACTAAAACTTTTCAATACAAAAATTAAAGGTTGATAAACACCTAATTTTCTGGTTTTAAAATTTAATTTAAGAATTTTAGAAACAAAGTATATCACTTGATATTATATCATATTAATGTTATATAAAAAGTTATTACGTGTTATGAGCGGTATACTTTATGTATGTTATATAATATGAATTTAGCCCATAAACATGTTATTTCTTATGAAAGTATATAAAACAATTGTTATACTGATCGAACGTTATACTTATTGAAATTATAGTGTTTCATGTTATACATAATGTAATTACATATAATGAACGTTATATAATATGAAAATATATCTAACGTTTTTATATATCTTGGGACGCACCCGTTGAGAATCGAACGCACTTTGCCCACTTAGTTTAACGTTCTAAGGACAACGGGGCTAATGCACCACAATTCTTTAAACAGCATATTTATCAGATTATAACAAACACATTATCACGGGACATATCACGTGACAAAAAAAATATCACGGGACAATTCACACCAATTGACCTAGTCCCGTAAGCTTAGCAAAGCTTGTGTTATGGGTACTAAGCAACGGATAAATATAATTATATAGATAGATACATACTTAAATACATATTAAACAACCAAGACCCGAGAACAAACATTCGTATTTTTCATACAAATATCTGCCCCGACACGGGAATCGAACCCGAGACCTCAAGCTTCGTAGTCAGGTCCTCTAACCACTAGGTCATCTGGTCGTCTTAACATTATGTATCCTTAAAAGCTGTAACTTACGATACAAGCTAGCATATTTGATCTAATTTCATATTTTAGTGCATTTTTTATAACTTCTACGTGTAAATTACGTTTCTGTAAAAGCTGAGATTTTTAGACGCTATAACCCCAGGTGGGGTGAAAGCGTCTTTTACTGATATTATATGATCGGATTGGTCTGAATGATTTTAATCGAGATAATTTTGTAAAAGCACACATGATAAAGTTAATTATTATGTTTTACGCTAAATTCTAGCCTTGGTTTAGGGTAATTAGTTGAACAAAAATATTCGGGGCTATAGCGCCTAATTGACATCGTTGACGAATTACTTTAAAAAAAAACTCGGCCACGACAGCTAGTGATCATTTTTTGCACTTTTAGTGCCAAAGCCTTTAAAAATAGCGTGAGTAGTTCTAAAGGATGTTTTCTTATGATAATTGGAATGGACGCATTAGCCCCGTAGGCGACAGAGCCCCGGTGGCCGTTATATATAAAGTAGGGTAGGAGATGGCTGTTGATGGTCGAGCTCTAATTAGTGAATTATCCATAAACTATGTACAAACCTTACTTATCCGACATACCACGTGTAAGACGCCCACGTGTGTTGTCATGGAGATGAGTACGCGTCATAGAATCAAAGGGTAAAATAACGAATATCATAAAGTTCTATGAATAGAAGTAACGATGTTTGAATCGTCGAATGCTTATTTGAATGAATGTTTTTGATTCCGAAACTACGTTTGACTGAAAGCCCTCAAACCCCATAAAATCTTAATACCTCCAAAAGTTCAAATAAAAGCGTAAAGTTTAATTTAGTTTCATTTAATCTAAGCCAATCATTTGCTACATAATTATTTGCCACATAAAAATGTGACGAAGTAAAAATATTTTGCAATAGAAAAATGTTGCGAAATTGGAAAATGCGAAGCATAAGCCAACGATTGGTTTGCCAAATTAAACTTCGGCGAAAGATTGGTTGCGAAATGAAATTTGGCGAAACATATTTCACCGAAAAGGTAATACACCGGCTAAATCCAATTACTTTTTCAAACATATACCTGTCCTAGGTTAGTAGTGATAAAACGTTGATTATTTTCTGGAATTAACTACTATTCGAAATGAAATACGATTTCGCGTTATTTACATGTATTTCAGTATAGAATTTAATATTAATAATGAATGAATGGCTCCGCTACAGATTGCGAAGACTGAATACAGGTTTATCAAATAGCTTCAGGCCTGCCGATTAACATTTAGGGAGTTGTAGTTCAAGTTATGAGAGATGGGGGTTTGAAGCTGATTACCTGTACCCTTAGTGTATTTTCCAGTGCACAAAATACGTCTTGATCGCGTTCGTGTTAAAATCTCAATTTGTATGGAAACACAGACAGCGCCTCTAGTGGAAAGTTTGCGCAACAACTTTTGTGAGTGTAGATTTGCTGCGTAAACTATGTCTTCCGCGTGTGGAAACGGGTGACGACGCCGCACCGTGGACATGTGACGGCTACGTATCGACGATCGAACGCTCAATTTACGTCTTCGAATAGTAGACGAATGTTTGTGCAAACGTCACACTAGAGGCACTGAGCGCCATACGTCCTGAGGCCGTATTTTTTAACGCATGGGCGCCGTGAGAGTAATCGTCATATCTTTCTACCTGTATCCCATTCTGTGTTACAGTAAGAAGTTGTGAAAACGATTCTGATTCCAAGTGTATTAGACTAGACAATAAGACCTCAGGTTAGACTTGCTAGAAAAATCGTACAAATTGCATTCCGTTGAATGGTCACTTCAAACTTGTTAGCTTTGCGGCGTTACAATGTAATGCAAATTGCAGAATTTTGCTAGCAGGTCTTAACTAGGCTCATACGACGAAGACAAATACAAATACTACGAAGTAAATATGAAAAAAAAAACTTAGAATAACCACAGCAAATTCGTGGTAAAACAACACTATGTAGGTAATAGTACTGAATTGCGACTAGAAACTAACTAAACCATTGAAATCTAATTTTCAAAAAAATATTTAAACTTAAATATATTTTTTATGTGATTCTGTTTGGCTGACTATACTTAAATTGTCACTTACCTAATTTACTTTATGTATACCAAATTTAAAGTCAATTCGGCAATAAGAAATGGATCCAAATTAACTTGCAAGATTCGAAATAAACAATCAATAAAAATTATGACATACTTACTTACAAGATACACGCGATAAACTTTACCTCTCCTTGCTGTCGAGTAAATAATAATATTATTTTTACTATATAATTAATTATTGATTGCCATATTATTAATTGCCTATTATAGGTACAAATTAAATGAATTCATCATCATCATGTCAGTCGAAAGCCGTCGACTGCTGGACATAGGCCTATCCTAAGGCTCTCCGCTCAGACCGGCCTTCGCTTTTCGCATCCACCGCGATTCCGCGATCTTAACCAGGTCGTCGCTCCATCTTGTGGGAGGTCCACCGACAGCTTTTAAAAAATATTTATTTTGTACTAATATTTAATTAATTATATTTGCAAAATAATGTAGACCTTTTTACTTATCTCGTTGACTTTCTTGCCGGATTCTTCTCAACGTAGGTTTTTTTCCAAAAACCAACCACCGGTGGTAGATTTTTTTGATATGCATAGTTGTTTCTTAATTATAGATAACCTAAATTCAATAAAGACATTTTTACTCTGACTCGCACATCGCTACCTCCTTTTCTATACACCCCAAACTTGTATACAAAATAACCGTTAACATAACTGTTATGGGGACTAAAATAGTGAAACACGCGGCACCTCCGCCCCGGGAACGTAATGGCCCTGGAAAATTTGCTTCAATTCCACCCCGGGATTTACCGGGATTTTTGCTGAGCCCGGGATTAAATAGCGCGATTGTGGCGACGACAGTTTCAATTAACAAATAAGCTTAATCCCACTATTATGCGGAATTATGATAGGATAATGAGGAAAATGCGTTTGAATCCTTCTAATCCTACTTATGTTATAAATAAATGCAAAAGTTTGTGTGTCTGTGTATGTTTGCTACTTCTGCGCGCTTAAGCAATCGGAGGGATATCGATGAAATATGGTATAATCGCTCTAGGGTTATCAACTATGGTATATGCACAAAACACTATTATGGTAGTGGCACTCGTATCTAGTTGTTGGATTTGTTGTTGAGAATGAAATGGGAAGAATAGTAATATAAATTAATAATATTTAAAATATTGCCTACCCTGGATCTAAGTGTTTATTATAAGTTTTTTGTACTGGTTTATGGTGTGCAATAAATAATATTTGTATTGTATTGTATATTTTAATGTCGACCGGATGGCCGAGTGGTTAGAGAACCTGACTACGAAGCTTGAGGTCCCGGGTTCGAATCCCGGCCGGGGCAGATATTTGTATGAATAATACGAATGTTTGTTCTCGGGTCTTGGATGTTTAATATGTATTTAAGTATGTATTTGTCTATAATAAGTATGTTTATCCGTTGCCTAGTACCCATAGTACAAGCTTTGCTTAGTTTGGGACTAGGTCAATTGGTGTCAAGTGTCCCATGATATTTATTTATTTATTTATGTTTGTCAGTGTTATTTACAAATTTTTCACAAAAAATATCTTGTGACGATTTCGATATTGGCGAAATGCATGATCATTATATTTTAAAGTGTATTAAATTTGCTCCGTAGACATCGTAGCCCCGGTTGGCCTTACATACATATAAGTAGACAACAGTTGAATACAATGAATCATTAATTAAAGCACTTGTAACTAGATGATGCAGCACACGTCCTGAGTTAGTCACGTAGACATATAAAAATAACCTTTTGCAACATAGTATCTTTGTGTCTCGAGAAAATGAAGTCTGACTTGAAATTTGACTTCATCTGAGTGCTGGTTGAATCTTGCAGGTGTTCTAAAAATACAAGGTACATTTTGGATAACCTGACCAACAAAAATTTCACTTAACTACTGTCACTAATTTATTTTTGTTTTTAAAGTCGCACAATAAATTAGTTTTCTATTTTACTAATTATCCATTTATTTATGTACTTACTCGTAGTCTCATGTAGTTAATGGTGTGTATTATAGTGTCTTTATAACGCTCAAAGGGTTGCCTACGGTGCTGGCTGAAAATCAGCGCTGGGGTGTTTTTAACGCTTCAGCATTATGCTGAGCCAGTGTCCGATTCACAATCGCAATACCTTTGTGTTGTTTATTTGTACCAAATAGTATTGTTGTCTTGTGTTGTGAATAAATATATTTTTTTTCTTTCTTTCTTTCTTTCTTTCTAAAGTTCAATATCTCGAAAATGCTGAACCGATCTAGATAAAACATGTCTAAGCCATCGCTAAAAAATCTTCTTTCAAATACAAAAACCGCATTCAAATCGGTCCACCTATTTAAGAGCTATGGTGCCACACACAAACACACAGACACACAGACCCACATAGCGGTCAAACTTATAACACCCCTCTTTTTGTGTCGGGGGTTAAAAATGAATTACCTTAAGTATTTTAAGTTATTTCTATTTGCCTTTTGATGTCTTTGTACGGTTTTTAAAGTTTATTTCAAAGTTCATATCGTCCTCTGAGAGTTTTCAATTCTAATTCTTTGCACGTCTTGCGCATTGCAGTTTACCAAATGTGTTACAGAACTGAATGAGAAATTGTATGGATTTTACTGTAGCGCTAATAATACGATGAGAATAAAAATAATACGCGAGCTAAAAACCGACTGTCTGCGAGTCCAAAGGTTCCGTACAGTCAGGGGCAAAAATACCACTTATCCCACTAATCCTATCCTACTTCCGACTAATATTATAAATGCGAAAGTTTGTGAGTGAGTATGTTTGTTACTTCTTCCCGCTGAAACGGCTGGACGGATTTAAATGATATTTGGCAAAAAGTTAGTTTATAACCTGGATTAAGACATAAGATACATTTTATCCCGATTATTTCCACGGGACAGGAATAAAATTTCGAATTAACAACCGCTGGGCTAATCATGAAATTTGGCATGGGTGTTTTAATTTAACTTCAATGAAAACCACGATGTATAAATTTTAGGGAATAACCACGAGAATTTAATAAAATCCCGGAATTGTAATTCAACTGCTGTATCTAATGATTTACGCGTGCGAAGTCGCGGGTAAACGCTAAATTATAATAAATAAGAAAATTTGTAAGTCTGTTTGTTTGTTTGTTATCTTTTCACGTCTAAAGCTCTGAACTGATTTTGATACTATTCTGTATACAGATAGTTTGAGTCCAAGGGATGGTCATAAAATAGTTTTTATCCCGGAATGAGAATAAAGTTCTTAAACCAGAAAATTGCATAGTTTCTACAGGACAGCCTAAAGGCTAATGGGATTCGTTAATACACATTACACACTGACGAAGTCGCAGGTAACAGACTAATAAAATATACCAGTAAAAAAATATAGAAAAGTAAATACCTGTCACCTTTAACCGTTATAATTTTACACAAACTTACTTATTTACGAGAATACTTTATGTACCTAATTGAGCAGTTAAACTGCTTCTAATTGCTTTATTGCGGTCTTGAACTTTCAGTTAATGATCTCTAATAGCTTGCCAGAAAAAGGAACTGTTCAAAGTTTTAGCCCCTGTTCAACAAATGCGACTGCATGCGATGTTTTAATATTTATTGAATAAGATTGGTTTTTTGGAATACAAAAATATTTATTAGCTTAATAATTCACAAGATTACAGTATAGTTATACCCAGCGGACCCCAAACTAGGCTGAGCCTGTATCTTGGGACCCTGGATTTTTTTTGTATTTTTTATTTCAATGCCAAGTTTTTACTTTTACGAAAACAAAAATACAAAAACAAGCATAAATAGATTCCAAAAACCATTACTTAATGTTAAAATATTTCTTAATTTTTTCGTAATGGCTACGAAATCCTTTTTTAGGTGTGTCCGACACGCTCTTGGCCGCTTTTAGTTAGTAAGTTAGTAAGTTCGTATTGTACTTATACGTATAGTGCACTTGCTTAGTCTGTGCTTAGCGTATTTGTTTGAACAGGGCCGCAGATTTATTTCCCGCAGTTGAATAATGTGTTAACTGCTTGATTTATGGATAGAATTGTTAATCCATTGCCGAGTAGTTAACGGAATTTGCAAACAATATTATCAGCAAGCCAACTCTGTTAGTCGCTCCAGATTTTCAATAAAAATATTAATACTAGCTTTTGCCTGCGGCTCCGCCCGCGTGGTATTCGGTTATCTGGCGCTGTTCCCTCCACAACTCCGCATTTTTCCGGGATGAAAAGTGGCCTATGTTACTCTCGGCCCTATAAATTATCTCTTTGCCAAAAATCACGTCGATTCGTCGCTCCGTTACGGCGTGAAAGACGGACAAACATACAAACACACTTTCGCATTTATAATATTATTAGTATTGATATGTATGACGTTTTTTACTTCCGCCATTTTGAAAAAACTCAACTGAATAACTCAACCATCCAATTTGGGAAAACTTTGATGGTCGAATTTAATCAACTTTCTAAGAAATTTGGTGTTATGTACTACATAGCTTTTATATTATATTCGATTATCCGAGAATACCGATTTTCCGAACACCCACGACACCCACGTCCCCCAATTATTTCAGATAATCGACGCTCTACTGTATATGTATACCGCCTCACACCGGCCTCGAAGAATAAGACACTTAAGCTGTAGTTTCCACACAGACTCATTGCGAATCGGGAACTTAACTCAAAAGAATTGTAAGTAACTTTACCGTAATAAATACTCAAGATGAGCGTAATAAATGCACGTGCCTTTACTAGACGGTAAGCGCCTCAAGCATAACTAAAATTTATTAAATCTCAAGCCGTTCCAAAAGAACGGCCAACCGAGCTCTGATTTACAACGATGCAGATACGAAATTAAATACATTTCCAACAATGGCCGTCGTAGCATAAATTTCTGTAAAAGCATTATGGTTGGAGGCTTCCGCCCTGAACGTCTGCTTGAGTTATAAGCCCATTGCTTTTTAATAGCTAAATAACGAGCAGATATAAAAAAAACCGTGCTGGCCTAGTGCATTGACCTATACCACAGAATGTATCATAGTGATAACGTACAGAATGGCCACGCTCCGCCCCGCACCGGTTCGAGTTACCCCACCCCTCAAGCGTAGATTGCAGGAAAACCGCAGGAAAACAGTCGGGTGCGCAACGCGATGTATGTCGGCCGCACGGCGCTAAGTTTGGGATAAATTATTTTGCGAAATGGTAACGGTACCCTACTTACTTCCTTTTTATAAATAAATAATGGTTATAGAAATTATCGCGATTAATATATAAAATAACTACCTACCGAATAATTCGTTTAAGTTTGTAGTCGTATATCTATTGTAATTGAAAATAATAATGGTTAAATACACAGACAGACACATTTTAAGTAGGTTTAAATAAATAGGTAAGATTCACGATTAACGATTACATTTATTTGAAATATCTAAGCTATACCTACATGTAAGTACCTTAAAATGTCATTGGTGGCATTTATTATTAGGGTTTTGCGATAGTCAGCCCTGTACACAGGGCTGACTATTGTACCTATCTTACGCACACATTGACGCGTATACAGACGTCATCGTGCCTATGTAGATTCAAGAACGCGTATTTTGTACGGTGTGTGCTTATACCCTCTCAAGTGTAATAAATCTCAAATGTAATAAAAAACATTGTATGTCATACAGGCGGTACCTACTGAAACAACGAACATTGTCTCTTTAAGGTCCTCAGTCTTGGACTATGCGCTTCAAATAGACCCCTGTTCGTAATTCCTTTTTTACCACCCTTAAGACACAATGTAATAATATTGAAACGTAAGGGTGCTAAAGAATTCTTGGTCCGCTATACAAAAAAGATTCAGTTAAACCTTTAAATCTGCATCAGTAACCCACTTTAATTTTCAAAAATTCTTTACACATTGTGAGCAAAAGCGTTTTTCGATTCATGAAATTTTACTTTTTACTTGATATAAATTCAGTACAGTTGCAGCTTAATTTCAAGCTGCAGTGGACGAATTCCAGTTGCTATGTTAATTTTAACCATAATAGCGAGTCTTTAGACCACGTTGTGGTGCAAGGATAAGAAAATAAATTATAATTAGTCCAACTAATATTATAAATATGTGTAAAAAAGGGCCGAAAAAATTACAGGACCGTGACACAGTATATAAATACAAGTATTTGTGTGATGTGTCACAAATCCCATTCTTCTTCTTCTCTTTTAAAATTAATTAATAGGACAATTTCGCCAGTGTCAAAGTACTCTCTTTGAGAGGGATGTTGTTCGGTGATTGTAGTTTTTGCAACTTGATAGTAAAATTCCAGAAACCACGTGGAGACAACTTGCGCTTTAAAAAAATGTCAGACGCGAGAGCAATATAGGTAGAATTTTGTGATCACTGTTCACTGTTAAGGTTAATCGCCGCATAAAACACTATCAAAATTATACTTCAACTAGCCAAAAAACAGAAATAGCAAAATAAGATATTATCTACATCCGCCATGTTCGAATGCTACAAATCGAATCCCCCACAAATACCATGCAGTGACACGAGTAACAAGCGTGACAAAGTCACGATGACTTTTCACTGGGAGTCTGGGATTTTTTTGGAGCGAGAACGTCAGTCACTGATATCAAAATGTAACGCTTTTCCCTTTGCCTACTTAATTTTCTAAAAACTTTAAAGGCGAGTAAAGATAAACGCGACGCGCCCCTCACTTACGTCAGAATGCAGCTCTGTTGCATTCAAGTACGCTTACGTAAAAAGTAGGTACAAGCGATCTTACTAAACGTAATCACGCCGTGCATACTGAAAGCGAATCAAAAATACGCCGTAGTATTTTGCTTCCAGCGTTGGGACGCTTGTTACCTGATTCATTAATGTTACTTTTGTTACCCTTGTTACTTTTGTTACTATTGTTAATTTGTTACTAGGGATTCGATTTGTGGCATTCGAACATGGCGGATGTAGACAATATCTAAGTTTGCTATTTCTATTTCTTTGGCTAGTTGAAGTATAATTTTGATAGTGTTTTATGCGGCGATTAACTTTAACAGTGAACAGTGATAACAAAATTCTATATTGCTCTCGTGTCTGACATTTTTTAATGCGCAAGTTGTTTCTCCGTGGTTTCTGGAATTTTACTATCAAGTTGCAAAAACTATAATCACCGTACAATGTCCCTCTCAAAGAGAGTACTTTGACACTGGCGAAATTGTCCTATTAATTAGGACAGAAAGCCATATTTTAAAAGAGAAGAAGAAAAAGCACTTATGAACGTCAAAAAGAATCTACCACCGGTGATCGTGAGTCACTGATATCAAAATGTAACGCTTTTCCCTTAGTTTACTTAATTTTCTAAAAACTTTGAAGGCAAGTAAAGATAAACGCGACGCGCCCCTCACTTACGTCAGAATGCAGCTCTGTTGCATTCAAGTACGCTTACGTAAAAAGTAGGTACAAGCGATCTTATTAAACGTAATCACGCCGTGTATACTGAAAGGAATCAAGAATACGCCGAGTATTTTGCTTCCAGCGTTTTGGGACGCTTGTTACCTGATTCATTAATGTTACTTTTGTTACCTTGTTACTTTTGTTACTATTGTTAATTTGTTACCTACTAGGGATTCGATTTGTGGCATTCGAACATGGCGGATGTAGACAATATCTAAGTTTGCTATTTCTGTTTCTTTGGCTAGTTGAAGTATAATTTTGATAGTGTTTTATGCGGCGATTAACTTTAACAGTGAACTGTGATCACAAAATTCTATATTGCTCTCGTGTCTGACATTTTTTAATGCGCAAGTTGTTTCCACGTGGTTTCTGGAATTTTACTATCAAGTTACAAAAACTACAATCACCGTACAATGTCCCTCTCGAAGAGAGTACTTTGACACTGGCGAAATTGTTCTATTAATTAGGACAGAAAGCCATATTTTAAAAGAGAAGAAGAACAAGCACTTATGAACGTCAAAAAGAATCTACCACCGGTGATCGTGAGTCACTGATATCAAAATGTAACGCTTTTCCCTTTGTCTACTTACGAGGGTGAATTGAAAAGTTTTGAGCCTAACCTTTAAAATAAAGACTTGAGGTTTTAAAACAATTTTATTTCTCTACATAGTCTCCTAAACGTTCTATACATTTTTGCCACCTTGCTTCCAACTTCATTATTCCTTGTAAAAAAAAAGAATCTTCAAGGTTATCGAAATAGTCGGTTACAGCTTCTTGTACCTCAAAATTCGTTGAAAATTTCCTTCCTGCTAAGTGTTTTTTTAAGTTCGGGAAAAGATAGTAGTCTGAAGGGGCCAAGTCCGGCGAATAGGGTGGATGTGGCAACAATTCAAACCCACAGCTATGGATTTGTGCCATAGATTTCGCTGCAGTATGGACAGGTGCATTGTCTTGGTGGAACAACACTTTTTTGGATATCATACCAGGTCTTTTTATTTTTATTTCTTCATGCAAACGTTGTAGGAGGGTGCAATAGTAATCACCATTTATGGTTTTACCCTTTTCGAGATAATCAACCATGATGACCCCCTGGCAATCCCAAAAAACTGAAGCCATTACCTTCTTCGCGGCTAAAATGGCCTTAGCTTTTTTAGGAGGTGGAGACCCTGACCTTTTCCATTGTTTGGATTGCACTTTTGACTCCGGTGTATTGTGGTAGACCCAACTTTCATCCATAGTTATGAAACGATTAAGAAAATCTTGTGGGTTGCATTGATACAGATCCAAACAATCCTGTGACACTGTGTGGCGGGTGCGTTTATTTTCAGCTGAAAGCAGTCTTGGTACCCACCTAGCAGAAACCTTAGAAAATCCAAGGTCCTTGGTGATTATGTTTTGTACTCGCTCATAGGAAATGCCAATTGTCTCCGCTATCTCTGCAACTTTCAACCGCCTGTCATCCATAATCATGTCTAGTATTTTATTGACATTTTCAACTGTAGAAGCCGTTATTGGTCTACCACACCTAGGTTCATCTTCAACTGCTTCTCTGCCGCGTTTAAAATCTGCTACCCATCGTTTTACAGTGGCATATGATGGAGCGGATTCTCCTAAAGCATGGCACATGTTTTCGAAAATTTGCTTTGGCGTTAAGCCCTTTTTTTGTAAGTATTTGATCACAAAACGGTGCTCAATTTTATCCATTTTAAAGAAAATCGCGAACCTCGGTTATTAAATCGAACACAAAATTTGCAATTGCGACAGAAGAAAAACAAAAGATAGTGCATTATGATGAAAAAATATGTAAGCCTTATGTGCCACTATTATTTTTTCTTTTTAATTTCATTATCAACCTCAGGCTCAAAACTCTTCAATTCACCCTCGTAGTTTTCTAAAAACTTTAAAGGCGAGTAAAAATAAACGCGACGCGCCCCTCACTTGCGTCAGAATGCAGCTCTGTTGCATTCAAGTACGCTTACGTAAAAAGTAGGTACAAGCGATCTTATTAAACGTAATCACGCCGTGCATACTGAACGCGAATCAAGAATACGCCGAGTATTTTGCTTCCAGCGTTGGGATGCTTGTTACCTTATTCATTAATGTTACTTTTGTTACCTTGTCATTTTTGTTACTATTGTTAATTTGTTACTAGGGATTCGATTTGTGGCATTCGAACATGGCGGATGTAGACAATATCTAATTTTGCTATTTCTGTTTCTTTGGCTAGTTGAAGTATAATTTTGATAGTGTTTTATGCGGCGATTAACTTTAACAGTGAACAGTGATCACAAAATTCTATATTGCTCTCGTGTCTGACATTTTTTAATGCGCAAGTTGTTTCCACGTGGTTTCTGGAATTTTACTATCAAGTTGCAAAAACTACAATCACCGTACAATGTCCCTCTCAAAGAGAGTACTTTGACACTGGCGAAATTGTCCTGTTAATTAGGACAGAAAGCCATATTTTAAAAGAGAAGAAGAACAAGCACTTATGAACGTCAAAAAGAATCTACCACCGGTGATCGTGAGTCACTGATATCAAAATGTAACGCTTTTCCCTTAGTTTACTTATTTTTCTAAAAACTTTAAAGGCGAGTAAAGATAAACGCGACGCGCGCCTCACTTACGTCAGAATGCATTTCTGTTGCATTCAAGTACGCTTACGTAAAAAGTAGGTACAAGCGATCTTATTAAACGTAATCACGCCGTGCATACTGAAAGCGAATCAAGAATACGCCTTGATATTTTGCTTCCAGCGTTGGGACGCTTGTTACCTGATTCATTAAATAAGTATGTTACTTTTGTTACCTTGTTACTATTGTTAATTTGTTACTTTGTTATTATGGTTACTTTGTTAATTTGTTACACTTTGGGGGACTTTTGATTTGAACCGGGCACAATGCAGGGAGGGGATTTTTAGTTTAATTTATTTTTTATTTATTGTGTTTAATTTAATTCATAGCCCTCTCATCCGGAGAGGAGGCCTGTGCCCAGAAGTGGGACGTGATGATGATGAATCTAATTCTTATGTATATTCTTTTAGTTTAGTTTATTTTGCTATGTATTAATGTGATATGCAATTAATGAATAACTAAATAATTTACATTTGTTACTACTGTTACTTTGTTATTATGGTTACTTTGTTACTTTATTATTATTGTTACTTTTGCTACTTTACATTGCTACTAATATTATGAATTCGACCTGTCTTTCTCTCTTGATTGTTCCTTCTTCACGCTTAAACTGCTAAGGAACCTCAAACTTTGTAGACAGGTTTTATAACCACTTGGCCATCTGGTTGTCAAATTATGGCCAGCCCATTGCCACTTCAACAAGCTAATTCACTTGGCTACGCCGCTGACTCTCGTTCATCTACGTGTTTCCTCATTTCTGACTCTATTTTGTATTTATTTATCAACATTGATTTCCTTAGCTAACTTTTATATCACAACTCTGTTTTTCCCGCATCCTACATCAGAATTATGAATGTCGTTTAAGAATTTATCTCGGAACCGAAACTTGGCGGTTACTTTAAAGGGCTTTTCACATCCTCCATTCCCTTTTACTTTGAGTTTTAAGTTGATTAAGTAAGGTACTTGTAGGCTTGCCGCAACATGCTCGGGCTTAGAGCTCGACGCTGACTTTTTTGCTTTCATTAACTTTAAAAATTAAAATTTTGCTGTTTAATTGTATTCTATTTGATTTTAATTTGTTTTTTTTTTAAATGGTGCTATGTTATCTTTAATTATAAAGGGGAAAGTGAGTTTGTTTGTTCGTTTCCGCTTTCACGCCATAACGGAGCGTCGTGATTTTTGGCATAGAGATAGTTTATAGTCCCGAGAGTGACATAGGCTACTTTTTATCCCGGAAAAATCCACAGTTCCCGTGGGAACAGCGCGCGATAACCGAATACCACGCGGGCGAAGCCGCGGACAAAAGCTAGTGAATTATATTTTCTCAAATATCCTCGGAAATGAATGCGTTTATGTCCCGAAATGGATATATGAAGTTTCTCATTTATGGCTCCCTGCTTAACTTGGCCTAGTCCATGAAGTATGTATGAAAATCCATTATTGTCCGCTGCTCTAACTTTTTAAGTTTGCTTACTAACATTAAACTGACAAAGGAAAAATTACAAACAGCCAACCACCACTGATGCGATGCAATGAATGGGTGGATGGATGGACGAACGGACGGATGGATGGATGAAATATTACCTCACATTGTTTGAGAAAAGCACTATAGGTACAAACCTCGGCCAGAACAGGGATTGCTAAACTCGATTTATCCGGCCTCGTCTACGACTCGGCCGTCTACCCCGAATTCGTCAATCCCTTACTTCATGGCCTCTGCAGTAATGTACAGTCAGCTGCAGAGAAAGGGTACCCCCCTTTAATGGCGGTTAGTATGGATACCGCCGTTCTAGGGGAGTACCTTTTCTCTGCAGCTGACTGTACTATATTATTATTAAACGAGTTGCTTATTATGTCACTTTGATACAACACCTTATCATCTCAATCTTCAATTTGCATCTGTCAAAGTTTTTTTCACCTCAGAATATCAGGTAATTTATGAAGACGTGCAACAACGAAGGAAACGACAGATAGTGCAATATAATTCAATTTTTTTTAATTCGACTGGATGGCAAACGAGCAAGCGGGTCTCCTTATGGTAAGACCAGGGGTATTGCAGATGCTTTGCCAACCTAGAGGTCTGAGGATGGGATACCTCAAATGCCAGTAATTTCACCGGCTGCTCTCCATGCCGAAACACAGCAGCACGCTGCTTCACGGCAGGATTAGCGAGCAAGGTAGTGGCAGCAATCCGGGCGGACCTTGCACAAGGTCCTACCACCTGCATTATTCATAATTCTATACTGGTACCCAGCGACTGAGATTTCGATGTTTTATATTGATCCCATGAGTATCGAGATAAAAATTAGCCTATTATGATGTTTTCAATGTCTAGCAATCATCTCACCAAATTCGTCCAGCAGGTTTAACGTGGTGGAATGACGAACACACTCACGCAAACACTCACAAACATATTAGTAAATAGGATCAAAAGGTACCCCAAGTAGGAAATCTTATTCCAAATTCCCAACAAATGACGACCCTGAGTGCCGCTCTTAACGTATTTAGGAACTTTAAGAGCTTAAGTACGTTATAGGTTTCGGGTCGTATTTTAATGACATTTCCAAAAACTATTAAATATAAAACAACTTTGGTTCGTAATAGGTTAACTTTATTTGATTCTGGGATATACCATCAAGACTTTAACACTTAATAATATAGTAATAACATAGTTGATGTGTGTTCTTACGTGGTCGTAAATAGTTCGCGGCGTGATGGTTTAGAAAACCCATATCTTCCCGTAGACGTCGTAAAAGGCGACTAGTGTCCTGGGGGACTACTACGGAATTCTAAAACCGAAGTTCGTATCGTACCGTCTCTCTCGTTTTAATCCTACTTATATTATAAATGTGAAAGTTTGTGAGTGAGTGAGTGAGTGAGTATGTTTGTTACACCTTCACGCTGAAACAACTAAACAGATTTGAATGAAATTTAGCATAAATTTAGTTTAAAATAAAGGCTTCTTTTTGTCCCGATGTTCCCACGGGATAGAGATAAAATCTCGAACTAATAATTACTGGGCTTAGAATCACGAAATAACACAAAGGTTACTTTTTATCACGATATTCCCATGGGAAAGGAAAAAAAATTCGAAACAACAATCGCTGGGCTTAGAGTCATGAAATTTGGCATGGGTGTTTTAATTTAACGTCAATGAAAACCACGATGTAATTTTAGGGAATTCCCACGAGAATTTAATAAAATCCCGGAATTTCAATTCAACTGCTGTATCTAATACAGTACAGTTTAAATTAATTTATTTCTGAATTTATAAAATGGTTGTGCATGTCACGTAGTACTTTTTTAAAAAGCTATAAAATAAAATACATTAGCAAAACAAAATGAACTATCTTAAGGCTTTGTAAGCTGTAAAACAGAAGAACAGAGGAGTCGCAACTTCGGGTTTATGAATAATTTGTCGCGTTTAGCTCTTAGACGTGTCGAAGTTGGCGGTCTTCGGTCTTGAAAGTTCGAGATTGTGCCGTCTCGCTCGCGCTAATAGCATTCAATGGGAGAGTAAGAGGGACGGTATGATACAAACTTCGAATTTCAGATAGAACCGCGATACATTTTGACGCTGATTATGCATGATATTGAAATATGGAAAAAAGGTCGCGGATTCACGGTGTACCTTCTATAAAGTTTTGTAACTTTATGTATTTTTGCACTCAGTCGTGAAGAAAAGAAGAATAAGTAAAAGCTTATTTATACGCGTTTTGGTAAATAAAAAGGATCGCAACAAACATGTAAGAGATATTTTCGTTTCTGGGCAGCATTTAATTCAAATTTAGCAATCTCTTTTCATCTGTTTTAGTTCAGCAGTTTAAGCATGAAGAGGTAACTACAGACAAAACTGTAAACATACAGACAGACCAGAATTATTTATTTGTGTTTTACAAAATAAATAATTCTGATTCTGATTCAGAGTAACTTTCACATTTACAATATTAACTACCTTTCGCCCGCAGCTTCGCCCGCGAAGGATTTGGTTATCTTGCGCTGTTCCCTCGGGAACTGTCCATTTTTCCGGGATAAAAAGTAGCCTATGTCACTCTCTAGCGTATAAACTATCTTTATGCCACAAATCACGACGATCTGTTGCTCCGTTTCGAAGTGAAAGTCGTACAAACATACAAACACACACTTTCGCATTTATAATATTAGTATGGAAAAGGAAGTACTGATGCAATTTTTTTCAATGTACTTTTTGTTGACTGTGCTTGTTTTTGTTGGGTGTGCTTTTTGTTGTTTTTATTAATCCCCGACGCAAAAAGTTAGTAGTAATGTTATTGTAACTGTAACCCATTATGGATTATTTCCGAAATAATTTAATATTATTATTGATTAATATTTGACAATAAACTATATACATTTGCATACCAAATTTCAAGTCGATGTCGATGCCATTAATCGTTGAAGAGTTCCGTCCTGCGGAGACGATCCTGGCCGGACTACCAGGATGTCTCTACCAGATTATGTATTGGCACGAAATTTACATAAGTATATCAAATTTCAAGGCAATCTGACTACTAAAAAAAATACGAACATTGGAACATAGAACCTCCTCCTTTTTTGAAGTCGGCTAAAAAGTCTGCCGAATTTAACTTGCAAAATTTGATTACAAACAGACAGATAACGGGACAGGTGGAACTATAAACAAAAAACTTATAAAAAGTAGTTAAATACCGTTAAAAAAATACCTCGTTGAGTTTCTTGCTGGATTCTTCTCAACATAGTAGTTGGAGAGCGGACTGCAAAATTTCGGACCTACTTGATACCGCGATGAAATGTACAATGGTTTCCCATAAAACTGATGCTAAGTCCGAATGTAATAGTCTGCCACGGCGGAACTTGCCGAAAGTACCAAAAAAATGGTCACTTCCGGTGCGAAAAAAGGGGTGTCATTTTACCCATCTGATACCGAAATAATAGTCATGGCATCAGTTAGGAATTTACTGGTAGATACAGAAAAGCGAAATATGTCATCATTTTTCTTGCCGGAAGTGCTCGGCAGACGCTCTCAAAGGTGCCCATCAGGACCCCTAAATATACCCATCTGATACCAGCATGAAACCAATTCCAGACGGTAGGTATAAATCCTCATTACCGGAATATATAAGTCTGCCAGGGCTATTCCTGCCGAAACACCTTGACATACGAGATTATGTGAGCAACCTCTACTCCGCTCAATATAGATATTTCAATTTCCATAAATCCGACAAACCCCAATTTTGGTGGAGACCTTGGGTACACCATTAGGAATAAAATGTCAAAAGTCTCCATTGATTCCATGAGTGCAAAAAGTCATTGGGGATCAAAGTTCAAAATTTGAGGTTTTTTTTTGTTTTTCGAAAACGGTAAGTTTGTTCAAAAAGTAGCCGAGACAAAAATTATAGATCTTAAAATTATCTACAAAAATGATCTTTATACTTTTTTTCTCAGAATTACCATTCCCGAGATATCCCGATTCTAAAAGTTGAAGGAGTCAAGTTCTACATGATAACACATTTATGCCACGCATACCTATAAGGTGACTGGGTAATTCGACCTATTTCTTGAAAGGGGTTATTCTAGAGCTCATTTTCAATGTTTTTTCCAGTAAACCACGGATCGAAAATCCTCATTTCCGGAATATATATGTATACCTATTATAAGTTTGCCAAGTCTATTATTTCTGGTGTATAATAAAGAGTCATTGTATTGTGTTTTAGGTATGTTTGGTTGTGTTGAATGAAACACCATAATTGATTGTATAGAAGATGATAGAAGTAGAAGAAGAAATGTATTCACAGAAAAAATGTATATACAAAAAGTAAACAAAGCGCAACTAGTGCGAGGTTCGCGGAGGATATTTGTTCGTGGAGAAAATTTGGTAGGTAGGTAGGGGTTTTCGAGGATGACAAATCGATCTATCTTGCTCTTATCTCTGGAAACACGCTTATTATCGAGTTTCTGAGACAATGATTTCGATTTTAAAGGCAATCATAAATGTAGTGGGCTGACGAATTTCAACTAACTTTAAAACTCTTAAATTCTTAACTTTAAAAGCAAAAGAACATACTGCGACTCGCTCGAATCAACATAATGGTGACTTAATAATACCGCGTTAAGGGTTATATTACAACGTCAACACTGCACTGATACCACACATTATTTCAGAGTTACTAAGAGTTTTGCAACCTCGCATAATACAAAACATTTTTTAAATAAAGTAAAAACTTATAGTTCGAATACTATACCACCGTGTTGGAAGACAATTAAACAGAAAATTCTGAGAACAACATATGTTGCCTCCATGTGGCTTAATGCCACTCAAAAAGATTGTGTGAAACTTTCCAGAAATGAGGATTTTCGATCCGTGGTTTACTGGAAAAAACATTGAAAATGAGCTCTAGAATAACCCCTTTCAAGAAATAGGTCGAATTACCCAGTCACCTTATAGGTATGCGTGGCATAAATGTGTTATCATGTAGAACTTGACTCCTTCAACTTTTAGAATCGGGATATCTCGGGAATGGTAATTCTGAGAAAAAAAGTATAAAGATCATTTTTGTAGATAATTTTAAGATCTATAATTTTTGTCTCGGCTACTTTTTGAACAAACTTACCGTTTTCGAAAAACAAAAAAAAACCTCAAATTTTGAACTTTGATCCCCAATGACTTTTTGCACTCATGGAATCAATGGAGACTTTTGACATTTTATTCCTAATGGTGTACCCAAGGTCTCCACCAAAATTGGGGTTTGTCGGATTTATGGAAATTGAAATATCTATATTGAGCGGAGTAGAGGTTGCTCACATAATCTCGTATGTCAAGGTGTTTCGGCAGGAATAGCCCTGGCAGACTTATATATTCCGGTAATGAGGATTTATACCTACCGTCTGGAATTGGTTTCATGCTGGTATCAGATGGGTATATTTAGGGGTCCTGATGGGCACCTTTGAGAGCGTCTGCCGAGCACTTCCGGCAAGAAAAATGATGACATATTTCGCTTTTCTGTATCTACCAGTAAATTCCTAACTGATGCCATGACTATTATTTCGGTATCAGATGGGTAAAATGACACCCCTTTTTTCGCACCGGAAGTGACCATTTTTTGGTACTTTCGGCAAGTTCCGCCGTGGCAGACTATTACATTCGGACTTAGCATCAGTTTTATGGGAAACCATTGTACATTTCATCGCGGTATCAAGTAGGTCCGAAATTTTGCAGTCCGCTCTCCAACTATAGGTTTTTCCGAACCGGTGGTAGATTTTTTGACATTCATAAGTGCTTGTTATACCCTGAATTGAATAAAGAGATTTTAACTTTGACTTGAAAATACAAACCGAAACATAGATGCACAGAAAAACCAGAAAAATAAGACCAACACTGGGAATCGAACCCAGGTCCTCGGCATTCCGTGCCGCGTGCTATACCGCTACACCACTGCTGGTCAACGTATTTACGTATACGTGGTGTTTGTATTTTCAATTTAGGTTTCACGGGATGACCGTAAAAGTAAAAATTTGGAATTGAAATAAAAAAAAAATACAAAAAGATTCCAAAAAACCAATCATAATTTAACTTTGACTTTGACTTTGAATTCAGCGGCTGACTTAAACTCTTTACCCTTCCAACAGTTTGCTTTCCCCTTAAAAGCTACGTAATAGAAATCAACACCTCATGCTTTACATAAACCAAATTTCTTTATTGCCTCCAACTAAAAATTAATTAACTTACCCAAAACACTTCCTGTGCCGATTTAATTAAGGATTGTAATCATTTAAAGTAATTCATGCAACATTTGTGATAAGCAAGTCATTCTTTATAGTGATTTAGTGTACTTGTTTCACATGAATTGTGTGAAGTCATGCCATAAAAGCATTTTTCATCCCACTGTGTCGTAGCATGCAGGCTAAATTGGTTGCAATACTCTAAATAAAACACAGGAAACTTTTTCTTACATATTACGTCCAGAGACGTAATTTTTTTTGTAGTAAATATCAGTACTAATAACAGCAGGATGTCTTTTTTTTATTCGACTGGATGGCAAAAGAGCAAGTGGGTCTCCTGATGGTAAAAGACCACCACCGCGCATAAACACCTGCAACACCAGGGGTATTAGATGCGTTGCCAACCTAGAGGCCTAATATGGGATAACTCAAGTGCCAGTAATTTCACTGGCTGTCTTACTCTCCACGCCGAAACAGAAGAATGCAAGCATTGCTGCTTCATAGCAGGATTAGCGACCAAGATGGTGGTAGTAATTCAGGCTGACCTTGCACAAGATCCACCTGCAAATTCACAAACACAAAAAGCACAAAACAAAAAAATCCAATACAAAAAGCGTGCATAAATATTGAAGCGACTCTATTTCTCTGATATTTTCGCAGATGCTCCGCAACGTTTTTTTTTGCAATCTAAACTCAGCCTTAAGACAATAACTGATGATATGAGATGATGAGATGTAAACCAGGGTTTGAAAGCTCTGCTTGAAAGGCCATGGGTCAAACCACTAGGCCACAGCGGCATTTTAAAAGGCATTAAATTTCCAATGATACAAAGGTCAAATTTAAGAGTAACCCACGTGTCTCTTAACTGAAAAGGGTTAAGAGATCGTAACGTTACTCTTATCTATAGCTAATTATCAGTTTTAATCAGGCTCTTGTCGGCTGGGGCCATTGAGAGATAAGGTGACAGAAGGTTATTGACACCGTAAATTTTGGTGGGTTCATTGTGGTAAAGGTTAATTTACTACATAGTAAACAAGTAAACAAAAGCAAGGACCTGATTGACCCTTTTTTGCGAGTCTATGGTTCCTAAGGCAACTAACTTACTGAAAATTATTAAGTAGCTTGTAATAATAATTTATATACTTATTAGAATAAATAAATAAATAAATAAATAAATATCACGGGACAATTCACACCAATTGACCTAGTCCCAAAGTAAGCTTAGCAAAGCTTGTGTTATGAACACTAGGCAACGGATAAACGTACTTATATAGATAAATACATACTTAAATACATATTCAACATCCAAGACCCGAGAACAAACATTCGTATTATTCATACAAATATCTGCCCCGGCCGGGATTCGAACCCGGGACCTCAAGCTTCGTAGTCAGGTGCTCTAACCACTGGGCCATCCGGTCGTCCAACCAAGAATAATTTAACAAAACATGACATGTAATAATGATTACCAATATATGAGTATGAGTATGAGTAACCCTAAAAAACTGACCAAGTACGAGTCGGAGTCGCGCACGAAGGGTTCCGTACCATTATCTTTCTATACAATACACACATTAGCAAAAAAGGAAAAAAAAAACAAGTTAACTGTATGGAAGCCCCCCCCCCTCCTTTAATATTTTATTTAATTTTAATTTAATTACTTATTTTTAAAGTAATTATACAAATAAATATTCTGAGAATATTTCAAGCGTCTATCTGTTGCCAAAAATTTGCAAAAAATCACGTTTGTTGTATGGGAGCCCCCTTTAAATATTTATTTTATTCTACTTTTAGTATTTTTTGTTATAGGGGCTACAGTAATATATAATGTGTATAAAATTTCACATGCCTAGCTATTACGGCTCAAGGGATAGAGCCCTGTGGCAGACAAACGGACAGACAGACAGACAGCAGAGCCTCAGTAATATGGTTCCGTTGGCACCTTTTGGGTACGGAACCTTAAAAAACACCAGATAGGTACTTTGTCAGATGAATGTGTGTGTGAGATCAGTTATAAATCCACAGCCTGTTGAGGAACTCTCATAATGTCGCTAGCACGGGCACTCATCTAGCCTAATCTTGTTTGCCCGAAATTCATTTTATCATAATACCAATCGCATAATTTTTTTAGCAGAATGATTGCTTCGCGTGAAATGTACTTGGCATAAAAATCTATTCACATAACTTCACATTAAGGTAGAAGAAAGAAAACGTTTACTTTACAAAATCATTGCACTATTTACTTAAGAAAATTTCCACACAGAAGCAAATTGCTAACAGAAAAGTGGATTAGTTTACGTTAGATCTGCGACCCTTCTACGAAACCCTTACTCATATCACACAAGGGTAAACGAGATGATGCGAATGAGTTTCCTAACAATGAAAATGTGTTATGAGATTATGCTAAAAAAACCGGCCAAGAGCGTGTCGGACACGCCCGAAATAGGGTTCCGTAGCCATTACGAAAAAATTAAGTAATATTAACGATACCCCGCACAAGGTCGGATGAGAAAATAAAAATCACCCCCACTTTACGTCCATGGGAGTGCTACTATAAAAAAAAATTGATTTTTTTATTGTACCATTTTGTCGGCATAATTTACGTATATAAAATGCAAAATTATAGCTTTCTAACATTGATAGTCTCAGAGCAAAGCCGCGGACGGACGAAAAGACAGACAGACATGGCGAAACTAAAAAAGTATGCTAAAAGATAGACCCATCTAGCACCGTCTAGAATTCTTTCATCGCTATATCAAGGACATGGGAATTATTGTAATTTTTTGGAATAAAAACTGTTTTATGTCATTTCCAGGGTTTCTAACTATCTTCATACCAAATTAGCAGTTCAAGCTGTAAGTTGCTTTCGAATTAAAAAAATATTTATGGATAGGAATATACTTAACTATAACACAAATTATTCAGCGCGTTCACACTTCCTTATTACCTTTCTCCCTTCCACCCCCGCATCAACTAGCAAGCTCAAAAATAGCAGGGCCTGCTATTAGAGAGCATGCCACTAAAAAGCATGTTTGTTAGTAGCATATCCTATACACATGTTAGTGGGTAGCATTTGCTCAATAGTAGCATGTTTTCGTGCTACTAATGAGCAAGTGTAACAGTAGCATAAGTCAAAAAAAATTATAACAAAAATGTATACTGTATAAATGTTTGTATGTTTGTCCCTCTTTCACGCCGTAATGGAGCAACGTATCGACGTGATTTTTGGCATACAGATAGTTTATGGGCCCGAGAGTGACATAGGCTACTTTTTATCCCGGAAAAATGCACAGTTCCCGGGGGAACAGCGCGCGATAACCGAATACCGCGCGGGCAGAGCCGCGGGCAAAAGCTAGTAACAAAATAAACCATGAAAATAACTAAATATATCCAAATTACCATAGGTCTTCTACATTATTTGAAGAATTCCCTCGATTTCCTTAAGATCCGTTCATCAGATCCTAATTTGGTGCTTATGGAACCTTATTAAAGTCATCCCTTAGACGAACGCAAAAAAAAATTCAAACCGGTTCATAAATGGCGGAATTGTGAGGTAAAAACATAAAAAAAATACAACCGAATAGATAACCTTCCTTTCTTTGAAGTCGGTTGAAAACGCCGTCAAACAAAGAAAGTCTACGTTGTGCGTCACAACTAAGGTTAAAAACAACAAATGATAGCAAGAAATAATTACAGAGGACATTAGGGGGACATTATTATAAATTATAGTACCCAAGAGGCGGCATGTTCACGTAACTTAAGACTTCCCTTAATTAATTACTACTTTAAAGCACACCTACATTAAAACGTGACAGAGTAACCTGTAGAGAAAATCTTTTATGTTGTGGCAGAGTTCTAAACTTAGGAAATTATAGGTATATCTTGGCATGAAGCTGTGGGTGTAACGAAATGAATGCGCTACAGTGCCGGGTGGCATTTGATGCACGTTTTGTTTTACTAAAAAAAAACCGACTGCCTTAAAAAATACTAAAAAGAAGAAAACAAGTCTAGTGGGCTAGAACTTTCTTTTAGTATTTTTAAGACAGTCGGGATTTTATTTTTTAAATTTATTGTTTTATTTCACACTTTTCTGTGAAAATGGTATATTAAAACGGTTATAACCCATATATTTTTAGAATGGGCTAAATAATTAGCTTTTAATTGATACCCCACTCGATAGGTTTGAATAACAACCATTTTTTGTGTCTAGTGTCACTCGCGTCATTAAGACGAATCATATGATGTATCATTTATCAAAATCGGTTCAGCCGTTGAGTAGTTACGAGAGAACACAGGAATACACATAAGTACATACTTGCATACATACATACGCGTCAAACACATAACCCTCCTTCTTCGCAATCGGGTAAAAAGAGTTGCTGCGGTCTAAGTATATGGAAGTATATTTCAGTTGTGCCAGAATATGAGTGGCGTAAAATATTTGAACATTAAGAACTATGTGTTATGTGAAATAAATGTAAGCTATCAGATTTTTATAATCAACTAGCTTTTGCCCGAGCTCCGCCCGCGCGGTATTCGGTTATCGCTCGCTGTTCTCTCGGGGACTGTGCATTTTTCCGGGATAAAAAGTAGCCTATGTCACTCTCGGGCCCATAAACTATCTCTATGCCAAAAATCATGTCGATCCGTCACTCCGGGACAAACATACAAACACACAAACACACTTTCGCATTTATAATATTAGTATGGATTAATTAATTCAAAGCGCAATTAAGTGAAGAAATTTAATATGCATGTAACGTAACCTTTTTGTGATGGGACCTAATGGATCTTGAGTTATATCGGTACTTAATAATTGGTTAGTAGGTAACGAATATTCTTGCAAACTCTGTATAACCTTTACTTAAGTGGCAAATAATCTCCCAACCTAGAATTTCACTAAATATTCTCATATTTAATTGTATACGTAGGTTATAAAGTCGATCACTGTAGTTTTTAAGTATTTTCTTGTGCCAAGTTTCTTGCGGCGCATTCTTCTTGGCAATGATAGTCTTTCCGAAAATGCTGGTAGTTTAAAAAATTACGTGTAAAAGTGCTCATTGAAGCCTATTTACTGAATAAATGATTTGAATTTGAATTTGAATCAAAATTAACGTAAGATTCAGATTAATGATGACAGTCATTAATTGTGATTCATATTTTAGATTATTAGTTTTATCGACTCAAGTTTCGACATTTTGACTTGGTCTTGTGATAATTATTGCCAGCTGTCACCCGCACCATTGCTACAATGAAAATACTGTAACGTTCTTAGATCTAGTGGAGAGATGCCTACCTTTTTTTCCATCAAGGTAATATCTAAAGTTCAAAATAATGATAACCTTAGTATTCTCCAGGTCGCGCTAAAAGTAAGACAACATTGAGAAAGAAAGCTATCGTTTTATCTTGAGCTTTTATAGCCCATTCAGGTGAAGCTTGCGGAGTCATTCTCGGTTAATATGTTCCTTGAAGCTTCGGCTGGCGAGGCTAATTTTGTTTTAGGTACTTTAAGAAGGTTAAATGATCACAATTTGAGTACTTTCGTTAAGTGCTTCCACGGGCTAGATTCTAGGGACGTGATAGGGACTGAAAACTCAGTAAATGCATTCAGGTCTTTTGCTATCGCATTACGGGACTCAAATTGATGGTATCATATAATGGTTCCAATGAATGATCAGGCTGAAAATTACATCATGCTCAGGCGGGTGTAGTATGGCAATTGGCCACTTTCAGTGTTTAGCAATAACACAATAATTTACTGCTACATAAACGCATAAAATATTGCTTGTATCAGCGACAATCATAATATATGTAATGTAGCTTAATAAATGAGTCTTCTTATTCTTTTACGCACATCTACAACCGGCGTATTATTTACACCCACATTACTTCACGGCATTTCGTGATCATTTGTTAGTTATTATTATTATATTACTAGCTGTTGCCCGCGGCTTCGCCCCCGTTTCTTTTTTTATTTAAATGCACGTAAACCTTGTTTTGAATAAAGAATGCAAAAAAAAACAAAAATTAATTTGGTGTCCGTCATTCGAAAGTTAGGTATCTATGCATTTACTAATTCGATGATTCATTTTTATTTTTATAATAATTCATCATCATCATCATCATCTCAGCCTATATACGTCCCACTGCTGGGCACAGGCCTCCTCTCGGAATGAGAGGGCTTGGGCCATAGTTCCCACGCGGGCCCAGTGCGGATTGGGAACTTCACACGCACCATTGAATTGCTTCGCAGGTTTGTGCAGGTTTCCTCACGATGTTTTCCTTCACCGCAAAGCTCGTGGTAAATTGCGCACATGAATTTCGAAAAACTCAGAGGTGCGAGCCGGGATTTTATAATAATTATAATTTATAAAAATTCATGAGCAGTTGACATTATAGGTACTTAATTATAATTTAGATAAAAAGCTAGAAAAATAATTGTAGCACAAAATTTAAGTGACTTCAAAAACTATGAGAAGATTTTTCTACCAGATTGAATTTGAACCTTACCTCTACACTATCTATATTCTATAGAGACTTTCTATCACTCACTACAGTACTGCCGCCTTAAGGAGAAAAACCATAAGTGACATTTTTTTGCAAAATTGACTTTTCACCAGCCTCGTACTCAGTTTTTTTTCCTGAGTACGAGGCTGGTGAAAAGTAAATTTTGCAAAAAATGTCACTTATGGTTTTTCTCCTTAAGGCGGCAGAGTAGTGTAACAGCTGTCTCGTTCTAAGGCATCCACTACAAACTAGTAGAATATTTATTTAAATTTTTTTTGAGTCAGTTTACTTTGTTTCTTATTCTTTATTAGTTAAACATTTTTGGATTTTATCTTTCTCATATCACTCACAACGAAAATAATAATAATGTCATTAATAAGGTACTGTGAGGACTTACAATTTTCTCTCAGTGTACCAGTTTTCTGTATCGCTTACTATTTCTGATGTAAAATAAAGAGTCATTAGGTATATTATATTGTATTGTACTGGTGTAAAACGCTAGCCTCTAATAATTCAGTAAATAGGTTAGAATTTTGCTTGATCATGATTTCAGAACCACTATTTAAGCGGACACAATTTATCTACAACACCTGAACAATGAAGCACTCGCCACACTTCTCTTGTAAAGTGTCAGTGTGAAATTTCCACATCATATTAAATTAATTTACTAAAATACGTTCTAACCAGTTCGACGTAGTGTTTCCAACTAAATTATTCTATTTAATTATTTCGTTGCAAAACTTATTCGAATAATTTTGCCCAAAATGGAAGTGCTCTGTTCAGGGACGTAATGAATTTCGATGCAGTTGTTTCATGAAATTATTTCACCGCCATGCATACGAAATGTAAATTTTGTCTGTGCCTGCTAAGTATTTTGTGAGTTCAGGCGTTTTCTCAGAATGTAAGGTTTTGGGTTTTAATTAATTCTCATGTGGACCCAGTGCGGAAAAGAGCTTCTAACAATCGCTGTTACTTTTCTCTTGTGTCATCATCATCATCATCATTATATCAGCTGAAAGACTTCCACTGCTGGACATAGGTCTCCCCAAGGCTCTTCACTCAGACCGGTCTTGTGCTTTTCGCATCCACCGCGATCACCACCTGGAAGTTACTGGCAGTCTAAAGATACTTCAAGTGTCCATCCAATTTACGTAACATTTGGGAGCACATGTTGATTGGAGGCTCTTTTTGGCATCCCGTTGTTTCACCAAGTAATTCAGTTTTATTACTTTTAAGATTAGGTAATTAAACGATATAATGAGATTAATTAAATGCCGTACAGAAACGGCTAAACACTAAAATATAGTGTTGCACGAAATTTGTATACAAAAGCCTGAAACCCAACCTAGTATAAAGTTCCTAATTTAAAGTACAGAAACGTCACGTGGTAATTATATTGCAGCTATTTAGCTGAAATATGACTACGCCAGGCTTTCGCTGGCCAGGTCCCGTTAGTATCCATTTGTGGATTATTTAGAACGAAATTCTTAATTGGATGCACAGAAATTGTTAGAAATAATAAGTTTGGTAATTGGAAATTGATTTAAGGATGCTGTAATAAGTAATATTTATTATTGTTTTTGGGTTTGGTGGTGGTACTGTTGGGACCGTCAATAAATCATTTTTCTTCTTCTTCTTCTTTTAATATGGAAAATGGCTCATCATTATCTCAGCCGTAGGACGTCACTGTTGGACATAGGCCTTCCCTATAGACCTCCAGTTGCTTCGGTTGGCAGCGGCCTGCATCCACCGTAAACCCGCGGCTTCAACCAGGTCATCCGTCCATCTCGTTGGTGGACGTCCTACGCTGCGCTTGCGATCCGTTGAAAATAGCCGAATCCGTGAAAATACCGGAAAATACGGACCGGATAGTCAGTCGTGCAACTAGGTATTTACTATTGTTAATTTCAAGTTAATGTAACGGCCGACCACTGGGGACCCAAAGGCCGACTTAAGGCCGCGTGGGGCCGACTACTGGGCAAAAGTGCAATTTTTTTTCGTACGTCTAAAAATTTAAGGAATTATTCAGTGTTTTTCATTTCAATAATTAAAGTTTAATAAATGATTAATGAAATAAAAGTTGTTTATTTTCAATTGGTTCCTGCAGGCACAAATGAGTGGAGTGTGAACTCGGAGTTTTCGTTCAAAGGCCGACTATTGGTTCTTTTACCCTATTTAAATATTTCTGTGGTGGAATTGGATGACGGAAATCAGATTTAGTACCTTAGAAATAGATCTACGACCGCTCTTCGGACCGTATTTTCACGGATTCGGATCGGATCGGAATCGAAAGTAGTGCAAACCGCTCTAAGAGTTCGTATTTCTCTGATTCCTTAAAAATAACTGTCTTTTTTATGGTATAGGGGGAAAACGAGCAGACGGATCGCCTGATGGTAAGTGATTACCGTCACCCATGGACACTTGCAACATCTGAAGAGTCACAAGTGCATTGCCGCCCTTTATTGGACTCATTTTTTTTTTATCCTTGATAGAAATGGGACCGATTGGCACTAAAAAAAAAATTCAAATCTGTCCATTTTCTCTCGCTGACTGGACATTTTATGAAAATCTGTGAATGTCGTTGTTATCATTCAAAAAGTTAGTAAAAGTGTTCTAAAAGCATTTTCGCGTAGCAGCAAGGGATCTAGTAGCTGCCCTTGCTGCCCCATCTCAACTTTCCACCCTGTAGGTATATAAGAGATGATGATTTCATACAAAGTACTTCATTTTTGCTGTCTTTCAAATTTGTACTGAACCATCACACGCCAACCCATTTCAATTCATTCAATTTCACTTCAATTGTTTTTTCCCAGATTTTTACATGAAAAATAAATCCTGAGCTCAGTTCACCCCAAACCTAGCCTCCGGGTAAAACACTAGAAAACGGCCCCTTACGCTTATCATGCAAATGTTATGTACCTAAATAAGTCAGTAAAGATACCGCAAACCGCTGTGTTACCCTGAATGTTCGACGTTGTAAAGCCGGATATAAAGACATGGTTTCTCTCGTTCCCCATGATTCAGCGTCATTACGACTCATAAAATGCAAAATGCGGTTATTAAAAAGAATATTAAGATTAGATTTTTTTGTTGCCAAACGAGGAAAGCTTCTCAAAAAGTCTTAAAATCATATAAAACCAGAAATGACTTCATCAAATTCCGGATGTCTCGTTTTTAACGTTCGTTTGCTACGTCCGTCCTCTGTCCGTAGATCGAAGTTAAATTGCTATTTTAATTTAATTTAGTTATTTAATTTCTTCTTTGTTATTTATGATTATATGGTCCTAGAATTAATTACAAAATAAAAAAAAACTATTAACAAAATAAATCCAGCGTACTTATTATACCCACCCAGCATATTAAATAAGCTTATTAAATATTGGTGTGTATAGTGGGTTTATTTTATTAATAGTTTAAGTAGTCTATGTACCTAATAACTTTTAAAAGACTAAGTAATCCAAAAACTGGAGAAAAAAAAAACAACCATTCGTCCAAATATCAGTACCTTTAGAGTAAGTTTTCGGTTACAAAATACGTCTCGATCGCGTTCGCGTTAAAATCTCAATTTGTATGGAAACACGAACAGCCTCTAGCGTAAAGTTTGTGATTTTTGTGTTGCATACAAATTGAGATTTTATCGCGAACGCGATCGAGACGTATTTTGTAACCGAAAACTTACGTATACACTAGGAGTACAGACCAAAAACTTGACGATTCAAAACGCATCGAGTATGTATGTACAGTCTCCAGCGCCAATAACTGATACAATAAAGCATGTACAAATATCTAATACGACTATTTCTAGGGCTGGAAGAATGTTCTCGATATTTTTGCACACTCTGCTGTGGCAGATATTAAGGACTGTACACAGTAAAAACAAAAGCCATAAAACATTTTGTTTGAAAATGGAACTATAATAATGCTCTTTATTAAACAACAAAACACATAGTACTTAGTACAGAAAATAGGTAGGTAGGTAAATATATAGTTCACCTCGCCGCATCCGGCGACAGCGACTCCGCCAATTGTTGTCAAGGTTGTGGAAAGCTCGGATGTGGCTCGCGAAACCTAGTCCGGTAAATTCGATCACATGGAGCGCAGTAAAGTTGTCCGGAACTGTTGTATGTGTAAGTGTAGAAGGGTCTTGATCGTGTCTTACGCATTTGGCGCTTAGCATCCAAGTCCTCCAGACGCAAGAACAGTGTAGAGCGCCACTCAGTTCTCTGAAGTGCAAGTTCCTCCCAAAGATCACAAGGTATACCGCAAGTATACCGGGTGTGGCCTGTAATAAGAGCAAAAAATTTAAACATAGATCGTCCTCGTTAAACTGAACAACATTAGTTCAGCAACTCTTAAAAATAACGGAGTCTTTGAATTTTCCTTTTCTCATACAAATTAAATACTGCTATCAATGTACGCCATCCTAGAACACAATTTTGACGTCGCCTGTCACGCTACAAACATCAAGCATTTCGCTTTACATTGCTTCCTCGAATAAACTTAAAAGTGTAATAAAAATTAAAAAACTAATTATTTTTAAAAGTCACTGAACTAATGTTGTTCACTTTGACGAGGATCATCTATGTTTAAATTTTTTGCTCTTATTACAGGCCACACCCGGTATAGAGATTTTAATGCTGAATGCCTAACTGTTCTACATTTACTATGACTTCCCGAACAATTACCGGTAACCCTGGCGACCAAATGTGCTATCTAAAGATAACGCGAACTCTTAAGAAGCACCAAACTCTCTCAGCACGTCTGTGTACATAAAACCTAACGACTGGGGGTGCGAACGTTAAACACCTACGTGCTCAATCAATAGTTAAGAGCCCGAAATGTTGGGGCATTCATTTTTATTTATAACAGACATTGCGATGCTTTTGGTGTCACATGAGGGGAAGAGTAAAAGTTGGTAGGCTTTTCAGTGTTTGAGATAGTGTAAAAGAATCTAGGGCTTCTGATAGATGTAAAAGTGTGTGCATTGCACATACAACATGGTAATTTATCTTAATTAAACTAGTATGTGTGTCAGTTTCCTATACACGGAATTTTTCTCAATTTCCTTTAATTTCGACAGACGACTCGGTTGATTGATAGAAGCTTCTTGGTAATATAAACACTGAATTGATGGGGGCAAAAATGTACCAGTGCTAGTGATTAGTTAAAAATCGACTAATTTTATCGACATCGATAAAAATCAATTTTTAACCATCATTAGCATGACTAATGGCTAAGTTTGAGTACTAACGTCATATTGTCCGTAAGTTAAAAGTAAATTCGCCTCTTTAAAACTAAAATGAAATATATTGATTTTTTTATTTCAAAATTCAAACAGATTGTGTTTTATTTAAAGTTTATTTGGAAATGTGAATATATAAAATTGTTTTACTTTAATTTTAAAGCTGCGATATATGAAGATTATGTTTGAATCCTCAGAGTAAAATTATTCACAAAAAACTTCGAATAGTGGTTAGAGAAAAACGTCGGCATTTCAAGTTTAAAAACATTAAATGGTTTGGTACCCGGAAAAGAAATATAAGTAACTGAGTCGTACAAAAGAAATTCGTTAACACTATAAATTGTTTGAAATTACTCCAATTATTACAGTTAACCTAGAAAGGTCATTTAGTTGGCTTAAATGAATATTGCCGCACAGCCCAGGCGACGAAGGTTAAAAATTGAAAAAGTGGAAAATTTTTGATCGTATATTATAAAAAATATATAAAATAATAAAAGAAATTATTTTAGTTAACAATTTTATTTTTGTGTATGTAGTATTTTTATCGATCAGTATCGATCACAATGCCCCAAGTGGGCGATCTACAGGGCTTTTTCTATTTGTAATTTTTAAGTTTTGTAAGTAATTTCTTTGGTTATTTTATAGTCTTATTTAAATAAAGCATATACTTCATCTTTTTATCGATATCAACTAATAAAATTAGTTCAATGAACCTTCGCACTATTAAACGTCAGCACAGATTTGCAACCGTTAATCCGGTGTTTTGAAATATAATTTCGGTGTCATTGTTAACCCTTTCGATTCACAAAGTCTGACACAAAATCTACCCAGTATGCCAAGTTCAGTGAAATGATGACTGCTCCTCAGTGCTGTGAAAGGTAATACAATCAAATTAAAAACCTTCCCTTTTTTATAAAGTTAGTAGAAACTTAATTAATTCGTGCTTTGTCCACATAATCATACATACATTAATATTCTAGACATAGAATATGTCTGCCCTTTACAATGTTACCCGAAATTAAGAATGTAATTATAAATAAAAAACCCGCCGAGAGCTGGTTTTTAATATTTTGTTGATTTTTAGTATGCTTACGAGTATGTCTATTGTCATACTAAGTTTGATAGTTAAACGTTACGCAGATAAACCAAAAACAATACGTTTTTATACGGGCACCACCTTAATTTTTAAAACATTTTATTTTTATTGTTGTAACGCCTATAAAAATAAAATTGACAACATAAATAGATAAAAGTAAGAGTAAGTAATGAATACAAAATTAAAAATACAATTTTAATGTCAAATTTAAGAAAAAAGGAACAAGTAATCAAATAAATAATGTTTCACCTTGGCTCAGCAATTATGAGATGTCAAAAGGAACTTACGGCTACTTGCTGGAAACGCATAAATCTTGAGTTAGCGTTGATCTCAGTTTAGTAGTGTCAAAATTTATGGAACTGTCAAGCTTAAGCCAGTTTTAACTGCTAAATCTACATTTATTTTTTCCTGCAAGACGGCCTTAGTCAAAAAGAACAACGTATGAAAACGTTTACCTATATCCACAACTAAGTTACCTCACGAATCAGCCTGTTAACAGTGGCACTGCGCGGTATTATTGTGATTATAGTCGACCCATTAGCTCCCGAATGCTTTCATTGGCCCACTAAGGGTTCCATTATTTGCTCTGTTAATGGATGGGGTGATATTGTCGTATGTATTTTGCTGCACTACTGCTTTCGCTAGGGAAACGTTGGCAGGCTTATGTACAATTTTCGCTGGATAAGGAAACGAAATGTGTTATAATTGGACGGTTTTATTTGCAATACGGAAATATTAAAGAAAAGAAAAAGAAAGATAATACATTTATTCACAACACAAGACAACAAAAAACAAATATTATTAATATTTATTATTAGATATTATTAACAATATTACTATTTTTTTTGTACTAGGAGTATTTTCAGGAGACATTTCTAACGCTAGTTTTAGAAAATTATTTTAGATTATTGTAACACTTTTACGGCATTGGTTTTTAAGATGGCTTTAATATTAAGATTTTCTCAATGTTTTATCAATAAATATCATGTCTTTTGACTAAAAGTCTGTAGGCAATATAATTTAAGTTTAGTTAAGTTAGTTTTAGGATATTTTTTAGATCTTATTGTACCTAATAGCCTGTGAAATAAATTTAGGCTACTGTTTAACTAAAAAAAATCTTGTTAAAACTTGCATATTACGTAACATTACATAATGTGTATTCAATTTCAGATCAATTAGTTTAGTAGACAACAATAGCGTGTGACAGACTGACGAATATACAGATATAAACAAGCGGAAATAATCCGATTTACATACGCATTTCTCTTTGAACAAGAATAAAGAAAACTCACGTTCATATTTAAAGCAACGAAAAACCGATAAAAAAATAATGATTTGTTCACCACGGCTTTAACAAACGCCTTAGCATCCAAAATCATATTCCAGATCACATCCAGCCCCACTAGCAATGAAGAATGAGCTAGTGAATGCAAAACACCAGTTTGTGGACTTTAGATTTATTGTGGCTATGGGCCGTATTTTACCTCTAGCTGTGACTGCAGAATATTTATGAACATACGTGGGCATTATTAGGGTTAACTCTGCATGGACAAGCATGATAAAGTTTGGGAAGTATAATTGTAGTTTTGTTGTAAAAAGCTGAGGTGGCCCAGCGGTTTGACTATTTATTAATAGCTTTTATAGCACAATCAAGCACTTCTCATGCTCGTAAAATTGGTGTTGATGCTGGATGGACATAAAATGACTTTGTATGCTTTAGTGCATAAAGTAAAATCTTCGTCTAAGACCAAGGTAATCAGGTGTCAACAGCCACAAAAAAAAGTTCCCATAGTTACCTATATTTTTAAAATCACTTTTAATTTATATAAAACTAAAAGTCAATCAAATCAATCAGAATAAATTACTAATATAAAAAATATATATAATAATAATGCATAAAAAATAAAAGGTATATATATAGAAAATGAAACATTGTTTCAACTGTTGCTATTTAATTTCCTTGCAATCTAATTGAAAAGCAGTGTAAAACTCGAACATTAAACCCATTTTCCCCTCGACGTGTCTATCCACCATCGCCGTACCGGCTCAGGAGGCTATATGAACGTTTCGGGTAAAATGTCTCGTTTTCTGCTCTTCTTGTACAATCTACTTTATGTCCATGTCTGTAACCATTTTAAAAGACCCCACGCTGCTTAAATTTTGTATGTAATTTGTGTAAAGCCCTTTGTTTACGCCGCTATCGCCGTTGACATGAAAATGATCTTATTTGTATAATGATAAAGTATGTTTTGCATTGTATAGTTTTAAACCAATAGAAACACTCATACATCACGCAATACTCCATACCAATCACAGAGACACGCATACACAAAAGAAAACTACACAGCTACACTGGCACTCCAAATTCCAAGTAAGAAAGATCGATATTATATAAAGTATCAAAATCGTAATAAAAAAATCATAAATTACGAAGAGACTGAAAATCTTCTTGGTCGAGGCTACTATAATGTCTCCTAACTATTTCACACTCTCTCACAGTCACACACACTCACACACACTATATACGCGCACACACACACACACACACACAGACACATCCGCGCGCGCGCACACACACACACACGCACGCACACTCGCATACTCACACATGCACGCTAAAATATGATTGTGAAATTGCAAAATATCATGTTATGCGATAACTTCTGTTCATTTTATTATAATATTCTAAAATAAGTTTGGATGTTCTTAACAACCTAGCGATGAACATTATGTACGGGCAAAACCACTGGGGCCTGCAATACAGTTAAAACTAACGCAGTCTCCAGGGCTTCAATTGTATTTTGCTTAAGGTTTTTATTGAACAATAAAGATTTATTATTATTATTATTATATTTTATAAAAATCTACGTTTTCATTCAACTCCTTGTTCCCATTAGGAACACCCTTGGTGCGCGAGTCTCACACTTGGCCTGTTTTTCTGAATGTAGCTCATTCTTCATACGTAAAGGAAATGTCCAATTACATTTAGTTCTGTTTGAAACATTATATTTTGTCGCGACTAAATTGCAACTTGATATTTTTTTCTCAAATTGAGCCAATTGTGCTCTTGAAATACGAATAGAAGTCAGAAGGGAACTTTATTGAAATAAAAAGTCACTTAGAAATAATATTTTTTCCTTTCTTTTTTTCCATGACGGCAAGTTCCTTTAGTTCGGTTTGGTAAACGGGTTTTTGTTTTTAGTAATATTTCGATATTAACACGGAACTCGCGTTAAATCCAAAACATTTAACCACTAATAGTAACTATTAATTGATTCGTTCAACACTTGATTTCATAGAAAAAAGTTAGTTAAAATATCAAATATTAATGACAGCAAAAGTCTTTAAGCTATACTTGGTTGGATAGATATTTAACCAAACTAAATGTAAACAAAACAACGTCAATTGGTGTGGATCACTAGTAGAATGACTAGATCGCAAAATGACCACATCGCATAAAGGCTGCATGGCAAATGTGCTTCAACGCAAAAAGCCTAAATCGCTAAATGACTGGATCTTAGTAAGTCTAGATCGTAAAATGGCCACTTCGCGTAGCGGCTACATCTGAATATTGAAATACGTATACCGCATTAAACTGTATAAAAATTTACATTGTACAATACAATACAATACAAAGACTCTATATTTGTACACCAGAAATAGTAAGCGATACAGAAAACAAATACACAGAGAAATTAGAAATTATTATTATTATTGTATTGAAATGAAATAGCCTAGTTTGTAGTAGGCACAATGATAGATAAGTTTTTTTTTTAATCCTTGTAATGAACTAAATCTGTCTCATATTAAATAAATGTTCCGGATAACTCACGTCTTAAATCGAGTTTAGCTCGACATGTTTCGGGCTAATCCGTAGCCCTTCTTCTTCGGAGCAACGCGACTCGGCGGCTGCTACAACACGCGCACTGCGCGCCGCCGCTCTGCTCGCGCGACTACCCGACGAAACTGACACCGGCGCACAACTACCGCGTTTCCATCATCATTTTCATTATAACTGTCAAATGTAGGGTAGCACACAACACTAACCACATCGCTCTGTAAAGGTACGTCTCTGCTTGAGAGACAATATATCTAACCACTAGGCCAACATGGCCATATGAGCCATACTTATACATTTTCAACCCCCACCCGACGCAAAAAGAGGGGCGTTATAAGTCTGACCGCTATTGCGTGTCTGTGTCTGTCTGTGGCACCGTAGCTCTTAAACGGGTACACCGATTTGAATGCGGCTTTCTTTATTTGAAAGCAGGTTTTCTAGCGATGATTCTTAGATACGTTTCATCAAAATCAGTTAAGCCATTTTAGAGATATTAAGCTTTGAAGTGACAAGTTTCGTTAGGTTAGTCATTACTGCACAAACTTTGTACCTAATTTGAATTTTTTCCCTTTAAATTATAATAACTTCCAAAAGTGATCGACTTCGTAAAAAGCTAGTTAATTTCAAAGAACACAAACCTTGTTAAAAAATTGTCTCGTTCTTTTGACTGTAATAAAACTTTAAAATTGACTGTTCTTACAAAGTCTAAGTAGTTACGAGTTAGGCACGAATCATAGAGGAATTATGGAATAGAGTGGATTTTTTTTTATTCGACTGGATGGCAAACGAGCAAGTGTTTCTCCTGATGGTAAGAGATCATCACCGTTTATAAACATCTGCAACACCAGGGGTATTGCAGTTGCGTTGCCAATCTAGAGGCCTAAGATGGAATACCTCAAGTGCCAGTAATTTCACCGGTTGACACTCTCCACGCTGAAACACAAACAGTGCAAGCACTCCTGCTTCACGGCAGGATTAGCGAGCAAGATGGTGTTAGCAATCCGGGGGGACCATCCACAATTGCAAATGGCGAAACTAATGTTTAGACCGAGGTTGCATTACTTTTTACAACTTTTTACTAGCTTTTACACATTTAGTTTCCTTTGTAATCAAATCTTGCAAGTAAAATTTGACCAACTTCCAGTAGTCAGATTGACTTGAAATTTAGAATACTTTTGTAAATTGCGTGACAATATAATAATCTAGTAGTGACATCCTGGTAGTTCAGCCAAGATCGTCTTCGCAGGACGGAATTCTTCAACGGTTAATAGCGTCGACTTGAAATTTTCCACCTGAACTGAAACGTTGCCGAAACGTCGAGGTAAATATCTATATATATAAAAGAAAGTCGTGTTAGTTACACCACTTATAACTCAAGAACGGCAGAACAGATTTGGCTGAAAATTGGTAGGGAGGTAGCTTAGAGCCAGGAGACGGACATAGGATACTTTTTATCCCGATATTCCCACGGGATAGGGATAAAACCTCGAAATAGCAACCACTGGGCTTGGAGTCATGAAATTTAGTATGTAGGTAGTTGGACGTTTGGAATTACTCATAGGTGACTTTTTGACCCGATATTCCCACGGGATACCTAGGGATGAAATCTCGAAATAACAACCACTGGGACTAGAGCCATGAAATTCGGTATATAGGTAGCTGGACCTCTGAAATACTACATATGCTATTTTTTAACCCGATATTCCCACGGGATAGGGATAAAATCTTGAAATAATGACCGCTGGGCTTAGAGTCATGAAATTTGGTATGTAGGTAGTTAGCCGTCTGTAATAACACATAGGCCACTTTTCGACCCAATATTCCCACGGGATACCTAGGGATAAAATCTAGAAATAACAACCGCTGTGCTTAGAGCCATGAAATTTAGTATGTAGATAGCTGGACCTCTGGAATAATAGATAGGCTACTTTTTATCTCGATATTCCCACGGGATAGGGATAAAATCTTGGAATAATAACCGTTGGGCTTAGAGTCATAAAATTTGGAATGTAGGTAGCCGGAAGTCTGGAATAACACATAAGCGACTTTTTGATCCAATATTCCCACGGGATACCTGGGGATGAAATCTCGAAATAACAACCACTGTGCTTAGAGCCATGAAATTCGGTGTGTAGGTAGCTGGACCTTTGAAATAATACATAGGCTATTTTTTATCCCGATATTCCCACGGGATATGGATAAAATCTCGAAATAACAACTGCTGGGCTTAGAGTCATGAAATTTGGTATGTAGGTAGTTGAACGTCTGAAATAACACATAGGCTACTTTTTATCCGGATATTCCCACGGGATAGTTTTATAACTAAGGGACCGAATACATCCCCGTTTTATTAGTTTACGCGTGCGAAGCCGCGGGTAAAAGCTAGTTACTTGTAAAAAGAGCGTGATAAGTCCAGTTTTGGTATTTTTACCCACGACGGAACGGAGAAGGTATATGCGTTTAGGGTGAGAGGTTGTTTGTTTGTTTGTTTGTTTGTGCGCAAACGAATGTTCACGTTTATCTCCAGAACGGTTTGACTGATTTAGATGCAGTTTTCTGTAATGGCTTCGTAATTTATCGACGGTGGTTCTTAGATAGGTGTTATAGCGTTTGTCCGCTAGGGGGCGCTACAGTAATCATTTTTCACTCGAAAAAAGACCATCGAATGTTCCCAATTATCTTCAGAATGGATTGACTGTTTTTGATGTGGTTTTCCGTAATGGATTTGATGTTTATCTAAGATGGTTCTTAGATAGGTGTTGTAGTATTAACCCGCAAGGGGGCGCTATAGTAAACATTTTCCACTTAGCTCTAGAAAGATTTGACTGTCTTTGATATGGGTCTCTTTAAGGGGTTTGATGACTGTCTGTAATAGTTTTAGAAAGGTGTTCATATGTATATCAAGGCCCCTGCCAAGATAAACAAAAAAGAAGACGGAGCACTAACTAACTATTTTCACCTGCAATGTATGTATTTTTTGCTATATGTTGGTGTGCAATAAAGCGTTATTGTATTGTATTGTATTGTAGGAACCTATGTAAATAATATACATAATATGTGTGTTTGTTTACATGTTTGGGTCTTGCAAGTTAAATTTGCCACACTTTTAGGTATTGTATTGTCTTGAATTTTGGCACACTAATGTAAATCTTGTAATAATACAATAATCTGGTAGTGACATCCTGGTTATGCAGCCAAGATCGTCTCCACAGAAAGAAACTCTTCAATAGTTTACGGCACAGGCGCGGAACTTAACTGAATTACCTATTAAACTTTATTGGCACTGTGTTTGTACGATTGAATAGACACAACTTGATATTGCAGCTAGGGTCATCTTCCCACAAAGGAACTCCTTGATGGTTAATAGCACAAATACATAAAACTTTGCACGATTATTCAATTGCAATGACAATACATTATATGCCTATACAACACCTGATGCTGTAGCTAGGGTTATCTCCTCTTCCCTAGAGTTTCAAGAAAGCTAAAGTTTTGTATGACTTGGCCGTTTCATATTTAAATCTGTTCATATGATATGTCAATTAAGACCCGTGAAGTAATTTCCTACCGTAAGTAGGTCTATCAGAAAGTCTGACCGATACGAGTATGGTAAAAAATTGAGTGTTAGATAATGTCATGGAATAGATCTATGAACGGCCAAGCTGTACTTTTTAAATCAAGATGTAAGGCTAATAAAGTCAGGGCTCAGGCTTTGTTTCCACCAGGGATGTGCGAGGATTTGTTGCGAGGAATGTGTTTTTTATGAACCAATAGAAACATAACATTTACCTAACTCGCTTCACTCCCCTCAGCTTCCACCAGAGATGAGTGCAAGAATAAGGAAATGAAGCGTTTCTACTGGTTCATGAAAAACACATTCCTCGCAACACAACCTCGCAAATTTCTGGTGGAAACGCAGCCTCATGCAGCCACTTGGCTTTTCCTAGCGTTTGAAAACCTTTTTATAATTTAAGCGTTATTTATGAGCTTGTTTAGTAAGTGAATATTAGCCTCTGATTTTACATAAAATGTTTTGGTGAGATGAATTATTTCTTTAAAAATTTTAAAATAAAAAGCAAAATTAAAAATTTTGAAAAAACCCACGACGGTTCCTAATAGAAAAAGGGTTAAATAATTTCTATGAACATCCCCCGACTAAAAGTGATTACAAACGCAAAAACATCCGTCGGGGGCTGCCATTACCATCTCTCTGTTATATTTAAATTAAAATGTTAAGAAAAGCTACTACAAACATAACTATCCAATTTTAATTAATCACAAATTCATACTACTGCAAAATATAAGTTCATTTCGGTGCAGGTAATGGCAGCCCCCGACGGATGTTTTTGCGTTTGTAATCACTTTTAGTCGGGGGATGTTCATAGAAATTATTTAACCCTTTTTCTATTAGGAACCGTCGTGGGTTTTTTCAAAATTTTTAATTTTGCTTTTTTGACTATAAGCTATGCTTAGTTTTGGACTAGGTGCAATTGGTGCCAAGTGTCCTATAATATTTTTTATTTATATTTATTTGTTAATTTGTCACATTCATTTGTCAATCACTACAAAATTATCCTAACGGAACATTTTCTATTTTTCTTCAAACACTATTGGTTGAGTCCTCTGTAGAACGAGTTAACGCGTTATCAATTTTAACTTGCTTTGGCCGCGTAATAAGTAGAAAATGAGATCTTAACTAACTTTAAGGCGGTTGTCCATGGAGCGAAAGACAGAAGATGTACAATGGTATGTATGTATGTAAACTCTTTACTGTACAAAATAAGTACCTAAAACAAACACACCTATACCTAAAATTAAATATGTACAAAGGCAAACTGATCTCTTTAAGGGATCTCTACCAGTCAACCTTGGTTAAAAATGTCAACAAGGTTCCACATTAGATAAAAAGTTAGTCAATGAACTAAAAAAATTAACGAATTGCTGCAATGCTGTGGTACGTAAAAAAAAATTAAAGCAAATTTGTGCATATTATGCGTTTAAAAAAAAACACCTCATAAAACACGCATTCTCATTGGTCAATTTAATTTCACGTGCAGCAGACGATTACTTTTGATTGCTCCAATTGTCGTTTCAGCACGCCGGGAATGGAATTCCGAAATTATATTCTAAAAAGTCGTATCGGATTATACATATTGATTTGACTTGTTTTCGTAATGTGTTACATTGTTGTCGTGTTTTGCGAGCCAGAAATGAGTCAACTGTTGATTGTACATTAATATAGGCAGTTTTGGGTACTGCATTTAGGTTATCTATGGCCACAATTTCGAGCAGTGTCATGAAAATACATAAGTTAAGTAATAATGAAGCCGTGGTGGCCTAGTGGTTTGACCTGTCGCCTCTCAAGCAGAGGCTCGTGGGTTCAAACCCATGTGCGAAATTACATTTGAAATTTGCGGTAAGGAAAACATAGTGAGGAAACCTGTACAAACCTGAGAAGCAATTCAATGTTGCGTGTGAAGTTTCCAATCCGCACTGGGCCCGCGTGAGAACTATGGCATCTTGTTCTGAGAGGAGGCCTGTGCCCAGCAGTGGGACTTAGGCTGGGATGATGAACAAATATATGTGTTGAAGTCCTCGAAAGCATTTAAAAGAAGATTAATAATAATAATAAAAATGCCTTTCTCCATCTCCTAGATCTTTTACCTCACAGTTTATCGAAGATTTACACCAAATGAAGTACTTAAAAAAATATGACTGGCGTAACTGCATTTAATGTAACACTGCACCCATAAAGATTACTTATCGCGTCCTTAGCTGGTTAAATCTCAATTAAATAGGGCTTCCGTCGCGTGAGGCACGCGACCTCACGTCGTAATAAAAAGCCTTTTCGAGTTATTGTCTTGAGTATTAATTTTCATACGCTTTTTGGAGTTGTTGACCTGTTATTTGGATTCTGAATGGGTGTAAATGGGTAGATCAACTATTCCTTGTTGTTATTCTGTCCCGTCAGCCAGGGGACAAATAAGTAGTACAGTTTAATAGAAGAAATGTTGTGTCGCATTATACTAACATGCTTATTAGATGACCAGTAAATAATAGAAGGGTCTTAAAACGACCACAAAAATGTATATTTGGTAAAGTTTAATCCTATAAACTTACGATATAAAGAGTGATTCAGGAGACCTTAACTATAGCAACGAATTGCTAGAAAAAGTTGATCGTCCCAAAAATAGTGTAGTTATTTAAATTTGGAGTTCAAAATATCAATTCAAAATAAATGCAAAAAGACTCCAAAAACCAAACCAAATAGAGTTCAGATGATTGTTTGTCAATATTCAATCGGTACTTGTCTACAGGACGCAACATTTCAAGGTCAAGCAGTAAACATACGTCTTATATATTATCACTCGGAGCTCAAAGGGTCTCGAGTGCCCCTCGGGCGAAGGGTCTTATTTACAAAATATTATTCCTGTTTTCTTAGCGTTTTTAGGGTTGAGAACGCTAAAAGGTTTACGATTCGCCTTTTACACGGCAGAGGGAGGGTTAAGTTGCTGGTCAATCACTCGCTGTTCATCATCATCATGTCAGCCGAAAGACGTCCACTGCTGGATATAGGCCTCCCCAAAGCTCTCCACTCAGACCGGTCTTGTGCTTTTCGCATCCACCGCGATCCCACGATCTTAGCCAGGTCGTCGCTCCATCTTGTTGGAGGCCTACCGACAGCTCGTCTCCCGGTCCGCGGACGCCATTCGAGAACCTTCTGACCCCATCGGCCATCAGTCCTGCAGTCCTGCGTGCAATGTGCCCCGCCCACTGCCACTTCAGTTTCGCTCGCTGTTACTTATTGCAATTTTTTACTGTCCTTAAGTCTATATGGGCTTGCATAGGTAATTGTTGAAAGTCTTAACATAATGTACTTTTCATTAAAGCTGCGGGGGGGGGGGGATTGCCATAATCTACCTGCCTAGGCTATTATCCAAATTACCGCAGTGTTTGAAGTCAAAAGTCGTTGAACAGTGTGTATTACCAGTGATGACATACGGATCTGAGACGTGGGCGCTACCAATGGACCTCATGAAGAAGCTCAGAGTCACTCAAAGGGCTATAGAGAGGGCTATGCTCGGGGTTTCTCTGCGGGATAGAATCAGAAATGATGATATCCGCAGTAGAACTAAGGTTTCTGACATAGCCCGAAGAATTGCCAAACTGAAGTGGCAGTGGGCGGGGCACATTGCTCGCAGGACTGATGGCCGATGAGGTCAAAAGGTTCTCGAATGGCGTCCGCGGACCGGGAGACGAGCTGTCGGTAGGCCTCCAGCGAGATGGAGTGACGACCTGGCTAAGATCGCGGGATCGCGGTGGGTGCGAAAATCACAAAACCGGTCTGAGTCTAACGACCTTAACAACTGAGTCTAACAACTGGTAGCATGATGTACGGTTGTGTTAATCTGAAAATGAGCTCAGGTTGAGTTCGAAACGCGTCAGTGTGATATGGTGGTGATAGATGGGTTTGTGTAATTTGTGTGTGTTCTGACAGTGTGAAGGTGGAGGAACTGCATGAACACGCATATTTTGCATAAGCTTAGCCTATCGTAAGGTCGTGGGTGAGAGGAAATTACTTTAGTTTATTAATTTTGATTATTTTCTAAGCAGAACAGAATCGGTTAGTCTGCGGCCGGCCCAAAGCCACAATAAGCTTCAAAAACTCAACCGCCGCATGAAGTATGTCGGAACATAAAATTATATACAATGGAAGTAATCTAATCAGTAGAACGGACGGAGGGGTAAATGAGGGGTTGTCCATAAATTACTGTCATATTGTGGAGGGACTGGCGATTTGTGACACGTGAAAAAAAGGTTTTTCGGTAAAAGTGAGGTTGTCATTATTAGTGATGTTAGCCATTAAATATTGTAGATTAAAAAAAAAAAGTTTATTGAGTTTCTTACCAGATTCTTCTGAGCATAGGTTTTTTAAAACTGGTAGATTTTTGAAGCTCGTAACTGCTTGTCTTAAAGGTCTACAAGCCTTTCAACCGCTATCAGTTTCCTTTTTTTTATTTCACTGGAAGGCAAACGAGCAAGTAGGTCTCCTGGTGGTAAAAGATCACCACTGCCCATAAAAATGTGCAACACTCAACCTAGGTTGTCAACCTAGAGGCCTAAGTTGGAATACCTCAATTGCCAGTTATTTCACCGGCTGTCTTACTGCCCGCGCCGAAACACAACAGTACAAGCTCTGCAGCTTCACGGCAGGATTAGCGAGCAAGATGGTGGTAGCAATCCGGGCGGACCTTGCACAAGGTCCTACCACCTGCAAAATGCCTCCTGTCGCATATATTGAAGAAAAGAGAGACCATAAGCAAGAAATTAAAAGTAATTGTAATTCTACCGCAAGCACAACCACATCGTTTTATAAAATGCTACCAGAATGACTCATTTCTTCAGTATAAGCGACAAAAAGGTGAACAAGCCGTTTTTATAACATAAGCGACTTTTATTCATAGATACACAACACACACACACTTAATAAATAATATATCACCAATGATTATAGATGGATAAATTTATCACCAATTGTTGCCACTGGCAACACCACCTAACACTTGACAGCGATAGAGACGAGGTGGGGCACGTCCGGCCGCCATCTTGCCTCTGACTCTCTACTACGGACAATGGACGATTAACACGTAATTTTGTAAAATTCTATTATTCTTAAAAATAAACTCCATTCAACTCAAGTTTGGGCAAATTAATTAATTTAAAGTGCTCCAAACATTTTGGTGACCTCGACGCGATCAAGATGCGAAAGGATTGACATCAAGATAAACACGCGGCGCGGGCGCTCTTCTTCTGCTGTGCCTTGGCGTAATGGCGGCGACTGCAGCGACTGGATTTTTCTTGCTGTGAAATCAACGCGGGACAAGGTGGCTACAGGATATAGTGACACGAAGGCTTGTGTTGTCTTTTGGTTCGCGCTCTAAAGGGAAGTACGCCCAGTTTTGGTTTTACTGTAAAATACAAGCACTGAAGGCGTGTGTTCATGACTGCTTCATTTTGTACTTAAGTCTCTCGACTTTTACACGCCGCTGCCGCAACGGTGTTCTTCCTACTCCTACTTACTCTTGATGTCAGCATCTTGAACTCTCTTTACTCTCAACTTTCATTCATGGAGTGAGATATACTAGACTAGGTAATACTTTCTACTAAAAATACATACTTTATACTTTTACTTGTAAGTACTTATATAGGTACTTAGTTCGAAGTTCGAACTCTACTTTGCCTACTCAAAAACTTCTATATAAAACCTACTTTTCCATCTTTAAAACTGCCCAACTAACTTCACTGTAACTACCTATACGTGTGCTTATTCTACTTGGAAACTTTCGAGACTACTACATACTAACTAAAACTATTTAATCTAACCTAATACTAATCTATCTTAGTCTAAAAGTTCATAAAATACAGTGCCTGCTGTCTTTAAACTGAAACTGAAATAAATTAACCTATATTGTAAAGGCGTGGCGTTTGAGCACGTAACAATTCCAATCTCTCTTTGTGCACCTTTACTTCGCTTTTGCACTCTGCTTAGCATCTTAATTAAAACATTCCAGGCGTTATTCGGCTCTCAAGTCGAAGATCTCGCCGGAACGTGGTTGGTACCTACTACTCGACACTACGCGAGAACCTGCGCGTGACCTCGCATGACCCTAAATTGCACGCGAACAGCTGTTTGCTGAGCCGGCGCCATTTTGTCGTGCCTTGCGGATTTTTAAGGTTGGATCTTTTGATTTATTTTGTGCGGCCTGTTCAGTGAAAAGTTATTGTTTGTGATAAAACGTTTCGCGTGTGCTTACTACAAAAATTTCATATAAATTCTGTGCTGAATTCTTGCCATTATGGCAGACTTAAAATCGTTAATAGTACAGCGCGGTACTATTAAGTCTAGAGTTACAGTCTTTACCAAATACTTAGATAGTCTGAAGGGAATTGATAAAGCGTCCTTTACTAAACAAGCGATCGTCGAACTTGAATTAAAATTGACAAGATTTCGTGAATTATTTGATCAGTTTGACGAATTAAAAACTAAAATGGAAATCGCGTCACCTGAAGTTGAGGAAACTTTGAGTGAACATGAATTGATTGAAAACAACTTCTGTAGTCTCATTTCTGCGGCTCAATGCCTTCTTGATCAATTCAGGTCTGGAAATACTCCTAAAATAGAACAAAGTTCCTCCTCAACAGCTGGTGCAAACAATGTAAACTGCAATATAAAACTGCCTACTATACAATTGCCATCCTTTGATGGAAGCTATATCAAATGGATGGAGTTTAAAGACACCTTTGACTCGCTTATAAATAACAATGATACCATACCTGAGATAAACAAGTTTCACTATCTACGGTCATCGCTTGAGGCCGGAGCAGCGAATATCATTAAGTCACTTGAGTTCACTTCAAACAACTACCATTTAGCATGGAAACTTTTATGTGAGCGCTATGACAATAGTAGGATATTAATAAATAACCACTTAAAGGCATTGTTTAACTTTGAAAGTATGAGCAAAGAATCACATAAATCGCTTCGGTTTATGATTGACTACTATTCAAAAAATCTTCGGGCTTTAAATGCTTTGGATGAGCCCACATCCCACTGGGATACTCTTATCATTTACTTAATGGCATCCAAGCTGGATAATGCTACAAGTCGAAGATGGGAGGAACAAAGAAACTTAAAAACCTCTCCGACTCTGGAAGAATTTTATACCTTTTTGCGCAACCGTGCAGATGTCTTAGAAACTGTACAATTCAGTAAAACTGAAGCATCTAAACCCGAAAAGTACTCTCAGGGTAATTTCAAAGAAAATAATAATAAATATGTAAAATCATTTTTAACCTCGACCGATGGCAGGAACTGTGCAGTGTGTATGCAAAATCATCTAGTGTACAAATGTGATAAATTCAAAGCACTATCTCTGGAAGCTAGATTCCAATTGGTTTCAAAACACAATTTGTGTCAAAATTGTCTCCGCCCTGGCCATCATTCCTCAAGCTGCAAGCATAATACTTGCAAATTTTGCAACAAAAGGCATAATCTACTATTGCACAAACAATCTCATCTTGGTGACAGTGATCACCCACCTGCGGGTACCTCTAATGGAAATTTTACTCCAAGGCCAGCATCTCAAGCAGCTGCTCCTGCTCAGAAGTCAGCGCATCACACATCATCTCCTGATGTTGCATCTATTCTTACTAGTCCTGGTCATACCACTCAATCCCATTCGGTCTCCCTCTCTGCTGTCATGCCAGGACAGGTTCTTCTTTGCACTGCTGAAGTAGATTTAATTGATACAAGGACAAATGAAACTTACCTTATCAAGGCTCTTCTGGACGTAGGAAGCCAGTCTTCTTTCATATGTGAAAACATTCAAAGAAAAATGAATCTTGTGTGTTCTTATACAGATCCAATTGCCATATCTGGAATCAATAATAGCTTGACTAAAACTACTAAAATGTGTGATGTTAAACTGAAGTCTCGAGTCAACTCTTTCACAACAAACGTTTCTTGTCTGGTCATTCCGGAGATCACCGGTCAACTGCCAAGTGTAGAAGTTAACACTTCGCAGCTCAATCTTCCCGTCTCTGTAAAGCTAGCAGATCCTAGCTTCTACCGTCCTTCTGACATTCATATTTTGTTAGGAGCAGATGTCTTTTGGGAACTTGTTGGTTTCAATCAAATAAAATTGGGAAAAAATAAACCAATTCTCCAAGAATCTAAACTAGGTTGGCTTGTGTCTGGTCCTACAGGTCAAAAATCTACCACTGCTACTCGTTGCAACTTTTCTAGAGACATTCGAGAATCTCTGACTAAATTCTGGGAAGTGGAAGATATTCCATCCACTCCTGCTATACCACAGCTTAGTAAAGATGAAGAATATTGTGAAAACCACTTTATTGAAAATACTGTGCGACTAAATGATGGCCGGTTTTGTGTCAAATTACCTCTTCGGGAGGCCCCCGAGGATGCTCTAGGCGAATCTTATCACATTGCCAAGAGGCGTTTTCTCAATCTTGAAAGGAAATTAACTAAATGTAATAAAATGGATGAATATGCTGCGTTTATCAAGGAGTATGAGAGGCTAGGGCATTTGACAGAAATAAACCGTCCCTTATTTGGATATTTCATACCTCATCATGCAGTGTTCCGTGAAGGCAGTGAGACTACACCTTTAAGAGTGGTATTTGATGCTTCTTGTAAAACCACTTCTCAAAAATCTCTTAATGACATTCAAATGGTTGGACCTGTTGTACAAGATGACTTATTCTCTATATTACTTAGATTCCGCAAATATGCTTTTGTAGTCACAGGTGACATAGAAAAGATGTACAGGCAAGTCCTTATTCATGAGTCTCAGCGTCACTTACAACTGATTCTTTGGAGAGACAGTGAAACTGAGTCACTTAAAGTCTTACAGCTAAACACTGTTACTTATGGAACAGCTGCCGCCCCTTACCTGAGCACCAGGTGTCTTAAACAACTAGCTACAGAGTGTCAAGATCAGGTTGTTGCAAATACACTAAAACATCATTTTTATGTAGATGATCTAAGTACGGGATCAGATTCAAAATCGGAACTTAAAACAACCATTCAAGGTGTCATCCAAAAACTTTCTGAAGGTTGCTTTCCTCTTCGCAAATTTCGCACCAACTGTCCAGACATCTTTGACGAAATTACTACTACAACACAAGCTCAAGACTTCTGCAAGGAGTCCTCTGTGCTGGGACTTAAATGGGCTCCTAAGACTGACTCGCTGCAATTCTCTGTCAATAATGATATTATTACTAAAATTACTAAACGCTCTATTTTGTCTAACTCTTGTAAAATCTTTGACCCATTGGGTCTTCTTTCAGCTTGTACCATATTTCATAAAATAATATTACAGAAGCTGTGGCTACTAAAGACTGACTGGGATGATGCTGTCCCAGAAGACATAGAAAAATCCTGGACTGAGTTCCACAACAATACTAAGCACTTTTCCAATGTTTATGTACCAAGGTATATTCTCTGTAGCTCCCCTACTAATATAGAAGTTCACTGCTTCACGGATGCATCGCAAGATGCTTATGCTGCATGCATTTATTTAAAATCTACCAATGAGTCCGGTGATATTTCTGTCAATCTCCTCTGCGCTAAAACTAAAGTAGCTCCATTAAAATTAGAAACCATACCTCGTTTAGAACTACTGGGAGCTTTACTTGGTGCTCGCTTGCACACAAAGGTTTTAGAGGCACTAAAATTAAAAATCTCTCGTTCTGTCTTCTGGACTGACTCTACAATCATTTTAGGGTGGTTGCACACTGAACCCAAAACACTTAAAACATATGTGTGCAACCGAATCGATGAAATCCGTGACTTGACTAATAAAAATGCGTGGCGCCATGTGCGTTCGGCACTCAATCCAGCTGATATGGCATCAAGGGGCATTCAGCCTCAACTTCTTTCTAACAACGATTTCTGGTGGCATGGCCCTGCATTCCTGATGAAACCTGAGAATGAGTGGCCAGCATATAAATATTCTCCTGAAGTTCTGCCTGAAACTAAAACTGCATTAACTACTCAAATTGCACTCAATCCAATCATACAGTTTGAAAAATATTCCAAACTTTACAGACTACAAAGGGTAGTTGCCTATGTATTAAGATTCATTAATAACATAAAAAAAACTTCTGTAAAATTGGATGGTGAACTCACGTGCTCAGAATTAAATAACTCTCTTCTTTTACTAGCTCGGGCGTCTCAAAGGGAATCTTTTGCCAAGGACATAGCCACACTTGAAACAAATAAATGTTTAAATCAAAAATCCTCTATACTTTCACTCAATCCATTCTTGGATAAAGGCATCCTACGCGTCGGCGGTAGGATAGGAAACGCAACGCATTGTCCTTACGACAAAAAATATCCAATTTTGTTGGATCGTAAACATACTTTTACTAAACTTTTATTCGTAAAAGAGCATAACCGCCTTTTACATTGTGGTCCTCAACTGCTACTTAATTCGATCCGCGATCAATTTTGGCCAATCGGTGGCATGACATTAGCTAATTCAACTGTAAGGAAATGTATTACCTGTCAAAGATATCAATGTAAGGCTATGTCCCCATTAATGGGAAATCTGCCACAACCTCGGGTGACTCCGACTCTACCATTTGAGACGTGTGGAACGGACTTCGCCGGTCCATTTCTGATTATGAATAGAAAAGGCAGAGGAGCCAAATCATCGAAATGCTATTTATGCATATTTGTTTGTTTTTCTACAAAGGCCGTGCACTTAGAGGTTGTTAGCGACTTAAGCACAAACGCGTTCATCCTATGTCTTCGCAGATTCATCTCTAGGCGAGGGAAACCTAACTTTATTTACTGCGATAATGGAAAAAATTTCGTAGGCGCAAACAATGAACTGAACAGGCTGCTTCAATCTAGTAAAATGTCAGTTAGCAACTTCGCGTGCAATGAAGGCATAACCTTTAAGTTTTCACCTGCGTATGCACCACATTTCGGCGGGATTTGGGAATCGGCAGTGAAATCGGCCAAATTCCACCTGAAACGCATCGCTGGGAACACCAGCTTGACTTTTGAAGAGTTGTATACCCTATTTTCACAAATTGAAGCAGTTATGAACTCGCGACCTCTAACTGCTATGTCAGCCGATCCTTCTGATCTTACTCCTATTACCCCTGGGCACTTCCTCGTGGGTCGACCGCTGACCTCACTATCTTCACCTGTCTCCGAGCGAGTCAGCATCAACCGCTACCAGCTGATCGAGCGCCTACGACAGCACTTTTGGTCCCGTTGGACAAAGGACTATCTCTCAACGCTACAACAGCGTGTCAAGTGGAAGGTGGACAAACCCAACGTTAAAATTGGAGATTTGGTACTTATCATGGATGATCAACTACCGCCCATGAAGTGGCTTTTGGGACGGATCACTACACTACATCCTGGCTCGGATGGTATCTGCAGAGTCGTCGACGTACGCACTAAAGGCGGAGTGATTAGAAGACCCATATCAAGAATCTGCGCCCTGGAACTCCTTGAAAGACGAGCTTTCAATGGGGGGGAGCATGTTGCCACTGGCAACACCACCTAACACTTGACAGCGATAGAGACGAGGTGGGGCACGTCCGGCCGCCATCTTGCCTCTGACTCTCTACTACGGACAATGGACGATTAACACGTAATTTTGTAAAATTCTATTATTCTTAAAAATAAACTCCATTCAACTCAAGTTTGGGCAAATTAATTAATTTAAAGTGCTCCAAACACCAATGATTAAAAGCTGACAGGACAGGTCCCTTAGCACTTCGTCCCGATTCCATCTTAACCGTTTTTTTTTTAATATACTGCCGGATATTGGTTCCGTCGGTTCGCTCTTACGCTCCAAAAAATGCGTAAGTAATTTTAATAGACTGTAGAGAAATTCTTTGTCGTATGTTGTGATTTCGGGTTTTAGCGGGTCTTTGGGATCGGAAAGGGAATGTTGATGTCTTAATCGGGCCACCCATTTGTCTGTTTTTGCTCACCGTTAAATCTACATTTATGTATGTAACACATACACACGCATGTTGATGTACACGGCCACGCACACACACGCTCACGCACGCATGTATAAACACGCACAGGCAGTGTAGGTACACTCACGACTTTTCAAACAAATTACGATATCAAAGCCATTTTTCATTTTGTTGTCGAAAATTTTTTTTTCAGATTTTCATAGCATTTTGATGAATTGGTAAAGTTGCTTATTCTGACTATGGTAAGCCCAATCTCACACTATGTCCTACAAGTTTTTCCATTGAGTTACACAAAATGTATGGAAATTTACGAGTATAACTAAACTGACAATTTAGTATAAAATGAGGAACTCAAAATAAAAAAAAAACATCAAAATAAAAAATGGACCATCATCAACAAGAACGGTTGCAACAAAGAATAAGAAAATATATAAAAAGAAACAGAACAAATACAAGACATAGGTACATAACGCTAAATAGGTCCCCACTCAGCATAATGCCACGGCAAGCCGTGGCGCTGATTTTCAGTGAGGACCTCATCTAAAAACCTACGTACTTACGGTTATTGTATTAGAATATTAATATGATGAATCAGGAACATGACGAGTTAGGAATATGAACAATTAGGAATATAACAAATCAGGAACAAATTGGATTAGATTTTGCACGTAACTTAGTTTTATTGTTCGTTTTGGTTTTAATTTTAGTCTTATTACTGTAAGGTGGTGTTACTTTTTAACGAAATCAAATGAATCTTTCTTTCTTTTATATTTAAAATCTAGCGATTTGACCTACCTTTTTATCTAGCGGTAAACAGATTTTTTTGTTTAGTATTTTTATTTTTTATTTTATAAAAAAGAAGTAAGATGACCCGGGACTATTGTACCTGAGCCGTCTGATGGCGTCCTAATGACGCCATGTTCTTCTCGGGCATTTTACGTTGTGTTCGCCAGAAGACTGTCTTCACACAACACACATGAACATGATGAACATGGCGTCGTAAGGACGCCATCAGATTGCTCAGATACAATATCTTCACGAGCTACAATAGCCTCGGGTCACCTTAATGTTTCTCTCTTCTTCTTCTCACCATATATTCGTCCACTGCTCCACATATGCCTCTTCCATGGATTTCCATGTTGACCTAGATGCGGCAAATCTGGTCCAAGTTGGTCCTGCTGTCTTACGGATATCATCCGCCTATCTCGTTGGTGGTCTTCCTACGCTTCGGCTTCCAGTTCGGGGTCTCCGTGTAGCCTTAATGATTACTACCACAAATCCCTTAACCCCGTTACGTTTAATTATTTTGATATTACTTTAATATCAAACGCATTCTTTCGTGTAAGGAAACTTACATTGTCAAAAGTAAATACGCTTCGTAAAGACACGTTGGCAGAAGAGAAGTTCTAACAAAGGAAAGTAGTGAAACTGTGTTATGCCCTTTTACTGGGCGGGTTGGCACAATCATCAGTTGAAAGACAGTAATACATAAGGTCTTCAACCCTAAACGTATTTATTTTGGTTATTCAACACCTTAACTAAGTGTAATAGACGACTGCAACCTATGTATTTATTATGTCACCTAGTAATTCACACCACACTAATTCACACTAATTCACACCTATTGACCTAGTCCCAAAGTAAGCTTAGCAAAGCTTGTGTTATCCATACTAATATTATAAATGCGAAATTGTGTTGTGTGTTTGTATGTTTGTCCCTCTTTCACGCCGTAACGGAGCGACGGATCGACATGATTTTTGGCATAGGGATAGTTTATGAGCCCAAGAGTGACATAGGCTACTTTTTATCCCGGAAAAAGGTACAGTTCCTGAGGGAACAGCGCGCGATAACCGAATACCATGCGAGCGGAGCCGCGGGCAAAAGCTGGTGGGTAATAAAATAATTAATTTAAATATTGTGTTATTATTGATTATTATGTACTAGCTTTTGTCCGCGGTTTCGCTCTTGTGGAATTAGGTTATTGCGCGCTCGGGAACTCTGCGCTTTTGCAGGATAAAAAGTAGCCTATGCCACTTTCTGGTCCCAAAGGAAGACCAGCGCCGTTCGCAAAACCGGCAAATTGCTGATTTGGGACCATTTCATGACATGCGTAACTATATTTTGCTTTTTTCTTTGTTTTATTTTTTATCCATTGTTTTAATGTTTGTCATGAATAAATGTATTCTTTCTTCCTTTCTCTGGCCCATAAACTATCTCTATCTGTGCCAAAAATTACGTCAATCCGTCGGTTTTTTACTTTTACCGACACTATTTAACCTGTACGACATTTTTGAAACATTTTCAGAGTTTTGTAAGTAAACATGTTTTATTACATGAATACATGCCATCCTACGTAAGTTCAACCTATTAAACCGTGAAATATCTTGTTGGAAGTACGATTTTTTGGTAACGCCGGGGACAATTTTGGTTACGCAGGAGACGCCCAAAGTGTCGATAAAATAGTTGTATGGCCCACCTAAGTGCACTTTAAAGCACTTCTACTGCTTCTAATCTCCCCACTGTTGGGTTAGTTAACGAAGTTACAAGAAACCCCGAAAAGTAGTTGGTAACGTACGTGATTGTAATAATTTCGCTCACCTTTCTCATTGTACAAAGTTACCTACAAATGTTCACTGTCATGTTCACGTTATTATATTTTCATCACACTTGCTCGGCAATGATTTTATTCCATGCCTGTATGTATACCTACTCAAGGACAATGGCTTAAATTGCTCCCTCGGGAGGTAATGGATTTAATTTCGGCGGTCGTTACTAATAGGAAGATAATATAATTGTTTAATTGTGTAATTTGTTTTATTGTATTAATTATTATTTGTAATTCTTTCGACGAATGTTTTGGCTATTTTCATTTTATTATTTATTTTTTATATTATATTCTCTATTGAGTATGACATGGTTAAATCAATATTGTTTCCTAATTATTTTTACTATAGTATAGAGCATGCCCTGCCTAGTGTAGCACTGAACCTCTCTGTTTGCGTGCCAATAATTGGCAAAATGTGTGCGACTACTTAATATGCTAAGAACCACATTGTACCACATTTTATGCAAATAAAAACTTTGACTTTGACTTTGATGGCACACATTTATTCGTAACATTGACTTATAGTGCAGACAATTATAAAAACACAGGCAAACGAAGAAAACCGTGTCACGAACCGGACCCGCCTCAACATAAAGCAGCGTTTCCACCAGAGATGAACTCACTCACTCACTCGATTGAACTGTTTAAGCCGGTGTTGCCATACAATTTAATCTTTTTTTATTTTTATTTTTAAGTTAGTTTTTAGATAAGGTCCTCACTGAAAATCAGCTTCACGGCTTGCCGTGGCATTATGCTGAGTGGGGACCTATTTAGCGTCATGTATGTCTTTATTTGTTCTTTGTATGTTTCTATGTTTGTTTTATGGCGTTAAATAAATGTATTTTCTTTCTTTTCTTTAGATGTGCGAGGATGTGTTGCGCGAAATGTTTTTCATTAACCAATAGAAACACTTCATTTACCTCGCTTCGCTCCGCTCAGATGTTGCCACCAGAGATGTGCTGTGCTGTGCTATATCGACTGGTAGAAAATTGTTAGTCATAATGTATTGTTTGTCATAATGTAACTCTTTTTTTTCTCTGAAACCATCTATTTTTCAATTTTTTTTATAAATCGAACCTAACCTAACCTATAGAGTTCTACATGTAGAACGTCATGTACGCGTCATGTATGATGACCATTCAAAAAATTATAAAAAATGTACTCGTACGGTTTCAGCGGGAAAAAAGTTATGACTAATATATTAAATAGCTAGCTCTTGTCCGCGGCTCCGCCCACGTGGAATTCGGTTATCGCGCACTGTTCCCTCGGGAACTGTGCATTTTTCCGGAACAAAAGGTAGCCTATGTCACTCTCGGGCCCATAAACTATCTCTGTGCCAAAAATCATGTCGATCCGTCGCTCCGTTACGGTGTGAAAGGCGGACAAACAAACACACAAACATACAAACACACTTTCGCATTTATAATATTTGTATGGATATGGATTAGAATAAACAGTACATTATGATTTATAAGATTATGGCAGTCGAAAGGATCCCTGTGCGAGGATATGTAAATGAAGCGTTTCTATTGGTTATTGAAACACATCCCTCGCAACACATCCTCGCACATTATTGGTGGAAACGCTGCTTAATACCAGCTAGAGCCAGGCTGGTTAGCTAGTGATTTCTTTACACAAGGTGACCTTAGCCTCTGGACAAGTAATGAAACCATGGATAAGACTGATACTTAGCAATATCGTCATCACCATCATCATCTGCCGGAAGACGTCCACTGCTGGACAAGGGCCTCCCCCTAATAACGCCATAATGAACAACAACTCGCCACTTGCATCCACCGGTTTCCCGCAACTCTCACGATGTCGTAAGTCCACCTGTTGGGAGACCGAACCGACCGGAAGACGAAGCAATATCTTAAAATAGAGTTATTTGCTTAATTAGACAAGAAAAAAAAATCTATGAAATCAGATCATCCAAATACACACGCTGCTCCAAAGTGATACATTGAAAACCGTTAGTTTTTCGGTAAATATTAAACTGATTGTTATGATACTTTGCAGTTTGGTTTTAAATATCTTGCTAAGCCAGTAGTATTCGTATTTGTCCAGAGGCTAAGGTCGCCCAGTATGTACAAGATAGGCCGGAAATTTTGGCCCTAAAAACTAGTACTTTTTTTTTATACGACTGGAAGGAAAACGAGCAAGTGGGTCTCCTGATTGAAAGAGATCACCACCGCATGCTCGTTTTTCCCCTCTTATATAAAAAGATGTATCATTCATTTTAGATTGGTAGCTAACATAGACAAAAAAATAAGAATTTTTAATTGTACAGTCGCCATCAGATATATCGAAGCGGCCAAGGTGTCCAAATATTTCTGAGCAAGACCAAATTTCAATAAATTCTGTACACTATAAATACCATTTATATCACAGCTATTGCAATTCCAAAAGTATGTAAGCACTCTGTTTTCAATAATTTCTATACGTACGACCAGCCAAAAATATCTGATCACACAAAACATCAAATTAATCTAAGCAATAAAGGCGTCCACAAATATCTGCACATTTAAGCAAAATATACCTTGTGCCATTGTCATATGGATCATAATAGATTAGCTAATAGTTTAAATATGTCCATTTCAGGTAAGCGATATCGATATGACAATCATCGAAAACAGTACAGACTTGTCATCACATACATCTGTCTCATGTTTTTCTCTTCAATCAAATTTGACAGAATATGCCTCTAACTCTTATTTTACTTTTCAGCAGAATCGTTAAAACATCTGACATATAGCAAAAACTAAATGAAGGCGAATTTCGAACCCTTAGTCAAGGCACGTCGTGGCACCAATAACATTCGTTTGCTTTTCAAAGCAGAGATCCAAGGTTCAAATCTCAGTCGACACTTAATTAGACTTAATTTTTTTAGGTTTTATTATTGTTTTATGGCTTTTTACCCGACTGCAAGGAGAGGTATTGTTTTTATTTCTTTTGAGTTTGGATCGCATTCGTTTTTACGATTTTTCTCAATTTTTTACATAACATAGCATAGCATTTGCTTTTTAAGAAATTGGTTATTTTTTATCGACAAATTAGTTTTTATTCTAGGTATACCTTTTTCCTATCCTTGGGGTATTTTTTTTCCAAATTTATGTAATACCAACTTCAAGGTATACCCTATCCAATAAAAAGAGAATTATGAAAATCGGGCTACTATGTAGGTAATAAGTTACCTACGCGTGGTCATACATAAAAAAAATATACGCGTCGACTTCAAAACCTCCCCTGTTTTTTTTCTTCAGTTGAAAATGTACATGTAAATGTATAAAAACTTTTAAACAAAAAAATTAAACCGCCGAACAAACTGAATAGCAAAAAAGAGATTTCAAGCAAAAATAGAATATAGGGGGGGGGGGGACGCTCGATTTTAATGAAAATTTGCGCTTTAAAGTCGAATAATATTTTGTGAACGAATCACTGAATCGAAAAATTGTTCTAGCAAATGATTTGATGATTTTAAAAGATGTATCCAGCGATACCCCACACTATAAGGTTGGATGAGAAAAAAAATCACCCCCATTTTACGTATATGGGAGGTACTCTAAAAAAAATTATTTTAGATTTTTTTATTGTACTGTTTTGTCGGCATAGTTTACGTTTTATTCGTGCAAAATTACAGTTTTCTAGCATTGATATAGTCTCTGAGCAAAGCCGCGAACGGACAGACAGACAGACAGCGAAAGCCGGTGAAATTACTGGCACTTGAGGTATTCCATCTCAGGCCTCTAGGTTGGCAACGTATCTGCAATACCCCTGGTGTTGCAGATATTTATGGGCGGTGATGATCTCTCACCACCAGGAGACCCACTTGCTCGTTTGCCTTCCAGTGGAATAAAAAAAAAAAATATCCCTCGCAACACATCCTCGCACATTATTGGTGGAAACGCTGCTTAACGATAGAGCTCCTCCTGAGTCCTGACATTTTTTAACAAACTTAGTGCTTAAGACCTGACGTGGTTGACCTGCTTTACCTACTGTTTTGAATATTATTTCTAAATTCTTAGAATTATTTATTGAATGAACAATTTGTACTTTATAAACTGTTGTTATTCTTAGTGTTAATTGGTCCTTTATAAGGTATGCAAGGACTTAGGAGGATATTTCGAAAAAAAAAATTGAAATAATTGATATTATGCCATTTGATACTCAAAAAACTGTTTACGTTTTTGTGCTAAAATTGCAGTAATATTCCCAATTACTAACCAGTAAGCTTGACATCCAAAGTCATAGATAGTTATCTGACTTCAGGGTTCCATTTATACCTGACGCTGCCACTCGGTATAAAGACAGACATGCATTGAAACATTCAACCTTAACGCAAAGATTAAAGGTATATTTTGCTTAAATGTGCAGATATTTGTGGACGCCTTTATTGCTTAGATTAATTTGATGTTTTGTGTGATCAGATATTTTTGGCAGGTCGTATGTATAGAAATTATTGAAAACAGAGTGCTTACATATTTTTGGAATTGCAATAGCTATGATATATATCGTCACTGGAAAGGCAAAATTACTTAACCGCCAAATTGGGCATATTGAGTTATATACATATTCGGAATCAGCGAATTTTTCTGCGTCGATCTATCTGGGTAACGTAGCTATCGAAGCACTTTTGTGGCGCTTCAGTAACCCGTAAAAAGGTGTTTATTTTGTTTCTTCTTTTACTGAAGTGCCACACTTTTTGGCCTTTTTTGCACATGTGTCGCATAAGTAATATCTCTTTGCCGTAAAAATACAAAAACAGCAATTTAAGTAAAACTGTCTTTTTATCTTGTGATAAATAAAGCTCTTTCAGTATTTGTGCTTTTCTTACAATATAACAGTAGCTCTATTAAAGTAATTTTGTTTTATTTTCAATCGGATCGAGCATGGCGTATAAGAAAAGTTGCCTTCGTGCTTTTGTCGAGTGAATGACGTATACGTAACTGAGCCATCCAGTTATTTTTAATTTTGGGAACTGATAGCAGCTTTTAAGAAATAATCCTATCCTTGTCAACATCATATCAGTATTATTTAAATGAATATGTTTTTGTATTAAGGTAGTTTACGCGTAATGAAAATGCGCGAGCGCAAGCAGTTTAGTCAGTCTGCTCGAATATTTAGCCTTTTTATTTAGTTTTTCACGGAAGCAAATCCTCTTAAATATGCCAGAACTAAACGTCAAAAGAAAATTACTTGTATTAATTAAAGTATTTATCTTATAGTAGTTTTTTTAAGAAATACTGATGTCATATAAACAGATTTTTTCTGACCTTATCGTAATTCATGACGCCCACAACAAGATGCATGTTTGTATTTACTGATATTAATGTTAACCATTTTACAGAACTGATTATGTCGGAGAACTCCAAGTGATGTGTACATATACAAGTAGAAACTGACTGACTAGGTAACTTATAGATCAACGCACAGCCAAGACCGCTGACATGTCTTATGTAGAAACTTTAAATTTGGAATATATGTTCCTTAATAGGTGTAGACGCGTACTAAGAAAAGATTTTTCGAAATTAATCCCCTAAGGGGGTGAAACGGGGGCCCAAAGTTTGTATGTGGAAACAAGATTAGTTAGACAATTTTATTCGAAACCTCATAGGAGTACTCCTGACGATAAATGAATAAACACGTGTTTCTGGTTTTTCGAGGATTCAACCTATATAAGAGGGAAATGTGGTGACAAAGTCCGAAAATCAACATGGGTATGGTTTCTTTAGTTTATCGGGTCGATGATTACGAAAAAAATAACGATTTTAAAATCCAATGTTGGGGTACGATGGGGTTGAAATGTCAATATGGATATGCGCAGTGATATCTTGGTAATATGGCCAGGATCGTCTCCTTAGGAGGGAACGCTTCAAACTTTAATGGCACATGCAAGAAACTTTGCACGATCGTTCAATTTCAATGACAATGCTTTTATATAATAGACACCACCTGATGCTGTATTCAGTCAGGTCTTCTGCTCATAAAGGAACTCCTCAAAAGATGATATCAGAGATACCACATTGTTGCAAACGCAACTGTTTTTATTTTGTTATGTGTGTTACTTTTGAATCTGTACACAAGATTAAAAAAAAAAATAAAAAAAAAAAAAAGACATTTATTGCCACAAAAAAATATATACAATGAACATAACTGACAGAAACACAACAAATAAAACATAAAAAAAGACATACAAAAAATAAAAACAACAGATATGTGGCAATAGGCTCAAGCTAAAACGCAATACAGAGGACATGACGTTAATTTTTTAACCAATCACAGCTTCGCACGCACTTGAATATAAAGCTTTGTAACCGTCAAATTTTCTGGCATTTTCCTCTGTAAACCAGTTACCTCTGAAAAATAAGTACTTTCAGTCGAATCTTTATCGTAGTTTTACTGAAGCATTGCCAGAACACCCTTTACTTCAGCATCTTGAGTTTTGATGTTACAGATAAATTAATGAAAAACTAAAATATAATACAAAAATAAACATTAAGTACCTACGCCAAATTAATCAATACATTATGTAATATAATGTGTCTAAACTTTAGATTCTAAAGTATCATAAAGGTGCCCTTAGGAAGGATGTTTCGAACCATTAGGTACCAATATACCATTGGATATTGGATTTTTGGAACCGTTGGATAGGGAAATGTCTAAACTGTATCTGTTTTTTTTTTTTTTTTTTTTGAAACAACTGAGCTGATCAAAAAACAACTATTAGTGAAAATTTTATAAAAATCTGATTCCCGGAATAATAGAAACCTGTTTCAATTCAATCGCCGATACTGTGGTTTTCTACCGAATTCACTCATTCCTACACGCGGAAATGTAAATGAAGATGTGAAACAGAGGTTCAAAGTTTAAACAAATTATGATTGTTTAGGTTTATTTATGTATTCAAAATTTTGCAAATATAGTCCTCCTAAAATGCAATTGAATTCCGGGGAAAATTAATTTTATATTTCATAGAAAACTTTCAATTTTTTTTTTCCCCAGAATTTGTATTTAACTAATACTAATGGTTACCCACTCAACTTTATCTAGCGCCACAATTTTAGAAAGAAAGAAAGAAAGAAGACATTTATTAACATTCAGAAAGACACACAAATACAAAAAATAATAACAATAAATAGCAAATACAAATAAAACAATAAATAAATAAAAAACCAAAAATGAATAATCACGATTTTATATGTCCCCACAAAAGTAAAACGGCCACTGACTCAGAATTATGCTGAGGCGTCAGACGCCTGCATCGCTGATATTCTGTCAGAACCGTCTGTGACTCACGGAATGATACACAAACATACTAAACTTATCCATGTCAATAAAATTAAGAAATAAAAATTGATTCAATTGTAAATAGACAAAAAATAAATAAATTACAATGAAGAATACTTAGTTGACATTATTATAAAAAATGTTCCTATTAATGGTAGTATGGAGATAATTCGTTAACATCGAGATAATTCGTTAATATATTCCAAAAAAGTTGAAACTTTCTTGTTTCATTTGTTCTAAAAAAACTTCTTCTTCAATCATTATGACAAGTGTAAGAAATAAAACGTTCTTACTAAGTCATACTAGAAGTAGACAACTACTTTACGATGACTATCTTTTATTTAAATACCTTGTATTAAGAACTGATAATTTCAAATAAACTAACCATAGTTAAAAAACTGGAAGCATTTCATTTGTGTTGCAGTTGTTACGTAATTTTTTGTGTATGTGATGATTAGATTTGAACTACTTCAGTATGCATGGCTTTCATTTTGATCCAAACAAAGTAAAGTTATCAGCAGTTTTATTGTACTTATAAATAGGAAAATTTATCGCTGGCGTCATTTTCTTCGTATAAATAATTTTGCCAAACTTACTTTAAATGATTTTTGGCTCACTTATTAATTTATGTGTTTGCCTTTTAAGTAGTAATACCATACGTGTGAAAAAGCAACACGTTTAACTGAAGTCATTTTACTTCACCTGGACAGCAACCATACTACATTAAACGAAATTTTCACGTACTTTTATTTCTACATGTCATGTGTTATCAGTACTTTCGAACTACAAAGAAAGTTTAAGCTGATGGTACTTAAGAAATTTTGACTTACTGAAAAATAAGTTATTATTACTGTTTGAACTACGACATTTGAATATTGAAAATAATTAGCAAAACCGAATTGGGCAAGATATAGGTTTCACTTACAGTTTGTTCTGGCTCTATTCCTCAGTCCCAGGGACACATTTAAGACACAATCACAGCACTTTCAGAGTTTTTTATGAATAATTTAAAAGAGCGCGCGCCGGCCGGCATTCATTTCGAGCTGTCAATTTTGCGCAACTGACTGGTGGCGCCGCCGTGCGGGAGAAAGCGGAAAGTTCATTCAGCCAGTATGTTTTTGATATGTGCAGGAGGTTTTAATGCACATATTACTAATTATATCTGCCCAATGTAACGTACATAAACCCCCCACCGGGAATCTACCCCAGATTCCCCAGTTTACAAACCAAACCAGGGATGGTATTGAATAAGGTAAGTGGACTGTATAGTGTAAGTATTTGTTGACTTAGTGAACTAAACACGTGTAGCTGTAAATTGAGTAAAATAAATGACTTATTTCGAACCTAAAATTGTCATAAATTTGACACCTTCTTGCGTCAAATTCATGCAAAGAAACAAAGAAAAATAAAAATTATGCTGAATCCAATTCCATGGGAAGTGGACTAAGCTTTACAACGGGTCGCGTGTATTCGCCATTCTGGGTTTTTACTTTTACCACCCGTACAACTCCATCAGCTCCTGGATAAAGTTCCGTCACGCGACCGAGAGGCCATTGAAGCGGAGGAGCGTCAGCATGAATAAGAACGAGTTCGCCAACTTGAATATTACGACTATTCCTATGCCATTTTTGTCGCTGCTGCAGCGTGTGCAGATAATCATTTCGCCACAATTTCCAAAATTGTTGGGAACTTTGTTGTACTAGCTGCCAGCGAGTTAGTCCGTAAGTTGGTTCGTCTAAGAGATCATACTCTGGAACGGCTAATAGAGAACGACCGACTAAGAAATGGCCGGGCGTGAGCGCCTCGAACTCGGACGGGTCGCTCGACGCACTTGTTAAGGGGCGAAAGTTCAGCATTTCTTCGACACGAGCAAAGAGAGTGCTTAACTCTTCGAACGACAGCGATCGCGTACCCACGACGCGCTTTAGAAGGAGCTTGGCCCCTTTTATGGCACTTTCATACATCCCACCGAAATGGCTTCCAGTAGGCGGATTGTAAGTCCATTTAACACTACGATTATTGAAACCGGTTAAAACATCTTCAGTACTTTGGTTAAAAAAGTTAGTGATTTCCGCGAGTTGCCTACCAGCGGACACGAAGTTTTTTCCGTTGTCGGATACAACGGTTTGACATAAACCACGTCTAGCAGTGAAACGATCGAAAGCTGCGAAAAAACATTCAGTTGAAAGTGCACTGAGAACCTCAGTGTGCACCGCGCGAGTTGAAAAGCAGACGAAAATTAAAAGATAGGACTTTGATATTTTCGCATTACGTCTGTTACTCTCTTTCGTATAGAAGGGACCGCCTATGTCAACACCGACAGTGTGAAAAGCATGGATACCTTCAATGCGGAATTTCGGTAAGTTGCCCATGATAGGCTGTATGTGTGAAGGATTGACTTTAAAACACCTAATACATTTCCTAAAACGAGATCTTACAACGCATTTTCCGGAAATAATCCAGTATTTCTGACTGATTACACTGTGCAATGTACGCGGACCGATATGTAAATAAATTTTATGAAAATAGTCGATAAGAATATTTGTAAAGTTGCACTTTTTGGGAAGCAATAATGGATACTTCTTTTGATACGGTAGTTCGGCGAGAGACAACCTACCCCCCACCCTGAGAAAACCGAGGGGGTCGACATAAGGTGCTAACCTTTTGAGTGATGAACTACAGCTGTAACCGTTTGAAATTGCTTCGAGATCAGCTGCAAAATGCTCTCGCTGAACTGATTTGATGAGCACATCGTGTGCGTTCTTTAAATCTGATAGAGACGAAGGACCCGTGTTCCTATTAGACTTCGTCGATCTACAATTGTTGATAAACTGAAAACAACGAGCTAAGACCTTTTGAAGTTTGCTAAAACTCGAATATTTTTCAGTTAAATCATAAACAAGATTTGAGTCACGTGTTGTGTTTTGCACGCTAGTTTGAGCCAAAGTCGCGCATGGAATTTTGAGTTCTGGCACATTTGCCGATTTAAATTGATCAATTGATTTTACTGGCCAATTCTCTCTTGGTGCGTCTAGCCAGCTCGGTCCTCCGAGCCACTCCGCTGTCGATAACAGCACGGAAGGTAGCGCTCCGCGCGAGCACACGTCAGCGGGGTTGGACGCGCCGCTCACGTGAAACCAACAATCGCTTTGCACGGTCTCCAAAATTTTGGAAACACGCGAAGCCACAAAGGTTTTGAGATTATAACTGGGTGTATTCAACCAACTCAGCACCACAGAGGAATCGGTAAACAAGAGTATTTCATGAACAGGAATTCGTTCAGACAATATTGACTTCGTATATTTGACTAACTTGACTAACAAATGCGCAGCCATTAGCTCGAGACGTGGAATGGTCACTGTCTTCAAGGGTGCAACCTTGGATTTTGCAATGACTAGACTGACCTTCGAATTACCTTGATTGTTAAAACTACGCAAATAGATGACCGCAGCTATTCCTTGAACTGAAGCATCGCAGAATCCTAGTATCTGGTAGTAGCTGTGCTGTTTGACAGTAACCTGGCGCTCGTGGCTAAAATTCGACAACAGCGGGAGCTCTGACATGTAGGTGAGCCACTCCTTTTCCAGTTCCGGAGGCAGCCGCTCATCCCAACCCAGCTGTTGGAGCCAGAGTTTCTGCATGAAGCATTTCGCGTAGAATATGCAAGGAGCCACGAAACCTAAGGGATCATACTGACGACCAATCTGTGACAAAACACTACGCTTGGTGATCGCCTGTGAAGCTGGAAGTGGATGGAATACGAAGGAAAACACATCTTCGGCGGGTCGCCACTGCAGACCTAAAACTTTTATGGATAGGTCCTTGTCATCCTCGAATGCAATGGGCGTTTCGCGGTGATCAGCTGGAACCCGAGCCAGTACCTGGGGACAGTTGCTGGCCCACTTACGAAGCAGAAATCCTCCTCCACTCAGCAACTCTAACAGTTCATCCTGTAGCCTAGCTGCTTCATCATAGCTGCTCACTGACCACAGAAGGTCATCGACGAAGAAACCCTTTTTTAGAACCTTGCTCGCTAAAGGATACTTCTCGCAGTCGTCGTCAGCCAGTTGATGCAGGACTCGGATCGCTAGGTACGGACTGCTAGCAACGCCGTATGTGATCGTGTTTAACTCATACACCTTTAAAGGTTGATCAGGTTGAAACCTCCACAAGATGTGTTGGTAATTGCGTTGAGATTTTTCGATCAAGGTCATTCGAAACATTTTACAAATGTCACTTGACAAGCAAATTTCATGTATACGAAAATTTATTAAAATCTCATTAATATCTGCTTGAAGCTTAGGACCGGCGTAAACGACTGAATTTAAAGAATTATTATTTGTCGTTTTGCATGAGGCGTCAAAAACTACTCGGAGTTTTGTCGTGGTACTTGACGGTCGGAGAATACAAAAGTGAGGAATTATGTACTTAGAATCCACAGTACCAAAATCACCTACGCAAGTCATGTGACCAAGGCTTTCATATTCGGACATGAATTTATTATATTCTTCCTTAAGTTCCGGAAGACGATTCAGCTTTGTTTCTAAATTGTTGAAACGACGTAACGCTTGTGGAGTCGAATCGCCGAGATCAAAACTGGGTTTGAACGGGTACTTCACTGTATAACGTCCCGTAGTATCGCGACTGTGTTCGTTTTGGAACAATTGTTCGACATACAAATCTTCTGGTTTTTTAGTGACGTCATACGGCACGTTTTCAGTCTCCCAGAAAGAGTTCATGATTTTATCGATACTACTAGTTTTATTAGCAGAGAACAAGTTGAGCGAGGCTGTATTTGACTCACAATCGTCACTCAGTACTGTCTGACCAGTAATGACATATCCGAATATGGAATGCATCGCGACGGGCAAACCCGGGTCACGTGGTAGTATATTTTGACCGTCATAAATGTAGGGAAATAAGTCACCTGCGATCAACAAGTCAACTGGAGCCGCCGAAAAGTAGTTCGGGTCAGCTAACTCTAGATTTTTGAAATTATTGATAACTTTGTTTGATAAGGTTACTGTAGGTAAGTTGCTAGTTATATTACTTACGACAACAGTATCAGTGCTAAGCACCGGACCAAATGAGTTTCGTGGTTTAATTGAACATGTAACCAGACCGAAATCTTGCACTGGCGCACCTCCCAGACCCATGGGTTCAAACTGACACTTGCGTCGAGACAAACCCAGGCGCTGGGCACACTCTTTTGTCATATAACCGGACATGGCACCGCTGTCAATGACTGCACGTACGGCGTGGTAAGTTCCCCATCGATCTGCGACGTGCACCATGGCAGTGCCTAACAGCACGGTTGAATTTGACGAACAAGTCAAGCCGACGTTTGGCATTGACCTTTGACTTTGATTTTGACCATTTGAAACGTTTTGAATACTTGAAATGTTTTGACTATTTGAACCGTTTTGATTAATTGATGAATTTTGAACAGTTGGAACTGTATCTAAGTGAATACTGTGATGGTGCGGTTGTTTACACAGCACACAACGCACTTTTGACGTACACTCGGACAACGAATGCTGACGAAAGCAATTTTCGCATAATTGAAGCTGTTTCACTTTGTCAAGACGCTGCACCGGTGTTAAATCAAAAAACTCGAAACATCGATAAGTTGAATGCGGTTTGTCGCAAAATAGACATCTATTTGATCGTTCGCTATTATTCTTACTCACAGCTGACAAGCACGGCTTTTGGAACTGCTTCGGTGCACTACTGTAATTAGCAGCATTATTATTATTTGTTCGAACAAAATTCGGCTTTGCAGAGGTGTTAGGAACACTCTTAGGCGTAAACTGAATTTTTGATGTACTAATTTTAACCTCAGACATTTCCAAAACACGCGCCTGTTTCTCCACGAAATTAATCAGCTGTTCGTAAGTAGGTATATCGGTTTGATCTACAGATTGTTCGAATTCGCGCCTAGTGACGGGGTCTAAATTTCGCAATCCCATATAAAACAGTATGAAACTCGATAGGTTACTGATTTTCAAAAGTTTCAATGCTTTAACACACTCTTGATACGTTTGTAAAAATGTGTTTAGACCAGTAGCCGACTCAGTTGACAAAGGCTTAAATTGAAACAGCCGATCTAAATAGCTCGTAGCTAAGGCACGAGTGTTCTCAAATTTTTTGACTAGCAAAGCCCATACTATCGGATAATTATCGGCCGTCACTGGCATCCCTTTGACCACAGTCAATGCCGAACCGCTGACTGCGGAGAGCAGGTAATAAAACTTCTCAATGTTCGTAATATCATTGTTGTTATGAATTAAACTCGTAAACGTGTCATAGAATGTTTGCCAGTTTTCTAATTTGCTATCGAAATGGAACAATTCTAGTTTAGGCAGCCGCGGCTTAGCCGACCGCGAGTCTGGCCCGGCAGCGCCCGGGCCGCGGCCCGCGGAGCGCGACGAAGGTCCGCTACCGCTGCCGTCACACGATTGCCAAGTGTCGCTATTAGCCTCCGCTACACTCAGAATACGGAAATACATGTCGTCAAAGGTTTGAATTTCTTGATAATTTGGTTTAAATTTCGGGTTTTGTTTCTTATTATAAGAATTTAACTCGAATATGCATTGTTCGAAACATTCCCGAGTCGAATGAAGTTCTTTAAGTCGCAAATTAAATTCGGTTAAACGCTCTGGTGGAGTTGATTTGGATAGTTCAAATAACGTTTGACATCGTATAAAAAGCAGTTCTTTTTTGTTGATAAGTTGTTCGACATCGAATTCTTTTTCGTCCATTTCGAATTAAAAAACAAAAGACGCGCGCGACGCGTTGCAAAGAACGAAAATTGAAAACGTTTATTTTATACGTATTATTCTAGGTAAATAACTTAGATTAGAAATAAGCCTGTTACCTTAAAACTGCGTGAAATGTGTGTTTTATGTGTATGAATGTGTATTTAGTTTGCAAACTGAGGATGCGGTTCGATTGACCAAAATGTTTGAACTACGACATTTGAATATTGAAAATAATTAGCAAAACCGAATTGGGCAAGATATAGGTTTCACTTACAGTTTGTTCTGGCTCTATTCCTCAGTCCCAGGGACACATTTAAGACACAATCACAGCACTTTCAGAGTTTTTTATGAATAATTTAAAAGAGCGCGCGCCGGCCGGCATTCATTTCGAGCTGTCAATTTTGCGCAACTGACTGGTGGCGCCGCCGTGCGGGAGAAAGCGGAAAGTTCATTCAGCCAGTATGTTTTTGATATGTGCAGGAGGTTTTAATGCACATATTACTAATTATATCTGCCCAATGTAACGTACAATTACTTAAGCGCCACTTATTTCCTAAAATAGTGGACAAAATAATAGGGAGCCTACTGATAAACATAGATAAATCGAATAGATTTTCATAAAAACTTCTTTTATAAAAATCGGATCATTAGATGAAAAGATATAATTTTTTTTCGTAAAAAAAAAACTTTGAATGGCTTTTTCTCGAAATGTCGTTTTGGCGTTTCGGTAATTTTGCCTTTCCAGTGACGAATGGTATTTATAGTGTGCAGAATTTATTGAAATTTGGTCTTGCTCAGAAATATTTGAACACCTTGGCCGCTTCGATATATCTGATGGCGACTGTAACTTCGTTCAGATATGAGCTACTTTCGCTTCGTACCGATTTTTTTTCTTTTATTATTCGACTGGATGGGAAACGAGCATGTGGGTCTCCTGATGGTAAGAGAGCACCACCGCCCAAAACATAAGCAACACCAGGGGTATTGCAGATGCGTTGCCAACCTAGAGGCCTAAGTTGGAATACCTCAAGTGCCAGTAATTTCACCGGCTGTCTTACTCTCCGCGCCGAAACACAACAGTGCAAGCACTGCTGCTTCACGGCAGGATTAGCGAGCAAGATGGTGGTAGCAATCCGGGTGGACCTTGCACAAGGTCCTACCACCTGTACTACGAGAAGTTCTTCGAGCAACATGGAGGAAGGGAATGTATATCTAATATTTCAATTTCGACAGCAATGCAAGTTCATAATCCGTCCTGTCAAAGGCAGTAGCGGCGGTGCGGTTCATACAGACGTAATATGTGACAGCGTCACATGTGGATTATGCAGAAGCTTTGAGTGCAATGTTGAACGTACGAATGGGGTCTGCGATACGTAAGGCGTCCTTATTGTATGGAAGGGCGATTTAATTGGCTGGTGTCATAAATTGATAAACAATGGTTGTAAGTGATCAATTACATTATGATTGGTGGAATCTTTTTGTATTTTTTATTTTTTAATTCAATTCCAAATTTAAATAACCTAGACTCATTTCTATCCAATAGGTATGTCGAAGTCAAAGTCGCTATATCCCGTATTTAAGTATACTATTTGTCATAGTTTAGGTCAATTATTTTCTACCTACGCATTTTTCCTTCAGTTCAGATCAACGAGACTTGTTTTATTCTTTTTAATTATAAATTAAAAAGAATAAAACAAGTCTCATTATATATAAGAGTATTTTTACGCAGTCGGGTTTTTAATAGTTTTATTAAAGAAAAAAAATTCATGTTTAATATTTTCTGATAATCTAACAGCAACTAAAATGCCTGTGAAAACAGAACTTTCTTTCACTTCATACTTTCCTGTACCTTTAGTATAAGTTTTCGGTTACAAAATGCGTCTCGATCGCGTTCGCGTTAAAATCTCAATTTGTATCCCATACCACACGAACAGCGCCTCTAGCGGAATGTTCACGATGTTCGTTTCCATACAAATTGAGATTTTAACGCGAACACTATCGAGACGTATTTTGTAACCGAAAACTTACACTAAGGCCACTGTTTTCGGCTTCCGCCGTCACATCGTTTCTGTAACTTACCTTCAACTCGCTGATCTCATTCTCAAGCTGCAGCCTTATGTCAAATATTACACAAGCTTCGAAAGCTTAGGAGCTCTCCGTAATTGTACAATCAAAAGTTTAGCAACCATTTGCCTTTGTGATTACATCCAGCGGGGTATTTATTTAGGCACATCTGTGGTGCAGCAACGATAGACTTGGGTTCTGGTGGTTTAGTTTTGTTTGATTTAAGACATTGCCCTTCTAATGATATTAAGGGCACAGAATATACAGACTTGCATATTATTTTTATTATTATTTTTTTGTGTATTATTTATATTCTGTGTAGTTTAGTTATATTTTTGTTGTAAATTACTAGTTTTGTGTATTGTAAAAAAAAATTTTGTCGATTTTATTGTTGAGTTGATGCATTTTTAACTCTTCTAAATGGTTCCAACGGAAGACCAGCGTCGGCCGCAAGGTTGACATCATGCTGAGTTGGGACCATTTCGTGACAAAATTTGTATTGTATTGTATTGTAACTCTTTATTGTTATAATGATTTCCTTTTTCTTGTCTTCCTCTTTAATTTGTAAAATGTCACGAATAAATGTTTTTCTTTCTTTCAATATATAAGTAATAGTACTAACTTACAGAATAGCCACTCTCCGCCCCGCACCGGTTCGAGTTACCCCACCCCTCAAGCGCAGATTGCAGGAAAACCGCAGGAAAGCAATCAGGTGCGGAACGCGGTGTATGTCGGCCACATGGCACTAAGTTCAGGAGCAATTATTTTGCGAAAATGGTAACGGAACCCCACCTACTTCCTTTTATAAATAAATAATGATTTCTGAGATAATGGACTTTGTGCCCGTAATCTATTCATTTTTAAGTAGCAGTAGAGAGCGCTCCTGCACACATGACTAGAGATTTGGCGCCGGTATTTTTGTGCAAAATTATTTTATTAGCAAAATTCTCCTTGAGTAAGTAGGTAGCTATTGTTTTCCACAACTAACTTCATTAACTAATTAATCAATACAAAGCAGTAAAACACACACAGGGTGGATATTATTGTTCATTCGCCTGCCCGCGCCAAAAGTCAACTAACTCAACTGACATCTCTCGCGAGCTGTCAAAACCAAAAAAACGGCGCGCATGCAGGTGACTAGCGGTTGTAGACCTGTGTCTCAGTCAGTTGTGAAGGGAGTCGGGGGTCTACCTCGATAAGCTCTTGGCGGAAGCTTCGTTACGTCAATGTCACACGCTATATATTTGATTTTTAGGAATTCCCACGATCTTTTTGCTAAGTCCCGGATTTCCAATGCAATGTTACGTCTAATCGTGTCGTTTTCTTTCTTTCTCTCTTTCTTTATTTCTTAGTGTACGTGTGCAAAACCTCGAGGAAAAGCGAGTTTGTTTTTACAATAGGCTAGACGACTAAAAAAAACTGTTTAGTCCGTCAGATGGATAATTTAAAAATATTGTGCACATATTTTTTCTTTTGTTTGACAAACAAAAAATGACGAGGATGCAGTGCTTAGAAGTTTCGAGTGACGTCACTATTATGGTAGAATTTTTACCTTATATTGACGTCACAAGCCCCCACTCCGGAAGTTTGATGATCTTTGTCGATTCTTAATAAATAGATAAACCAAAAAATACGTGTCCCATATTTTTCCATAATTTAACTGTCGAACTAAATAGAATGATATATTTTTAACTCAGTTTTTATTCCTATTAAACTAATTGAAACTGTTTCACTGTTCGTTATGGAGGCAAGCAAGTATAACTTCAATTTTAGCACTAATTCATGAGTTTATTACATGTTCCTAACATCCGTAATCTAGTTGTGAACAACAAACCGAGTTAGTTGTTGCGATACTTTTAGCAAAATTACAATTCGCGAGAATTTGCTACGGATATTCACGTCAAAGTTTATTACTGAAAATAGAGTTTTTCACATAGAAAATAGAGAATGAATTAGGTACTTTTAGGCTGAAATATTATGAACATTGGTTTTTGGAGTTTTTTGTATTTTTTATTTCAACTCCAAATTTTGTTACTTTTACGTTCATTCCGAAATCCATGCCGAAAATACAAACTAAAACCTGAAAAATGTAATATATAAATTTCAAATGTAACTTCGCATATGAATTTCGAATTATTATCAAACATGCCCTTTCATTCTGAGAGGAGGCCTGTGCCCAGCAGTGGGACGTATATAGGCTGGGATGGTGATGATGATCGATGATCAAACATGCAACAGTTTGTGTGTGCGAATTTGTGCGCAACTTTGTAAGTAGTCCAGTAACTTTATACATCGGCAGTATGCGTCAAATCCGGTAGTTCTGAATTTTTGCACACTTGTTTATGATGTTGTCCTAATGAATAATCCAAGTTTGTGACCTCGAGCGCCGAACGCAACTTTGTCAAAAATCGAAAAAACCGCAAAAAAAACGTATTTTTTTTCAAATTTTGGCGATTATAACACTAAAGAACTAGTGTTTGAAAAAACTTTCTTAAAACAATTTGAAGAAGACTAAATTTGCTACAATATGATACAAGAATTGTCTCTGTGGACCCAATAGTTTCCAAGATTAAGCCTTTCAAAGTTTATCATTTTTACGAACTTCGCAATTTTTTGCGATTCTGTCGTTCTGAATGAATTTTGACCCTGATTATACTATCGAAGCCCTGTACTTTATGATAGGATGTTAAAAAAGATAAAGAGGAGTGTGAACGATGATGTTAAAGCTAAGCTACGAATAATGAAGTAAAGTTTAAATAATATTGAATTAACTGAACTAAAATAATTTCTGTGTGAGGTCGCGGGGGAGCAAATAAATTACTTTAGTTCATTGCAAATTTAATAAAATGGTATACATAATTACAACTACACACAGAGACGTCGCTAAAATTAAAAAGGCCACTCGAAAGCGGTTACTGCGACCCATAAAACTGAAATTGGCTTTAATTTCAGGGAAATTAGACCTGTTTTATTACCAAAATAAAACAGCCAGGTACAAATTGTCCTGTTTATAGCCTAATCTAACACAGAAGAACTTTTAAGTAAGTTCATTCGGATTAAATAAGACTTCAGTAAAAAAACAGACAGTTGCTTAACGGGACAGTCAAACTTAAAAGCTTGTAATAACCTAAGCTAACAAACAAAAAGTTGGAAAACCGCCTACTTTCTCACTTCAAAGTTCAATATCTCAAAAATGGTTAAGCCGATTTAGATAAAAAAAGGTCTGAGAACCATTTTGCTAGAAAACTAGATTTCAAATAAAAAAAACCGCATTCAAATCGGTCCACCCGCTTACGAGCTACGGTGCCACAGACAGATACATAGACTAACACCCCTCTTTTTGCGTCGGGGGTTAAAACCAGATTCCCTTAGGAATGTCTGGTTAAAAAGTACCCCAGGTATTATTTTCGGCATCCATGTACCAAATTTTATCTAAATGTATCCGACATACACACAAACATTCACATTAATAATATAGTGGAATGAAACTTAGAAATTGCGGGCAAATAAATTTTCAGGTCATACCGTAGCGAGCTGAAATAACCAATTTACACGAACAATACCATATTTCACGAAAGCTTATCAGGTAACAGAAACAAAGCTGGTGAAATAGATGCACTTGAAGTTTTAATCACTGAGAAATAAACATGGGTTTGAGCTCAGATTGTTTCAGCTTAAAACTTAACACAATTTTGTTTTGTGCTTGATATGAAATGTTTGTTAGCTAAACTAAAATGTATTCATTAAAAGGTACAATTATTTACCTAGGATTCTTCGTAATAGAACCGTTTATCTGACTCAGTTTTTTTTACTTTTTTTTACAAGCTTTTAATTAGCTTCACCTGTCCCGTTGTCTGTCTGTAATCAAATCTTGCAAGTTAAATTCGATCAATTTCCGCTAGTTGGATTGACTTGATATTTGGTGTACTTATGTCAATTGCATGAGAATACAATAATCAGAGGCCTTATTGCCTAACGTTTCTGACGCTCGCGATCGCAATTAAATGACAGCTTTTGTATGCGAAATATGTCATTTGATTGCGATCGCGAGTGTCAAAAACATTAGGCAATACGGCCTCTGGTTGGGTTTACTAATGTTTCGGCGAATAACGTTTGGCAACCTGTTTCATTTCGCAACTTTTCATTCTCAAACTCTAAAACTGTAAATATTTCAGGATTTTTATAAAACTAACCTAACCTAACCTAACCTAAAGGTTTCTACACGATGGCCCTGAAATAAATCCTAAAATATTTACAGTTTTAGAACCTGCGAAATGAAAAGTTGCGAAATGAAACAGGTTGCCAAACGTTACGTTGAGAAAAAGCAGTACTCGTGTTTCTTCTGTCCCAACTAAGTTGTAACCAAGAGGTAGGTACTTGATCAGGTAGTTCGTAAGCTAATTTTTTGAATTGTCCAAACGTTTTATTACCACAGTTGGGAAATTACTTACTATTAGACTAGTTACACTGTTTTAGTTGCGGAAACATGTAAGTTTTAAGTTAAGTATTTATGCCAAGATCTGTTTTTCTATTCTAAAATTCATCATCATCATGTCAGCCGAAAGACGTCCACTGCTGGACATAGGCCTCCCCAAGGCTCTCTACTCAGACCGGTCTTGTGCTTTTCGCATCCACCGTGATCCTGCGATCTTAAGCAGGTCGTCGCTCCATCTTGTTGGAGGCTTCGGTAGGCCTCGACTCGAGACAGCTCATCACCCGGTCCGCGGACGCCATTCGAGAACCTTTTGACCCCAAGCCATCAGTCCTGCGAGCAATGTGCCCCGCCCACTGCCACTTCAGTTTCGCAGTTCTTCGAAATTTATTTTGTTTGTTTTAAATTCTAAAATTAAATAGAGGATTAAGACAAACAACAATTAGCGTAGGACGTGTACTATCGAGATAGGGGGATGACCTTGTGAAATCAAAATCAAAGTTTTATATTTATTCAATTTATGCTATAACAAGCACTTATTAATGTCAAAAAAATCTACCACCGGTTCGGAAAAACCTCTGTTGAGAAGAATCCGGCAAGAAACTCAAAAGTACCAGAACCGATATGGCGGAGTTAAATGATACGCCTAATTTCATGATCTGCCTAAACGTCAGTAACCAAATCGTTAAGCGGTGAGTTTTGAACGATGTCGGATGTCCCTTAGCCAATTCATGAAATGACGCCATTTCACGATGCCTAGGAATTTCGTGATCTGTTGGATTTTACGATCGGCCTCCGACACGAATATAAATAATATGGTTATGGAAAAGAAGTTGGTGACAGTTAATATTTTCCTTATTCCATGATCAAAGAATGAATAATACGAACAATCACAATGACAGGTGGGAAGATTAAAATGTCTGAATAATAATAAAGTTTTGTATGCCGTCACATTGTGCGTTAATGGCCCCGTTTTGATGTATTGGTGGGGTCTGGAAGTTCCCTGTCGTATTAAAAATATATTACTTTTTTGTAAAGGAAACGGTAGGACGGTGTTTGGTCGTAAAGAAACGAATCAATAAAGTCGAAATGGGTTCCTTATCTAGTCAAATAAAATTGAATCATCATCATCATTGTTTGACGATCAGATGGCCTAGTGGTTAGAGAACTTGACCACGAAGCTTGAGGTCCCGGGTTCGATTCCCGTGTCGGGGCAGATATTTGTATGAAAAATACGAATGTTTGCTCTCGGGTCTCGGGTGTTTAAAATGTATTTAAGTTAATAAACTTTTCACTCTATGCCCTTGTGACGATAGGACAACGGTCAAGCCACATTTTTCGATAAAGGTGTAGAATTTGTAAGTTAGCTAAAAGCTTGGCTCTACATGAGATATGATAACATTTTGACTTTGTGAGCCATTATGATCTCAAAGTCAAAATACCAGTAGTCTACTCGTGACCACGGCAACTGCAAGTTTGCCGAAACGTCGAGGTAAATATAACTTGGGTAAAAATAGCGTAGTAAGTCCCGTATGTGGTATTTTGACTATGAGTGAGAATCACGAAAGTTTAAAACGTAACATTATGATATCATCTTGGCAACAAGCGATTGTTTTTGGTTAAACTTTGATAATTCGAACTTGATTAGAAAGGACTTGAAAAACATGAAGCTTAACTATACGAGTAAGTTCCTTTAACGGAAGAACTTTAGCGGGAAAAATTCCTAACAGGTTTAAAAAAAATTAAGCGAAGACGATACCACGTCTCAAATTTATAAAAGTCCTATCTACCTTAAGATTTGTTTTAAATTGCAACCTTATTTCTTGGAAAATACGGTTCTACTTCCAATTACATATTTAGTTACCTTAGGTTGTTAAATCTTGTGCTGTATTGCCGTGAAATTGAGTTCATTACTGAAAAGCGGTGTACTGGTATATTTTTAACAACTGTTGGATTTAAAAAAAATAAAGACTAGTTCTTGCTCGTGGCATCGTCAGTAACGCATGGAGGTATAAAGTTAGAGTTAATATCAGCTATTGTAAAAGATGTTTCCATTACACTATCGTATCAAACAAGAGCGTGTCGGATACGCCCGAAATAGGGTTCCGTAGAAATTACGAAAAAATAAAGTAAATATTTGTTACTAAAGTAAATACAGTTTTACAAATACAATACAATTCGTTGATAGTTTTCCAATACCAAACATCTACGGGCGTTATTTAGAGTTGTATAAAGAACGCAGGTCCTGAGGGTGTTAACAAACTAATTCTGTGATGTTACCTATATAAATAAAGAATATCTATGAAAGTTATTTAAGGAGTTGTGTTAAAATTGCGGGTATTACTATTACCAATAGAAAGAAACAAAGAAAGAAAACATTCACATCCACAAAGACACATAAATAGAACAGAATATATTACATGGACCGTGTAAATAGGTGAAACTTTATTTTATATGTCTGTTGTGTTAAATGCATGATAATGTTTGTATCTGTTTATTTTTAGTTTCGTTTTTGTCGATTGGTTGTCACTGGTTTTAAATTTATTTTAAACATGTTTAAATTCTATAATTCCGATCCTTTTCTGTCTCGCATTGTTAATTAGTCTATTAGGTTAAGTTTAGATTAACCCCCTGTTTCACGATCCACTGATAAATTTTATTTGACGGATAAATATGATGCCATCTCTGTCTATTGGAACAAAACAAACAGAGACGGCATCACATTTATCCGTCAAATAAATTTATCAATAGATGGTGAAACAGGGGGTTAGTATAATAAACTCTTAAGGTTAAGGTTCTGGCAGAATATCAGCGTTGCGAAGCAATTTGTGACATTGTGCTGAGCCAGATTCCCTTTTTGTGTGCATTTTGCTCTGTCCGCTTTTGCTTTGTTTGTTTCTTGTATGTCTTAATGTGATCATATATAAATATATTTTCTTTCTTTTGTTCTTCTAAAATAAAACAATAAACATGTTGCTACTCCAAACGCCATCTAGTGAGCACATATAGAAACTCCAATCATGTTTTATATCGCGCTATCGAAGTTTCACAACTCGGACGCGTATGTACAACTACCGACGCGCTTCCTTCAGACTTCGGTCCCCAGACATAACACCTGCCTGGAGAGAGATCTCTCTAACCTCCCCCCACAAACAGCAAACACAAATAAAACAAAAAAGAAATACAAAAATAAAAATACACAATTTTGTGTGTCCCCGCAAAACCAATTCAGTGATGGTTTGCTAATACCGACCATCTACGGGTGTTATTTAAAGAGCTATATTAAGCGATACGCATCAATGACTCGCTAAATGGGGCTTACGTGACGCGGAAGTTTTGCCTTAAGCCTTAAGGCGAAGGTTGCCTTAATGCCGTAATGCATTCAGATATCGGGAGGAATAAGATTATTTTGCCGATCTGTAATTTAAGTGGGGTTTACTAATGTTTCGGCGAAAAACATTTGGCAACCTGTTTCATTTCCCAACTGTTAAATATTTCTGAAACTGTAAATATATCAGGATTTTTATAAAACTAACCTAACCTAAAGGGTAACACGATGGCCCTGAAATAAATCCTGAAATATTTACAGTTTTAGAGTTTGTGAGGTGAAAAGTTGCGAAATGAAACGGGTTGCCAAACGTTACGTTGCGAAAAGGCAGTACTCGTTTAAGTGTAATGCTTAGTTAAAGAGAGAATTAAAATGTAACTTATGCTTCTAAAAAGGATCTTGTGACATGAGCATTCTTTTTTAACCCCGGACGTAAATTTATTTATGAGTTTGATCGCTATGTGTCTGTGTGTCTGTCTGTGGCACCGATTTAAATGCGGTTTTTTTTCATTGAAAGTAGGTTTTCCAGCGATGGTTGAAGATTGGTGAAGACTAAAAAGTTGCACACCGTTAAAGCTGTGTCGACTGACTATATTTTTGGTATGTACCTATTTGAAGTCTGTAGCGTTTTAATTTTGACTGTTTGTGTTTAATTTTATATTTCTAGCTACCAATTTAAGTTTTGTATTCCCATTGGCAAGGGTTTTTGCAGGTGGTAGGACTTTGTGCAAGGTCCGCCCGCATTGCTACCACAATCTTGCTAGCTAATCCTGCCGTGAAGCAGTAGTGCTTGCACTGTTGTGTTTCGGCGTGGAGAGTAAGACAGCCGGTGAAATTACTGGCACGTGAGGCATCCCATCTTAGGCCTCTACGTTGGCAACGCATCTGCAATACCCCTGGTGTTGAAGGTGTCTATGGGCGGTGGTGATCTTTTAGAGTATACATAAGCAAGCTTACAATAGACCCACTTGCTCGTTTGCCATTCAGTCGAATAAAAAATAGACATAGAAAATCACAAAACTCTGTATTTTACAGCCTACCTACAATAAACATTTTTTCTGATTCTGACGGGCGTTTACTCGAGCCTTTCAACCGCTTCATTTATCTGGTCACATTTTTTACGAATTCGTTCTAGATTTTGGTGTCGTTTTTACAATTATTTGTAAGTATTCTTATTAACTAAAATAATAAATAAACTAAAAAACTGTATCAGAATATTCGGACATTTTTACAGAAAAGTGTCCAGAACAAGATGATTGAAACGCTCGAATAAACGTCCTGACAACCACGATTATACTGTCAACAGTGTAACGACCAGGAAGAGACTTAAAACACTTAAACGGCAACTTTTCCCAAATAATAAACAGTACGTGACTTCCCACAACGCTATAGGAAACCGCGCAACAAAATCTCCAGCTAAACCAATACACAACTAATAACCAATAACACACGTAAGTCCCATTCGATTCCCCCCAGAGGGTCGCTAATGCATCCCCTAATACTACCAGTTCTCAATCAGGTCTCTTGGGTACGGTCTGCGAATTTGGCACACGAATTTTCTACAGTGCACTCTAAAAGCAGTTAAGGCCGTTCCCTATCTCAATGACCTCGCACGTTCCACCTCCCCCCCCTTCTTCCTTACCTTACAACTTTTTTTACACAAATTAGGCTTGTCTTTGTCCGCAAGGTGGGTTCTAATAGTTTTTATTTATTTCATAAACGTCCGACGCAAAAAGAGGGGTGTTATAAGTTTGACTGCTGATGTCTATGTGTGTTTATATGAGACTCCATTGCTCTTAAACGGAGATGGACCAATTTGAATGCGGATTATTTTTATTTGAAGTCAATTTTTACGCAATGGTTCTTTTTAGTTTTTTTTTAGTTTTTAGACGTAGAAGTGGTTTAATCGTATGTTAAAAAAATAAAGAACTTGAAAACCACTCAACTAAGGCCCCTGGTTGACTAAGCCAAAATGACCTATAGCTCTAGAGTAACTCGTCGTCCACTGTTGGACATAGGCCTGCCCCATAGACCTCCAGTTGCTTCGGTTGGCAACGGCCTGCATCCACCGTGAACCCGCGGCTTCAACCAGGTCATCCGTCCATCTCGTTGGTGGACGACCTACGCTGCGCTTGCCGATCCGCGATCTCTACTCGAGAACTTTCCGGCCCCAACGGCTGTCCTTCTCCAAGCTATATGGCCCGCCCATTTCTACGTCAACGAGCTAATTCGCTTGGCTATGTCGGTGACCCTTGTTCTTCTAAAAAAGTACTTTGAATTATTTTATTTAAGTAAAGAAACACTTGTTTGCGCGCTGTACCATGTCCCGTTAATGCGCTAAAGTGGCGTTTTCCTCGATTTTCCTCGAAAGCAGAAAAAATACTTATCTCAACGTGCTATGTTGTTTTTCCAAGGGGGTTTATTTTGGGGATTTTGGCTGCATGTGAGGAAATGATTCAACAGGCTATTCAGCGGAAGTTTTTGGTACCAGCCGCGTTAGGTATTCGTTTGGGATATTGCTGTCTTTATCGCTAGTAACATAAGCGCTCGCAGTTGTCCCCCCCATGCACATCCCCTTCCGCTTCTCCGCTTCCCGCTAATGTATATCGAGATAGCTGTAGGCTTTCCAAGATTTGGGTGTTTGAATTTTGGGTTTCGTTGTCCTCATAATAATATTATACGTAAAGTATAATAGCACAGAAATGAATGATATTTTACAATCAATATCTTCATTATATTTTCTATGCCTGTGGTGTTTTCTATTTTTGTAAAAATGCTTCAATAATCTGTATTTCTCGTGCAAAGTTGACATCTTTTTGCTGACTTTTGGGATCCTGTAATTCTAATATTACACATTTATATGGAAATCTGAAAAACCACAGGCATAGATAATTACGTCTAGTCCATACTTACAAAATTTCATCTACTTCTGTAGCCTAGTTTTCAAATGAGACCGGGACTACGTTTGTATGGTAAATAGAACGAAGAGACTTCTCTTAACATTCCAAGTCCCTATCAAACATCGTTTAATAGAGATTTCATCTCACGATTGAAGACCAAGGCCGTACCCATTCCGGTGGAGTGGTTTAGGTTATACATTGTGTGTATACCTTTCAGAAATGAGACCGGGTGTGAATGCGCGTGCCATGAATAGTGCTAGTCCATGGAAATGAGGAAAATAATTCAGTTCGGAATCATTTTTCATCTCCGTGATGGGTGCTGATTTGTGACGCTTAGAGTGTGCCTCAATAGAAAAGGTAAAACACACATACTTACACATATATATATAAAGTTTGTAGTTATCGTATGCCGCATCGGTATTAATTGTCTTAGTGTAAAGTACCTAACTTATTGTAGTTAAACATTTGATCGAGCGCAACGACAGCAAACTGTCTCACAGTTTGGCGAACATTTAATATAAGCTACAATGTGTTTTCACTTCTTATTTAAATACCTAAACAAAAAAAAAGTAAAAACATTTGAAAAAAAGCTTTTAAAATTCTAAAAGAGAAAATATAACCAAACTAATCAACTCATTAAATTACATAACTTATTTGTTACTAGCTTTTGCCCGCGGCTCCGCCCGCGTGGTATTCGTTTATCACGCGCTGTTCCCTCGGGACTGTGCTTTTATCCGAGATAAAAACCAGCCTATGTCAATCTCGGGCCCATAAACTATGTCCATGCCAAAAATCACGTCAATTCTCGTTCCGTTACGGCGTGAAAGACAGACAAACACACTGGTGTGTGTTCCATTGTCTTCCGCTGGCTATAAAGAGAGCTGCGACTCACTCAACATCTAACATTCCCCTGTTTCAATAGGTATCCATTGATTACATTTTTTGACGGATAAATTATATGTCTCTGTTTCTGTCTCCGTCTGTGTTTATTTTGTTCGAATCTACGGAGACAGCATATCATTTATCCGTCAATTAAAATTAATCAATGTATGGTGGAACAGCCTCTAAGTATTAGGCTGGTTTTAGTGTCACGCGTACCGTCGGTGCGGATCGCTCCGCGCGGGCTGATCAGCCAATGGCTAATGAGCTTCCCGTCCGCGCGGATAGGAAGCTCATCAGCCATTGGCTGATCAGCCCGCGCGGAGCGATCCGCACCGATGGTACGCGTGACACTAAAACCAGCCGTCTTCTGTTACGACACCCACGGAAAGAGATAAGTCCGCGTTCTTAAAACCCTGCACGACGTAATCAGATCTAACCTCACTAAAACAAATTGAGACAGTCTAGACGTCTACGATAACACTTGCTAACAACCCTTAGAACCTTCATTAAAATTAAATGGCCTGTTAATATAATGTCTCACCCTTAATAACCATTACGCGCATATACTAACTTGAAACAGATAAGACATCCTAATGGCGTAAACTTCTTTCATACGCAGTTATACGCGTGCTCACCGCGGCGCTATTTTTTAAAGCTTCATTAATTGCAATTAAAACACACTTTAGAATCTACTACTACGCGAAAGTAACTCTGTCTGTGGTGTGCCAAAAGTTTCTCGATGTGGGATAAGGCATAGATGTCGCTAGTGTCGCTGCATAAGTGGCTATCTAAGAAACAAACAAGCTGTGCAACGTAGTCCAGCGGTGGTGTAGCGGTTGAGCACGCGGCACAGAATGCCGAGGACCTGGGTTCGATTCCCAGAGCTGGTCTTTTTTTCTCGTTTTTCTGTGCATTTTAATTTGTATTTTCAATTAAGGTATTACGGGATGACCGTAAAAGTAGAAAATTTGGAATTGAAATTAAATTTACTTTTATTTTATTTTTAATTAAAAAATACAAAAAGTTTCAAAAAAAACAATCTTAACTATGTTTGTCCATTAGAACCGTTAGATTTGCCATTTAAAAAATTCCGTGGAAATTCCTGATAACGCGGATTTCGATGAAATTCCAAGTTGGTGCGGGTTGTCCAAAATACAGGGTACCTCTGACAGTGTTGCCAGATGAAACTTAAAAGAAGCAGTAGCACAGAATAGATAATAGTACAAGTACAGAAGTCTCTCTGTTTTTATTTTCACAAATGCCGCCTTTTTATGTGCCTACATAATTATTATTAACAAACGGACCGCACGCGAGCAGCCGACATTGAGCTCTCTGGCGCCGCGTGAAGGTCGACTTTATTCCACACCTTGTCAGATATTCCGAAAATAGGGTTGTCAATACATTAATAGAATACCTATTATACTATCAGATTTATGTTGTTTATAATATTTACTTAGCGGTTCCACTTTTATTTATTCTATGGCGCAGGGTCGAATATTATGTAAGAATAAGCTAGGTACCAGTCTAGTCCAGCGCAACTATGCTTAGTGACTCTCGTTGCGAGACGTACCCGTCACTTTCTCACAGTAGTGCACAGAAAGAGACAGGTAATATGTACATCTCATGCGAGAAATAGTCACATGTTACAGTTGCTTCAGAATGGCTGGTAAGTGTTTTAAGTATAAATACCTACCACGCTAGGTACACATGCAGAAACTGTTATACCTACCTACCTATTAGGTAAATGAATACCGAACATATAAATCAGTTTACACAGGTATAAATACACGACACGTGATTTTCTTTCGATGTAGGTATGGATTATACCATACCACTACCACCTATTTTAAATAAGTATATGATATAAAACATTTGTGTGTATATTTATTAATTATTGTTATAGATTTAGGTACCATGACAGTAGATATAAATGAGTAATGAATACCGTACCTTTCGCTATCTTTCTCACTTGCCGGAACCGAGAAAAATTGACAATTACAATTTTTTTCATTGTTCCGACAATCGGCTGCAATGCAGTATTTTTTTGGATACATATTGCCAATTAAAATTATGACACGCGTTTGCGACGTAAATTGAGTCGTACTGCGTAAGAGGCGCGCGCGCGCGCCACGGGTCAGTGCGCGGCAACCACTGAATCGCCTCAACGTTGGGGAGGCCCGGTACGCACTTTTAGCTCGGCGGCGGAATGGCGTAGTGACACCCCCCTGGCAGTAGTTCGTGCGCGTGCTTGTACGCGTGCTTGTGCGCGTGCGCGTGCGCGTGCGTGTGCTTGTGCGCGTGCTTGTGTCGATATAAATCAGCGATATTCGCAACACGAGCATCAAATTCATAATCAGAATCGCCATTTGACGAGCTGTCTAGTAAATCTGAAAGAGATAAACACGAAAACATCCTGTATAAACAATCCGCACCAAAAAACACGTCTACTCAGTTTGAAGGATTTGGACTGAATGTATGCGTCTCGTATATTATCACATCTGCGTAGTGTGTGATAGCTTCAGATCATTAAGTTATTATACGCAGATAAAATATTACCGCATATGCGTAGTCTGTGACAGCCTTTAGACCTACCTAACTGGAACGTTTGTTTTAGGTAAACATAGTCGTCAACAACAGAACTTTATTTACGAATATGCTCACAAACTTTGAAATTTATTTAATAGTATTGGTAGGAATAAATCATAAGAAGTTTTGAGAAGTTTCAATCTTTGTAGCTCGAGAACTTCCCAGTATTTGTCAATAAAAGATACCATGAAATATGAACTTGTTTTGCTTGCTTCTAAATTTGTATGGAACTTTTAGAGTCAGACTAATTACTAAGCATGATTTAGTTAACGTAAAAATCAACAGACAATGTTTATTTTCTGGATAAAAGTTCCAAAAGTTCAATGACCACTTTCAATTTATAGCTATAGCAGCCTATAGTTTTGGCTGTCATAAATTTTATAGCTCAAGTTGATTGCTCTTACTTGATTGGTAGGCTTCCGGCGAACCCTTGAGATCCCATTTTTATTGGATTTGAAAATAGCTTTAAGATCTAAAGAAATTACTTTCTGTTCACATTGGAAACGTTAAATTTTATGTGTCAAGTCATCTCAAACAAACGGTTTTTAAAAATGCTTGTGATAAAATCGGTCTCAACGATACATACACGGGTTATACTTTGGAATGAGAAATAATAACCTCTAGCTCTAGAAACTCGTCTGTTTTTTTTTACCCTGCTGTCCGAAGGAGGTTTATGTTTTTCAAGCGTATTTTTTTTTATTAGGTATTCTAGTAGCTATTTATTTAGCCCTCCTCGTGCGATTAGACTGTTTTCAACATATTTATTAGGTATTGACTGTGAAAACTGTTTGAGTAGTAAGAAAGAAAGAAAGAAATGCGATGCTATTATATTTTTTTGTGAAATGTAATTGATTTATTTTGATTGATTTTTTGTTTTATATACAATAAAAATTATTGATAATAAATAAGTAAATAAATATCACGGGACAATTCACACCAATTGACCTAGCCCCAAAATAAGCTTAGCAAAGCTTGTGTTATGGGTACTAAGCCACGGATAAACATACTTATATAGATAAATACATACTTAAATACATATTAAACATCCAAGACCCGAGAACAAATATTCGTATTCATCATACAAATATTTGCCCCGGCCGGGATTCGAACCCGGGACCTCAGGCTTCGTAGTCAGGTTCTCTAACCACTTGGCCATCCGGTCGTCATAATGACAAATTAATTTGTCAAACATATGGTACAACAACAGATCTTATAAAAAAATACGGAAACTTTTGCGTTTGTGGCTGTTGACACCTGAGTACCCTGGTCTTAGACGAAGATGCACTACAGCAAAAAAAGTAATTTTATGTCGCCTAGATCCAACATTGAACTTTACGAGCATGAGAAGTGAAAGTATATTTTCACTTATTTGCAATAGAATCTAAAGTAAGATTTTTTTGCCCATTTTTAATTATGACATTGACAAATTCATCAAAACTAAATTGTAATTAGTTTAACTTTGAAACATTTAAAGACACTTCGCCGTGAATCTGAATTAATAATTACCAACGCGAAATATTAGAGACATCAAAGGATTTCAAAAATTCCAAGCACCGGTTGAGCGATTAACGTGCCTTTGAAATATGAGGCGAAGGCTTTCCTTTGCGCTACTTTATTTTTTAACTTATGATGGCGAGGTCTTAGGGAAAATGCAGCGACATAAAGAATAAGTACTCGTTTATCAACAAAACGTTTCAGAGTCTCAGAAGAACTTAAATAAAATGGACCAAATGTGAGTCGGATTCGCGTACGAAGGTTACCGTACATCAGTTTTTAACTTTACTTGCCCGAATTTCATTTGCCCTAATTTCACTTGCCATACCAACGTTTGCCACAAAATACATAGAACCGTGCTGTTTTCAGGATTTTTTTAAATATCATCATATAGAATGCAGAAATAAATAACTTTATGGCAAATGAAATTTCTAGAAAAAGATACATTTGGGCATATGAAATTCGGGCAAACGATAGAGAACGATACATCAGACATTTGCAAGTAAAAAATGGCAAAAAAATCAAGTTTGTTGTTTACGAGCCCCCCGTAAATATTTATTTCATTTTTTTTTATTTATTTACTTACTCAAATAAAAGAAAACAAGTACAAAAATACTTAAAAATATAAACTTCTGGCAAACTGCATAGCAGTTTGTTGGCAGAAAGTGTAGAACTCTCATTCACTATTTTTAACACTTAATCACTATTGTTTACCCGGTGCCGATCGCGCATTTTTATTTAATTATTTATTAAAAAAAATTCAAAGCAAGACATCCAGTTTTTTTTTATGAATTCGGAATTAATCTTCTAATTTTAGTTTTTTTTAAGTATCCCAACCTTTCAGACCACCAGTGGTCTCTTTTGTTTCTCCCAAACAAAATCCTGAGTCCGCTCGCTTATGGTAGAATTAATTTTAGCGACTTTCTAGCGACTTTTTTGCAGGTGGTAGGACCTTGTGCAAGGTCCGCCCGGATTGCTACCATCATCTTGCTCGCTAATCCTGCCGTGAAGCAACAGTGCTTGCACTGTTGTGTTTCGGCATGGAGAAGTAAGACAGCCGGTGAAATTACTGGCACTTTAGGTATCCCATCTTAGGCCTCTAGGTCTGCAATCCCCCTGGTGTTACAGGTGTCTATGGGCGGTGGTGATCTCTTACCATCAGGAGGCCCACATGCTCGTTTGCCATCCAGTCGAATAAAAAAAAGTCTTGATTTTGAGTTAAGCGACTCGAGTTTCTAGGAGTTGGCAACGCTGCTAACAAATACTCATAATCCATCCGTCATTCGACTTCCATGGAAAAACGACCGGAGTGTCAGAATTAATGTTTTGGCACCGACGTATCTAAAAGTGCGACGTATAAATCGCGGCGAGTTCTGCAGCGAAAATAACATTTGAAATTCATGAACAAACATGGTGAAAAATCCCGTTAATGTTACAAATACCACGAATAAAACGATAAAAATATGGAAGCAGCTTTCTGGGTAAGCTTTACTGGACTTTACTTTAAAAAGGACCGGCAACGCACCTGTGATACTTCTCGTATTGCGAGTGTCGACGGGCGGCGGTGATTGCTTCCCATCAGGTGACCCGCCAGCTCGTTTTCCCCTTCTTATTTAAAAGAATGCAGAAAGCACAAGACCGGTCTGAGTGAAAAGCCTTGGGGGAGGCCTATGTCCAGCAGTGGACTTCTTTCGGCTGACCTGATCATGATGGTGATAATGCATAATTCATTTATTGCATGTTTTTTATTCGACTGGATAGCAAACGAGCAAGTGGGTCTCCTGATGGTAAGAGATCACCACCGCCCATAGACACCTGCAACACCAGGGGAATTGCAGATGCGTTGCCAATCTAGAGGCCTAAGATGGGATACCTCAAGTACCAGTAATTTCACCGGCTGTCTTACTCTCCACGTTGAAACACAACAGTGGAAGCACTGCTGCTTCACGGCAGGATTAGCGAGCAAGATGATGATAGCAATCCGGGCGGATCTTGCACGAGGTCCTACCACCTGCAAAATATAAAATGCATAGTAAATATAAAAGAATGTCAAGCTTGTGACTGTGTGTGTGCGCGTGAGTACGTGTGAGTACGCGTGCGAGCATACGTACGTGTATGTTTCGTACTCCTTTACGCTAAACTCTCTCTTTCTTATTAAAGAAAATTTATACCTGTTACATGTAACTATTCGGAGCTAGGAAAACTCGAAAGTTATCTGGAAGAGCTTTTATAAAGAGCTTTGAACCGGCGTTCAAGTTTTTCTTTTTCAAAGCCTAGTCGTGATGATCGCCTTTGAAAATGAAAGCTAGCAATTGCTCGGATGAGCAATTTGGGAAGCTCTTGTTATAACCACTTATTCACGACTTGTTTTAGGGTTCCGTAATAAAAATACTATATAACAGTAACACTTTATACTTAGTCTCCGGTCCGCGGACCGGGAGACGAGCTGTCGGTAGGCCTCCAACAAGATGGAGCGACGACCTGGCTAAGATCGCGGGATCGTGGTGGATGCGAAAAGCACAAGACCGGTCTGAGTGGAGAGCCTTGGGAGAGGCCTATGTCCAGCAGTGGACGTCTTTCGGCTGACATGATGATGATGATGATGATACTTAGTCTAATTTCTTTAACCGATCCCACTAATATTATAAATGTCTAAGTTTCTAAGTCTGTTTGTTTGTTACCTCTTCACGTCTAAACCGTTGAACCGATTTAGATGAAATTCGGTTTGCAGATAGTTTGAGTCCCGGGGAAGGACATAGGATAGTTTTTATCCCGAAAAATAGCGTAATTTTTGCAGGATAGCGGATTAGCGGGCGACAGGCTAGTAAATTGACAGGATATGAGTTATTACTTTTTGAAATAGGACATTTTGTTTTAAGGGCGATAAATATGGAATCCAATACCCTGCCCTGCAATACCCCTGGTGTTGCACATGTTTATGGGTGGTGGTGATCTCTTACCATCTGGAGACCCACTTGCTCGTTTGCCATCCAGTCGAATACTTAAATAAATAAATAAATATTTCCAAACTCTTAGAATTATTTTTTCAATGAACAATTTGTACTTTATAAAGTACGCTCGGGCGTTATTGTTAGTGTTTTTTTGTATAAAACTAAAACTAAACTATTTACAAAACTTACACTAAATAGAAAACGTCATCAAGGCTGCTGTTGTTAGTGTTAATTAGTCCTTTATAAAGTATGCGAGGACTTAGGAGGCTATAGAAAGAAAAACTTGCTGTCAACTGTTTCTAAAACCCTGCCCCGTCCGTGGTTCTGCTCAGACTTGACCGGTTTTCCTAAAGTCTCAACAGTAAAGTTATGGCTTTTATGTTAAATGTTTGTCTGTTTTTAATAGTTTAAGTACTGCCTCATTGTAAGGGTATTTATTAATAAAACATTGTTATTTTGTTCACAAATATAATTTAGTATCAAAGTTGGAGAAAATATCACTGATTGTTTGTAAGTAAGAAAGTACTGACTTAACTTTGAACTAATATTTACTATAACTTATATTAAATATTATATTTCACACGAAAACACAAGCCGAAACAAGAATGCACCGAAAAACCAGAAAAATAGACCAGCGCTGGAAATCGAACCCAGGTCCTCAGCATTCCGTACTGCGTGCTAATTCCCCTACACCACCGCTGGACAGGAGACTAGACAAGAATTTTTCCTATGCACCAATATTTCAACTTGCGTTCTTTTCATAGTCACTTTAGCAGCGACACTAACGCGATCTATGAACTATGTTCACAACGAGAAACATTTTTCACTCCCTTCGGAACTATCTGCTCACCAGGGACAAGAGATATCGCTATTAAGCAATAAAATCAAGATTGAAGAGTGGAGTCGTAAAAGAAACAAAATTTGGAGTTGAAATAAAAAATACAAAAGGGTATTTCCATGAGCGTCCCAACCGCTGTCAGTCCCTAGCTGTTTATATTAAGAAGTAAATAATTCATATGCATTGATTTTTGTATTGAAATAGATTCTGGCCTGAGTACAGAAGCTTTTTACGTCATAATTAAAAAACAATCTGCCTTCCAAGTCTTAAAATCTCTGGCAAGGGACTGACAGCTGTTGTGACGCTCGTGGAAATATCCAAAAAGACTCCAAATAGTAATCGAACCTGTAATGTTTATAACGGGTTCACGGTGGAGGCAGGATCGACTCTAAGTCGAATCAGACAATGTTGGGGCCAAAGGGCAATGTTGAAGCAGTTTACGATACACATTCCAATGTCACAAAAAAAAAACTCGCAAAAAGGTCTCCAAGCATCATTCAAAATACAAAAAGATCTCATAAGTATTTACCCCTTGAACTAGTCCTAAATTTCTCCGTCAGGCGAACGCTCTTCACAGTAATGTAAGAAAAATTTCCTCGACGAAATACCTACGCAGACATTTTTATTAAACGTTCGCATATGCGTGTCGTGTTTCATACTCGGAGTGTTTCAGAAAGGCTTTCATGCCAGACGATTTATTTCTGTTCGCTTGGGTACAAATTAGAAATGTTGAGACCGATCACGAGTGCCGTAGGCTGTTATCCTACTTATTCCATTTCCTACTTATATTATAAATGCAACAGTTTGTGTATGTTTTTTACCCTAAAACTTAGATGAAACTTAGTACGTAGATAGCTGGACGTCTGGAATAACATATAGGCTACTTATGATCGGGATATTCCAACGGGATAGGGATAAAATCTTGAAAATTCTACCACTGGGCTTAGTCTTGAAATTTTGGACAGTTGTTTCGTAACACAACCTCAATTAAGACCATGATATAAATTTTGGGAATTTTCTGGGAAATTTTGTAAAATCCAGGAATTTTAATTGTGACTCCAGTATTAATGTAAGTCATTATGAACATAAAATAACAATAGAACAAAACGTCCGTAGAGCAATTATTATTCATAACTTATTACATAATATTTGACGTGGTCGGGTAATAAAACTCGACTGCCTTAATGCGCTTTAAATGACGACTAAAAAGTATAAAACATTGACTTATTTCTAGAAATTGTTGAGATAGTCACAATTTTGAAAGGGTACGAGTGCCTTACCATAACCTACCTTACCATAACCACTAATGAAAATGACATAATCGAGTACATAAAAACAAAAACTCTTGAAACTGTATCCTTGGAAAAAATTATAATGAAAAAGAAACGAAGTCATAAGGCTTTTAAATTTTTTGTATATGAGAGTAAATTACCATTATTTTTAGACACTACTCTGTGGCCTAAAGACATTGTGTTTAGACGGTTTGTGCATTTCAAGCACAGACATATGAACAGAGCTGAGCTCAAGACGGCACGCGATTACATAACATAATAAATGGATCAACATACAATTAAGTTAACGAGTTTTAATTGTAAGAGTGTCAAACGATCTGTCGACTATGTCAAACAACTGTGCAAAGTCTCCGATGTAGTTGCTTTGCAGGAATCGTGGCTGTTACCGAATGAAATTTCATATCTAGGCAATATAAGCAGCGATTTCTCATATACGGGAACGTCGGCGGTAGACATCTCCTCTGGTATGCTGAAAGGGCGACCGTATGGCGGAGTGGCTCTTCTATGGCGAAGTAATCTGTTTCAATGCGTATCAGTGATACAGTGTAGTAATCCTCGCATATGTGCGGTTAAAATAATGACTAGTGAACGCCCGTTTATAGTTATTTGTGTATATATGCCCACGGATTGCTCAGACAATCTAACTGAGTTCACGGATTGCCTTGGTGCGATGAGTGCAATTGTGGAAGAATCTGGAGTGGAATCGGTTTATATTTTAGGAGACTTTAACGCTCATCCGGGTGAGTTGTTTTTTACTGAACTAAGTAACTATTGTGATGAACAGAGCTGGATGTGCGTGGATATAAACAGATTAGGACTTTCTTCTGATACCTACACTTACATCAGTGAGGCGCACGGGTCAAGACGCTGGCTAGACCACTGTATTGTGACCCAATCTGCTGTTAAGTCTGTTAGTAATATACATGTTAAGTGTGACGTGGTCTGGTCTGACCACTTTCCCCTCATAGTAGAATGTAATATAGGTTTTTTAACACCTAGGGCGACTATTACACAGCTTAATAACACTAATCACGCAATATGGGGGGAGAGAACAAAAGATCAGATTGCAGTATACACAAGGGAATGTGATAGTAGACTAATAAATATGCATTTTCCGTCCGATTTTATTGAGTGTAGTGATAAATGTTGTAGTGACCCCTGTCATAAAATACTCTTAGATAAAATGTATAGCGACATTATATCTGCGCTCGGTCAGTCGGCCATAATTAGTAAGGGAAATGTAGGACCCAAGAAAAAGAACAGAGATCGTATAGTAGGATGGAATAGGCATGTGAAAGATGCTCATTGGCGGGCGAGACAGGCATTTCTTGTATGGGTGAGTAATGGCAAACCTACTGTAGGTATTGAGTATGAGAACATGTGTGAAAGTCGTCGACTTTTTAAGTCGCGCCTAAAGTGGTGTCAAGATCACCAAAATCAAATACAAATGGACATAATAGCTTCACAACACTCAAAAAAAGACTTTAAGGCTTTTTGGAAGTCAACGAGCCGGTTAAATGTTAGGTCTGGCCCGCCGATGAGCGTTGAGGGGGTAACGGACCATAAATCCATTGCCAACATCTTCAGATGCCACTTTACTGTACAACCTAGCATATCACCTTCATGTGAAGGGCGGGTGACCACTGGGACCATTATGGATAGACAGGTAACAAGGCTATCGGTCTTAGATGTAGACAAATCCATTAAATCTATGTCTGGTGGTAAGTCACCTGGTCATGATGGCCTCAGTGTAGAGCATCTACGTTATGCTGGTAGTCATATCACGCGTGTACTGGCTATGTTTTACTCGCTTTGTATATCCCATTCATACCTACCACCCGACTTAATAAAAACCGTTGTCATACCAGTGGTGAAAAACAAAACAGGCGACCTAACTAGTAAAAATAACTACAGACCCATATCGCTCGCTACTGTTATGGCAAAGGTACTGGACGGTTTGCTTAATGCGCAGTTGAATAAAAACCTTTCGTTGCATGACAATCAGTTCGGGTTTCGACCTGGGCTGTCAACTGAAAGTGCCATCCTGTGCCTTAAGCATACCGCCGCGTATTATGTTGACAGAAATACGCCAGTATATGCATGTTACCTTGATTTGTCAAAAGCTTTTGATCTGGTTTCCTACGATATACTTTGGAAAAAACTAGAGGGAATTAACTTCGCTCCTGACCTTATAGGTATATTTCGGTATTGGTATGGAAACCAGATCAACAATGTGAGATGGGCAGGTACACTGTCTGAGTCGTATAGGTTGGAGTGTGGGGTGAGGCAAGGGGGGCTAAGCTCGCCATCGCTCTTCAATCTATACATGAATGAACTGATCGTCGCGCTCAGCAGTATGCATGTTGGCTGTCACGTTAACGGTGTTAATGTAAATAATTTGAGCTATGCCGATGACATGGTGCTGCTGAGTGCGTCAGTCTGTGGCATCAGGAGGCTACTTAAAGTGTGTGAGGATTACGCGCTCTCGCACGGACTCAAATATAATGTAAAAAAAAGTCAGTTCATGGTGTTTGGGGTCGAGTCTAAAATACCATCTGTAATACCACCTATCAGACTCAACGCGGTTGCACTAGAAAGGGTATACCAGTACAAATATCTGGGTCATATAGTTACAACCGACCTCAGGGACGATGCTGATATAGAACGCGAGCGCAGGGCCTTGTCGATCAGAGCGAATATGATCGCACGCAGGTTTGCTCGGTGCTCTAAAGAGAGTAAGGTGACCCTATTCAGAGCCTTCTGTTCAACATTTTACACCTGCAGCCTGTGGCGTAAGTTCGCTTTGAAATCGTACAAGGCTCTACAAGTACAATATAATAACGCGTTTAGAGCACTGATGGGGCTGCCGCGATACTGCAGTGCATCGGGGATGTTTGCGGGGGCGCGTGTGGCGTGTTTTAAAACTACCATGCGCCTGCGTGCTGCGTCCCTGGTGCGGCGAGTGCGCGGCAGCTCCAACAGTGTCCTAGCAATGATTGCGGACAAGTATTGTCCGTATATTGCATTTTGCTGTGGACTTCACGCACCCGGCGGCACAGTGGTTGACACATTGAGAAATAGATGATGGTTGACAATGTGTTAACCATTGAGGCCTTAAGGGTGGTGATTTTTAGTTATTTATTATTATTATTATTATTGTATTTTATTTTGATTTTTGTATTTTGTATTCCATATGAGTTTCTTACTTGAAATAAATGAATTTTAATTTAATTTTAATTAATTTAATAACATAACTAGAATCTAAACGTTAGTTTCTGTAGTTTTGACGTGCATTAGTCGATAAATTTTAATGTCGTGTAAAAAAAATTTGAAATAAATAACTAAATTATCATATTCCATTGTAAAGGTTGCCTGGAAGAGATCGCTCTGAAGCGATAAGGCCGCCTATTGCTTACCTCAGAAAGTCTCTGTGTATATACCTGTTTTCTGTAATTGTTTGCTATATGTTGGTGTGCAATAAAGAGTTATTGTATTGTATTGTTTTGTAAAGTTATAAATTTAATGATTATATCATGGACAGGGATATTACGAAATAATTCCGATCCGCATTAGAGATCCCTTATACTCGTAGAATAACGAACCTAGGTTTAGGTTAGCTGGAAGAGATCCCTTCTTAGGGATAAGCTCGCCTTTGTTCTCCTCTCTGTGTTTGTGTATTTTTATTTTTATGTGCAATAAAGAGTTTACATACATACATACCTACTGTGTTAAAAATAAAGTTGTGTTAAATAATTGTGACGTGTAGATATCATTTAATAATATTGTAAATCTGTTCAAAAAAAACTTGTTGATATTCTTGCCGAATTCTTCTCAACAGAGGTTTTTCCGAACCGGTAGTAGATTTTTTTTGACATTCATAAGTGCTTGTTATAGTCTAAATTGAATAAAGATATTTGACTTTGACTTTGACTAACAGAACCCTCAACAAGACAAGTGCTGCAAATAATCGTAAGCTTTGATCACTTTTCCCTGTCTAAAGCGTTTTACAGCTTTGTAATCGTAAAAAAATATCAAGCAATGTAATCTCAGCTTAATACGTTGTAAAATAATATGATGAAAGCTTTAGTAAAAGAGCTTCAGACTGAAAGCGATAGGACATTTTTTTTTAAGACCGTGATTAATGATACCTACGTAATCAACTTACACGCTTTGTAATTTTGAAGTGTGCCTGTCAATTTATGATTTAATTATGATGGGAGGAATATGAGAAGGAATTAACTATCCTCTCGGAAGATTATGCTTATTCAAATTACTAAAATCCACAGAATTCAGTTCAACTGAAATTGAAGTTTCAAAACTATATTTGAAATCCGTACAGTTTCATTTCCATACTTTAGGAATGCAGGTGGTACGATCTTGTGCAAGGTCCGCCCGGATTGCTACCACCATCTTGCTCGCTAATCCTGCCGTGAAGCAGTGTTTGCACTGTTGCGTTTTAGCGTGGGGAGTAAGACAGCCGGTGAAATTACTGGCACTTGAGGTATTATCCCATTTAGGCCACTAGGTTGGCAACGTATCTGCAATCCCCCTGGTGCTGCAGGTATTTATGGGCGGTGGTGATCTCTTACCATCGCTAAACCATTGCTACTTGCTCGTTTGCCATCCAGTCGTATAAAAAAAAATGCATATCTGATTTAAGATTGTTTTTTTTTGTATTTTTTATTTCAATCGAAATTTTTTCGGCACTCCATCGGAACTAACCGCTCACCCGGACAAGAGATATCGTTATTAATCAATCAAATTAAGATTGGTTTTTTGATATCTGAATTGCTTAGGACAATAAAAAAATCGAATGCTTGTTATAAAATGTCAAAAAAATTGTTTGAAAAGTGTATGTTTCTGTTGCAACCTGTTAAAAAAACGTCGCATGTATTAAAAGTTGGTTTTACGTTGACGACATGCTTCACATAAGCGTATCATCAAAGTATAACAAGGTGTTCCTTCGATCTTGCTCGTTCCAGCTCACGTTTCGCATGTTATTTATATCATAACAAAAGATAACTGGCTTATGCCAAATCGCGTTAACGCATGACACGTAGTCTTTGCGTTCTCGGGTTACTAAGTAGGTGAAAACCGGCCAAGCGCGAGTCTGATAGATACAATGGGTTCCGTATTACCCATCGACCAAAGATAAAGAGAATAGAAATTTGCTGTCATTAGGAAACAAATACACAAGCAATATTTTTGTATCCCGAAATTAGGATAGTTGTCATAGAAACTCAAAGGTTGTGCAAGGTCCGCCCGGATTGCTACCACCATCTTGCTCGTTAATCCTGCCGTGAAGCAGCAGTGCTTGCACTGTTGTGTTTCGGCGTGAAGAGTAAGACAGCCGGTGAAATTACTGGCATCCCATCTTAGGCCTCTGGGTTGGCAACGCATCTTTAATACCCCTGGTGTTGCTTATGTTTATGGGCGGTGGTGCTCTCTTACTATCAGGAGACCCAATTTCTCGTTTCCCATCCAGTCGAATAATAAAAGAAAAAAAATCGGTACGAAGCGAAGGTAGCTCTTATATCTGAACGAAGAAGAAACATTTGAAAATCCTCATTTTTTTCTGTCTATGTTAGCTACCAATCTAAAATGAATGATACATTTTTTTATATAAGAGGGGAAAAACGAGCATGCGGGTCACCTGATGGGAAGCAATCGCTCTTTTCTAATGTAATTGCCGACTAAATTCCGTAGAAAATATGTCTAACATGTTACGATTAAAAGGACACAGCCTTGCGACAGATGATCGGACATCTGAACCGACTAACGGCTGAGTAAACAGGTTAAGCACCTTTTATAAGGAACCCTAAAAATCAGTCTACTGCGGGGTCCCTGAATGAGATGAGATGCTGTGATATTTCTAATTTTATATGGTAGTGCGGCTTTGTCTATCAGCTTAGAGAGAAAGAGAAAGAGCTACCTATGTTCAAATATTCTATTATTAATCGAATCAGTATGCTTAGTGTATTTTCCCGTTCACAAAATAATCTACTCACTAGCACGGTTGCGTTGGCGTTTCATGATAATATATGCCTAGGAATTTCGTGATCTGCCTAAACGTCACTAGGCAAATCGTCAAACGGTGAGTTTTGAGCGATATGGCGTAAGTCCCTTAGCCAATTCATAAAATGGCGCCATTTCACGATATGCCTAGAAATTTCGTGATCTGGCGGATTAACGATCAGATGCCGACATATAGATACATTGATGTATTGGTGACTTACATTATATTTATGACCCTGACTAGTACTTAACCCGCGACGCAAAAAGAGGGGTGTTGTCAGTTTGATAACTATGTGTGTCTGTCTGTCTGTCTGTAGCACCGTAGCTCTTAAACGGGTGGATATTTGAAAGCAGGTTTTCTAGCGTTAGTTCTTAGACATATTTAATCAAAATCAGTTAACCCGTTTTTGAGACATGACAATGTCGGGGGTTTTCCAACTTTTTGTTGGTTAGGTTATCAAGCCACGGAACCATAAAACGATTAGTGCTAAACTTGGGTCCCGTAATAATTTTTGTAGGTCTCGTCGTAAATACTAACAAAATGACTTGGCCCTAAAAAAATTTAACAATACTTTTACAGATTTACACCGCAAAACACGACTTAACGGCTATCCTTAAAGTTATGAAATGGTTACGATTTCTGAACCAAACCGCCCCACAAAATGAGCTAAAATACACTTTTTGAGAAAATAACGTTTTTGCTGGTAAAACTAAGATACTCGTAATAAATAAATAAAAAAATAAAATAATACGAGTCTTCTTCTCAGTCGTACACTCCTGACGGAGTGGTCGTGGTTATGGATTGTCTGCGGCTTTTGCGAGACTTCTCCATCTCCTTCTATTTGTGGCACTGCGCGCACACTCAGTGGCGAACACTTTGTGGAAGATTTAATGGAGTCTGTCCATCTTGTGGGAGATCGGCCGCGAGAACGTTGCCGCTCTACTCTTCCCTGAACCACCAATAGCTCTAAAGAGCTTTCGTTGCGAATGATATATCCAAACATTTGAGTATTTGCACTTGCACAATTGACGAAAGTCTTTGCTTGATGCCAAGCTCTAATCTTTCAAGATGGAAACATGGCGAGCAGTCCATACTACTATAATACGAGTAATGACTGATTAATAGTATTTTACTAACTCGACTAATTTATTACTATCGATCTGACATTTGTAGTAACTTCAACAATTTTTTTTTTAGTTTCAGCAATTAGGTAAACGCATGCTTTCTTAATGTTTACATCTTACACCATCTTTCATTGTAAAAGACCCCTGCCGCCTGCTGCCTGCCACGCCCTGCCGTCTCCACCTTAGCCTGCCGCAACGCCGAAAGGCCATCATGGGGCATCCGCTGAGTTATATCCTTTTCCTACACAGCTCCCTTCATAGCAGAGCTTGCTGAGCAACTCAAAGCCTATTACCTTCTTCATTTTTTCGGCGTAACAAAATCACACAGACTTCGCTGGTTTGGCCACCTACTACGAATGGGAGAGGATCGGGCTGCCAAGAGAGCGTACGTGGGACGACCGACTGGTCGCCGTCCGGTTAGGTGACCCAGGTACCGCTGGGAAGACAGTGTCCAGGCGGATCTGCGACGTCTTCAAGTCGACGACTAGCAAGAGGATACGCACGATCGGGAAAGATGACATGCTCTCGTTTCGGAGGCCAAGACCATCTTTGGGTCCTTGAGCCAAATTAGTTCGTTGGTTCATTTTGTGGTAAAACAATTAAAATTTGTATGGGACAGTGGTTTCAAAAACTACAGCTTTAATAACCCTAAGCACGGTTTAATGTGAAGATTAAATATTTAAGATAAAACCGTCCAATGGCCCTTTAAATTAAAGGCTCTTTACTTCTTATTAAATTATAATTTTATTGCAAATCCTTAACTGAATTTTTGCTGTAAAAAATTTAGAGACTATTTCGTTTGAAATAAATCTTATGTATAATTTTAATGCGAAATTTTGTGAGTTCTTATGACTTTAAATGAAGAATTCTTGTATATTTGTGTGGAGTGTGGTATGCGTGTATTGAAGCGTTATGAGATGATGTACGTTTGAATTTGAACGAAGAATGAATACTGAGTTTGAGTGAAGAACAAATGAGATGTTATGGCAGTTGATGACGTACGACGAACGTAAATGGGCGTGTGTGTTTATTGTGTTTATCTTTCTACGATTTATATTTTTTTTTTAATTCGCTAGCCAATAAAGGCAACTACAAACTACTGCTATGTTTCATTCACGAACTGGTTCCCACATTTATTTATATCCGAGATCTCAGAAACGTCTCTAATGTTTTTGATTAAATTTACTTGGTAAGTAAGGAGGTTTTTTTGTGCAAGCAACTAGTTAATAGGTACTATAATTATCTAGGAAAACGCATGTTTTTGATTTATAATGGGTTTTTAGTGTTTTTTTGCCGCATAAGATGAATGTCGTGTGTCTGTCTCGGTTTTAGTTTTTCTTTTATTTATCTTGTTTTTGCTTGTACAAAAATGTCACGAATAAAATGTTTTTCTGACTTTCTTTCTCTTTTTATGGGTCATTTATGGATTAATTACGACATTAATAACCAACAAAATAACATAACCAATTATACAAAGTACAAATCGAAACAAAGGCAATAAAGGTTACTAAAACTACTTACAGACTTATAAAAAACTTAATAATAATAATTAAAAACTAATATAAATCTAAAAAGGCCCCTGTGGTTCCAAGAATGCTGGCAGCATTTCCTCGCTGTATGGCGACGCTGTCTTTATATTACTTTTTAATTATTATTATTAAGTTTTTTATAAGTTTAGTTTGAAAATAGTTTCAATAACCTTTGTATGTATGTATGCAAACTCTTTATTGCACATAAAAATAAAAATACATAAACACAGAGAGGAGAACAAAGGCGAGCTTATTACCTTTATTACCTTTACGGATTAATTAGATTGCACCAGTGTTGATATCGTGTATCAAGTAGCTTATTGTTACATTTACCCATGACATTTAAACCAGGACGCACATTGCCGAACAAAATCCCCTTCAAAGAATGTCAGAACTATTGATTTGTTTGCGTGACAAATAAAATCATCTCACACAAAATAATTAAAATAATACGAGACGAAATTTGAACCTAGTCTTTACTCTATTACGGGCGAATTTCGCTAGCGGCAAAACTCCACAACGCTTGACAACAACGTACTGAGAAAAAAGAAGGCCACTTTTACCAAAGTGGCAGGCGAGCATTCTACCAACCTATCGACCTAACCTATCCCGGTGATCTGAACCAGTGATTTTAACCCAGTGTTTCAAAGTGGCGCTCATTTGGCTCGGACATATTTGGGCGCGCGATTGTGCATCTACAGGTATAATTCATCAAAGATTGCACCAGAGTAGTTGATATCGTGTATCAAGTAGCTTATTGTTACATTTACCTTAATAGAGCCTGGGCAGTGCGATTCTTTATGAAATCACTCCACGTCGACGACATGAACTATTCGCGTTGCATTTTTATGTCCTCTTATTTCCCTTGCGATCTAGTTTGAACCAGTTACAGTGAGTTTACGGATGTGTGTAGTTTACGACACTGTAACGACACGATGGCAATTTTGATGGCAATTTTTAACCCGACCCTAAATTCATACTTACTATACTTATACTTACTAATAACTTACTTATTTACTAATATTATAAATACGAAAGTGTGTTTGTATGTTTGTGTATTTGTCCTTCTTTCACGCCGTAACGGAGCGACGGGTCGTCGTGATTTTTGGCATAGATATAGTTAATGGGCCCGAGAGTGACATAGGCTACTTTTTATCCCGGAAAATGCACAGTTCTCGAGGGAACAGCGCAAGAGAACCGAATACCACGCGGGCAGAGCCGCGGGCAGAAGCTAGTAAAATATATAAAAGTTATGCCTTTACCCTTCTAGTTCCGAAAAAAAAAGAAAAGAATGAAGAATAGAAAAAATTAAAAAAAAAAAACAAACAAACAGCAACCAAGCCATGAGGCCACCACGCTTATTCGTTTGTAATCTGAAAGTTAACTGACATCAATCTGCTTCGGTGATAAATAATAATCAGTGATATTGTACCAAGCAAATAATTAGATGCGACTGTTGTTGCGTTGTCAACACCGTGTGGTGAACCATTAATAAATATAACCAACAGTTAGTTCCGATGGTGTGCCGAAAGGTTTCTCGATGAGGGCTACGGCATAGACATCGCTAGTGTCGCTGCTTAAGTGGCTAAATAAAAACAAACAAGCTGAGATATGTGGTGCATAAGAGAAATTCGTATCTGTACACCGTTGTCCATTGGTGGTGTAGCGGTATAGCACGCGGCACGGAATGCCGAGAACCTGAGTTCGATCCCAGCGCTGGTCTTATTTTTCTGGTTTTTCTATGCATCTATATTTCAGTTTGTATTTTAAATTTAGGTTTTACGGGATGACCGTAAAAGCAAAAAATTTGGACTTAAAACAAAAATACAAAAAGATTCCAAAAAAACAATCTTTATTTACTTAGAATAGAATAGAATAGAATAGAAAAACGTTTATTCACACATTTCACGAATTACATAAAAATAAATACACAAAAAAAACAACTATCCTCTCTCTATTCTATTCCTGTTATTTTTAATGTCAGTCGGGCACCTCGTTAAAATAATCGTATAATCTAAAAACCATTGACCTGCAGTAACATAGCAAATTCGCACTTTACGCCCATGGGGCTTGTCGTTGTATTTTCAACTAAAAACTACACCGTAATTCTCAGTTTAAGTTAAATTTTGTTGCTCTGACGGTGCATATTTTACTCAGTCACGGTCCCCCGTGGGTCGTACGCTTTTTAAGGGTTCCGTAAAGCCAAGCAAAAAACTGAATCGATTTGCGATCACTTTATTGTCTGCCTATGCGCCTGTCATAGACAATTTTATGAACAATCTCGTATAATTTTCACCTTCATTTGCCAAAATACGAATTTGAACTTTTGGGTGAGAAAAATGTAAACTTATTCAGTTTTATTAGTACAAAAATAGTTTTTTTATTTACACAAATTACAGGGCAATCTTTGAGTAATTTGTACTGATGAGCCAAAGGAAAGTTTTCGAAAATGTGGAATTTTTCCCACAGGATAATTTAGAAAATTTCTCACATTTTTTTTATAAAGACTTCTCTGTCTCCTGGGTCTCCTGATGGTAATAGAGCACCACCGCCCATAAACATAAGCAACACCAGGGGTATTAAAGATGCGTTTCCAACCCAGAGGCCTAAGATGGGATGCCAGTAATTTCACCGGCTGTCTTACTCTCCGCGCCGAAACACAACAGTGCAAGCACTGCTGCTTCACGGCAGGATTAGCGAGCAAGATGGTGGTAGCAATCCGGGCGGACTTTGCACAAGGTCCTACCACCTGCAGAATGCAGACTGAAATGTTCAAGGAAACTTTCTGCAACTGTGCTTTTAACACACAAAAAATAATATGATATACAGAACCCTACACACGCGAGGCTGACATGCGCTGTCCTCCTTCTTTTTAAATATGTAGCATTGTTAATACCCGTTAGTTTTCATCAGGTGACCTTTATTTCCTTTTCCGCGTACAATAATGCTTTCACATTTTTTAACACTCGGCTGCGCTTCGTTTCATAAAACAACACTCGTGTTTTAAGGACCCCTATTGCGATACAGTTGCATAAATAGTATTAATTATTATCATGCATCCAGAGAGTTCATTCAAAAACATATATACATAGTGTAACTCGCGCTTGATCGCTTTTTACCACACTTCCTGAACAAGAGAGTATGTATGTTGCATATTTGTTTTTACCAGTGTGGTGTGTGGTTCGAATAACACCTCAAAGTCAAAATATATTTATTCAATTTAGGCTATAACAAGCATTTATAAAATGTCAAAAAAAATCTACCACCGGTCCGGAAAAACCTCTGTTGAGAAGAATCCCACAAGAAACTCAACAACGTATTTTTTTTTAAACAGATTTACAACATTATTAAAGGTTGCCTGGAAGAGATCGCTCTTAAGCGATAAGGCCGCCTATTGCTTACCGTGTAATTTTTTTCTCTGTACCTGTTTTCTGTATCGCTTACTATTTCTGGTGTACAATAAAGAGTCTTTGTATTGTATTGTATTATTATAAAATGATATCTATCGTTCAAAAATCCCTAACTATAGATAGTTTTTTTTTATATTTTTGTTTGTATAATTTTAATTTTACAGCGCATTGGTCTTTAACTGTAATGCTGTAATTTTCTTGGAATAAATAAATAAATAAATAAATCTATTCATCACAAGTATTTAACACAGAACTATAAGTTACTTAGCAGTTTTATGTTTTTTTTTAATGCTAATCATCAGCATTGAAAAAAAATCATAAAATGATGGTGATGATAAAATTCTAATGATATTGATTAAGAGCACAACAAATTACAGAAATTCGTATGACAATCACCGATCTACTAAACATGCAAATCAAGCGTAAACAGGAACTCATAGACGCGATGTGTCCCAGCGGAACCCTTTAGTTTTAGAGCCCTGTAGTGCCAAAGTTTTTAGTGCTGTCATTGAGGATTACTATCACGCCGGTAGTTTGTGCCTTGTTTAGCTTCGTTACTGAAATGGCTAGGCTAATATCGGCTTAGTTATGACTGTGTGCTGCCAAGAGCGCAGTCAGCGATATCGGCATTAAAAAAAAAGTGTTCCTTTTATAAATATACAATTTTAGTCGCAAAATTGTACTAGAATTACGATCATCATTTTTTTTTTTTATTCGACTGGAAGGCAAACGAGCAAGTGGGTCTCCTGGTGGTAAGAGATCACTACCGCCCATAAACATCTGCAACACCAGGGGTATTGCAGATGCGTTGCCAACCTAGAGGCCTAAGTTGGAATACCTCAAGTGCCAGTAATTTCACCGGCTGTCTTACTCTCCGCGCCGAAACACAACAGTGCAAGCACTGCTGCTTCATGGCAGGATTAGCGAGCAAGATCATTATCATCATCATCATCATCGTCATCATCTCATTAAATCTACTCTTTATTCAATTATCTTCATTAAATTACTCTACGACTAATAATAGACTCTCGTTTGTAATTCCATATTTACCGCCCGTAAAACACAAAGTACTGTAAATTAAATTCTTTTAGTTGTATCCTGCGCTCAAAAACACGTAAAGCCGACGTTGGGAAAGAAACTGCTAAGCTGAAATGGGATTGAGCTGGACACATCTGTCGCATGCACCCAGAGAGGTGGGCTCACACAGTCACTTGGTGGGCACCGGAGGACGGCCATCGACGGCGAGGGAGACCGAGAAGGAGATGGCGGGATGATTTAGATGCGTGTGCAAGGGACTGGCCTGACATAGCGCTGAACCGGGAGGTGTGGAGATCAAGAGGAGAGGCCTCTGCCCAGCAGTAGGACACTATCATAGGCTAGGAAAAAAAAAGTTGTATCCCAAGCTCTTTAAATTTTTGAATAAAAAAACTCCTATTTAAAGGCTTGTAAAATTTGTTCGCCGCGACCACTTATCGCGCCTTATCGGTTGCTGTTCGAAACACGACGAACCACTGCAAGACACGGTGTCGACACAGTGTGTGCCTCGAGTTGCATCGGTAGCTCGCGCATTCAGAAGCCATTACACAGCGGTCAAGCAAACACATCTTCCATACAAATTTGTTGTATATTTTTCTTTATTATAATTAAACTCGTATAACTTCAAAAAGTTGTTACATCATTGAAGAATTACCAAGTAAATACCAAAACATATTTTGGCGACCGTCACACCACATTGCGCGGAGGCGCAATACCAGACCCGAGACGACATAACCTGCAGTTTCGAAGTTCGGAAAGTGAACAGAGCGGATCAACCTCAACTTCAGCCTGCAAATCAGGGGAGTGCCCGTTCCTTATTATTCCACTAATCCTATTTTTTTCCAGAGAAAGTCCTCGGTTGTGCAAATTTGCCGTCGTGTGCATATGGCACGTGCATGTGCCCAGTTGGCACTTTAACGGTTCAACGTGATTATAAATATCAGCTTAGCTTCATTTAATCAAAGTAATAGGACCTTCTCGTATCAATTTATTAAACTTTCAGTACTAAATTTAATTTTCCTTGGTATCTAATTAAGTTGTCTATGCAAATTACCCTCTTGTTAAATTATCAAAGTTTCTATTACGAATTCTAAACAAAAAAAAGATATTAAGCCTTTATCCAGCCTGTCGCTATTATAGTCAGTTAGCGATATTGAAATAAAACTGCATTATAATTGCATAGGTACTTATGCACGCGCCGATAATTCCAGATTTAAGGCGATCGGTCGGCCGGCATAACCGGTTGACGCTCCGTGAGAACAAAAGATCACGCGCAGAGTCTACTAGATTGGCGTGATTCTACCTATTGTGCACAGCGACACGCCGGAGGTTTGAATCTGAACTGGTTTGCAGAATTATACGGTATTTATATCAATTTCATTACTAAGTGCTAATTATTATGGCTGACACAGAGTTAAAAGATTTGTTAAAAAAGCGTAGTATTATTAAGGGTAAAGTTACTGTTTTTAAAAATAAGTTTTACGAATTTAAGAACAAGACACGAATTTTGCCCAGTCATGTTAATGAATTAGCGTTAAGGTTGGCGAAATTTGAAAGTGTTTTTAACGACTTTGATACATTGCGAGATACAATTGACACTTTAACCGTTGATAGTGATGGCGAACAGTTAACAGAAAATGTAGAAATTGAAAACGATTTCTTTGATTTAATTAATTGCGCTCAGGAATTTATTGAATCGCATAAACAGAAGTTTTCTGACGCTGAGGATAGGAGTATTTGCAGTCAACTAGGACCTCAAATTAATGTCAAATTGCCACAAATACAGTCGCCCACGTTCGACGGCAACTATAGTAAATGGCTTGAGTTTAGGGATACCTATCTCTCCATCGTACATAATAACGGTTCATTAAATGAAATAAATAAATTTCATTACCTACGCACCTCACTTGAGGGTAGCGCTGCAATTGTAATTAAGTCATTAGAAATATCTGCCGCCAATTATGCCGTTGCCTGGAAACTTTTATGTGATAGATATGATAATAAAAGGCAACTTATTCATAATCACTTACAAGCTTTATTCCACATGGAGTCATTAACAGGAGAATCAGACAAAGCCTTGAGACATTTAATTGATCATGTTGCTAAAAATTTACGAGCTCTTGAGAGCCTCGGCGAGCAGGTGGACGGCTGGGATACTCTCATTGTTTTTCTTGGTTCCTCCAAGCTTGACCCGATCACTTTAAGAAAATGGGAGGAAAAAAGAAATAGTCTGGAGGCTTTGCCAAAGCTCACTGATTTCACTGACTTTCTTCGTAGTAGGGCAGATGTGCTAGAGTCGTTGTCAAGAAGTAACAGCCACTCTGATAAACCTGAAAAAATAACACAAAAAAGATTAGGTACAGCTCAAAAGTCATTTGTCGCTTCGGCTTCTAATACAACGCCGACAAACTTACCTCAGTCATGCTGCTTGATATGTAAGGGTGACCACCGCGTTTACGCTTGTAATAAATTTCTTGAGATGACACCGGAAGTAAGAAGTAATGAAATATATAAATTAAAAGTATGTCCGGTGTGTTTTCGCGGCGGTCATCGCGCATATCAGTGCCGAGCAATTCCATGTAAAATATGTGGACGCAGACATAATTCTTTATTACATCGAACATATGTGCCAAATAATAACCAAGCAGCTGGTAGTTCACAGGGTCAGACACCGTCAGGTGAAATTCATGTCAAAAATGCATGTCCAGTCTCATTGTCTTCCTGTATAGCGACACAAGTGTTGTTATCAACAGCCGTAGTAGAAATCGTAGACAAAGACACTGACCAACGCCACTGCGTACGAGCGTTGCTCGACTGTGGAAGTGAAACCTCCTTCATGACGAAGTCTTTACACGAAAGGTTAAATCTTCCCAGTACTGAAACTAAACCTATTGAAGTCACTGGCATTAATAATATGTCATTTAACGCGTTAAGACGTTGCAAACTTACGTTGCAGGCCAGGGATAGGTCAATTAAAAGAGTTGTGCATTGCTTCGTAATCGATCAAATAGCTAGCAACCTCCCGGCTAACGAAGTCGATATTTCATCCCTTGAAATACCAAAAAATGTAAAATTAGCAGACGCGGAATTTTATCGTCCCTCTCAAGTAGAATTGTTATTAGGAGCAGACGTTTTTTGGGATTTCATTACACAAGGTCAAATAAAATTAGGCGATAACAAACCGGTATTACAGAACTCGCACTTCGGATGGCTTGTTGTAGGTCCAACCACTTGCTCAGCTAATAATAATAATAAAGGGTACTACAACAAAATTCATTGTAACTTCAGCCACGAAATCAGCGTCCAATTAAAAAAGTTCTGGGAACTAGAAGAGCTGCCACAGAAGGAAAAGTGGACAGCCGAAGAAGAAGCGTGTGAAGCTCATTTTATACAAAATACCTATCAATTGCCCAATGGTAGGTTTTGCGTAAGTTTGCCCTTGAAAGAATCACCTGATAAATTAGGTGATTCATTCAATATAGCAATAAAACGATTACATCAATTAGAAAAACGATTTGAAAGGCAACCTCACGTAAAACAGCAATATTGTGATTTTATTAATGAATATAAAGAGTTGGGCCATTTAACAGAAATTGAAAAACCAGACAAAGCTAATTTTTTACCTCATCATCCAGTTTTACGCGAGAAAAGTGCTACGACACGTTGTCGAGTAGTTTTTGACGCTTCTAGCAAGACGTCGTCTGGTCTTTCGTTAAATGATTTACTAATGGTTGGACCTACAATACAGGAGGACATTTTTTCGATTCTAACTAGATTTCGTGAGCATGAATATGTTTTGATCGGGGATCTCGAAAAAATGTATCGCCAGATCCAGGTAAATGAAAAAGATAGATATTTACAAGTAATTTTATGGCGTGAAAATAGCTCGGAACCTATAAAATACCTACGCCTCGACACCGTGACTTACGGAATGTCGTCGTCACCTTACTTAAGTATTCGCTGTTTATATGAAATTGCTAAGACTTGTGACGACCCACTTATAAAAACTATAATTGAAAAAGATATGTATGTTGATGACCTAGTAACAGGCTGTGATAACTCAGAACAGCTTACATACATTTTAAATTCCGTATCACAAACCTTAGCAAAGGCACAAATGAATTTACGTAAAATAAAATCAAACTGTATTCACATTTTTAAAGACGACGCGAACTTCAATGGACAGACGAATGTCGATTTTAATGACGAGTGTTCTACACTCGGATTACGGTGGCATCCAGCGTTAGACAAATTAACAATCAGCTGTTCGAAAAACTTTAGCAATAACAACGAAAGCACAGTGAGGTGTACCAAACGTTTGATTTTATGCACCGTAGCAAGCATTTTCGACCCACTGGGCCTGTTATGTGTTTGCACTATAAAATTTAAAATCTTATTACAACAATTGTGGATCTTAAAATTAGAATGGGACGAGGATGTAACGGAAAGCATAAAACAAACGTGGAATAAAATCGTGTGTGGATTAAGTACGTTATGTACATTCCAAATTGATCGTTATGTATTACAGACAAACTCAAAAAAAATAGAACTTCACTGTTGTTCAGATGCCTCCTTAATGGCTTACGCCGCTTGTGTTTACGTTCGGTCGGTTAGTGATAAGGGAATAACGGTCCGGTTGCTCTGTGCAAAAGCAAAGGTCATGCCTATTAAACCTACCGTGACGATTCCCCGCGCTGAATTACTAGGCGGTCTGTTAGCCAGTCGATTATACGACAAAGTTAGAAAGGCATTTCGTCACAATATTGATAAAGTGTACTTTTGGACAGACTCAAAAATAGTTTTAGCCTGGCTAAATATATTAAAAACTAATAAAATGAAATTAAAAACATTTGTTTTGCACCGAGTTTCCGAGATAACTGAATTGTCTCGCGGCGCTAAATGGAATCACATTCCTTCCGCTCATAACCCGGCGGACCTCGCCTCGCGCGGCGTGCTGCCCGATCAGCTGACGGCGGACGGTATGTGGTTCACGGGGCCTTCGTTCCTGCAGCGCGGCGAAACGGACTGGCCTTCTCAGGACGCGTCAGCTGATTTAGAGTCGGACATACCCGAAACTAAATCAACTGCTCATGTTATGACCGCCTCATTAAGTCCGTCAGAGGATTTCATTAAAATGGAAGACTTCTCTAGTTATAACCGGTTGAGAAGGACAGTCGCGTACATTTTACGATGGATTACTAATTGTAAACAACCAAAATATAAAACTCATGGACCTTTAAATGTTCAAGAACTACAATTAGCGGAAATTCGACTTGTAAAAATGTCACAAAATAGTTCATTTTCTGACGAGATTAAGTCATTAAAAAATAATCTGTCAATAAATACAAATTCTAAGTTATTGAATTTAAACTCATTTATAGATAACCACGACGTTCTGCGCGTGGGTGGCAGATTATATAATTCAGATTATACCTACGATAAAAAACATCCCATTATTTTAGATAGCAAACATCATTTAAGTAAATTAATATATGAATATTTTCACGTTCAACTAAAGCACACTGGGCCTCAACTGCTGCATTCAAGCGTTCGCGAACAGTATTGGATTATAGGAGGACGAATACTAGCGAGAAAAACTTATCCCACCAAAAACATTACATGTAAAAAGCTGCAAGTCTCGCAACGCAATGCAGTTCTTGTAATGCTAAAAAGGTTTGAGATGCAATGTTACCTATACCAAGTCGGTTATTTTTGTCAGTACCGGGGGGTTTCCATAGAACTCGATTTTCACCAACTTGCTTATTTTAAAACCATAGAAAAATACAGTTTATAGTTCTCAAATAAAGAGTAAACCAAATTATTTTTAAACACATAAATGACTTGGCCATCGCAAGACATAATGACATAAGAATTATAATCATCAACGTCAGCTATTTAAAGTAATTCTAATTAAAGATAGCGCTAGCCCCAGCCTTGCAGTTTGAGTGATACACATAATACGAGAATGACTAAAGGTTGAGTGCGATGGCCAAGTCATTATGTGTTTAAAAAATAATTTGGTTTACTCTTTATTTGAGAACTATAAACTGTATTTTTCTATGGTTTTAAAATAAGCAAGTTGGTGAAAATCGAGTTCTATGGAAACCCCCCGGTACTGACAAAAATAACCGACTTGGTATAGGTAACATTGCATCTCAAACCTTTTTAGCATTACAAGAACTGCATTGCGTTGCGAGACTTGCAGCTTTTTACATGTAATGTTTTTGGTGGGATCTCATCACTTTTTGTAGGCAGTTCTTTTTTTTCGGGTACTATTTCTTGTAATAACGCATTACTATCTTCATTTGGTCATCCTTCCTTGTCCATCGTCCATCGTCCATCCTCGTCTATCGTCCATCGTCCATTCTCGTCCATCGTCGCCCATTGTTGAACTTCCGTCGTCCGTCTACCGTCTGTCGTCCATCGTACATCTTCCATCGTCCACCCTCCATCATCCGTCGTCGATCGTCGGTCATCGGCCGTCATCCGTTGTCTTGTCCGTCGTCGGTCGTCGTCTTTTGTCCGTCGTCGCCATCGTCTATCGTTCGTTGTCCGTCGTCTGTCGGCGTTCGTCGTCTGTCGTCGTCCGTCGTCTGTCATCGTCCGTTGTCCGTCATCGTCCGTCGTCGAACTTCCCTCGTCAGTCATCGTCTGTCGTCCGTCGTCGAACTTCCGTCGTCATCCATCGTCTTTCGTCGGTCGTTCGTCTTTCGCCCGTCTAACTTCCGTCATCCGTCGTCGTCCGTCGTTTTCTGTCGTCCGTCGTCGTCCATCGTTCATCCTCCACCATCCATCGTCCGCACTGGGCTCGCGTGGGAACTAAGGCCCAAGCCCTATTATTCTGAGAGGAGGCTTGTGCCCAGGAGTGGGACGCATATAGGCTGGGATGATGATGATGATCCATCGTCCGTCGCCCATCGTCCATCGTCCACACTCCATCGTCCAACGTCCATTTTCTATCCATCGTCCATCGACCATTATCCATTGTCCATCATCCATATTCCAATTTCCATCGTCCATCCTCGCGTCCACTCGCATCGCACAAACATTCACAAACAAACGAACTTTGGTACTTATTACATTAGTAAGATAAACAATTTCATTTTAACCCTTAATACTCAGGTATTAAGACTCAACATTAATACGTATACAATACGACTACGTTTAATAAAGTCATTGCTGTGTAACTTTGTAATCGCTAGTATTTATATGGGATTACAAACTTACTTGTGCGGTTTGTATAACTTTGAAACGTGACTGAAATTGCAACATTTTGGATTTTTTCGTGACCATGTAGGCTAAAAACGAACTATGTTTAAAATTTGGACCTTGTGGGTCTGCTAGAAGTACCTTAGAATTATGATGATCAAAAGTCAGTGTGTAGGTATGTCAGTGACAAAACTGAGGAACTTTAACATGTGATAGTTCTTAATCTACGTGTTCAAACTGAATGTTATTGATAATATATCTAAGTCCCATTAGGCCCTATAGGTAACTGAAAATTCAGGGTTCTAGCTTTAGCCATAACAAAAATACAGGATGTTGAAAATAGCCTGAATGGCTTCGAGAAAAGTATGGTACGGCCGTGCCTTTGTTTTTTTTTGCTCGACTTGGCGGGGGCACTGCCGTGCCCCCAGATAAAAATTGTATGCTTTGCAAACGCTTGAGAGGAGCAGTGGCATCACAAATAATGGGAAATCTGCCGGCTGAGCGCGTAACGCCGGGGTACACGTTTGAGATCACGGCGATTGATTATGCTGGACCTTATTTAATTTTAAGTAAAAAAGGGCGCGGAGCGAAACTTATTAAGTCATTTCTATGCATTATGTGTTGTTTAAAAACAAAGGCAGTTCATCTCGAGCTCGCAAGCGATCTCACGACTCAATGTTTTATTCTAGCTCTTAAGCGATTCATTGCTAGGAGAGGAAAACCTCGCGAGATTTTTTCGGATAACGGAAGAAATTTCGTGGGTGCGAGTAAAGAAATAGGTCAATTCCTTAACAACGCTTGTAACTCTGTATCAGAAGAATTAGCCAATGAATATATTCAGTTCAGATTCGCCCCAGCGTACACGCCAAATTTTTCGGGGCTTATTGAGGCCTCGGTTAAGTCCGCCAAATTTCATATAAAAAGAATTGTAGGAAACATGCACTTCACATATGAGGAACTGGCGACAATATTTGCACAAGTTGAGGCCATTCTCAACTCGCGCCCCCTCTGTCCATTGTCATCCGATCCTCACGACCTGTCCCCATTGTCCCCAGGGCACTTCCTCATTGGACGTCCATTGACCTCGCTGCCAGCACCGAATCTCGAGGAAGTCAACCCGAACCATTTGCATAGATATGCGAAGATGGAACAAGTTAGACAACATTTCTGGGCCAGGTGGAGTCAAGAATATGTAGCAGAGCTCCAGCAGCGCACTAAGTGGCGCGTGCGACAGCCCAACCTGGAGCTAGGACAGCTGGTGCTCGTCAAGCAAGCCCACGGGCCGCCGTTGACGTGGCCGCTCGGGCGCATCACACACTTACACAAGGGCTCGGACGGGCTCTGCCGAGTAGTTGACGTCAGAACAACAAAGGGCGTCGTGCGACGAGGCATCTCCTGTATCTGCCCGTTACTGAACGAGGAGGACGCTGTCAACCAATAAACTTCTTGAAAGCAGGTGCTTTCAACGCGCGGGAGCATGTTCGAAACACGACGAACCACTGCAAGACACGGTGTCGACACAGTGTGTGCCTCGAGTTGCATCGGTAGCTCGCGCATTCAGAAGCCATTACACAGCGGTCAAGCAAACACATCTTCCATACAAATTTGTTGTATATTTTTCTTTATTATAATTAAACTCGTATAACTTCAAAAAGTTGTTACATCATTGAAGAATTACCAAGTAAATACCAAAACAGTTGCTCATAGTAATAACCAAGCCTTAAAGGACGACGTAGCGTTTGATTGCGACAGTTCCGAATGCAATTAACTAACGGGTTAGCACTTGGCACTTGATTTGGTAATTGGGTGCAATCTTGTAGGAAGAGGGGATGAAATTTGAGTGCTGCCCGTTGTTATGTCTTCCGGTTTGTTAACAGCTTGAATGGTTACTGCTGGTTGGCTTGATTGCTTGTTTGTTAATTCGATTCCTGACATAGTTTGCGGGTGATAGGACCTTGTGCAAGGTCTTCCCGGATTGCTACCAACGTCTTGCTCGCTAATCCTGCCGTGAAGCAGCAGTGCTTGCACTGTTGTTTCGGCGTGGAGAGTAAGACAGCTGGTGAAATTACTGGCACTTGAGGTATCCCATCTTAGGCATCTAGGTTGGCAACGCATCTGCAATCCCCCTGGTGTTGTAGGTGTCTATGGACGGTAGTGATTTTTTACCCTCAGAAGACCCACTTGCTCGTTTGCCATCCAGTATAATAAAAAAAAATAGTTTTATAACCGATTCCAAAAAAAGGAAGAGGATCAATTCGGCTGTATTTTATGTATTTTATTACCTCATATTCTGTAATACAATATCTGAAGCTCAGAATTCTGCCATTATATTCCCGGTTTAATTCAAATGTCAGATCTAATGGTTTACGGCTGTGAAGCCAGATGAACTCTAGCAAGTAATAAAACGTTAAGTTTTAAAACATTTAAGCTTTATTCTGTCTACAATTCCAGGTTATTTGAGGGTCAGACCAAATCACCCAAATCATCAACATAAAGTGTACCGTTGTAAAACAAAAACACAATGTCACTTCACGTAGGCCCAGTTCAATAGTAGTTTTATGACCTAGCAATTCAACACCCACAGTTACGATCTTAGGTGTCAGATGTAAAGTACTAACACAATTAGGATTTAGCCACAAAACGTACGCTTTGCCTTAGTGTATCGAATGAACCACAAACCGCGTGGACGCGTCTGTGATTCAAAGATTCGGAAGATTGATATTTAAAAATTCAAAGATTCGACAATAGATGTCACAACAAATCCTTTATAATCACTGTAAATCTTATAATGAAAACAAAATTGATATCTTACTTCATTTCTGGGTGCCATGTGCGTCCCACTGTTGGGCACAGGGTATTTCTCAGGAGGAGAGGGCTTTAACTATAGTAAACGGACCCAGTGCGAAATGTGAATTTCACCCACCATTGAATCGCTTCGCGTGTGCAGAAAGAAACATTTAAAGGTGTGAAATATTCTCATTAGCTCCTTGAAATTGCGATCACTTTCACCACTTCTTTCTGTCACACTATATAGAACGTGGGTAGAAAGAGAAAGGTGTACAATACCCGGCAGTAAAGATTTCAAATACGCAACTCGCCCGTACCGTGGGGCTCGAGTCAGTCACTAGTCATGATTAGTCAGTTAGCGGTTTTTGTATGGGGCCAACCGCGACGTTTGGTCGGGGTTCGGGCACGCGAAGTATTATGCATTTTCGTAATCTAATGTTATCCATATCTGTGCTAGCTATATTAGATTGGCCTCTGGTTTAGTGTATACTCTAAGGTACCACTATAAAACAGTAACCATAAAGCCTCAGCTTATGTTTAAAGTTTGAAGCAAGCGCTCTTACTTTTAATATTTAGAGCGAGTAAAACAACCCATTGTATGTTTGAGGTAAGCTTTCTTTGAATTAAAACTACAGTAAGACAGGCATAATTATTTAAAGATAAATGAGTCGCTACTCGTTTCGAATCAATCCACAGTTCATTCTCGTTTTAAATCAAGAAACAAAGGTAAAGTCTCTAGCTTTTTGCCGATTATCTGGGCGTTTACTCGAGCCTTTCAACCGTCTCTTTTTTCTGGACACTTTTCTGTAAAATAGGCCGAATATTCTGATAAGTAGGTACAGTTTTTTAGTTATCTGGTAGAAATACAGGAACACTTACAAACAATCGTAAAAACGACATCAAAATCTAGAGCTAATTCGAAAAAATGTGACCAGGTGGTTGAAACGCTCGAATAATTGCCCATCTGTCCGACGACGAGCATTTACTAGAGCGTTTCCTAAAATTATCGCATAAATGTTTGTAGTAATGTCTGACTCTACACTTGGGTCTGCTTCGTTGTACAGTTGGCCAAATTTAAAAACAGTGAAGCTCGATACTCTATTTACTCTATTACATACAAGTAAATACTCAAGCATGGGCATGTGATGAGAAACGCCAAGTACAGAGTTCTCCAGCTGATCATCCAGGGGAAGATTGCCGGAAGGAGAAGCGTGGGCAGGAGAAGACACTCGTGGTTGAAGAATTTACGAGACTGGTTCAACAGCAGTCCTCGTTTAGAGCAGCGGCCTCCAGAATTAGAATTGCCATGATGTTGTCCAACCTCCGATAGGAGAGGAATGAGAAGAAGAAGAAGAAATACTCAAGCTTATCAACAACCTTACTTATTAAATGATATTGTGACGGATAAGTCACGTCTGAAATCGTGTTTAGATCGACATAAAGTTAATTCGTAGCTCTTCCTGTTAGAAGCAGCAACTGAGACTGGGTTGCTCAAGAGGAAGGGCTATGGTACGAATGAGCCGGAAACATGTCGAGCTAAACTCGATTTAAGACGTAAGTTATTCGTTACAATAGTTTACAACAGTTTCATGTTCAAAACCTTATGTATTATTAATTTGTGTGGTCTTACCCCCTTATTCATAAAACTTAACAAGCCTATGTTAACTATTAACTAACAAATGCTTTGTCCCTTTCTAACAAATACAAATGTCGAAGTGACAGATAAGGACAAACGAATTTTAGCGGCATTTTAACTAAAATAGGTTCGATTGTCGTTTATGAATAAGGGGGTTACTCTTTCATCAGTAGTAAGGTATAAATTCCGCAGCATACCGAACACCATGAGCCAACACCATGAGTGCTAGAGCCATCTGATGATGGGAGCAATTGTCATGGAACAGCTCACGAAAGTATTGTTTTATTTTTTCCTTTTTTTTCTCAGTCTTCGCCTTCGCGAGCAATAATTTTGTGCGTAAATGTTCAAAGTTCATGTTCTCTTGTATACATCCGTCGCTGTCTACCCAGCTGAGGACTTTTCTGAACCAGTGGAGTCGGAAGAATTCTCTGAAGCCCAGTAACCCGCAGAGAGCGACTGAAACAGGAATAGATCCAAAATTGAAAAGAAAGAAAGAAAAAGAAATAAAAAACATAAGACAACAATAATAAATATTAAGTGCAATAGTGAGTAAGATGGGAACACCCAAATACTCCGAAATATTTAATTCCGAATTTGCTAATTCCGATTTTCAAAAGTCCGAATTTCACAATTCCTAAGACTTATAATTCCGATTAATCAAAAATACGAAAAATATTTAGCCGAATTTCAAAATTCCGATTGTTTTTATATCCGATTTTTATAACTCCGAAGAATAAAAAGTACGAAGTATTATAAGCCCGAAAAACAGTATTCCGACTATCAATTTTCCGAAATTTCATTGCTGATCCGGAATTTTGACATTCGGTGAAATAAATTTCGTATTTTTGATCAATCGGAATTATATATCTTAGGAATTGTGATATTCGGAATTTCGAAAATCGGAATACTTACTAAAAAAATATTTCAGACTATTTGGGTGTTCCTAAAATTATGCTGAATTGCTACATTAATGACAATTAATGACAATATCTACTTTTTAGGTCAGTCTAACCTGTTTAGGTTAGGTTAGGTTAGAATTGCGTCAAGGCGCGAAGCGCCTTAACTACGCGGAATAGGAGCTCCGTCGAGTTTGTCTTAGAATCGTAAAATTTTTGGCAAAAGAACTTAATATGTATTTGATGCATTTAAAATTCGGGTGTTAGGTAGCCGCGGTAGGGATCTTAAACGTTGGGGGGAGGAGGGTTTAAATTATTCATTTATTAGTTATAAGTAATAGTAATTCGTAATTTTGATATTTGGATTATTATTTAGTCGGACTTCTTATTGTTCGGAGTATTGAAATACGGAATTTTGAAAATCGGTATTTTCGTATTCGGAATTCGTATTTTTGACATTTCGGATTACTATTGAGTCGGACTTCTTATTGTTCGGTTTATTAAACTTCGGAATTTTGTAAATCGTACTTTTAAATATTAGGTATTTTTAATTTTCGGATTTATAAAAATCGGATTTATGAACAATCGGAATAGTCATATTAGGAGTTTTAAAACATTCAGAATTATAAAAATCGGTATTTTGAAGTTCGTGATTCCGACTTTCGGAATTTCGTTTTTCGTATTTATGTAGTGTACCCGAGTAAGATAGTAGGTATGTATCCTTGCGGGTGTGAATCAGACACTGGCTCAGCATTATGTTGACGAGGGTTCGTTTCCCCGAATTTCATAAGCCCGAATGTATCGTTTTCTAGAATTTTCATTTACCATAAATAATTTATTTCTGAAATAGTAATTTCTTCAGAGCTGATATTAAACTAACCTAACCTAACCTAATGCATCATGAAAACAGCCCGGTTCTATATATTTTATGGAAAACTTTGGTATGGCAAATGAAAGACGTAAAGTGAGGGTGATTTTTTCTTTTCATCCAATCTTGTAGTGTGGGATATTTTTGGTTTTTTAAAACCATTAGGGGGTTGTTAAAATGATTTTTAGATTCAGTGGTTCGTTTGCAAAATATTCAACTTTAAAGTGCAAGTTTTCATTAAAATCGAATGTCCTTCCCCCTCTAAAATCTAAACCGGTGGGTGGAAAAATTGGAAAAAATTAAGGATCGTAGTAAGTATATCAAAATTACAAGGAAAACTATATCGGTTAAGTTTTCTTGAGAATTATTAGTAGTTTAAGAGTAAAGAGCAGTCTGAGATATAAAAATACCTAAACTTGGAATATTCCGTACAAAATACGAAATCTTTAGAAAAATATTACTTATTTTTTTCGTAATGGCTACTGAACCCTATTTCGGGCGTGTCCGACACGGTCTTGGCCGGTTTTTTCAATGATAGTTTTGTCGCCTGCCGTAGAAACAAAGAGTACAGAGTAAATCAAAATATACGTCAACCAAACTCAAGTGTCACACATCACACAAAATACTTACGCGGTTCTAAACTCTGTAAAATATTGTATAGTTTAAAAAACTCACTGTGTTCCATAAATAGGTCCCTAAAAAAATAACCTCTGCGTGCAAGATACACTGTTTCTCGGTACATAGACGCGCACAGCGCTTCTATAAGCGTGTCATCTGCCGCCTTTGAACGCATGTAACAGCGACGTATTTGCCTAGGCAGTATCAGATTCAGCAATCTAGAATACAAAACATTGTTCCATGAATCTTTGTTACCCCTTTTTTCAGTATTTAATAATTCACCAACATTCACCAACAATTTGGTATATTTTTTCCGGAATTTTGATCATGATTTTATCCTTAGAGAGGGGCCTCACTGGTGCCTTGAGTTGCGTCCAGTCGTTGTGACGGATGGACGCGTCGTATGCCACACCTAAGTTACATCGACGCAGATCTAGTTTGATATTTTGAATATGTCGAGCTAAACTTGTTTGAAGACCTGAGTTATCCGGGTCAATATATTTCACATCTAGTTTACCCCTCTTGGAGAAAACAATCCTGTTGTCGCTACAAAGCTGCGACAGTGCCAGTCCCCAGTTTTGTCTCTTGTCCGTTGATCCTTTCAAAAGTCGCGTGCGACGACGTAATGTATTAATGTGGCAAATATAGAATGTGCGTAAAACCAGGCTTTTGATGAGCGAGCCATCGCGCGAGGCAAGCGCAAGAAGCAGGATTTTGTTGGGTCGAGTCCCGTTGGCCTTACTTGCATTTAGCCTTGGCGAGGAAAACGGCTCAGTACCTAGTACACTCACCAAGTATGCAACTTATACTTATATAATGCCATGATCACAAAATTGTCTAAGTTTTAGGAAGACTTACTTAGCAAAACGTCTAGGTCGTGAAACGCACAAGTAGGCAGAATGACTCAATTGTGTTAGGTCTTGATTGCATTAAATAGTTTTACGAGACCAGACCAGACCTTTTACCTACTAAAACATTATGACATTAAGTCGTTTTACAGCCAAGTCATTCCGTCTACTATGCCTTATAGCAATGAGGGCGTTTTACAGACCAAGGCATTTTGGTACCCGGACAAAATACAACTAAGGTGATCTGCTCGCCAAGGCTAAATGCAAGTAAGACGAATGGGACCCGACCCATTTTGTTTGATACTTTACTCGAAATTGCACCAAAAATGGCTGCCGAAGGATGTGATTTACTTAGTGAAGATCAGGCTGGAAACGTCGCAGCAACGCAACGCAAACGCACCAGTGGAATCCCTGTCTTAGTGAGCTCCTCATATTTCAATACATGCAACATGATCACGGAAAGACAATATTGAGAGTTCATAAAAGGTAAATGAAACCTAATTTCAAGAAAATTATAATGTCACTGAAGACTGTCTAAATGAATATCACTAAAAGGAGAGCTTTAAAAGTAAAGTTGATAGAAGAAAGTAACAAATAAACGGAAAACAATGTTTTGGATATAGATATGACAAGGTCAAAGAAAATAATGAAAAAGAAGACGAGCACATTGAAATTTTACCTGTGACTGAGGCTGTATGCAACGGAAGGCGACTTGTACAATACATCTGCACATTTTTTGTCTGCTGTGCAAAGTCTTTCGTACTTGTCGAAGTATATCCGATTGAATACTATCATAGACATGCAAGTATCTGTATAGAAATAAATACGAAATTATCTCAAGTTTGTATTTGATGTGGGCAGAGCGGAGTGCATTATCGTTGTAAACTCACTTAAACTAAAAAGATGAAATTCCGAAAAGACAGAAACTTGATGGACCTTTCCCGATTTAACTTTTGAGTTGAGCCAATTTTTAGCTATCATTGGTTTTATTAAATCAGTTCAGCGTCACTTGCATTATAATTCAGCTATAAAATTTTGATTAGACCAAGTATTCCAGTTAAGCACCAGTGCTTATGCGGTTTCCAGCGAAGAGAATAAGTCAGTTGGTAAATTTACTGAACCGCAAAGTATTATCTTTATTAAACCTATAGGCCAAATATTTATATCCTTCCAGTACCACTTACGGGTGATAATTAGGAATTGGAAGGCCGAGTCACTTTAACTATATTTTTCGGGAAGAAGTAATACGAGTATGGAGTTGTTAATACCACTTAAGCCGTAATTCTGTTACTTATAATACTACTAGCTTTTGCCCGCGGCTCCGCCCGCGTGGTATTCGGTTATCGTGTGCGGATAAAAAGTAGCCTATGTCACTCTCGGGTCCATAAACTATCTCTATGCCAAAAATCACGTCGATCCGTCGCACCGTTACGGCGTGAAAGACGGACAAACACTCAAACACACTTTCGCATTTATATGTAGGTAATATAAGTATGGATTTTGAAAGATGCGGATAAACAATACGGATAGTTGTAAGAATACTGTGACTAAGCGGTATTATCAACTCTAAAATTAAATCTCCTTGCAGATTGTAGGTTACTGACTTAGCGTGTTCCGACCATCAGCGATGATCGCCAGGTAATCCACTATGGTGGATTTAATTTTAAACAGAACGTCAAAATACATTGTATTTAAAAAAAAAAAAAATCGTACCTGAAGTGTCAATTGAGACAACGTATGCGTGTTTATGAATTGAATCTACCAGAGCGGCATATTTTTCTTTAGACAATGTGATTTCATCAAACTGTTTAGCAAAATTGTTTACGGTCTTTGGGTTCACTAGCCATTTCGCCAGGCGGTTGCGGTTGAAATTACCGATAGATTCCATTTGGACGGTATCATCTCGAAAAAGCTCCGTCACTGCGAAAAAAATTCACCATGCTTCATTAAAAACGTCACTGGTAACAAGTGAATGATCATAATCAGCCTAAAGAAGCCCACTGCTAGAAATACTTATTAATTTATCTATATAAAGTATCCATTGCCTAGCACCCGTAGTACAAGCTTTGTTTATTTTGGGTCTAGGTCTATTGGTGTCAATTTTGTTCCAGCTCTGGTAGGATCTCCCGCCACGCCAGTATTTAACGACATCATCCGTCGGGCTCTTGTCAGTGCTAGAGTGCTGGCAGTCCTCGAGCCCAGCGGGCTGGCCAGGGACGAAGGCAAGAGGCCTGACGGAATGTCGGTGGTGCCTTGGAGTATGGGTCGGCCGTTAGTTTGGGATGCTACTTGCGTTGATACCCTGGCACCGTCCCATGTTCCAAGCACCAGCGTCACCGCTGGCGCTGCGGCATCCTCGGCTGAAAGCCTCAAACGCCGCAAATATGCCGCCCTAGGAACCAGCTACAGCGTTTGGCGTGGAAACCTTGGGGCCATGGGGGCCATAGTGCGCGTCGGCTATAAAAAGATTTGTCGACGCGCCTAATAGGGGCCTCGGGCGACCAGAGCGCTGGCCACTATTTCACACAGCGAATAAGTATCGCTATACAGTGAGAAAATACGACCAGCCTTCTGAGCACCTTGCCCATTGACCACGATTTAGGCCACATTTTCTATCTGTAGTTTAAGTTTTATTATGTTTGTTTTTGTTTATTCTATTTTTTCCCGTGATATTTACTTAGTTACTTACCTCTGCGGAATGGTTCCTTCCATGGCTTCCCTGTCAAGTTATGAAAATAATATCCCAAGATTTGTTCACCTTGCTTTATTATTTCTTTGATTTTTGCGATATGACTGTCATTCAGTTTCTTCCCGTTTTCTACAATAGTCCTTCTTAGTATCGCTGAAGACCGATGGAATATAATTTATTAATTAGAATTTCTACTTTATTTATTTACTTACACACATTATAATATAACACAATACAGGGGTTGACATACACATAAAAACAAAAAGTACTAACCTAGGATACCTTAACAAATTATTATTTTTTCTTTTGTTTCAGTTTACCTGTCACTATTGTACCTTTTTTACCCAGCATTTAATTAATTTCTCAATTTTATAATACTGATTTGTTTTTCTCGCAAGCAAGTAATTTATAAAATAACTTACATTTCATATAAAACACACCCAGTGCTCGATTAGGGTCAGTATGGTTTGGATGCACCGAAATAGCATTAGCTATCATCTTTGTGTTCAACAAATAAGCTTCTAAATCTTCTAAAGTAGGAACTAGAGTTTCAGCCAAAAAATATTTTTTAGGAAAACTAGTGCCTTCATAAACTTCTTTTTTGGCCAGAATTAAATTAAAGTTTACTGAAATAAATATTCCTAAAATTAGACTCTTTGTAGCCATGGTTAGCCGTACGATTAAATACTGTTATCGAAAAGAAAAATCGATGACTTATCAGAAAATCAATTGGTCATTTACATGTTTCTATTAAGTATGTGTTTATGGCAATCTACTATGACGTATTGTGTTTAATTCCTTATCATGTTGAGAATTTGCTTTTAAATAGCGTTTTGTTCACAAATGTGAATGACCTAATTAAAAAAATTAAAATGTGTTGTATATTTTGGCGGTCGCACAATATTTTTTTGAAGGTTTCATACAGTCTTATAGATATAATAAAAGCTTTATACTGAGTATTACAATACAATACAAATAATATTCTTTATTGCAGACCACAAATTAGATGTATGGGATCCCTCGGTAACAAAACTAAACACTAATTATTATAATCTACGTCCAGTGGAAGTTTAGAATGCTTCCACTGTCAAAAAAAAAAAAAAAATCTGATCAAGTCAATTCGCGCGTCAAGTGATTTTAAGGCAAGTCCTTTTCTTCTGGATCTTCATCCATCCGCTGCCAGCGACCTTCTTACGATCGTCCGTCCACCGTGCTTCAGGACGGCCTACACTACGTTATCATATCGCGGTCTTTTAACTATGGAATTTTAATTTAATCACTAAAGCAAGCCAAGTTGTAGATAAGGACTAGATGAAGTTGAAACTTGAAAACGCTAAAAACTCACCCGAGAATATCAACTGATTATGCATTTAGGTACTTCTTGGAAAGTTCATCAAGAAAACCGAATTAATTCAAAACTACGTTAACAACTTCGAAGTTTAAATACTTAAGTTAAAGTTGAAGTTAAATAAGCTCTCAGACATTCCTTGCACAAATTTATTTTCCTTTTTTTATGCAGTTAACTGCAAAGTTTTACTGAAACGTTAAAGAGAGAAATTTATGCCGCTTTCGCGAGTAAACGTGTGTTTGTATGCACAACGCTTATTTGAATCGCAAATTTTAATATCGAAAAACAATTTGAATACTGAAGCTGGATAGAAATCGCAGCATTTTACACAGGACATGAAGTAACAGGAGTGTGTGCAGGATTTTAAATGTAAAACTTCTTCAATACACTGAAGTCAATGACGCATTATTATTTTTTCGATGACCGTAATGCTCATCAATTCCGAATAATGTAGGTATGTTAAGTTTCTCTTCTTTAACTTAAGAGTTATACTCTTGTAGGTGGTATCTTCCACACATCCCTAATTTGAGCAATCTTTTTGACCTCTTGATACGACGCGACGCCGACTTTCTCCCTTATCTGATAGATGTAGTGCGACTAGGTCGACCTCTTCCTCTCTTCCCCTCGATCTTTCCTTCCAAAATTGTTTTGAAGAAGTCGTCGTGTTGTATCAAATGCCCGATCATATTCCCGCGTCTAGCATCTATAGTTTTCAGAATTGTCCGTTCTTCAACCATTCCTAAGACTTCCTCATTGGTCTTCTTTTCTATCCAACTTATGCCTTTCATTCTCCTCCAGCAGCACATCTCAAAGGCTTACAGTTTTACCCTATCATTTTGTGTCAGTGTCTACGTTTCGTATCCATAAAGAGCAATACTCCAGATATACTTCTTAATCAGATGTTTCCTGCTTTTGCATGACAAGCTGCGTGATTTTAACAGTTGTTTTTTTATGGTTAAAAACTGTTTTTGCCATAGCAGTACGTGTGACAATATCAGGCGTACACCTGGAGTCCTTGGTAATTAAGTTGCTTAAATATCTAAAACTATCAACCCGTTTAATTGGTGTATCATTAACTACTATTGGCGAATGATTGGAATGGTATTTTTTTGTAACTATGGTTAAGCGAGCGATGTTAAGATTATGATAAGTTAATTTTAATTTAATAGTTATTTTCTTTTCTGCCATATTAGACCCTATATTTTTAAATACTGTAGGTATGTATTTAAATATATTAGGTATATTTTTAAGTACACGTTTTATACGTACATTTCACGCTGTTTTCTTATTGAGATGAATAACTAAATGTGTTACAAAAATTCTAAATATTACTAGTTACCAGTGGGGTTTCTTTGCGCGATAGAATCTGGAATACGGAAATTCGTCGAAGAACTAGTCACTGATATAGCTGGAAAAATATGCAAATTGAAGTGGCAATGGGCGGGCCACATCGCTCGAAGAACAGATAACCGTTGGGGAAGAAAAGTTCTCGAGTAGCGACCACGAACCGGAAGGCGAAGCGTTGGCAGGCCTCCCACCAGGTGGACTGACAACATCGTGAGAGTTGCGGGAAACCGGTGGATGCAAGTGGCGAGTTGTCGTTCATTATGGCGTTCTAAGGGGGAGGCTTTTGTCCAGCAGTGGACGTCTTCCGGCTGATGATGATGATGACTAGTTACCAGTCCGCATTAAAAACACAATCCTTATGAGAGGGCTATACTTAACCAAACCAGGAAGGTACCACGACGTAAATTCGCCGAAATTGCGATGTATAGCTAAACTTGGTTAACGCAAGCGAAAGCTAAATTAAAAGCTAGTTATATAATAATCACACGCTTTGTGTTAATAACCCTTACATCTCAAAGGCACTATTCTACTAAATGATCTTTACAAGGTCTCTATACCAAACGCGTCTCAATATAGTGTGAGTATACGTCAGGGATTCCCAACCTTTTACTGCGCCTCACCCAACGTTATGCAAAAATATTACGCCCCCTAGGGGCCGAAATGAGGAATTGAAAAAAGAAAACTGGACAAAAAATAAAAATACAAATTAGTGTTTATTTTTTTACTAAATTGCGCGATGCAAGAGCGAGTAAATAATGTATTTATCAGCCTATGTAAATAACAAGTTAGTGAGAGCATTGCGGTTGGATATTATTCATCAAATTATTGAATCCGTGGTTTGTGGTTTATGAATTATCAACATTTAGTCTGAGTGCGTTTTTTTAACTTTTAGGCATTGAAATGGCGCCATTTCATATGTCTAGGAATTTTTAGTGATCTGGCGGATTTTATGATCCGCCGCTGACAGACACCCCCCCCTCTTGAATTACTCTACCCCCCCCCCCCAAGTGGGTCGCGCCCCATAGACACTTTATGCACTTGGAAACACAATCGTTTTCAGCAGTTCTTTCTGTCACACGGCATATAAGACGAGATAGAAAGTGATTGTCGATCTGGTCGCAAACGTCAGTGCGTTACGATACGGCCTCTGGTTGGGAATCCCTGGCTATACACGGCAAGGAAATGAGGTTGTATTGACTCGAGGGATCGGAAGTAAACGAACATGGGCGTTAATTGGCTGTTGAGTGAGTACATGGTAATTAGATTTTGCAAATTTTCCGGGGAATAAACTAAAATGAAAACTACTAAATCTACGAAAAGAAGGTAGATAGCCGGGTGGAAAATTGCGTTTTCATCTCTAGGATGGAAAGTATTTTTTAATTTTTTCAATTACCCACGGAGTCGAAGATAATTGAGCTACGTCACCAACGTGACGTACGTGACTTTGATATCCCGTGATATCTCGGGTAAAATGGGTCACTTTTTACCCTTGGTTATCAATCTACTATTGTTATGTAGATAGCTGGACATCTGGAATAACACAGTTGCTTGCTATATCCTAAATTGGAAAAATATATTTTCATTTTGACTTCCACTTTGGTAACCACCACTTGTAACAGTCACTATATTTACAGACTTTTCTTAACAGTCGGGTTGGGAACCGTCTGTGACAGATTTAATCAATTCCTTTTCTTTTGCTGTTTTGAGAGTTCCCGTGGACAAAGGCTTTGTCTTTTAGAAAAGCATTATTTCAAGTAAAATAGCAAAATAGTGTTTACTCATTTATTGACTTAGACTTAAATACACAAATAAATATTTACACTTTTATTTACATTTACTTACTACATAATATATTAAATTTATTCTGACCTTACCGCTGTTGTGATCAAACTTTGACCGTCACCCTTTAGGCTTTAGACTCAAAACGAGTGAATGTTTTATCAAAGAATCTGATCAAAGCAGTCTTTGGTGTGGTTATGGTTAGTTTGACGATGGCCACACGCTTGGAATTCTTGAGGCCAGTCCTGTAAATATGCAGGGTGACCATTTTAACAGTACCCTTAATGTTTAAAATAATAAGCAAAGTGAGCTCGCTTAGAAAATACTTGTGTAATAATTTAAAACTGTTTATTTGAAACTTTTGTGCTAACATATTCCACGTTTTTGAAATGTTTTATATAGTGATTAAACAAACTGGCTACCTGTTTCACTACTTATAATAAGTACCTAATAACATGAAACTACCGGGAGACCCACTCATATTAAATTATATTGTAACGGATAACTCACGTCTTCAATCGAGTTTAGCTGTCGAGCTAAACTCGATTTAAGATGTGAGTTATCCTAAACATGTCGATTTCGTATATTTCGCAGGCGCGGAGAGCGGTGGCGCGTAGTTCGCGTGTTGCGGCAGCCGCCGGGTCGCGTGCTCCTTTGAAGAAGGGCTACGAAATAGCCCGAAACAGTCGAACTAATAAATAAGTATTAGTACCTAATAAATAAGTTCCCACTAGTTAATAATGTGTGATGCTGTCTCTGTTTAATAATTATAAGATAAACAGAGACAGGGTCAGAAATAATCGTAATCGTAATTCTTTTAGTTCATTGATATAGACCTCGGCAAAGTAACGCCTGATTCAATAAATTATTTATAAATAATCGTCACAAAAGATTGTCAGAAAACTAACAGAGAATGGGACATAGGAGATGAAACATGTTAAGATTATGAATCAAGTATTAGGTATTCCAAATAAAAATATGATTCTATTTTGACATAATTCATACAGATTGAGGTATTAAGCATGGCACTTAACATCTAAAATATCACCATCACAATCCTATACCTAATTATTTTAGGTAACTATAAATTCACATAATTATTTTTCAACATTGTTTTCGTTTTATACCTATTATAAAAAATAAATTATATTAATACGTACTAACTCTTATATCTTTTTATTTGCAAACGCAATCGCTAGGTACAATTAGCTTATCTCATGTGCTCGAAATGTACCTAATTGTTTATATAATTAAATGTGTTTTACCCGCAACTATGTTTACGCTTCTTGGGAACTTTGTACTGTGAAGGGAAAAACAGTTACCTCTATCAATAATAATTATATAAGCTATAGGACGTCTACTGTTAGACCTCCCGAATAGGGTTTACTAATGTTTCGGCGAAAAACGTTTGGCAAACTGTTTCATTTCCCAGCGTTTATTATTTCTGAAAGTGTAAATATTTCAGGATTTTCATAAAACTAACCTAACCTAACCTAAAGGGCTCAACACGATGGCCCTTAAATAAATCCTGAAATATGTACAGTTTTAGATTTTGCGAAATTATAAGTTGCGAAATGAAACTGGTTGCCAAACGTTACGTTGCGAAAAGGCAGTACTCGGTCCAATCATCGTGCGTCAGTTGTCAATAATAGAGATATTTTTCGCAACGATTCGTTACATTTTTAGTATCATAGAAAACGAATGCAAGACTTTATAAATCACGACACATTCCTATTATGTGCTTCGTTCGTATAGCTATATGGTTGAATCCATATCTTGCATCATGAAATTCAATCAATTTCGAATTAGGAGAATGTTGCAACATTCTCCTATTGTTTTGATTAAATTGCTACAGAAAAATCTGCCTTTGTACTAAAATTTTATACACATTTGAAATCGGTTATTAGTGGTTTCTGTTTTAAAATACATATAAAACCCTGTTTAGTAAAAAAAACTTGACTAGTTATAAATTAAATTGCACAGTTTTAGAACTTCTCTTCTCCATAATTTTTAGTAGTTTTATTTTCTTTCTTGACCTCTTTTTCTTCGCCATCTTCTGCAAAAAAAATATTCTTAGTAAATTTACTATTATTTGTCCCACTGATATAATAAATGCAAAAAAATTTAAGTGAACGGGTGTTTGTTTGTTTGTAGCTCTGTCATGATAGAACTACGGGACTTAGGATGAAATATTGTATGTAAGATCATCATATCAGTGACATGAACCTAGGCACTCATTTCTATAATGAAACGAATAATCAAAAACATTTTAGATAATAAGACATCGCAAAACCTTTAATATCTATTTTGTGCCTGTAAGTCTTTATTTCAGATCAACAAAAGTCCATATTTTTTGTTAGTAGATATTGGTCTTACAATCTAGTAACAGTTTATCTTGTAGTTGTAGTTATAACTATTTATACAAACTACAAGTACCCTAACAACACTAATATTTTAAATGTGAAAGTGTGTGTGTCTGTATATTTGTCATTCTTTCATGCCGCAATGGAGGAACAGATCGACGTGATTTTTGTCATAGAGATCCGGAAAAATGTATAGTTCCCGAGGGAACAGCGCACGGACGAAGTCGCAGGCTAAAGCTAGTAAATAAATAAACTTACCCAAAGTCTTTATCATCTGAGGCTCGTTCCACTCTTGGATGTTGCCCGACATAAACAAGACATAGAACAAGTTGCTAAGGAAGTAGAAGGCAATAGAGATGAAAAACACCTTCCGCCACTCCGAGGCACTCGTCTGAAAGATAATTAATTAATAATTAGGTTGGTACGGTGCCTTTTGTTGGTAAAAGCATGCGGTTTGATGCGGAAGTTTATGAAAAGATTATGAATTTGTGTAGCGGGGAAGGCTTCCAAATCAGCCAGGATTTGAATGCGGACAAGAAACGTATATTTGATTATGAGTTCTTTTGTTTTAACTTTGGCAATTTAGACTGTCAGAATTTTGAGACTGATGACGAGTAGATTGACGTGCTTCTCGGCTAACCTTTTTTTTACCCACGACGGAACGGAGAAGGTATATGCGTTTAGGGTGAGAGGTTGTTTGTTTGTTTGTTTGTTTGTTTGTGCGCAAACGAATGTTCACGTTTATCTCCAGAACGGTTTGACTGATTTAGATGCGGTTTTCTGTAATGGCTTCGTAATTTATCGACGGTGGTTCTTAGATAGGTGTTATAGCGTTTGTCCGCTAGGGGGCGCTACAGTAATCATTTTTCACTCTAAAAAAGACCATCGAATGTTCCCAATTATCTTCAGAATGGATTGACTGTTTTTGATGTGGTGTTCTGTAATGGATTTGATGTTTATCTAAGATGGTTCTTAGATAGGTGTTGTAGTATTAACCCGCAAGGGGGCGCTATAGTAAACATTTTCCATTTAGCTCTAGAAAGATTTGACTGTCTTTGATATGGGTCTCTTTAAGGGGTTTGATGACTGTCTGTAATAGTTTTAGAAAGGCGTTCATATGTATATCAAGGAGGGCGCACGGCAGTGCCCCCGCCAAGATAAACAAAAAAGACGACGGGGCACTAACTAACTATTTTCACACCGTTTTGTCTTAACATTAGCTTTTATTTGACCTGCAATGTATGTAGATACCTATGTAAATAATATACAAATGTATGTTTGTATGCATGTTTGGGTCTTGCAAGTTAAATTTGCCAGACTATTAGTTATCGTATTGTCTTGAATTTTGGCACACTAATGTAAATCTTGTAATAATACAATAATCTGGTAGTGACGTCCTGGTTATGCAGCCAGGATCGTCTCTACAGAAAGAAACTCGTCAATAGTTCACGGCACAGGCGCGGAACTTAACAGAATTACCTATTAAATTTTATTGGCACTGTGTTTGTACGATAAAATAGACACAACTTGATATTGCAGCTAGTGTCGTGTTCCCACAAAGGAACTCCTCGATGGTTAATAGCACAAATACATAAAACTTTGCACGATTATTCAATTGCAATGACAAAACATTATATGCCTATACAACACCTGATGCTGGAGTTAGGGTTGTCTCCTCTTCCCTAGAGTTTCAAGAAAGCTAAAATTTTGTATGACTTGGCTTGAAAGTCTGACCGATACGAGTATAATAAAAAATTGAGTGTTAAATAATGTCATGGAATAGATCTACGGCTATCTAATAGAACGGCCAAGCTGTACTTTTTAAATCAAGATGTAAGGCTAATAAAGTCAGGGCTCAGGCTCCGTTTCCACCAGGGATGTGCGAGGATTTGTTGCGAGGAATGTGTTTTTTATTAACCAATAGAAACATAACATTTACCTCGCTTCACTCCGCTCAGCTTCCACCAGAGATGAGTGCAAGGATAGGGAAATGAAGCATTTCTACTGGTTCATGAAAAACACATTCCTCGCAACACAACCTCGCACCTCTCTGGTGGAAACGCAGCCTCATGCAGCCACCACTTGGCTTTTCCTAGCGTTTGAAAACCTTTTTAAAATGTAAGCGTTATTTATGAGGTTGTTTGTAAGTGTTGTGAATATTAGCCTCTGATTTTACGTAAAATGTTTTGGTGAGATGAATTTCTTTGAAAATTTTAAAATAAAAAGCAAAATTAAAAATTTTGAAAAAACCCACGACGGTTCCTAATAGAAAAAAGGTTAAATAATTTTTATGAACATCCCCCGACTAAAAGTGATTACAAACGCAAAAACATCCGTCGGGGGCTGCCATTACTATCTCTCTGTTATATTTAAATTAAAATGTTAAGAAAAGCTACTACAAACATAACTATCCAATTTTAATTAATCACAAATTCATACAACTACACAATATTAGTAATCCAATGTTATTTCAGTTATAATGTTAAGAAAACTACCATGAATATCTTTCCCTCATAAAGTAGTACATTCCCCATACAATTATAATTCATCACAAATTCATACAACTGCAAAATATAAGTTCATTTCGGTGCAGGTAATGGCAGCCCCCGACGGATGTTTTTGCGTTTGTAATCACTTTTAGTCGGGGGATGTTCATAAAAATTATTTAACCTTTTTTCTATTAGGAACCGTCGTGGGTTTTTTCAAAATTTTTAATTTTGCTTTTTATGTAGTAATGCGTAATTAGTATTCTTTTGTTTTGTATCATTGTATGGGTTAGTAGCTAATACAGCGTGACGCTGCCGTTTATTAACTTTTTTTGTCATGGTCTCCTTTTTATATTTCAGCCAGCTTCATTTTTCAAAGACAAGTGTTGTATTGTCATTAATTTTATTTCTCGGGGACTGATTTTTGATATTTTTTGAGAACAACGATCTAAAAAATGGACCAAAAATTTCTCATTATTTTTGTGGTATTCATATGCATTGCTGTATCTTTCGTTCTCTGTAACGCTGTTTTCGACATTTATACAAGATACAATGTTTTTTTTTTCTTTTGAACCAGTATTAGGTACCTTAACAGTCAATTGTGAAAGCTGTTTATGACTGACACTGATAATCGGTCAAGCACTTAGATGATACGAATGATGATGTCAAATAAATAAATTACCTCGTCTCTGACCACAAGAGAAACACTGAGCGGTGCCATGATGGAGAAGATATTCCCAAAGCCATTGGTGATACCCATCAAGGTACTCGCGAAGTTGGGGGAGATATCGATATGGGTGATCTGTAAGAAGACAATGATGCTGAGATTCTCATCTTAGTCGGACACTCTTGTCAGAGTGGTCGTGGTTGCGCAGACGAGGTACACGAGGAGATGTTCGGTGGGTCGCAGACTTTTACGAAGACAGTCCTCTCTTAGCAATGTGCTTCCATGTCTACCGGTAAGAGGCGTTGCGAGTTTACTGGACCATGGTGGACTCAGTAGGTTTTTTAATCAGGTCAGTCAGTCAGGCTGAGAGAGGTAGGACAATTATTTTAGGCTTGATGATTTTTCTTCTTAAGAATAAAATTAGTATTGACTGCAGTCAGAATCAAGTAGATCTAAATTAATGCAAGTCGTTTTAAATAAATTTGATAAACAAGTCTTTTAATGTTGCCATAATTCATATAAAGAAAAGTGTGTAGATGAATTTTATTAATAAATTGTAAGAATAGAAGTAAAATATAAACAAGAAAAAATATATCGTGCTTTTAATAAGTCGCTTTAGAAATACCAACACTTTTTCACAACGTTATTATTGCCGTGTACTTTATACCTATAATACTATTAGTTACATGACATAGAAATCGTATCTCTATTATTTAATTCATACATGACTTCCAGCATTGATGCTATCAATGATAAAAAAGCATTTTATACTTTGCTTGCTTTTTCTCTGCAATATCAATAATGAAACTAATACGTATGTAATTATTATTTAAAAAACAAAAAGTGAACTTACGAGAAAGCCGACGTAATGTGCTCCATTAAGGCCGACCGTAAATGTCAGTATCACCACAGCCAGTGTCAAGTGGCCAGGCGGAAGGTACGAGAGAATCAATAAAGCCAAGGCTGGACCCCAGAATGCTGGAAAGAGATAAAACGAAAATTAAGCAAAATAAACCAATAACCAATCTAATAGAAACCAAATTCGAGGTACGTGATTTTCAAAGGGCTGGCAGTGGTCCTTTGAGTTATGGTGTAAATTTGTCAACTTTTTGGTTACCACATTGGTGGACTGCTAAAAATTCAGCTATGATAATCGTAAAACAATTAAAGGCCTAAAAAAATAGTAAAGATGTGTTCTCGCTAAAGTAGCCTACTTAGACTTAGTTTTAGTTGCGTTTTTAAACATGAATAAAATTATAATTAAAAGATCTTTATCGACGTTTAAAGGTGTTTAAAAGAAATAGCAGTAAAATTTCTATAAAATAAGGAACATACCAATACTGTTGAAAATCTTGCGAGTGGTGCTAATGGAAGTGATGTTCCTGTTGATGAGGAAATCTGCAGACCAGCTGAAGATAAAACTGAGGATGTACATGGCCACGTATGGAAGTGCCGATAGCAGACCATTCTAAAAAAAGAAAATAATTATCAATGTACTACTGTTTTTGTCTTCTTCTTCTCTTTTAAAATATGGCTTCTGTCCTAATTAATAGGACAATTTCGCCAGTGTCTAAGTATTCTCTTTCAAGGCAACGTTGTACGGTGATTGTAGTTTTTGTAACTTGATAGTAAAATTCCAGAAACCACGTGGAAACAACTTGCGCATTATAAAATGTCAGACACGAGAGCAATATTGAATTTTGTGATCACTGTTCACTGTTAAGGTTAATCGCCGCATAAAACACTATCAAAATTATACTTCAACTAGCCAAAGAAACAGAAATAGCAAAATTAGATATTGTCTACATCCTCCATGTTCGAATGCCACAAATCGAATCTGTTTGTTTTTGTCTTGCTTGCTGCACATGTGGTTGATCGAGTTATGCTCGTATTGGTAGCGCTGACCATAAATGGTCGCGTTCACAATTAGACATTAGCGTGCGGTCACGGTCGGTTCACGGTCCCACCGGAAGACCAACGCTAGCTCTTGAGGCAGCATTAGGCTGAGGTGGGTCGTTTCGTGAACAGTAACTTATACACTGTTTTCCTTGTCTTTCTTTCATGTAATTTTATATCAAGTCACTGGTCCGAGTAAACGTATTTTGTTTGTTGTTTTCTTTCTATAATTACATCTTTATTTATCTTTAGAAGGAGGTTTTAATGTTTTAAAAGACGAATTTATTGAAATTTAATGACGTCTTAGTTTTTAATTTAAAAATATCGACTAATTTGACCATTTTATCTTGAAATATATTAAAAAAAATGAATACCAGGTAATGCTAAGACTAGTAATCAAACGAGTAACTCAAAGAGAACTTTGCGAAGCTTAGGTAAGTAATTTTAAACTTAATTTTACTCTTAATGGTTTTGTTAAAGCAGCTGCTGATGCAATAAAAATAAAAATTGTAATTGCATTTAAAGATAACTATAAGGAAGCTTACATTCTTAATGTCGACGCCAAGGACTTTGTCCATATAGGAAGGCATTTCCGTGAGGAGGGTCCAGAAGCCAAGACTCTGGCCGCTGTGTGCCAGCAGGATGGCCCAGAAGGGAAGAGAGGTCCAAATGCTTCTCCAGGGTGTTTTCATTTTCTAAAACATTTATACGTATAATGTAATACAGATAAAGTATTTTTGAAGACGGTGTCCTCACTTTTGAGTGATGTCTTGCAGGTGATTATGTATGTAGATAGCTAGTATGTAGATATATAGAAACAAATAGTAAACAAGCTCAAGTAGGTAGCAACAACAAACTGGCGAGAGAAATTAAATTTAATAATGGAAATACATACTTAAAAATATAATAGTAAACCGATACTTATTTTACCTATAGGTACACAAACTATCATTAAGAAATATCAAAGTTCATACATGACAGATTTTTTTGAACATAATAATATTGATATTCAATTAGTCATTTTTTTTTTCTAAAATAATTGCAAGCTTTTCTTTATTTTCAAGTATCTCCGTGTCTATCTCTGTGAAATAAAATCTGTCAGTGGATGAATTGACATGACATAGGCAAAAATTGCCACTCTAGAACCTTACGATGCCAGTTTTTTTTACCTTAGCTTCGCTTATATCAGCAGATCCCGCATTGGTCTCGATGTACTTCCGTTCTTCCTTTGAGATCCATCGACTTGTGCCAGGTGTTGAAGCTCCGAAAATAATCCATAAAATAGACCACGCCAGGCAGGTGATGCCAGTGACGTAGTAGACGGAAGGCCATCCCCATTTGCTAGCGGAGAGGACACCAGCTGTCATCATTTCAATGATCGTGCCAAGTTGTGCTCCTAAAATTGCAATATATTACATACATACATGCATAAAATCACGCCTCTTTCCCAACGGGGTAGGCAGAGACTACATCCTTCCACTTGCTACAATCCTGGCATACAACTCTCGCTTCCTCTGCATTCGTTAATATTTTCATGTTTGCACATCGGTTTAGAGTACTCCTGACCCGACCTTTCTTCAGAATGTCCCCGATTTGATCGTAGTAGTCTCTAGGCCTTCCTCTCCCAACGTTCCCAGTCACATTTTACTATTACTTTTTTAAATTACTCTCCCCCCTGTTTCAATATCCTCTGTTTAATTTCTGTATCTTATTTCTTTAGGATGCCGTCTTTATTTGTATTGATTAATTAAATAGAGATGGATGGCATCATAATTTTTCTGCCACAGTAAATAGAGTAAACTAAAAGAAATATTAAAGTTTTACGGCGGAAGCATTCTACACTTCCACTGAACGTAGATATAGTTAGTGTTTAGTGTTGTTACTAAGGGACCCCATACATCCCTGTATTATTATTCTTCTTTGTAATTTTTTCTTTGATTGTATACTGTAGTTTTTAAGTATTTTATTATGAAAAAATTGGATTACTAATGTATGGCCAAAAAAGTATCACATCCCAAAAAATTTTACCCAAATTATCATTTGGCAAAAAATCATTTGGCAAAAAAACTTATCGCAAATTTACAGTTAATAAATTTTTATTTGGCAAATTATTGTTTCGCAAATAATTACTTCGTCATGTTTCATATTGCCAAGTATTATTTGGTAAAATATATCGTTTGGCATAAATGTACTCTTCCCAAAATATCGCATGACATAATAACCTACCTTTCTGGGAACAGTTTGTTTCTGTGGAGGGGCGCAGTTCTAACCTAACCTAACCTACTTTTTTGATAGTAGTTCATTTTTGCGGGGGACGCAGATTTGACCTATAATCTAACCTACTTTTCTGATAGCAGTCCGTATCTGTGGAAGACGCAGTTCTAACATAAGCTATGTCATTTTGAACAAACATTTTTTTGGAATACAATATTTGCCAATATAAAACGTTTGCTTAATAAACGTTTGTCGTAATAAAATTTGACAAACTAAAAATATGCCAAATGATAATTTGACCAAATGAATAAAATGCGAAATGTAAATATGCCAAAGATTCGTTTGGGAAATGAAACTATTGCCATAAGTTTTTTGGGAAGTGAAATTTGGCTAAAAATATTTTGGCGAAAAGGCAGTACACCGAAAAAATTACTTTCTGCCAAGTTTCTTGCGGCGCATTCTTCTTGGCAATGATGGTCTTTTTGAAAGCGCTGGTCGTTTAAAAAATGACGTGTAAAAGTGCGCATTGCGGCCAATTTACTGAATAAATTATTTTGATTTTTTTTAACTTACAAATAGGATTTTTTGAAAAGAGCTCGCTGTGGATGTCGTTATCGCTACAATCGCACCCCTTATAGTCATTGAATAGTCAAATGATCCAAAAAGCTAACGTTACCTGCATAGACGATGGTTCCCATCCGACTCCTCTCTGCTACCGGGGACCACTGACCCAGAAGACCATGCAAACTGGGGTACAGGAACCCCTGGGTCAGACCCATGAGGATACGGCAGACGCACACCGCTACCCAGTCGCCCTGAAATAATGAAAAATATATATGGGTACCGTGGGTAGGAAAACATCGTGAGGAAACCTGCACAAACCTGCGAACCAATTCAATGGTGCGTGTGAAGTTCCCAATCCGCACTGGGCCCGCGTGGGAAATATGGCCCAAGCCCTCTCATTATGAGAGGAGGCCTGTGCCCAGCAGTGGGACGTATATAGGCTGGGATGATGATGATGATGATGATGATATGGGTACAAATTGATGACTAAATAATTCTAATTAGGTACTGCAAAATTCGTAAAAAAAATGAAAACAACATGATTTTTTTTCTCTAAATAATGCACTATTAGTGGAATTCACTATACTATATAGACGGTTGAAAGGCTAATTATCTAAGCGCAATTATTTAGGGTCCCGAAGCCAAAATGGCAAAAACGGAACCCTTATAGTTTCGTCAAGTCCGTCTGTCTGTCTGTGTGTCTGTCTGTCTGTGTGTCTGTCTGTCTGTGTGTCTGTCTATCTGTCTGTCCGTCGGTCCGTCCGTATGTCAAAGGTATTTTTTTTTTAAGGCAAGCTCACGTCTGCCGAATCTCTTTGAAAATTTGGTCGTGTATTTAATCCTGTTTATCGTCTATTCTATGGGAAGGTATTTTACTAAAAAACTACAATATGTACTTATATCAATGAAATTTGGAGTACACAGATGTCTTGTCCAAGCCGTTATTTATTTTGTAGTTGGTTAAATTACACACGTTAAATTACATACACGTAACAGAAAATTGTAATTTTTTTTTAACTCGCATCAACGTGTGGCACATAGTTTGACAGCTCTTTTGAAAAGATAGTAAGGTTTGTCAAAAACTTTTTTGATTAAGTGAAGATTTCCGGAAATAATCGATCCCAAATTAGCAAAAATTGTGTCCCCCCCCCCTCTATCTTATAAATCGTTTGTCCAAAAAATAATGGAAAGGTAACGCTTAATTAATACTTTCAACGAAAATTGGTTTCAACGTGATCGGATATACCGTTTTTAAGTTATTGCCGAAAAATTCCCCTTCTCAACAAAAGGACGTGAGTGTCGTGAAGATACGCTCTTTTTCTGGTAATAGATTTTAAGACTGTAGTAAGTGATTGAATTTTGTTATAACGCACATAATATTACTTGTTTTTTTTTCGTAATGGCTACGGAACGCTATCTCGGGCGTGTTCGACACGCTCTTGGCCGGTTTTTTTTTGACATGAGCCACGATGATTTATGCAAGTATTTTGTATGTAATGGACATTAGTGGCTTTTCATACATTTATTTTAACCACCAAAAAGATCAATACCTTAAAAATGTCGTTTAGGCTATGTTTTAAATAATAATTTCACTTTATTACATCAAGAATATTCTTAGTCAGGTTAAATATACAAAATATATTCTCCCACGCGACCAGTTGCAGAAAGCTCAATTGAAACAATTATGATTTTCATTACGTTCAACAACCCTAATCTTCTAGAAATGTCCTGTCCTTACAAACCCTGATAGACCATATCCAATTCATCTCAGAAACGTTCAAAGAAACCACGTTCAATGCACCTCGTGAACTCAACAGTATCATCTAATTGAAACCTCGCACTAAGACATAAGGTCTCAATTCGTTTAGTTTTGACTCCTCCAAAATTTTCACGGTGCTAAATAGAATTTGGTACGTTTCTTTCAGAGGGCTTCTTTTAACAAATTGCGACGATTTGTTTCGCGGCCACAAGTTTCGTCGAGATGGATACTTGTGATTACTCCGTATCCAATGTTTGTTATTCTGCACAATTAATGGGATGTTTACTTGCTCTGGATTAATTACAGTCGTTAACTAGCCTTCACCCGCAGCGTTTCTCGCATAAGACATTATCTATCTGGCAGTTAAATTATAATTTCCAAAACTTACGTCGTGTCATACACGCAAAAAGCAGGTTATTGTGAAAATTCATGTTTCTAGAGGCAGCGGTTAATGTTTTAGAGTTCCATGTATAACATGCGTTAATTCTAGTCCCTTGGGAGGTTCTCTATCGTTTTCCCGAATTTTATATGCCCAAATGTATCGTTTTCTAGAAATTTTCATTTGCCGTATAATAATTTATTTCTGAAATAGTAATTTCTTCATAGGTAGTTGATATTACACTACACTAACCTATTGCATTTTATTATGATGACATTTAAAAAAAATCCTGAAAACAATGGTTCTATATATTTTATGGCAATCATTGGTATCGCAAATGAAATTCGGGCAACTAAAGGTAAACGCCCGTGAGAATATTGCATTATTAATTTTTATAAAGTATTATTTACGGTTTTCCCAAATTAAATTTATGGACTTTACAAAATGTAAGTAATCTTTATAAATCAGACGGATTCTTAGGATTTACAACACAGTTCAAAGAAAATTCAAGGAGTAATGTAAAATTTATGTGATATAAAAGCTCCGCTTTCACAGATCATTTCCGCTTACTCACGAATAGAGATCACCGAGGAAGTGTTTGAGTAAATATAATAACAAAAATAAACGTATAAATAAAAAAATTGTGCCGGAATCGGATGAAAGTATATACGCGCGGAAGTATAACACATAAGTCGGATGACGGATTGGGTACCACAGTAGATAGTTTAGCAACAATAAGTATCCTTAGTTGTGCTTTAACCTTTTCGCTGCCACGTCGAATACGAAATACATCATCCATACGCCAGGCTTCTATGTTGCAATGCCTAAGATTGAACCTTAACGCAATTGGACAAAAGGTTGCTTTTGCATTGAAGTTATAGACGTATATATAGGTCGTAGAAAAACAAGAATAGTTTTTATCCAGGAAAATTGCAAAGGTATAAATGAATTGTTAGCCGACAAAGTTGCGGGCCGTAGTAAGTAATAATAATAATAAAACCTGTTATTACCTTTCCTAAATATAAATAAGTTAGTTCACGCTTTTATATAACTAATTATTTTGTTGCGTGCCAATAACACCTTCATTAAGGACTTTACTGAACGAAGGTTTCGTCTGTTTTTTTTTTCAATATGTCTCAAATAAGTTTGCTCCTGATATATACATGTGGAATGGCCATGAAATTTTTTAGCAACTTATTATACTGTCCTTATCTTACCCACTGTGGCACCCTAGTAATATACGGGTAATATATACCCTCTAATACGTATAATTCCCGGTTATCCTTTACCCGGCACTGGGGACATCAATCTGCCCAGTTATTGGATTAAGGCAATGGATATCGGTAATAGCTTATTGTTTTTGCCGGCTGTCTTCGTCACTCACAGCTTTGATTCGTGGGGAGGAAAATCAGCCTATGTGGATGATATGGTTTGAACGCAATTGTAGTGACCTGGTTAAGCCATGGGTTCCTGGTGGATGCAGATCGCTTCCAATTGAAGCAATTGGAGGTCTAAGGGGGAGGTTTATGTCTAACAGTGGAACGTCCTATGACATTAATGACGATGATGATGATGATGACAATAATGTAGTGTAATGTAGTGTGTAGTGGTTTACTCTAACAAGGAGTGATTCGTTGGTTTAAGGCCGGGTTAGCATGCATGTATGAAATTACATTCGATATTTGACCATGAGCATTTGGGTGAAATAAAACATCATGAGGCAAGTGTATAGGTACTTCTACAATACTTAACAGTTGGTGTGAAGTTTTTAATCAGGCCAGAGCTCTTATGGTTATTACAGCCTAAGGCCTCGCAACCTTAGAGGTGGCTTTTGTCTAATAATGAGACTTTTATAGACTGGAGATAATAGTAATGGAACATTTCAATCTATCGATGGTTTCTAGGGCGACCAACGACATCGTAAAAGTTGCAGGTGGGATATACGAGTACAGGGTTGAAAGTTGAGATGAGGCAGTTGCAATACTGGGTTAAAACACTAACTTTAGTGTGCTTTAGTTAAAAAAATGTTCAGTTTTTAGTTGTCTGTATACATACTGTTTAATTTTCTTTAAGCATAAAGGATTCATATTCGTAAAAAAACAACATTATTATGAAAGTTTCACTTTGCTAATTAGTAGGTACTCTACGAACTGTATAGAAAAAGTTTTCTTTGATTTGTAGGTGTTCTATTTCTAGTACTCTAACCTTAGTTGGTCTCAAAGAGTGTTTTAATCCTTGATAGAAATGGAACCGATCGGCATTAGAAAAAAAGTCAAATCTATCGATTTTCTCCTTGACTCTAAATTTTATCAAAAATCTGTGAATGTCGATTGTCAATTTATTCCTCACTTCTCCATTCCATTGTAAAGGTTGCCTGGAAGAGATCGCTCTGAAGCGATAAGGCCGCCTATTGCTTACCTCAGAAAGTATCTGTGTGTATACCTGTTTTCTGTAATTTTTTGCTATATTTTGGTGTGCAATAAAGAGTTATTGTATTGTATTGTATTGTCATCCCTCAAAAAGTTAGTAAAGGTCTCCTAAGATCATTAAGAGCAAAAGGACCTAAACTAAAAACTGGAATTCAAGACCACAAAATCTACGACAGATTTGTCATTGTCAAATCTATCAATGTCACTTCTGTCACTGTCAAATAAACTGTTCAGGTTTCGCCAACCTTTTTTAACAGTGATCACAAAATTCTATATTGCTCTCGTGTCCGACATTTTTTAATGCGCAACTTGTCTCCGCGTGGTTTCTGGAATTTTGCTATCAAGTTGCAAAAACTACAATCACCGTACAACGTGAAGAAGAAGAATATATTTATCTTTAATTTAACTGACATTGGCCCAAGCCTTAAGGCCGCCATTGAGGGGAATAATAATAACCTTTTTTAATTTGATTTCTTGTATTGTTATTAAATAAGGATTTTGTGAAAAAAAAATACCTACTTATTTTCAACTCTCAACTAACATGATACTGAGACAATTTTATACTAAGGAACATAAACAGTAAGAGGTTGCGATGTTCTACCACAGTGTAGTTCTAAATATTTATTTTATTCCTTTTTTTCGTATTTTTTGATAACAACATATCGACGGTAAAAAGCAATCCTGCTGTAACCCGCAAAATCCAAAGTGTTCACCAGAGCCCAAAAACTTTTGAGATTTTAGAAAAAAAATCATACCTCCTAAACTATTAATCCTATAAATGTCATTTTTAGAATAAGAATGCCTTTTTTGATTGTTTATCAAGTCGAATAGCAAAAACTAACTAGAAGTTAGTTTTAGTCTATGTTTGTGTGGGTTACAGCATTAACACTTTTTTTTCTATAACGCAAATATGCTGTAAATGAAGGAGATAACTGTATAGGCGGCTCCAAAACAAGTATTTTACTTTAAAGCAAAACTGCTGTTATTACTTATCACAATTATTCATTTGTGTCAATTTTGACGTAAATGAAAAAAATCTATGTAACTAGGTGCACTTAATTGTTTTAAATGTAAGAAGATAAGAAAGGATAGTAAAATTAAAACGATGTAAGTATGGAGTGACATTTATTTAACGTCATTTTAAAATGTTTCAGAACATAAAACACTTCTAAATTACTAAATGAGATCAAAAATTATAACATTTCTGACATCTAGTTAGATAACAATAGACGCTGAATCACAGGAAATACTCTACTGCTATTTAGTTGTACGTAAAATCTAGTGAAAAAATAACAGCATTCGTTTAAATAATAATAAGTACCTATCGGTATTTTTAGTGTCGTAATTATTTTTAAGATTTATTCATTTGCATCATCATTTTCTGAACTTAATCTAATTACCTTGCTACCCCGCGAAAGCACGTGCAAGACAGCTAAGTATGTGCGACACAAATATTACTTACTTATTATATTTTCATGCAAAAACCCAAGCCCTTATCCTCTTCCACATGAACATTGATTCATGTGTGTTCATTAACCCTTAACCAGGCAACGAGGGTTTTATTGAGTAAATTTTATGAAATTCAGGAATTAGTTTATACATAGCAAAAGCAAGTAAAACAGATTTTTTTTATTTTTTTTTATTTATTATTAAAGAAAAAAAACCTTGTGGTCCCTATGAGTACCTTGTATGGGCAAGTAAAAAACATGTGGTCCATATGAGTACCTTGCCCAACATTTTGAAGTTTTTGAAGAAATGTGACAGCTTCATTTAGTGGGTGAGATGGTGGTGCAATTGGTGAACATGGTGGTATTGGTGGTATAATTGAAGAAGATGGTGATGTGATTGAGGTAGATGGTGGTGGAGCAACTGGAAGCGAGGAATCTATGTCAGATAGTGGATTATTTGCTTCATTTTCTAATATTAAATGTTTGCGTTGCCCAGTGATGAAACTGGACCAGTAGAAATGATATCAGCTGGCAGCTCAGGTGTGTTTCTTCAAAACCCAAGTCCTAAGATTGTATAAGTTGACTTCTTTGATCAGTTCAGTCACAGGATCAAGAGAGAATACGTCGAGTAAGTCATCTTTAGTAATACTTTGCAATTCATCTAGCTTGTGGTTGACATTGTCAAAAAATCTATTTGAAAATCATCATCGTCGGTATCTTCACCTTCTGATGAGACCATTTTTTGTAATATTCCTTCGATATCCCTGTCTTTCAGCGGTTGAGGCGGAAAAACAAAAGGCCTCATCAATATACCTCTCGACAAAATTTGAATGCGCATCGGGCAATGATCGTATATGGACCACATAATTCAAATAATCATTACAAGTACAAAAACATTTGTTATGAAACATAAAATGCATTCAGAGAACGTAAAAACTCTCAAATATATGCGCAAAAGCAACAAACAATACTCACCGCATTTTTATTCCACACTTTCGGCAATCAACTGCACAGTGCGCTACAAAAACAGTCCTTGTTTGCAAAAAGTTTCAAATACAGAAACTTTTTTTTTTTTAATTTTCTTATGTGCGATCCGTTTCACGCAAATACTGATCAATCACTAGAAATATTTGTTGTCTATGAGTGTTTGACATATTGTGGTCCTCAGGAACACGTTGCTCGATAAAAAAAATCTAACATAATGTGGTCCTATATAGTACATTGCCTGGTTAAGGGTTAAAATGGACCTCCGCAAAGTAACACCTGATTCAATAAATTATTCATCATTTTCTATTTTATCTACGTGTTCTTCATCTGAACCCGCTAAAACATCCTTTGCTTTATTGTTTACTTTCAAATTCGTCGCGGAGTAACTGAACGACATGCGGTAAGCCGCAGTCAAATCGGCGCGAGCGCGTGGTTTCAAATGCAGTAAATGCGCATGATCAATAGACGACTACTGTATTGAAAAGGGCATAAATAGCAAATTTCGTAAAACTTAGTGTTTTCAATTTGGCGTAACTAGTCATTGTATATAATACCATATTTGTTTAGAATGTAGTAAACTACGATGATCAAAAGTCTAGTATCTAATAAATGTAGTAAACACGGTACGTTACTTAAATGTTATATGCAATTATGCTGTAACCCGCACTACTCAACATGTGTTGAGTAGTGCGTTGCGTTGTAACTACAAAGATCATATTATTTGCAAAAGTGAAATTGGTGTAAATTCCAAATGATAGAAAAATGCTGTTTTTTGTGCTATTTACAGCAAGTATTCAGTTGTCTTTTTGAAAAAATAGGGTAAACTCAAATGCTGTACAAAAACTTCTAGAGGTCGTAGAGCCACGAGAATAGGACCATTCGACGCAGAATTTTTTTCTGATTCTAAATATGAAATAAAAAAAATTTGTGAAGGGTGTGGTTTACAGCAAGATTGCTTTTTACCGTCGATATAACATAACGACCATAAGGCCGCAACGGAATACATTATCTGTGAAAATTTCAACTGCCATGGTTTAGATACAGTCTAATGACAGACGGACAACTGAGTCTTAGTAATAGGTTTTATCCATTGGGTGCAGAACTCTAAAAACAGCGCTCTAATTTTAGTCTAGCACTTATATACATACATAATACGAGACAAATGCTCTATATTAGTTTGATTTTATCTTAATTGTAAATAATTGCACTAAATGTTATGAATACCTGAAGAAATACAAGCACAATACCAGTTTTTCAACCAAAAATTACGAAATGTTTAAGTTTTTATTCAGGTGTCTAGTATTTATGTAAAAGTAAGTAAAGAAAATTACTTCTTTAAATTATAGAATCGAAATTACTAATAAAAAGAATATTATGGCGTGTGTTTAAAAAAAAAGGAATGTACTATTGTACACACATCTTATTTCAGTGGCAACATTGTAGTAGATTTTGTGGTCTTGAATTCCAGTTTTTAATTTAGTAGCGGCTCTTGCTGCCCCATCTCAACTTTCCACCCTGTATGTAGGTGGAAAGTTGTCGTTTATTATGACGTTCGATGAAGGAGACTTTTGTTCAACAATGAGCGTCTTCTGGCTGATAATAATTCTGATGATGTCAATGATGAAGATGATGACTCAACACTAAATAGATACCTTAGAAGCAGCAAAAGGCACGAACATATTCACGATTCCATTGGACAGCATGGAGCACAATATAAGTGACTTGCCGCCGAACTTTCCCGCCAGCATACCAGCTGGGATCTGCAGGACGATGTAACCCCAGAAGAAGGAGGAGAGGATCGTGTCCTGGATGCTGCGGTCCCAGTCGAAGACCTGAAAGAAAATAGTTCTGATAAGTACAGTGCAAATAACGGTGAATTTAAATATGCAATGTGGAAGCATTTTTATTTGAGTTACCTAAATTATTATAGTGCCGTGCCTAGTTTTAGAAAAGGATGAAGGAACTAAAGGACCTAGTGAGCAGCAGCGCTCTCTATTGCCATAGTGCCAGACTATGGTAAGTACTATGGTAATTTAATGAAATATATTACCAATTTTCTCTTAAATCACTTAACGTGATAAAAATCTGTAAAATAAGACGAAAGCGTAAAAATCATCAACAAATTAAATTAATCAGATCTTATTGTCTAATTGACAATTTGACCTCCTACGACCCACCATACAACAAAAATTGACATCGAAATTTAAAATGTAATGTCTCATTGTAAAGTTGAATTTAGTTTCTTGTAAATTTGAATTATATAAAGATATTTGCAATTTTAATCTTGAAACTAGCGTGAGACTCACTCATATTTAATGATATTATAACGATATTAATGATATTGTCACGCGAGCAGAGCGGTGGCGCGTAGTGCGCGTGTTGCGGCAGCCGCCGAGTCGCGTGCTCCAGTGATGAAGGGTTTCGAAATAACCCGAAAAAAGTCGAACTAAACTCGATTTAAGACATGAGTTATCCGTTATAATATCATTAAACATATAAAGATAATTACAGTTTATTCCTTTTTCAAAAGATATAAGTTCTATTGCTAACGATATGTACTAGTATTATCACTTTGAAACCCAGGAGGTTAAAACCTATTCATGTATTTTTATAGTATAAAAAAAAATTCCACGGTTTGTTACGTGATAGAGATAAGTATATTTAAACCAAAAAGTGCTTACGTGTCCTTTACTCCCATAATCTGGGTAAATCAGTGCTCTAAAGGAAAGGGGCTTTCAAAAATCCCCTTAAAGTTACAATAACTGTTTCACCCGACCCAAAGCCTTTTCGGCACCTATTTGGCCAAACAACCTCCAGAAAAAGTATCGAATCCTTTATACATTACAGTAGATCGACATGAAAGGTTATTACAAAAGGCTTTTGACAACTTTTCTCGATGCACGTGTCGCATTCTAACCAGAATAGAAGAAAAGAGACAAGCTAAAGGGCTAGCGAGAAATCGGGAGGACATTATTCGCGATCGAATGACATGGGGTGAACTGGTTGGTGGCAATAGATGAAATAGCAGTTTGTATGGGAAGCACGTAGCTAATGGTGGCTATGGTGTCACAGTGAAAAGACATACAGCAGACTTAATCTTTAACATAAAGACACATTTTCTACCCTCCTGAAGCCCACCATATAATTTTTTTGAAAAAAATTTACAGAGCAATTAGAATCTAATTGTTTCGAGAATAAAGTCAAACTGCCGTCAAACTGCCATGATGTAAAACATTAGAAAAACAAAAGAAATTTACTTTGTTAAATTTTCATAGATTCCTAATTCCTTTGAACTTATTGTGAACATTCTATTGCATATTGGGCCGCACGTGGCTACAGGACTGATGGCCGATGGGCCAGAAGTTTCTCGAATGACCTAGAGACGAGTTGTCGGTAGGTTACAACAAGTTGGAGCAACGACCTGGTTAAAACCGCGGGATCGCGTTGGATGCGAAAAGCACAAAATCAGTCTGAGTGAAGAGCCTATGTCCAGCAGTGGACATCTTTAGACTGAGATGGTGGTGATGGTGATGATAGATCACAATGCACTAAATTAGTTCGTAGACTTAGAAGAAAGAAAGAAAATACATTTATTCCCAACACAAGACACAACAATAGTATTAAGTACAAGATGTCGTTGCTCCAACTTTAGCTTTTATTTTCAATAGCTGCATAGATGAAGGTGTATTTCCAAATTTGATGAAATATAGTAAAGTAGTTCCTATTTTTAAATCAGGTGATAAAGATAATCCCTCTGATTATCGTCCGGTGTCCATCCTATCAGCGTTTAGCAAAATATTCGAAAAAATAATGCTGACGCAAATGATCTCGCATTTTAATACTCATAAAATCATGCATCCACAGCAGTTCGGATTCACAAAAGGCAGGTCTACTACAGACGCGGGTCATAGTTTAGTTAAATTCATTTTGCAAGCTTGGGAGGAATCACATGACGCTATAGGTGTATTCTGCGACCTCTCGAAAGCTTTTGATTGTGTGGATCATGATACTTTAATTTGTAAGTTAAATTTTTATGGCATTCGTGGCCTCGCTTTAGAACTCATTAAATCTTACCTCACACAAAGAAAGCAAAAGGTAGCGATTAACGGAGCGGTATCGGAGGAATCTGTGGTCGAAATGGGAGTGCCTCAAGGATCCATTCTTGCCCCATTCCTGTATCTTATTTATGTAAATGACCTAACTTATATGGTAAGCCAAAAGTCGGGTATCGTTATGTTTGCTGACGACACGTCTTTACTGTTCAAGGTTAGTAGAAAAGATACCGACTTCACTGAACCCAATGAAACCCTGTCCGTGATATCCGCATGGTTCGCTGCCAATAATTTGTTACTAAATCCTAAGAAAACCAAATGTATTAAATTCTCATTGATAAATTCATCTAACTCGAATTCAATTTCTAATATAAAGTTAAATGGGCAAACTATTGAATTTGTAAAATCAACAGTATTTTTAGGAATAACACTCGATTCTAAACTGCAGTGGGGACCTCATGTCACTGCGATCGCGGGTAGATTGAGCTCTGCTGCTTTTGCAGTTTGGAAAATACGGCAGCTAACCGATGTGGCGACGGCACGGTTGGTGTATTTTGCGTACTTTAATAGCATTATGTCGTACGGGCTTATTTTATGGGGATCTGCTGCAGACATCGAATCAATTTTTATCTTGCAAAAGAGAGCAGTTAGAGCAATTTATAATTTGAAGACGCGTGAATCTTTAAGATCATTTTTTAAGGAAACTGGTATCCTAACCCTGCCGTCGCTTTATGTTTTTGAAATAATCATGTACGTTAGGAAGAACATATGTGATTTTCCCACTAACGTCGATAAGCCAAAGGCTACTAGAAACACAGGGAAGCTTAAAGTACCATCTTACAGACTGGCTAAAACCAAAAAGTCGTTTTTGGGAAGTTGCATACGTTTTTATAATAAAATTCCAAAAAATATTACTGAAGAAACTGATACAAAATTTAAATCTACTGTCAAAAAGACATTAATATCTAAGGCTTATTATAAAGTAAACGATTATATCATGGACAGGGATATTTGGAAATAATTCCGATCCGCACTAGCGATCCCTTCAAATAGTGAACCTACTGTGTTAAAAATAAAATTGTGTTAAATACTTGTAATGTATAGTACATAGATGTCATTTATAAATATTGTGAATCTGTTTTTAAAAAAAAAAATACCTCGTTGAGTTTCTTGCCGGATTCTTCTCAACAGAGGTTTTTTTCCGAACCGGTGGTAGATTAAAAAAATGACGTGTAAAAGTGCCCATTGCGGCCTATTTGCTGAATAAATGATTTGACTTGACTTGACTTGACTTGACTTGACTACAAATAGACAAGACATAGGAAAGTATGCGTCATTGCGGTTGTGAATCGGACACTGGCTCAGCATAATGCTGAAGCGTTAATAATAAACACCCCAGCGCTGATTTTCTGCCAGCACCGTTGGTAACCCTCGGTCCGCTACAAAGATATACTACACAGTTTTATAACTATACATAAGACTACATACCTAAATAGATAATTTGTAACTATGAAACATGTTATATATTTTATGACTTTGAAAGACATTAGTACACTTAGCGGTTGTGATTTCGGTAATATAAGTACCTCTCGATTCTGAGGAAAAATTGGTTTATGTACTAAATACGCACACACGTTAAAAAAAATTGCTTTGCCTCTTTTGCTTTAGTAAGTATACTGCTGTAGGGTAATTGGGAATATTATTTCGCCGAAACAACAGTTTGTCTCTAATTTTTCATACATATCTACATAATCGATAGTAAATTGTTGCTTGTGTACCTCGTTAATTATAGCCCGAGAGGGAATTTTGGGATTTACTTGACCGGTCATATGAACATAATGAAGGATACTGGCATCCTGCTGTACTTAGGATTATAAAAATATCGCTTCGATTTTCTATGCAAAGGATTGCTTGACATTGCGATGTACCGGGAGGTATGGAGATCAGGAGGAGGCCTTTGCACAGCAGTAAGACAATATTGAAGACTAGTAAAAAAAAAAAAACAGCCCTTCCGGAGCGAATTACTTTCGGTACCAGAAAAACGCTGGTGCTTCTAAACTACAATATCTGATATGCTTTTTTATTTTTTCTTGCATATTTGAAAATTCCTAGACGCTTCCCCCCACCACTGGAAAATTTAACTGATCTACAAAATCGAATGGGTCCCCAAGACACTTGACTTAATCCACATTTAGCATTATGGGCTTCCCTTTATAAAGTCAAAATACAAAATAATATCCATACTAATATTATAAATGCGAAAGTGTGTTTGTATGTTTGTTCGTCTTTCACGCCGTAACGGAGCGACGGATCGACGTGATTTTTGGCATAGAGATAGATCATAGTCCCAAGAGTGTCATAGGCATGCATAGGTGTATTTGTCCCGGAAAAATGCACAGTTCCCGAGGGAACAGCGCGCAATAACTGAATACCACGCGGGCGAAGTCGCGGGAAAAAGCTCGTAAATAATAATAAACAAAACAAAAGATCCACGAAAATTGCTATTGAACGCAAATACCGAAAATACACATGATGGCAGCTTAATTAATTTTACAAAAAGCCCATAGTTTAAAAGCATATTTAATGAACCATTCGACGTGAATTTCCAGTTCTTTGCAATTTGCATTTTGATATACAAAAGGCAAAAGAGATGTGAATGTACATCGCGGTGTACTTTTTGCTAGGCGCCGCTTTTTGTCGGTTCCGCAGTCATTTTATTCTGCGTGAAATAATCTAGGTAAGGCCCGAAATACGGTGTCCATTCATTTCGCAAGTTTTAACGTTTGGCAACCTGATTCAGTTCGCAACTTTTCATTTCGCAAACTCTAAAGTTGTAAATATTTCAGGATTTATTTCTGGGCCATCGTGTAGAACCCATTAAAGTTAGGTTAATTTTATAAAAATCCTGAAATATTTACAGTTTCAGAAATATATAATTGCGAAATGAAAAGTTGCGAAATAAATCAGAGGGCCTACTCCGAAATTCGAAAATCGAAGTTCGTATCGTACCACCCTTCTCACTCTCGTATAAGTAGTATAAGACCACATAAGACTAAGTGGTAGGGGAACGGAACAAAATGATTCGATTTTCAAATTTTGGAGTAGCTCAGCTAATTGCCTAACTTTAATTGCGAAACATTAGTGAACCCCGAAATACACATGACTGGAGCTCGCATCTTTTTATGCCTGTAGCTGGCGTACGCCCGTCAAACTTCATACGAATATGTCACAAGCGTGAAAGCTCGTTGCACGAAAATGTGCAAGCTACTAGCATGTGTAGTAGGGGTTAAAAAACCCAAGTATTAACACTCTTGAATTACACATAAAACACGTGATAAATAATTGCTCATTAATTTTAATGAAGAAAAATACATTACGGCAGAAGGGTGTTATTGATTTCTTTGCACCCTGTCTATTGTAACCCTTTAGGTTTGGGTTAGTCCTGAATTTATGTAGGTCGTTTATATGAAGCACTAGAATTAATTAAGGTTTTAATTAATAAGACCGTAGGGTGTTTAATATAAGGCTAGATTATCTTGATGGGGTTTGAAGGAGATTTTGGTGAAAAGTTTCTTTATAATCATCTTATAAAATGCAGTTAGTTAGGTTAATTTAATATCAACTCTAAATAAATAACTATTTCAGAATTAAATTACTTTATGTCAAATGAAAATTATGGAAAGCGATATATTATGAGATATGAAATTCTGGCAAACGATAGAGAACCGATCGAATAAAAAATGAGAACATACTCGTACGTAGAAGAATAAGGGTCACCGACATAGCCAAGTGAATTAGCTCGTTAAAGTGGGAATGGGCAGGCCGGTTGTCTATCGTTTGCCCGAATTTCAATGTATTCATCTACGTATCTCCTCATTTTCGATTCGATCCCGTAGAGAAACCCCAAGCATAGCTTTCTCCATAGCTCGCTGAGCAACTTTGAGCCTATTTTATAAGGCATTTAGTGAAGTACCACGTCTCGGATCCATATATCAAATTATAAGTCTTAGGAATTGTAAAAATCGGAATTTTGAAAATCGGAATTAGCAAATTCGGAATAAAATATTTCGGAGTATTTAAGTGTTCCCAACCATAACAACTGTAGTGCTAAATGCACTACCAAGCCCTAAATATATGGACTAATAACAATAACTAGGCGTTTTAAGGTTAACAATGACAAAGCCGCCATTCTCGCTAACTAACATTTTCTGCAGCAAACACATATCTGATTTACATTCCTCATGCCTTAGTTATTAATAAAAGCAGCTTTCTAAACAGGAATACATAATATCTGAGCTTTAAACGAGAATAACAAATGCGACATCTTGGCCCGCGGTTTAGGCGATTTTGTGCTCGAACCGCTGGACAGAATGATGCAGTGTTATATATATTTAGAATCAGAAAAATAAGATCTAGACGACTAGCGTATTAGTTTGGCGAATTTTGAGAATAATTAGAAAAGTTATTATTTTCGCGGCAGTTTGAAAACAGATAGTGAAGTACCTGACAGCTAGGTCCAACAAACGCCAGTCGAGAATTTTATTGACTAAGGATTATTATTAAATTTAGCATCTCCCGCGAGGTCTTAATAGCATGTGTTTACATAAAAACACCTCGCGGATCTACTATATAAGAAATAGTTAAATTAGCTTGCATTGGATGCGATTCTACGCGCACGTCAGCTAAATTGTCTAAATCTAAATTTTCTAAATTTTAATTGACATTTAGACGGCTGATTTAACAAGTGCTATTCCAGGAAGTCACGCTGACTAAATTTAGCCGGATTTTATCCGTATTCTAAAATGTCTAAATTGAATTGAGTGTGTTGCTACTTGGAAAAAATAAGTGAGCTAATGAATGAATTAAATCTGTAAAAAGTATAGGATTTTCTCAAATAATTTACTAAAATTTAAGTTGGCAACATTTAAAACAAAGGCTTCTGTCTACTTCTGTCCATGTCATTTGATTTGAATTTAAATGTCGCGAAAACGAATAAATAAAATCCAGCAGGATTCGCTCGTGGAGCACCTGCACTCTAGTTTGGGTTTAGCGAAAGGTAAGCATGTTTATTTACTAAGGTGACAAAAGGTGAAAATCACAACGATTGGAGATGAAAATAACAGAATCACATGGGACTCAATTTAGCGTGCATCGAGCTCGATCTAGCTGGCGCATCTTAGACTCCTAAACTGGAATAACTATTTACGTGACGCATCATTGCGTTGCTCTGACGACTGCACTATTACTTTTGTGGAAAATAGGCGCAAATTTCGTTTCGGCACCGTAACGGCAACGTCTCACCACATCTGCTGCACTGAAACTGAAACTGCCAAAATAATAAGATAAGGTCCATGAAAGTAGCTGCAGATTCTGTTGTAAGAGCCTCGGAATATTACCCGTGTTGTAATAAACTACATACACTCCATACATATACACACAAAGCAGACATAACATCTTTTAAGGAGAACTGTCAAGCCAGTACTCCTTTAAGCGACTCCGTGGGCTGGCGACCGACTGCGACCACCTGATTTCACTTGGAAACCGATTTCACAAACCGACAGCACGCATGGAGAAGGACCTGGACTAGGATTTGGACTTGGTGTCTGGAAAAGCAAGTTAAAAGATTATCACCCGACCGCAACTGGTTCCCGGACCCAGCAGCCAAGTAACTAAATCTTTCAGAAAGATAGAAATGGGACTGTGGATTAAAAAACACATTAACAGGATGTGAACATTACGAGGATGACACATGTATATACTTATAAAATAACTGTGTACCTATCTTTACAGGAGATATGATTATAGCAAGCCCCCAAATGGCAGCTTTCTGGGCGGCCCTAACTATCACTCTAAATGGACATGGCTGTCGAAGGACCGTGGCGAAGTGGCAGAGCGTAAGTATTGTTGGAATGAAAAGGTTTATCAACTTAAGGTTGATTTTAGTTTGCACGTATCTAGGAACAAGAACAAACATGGGAGCAATCTTTATGGGATTAATTATGTCAGCTGTTAGTATGGTGGCCGAATAATAGACAGAAAATATGAGAAATATCTCTCTAATACCCGTGCAAATATATATTTTGATTTTGATTTTGAGTGCGAAGATATTAAATTAAACTATTTTCCTACCAACATCTAGAGCCCGTAACAGGTGACTCTGTGATAGAGGAACATACTTTATAGGAGGAGGGTAATACATATTTATGTAAATCCATACTAATCCATACCCCATACTAAAATGTGTGTGTAAAGTGTTCGTGTGTTTGTGTGTTTGTCCGTCTTTCGACGATCGACGTGATTTTTGGCATAGAGATAGTTTATGGGCCAGAGAGTGACATAGGCTACTTTTTATCCCGGAAAAATGCACAGTTCCCGAGGGAACAGCGCACGATAACAGAATACCACGCGGGCGGAGCCACGGGCAAAAGCTAGTAAAATGTAAAGCGAAAGAAACTCTGTCTGTCTGTCTGTTACGCTTTCATGCCAAAACCACTAAACCGATTTGGATGAAATTTAGTACATAATAGATTAGACCCTGGGAATTATTTTTTTAAATTTAAGTACAGGAAAAAAAGGCTTGGAGGTGTTGAAAAAGGGGATGAAGGTTTTTATGGAAGTTCGTCAGTATCGAAGATGACACCGTGAAACTTTGTATTTAGGCACTTGATAAGAAATACCTACTAATAATTATTTTATTATTAGTATTATAAATGCGAAAGTAACTCTGTCTGTCTGTCTGTTACGCTTTCACGCCAAAATCCTGAACCGATTTGGATGAAATTTAGTACGTAGATAGACTAGAGCTTGCAACGGGAGTTGACCATAAATTTCATCTCTGCGCGGACGAAGTTGCCGGCAAAAGCTAGTCCCTACTAATATTATAAATGCAAAAGTAACTCTGTCTGTCTGTCTGTTATGCATTCAGGTCGAAACCATTGAACCGATTTTGATGAAATTTGGTAAATAGGTAGTTTGAACCCCAAGGATCAACATAGGATACCTTTTATTGCGTGCGGTAGAGGGCGCCACCGCGCGATAACCTAGATCCGCGCAGACGTAGCCGCGGGCATAAGCTAGTAATATTATAAATGTGAAGGTAACTCTGTCTCTCTGTTACGCTTTCAAGCTTAAACCGCTGGACAGATTTAGATAAAATTTGGAATGGAGATAGTTTGAGACCCTGGGAAGTATATACATAGGATAGTTTTTATCCCTGAAAATAGCAGTTTCCGCGGGCGCGCGATAATAGAATTATTCGCGGATGAATCCGTGGGCAACTCTATTATTAGGGCTCCGCTGTCCGTCTGTCTATTACAGGACTGTATAT